>JAWZYU010000015.1:38962527-41362527 GCA_038380435.1 Ryuthela nishihirai | reverse complement strand
TTCGTTCTATGCATTTTTTTAATGCATCTAAAAGAAAGAAAAATCTAGTCTAATCTATAAATCTAGTCTAGAAGTTATGAGTGACAGAAAAATCTTTAAGATTCTCTCTTTTTAAGACCAACCCAACGCTGTTTCATATATAGGATATGCAAATCAAAAAAATACTATTTAGCGACTTTGTAACGTAAGGTCATTGTAATTTCAGCTATCTGTGTTTCGTAAGCTTGTCATTAAAAACGTTCTAAAAACCAGCATAAAGATACCAACGCGTCTAGAAGTTATGGGTTGGGTTGTTTTACCTCTGAGCGGCACTTTTTTGCACACCATGGGCTAAATGGCCAGGTCACATGGACCCCGAAGGCTCAGAGAAGGTTGGGGGAGGGGACCCACTGGAACAGCTGTTGGGAGACAGATGGTAGCCTCCCGTCAAGGCCATCCAGCGTGTTCTTTAACGTGCACAGGGTATGGCTCTCCCGCACACGGGGCCACGGCTTAACGTCCCATCCGACGGACGGCGGCCTTTCCAAGCCCATCGGTGTCCCCTACTGACCGTGGGCAGGGCGGGGAATTTTGCGGAGATAAATCTCAACGCTGACCCAGCTGGGACTCGAACCTGGGTACTACAGATTACGAGCCTGGCGCGCTACCGACTGAGCCACCCCCGCCCCTAGAAGTTATGAGTGACAGAAAATCTTTAAGGGGAAAGAAATGGTAAAAAAACAAAGATTTATTTAGCAATATCTATTTCATTGATGATAACAGTAATAGTAAATTGTAGTGAAATATGCGTTAATAAGTTAAGAACGGAAACTAATTCCGTTCTGTTATTACTTGTTTTATTATTGATACGACGATGAAAATCTGAAAAAGAGAAACAAAAAATTTTAAAACATATAAATTTTTTGCTGACAAGACGAAAAATACACAGTCGTATCAGAATAATATGACCACCTAACATACATATACTATGGTAGGTGGTTATATTTTTCTGATACGACTGTATATTTATTTATTTTATGTCTATAAAACGGTAAAATATTATTGTTCATAGCCGAACAAATCTGCTACCTATAATCCTTTGCCACAGGATATATTGTTTAAGCAAGTGTATGGTGTAATTGATTCCACCCAGTTAACATGTACTGGTTGTGAAAATAGTGAACCAGTTTGTTAATTATGTAAAATGCAAATAATGTACCAATTAAAAATATATATAATTTAAATATGTACAAATAATGAACTGGTTATTAATTGATCTCTAATGAATTGAACCAGTTATTAATTGATATCTAATGTATTGAACAAATCTTAATTGATCTCGGATATTGTTAAGATGTTACTGGATCTCTAGTACTACCCTATTTACTGCAGAAAATTCTATAATTTGATTGCCTTTTGCGAAATGGGATGATTGAATTTCTATACCTTACTTGGGTCTCGAACCCAGGTCCATGTGATCAGTAATTTAAATCGTGTAAAATTTATTCTTATTTGTGATAATCTTTATCTTCTAACCTTAAATGCTTAAAACGTTATATTTCTGCAAAAGTACTGTTGTAGCCGTCCCGTGGCCAAGTGGGTAGCGCGCTTGGCTACTTGATCTACGGGACCTGGGTTCGAGCCCTGGGTAAGGCATGAATGTTCGTGTTGTTTTTCTGCTGAGGTCCTGCCATCCTCAAAGACCTTTTACTGTGACATATAAACTGATAGGCTCCTGTCAGACTTCTGTGGCAAGCAGCTGCTTGAGGGGGGATTTATTTTATTTTTATTTATTTACTGCTGTATGAGAAACCAGGACAAGCCCAATTAAGCTTCTAGATTATCTCCTCCTTTGTATAAATAAAAATAAATACCCCCTCAAGCAGCTGCTTGCCACAGAGGTCTGACAGGAGCCTGTCAGTTTATATGCCATAGTAGAAGGTCTGAGAGGATGGCAGGACCTCAGCAGAAAAACAACACGAACATCCATGCCTTACCCAGGGCTCGAACCCAGGTCCCGTAGATCAGTAGCCAAGTGCGCTAACCACTCGACCACGGGACGAGGAGAGTACATTTTTACCTTTCTTAAATGATGAATTTAAATTTAAATTAATAATTTATTTATGAAACTTGATATAGATCTTTAACAATTATTATCAGAGGACCTCAGTAGTTAACAAAAACTGAATTCGAAGCTCCAAAACTTATAGATTTTTTTTTTTGAAAAAATGACACTGATGAAAAATTAGATATCTAAACTTTATCTAACTTGAGGTTTAACAATATTCTATCGATATTTAAAGAGTTATGCTAGACAGAATATTATAAAGCAGCTTTGGTAGGATAAGATTTTAATTTAAAGTCAATTTAAGCACAAATAACATCTGTTCTACCATCTAATATACAAAAAAAAATGCACTTACAGATACATTTATTTATTTTTATGTTATTTTACAAAAATCAGTGTGTTTTTAACAGTTTGTCTAATATATAGTTTCCCCCCCTCTTTCCCAACTTCGTAAACATTTCTACCAATTTGGTGGGGGGGGGGGAAGAAGGAAAGAGATTTGCGGTTGTGTTGTTTCTCTTCATGTTTTTCAGTTTTTAGGAGTTCTGAAACCAAAATTGTTGAAAAACTAAGCTTAGATTTGATGCAGTTGGATGCACAATTGAAAAAGGAACTTATTGATATTTCAAGTTGAAAACCAGTGTTCTGAGTGAACATGCGTTTTTTTGTCAATGAATCAAAATGCTTTTGGCAAATGATGAGATAAAGCAATGTTTCCCAAAGTGGGCGCTACCGCCCCCTAGGGGGCGCTGGAACGATTCAGGGGGTCGGTAGAATCCTCGGGTGCAATTAGGGGGCGGTGGAAGCATAAAGAGAGACGGGAAGATAAGAAAAGTTTGAAAAACCGTTCGTACATGTTTCATCTTTTGTATAACATAGAGAAAGTCGTATTGATTACTTTATTTTCCAAATAAACACATAAAATTATCTGTCGTTATCTTTATTTTCTGTGTGTAATGCGAATGTTACTATGGTTGACTTTAATAAATAATTTTATAATTTCAAGCTTTAAGGTGTCTTATTTACAACAACATCTTTCTTTTCTATGTTGTAAGTCGTAGGTAGAAATATAGATACATAAGAGAGCGCAAATTTGTCACTGAATCTTTCTGTTTGTTCGTTTAAAGAAGATAGATTTCCAGGGGGCGTTGAGTAATTTTTTTCTGAAAAGGGGGCGGTAGGACAAATAAGTTTGGAAACCTCTGAGATAAAGTATTATTTCCTATCCTTTAATGATTTAATTTCTATTTAAAAAATTTAAAAGCTGCTTCATCAGGGGTAACAATTAAAAAATGTCAAATTACATTAATTGAAACAGATTATTATGCTATATTCAGTTTTATTATATATTATTATGTTATATAATTGTATTGCACTAACCTATCAAAATATTAGCGATTTTTCATGTTATGTCAATCAGAATCGAACTTCGAAGTTTTTTAATTTCAAAAATATTAACTTAACGATTACTTAACGACTTTACGACTTTTAACGACTTTTAATGATTATAAATTAATTAAAGATCATACGTAATCAAATCTATTTAAATCCTGAGTTTTAATAATATTCGTTCATTATTTGAAGAATTATGCAAGCTGGAATATTTCACAATAGTAATGTGCTTTAAGAATTCACTTAAGAAATTAATGAAAACTTAAATAATAAATATTGTTTCGAACCATTTAATAAAATAAATATACATTTTAGAAGTTTTCATTATTTCAATATTAGACGATTATGAATGACTTCCATAACGCAAGATCATTGTTAATTATTCTAGCTTCCATAACTCTTTAAATACCGAACGAATATTGTTGAAAATCGAGATTTCATCATTAAAAGCATATTTTATAAGTTATAGAGGTTCGAAGTTAGATTCTAATTAACAAAAAAAAAGAAGAAGAATTTTTTCTAATATTTTAGTAGCGCAGTGTATATTATTATATTATATGCAATTAAGTTAGATTCTAATTAACAAAAAAAGGAGAATTTTTTTCTAATATTTTAGTAGCGCAGTGTATAATATGATATAATATATATGATATAAAATATGATATATTATATTATACGTAATTAAATATATCATATTTCATTATTTTATCAATATATGATAATACAATTCACAGATTTGTTCCTTTTTTGATGCAGTCAGAGAATCGATAATCGTAATTCTCGAAGAACTTCATGCATTAATCTCATTTTCAACAGTCCTTATATGAAACAATCAATCAATAGTATAAACAGAGATTACTTGTTGACATAGGATTCAAGAAATAATTTTGCTAAAAGAAATTAATTTCTACTTGAGTGGAACTGGAATCCACTTCTTTCAGTTACATGCCCGGATATAGTCACCATTAAACTATCAACGGCTATTCCATTCAATAGCTGTTTATAGTTTAGTGATGAGAGTACTCGGACATATAATTGAGTGAAGTGGGTTTCAGTCCCACTCACGGCGAAACTCATTTTTTCAGCAACGTTATTTCTTGAATTTATATGAAATTACGTTTTTAGGATTTTTATCAGACTTCTATATGAAACAAAGACCACTAATATTAAACTTTTAAGAAATCTGAAAATTTGTAGAATATTAAAAAAAATGATTTTATGTTGGATTTTTTGTTTGTCTTTCGCTAAACGAGGATTAATATTCGTCTTTATGTCTGTTTATTAAGCTGTACTCTACAGAAAAACTTCTGGTTCAAATTAAAGTCGCAATGTCCATGAATTTTTCCTTGTCTTCGAAATTTACATTAAGATGCTTCGAAATCAATAGACGGCGCTGGCAAGAGCAATTCAGATAATGCGATTAAGCAGTGACAATTATGTAAACATAAAATCATTAATATTTAATCTACTCGCTTACAATTTAACCATTCATGAAACGCCGTCATTAACAATCTCTGTAGCTTTTCTAAACCTTTCAGCCTTCTTATTTATTTTGTAAACATCATAAAAGTGTCCACATCTTATCGTTAAATGTCATGCGAAAATTTATTACCGGGTCTCAAAATTAATGCAAAATCTTATTCGTATTCTCAACGTTCAACTTAATTGATTAATGAATATATATCTTGTTCGTTAATGTAGTGATGAGCAATTCATAATTACGATTCTTATTGTTGCTATAATCTTATCAAGAATCATGGGATATCTAGCTAAGCCTATCTGTCAAGATGGCGATGGCTAGAAGTGTACTATATTGAGCATTGCATCTAGAAAATATAACTAGAGTTTTATTTATCCGATATGAACGGCACTAAATCGTATAATTCAAATATCGATAAACCGCACGAAACTGAGGAGTGCGTTATATGAAAATATTCGTCAACTGTAAGTGTACAATTTGCACTGAAATATATTCATATGTAAAATTAATATATTTCAACTTTTTTGTTTCAAAAGTACATATTGTAAATAAAGAAACAAAAACAAAAAACAAGCATGCTAAACTGAAAAAAAAAATTTACGTAAAAATGCTCGATTAAATGCAAGGTCGGTTAACAGCAACTCTATTTTTTATGGTCAAAACATATATATTTTTAACATTCAGAACTTTGAGAGTAAAGATAATAAGAAGTCGTCATTTCTATCTAATCACTTGCACAATGCAAAAAATCGTGAACTCACCTTCTTATGGTGATGGTGATGAACATGAGGAGGAGGAAACTGATCCCTCAGATCCAAATGTGGACTTCGTGGGTGTCTCGAGGCAACTATGTCTACTGGAATATGGCTCACAAATTGTGTCATGGCGACCACGGGGAAGAAGATGAATGAGATACAACAAAGTGAACAGTGGCCTTCCTATTGAGCACTGGAACGAGTTTCACCATATGCGACGACACTCACTATACGGAACGCCACCATTCACAGAAACTGAACTACGGCTGATGTGAGAGTGCGCGTCCTGGGAATACCCCGGTGACAGCCAGTGGAAAATCCTCAAGAATAAACTCTAGCAATGAAACTAAATCCTATCCGCAACACTTAGAGCAGTCTTGAGAAACACTACAAGAGCAAGAATGTTGAGACTCTTTACAGAAGCTAATAATGGTCTCTAATAATGCCGACCAACTCTCAGTATCGAACTCGAGCTCGACAATGTGAGATTTCAGTCAGCTTTCCTCTTTCACGCTCTTACGTTCTCGCGCTCTCTTTCCCCCTCGCTCTCTGTCTAGCTTAGCAACTCGTGGCTCCCGGATGCGTTGCCTGGGCAACGCGTAACCACAGCAACGGAGGGAAAGGAGACACAGCAGCGAGGATGATAAATATGCTTCGTAGCTTTATTGGAACGACGCTAGAGCATTACAGAATTTTCCGAAGGGTTTTAAGCAATTTTATGGATGCAAGAAAATTTTGAGACAACTAATATGCTTTAAAAAAAACGATCATACAATATTGCTTTTATTAATCTACGCAAAACAACGTTTGCATTTCTAATGCATATGGGAAATTGATATGTATGTGTGTTGCAGTTGTTTTAAACTTAGATTGCAGCAAAATTTTATGGACTGAATATAACATTTTAAATCTGAACTTTTTCAGGTGGAGAAAAGAGGTAAACGAAATGGAGTCACGTCCTGACAGCTTACATCATCGTTCACCTTGTTAGACCATAAAAGCTCCAATTCTGCTCTCTGTGGGAAGGAGTGCAGATTGCCCTTTCAATTCCCTTCTCAAACACTGTCACGTTCTGCGAAAGCTCTTCACGTGAACGAATGCCACGTGTCTGCTAACTGCGTGTATGACGTGGAGTCACGCAAGAGCCTCTCTCCACGTCAACACAAAAACAGATTTTTTTTTCGAATCATGTGTTCACTTTCAGTTTCCTTTCACTTTTATTTGCAAAATATAATATAGACAAAATATAGTGCTGGCTTAGAGTCAATATAAACTACAATACGGTTTCGTTTGAAAGGATCCCGATTTTCTGGGGTTTCTACTTCTCCACGAGGGCAAAAAAATATTTGTTTGGTAACGTGCTGCACAGTTTATGTGGGGTGGCTCAGTCGGTAGCGCGTCAGGCTCGTAATCTGCAGTTCCCAGGTTCGAGTCCCAGCTGGATCAGCGTTGAGATTTATCTCCGCAAAACTCCCCGCTCTGCCCACGATCAGTAGGGGACACCGATGGACTTGGAAAGGCCGCCGTCCGTCGGACGGGACATTAAGCCGTGGTCCCGTGTGCGGGAGAGCCATACCCTGTGCACGTTAAAGAACACGCTGGATGGCCTTGACGGGAGGCTACCATCTGTCTCCCAACAGCTGTTCCAGTGGGTCCCCTCCCCCAACCTTCTCTGAGCCTTCGGGGTCCATGTGACCTGGCCATTTAGCCCATGGTTTGAAAAAATGTGCCGCTCAGAGGTAAAACAACCCAACAACACAATTTATGCATTTGGACTTCAATAGTCACTAGTTTTGTAATTTTTATTCTTTTCATTTTTGTTATTTTTTACAACGTAAACAAGTCTAATTTAATTATTATGTTTTTTGCATTCATATACTTTTTGTCCAATTCTATGAATGGATGATATTTCTTTTAGAATTTGTGATGTAAACAAGATTCTACTGATTATTTTGGGCGGTGATATTGGTGAGAGGGACAGTGGCTCAGTCGGTAGCGTGCCAACCTCGTAATCTGCAGTTCCTAAGTTCGAGTCCCAAATGTTGCGACAAATGCGTTGACATTTGTCTCTTCTAACACTCTACCTGTTCTCGATGAGAAAGAGGAGACTGTTGGACTTGAAAAAGCCGCAGTCCGTCGGAAGGAATGTAAATCCGTGTCCCTGTGTGTGGGAGAGCCATACCCTATGGAAATTAAAGAACACGCTGGATGCCTTGAGGGGAGGTTCCATCTATCTCTTAACAGCTGTTCAGTGGATTATCTTCTCTGAGTCCTTGTGATGTTGCCGTTTCAGAGAAAAACAACCATGGCCCTTTCAGAAAATTTTCCAGTGTGGGGAGGGCAAATTCGTTTCAGGGAGGGACAAAATATTTCTAATTCGGAGGGGGCGGGGAGAGAAAGAAACAAATCTATGTTTCAAGATAGAAAGAATATGCCGAGCCATTTATTAATGAGTGAAATTGCAAATAAGGTATCGTTCACAGTTCATATATCATACCATAATACAACTACGGATGCTTGCAAAAATACCCCCTCAAGCAGCTGCTTGCCGCAGAGGTCTGACAGGAGCCTGTCAGTTTATATGCCATAGTAGAAGGTCTGAGAGGATGGCAGGACCTCAGCAGAAAAACGACACATACATCCATACCTTATCCGGGACTCGAACCCAGGTCCCTTAGATCAGTAGCCAAGCGTGCTAACCACTCGGCCATAACAAGATGAAAAAGAAAAAAGGAACTTATTATTGGAAATACACGTAGAAAATTATCTTTTTTTTCCACAGTATAAAGTATCTTTCATTATATATGGTGCTGTGTTACTATTTTCTATAGTAATATAGTACACCATATATAATGAAAGACTGGGATAGTTTGGCCAGGTTGTCCACATGCAGAAATACAGACTAGCGAAGAGTGGTTTATTAAAGAATACGAGTGTGAGCCTAAAGGCTTGGAGAAAAGGTTTTAAATCCGCTGTCTGCGGTGTGGTTTGGAGGAGGACAGTGCGCCAGGCTGGCAATCTGCAGTTCGTAGGTTGAGCTCCACCTGTGCCAGCTTTGAGATTTATATTCGCTGAACTTTCACCATGCCTTTAGTCAGAAAGGGGACATTGATGGCTTTGAAACGGCCGCAGTCCGTTGGTAAGGACGTTAAGCCGTTGCTCCGTGGGCAGGTTGGGTTGTTTTACCTCCCAACTGCATTTTTTTTGCGCAGAATGGGGCTAAATAGCCAGGTCACAAGGACCCCGAAGTCTCAGAGAAGGTTGGGAGATAGGACCCACTGGAACAGCTGTTGGGAGGCAGATGGTATTTTCCCATCAAGGTCATCGAGCGTGTTCTTATTTATTAACGTGCACAGTGTATGATTCTCCCGCACACTGCGCCACGGCGTAACGTTCCATCTGACGAACGGCGGCATTTCCAAACCCATCGGTGTCCCCTACTGACCGTGGGTAGCGCGAGGAGTTTTGCGGAGATAAATCTCAACGCTGGCCCAGGTGGGACTCGAACCTGGGAACTGCATATTACGAGCCTGGAGCACTACCGACTGAGGAGAGCCATATCCTGTGCATGTTAAAGAACACGTTGAATAGCCTTGAAAAGAGGCTACCATCTTTCTCCTTACAGCTGTCCAGTAAATCTTTTTCCGAAACGTTCTCTGAGCCGCTGGGGTCTTTATGACCTGGCCATTTAACCTATTGTTTACAAGGCACATGAAAATGAAGAGAAGTTATATGAATAATTGGGGTAAGGATTAGTGAAGCAAAAGATGTCTCTTAAAGACGAAAAGCTTTCAATGCAAATAAATGGAAATTTTGCAGTACTGATCTTATAGACAAATGTGTAATAAGTATGTATGTAAATGTAGTCACTTTCTGTATTTACAATATTGAGTTTCTATCTGAAACAAACACTAAAATTTGAGTTTTTTTTTTAATTTTAAAATGCACAGCACATTTATTTATTAATCAACAGAAGACTGAAAAATATCTGAAAGCTGCCCAGGAATGATGGCACTCAAATCCGAAATCTATACCAGGTTCTTGAGCAATTTTTCTTTCAGAAATGTCTTTCTCAAGTTGTTCTATCACTTTCAATTTATTAACGATAGTTAAAGTAACACGTTTCTTTATATACCACTTTCAAACTGCTTAGGACCATATTTAAATCAAATTTTAATTAAATAGCGGAACACAAATTATGAGTTATAAGCAATAACCTGTCCGTCACAGAGCCAACAACTGAACACTCCAAGGGAAATTAGTTTTTGAGTACCTTGAGCAATAACGTTTGTCCTTCCGTCAATCCGGATTAGCTGCATCAGGACTAGCGAGGGTTTACAGTATTTCATTTCGTTTGTGATATCTATAGATGAATTGTTTACCGTGGTTAATCTAGTGAATAAATCGATCTGTAATCTTTCATGATCCTAAAACTTATTATGTAAATCTTCACAGAGAACAGAGAAAAATTTCCATTGATTATTTCGTTTCTATTATTTCCCCTTCAAAGATATACTTTATTTTCGTCAGCAGAGCTTGAAAATCGTCAGCGATTACCTGTTGCTATAACGACCGAGTCTTGTTTGCATTATCCCCACGTGCCGCTATCTAATGTGTACTTTTCAAGGTTAAGCTTAACAGCAGAGTCGTCCTTGGCACACGTGGAGGCTTTGTTCTTTCGCTAATGTTATTTCCATGCAAGATAGTCCACGTATTTTTTAGTTAATGTAAAAAATGGGAAAGATTATTTTTCTTTCTCTCTTCTGTCATTTTTCTACGTTTCACCTTCCGATAAATCACAACAATCAAACCTTAAAAATAAATAATAAATACACCCTCAAGCAGCTGCTTGCCACAGAGGTCTGACAGGAGACTGTCAGTTTAAATGCCACAGTAGAAGGTCTGAGAGGATGGCAGGACCTCCGCAGAAAAATGACACAAACAGCCATGCCTTACCCGGTTAGTAGGCTGCTTTTGATTACACTAAAGGTTGTTGTTATACCTCTGAGCGGTACTGTTTTGCACACAATGGGCTAAATGGCCAGGCTACAAGCATAGAATAATTAGTTAGTATAGATCGCGGACTCAATACCACTACTTGCAGAGCCACCTTTAGCAGCCGGTCACAGTTCTCATTTTCCCAACTAACTTTCAAAGTATGGGGATCTCTTGTTTTGCAGTTCTCTATCTATTATTTAATTTTTTATTGACTTTTACAAGAAAAATATGAAACAGAAAATAATATTTATTAACAATATATAAAATTATTATAGAGTAATCTAAAATTATCTGCTCTTTTTAAGAAAAATAGTTACTTGTATAATTTTTAAATCACAATTATATATATATTAATATAGGCAACAAAAATAGTTAAGCTACTGCTCGGCAGGTGCGCTAGTATCGATTTTGTACTACAATGTACATATGTGGGAGTCGTCTATCTGTATTTAATCTGTGGGGCCACAAGGATCCCAAGGGCTCAGAGAAAGTTGAAAGAAGGAGACTCACTGTACAGCTGCTAGGAGGCAGATGGTAGCCTTCCGTCAAAACCATCCAACGTTCTTTAACGTGCATAGTGTGTGGCTCTTTCGCACACGGAACCACGGCTTAACGTCCCATCGATGTACAGCTGCCTTTCCGAGACCATCGGCAAAGATAGCAGAAGATATAATGAAAGAAAAAATATATTCAGTAGAGTGTAAGTCAGAAAATTCCAAACAGTTTGAAAAAAATGTCTGATATCCATTTTCTCACGAGCGTGGACGATGACAGTTTAAAGTGGAAAGTCTCTTCAATATGGAAAGAGATGGATTTTCAAGTGGATTGGCGGGCTGCCAGTTGACCACCGTTGGCAGTTTACCGAATGAGCAACAGTTTCTGTTGGCAGCTACTCAGTTGAGCAACAATATTTAATGATGATTGACGAAAGATGAACGAATTGTTGTTATCCTATCATATCTCAAGACCTGACTTTTGGTTATAATGTAACAATTTTTCGATACCAGGAAGTTCATAAGATACAAACAACTACAAACGGGTTGATCATTTAAGCTTGAATGAGTCTTCATTTACAAGTGTTTGCCAACTCCTCGAAGTCATTGATTCGATTCTCGGAGGAAGTACCTTGTTCCAAAATGCATTCCCTCTTAAACAGAACTTCTATTTTCAAGAGATTCACTCTGAAAACGTATTCATTCCTCACCAGACCAGCGATTTCCGGTGCGGAGGGGTTAGTTTTGTTGCTACCGCGCCAGGCTAGTAATCTGTAGTTCCCAGATTCGAATCTGGGTTGAGATATGCCCTGGGTTGAGATTGCCAGGGTTGAGATCTCAACCCTAGTATTTGGTCAGAAACCTTGCTCTTGGCCAGAAAGGGCTTGGAAAGGCCGCCGTCCGTCGGATGGTCACGTAAAGCCGTGGTCCCGTGTGCAGGAGATAAATGGTCTTGAGAGGAGCTACCACTTGTCTAATGGCCTTTAATGGCCTTCTAGAGGCCGCGAAATGGCCTTGAGAGGAGGCTACAACCTGTCTCCTAACAGTCGTCCAGTTGGTCCCCTTCTTCCTCGGGGTCCTTGTGACCTTGCCATTTAGTCCATCGTATGCAAAAAAGTGACTCTCAGATGTAAAACAATCCAACCCAAAATCACGTTGCGAAATTCAGAATGGTAATGATGGTTTGTGATTGGTTTATTCCTGTGCGTGCTTATGACTTGATTTTTCCTAATATGAGTCCCAATTATATCTGCTTTGAGAATTTCACCGCTAACCCTGCTTTGTCTTTGCTGAGAAAGGGGACACTGATAGGCTTGGAAAGGCCACCGTCCTTCGGATGGGATGTTAAACCATGTCTCTTGTCTTGCACAACCGTGTATAAGGCTACCAATTGCCCACTAGAAGCTGTCTAATGAATTCCCTAGCCAGCTCTGAGCCTTTGGGTGTACTTATGACTTGACGTTTTAAGCTCATTTTGTGAACAAAAGTCCTGTTTAGAATTTAAACAAGCCAATGAAACAACTGGCAATGCTGCCATGTCATCTTAATGATTTTGTTCAAAGGTAAGAAATAAAAATATATTGTCCATGAGAAGAGAGAAAATCCATGGTTAAGAATTTCACAATATATATTTGATTGTTTTATTTATCCTATTAAACTCCGGCGCCCAATAGTAACATGTGCTTGAATTGTAGCTGAATAATATCTCAGTATTTTTAAACAGTGGCCCTATCTTAGACTAGGATAACAGATGTCCCTGAATCTGCGAGGCTCATATATTTGGCAACAGTTACAAATTCATATATTAATTGTTTTAATTTTCAGTTTACACATTTTATACTTTATTTGAAAACTTATACATTACTCGTATGTCGGAATATGGGTCCATTTGTTTCTTTGGACGTGCAGATTCCTTTCTCGTGAAAACGGAATTGTACAGTTACTTTAGGAAAGTCTGATTTGACATGGAAAGATTTCTAAAATTTTTGTATAAAAACTCGTGAATAGTTTGGTGTAATTTTTTTACTTAATCATATGTTCATAAATTTATTGAAAGAACTCGGGAAATATTATTCGGGTCTTGGTTGCAATTTAATTTGTAGTCTTGTTATTCGGGTCTTGGTCTACAATGTAAATTGTAGTTCGGGTTATTATTTGAACTTTTACGGTATGCACTATATTACAAAAAGTTACCTGATATGTCCATGTTATGTGAATTGAAAGCCACATTCAAAGCTTTTTAACTTCGAAAATAAGTTTCTTATGAAAACATGTCACTAGAGATAACTCTCACTCAAATCCCTCTAAATTTCTATTTTTACACAATATACGTAATGTTTAGAGTATTGGAAGCTGAAACATTTAACTGTAACTTTTGCTAGCTATCAAAATTTATCTTAAAAGATAAAAGAAAAATTTCATAACAAATTGTTCACTAACATAAATGAAATATTTGAAGTTTGTGTAACGATGTTTTTAGTTTTCATCAATTTGGGAACAAAAAATGTTTAGAGAGAGCTGTCTGCTGCTAAATATTCCAACTTCAACAACTTAAATATTAAAAAATATTCCTGAAAATCGACATTTAGAGAGATATTAATCAGATCTTTATCTCTAGTGACAATTTCCCGTAAAAAGTTTATTAGCGTTTACTTCACATAACATGAATTGAAAGTAGCGTTTACTTCACATAACATGAATTGAAAGTAGCGTTTACTTCACATAACATGAATTGAAAGTAGCGTTTACTTCACATAACATGAATTGAAAGTAGCGTTTACTTCACATAACATGAATTGAAAGTAGCGTTTACTTCACATAACATGAATTGAAAGTAACGTTTACTTCACATAACATGAATTGAAAGTAGCGTTTACTTCACATAACATGAATTGAAAGTAGCGTTTACTTCACATAACATGAATTGAATGTAGCGTTTACTTCACAAAACATGAATTGAAAGTAGCGTTTACTTCACATAACATGAAAACAGGGTCGGATCTGTGGGGGGGAGGGAGTAGAGCAGGGGGCCATGCCCCTCCCCCCTTTGAAAATACTAGTAAGGACAAAAGAGGTCAAAATTTATGAAACTTATGCATATTTCACGATTTTTTAAAGAATTATTTTAAAAACTTGTAAAACAAAAAAGAAAATGTTGCACTGTAATAGAAATCAATCTCTTTGCAGTTCAATTGGGTCTCTTTCTCCCCCCCCCCCCGCCTCCCTATTGTTTTCCAGATCTGGGCCTGCATGAAAATGTACGATTACTTTACGTAATGTAGTGTATATTAATTCCAGAGGAACAAATGTTCTTTTGCGACTTCAACTGGAGACATCAACGAGCGCTTTACTCACTATATTCAATTTATGTACAAGACTGTTTAATGAGACAGCTTAACTGAGTACGATAATTACTGAAAGGCTACGAGTAGTTAAATGCACAATAAAATGTTAGGAAACGCATAAACATTTTAATCAACATTCGCCAACGCTTGAACTTGCTGAAAAGCACCATCTAAAAATGATGAGAGCATTATGTCTGTTGAACGTCGCTGCAAGAGCGATCCCAGTTCTCAGACGAGACGCGATCGAAACTCATTCTGTCACAGTTGCCGAGGTCTGGTATCTAAAATGCATGATCACCGAAAATAGGATCCCGGGTTGTGAAAGTAATCAGGTAGGTTTCTTCTTTTTTACTCTTCTTATTTGCATGCTTAAGGGGAGACAGATCTAATAGAAATGGTCGTAGCAGCAGCAGTGGAAAGTTGTTAAGGAAATGCTACACTTGAACGTAATGGACAGTTTCTGCGACTGCACATTAGATACGCAAATCGCTTCTGGGATCGTTAAAGTGTAGCGCTCGGCATGTGTGAAATAGGTTCATTCATTGCTGTGTGGAGATGCGATCCTGAAACGATTCTACGATGAACGATCAGTGGCTGCGGGAGCTTGGTATCAGTGGGTACATGATTATGATCAAGATTTGTTTCGTAAGCGTCACAAAAAGGTTCCGATATTTAATTCAATTTCTATTGACTGAGCGATAAAAAAAATTACTTATTCTTCTAACTAATTTGTGGTTTCATTTTCTATGGAATAAGCTTTGAATGGTTACATGTCTCAGGCAGTTTCAATAATAGATTCTTTACGCAAAAGTGGGTGCAGTACATTTATAGTCCAATAACAAGGAGTCCAATAACAAGAAACATCCCTTTCTTAGAAAATAAATAACAATGGCATTTTTTTTTTCTAAATAGCTAACATTTTTTTCATATGCTTCGGATAATGGCTCTGAATTTAATACAATTTTTCACTGATCGAGATATGCAGAAATCTCTTATTCTGATGATTTTTATAGAATTCTTTCGTTTTCGGTGAGATAATGTTTGAAGGTCACATGGATCTCTTATTCTGCTCATCTCTTATTCTGAGAAAAGGTCATGATGAATTTAAAAAACCGCTGTTTGGCGGATGGGACGTTAAGCCTTCGTGTGTAGAGCAGCCATACACTGTCCACATTAAAGGACATACTGGATGCTTTATCAAGAGTTTTCGGTCTCCAAAGAGTTATCCAATGGATCTCCATCCCCTTTCGACCCCTGAGACATCGGGGTCTTTGTGACCTAGCCATCTAGGCCATTATCAATGACAAAAAAAATTAAATTTGATAGCAGTAAGCAGTTGATGAGCAAAATTTATTAAACTGTTTTTTAAAATGAAAATTCCCTTTTCTGCTGAAAGAATGATGAATTTTTGGAAGTTCAGCCAATATCAAATATTGAATTCCGTTAGTAGAATGATTAATTAAGCAATAGCAGTAGAAATCTAAGAAAATAGGAATATTCGCTTTCTTACCGAAAGAAGAGTAGGGGTTAGTGGAGAAAATTCCCAACCAAGCAAGGGCGTGAGTAACTCAGTCGGTAAAGCGCCAGGCTCGTAATGTACAGTTCCAAGGTTCGAGTCCCACCTGCGCCAGTAATGACATTTATTTCCGCATAGCTCTCCATCTGCCCTCGGTCAGTAGAGGACACCAATGGCCGTCCATCAGATGGGACGTTAAGACGTGAACATGTGCGGGGGAAACAAACCCCGTGTGCGTTATAGAATACGCTGGATGGCCTTAACGGGAGCTAAACCTGTCCAGTGAATCCCCTTCCTCCAGCCTTTGCAGTCCTTGTGAATTAGTTATTCAACCTGTTGTGTGAAAAAAGTGTCGCTCACATGTAAAACAATCAAAATTCTAACCGGGCACAGTGAGGAATTGAACTTGGGAACATCAGATTCTAATCATTCTATCAAATAGGAATTGGCGCATTATTGACTGAGTTTTCAGAGAGGAAACTCAGTCAGTAATGCGCCAAGCTCGTAATTTCGACAGAGGAAGGGTTTGTGTTGGGTTGTTTTACCTCTGAGCGGCACTTTTTTGCACACCATGGGGTAAATGGCCAGGTCACATGGACACCGAAGGCTCAGAGAAGGTTGGGGGAGGGGACCCACTGGAACAGCTATTGGGAGACAGATGAAAGACCATCCAGCGTGTTCTTTAACGTGCATAGGGTATGGCTCTCCCACACACGGGGCCACGGCTTAACGTCCCATCCGACGGACGGCGGCCTTTTCAAACCCATCGGTGTCCCCTACTGACCGTGGGCAAGGCGAGGAAATTTTGCGGAGATAAATCTCAACGCTGACCCAGCTGGGACTCGAACCTGGGAACTACAGATTACGAGCCTGGCGCGCTACCGACTGAGCCACCCCCGCCCCACAGAGGAAGGGAATCTTCTAAACAGCTATGAAGGAACATGTGAAAGCCACCTAGTATATTTTTTAGCGTGCAAAGTTAAGTTTTTTAATTCTGAGCGGCACTTTTTTGCACACAATGGGCTAAATGTCCAGATAACAAGGCCCGAAGTCTCAGAGAAGGTTGGGGAAGGGGACCCACTGGGCAGCTATTGGGAGACAGATGGTAGCCTCCCGTCAAGGCCATTCAGCATGTTCTTTAACGTGCATAGTGTATGGCTCGCTCGTATACGGGGCCATGGCTTAATGTCCCACCGAAGGACGGTGATCTTTCCAAGCCCATCGGTGTCCTCTACTGACCGTACGCAGGCAGAGATAAATCTCAACGCTGGTCCAGTTGGGACTCGAACCTGGGAACTGCAGATTACGAGCCTGGCGCTCTACCGACTCAGCCACCTCCTCCCCATTTAGTGTGCAGAGGGTATAGCTTTCATGAACACATGGCTACGACTTAACAACCAGTCCGAAGGACAGCGGCATTTCAAAACCAATCTTGATTATGAAAACAAACTCACCAGCAAACAAATTAATTCACCCATAAACAGGTAAACACATACTGATAAAAATGCAGAAGAATAAGAGAGCGTTTCATTTGGTGAAATAAAATCAATCTTCATGACACAAACTGAAAAGTAAATGAAAGTTTAATTAAACAAAACTCGAGCGAAGGAATATCATAAACCTCGAATTCCTAAGCTAAAGATAACTAGAAGTTACGAATTTACTTCTTTACGAATTAGCTCTTGTGAAAACCTGTGCAAAAGGGTCATCCAGGCACATCTAGGCAATAATCGTTAAAATTAACGGCGCTCTTTATAGAAAATGTTTGACCAGTTTCGTACGAAAAGTTTTCGGAAATTAGTGATTAACGTGACGTTGAAAAAGTTAATAAGGCGTTAAATGTTGCGTATCGGAATGAGTTTTATACGAAATGGTAATGAGTCCGAAAAATCTTGTAGGTAATAAAGAAAATTTCATGTTAAAAACTAATGTTTACAGAGAAGTTAGCATCTCTTCAAGCTATGCGAGCCTCTTTTAACGACTGATGGAAATTATTTTAATAGTCGGCATTATAACTGAAGGTAAAGTTAATATTTCTGGTGATAAATAGAACCACATACTTTGGTAAAATTTCTTTTTATTATCCAGAAGTAATCAGCCATTGGGTAAAGATCCAATCATTCACATAATCAAAATAAAGAGTTAAATCTTTATTTTTTTTCCCGAAAAGTATTCTTTCCTTGATTTCGAAGAGTATTGTTTCCTTGAGGTGATTAAACATCTGATGCCAAAGAAATTGGTGTATATTTGAAGCATCCCTAAGTTTCACAGCAGCCACGACGGTAATGTTATGATTCATGAGCATCGTGGTTCGTGGTTCAAATTGCAAGAAAATCTCGGTTAATACTGAACGATGTGAATTCGCTGGTATTTAGAGTCCAAGTTCAATGACAGTCACAGTCCATGTTTATATCCCTGACGGAGTCGACATTAAATTCCCTGGCAGTCGGAATCGAGTCTCAAATTCTGGCATTCGAATTCCAGGTGGAAATCCCAGAGAGTCAAATCCAGCTTCAAATCTCTGACTCTTATGGATTTTGACTTGACTGAATTAGATTTCATTAGGATTTCAGTTTGAAATCCCTCAGAGTCCATGTTCAAATCTCTGGCACTCATAGTACAAGAGTATATGTGTATGTAATAGAAGTTTGTTAAATGTAATCGATAGAAAATATGCGTGTCTACTAAACAAATTATTGTATTAAATTGGAACTTTTCATTAGCAAAAAATTATACCTTTTGGTGTTTTTAAGGTTTTGATATCTGAAGTTGGGTGCACTGTTCGTATATTTTCTTAAGTTTTGACGACATAAATATTCAATTGCAAGGAAGAACTAATTGCAGAACAAAAAATTCAACAGAAGAATATCAGGATTAATCTCTTAAAAGGGTTGAGTTTGAGCTCATAATGGGCTAAAGTTTCACACATAAAAAAATTAAAACAATTAAAATTAAAATAATTAAAAGGGTTGAGATTTTTGCACACAATGGGCTAAATGATCAAGCCACAAGGACTCCGATGACTCACATAAGGTTGGGGGAAGAAAACCATGGAATAGGTGAAATTAAGATTGAGTGATGCCATCCGACGTTCCAATATACAGGATAGTACTACATCTGGATGGATGGCCCCTACTGATCGAGGGTAAAGTGAGGCTTTTGTAGAGATGAATTTAAACGCTGGCTCAGGTGGCACTCGAACCTGGATACTGAAGATTACGAGTTTAGAGCGCTACCGACTGAGCAACCCTTTCTCCCATTTTAAAAGGGAAAAGGGCTAGACAAAAATATCTGAGATCCACAGGTCTACCGGATAGAGGCATCAGTGTTTGTAAGGTACAGCCTTTTGTAGTGGAAAATATTCTTCCAGGCTTCTGTTAGTCTTGAGCAACAGTAACGAACCACTTTTGTACTTGCTTGTTTCCAAGAACTCAAAAAATGGGTCAGTATTGAGCAGTCCTGAGAATGATCCCAAAAACCAAAGAGAGGGTCACAAGTGGAAGATGACAGCTGAAGAAAGTTATTAGGGGCGAAATTTTCCTTGGTGAGAAAGGGGATACTGATAGGTTTGGAAAGGACATCGTTCATCAGATGAACATTAACTGTGGCTTTGTGTTCATGACAGCCATACCTCTGCATGTTAAAGAATACGTTGGATGACCCTGACGGGAGGCCAACATTTATCGCTTAGAAGCAGCTGTCCACTGAGTCCCCTTGCTCCCAACCTTCTCTAAGCCTATGGGGTCCTTCCGATCTGGCCATTTAGCCCTTTTATGTTCACAAATTGTCACCGGTGGTAAAACAACCCAACCTTCAGATTTGAGAAGAAAGGACAGACCTAGAAAAAAGTGATTCTACAATATCAAACAGAACTTTACTAGAAGTGATTTGCAATTACGGACAAATTTAGCCGTTGTTGCTCAGGGTAGATGCATAAGGAGAACTGAATTACACACTTTCATTAAACCTTCATAGCCTATGGTTTTTTGAAGATCATCTGCATTATATATTAAAAATATGATTGCTACTTATATTATTGCTGAGGAGTTGGCTCAGTCGGTAGCGCGCCAGGCTCCTTATCTGCAATTCCCCGTTTCGAGTCTCAATTGTTCGAGCGTTGAGATTTATCTTCATAACCTCCACCCTGCATCCGTGAGAAAGAGGATGCCAATTGGCTTAAAATGGCTACAGTCCGGATGTGACGATAAGCCATGGTCCCATATAAGGAGAGCCATATTCTGTGTATTTTAAGAGACACGCTAGGTGGCCTTGACGAGAGGCTAACAACTGTCTCCTAACAGCTGTCTAGTGGGTCCCCCTTTACCCATACTTCTATGAACCTATGGGATCCTTGTGACCTGGCATTTAGCCATTGTGTGCAAGAAATTGCCGCTTAGAAGTAAAACAACCAAACAAACATATTATTAGAGAAAATCATCCTATCTACTGTCATTTACCAATGTCTGACATGTCGAATACAAATTAATTCTTCTAACGAAACAAATTATCACACATACGACAGATTCTTAAATGTCCCAGTTGAAAAAGTTCCATGCCTACTAAACCAACTGGTTCCAGTAGGCATGTATATTTTCTATCTATTCCACCTGTTACATTTGACAATTTGTAACATTTATTGCATTTACATAAGTATACTTGTAGTAGTTATAAAACAGCGATTAATGGGGAAAGGATGAAACAAGAACCGCGTAATAATAATATGTTCATTCGAGTTATAATCGAAATACCAACACAACTTCTGATATGTAAAAAAACTAATTCTGCTAACGAAACGAATAAACCCGATTTCTAACACATGGAGGCGTGCGTACACACGTGTACACTTACGGTCCTCTTCGTGAAATGTGGTGTTTATCCAAGGGAAAGGTCACGTCTCCATCTGACAGCCACATGTACTCGTATAAACAAAGAAGGGTTGTTCACGTTGCTCTTATCATTCCTGAAAGGAACCACAAAGATTTCGTCGAATGTTCTTGGAATTCGATTGAAGAATAAATTCTAAAAATATATGTAATTAAATGCTTTTGTTTTGTGAAAGTTTTCCAGTTTCTACTTAGCTTCCGAAATTAATCAGATTCGACAGAAAACCGTTTCAAGTTAGTGAAATAAATCAAAAAGTGACAGTTTCTACTGGAATGTTTGTTTTTTCATAAGCGGTGCTGTGTTGCTGCAAAATGGACTTATTGCCCAGATTACAAACGCCACGAGACACAAAAAGGTGTTGGCGAAGGGAAGCCAGTAGACCAGTGATGATGCACCAGGTGGACCCAATAGATTAGTGAAATTCAATTTTTTCTTTGTTAGGAGATTCACCAGACCCATAAAACTTTGTCTTTCTTTATTAGGTGAAAGTCACCAGACTAGTGATAAACAACTTTATTTTATTTGGAACACCATGTTGAATAGAGATGACAGACCTCTTTCATTTTTAAGTCCTACCAGATCAGTGAACAAAAATCCTTCTTATTTGGAGTACACACGTGACCACAGATACCAACCTTTTTCATTTGGAAAAGTCCTACCAGAACAGTGACAGAAAACCCTTTCATTTGGAGTATCCATGTGACTAGAGATGACCAATCTTTTCATTTGGAATATCCGTGAGACTCTTGCGGGAAGTAGATGCAAGGGGAGGGCTGCCAGATTAGTTTGGCCTACTGATCTGGACAACTATGGCTACTTTTCTTTTTTTCTACCCTGCTGAGGAGTGGTCAACCACACATAGTTTTGGTGCTGACCATATACACTTACTGGACTGGATTAAGGCTCTGAGCTTGATTGTGGATACTAAATTTGCTGCACTGGTGGGGCTTCTGTGGAGGGAAAATCTGCTGCTGTGTTTTTTGTTTGTTTCTGGGTTGACAACCCCAAGTGAATAGATTCAAAGGATATGTTTTATCAGCTGGCAGATAATCCTGAGGAGAGGTCATCGCAGGCACCTGAACACTTTGCTTCTACTGGCATCGTCAAATTCTACATTGGAGGATGTCTTCCAGTGTAGATGGCTTCAGCTTTTATTGGTGGGGGAATGGATATTTGCCCCATGTCTGCGATTAGGGGGCTGTTTGATATTGTCCGCATTCCCTCTCTCAATAAACATAGTTTCTTTGAACATCCTACTAACCATTTTTTCTCCATAGGTAGTTGGAATGTGAAGACTCTGCACAGAGCTTTTTCTATTGATGTCCTCACCCAAGAATTCCACCCTTATAATTTAGATATTCTCGGCTTGCAAGAGACCAGATGGACAGATAAAGGTCAGATTCTTAAAAATAATCTTAAATTTCTCTTTTCAGGGAGGAACGATAATAAACATCACCAAGGTGTGGGTCTGCTTCTCAGCAGACACGATAGTGATGCTCTTCTAGGATATGAGTGCATTAATGAAAGGTTTCTTACAGCAAAACTTCAGACAAGCGTTAAAGACTTGAATGTTATCTGCTGTTATTTCCCCACTGAGGATGCCGATGAGGATGAGAAGGATAGATTTTACGGACAACTTCAGGATTTTTTCAATTCTGTCAAGAAAGGAGATGTTACCCTTCTTCTAGGTGACTTCAATGCCAAAGTTGGTACCTTGACCTTTGGGGAGGGGTGATAGGCCCTTTTGATATTGGTAGCTGCAATGGCAATGGGCAACGTCTCCTACAAATAAGTAAACTCAATGGTTTCAGAATAACTGACACTTGTTACAAACACCGCGACATACGTAAGTACACATGGGTTTCATCTGATGGGATGCATAAGAATATGATTGATTATATATTAATCAACAGCAAATGGGCTAGTTCTGTTGGAATACCAGGTCATATAGGGGAGCTGAAATTGGATCTGACCATTATCTTGTTAAAAGTGTCTTGCAACTTAAACTTAAAAAGTGTTGTGCCAGGGTTACAAAATTTACCTTTAATACTGAAGCTCTGAAAGACCCAATTATAGCTAATGCTTACCATGATAGGTTACTTAGTCATTATGACAATCATCGTTTGCTTATTACTGAAGTTGAGGAAGAATGGGACCATTTTAAACAGGTTTTTTGGAAACTAACAGTCCCTTTTAGGAAAAAAGGAGCAGAGCTGGCAAAACTCTTTGAGTGATAAGGTACTTGAGCTTATTTCAGAAAGAGGGAAGTGTAGGAATGTCCTTAATCACTACACTACTAGTTCTAATAGAAAGCATTACAGAGAGCTTAATAAACTGCTGATAAGAATCTTTAGCTTGATGACTTGGCTGACAAAGCCGAACAAGCAGTTAGACAGCACAACAGCAGAGAGCTGTACCAAATAGTTAATATTTTGTGTGGTAGAATTTTGTGTGTTTGCAATGATGATAGATGCATTGGTGGCTTTAATGTTGGCCCTATAACACAATCTGAAGTTATTTTGGCTGTTTCTAAACTTAAACTACATAAATCCCCGGGGGTAGATGAAATTACTACAGATAAGCTTAGAGCTGGAAATGTTTCGGTTATCACATGGATGACTGAAATTTTAAATATCTTTTATGATAAAGGCATGGTTCCTAAGGATTTTACCAGAGCTATTATTATCCCTATTTTCAAAAAAGGTGATCGCAGTTCTTGTGATAACTATAGGGGTATCAGCCTACTCTCTGTTCCAGGGAAAGTTCTTTGCATGATTGTGCGTAATAGAATTAAGAATCTGGTTGACAGGCAATTGCGTGATGAGCAATGTGGATTCAGAAGTGGTAGGGAATGTGTAGATCAGATATTTTCACTCGGGCAGATTCTTGAGAAATGTTTAAAGTTTCAGAAACCTTAGGTTGTTAGCTTTGTTGATTTCAAAAAGGCTTTTGACTCTGTCGATCATCATAATTTGCGGTTGATTGTGAGATCATATGGTATACCTGACAAGTTAGTTAACATAATGAAAGCTCTCTATAATAACAGTGAGTCGTGTGTGAGAGTTGGTAAGGCTTGTAGCAATTGGTTTAGCATTACTTCTGGTGTTCGACAAGGGTGCATTTGTCTCCTTTTCTCTTTAGTTTGGTTATTGATTATGTTATGTGAAATTCACTTCAAGGGAAAGATTTTGGCCTTAAATGGGCTGGAGATAAGAAAAGTTCTGAATTAGATTATGCTGATGATTTAACCCTTTTGGCAGATGATGTTGATGAGATGAACTCTTCCATTCGAGCTGTTGATGAAACTGGTACTAGAGTAGGTTTGGTTATAAACAGAGAGAAAACTAAAGTGATGAAAATTGGTCAGGCAGGCTGTGATTCAGTTAATCTGAATGGTTGCAATCTTGAACATCTGTCACAGTTTAATTTTCTTGGAAGCTATGTAGCAGATACTGGTGATGTGCTGCATGAGATTAATAGATGGATAGGGATTGCTGCCGGGACTTTTAAGAATCTTTGGAGAGTGTGGAGAAAGAGGCGTATATACCAAAAGAATAAAATTAGACTATATAATAGTTTGGTTCTTTCTAGGGTTAGTTATGGCAGTGAAACGTCGACACTTTGTAAACAAGATAAAAGGAAACTAGATGTTTTTGATTCTAGATGCTTACGCGGTATCTTGGGCATTAGGTGGTTTAACTTTGTAATTAATGATGAAGTTAGTCAAAGGAGTCGGCAACCTCCTTTAAGCAGCATATTGTGCAGAGAGAGACTCCGTTGGTTTGGCCATGTTGCCCGTATGGATAATTGTAGATTGGCGAATAGGGTTATGAACAGTGTGCCTAAAGGTTCAGAAAGAGGGGGAGACCAAGCATGCGGTGGGCAGATAATATCAAACAGGACCTTATTAGAATTGGGATGCAGCAGATGTAGCTCAGGACAGACTTGCTTGGAGAACTAAATTGCACGGTCTGGTTGGACCTCCGTAGCCCATGAGTGCTTGAGGATGATGATGATGATGATGAGAGATAGCTAATCTTTTCATTTGTAGTATCCATGTGACTAGAGATGACCATTGTTTTCATTTGTAATATCCATGTGACTAGAGATAACCAATCTTTTCATTTGGAGTATCCATGTGACTAGAGATGACAATCTATTCATTTGAAAGACTCACATGACAAGAGATTGCCAGACCTTTCCCGTTGTATGTCTTACCAGATCAGCAAACAAACAATCCTTCTAATTTGAAATGTCCATGTGACTAGAGATGTCCACCTATTTTTATTTGGAAGTCTTACGAGATCAGTAACAAAATTTCTACTAGTGATTCTAGTATTTTTCGTTCCAAATAGCATTAACATTTTAATTTTGTCATAAAATGATTACAATAAATAATATAAGAATAGAATAAATGATTAGAGACCTACATTTCTGTACAGATGTCTTATGATGTGTCAGAATTTTTTTTCTCGAAATCAAGCTCGTGCTCGTGTTATCGAATTTGTTCGGGATTGGGCAGAGAAGGGCTCGGAAAATTGAGTCCGGAAATTAAGAAAGGAGGATTGTTCGTCGTCATTACATTCGGATCTTCAACAAAGAAAGGTCTGCAAAAAATTTTAGTGCAGACAGCAATGGAAATTCTTTTAGCCCAAATATTATATTTTTCTAATTGATTTGTCTTCTATCTCTTATCGTCAGTGTCTAATATTTGAAATTATTTAGTTAAGAAAATATACCTATTAAGTTAAGCTAAGAAAATATATATTAGTTAAGCTAATTTTTTTTAATTTAAATTCTTCATTCACGTACACCTAACGAAAACATTAACTGTTAGGGAGAATGGGGAAGATAGTATGTGAAAAACAAAAGACAAAAAACGGGGATTGATTTGAATGGGATCATACCTCAAAGAACCCCCTATCCCAGAAAAACCTTATTATTTTCTGTTATAATTGACTCATATATATCCATTGTTCATTGAATTTTGACTCCCCCTTGTATATTACGTCAGTGAAAGTTCACTTCGGAGTTCTATAATTCCTAAAATAAGAGTTTTGTGAAAAAACGTGACTGAAAATGAATTAAAGATCTCAATCAAGTCTATCTAAATTTCTAGTTTTAAGAATATTCGTTTTGTATTTAAAGAGTTACGGAAATTTGAATAGTAGTTAACAGCAACATTGAAGTCTTAAGAAAATTTAAAAATATCGAATAATTTACACAAACTTTTTAAATATACATCTATTGTATTAAATGGTTTAATAATACTTCTTACTCATATTCTAATTAACTTCTGAGGTAAATTCTGATGTTTATGTCATTGCTGCTGTTAAATATTCAAACTTCCAAAACTCTTTAAATGCTGAACAAAGTTTGTTGAAAATCGCGATTTAGATAGACTTGATTGCGATCTTTATCTTGAGTCACATTTTCTCATAAAACGATTACTTTCGAAGTTCTGGAGCTTCGAATTTAGCTCCCATTGAAAACATGGAGGGATGGTGGTCATAATTTAATGACTACTGAGTGTATAATATATATGTAGTATATATAATATGATTATCCCTTAAATAATATGAAGGCATCTCGGTTTGGGTTCACACTCCATAATTGAGGTAACCTTAAATTTGCTGGATAGGCAATTAAGATTTTTTATGAAGATTTTTTTTAATTGTTTTAATTATAATCCCTCATTTGACACAGGTTATCTCCTAATTAATAGCTTAACTCCATTTCTTCAACCGTTTGCTTATTGAAGGTCAAAATAGGTCATGAGTTAGAGAGAGTTTCGCACTTAATTACTGACTTATCATTTTTGCCCTTTCTTACTACGAACTCTATATTTAATAAACGAAAATTTCTGTCCAATATTTACATTCTCCTAATTTGCAGACAGTGATGATAATGAGGTAAAGCCAAATATTATGATGGCTTCCCAATTCTGATTACACTCCACATTTACGATGGTTAAATAGTCTGTAGGTCTCATAATTGCAATTACCGTCCCCATTTGCCATGCCTAAATAATCTAGAGGTCTCCCAATTGTGATTACCCTCCACATTTGCTCAGTCGGTAGCGTGCCAGGCTCGTAATTTGTAGTTCCCAGGTTCGAGTCCTAGTTGGGTCAGCGTTGAGATTTATCTTCGCAAAATTCCCCGCCCTGTCCACGGTCAGTAGGGGACACCGATGGGCTTGGAAAGGCCGCTGTCCGTCGGATGGGACGTTAAGCCGTGGCCCCGTGTGCGGGAGAGCCATACCCTGTGCACGTTAAAGAACACGCTGGATGGCCTTGACGGGAGGCTACCATCTGTCTCCCAACAGCTGTTCCAGTGGGTCCCCTCCCCCAACCTTCTCTGAGCCTTCGGGGTCCATGTGACCTAGCCATTTAGCCCATGGTGTGCAAAAAAGTGCCGCTCAGAGGTAAAACAACCCAACCCAACCTCCACATTTGTGATAAGCCTAAATAATCTGGAGGTCTCTCACATTACGGTCAGCCTACTTTATTGGGATGATCTTTAATAATCTTGTGACTTTCTCAGAAATGGATCTGAACTTTAAGAATTATTTGCGCCAAAAGGCAGTTATTTCGCAATTGCATTTTTTAACCACGAGTTTTTTCCTGATCAAAGAACTTCAGTGAGGGCTAACACTTAGTGACCGAGAATTCGCATGAATACGCCGCATGCTGTGTTGCTATGAAACAAATCCTAGTTTATGTTGTAATCGGACTCGCGTGATACAAGCACATGTGCAGCACATCCGGATGATATGCTGCAACTCTTTCACTGCCCCGCCAAAAAAATGACTTCAAGTGACTTCTGTCTCTTGTAAGGAGTTTTTTTGCTATTATATCGGTTATTTATCCTTAAAAATGAAGGATACTGTTGAAATACAAATAAATACTTAATGAATATGCATTCGACGCCAGAAAACAAAATATTTTATTTCAAGTGTTTTTTCTCAACTTAATAACAGAGAATAATGTGAAACAAAGAATTTTTCTATCGTGCAATAATGTAGGCTAATGGCTCTTTTCCGTTGAGGTTAAAAATGAGGATGCCAAGAAACAATGAGAGTGAAAAAGAATCCAGTTGTTTATGACAGGGAGTTCTAATAATTGTCTGAGGAAATTGTTGTGTGGTCTTTAGTGTCATAATCAGAAACCTTTCTGATTGATAATGCCTTTGTGACTACTTTAAAGGAACAATGCAGGCAGTCATTGTTGCAAACGTGACATGTTGGGTGATGGGAAAAATCACGCATCGAAAATAATATGAAAGAAGAAGAGAGAAGAAAAATGAAGAGAGAGAAAAAAATTAAACATCGAGAAGCTCCAATACTTATCGTACTACTGTTTTTTATTTTACAGTTTTTATTTATGACACTAATTCTGTATTTTTGTTGGGGAAAGGGATATCTGTGGATGTTTGTTTCTCAAGAAGAACTAACAAACAATGAAATTGGATTTATAATGAACACTGAGTTTTTCGACCTATATAGAGTAATAAATGAATGCAAATGCATTATTTTAAAATTAATTAAAAACACTGCCCTATAAAAAATATTAGAGAATTTCTGTGTTATATCAATAAAAATCTAGCCTCATTGCTTTGTAAATTATCTTACTAAAGTATGCATTTAATGTTCGATGCTTTGTAACTTATTTTGCTAAAGTATGCTTTTAATGGCAAATGTGATTGAAGAAAAATTAGAGATTAAAGATAATAATAAAATTTATTTAAATCACGTTTTTATCTCTTTTTCAAAAAAAAATAACGAGATAATAGTTTCACTTTGTCGTCTATCCGTCTGTTTGTCCGTCTATAGACAAAACTTTTTTTTTTTTGTTTACAGAGATAAATTAAAAATTCTTTTTGCGTTGGATAGGAATTGATGAAATGTTACGATATGCACTTTCCGAATCTCACTAAAGTTATAATTATGCCATCTAGCGGTGGAAAAAGTTAAAAATTCCAAAATTTCAAACGAATATTGCGAACGATGTATTCATGCTAGAAATTTGAAATTTCGGTGGTGGAATGTGAAGGTCAGAAAGTTTCCATTGCCAACAATAAGTTGACCTCTTAGACCCAGAGGGGGTGGAAAACCACATCTTTTTAGTTTTAGGAGATAATTGTTTGTTTATAGAGAATAATGAAAAATTCTTTTTGGGTTAGGTACGAATTAATAAAATATTATCATTCATACTTTTTAAATATTCCGAAAGATTTAAAAAGTGTGAATAATTGCGTCCTCTAACGGTGGAAAAATTTGTAAATTCCAAAATTTCAAACAAATATTGCAGACGACGTATTTAAGCTAGAAATTTAAAATTTTGGTTTGGAATGTGAACGCCATGATGTTTCCATTGGCGACAATGAATTGACCTATTAGACCCATGGGTGGGGGTGGTGAAAAAAGACAATTTTTAGTTTTAGCAGATAATTGTTTGCATTTAGAGATAAATGAAAAAATCTCTTTAGGATTAGATAGGAATTTATGGTTGATAAAATATTTTGATTTGCACTTTCGTAGTATTTCGAGCATTATAATTGTGCCCTCTAACGGTGAAAAAGATTGAAAATTGCAAACGAATATTGCAACAATGTATTAATGGCAGAAATATGAAATTTGGTGGTGGAATGTGAACGTCATGAAGTTTCCATTGGAAACAATGAAAATGACAACTAGAAAAGTCTTTTTAAATTTGATTGGTATGTACTAACGAAATATTATAATTGGTATTTTTCAAATTCTTAGTATTATTAAAATACTGTACAGCAGGGGCGTAGCCAGAAAAATTTTTTGGTGGGGGCACGAGTTTTTGACAAACAGTGTGACCTCGATTAACCAACTTTTGATAATGCGATCATCGTTTTAACCGGTCAGTCTGTTGAACGTCGAATTTTGTACAGGAACTATTCAGTAATAAAGCTATGTTTCCTAGCACTCCCCCCTCTACCACCCACACACTTCTTCAAGAATGCATTAAAACTTACAGGAAAAACATTAGATTATAGTCACTAAATATTCAAATTTTAGGATTAAAATTTTCGGTCAAATTTAGAATAACGTATTTACTTTCGTAATGTTGCTCTTCTCCTTTTTCCCTGATTAATGTATCCAAAAATATTGTTCAAAGCTTTCATTAGGACGGAAAACATTTTCAGAATATTTACAGCGGAAAATACGCTTTATAATATGACAACGTTTGATTAAAATAAGGCGTATTTTATTACTCTTTCTTGTAGCAGCTTCTTTACAACACTAAAAGGATGTTAACTCTCTTTGACAAATATTCACTATGTGGATTAATCTCTCAATATAATTTTATATTTATCATTATGCCTTATTAACATGGTTTTTTGTTTCCATTTCCTTTATTCTTCATAATTAAACTACATTTTTTTATTTTCCACAGCCTTTCTTAACTATTCACATTTCCCCTCAAATACCCGATATTTCGGCGTATATGAACCATATACAGTCAGATCAATCGAAGTTCTACTTTATTCGGATGCCTTATTATCAATAACAACCTGAGGGATATTGTGGCTTGGCAATGACACCAAGTAATAAGCCTTTTTACTTTAAAGGGGAAGAGGTTACTCCCTTATCCAAAGGACGGAGATAACCTAAAAGCTCTATTGCGCTTTTCCTGGTTTCTCATGCAACATACAAACAAACACATACACAGGGATGTGCCTGCTGGTTTAATAGGGTATAAGAACATCTCAAAAGTAGCGTTAACATTTTCACGCCTTGGACACATTGTGTAACATCGGTTTCCCCTAAATATTTTCTTGGGAAGAACATACAATTTTATCATACTTAGTAGCAAATATTATTTACAATGGCTTTCATCCATTGCTGATAATATTTGCTCATCAGCAAGGCATTTTAAAGCCTTTAGAAATCACTCAAAGTTTGCCCTTTTTCCTTGAGAATATTTTCAGCAAACAGCGTTTTTCATCTTTTAGAGAGAACAAAATGTAAAAATATCCTAAGATTTTCGCATCAAAGTAGTTATTCTGTTCCAGGCAGTCTGGAATGACTCCACACAGCTGATATCCAAAAGTATTTATAAATTTTGAAGGAATGTCAAACCTCGCAACAAGGATTTTTTTTTATTGTGTACCAGTGTTGTCAGAGGTGTGCTTCATTTTCCTAATGTAAATTAAGAACTAAATGCATCAGATTTCAGGAAAGCAAAAATTCTGTCCTGTTTTATGTTACATTGCCATCCAGAAATGAAAACGCGTTAACAAAGTGACATAAGATGAAGATGAATCTTTCTACATTTAATCAACTCCTGAATTTTGACGATTTTCAATCGAAACATTTTTCTATCTCTCTTTAAATGAAAAGAATTAATAAAGCAAATAACTTGTTTGGAAATGAAGCTACATATTCTGAATAATAAGTATCTGTCAGTTTAATACGTCACAGGGAAGGTCTGTGAAGAAAGCAAAACCTCAGAAGAGAACGTATGAAAAGAAATATCCATTACTTCTCGGGGACTCGAATCAAAATCCCTTTGATTCTCAACCAAGCACGACACTCACTAGGCCAGTGGTTAATTTTTTTTAAACCATGAACGAAAATATATAAATTAAAATCATCCACTAAAGGAATTTTAGAGAAAAGAAAGATTAAGCTCCGACTACGCCTGTAAATTCCACTTGCTAGAGAAGACTATTACTACGACTTCAAGACCTACAAGGGCTTCCTAGTTACTTCCCTTTCCCTTTCCTACTAATCGTTTACTCCAAAATCTTTCCACATTCAGTTTGTGGTCCCAAAAAATTTTTTTTTCACTCTGTTTGAATGCATAATCATTAACTTCCGTTAAGTCCTCTCGCAAGTACAGAGAGGGTCGGGAACTTCCAAATTTTGATGCCCTCTAGCCAATGTAAAACTGATTGTCGATAATAATTACCAGTTTATCAATGGTTTTTATTCTAATTTCACAAAATCAATATAAAAATCTACCCCTTAGATATGAAGAGATCGAATAGTAGCTTGTTAATTTAATATGTCATAGTAAAGGTCTGTGAGTAAAGCGAGACCTCAGCAGAAAGACATCACCAGAAAAGAAATATATATGCTTTATCCAATGATCGTCTGTTAAAAATTACGTCTTCCAATGTTGAACCTAATATCAAATAACAGGGGATTGGCTTAGTCAGTAGTGCGCCAGGCTCGTAATCTATGACTCCCATGTTAGAGTCCCAAATGGCCAGAGTTAAGATTTGTCTCCTCAAAACCCACACTGTTCTCGGTTCGAAAGGGAACCCCGATGGATTCTGAAAAGCCGCCGTCTCTCGAATGGGACGTAAAACCATGATCCTGTAACAAGAGAGCCATACCCTGTGCATGCTGAAAAACATGCTTGATAGCTTTGACGGGAGGTTTCCATCTTTTCCTAAATAGTTGTAGAGTGTGTCCCAACTATCTCTGAGCCTGTGGTTTCTTCTGACCTGGCCATTTAGCCCATTGTGTGCAAAAAGGTGCCGCGCATAGACAAAATAGCTAACTTACATATCAAAAAAATAAAACCATTGACAAGTGTCTGTATTTAAAGCTTTCTTTTGAGTCTGGGGCCAGACAAAATGTACTTTTTGGTCCCTTCTCTTGACAGGTCCTTATTGTCAGACGTGCCCGCAAAGCGTTAAGGGAAAATATTGTTCTCCAATTTTTTTTTATTTTTCTGATGACATATTCATAGCATTGAGCAATTTGAACCATACGTCCGATTCCCAAGAATCGCAAATACAAAATGGTCTAATTTTGAACTAATTTAATCGAAAAACAGTTGAAATTAAGTACTGTTTTAGAATCATAAATAAAAAATAAATACCCCCTCAAGCAGCTGCTTGCCACAGAAGTCTGTCAGTTTATATGCCACAGTAGAAGATCTGAGAGGATGGCAGGACCTCAGCAGAAAACAACACGAACATCCATGCCTTACCCAGGTCCTCGTAGATCAGTAGCCAAGCGCACTAACCACTCGGCCACGGGACGGCTCAGAATCATAACTTGTCTTTAATTATTAGCTAATTTTGGTACCACATTTTATTTTCTTTTGCTTCAAGAACTGTACAAAACGTCCCTTAAATGAAATGTCATCTTAAATCAATGAATATTTTGTGGAAAACATTTCGTCGACAAACGGGACTTGAATCTGCAATTTTTCCCCCACCTCTACAGTATATATCTTTACAGATCATTGTAATGATGAAACAGCAGAGTTGTTATGAGTTTTACAAATAATTTGTATAGAATAGGAATTTGAAAAACTAGTGTAGTTTTTAAGAGATATTCCACTAAGAGAAATATCTACTTTTGAGAAATGTAACTTTTTAGATTTAAGAATTAAAAACGATTGCCTTTATGTTGTATAATTACTAATGAAATACTATTTGCGTATTCCCATCTCTGATAGCTCAAATGAAAACTTTTAAGAAATGAAACAAGTAGATAGAGGAAAAACTTCTTTCTCTTTGAAAACGAGATTCTCATATGCACCAGAGGCGATATACGTCATTCTAGTTTTAAAAACATTCGTCCAGTATTTAAAGAATTATGAAAGTTAGAATATTTCACAAGGTTAATGCGTCATAAGAATATATCTCAGAAATCAACTAAAATTAAATAAGTGTTGTTTCAAACCATTTAATAAAATAAATCTACATTTTAGCTGTTCGAGTAATGATTATTTCAATATTAGACAATTATAAATAATTTTCATAAAACAATAATTTTAATGATTTTCATAAAATAATAATTTTAACGATTTTCATAAAACAATATAATAAAGTGTTAAATACTTCGGCTGGTTAAACTCTAAATATATTCTTGAAAATCGAGATTTAAACAGCTTTGAAATTGATTTTCAATTTATCGTCAATTACATTTCTCTATTAAATGAATATTTTGAAATCATATAGAGCTTCGAAGTTGGATTCCCACTGGCATAACAAGAATATTCTCTAATATTTTGGTAGGACAACGTACAACACAATTTTATTTCAAATAAAAATTTTCCTCAAATGCATATGGCTAAGGGATCGTATAGAGCTTTAGTAGCGTTGCAGCTTAAACTTGTTAAGCAAGCATCTGAATAGTTAAAAACAACAACTAAAGAGCTACTAAATCCGACAATACCTTTATCAGATAATAATATCTCATTTAGTCATGAATCGATTAATTTTTATTTTGACTCCCGTCTTCCAATTGTTTTATGCTGTGAAGACGAGCTTATCAGGCGATGTTGTCTCCTGTCCATTTAATTATGAGAAAATCTTTTATACTCTTACTTCACCTTGCAAAAGGACTTGGTTGAGGTCTTTATTCTTTGGTTAGAAAGGTTGGAGTTGGGTTGTTTTATCTCTGAGTACACGTTTTGTGCACAATGGACTAAATGGCCAGGTGACAAAGTCCCCCAAGGGCTCAGAGAAGATTAGGGCAAGGGGACCCACTGGACAGCTATTATATGACAGATAATAGCCTGCAATCAAGACCATGGAGCCTGTTCTTGAGAGTGCACAAGGAATGACTCTCCTGTACAAGAGGTAACGAAAAAATGTCCCATTTGACTGACGGCGGCCTTTCTAAACCATTTGATGCCCTCTACGTCACTGAAGACAGAGTACCGCCCACATTCCCCACAAACTCCTTATATATCTTGCACGTGCCATAGTCCTTCCAGTGCAAAATATTAGAAGCAAATTTTTTTCGTGAAGAACAATGTTACATGGTCGTTTGTTTGGTAATACAGCATCAGGTTTTCATCTGTTTAGTGCCAACAACGATTGCTTGAAAAAATAAATGACCGACTGCTTATTGACAACTTTTTGAGCTCGTTTCAAAACAATGGCATATTGCTATTAGCAATAAAATGGCTAACACTTAATACCACTGTTTGAAAAGTCTAGTACGTGTAACATTTCTAACACGATAGTCAAGTTATATATTGTAAACGATCGCTGCTCGTAATTTAGAACCAAAGTTTGTAGGGAAAGATTTATTCATATTCAACTAAGAAACCTCTTTTCTCGGTGCTTTTGTTACATTCCTGTTTTCAAAGCAGAGGGGGAGGGGGGTAGTTTAATTAGTTCCGTTTCATGTGTCAAGAACCTCCTGTACTTTCCAACAGGTTCAGTTGCATTGCGGAGAGTCATGCCAATGCCCCGCAAAGACTAACAGAAACTGCATGATGCCATCAATGCAAAGCAGACACAAGCAGCATGACTGAGCAAATCAAATGATGTAAACTATTGCATCCATTAAAGCAGCCTAAACTTCATCAAGGAAAGAATGCACGGTAGACATGCAATTCATTCACTACAGACTGCACGTTCAGCATTTATTCACAGTGGGAACTCTTTATAACGTTGAGTACAGCAGCGTAATGCAGGTTTTCGAAACAAAGCCTCTTACTACAAAAAACAATTTACAGGTCCTTCGTGGACTTCGTTGGTTCAAACATACTGGGTGTTGTTCAGTCAATGAGTCCCCCCCACAAGGAAGGATACAATAGAAGGGATGGGGTGGCCCTCAGTTCAATGGCACGAGCTGTATTCAAATGTAATTTTCATATTTTTACATTTCTTTCGTATTGGAGAGCGTATCATTTATTTTTATTAAAGCGCAAAAATAATTTGTGCATGAATTTTCAATAATAAGTTTTTCTTTTTTTCGTTTCGATTTCGAGCATCCTTTAATATGGCATGATATATGCACGATTGCTGTATTCGCAACTGCGCTAATTAATGAACGGAATAAATTAAACATGAATATCTCTAGCTTGTAAACATTGATTGGATTTTTACCTCCCCCCTGAAAATATTTGCAAATCCTTGAAGTAATTTTCTTCCCTCCCAAAAGTAATTTTTCCCTCCCTAAAGAAATTTTTGCCTCTCCCTGAAATAAATTTTTGTCCCTCCCTGCAGAAAGTTTTGTCCCTCTTCGAAGTAATTTTTTGCTCTCTTTGAAGAAATTTTTCTCCCTATTTGAAGTAATTTCTGCTCCTGTTTGAAGTAATTATTTCCCCTCCCTGAAGCAATATTTGTTCCACCCCCCCCCCCCCCCCCCCCGCCTTCAAAACATTTCTGCCGTTGCCCATGTCTGTATTGTGAAGAAAAAAAATATTATTTTCGGAATTGAAAAACATTGATTTGTCATCATCATCATCCTCAAGCAGCCATGGGCTACGGAGGTCCAACCAGACCGTGCAATTTAGTTCTCCACGCAAGTCTATCCTGAGCTACATCTACTGCATCTGGCCACTGCACACCAATTCTAACAAGGTCCTGTTTGACGTTGTCTGCCCACCGCATCCTAGGTCTCCCCTTCTTTCTGAGGCCTTTAGGCACACTGTTCATAACCCTATTCGCCAATCTATAATTATTCATACGGGCAACATGGCAAAACCAACGGAGTCCCTCTCTGCACAATATGCTGCTTAAAGGAGGTTGCAAACTCCTTTGCCTAACCTCAACATTAGTTACAAAGCTGAACCACCTAACGCCCAAGATACTGCGTAAGCATCTGGAATCAAAAGCATCTAGTTTCCTGTTATTTGTTTACAAAGTGTCCAAGTTTCACTACCATAACTAACCCTAGAAAGAACCAAACTATTATACAGTCTAATTTTAGTCTTTAGGTGTATACGCCTATTTCTCCACACTCTCCATAGATTCTTAAAAGTCCCGGCAGCAATCCCTATTCGTCTGTTAATCTCATGCCGCACATCACCATTATCTGTTACATAGCTCCCAAGATAATTAAACTGTGACACCTGCTCAAGACTGTAACCATTCAGATTAACTGAATCACAGCCTGCCTGACCAATTTTCATCACTTTAGTTTTCTCTCTGTTTATAACCAAGGCTACTCTACTACCAGTCTCATCAACAGCTCGAATGAAAGAGTTCATCTCATCAACATCATTTGCCAAAAGGATTAAATCATCAGCATAATCTAAATCAGAAATTTTCGTATCTCCAGTCCATTTAAGGCCAAAATCTTTCCCTTGAAGTGAATTTCGCATAACATAATCAATAACCAAGCTAAAGAGAAAAGGAGACAAAATGCACCCTTGTCGAACACCAGACGTAATGCTAAACCAATTGCTACAAGCCTTACCAACTCTTACACACGACTCAGTGTTATTATAGAGAGCTTTCATTATGTTAACTAACTTGTCTGGTATACCATATGATATCACAATCAACCACAAATTATGACGATCAACAGAGTCGAAAGCCTTTTTGAAATCAACAAAGCTAGCAACCAAAGGTTTCTGAAACTCTAAACATTTCTCAAGAATCTGCCTAAGTGAAAATATCTGATCCACACATCCCCTACCACTTCTGAATCCACATTGCTCATCACGCAATTGACTGTCAACCAGATTCTTAATTCTATTAAGCACAATCATGGAAAGAACTTTACCTGGAACAGAGAGTAGGCTGATAACCCTATAGTTATCACAAGAACTGCGATCACCTTTTTTGAAAATAGGGATAACAATAGCTCTGGTAAAATCCTTAGGAACCATACCTTTATCATAAAAGATATTCAGAATTTCAGTCATCAAAGCAGTAACCGAAACATTCCCAGCTCTAAGAATTTCCGTAGTAATTTCATCTACCCCTGGGGATTTATGTAGTTTAAGTTTAGAAACAGCCAAAATAACTTCAGATTGTGTTATAGGGCCAACATTAAAGCCACCAATGCATCTATCATCATTGCAAACAATGGGAGTAGAACTAACTACGTTGTTTAGAACATCACTGAAATGCTCAGCCCACCTAGCCATGACAGAATCCTCCCCTTCTATAACCTTACCAAGTTTATCCTTCAATCCTTGTATGCCTGTCCGTTTTCTACCACACAAAACATTAACTATCTGGTACAGCTCTCTGCTGTTCTGCGGTCTAACTGCTTCCTTGGCTTTGTCAGCCAAACCATCAAGCCAAAGATTCTTATCAGCAGCTAACTGATCTTTTACACGTTTATTAAGTTCTCTGTAATGCTTTCTATTAGGACTAGTAGGGTATTGATTAAGGACATTCCTGCAGTTCTTTCTTTCCGAAGTAAGCTCAAGTGCCTTAGCACTCAGATAATTCTGCCTCTTCTGCTCCTTTTTTCCTAAAAGAGTACTGTTAGTGTCCAAAAAAGCCTGTTTAAAATGATCCCATTCTTCCTCAACTTCAGTAGTAAGCAAACCATGACTGTCATAATGACTAAGTAACCTATCATGGTAAGCCTTGGCTATAACTGGATCTTTCAGAGCTTCAGTATTAAAAGTAAATTTTTTAACCCTAGCACAACACTTTTTAAGTTTAAGTTGCAACACACTTTTAACAAGGTAATGGTCAGATCCAATTTCAGCTCCCCTATATGCCCTGGTATTCCTAAAAGAACTAGCCCATTTGCTGTTAATTAATATGTAATCAATCATATTCTTATGCAGCCCATCAGGTGAAACCCATGTGTACTTATGTATGTCGCGGTGTTTGTAATAAGTGTTAGATATTCTGAATCCATTGAGTTTACTTACCTGTATGTTGCCCATTGCCATTGCAGCTACCAATACCAAAAGGGCCTATCACCCCTCCCCAAAGGTCAGAGTCAGTACCAACTTTGGCATTGAAGTCACCAAGAACAAGGGTAATATCTCCTTTCTTGACAGGTTTTGTCCCGAATGAAATTTTACCGATCGTCAATAATGATGCTGCTTTGTCTAATTGAAATTTTCTTCTTTTGTAATTCGGACAAAAGTGTTTTTGCATGACTCTGAAACGTATGTTAGAACTCAAAGAACATTAACATCAGAGCTTTGTACATCACAATTCTCAGTACACTCCCGTAGCGACTTAAGAGATCTCAGGTTAACTTTCCCTTAGGAGAATCCTTTTTAAATGTTTATTTTTATCTTCTTTGGAGCTTTAATTCTTTATATTGAAAATATCTGCAACGTATAGAAACCCCAAAGGACCTAGACAAATACAGAATTTTCGTTCATAGATATGAGTCACTCTGAGTGAATTAAAATGGCAAACCATGAAAATGTTTGAAGATCACCACAGGCAAATAACGTGTGATGTACAGAAGTCCAATTAATTTCATTTGCCCGACATTTATTCGTTTTCGCTCCGCTGTCACCTAAAAGTTTTTTAAAGAAAATTATACACATCAAGAAATAAATATTTTTTTTACGATTTGGTAGAAATTATCTCTTATGTTGTGTTTCCGAAGTGGGGGAAAGAGTGGAAGATGTCGTGGCAAGCTGATATCTAGAAAACTATTAAAGGGAGACAGGTAAATAGTTAAGAGCAGTTAGTGATATCTCCATATCGTTTAACAACTATAGACGTTGATTTTTGCTGCAATTTCTCTGCAAGTCTGATTGTTCTTGCGATGAATAATATTAGGATAATGCTACTAAAAATAGTGAAAATGGATGACGTACGGTGAGTAGCAAATAGGGAGACTATGAGACTGCGCAGATGATACTTCGACAGCTCTCTTCAGATTAATATCCTGTTAAGTCTCTCATCACTCAAACCCATAATATAGGAGAAGCATTTGATAGTCAACTGCGCAAGTAGTTTCAAGATAGTCTAGCATACCCCCACTAGTGCTTTCTCCCTATGACGTCACCTGCCCCAAGTGCGAGGCCACTTTGGAATTTGACCCATATGTCGCAACCGCCCAGTCATGTGATATGGTGTAACCGGTCATGTGATATGACGTGCCTTATTAATAATTCATATTTCAGCCCCCCTTATTTTTAATCCCTCCCTTCATTAAAAAATCCCCCCCTTTATTAAAAACCCGTGGCGTCATCTAGTGTATACTTTAGTGCGTCTCCTGTATTTAAAACGTTTTTGCAGAAGAATACCCTTGGGGCACACGCCGAGGGTATTCTTCTGCATATAGTTTCCACGGAAAATGCGTAAGCAAGCGCCGGCATTGTGAGGTCACGTACGAAGGGGTCTATGCCTGTTAGATTTAAAAATTCCTGCCGGAAAGCTTGGGCGCCGCGCCGTAACAGCTCTGTATCTGCCTTGCAGTAATACAGAAGCTGTTGCTGAAAGTCCCAGGGTTCGAGGCTCGCTGTGGCATACCATTGATCGAATGCTGACAGAGTCAAAGGCTCCATGTCTTCGGTCTGGAAAAAATGCTGATCCGGAATGGACCCTACATATTGTAAATTTTCCTCCTTCACGAATTTGAAGGGGAAAAAACCTTTTACTGTCTCCAGGTCGAAGATCTTTGTAAAGGAGCGAAGAGGAGCCTGAATAAAGGATAATATGTCAATAAACCGTATTTTAAGGCCAGGTAAAAAGATACCTAAAATCTTAGATCCATCGAACACATGATCCGGTTTTAAAAATTTTCTGTATAGGTAGCTGATGATAAACATGCCATCAAAGCCTTTCAGATTATGTGCGAGGACGGTGACGTCCTTGAATCGTTGAATCCTGGGGCTTTCTTCGGCCAGAAGCCAGTCCATGAAAGTGTCCGTTTCCTAGAATGAGGCGTAAACCCACTCGTCATTCCCCACACACAGTATCGATTTCAAAGATCCGTCGTCACATTGCACTGTCTCTACATCAAAGTAAAGGTAAGATTGACTGACAGGGTCAATTTTGCAGGGCTCGACGAATTTTAACGTATCAACCTTGCAAATATGCTTTTTCCTGGGGTCCTGAATGCTGATGCATTTAACACAATGATGCCGTCTGACACGCTTTCACAAGGTGCGCCTGAAGGCATTCAGCACTGCGCAAATACATGTGACACAACGTACAGAGCAACGGCTCCCCAGTATGCAGCACATTGGTTGAAAGCCATCGGTTGCAGGTGCCCTTGCACACATGACCTGGGTTGTTAATACATTTTAAGCATTTCAGACAGAATTGCCTACCCCCGAAAAACCCAGCTGGTTTAGTTATTACATTGTAATGTCCCTTATTAAATAACAGATAAAGGTTATCCTCACCTTCGGGTCCGATGAAAATGGGGAGAAAGGCGTTGTCAGCAGAATATATTATAATCTGGAACTGACCGGCAAGATGTGACTGAAAGACTCGTACTTCTGAAAAACCACACGGGGCAATGGCAACTCCCGCGTCGACGTGAAGTTGACATGCTAATGTCTGTTGAAGTTGGAGATGATGATCCCTGATTTGAGCATATTGGTTGGGTAGGCCTCGGGTTTTGTAGCTCAACTCCCTGGCAACCACTAGAGCTCTAGAAAGACAGATCGAGTCGTTGTTCACGATTATCACGACACTGGCCTTCTTACAGATGAATGACTGTATGTCAGCGAAGGCACACGTCTCAGGGCCAGTGCGGCCACTCCCCTGACACTCAAGGTTGGTGCACACAAAGTCAAACTCAAGGTTGCTATGACTGCCCAGACCTTCATTGGATTGTACGACGCAGTTCAGGGCAGTCATGAAGCATTCACTAGTTAGTTCGTTTCGCCGGATCAGGCTCAGGTTGACTGGGTTTTTTAAATCCAACGAATGGAATCACAGCTGGACGTGGCTGTATTCATCCTGTGGCACAATGTCCTGAAGCATTTTCTCGTGTAGGGTGTTGAATACAGGGAGAAAATCGTGTGCCTCAACATTCTCCATTCCCCAAGCCGGATGCTTATCGGCACGAACTGTGTTTTTAATTTGGTCGAATTAAAGGTCCTGATGTTCATGATGGTATAGTGTGACACAGCAGAGGACGAACTCGGGGAGAAGCAATGCGAGGCTGGGATGAGACAACATCCTTAGAGGTAGATGAAGATCCCGCCAGTGAACCATCCAGCGGGTGCACAGGAACGTAGGGGCAGCCACCAGCTTGTCCCGAGGTTGGGTTGGGTTGTTTTACCTCTGAGCGGCACTTTTTTGCACACCATGGGCTAAATGGCCAGGTCACATGGACCCCGAAGGCTCAGAGAAGGTTGGGGGAGGGGACACACTGGAACAGCTGTTGGGAGACAGATGGTAGCCTCCCGTCAAGGCCATCCAGCGTGTTCTTTAACGTGCACAGGGTATGGCTCTCCCGCACACGGGGCCACGGCTTAACGTCCCATCCGACGGACGGCGGCCTTTCCAAGCCCATCGGTGTCCCCTACTGACCGTGGGCAGGGCGGGAAATTTTGCGGAGATAAATCTCAACGCTGACCCATCTGGGACTTGAACCTGGGAACTACATATTACGAGCCTGGCGCGCTACCGACTGAGCCACCCCCGCCCCTCTCCCGAGGTGGATGCTGTATGGGATGCTGTTAAGAAGAGCTTTCGGATCCGCCGAGCCATCTTCCCAGCTTGGTGGATTGCCGACAGGCAGACACGCTTCGCTGAGGGGGCCTCAGGTAATGAAGGGCGCTTGGCAACACCACCCAAAACAGATGCACCAATGCAAGCAGGTCGTCAAAGGAACAGGCTACATCCTTCCTTTCGGCGTCCATCTCCACAGATTGACCGTATTTGCAGATGAGAGACATCTCACAAAGACAGACTTCAAAACTAAGAGCAAAAACTTCTGACAGATAGCTTCTGACCAGTAGCAAGGAATGATGTAGCAAGTGGCGTGTGAGCTTATAAGACAGATGTTATCTCATAAACACCCTTGATACATCTTTCGACATGATCAAGGTCACCTTCACCAATATCTGATAACCCCCGCGTGAGATACAATGTAAACACCGGAGTTAGAGTGCAACGAAATTATTTACCTAGTTTCAATTTTTAATGAAGGAAATCATTTATCAGTAGCAAATGCAAATATTGCTGAGCAATTAATACGCATTTCTGTCTGCAATCACCTGTTGACACCCACCCGTTAAGAAAGCAACCTTGTTACGTACGCAGCCTGCTAGTTGCAACATGCATGTCACGCGACTTGATGAAAGGTCGAACTCGCAAAATATGGGTAATTATTTTCAAGAATTGCATCAGCCATTCTGATCGTTGCCACCAAAAACGTTTAGTGGACTTAGAAAATCTCAGATGAGGGTAGAAACCCAGGGACGGGAGTGTGTGATATTTTTAAAACAGAGATTTTTTTTTTCGACGTTTTCCTTTTATTAATTTTATTTTTACCCAATGGCATTTTTTCATTTTCTGCAGGACAGTCTTTTAAAACAGTTACTGTGGGATAGTCCTTAAAAGGGGGGCAGAACTGTTAATGAGGGGGACAGAACTTTTAATAAGAGTTTTAATTAATGTTGGGTTTTTAAGAAAGGAGGAATGGGAGGACTTTATGATGATTAACGAGTTTAACGAAGATGACCACCAAAGGGATAGTAAAACCATCAGTAAATTGTGGTCCCCTTGTGATTCACTGTTTGGAATAATATTTTTTAATTTCGCAGGACTTTTGTTAAAACCATCCATCAATAAAACGTGGTCCAGGGTGCGGTACCAAACGCGTGTTCTAAAGCGGGACTTTTATGTCACCCATACAAGTCACCAGATTATATTACCCCTCAATATTTTACATAATTACGAATAAGTTTTTAAATCAGATTTTTGTTTTCATTAATTCGATTTCCTTTTATTATTATTTTTTATTTTTACCCATTGGCATTTTCTGCAGGACAGTCTTTTAAAACAGTTACTGTAGAATAGTCCTTCTAGTAAAAATGCGACAACCAACAGTCACAAAGTTAATTAAATGAAATAAGTGTTGATTAAAACGGACTTAAAATACGACGGTTATAAAAATACGTATATTAATATGAAAGGACTATCTAGGTTCATTATAAGAAATAAAAATACGTGGGTTATAAAAATAAACGAAGGTTAATTTACGCAGAAAAAAGCTAGTTATAAAGAAATAAAAAAAAATACGAAGGTTATAAAAAAAAACGTAAGATAATAAAAAAACCTACGTTAATAAAAATATCTGAAATATAAAACTCACTCTTTAAACTGTAATAAAGAGATACGTAATTTATAACGATGGGTTATACCCCGTTTGAGACACATCTAAGCCACATCATCAAGTAACAAGGCTTGGTCGAGTGCGATAATGCACCCATCTATCGACACCAAGGTTGCGGGTTCAAATCACTACGTTGGAAGAAAATTTTTTTAAATACAGGGGATGCACTAAAGTATACACTAGATGGCGCCACAGGTTTTTAATAAAGGGGAGGAGTTTTTAATAAAGGGGCTGAAATATTAATTATGAATTATTAATAAGGCACGTCATATCACGTGACCGATTGCACCGTATCACATGACTGGGCGATTGCGACATACGGATCAAAGTTCAAAGTGTCCTCGCACTTGGGACCGGTGACGTCATAGGGGGGAAAGCACTAGTGGGGGTACGCTAGACTGTCTTGAAACTACTTGCGCAGTCTCATACTATCCCTAGTTGTCATTTACACCTTGCAACTACCCTTCATAATGTCGTGCAAGCCACCACTCCTTTGACAATTGGATTTGGTATTTGCGTTTCCTTGCAGTCATTTCATTGCAATTGCTTTTTACTGATAAAATGTGTTTTAAATTACGCGAAATATTGTCGCAAACGTTTGAATAACATAAATAAACATATCTTAACCAAATTATGCGAAACTGTTAAAAAACGTATTTAAAGTTAAAAATTATGTCAAGCATGATGGTAATGAAAAATTTTTGAACATCTCCGAGCGTGATGATATTTTTTGCCCATAACGTAGTTGAACTTGTCGAAATATTGACCACACCGCGTATTTTACTGGTGATTTTAAATGTAATGGAAATGTATCTAATAAAAATAATGGAAATGTATCTATGGAAAAATATATATCTAGACGATTGTGAAATAATGTATTAATGGAAATGTATCTATGTAAAAATATGAAAAAAATGTATTAATGGAAATGTATCTATGTAAAAAATACATATAGACAATTGTGAGACTGAGTGACTGATAATTCTAACTATGTTGCAGAAATGGAACAGCTCTGAAAATTTACAGCTAAGGAATCCGAGCCTTAAATCTCGGAAAAAATGCGAAATTCGATTTCCGACGTATTTTTCAAGGCTAAATAGAGGGGTCAAACCGTGATCTTCAAGTGCTGCAAATGTGAAAATTGGTGTCTAGGGGTATTTCGGTATGTAGATCTGGAAACCTTTTAGAAAATTTGAATCCACTGGGGCCTTTGAGGTCAACGATGAAATTTTGATCTACCAGTGCTAGAGAGTTAAAATTGGTTTCTGGAGGTATTTCGGGTGTTAGATCTCAGAGATGCTGCGGAATTTTGGATCCGATGGGTCCTTCGAGGTCATTGGTCAAATTTCGATATGCTGGTGATACAGTGCTAAAAACTGGTGCCTAGAAGTATTACAGGATGTAAATGCAAATTTACAAAAAATGTAAATCCCAGATATTTTTGCGAAATTTTAGATCCAGAGTCGCTTTCAAGTTCTATAGGACTCAGAGTGATGGGCTAGAAAAAAAGAAGAGCGTTAAAGGCATCGACTGATTTCTGGTAGACATATAAAAACTCAAATATAATCTTTAATTGAACGATTAGGGATGCTCCTTCGAGTATCTGTCGTAGTAGAAGTTTGGTAAGTTTACACTTAGCTGCTCTTTTTATTGTGCAAGAGACAAATTGGATAGACAAGTCACAAGCATCTCAGGTTGAATACGAGCTTCATAAAGAGAACCTACTGAAATCGCAGGAGTACTCATCGATGAATTAGGATGCTGTTTTACCTCTGAGCGGCACTTTTTTGCATACAGGGAACTGAATGGCCAGGTCACAGGGACATCAAGGGCACTGGGACCGGTGACGTCTAGAGGGGAAAGCACTAGTGGGGGTACGCTAGACTGTCTTGAAACTACTTGCGCAGCCTCGTACTATCCCTAGATGTCATTTACACCTTGCAACTACCCTTCATAATGTCGTGCAAGTCATCCCTCCTTTGACAATTGGATTTGGTATTTGCGTTTCCTTGCAGTCATTTCATTGCAATTGTTTTTTACTGATAAAATGTGTTTTAAATTACGCGAAATATAAATTCTATAGAACCTATAGAATCTTGTAAAGGTAAGGTTGGAAAATAAGGATCCACTGGATAGCTGTCAGAAGGCAGGTGGCCACTTTATGTCCATACCACATAGCCTGTTCTTTAACGTTCACAAGATGTGTCTCTTCTACATATTAGTCCACGGCTTAAAGTCCATTCGATGGATGGCGTTCTTTCCAAACTCATTGGGTACCTGTCTCTCATCGACGGCAGAATGGGAGCTAGCACCTTTGGGAAACCTGTAATTGCAGATAACGAGCCTGGTGCGTTACAGACTGAGGCATTTATTTATCTACTTACAGAGGCTCGAAATTGATTCTCCATTGACATGACTCCTATCATCGTTGCCATTCAGACTATGCATCGACATGTATAGGGTATGTCTGTCCAATACACAGGTCTAGGTTTATAGTCCCTTGAGGCGGATGGCGGCCTTAGATGTGGTGGATTTCCAAAAGGAGCGCCCCTCGGAACTTGTGGATTAAATAGAAAGAGAACCGAAAACCGTTTTTTTTTAATCAGAAATTATTCTTTCCAAGTATTGCATATACAGGTATAAAAAAGTACCCCCTCAAGTAGCTACTTTCCACAGAAATCTGGTAGGAGCCTGTTAGCTTATTACTCCATAGTAGAATGTCTGTAAGGTTGGCAAGACTTCAGTAGAAAAACAACCCAAACATAGAAAAACAACTTTACCCGGGGATCGAACACTGGTCCCTTTGATGCTGGATAGAAATATTGAAGCATTCCCATGCTAAGCCAATGGAGAGTGAAATTCGAAGATCTCTAATTTCCACAATTAGCTTTTTATAGCAAAATAGGACTAAATAAAATTAAATCTCATTCAAATCTATCTAAATCTCGATTTTCAACAGTATTTGTTGGGTATTTAAGAGCTATGGAAGCTCGAATACTTAACAAAGTCAGGCCTAAAAAACTTGTGTAAAACTGACAATTATTGGAATAACTATTGGCACAAAATTCTAAAACATACACTTATTTTATTCAATGGTTTGAAATATACTTTTCTTAAAGTTTTATTTAACTTCTGAGGTGAATTCTTACGATATACATCTCTGTTGTTATTTGATATTGAAACCTATATAAATCTTCAAAATTTAAATAGTTTATTTGGCATCGTATGTTTACTTTCATTCATATTTTTCCATTTCCATAAAAAATTATTTAACTAGTTACGAAGCTTCGAATTTTTCTGTCCATTGCCTGTATGATTTCCATACATATTTATTACCTCCAAAACATAGTGTTAGAGATTAAAATGAATCTATTTTTCTCATTAACTAAACGCTTATAATTACATTTCATTGAATACAATAATATTCAAACTTCTACGGTTCGGTGGGTATTGCATTAGTCTGCGGTAGCACTACAGTGACCGAGATAGGGAATAGAATTCCGGTTTTATGTCGTTTATATCTGATATGACCTTTAGACAAACCGATATATTTGCAGGTTTAAATATTAATTAGAAAATTCAACAACTAAATAATGGTTTCAACCTAAGTAAGCGCCGTTAACAAAATACAAATGCATCTGTTTTACTGGTTAGAGCAAATGCGCCAGAATCTGGACTTCATCCAAACATCCACGGTTCTCAAGAGAAGTAATTCCTCTTCTTCTTTCAAACCCAATAGTTTCGCCTTTTGTGCCAAGTATAAGGGCAGAAAAGTGCAGAAAAAAATCTCCTTTTCGGAACCGACACAGTCTTTCAGCATTAGGCTTATCAGAAAAATCTATAGCTAAATATCAACAACCATTTTTTTTTACTCACACCAACTGTAAACAAACATTGCTCACTATGATAAGAAATATGCTTTTTATCATTTATTTTTATATGACCTTGTTGATGGGACTGCTATCTTCACACCTTTGGCAGCAGTGTGATTTTCGTTAGTGTTATTAGCTTAGGTCACTTCTGGATGGGGCAATGGTTGCTCAGCCGGTAGCGCATCAGGCTCATAATCTGCAGTTCCCAGATTCGAGTCCTACCTTGAGCAGCATTGCGATTATTTCCTCAAAATTCCCCGCCCTGCACTCGGTCAGTAGAGGACACCGACGGGCTTCGAAAAGTCTCCGTCCATCGGATGGGACGTTAGGCCGCGGTCCCTTGTGCGGGAGAGCCATATCCTGTGCACGTTAAAGAACATCCTGGATGGCCTTGACGGAAGCCTATCATCTGTCTCCTAATAGCTGTACTCCAACCTTCTCTAAGCCCTCGGGGTCCTTGTGACCTGTCTATTTAGCCCATTGTACAAAAAAAGGGCTCTCAGAGGTAAAACAACCCAATTCTGCACGCTAAAAAAATCAACTTATAAAATTTATCGCTGACATTACACAATACAGGTTGTTTGGTGTAAACGTAAATAACCTGACAACACATGTCATTAGTTGTGTTCAAACTTAAATGAAATTGGTTGCACAATTTAGGTCGAATCGCGTGACGTGTATTTCGACTTTCAACCAGCGAATGACTCGAAAAAGATACGAATTCCAAAGGCAACAATAAAATTCATTTAAACTACGCACAGCAATAAAGCTTCATTTAAACTGTGCACAACAATAAAAATTCGCCCAAACTGTACCAGGATTTCTTTTGGTGTTCCACTTTACTAGAAACCGGTTTCAAACACGAACACTCACGTTCGTTCGCGCTCTCTGCGCAGTCTAAAATAATAAATAAAGTAAATACCCCCTCAAGCAGCTGCTTGCCACTGAGGTCTGACAGGAGCCTGTCAGTTTATATGCCAAAATAGTAGTAGATCTGTGAGGATGGCAGGACCTCAGCAGAAAAACCACACACACAACCATGCCTTACGCGGGGCTCGAACCCAGGTCCCTTAGATCAGTAGCAAAGCGTGCTAACCACTCTGCCATGGGAAGGTTTGTACGAATCTGTTTGATTACATTTTCTCGCGTGAGTTTACGCAGTCTATAAGCGGCATTAAAGTACATTGCTACTTCTCTTCGAACATATGAGTTGGGTTGTTTTACTTCAGAGAGGCAGATTTTTTAATACACAATGGGTTAAATAGCCTGTTCATAAGGGTCCCAAGGATACAGAGAACGGGAATCCACTGAATAGCTCTTAGGAGCGTGTTATTTAACGTGAAGAGTGTATGGCTCTGCTGCACACGGTCTTACGGCTTAACGTCCCATCCGACGAACGGAGATCTTTCCAAGCGCATTGATGTCCTCTTTCTCACCGAGAGCAGGGTGGATGTTAGTTGAGATAAATGTCAATGCTGGCACAGTTCGGACTTTTCCTAGTCTGGGTTTTGTAGTAACTGGCTATAAAGCAATAGTTCAATATTTGCACTTTATAAGAAATTGTTTTTGCAAAATATATTAATTCTAAACTATCAGCCTTATCAGTCTGATTTGACGGAGAGACAACTTGTAATCAGGTATTTGTTAGGCCGCCATATGCAGTCATGCTTTTTAAATCCTATATTTTTTTAAAAAAAAGGGTTGAGATAACCTGTAAGTTTTTGTTGATTTCTCGTGCACAAGGAATACAACATAGAGACACTTAATGACCTGCCCGCTGGAATAGTAGTCGGGTACGCTAATCAGATAGGGATACTTGAATAATATTATCTCCTTTGGACTTGAGAGTAAAATAACATCAAAATTTCGAAAATTATATTTCCTTTTTGTTACTGTTTGCTGAGTCTTAATTAACCGAATTCAACAATAATATTTCAGTTAAAAATAATTACGTCTAAGCAGGGTCGGATCTTCAGTAGGTGGGTACAAGGGGATAGGGTCTTCACCTTTGAGAATAATAGAGGTAAGAAAAAAATTAAACTTTTACATGTTTCACGCAAGACGTTTAAAAAGTAATGGAAAAAAATTTAAAACTGCAATGGAAATTCATTCTCTTGGTCCCTCCTTTTAATTATTTTCTTGATCGATTGAGTTACTTACCCCCTTTTACACAAATCGATAATTGGGATGCCTGCTTGAAACATGTCCCACTCCTGTCTTCGTCCCCCTTTAGAGGTAGGAGTGGCTAAGTCGGTAACCAGCCAAGCTCATAAACTACAGTTTCCAGGTTCCAGTACCAACTGTGCCATCTGGGAGATTTATCTCTGCTAATCCCCACCTTGCCCTCGGTGAGAAAGAGGACACCGATGTGCTTGGAAACGAACCGTCCGTAGGTGTGAAAGTAAAGCCTTGGAGCCGTATGCAGGAGATCCATACCTTATGCACATTAAAGAACATGCTGGAAGTCCTTAATATAAGGCTTCCATCTGTCTCCTAACAGCTGCCCAATGGGTATCTTTCACCAACCTGCCATTGGATGGGGGGGCAGGGGGGGCTCAGTCGGTAGCCCGCCAGGCTCGTAATCTGTAGTTCGCAGGTTCGAGTCCCAGCTGGGTCAGCGTTGAGATTAATCTCCGCAAAATTCCCCGCCCTGCCCACGGTCAGAAGGGGACACCGATGGGCTTCGAAAGGCCGCCGTCCGTCGGATGGGACGTTAAGCCGTGGCCCCGTGTGCGGGAGAGACATACCCTGTGCCCGTTAAAGAACACGCTGGATGGCCTTGACGGGAGGCTACCATCTGTCTCCCAACAGCTGTTCCAGTGGGTCCCCTCCCCCAACCTTCTTTGAGCCTTCGGGGTCCATGTGACCTGGCCATTTAGCCCATGGTGTGCAAAAAAGTGCCGCTCAGAGGGTAAAACAACCCAACCCTAAGCCATTGACGTCCTTGTGGATTGGACATTTAACCAACTGTGTGCAAAAATTACAACTTAGAAGCAACCCAATCAAGTAACCTTCCGCCCCCTTAGAAAAATTTTGAAAGCCTCCTGCTTGTGACCAATTAATTTGCACCTTATTCAAATCTTGTTTCCATCTTATCTCAAACAAATGCCTCGCAATAAACACAAAGAGGCCATTTTCTTCAAGGTGAGAAATGCTTAAATCATTTATAGCTTAAACGCGACAAAAGCACTTAACAATATAACAATGAGTACATTATTCATTTAAATTTTCTTTCCGCGTTGTTTGTTACTCTACTTAACAATACCGCTCATTGATTATTGTCTAAGCATCATCTGTCGTCCCATTGTAGCAAAAATACCGCTCGCTGAGTTCTAAATAACTGTTAAGTATTCGTTATTTCTGCTCTCGGAGACAAACGGTGTCGCTCGTTTCCAATTAGATACAGTCAGTCAAGGTGTTTTCTTTGGCTGCGTGGCGAAAAACAAATCAACTGTTCCTCTAAAAAGCTGAGTGGCATGGTGAAAAGTAGAGAAAGCAAGAAGTACGACTTAAAGATAGGTGTTAAAGAAATGACTTAACAAACTGAACATTTCCTCCCACATGTGAAGGGCGCGGCTTGATCATTGAGCACCTTGCTTTTCTTTGAGATTTAATTTGCTAGTCTCAAAAAATATATCACTCACTACAAGTAGAAATGTGCATTTCAAAATGAAATTGACGTACTTTTGATATTCAATATATCAATTGACGTACTTTTGATATTCAATATATCAATTGACGTACTTTTGATATTCAATATATCAATTGACGTATTTATCAATTGACGTATTATTTATCAACGTATTATCAATTACAATTGACGTATTATATCAATTGACGTATTATATCAATTGACGTATTATATCAATTGACGTATTATATCAATTGACGTATTTTGATATTCAAACCACCATACTTTACCAATCAATGGAGAAATTAAATATTTTATCTTTCATTTGCCGAACATTCTAGAAGGTCATCATCATCACTCTCAAGCAGTCATGGGCTACGGAGGTCCAACCAGATTTGGTAATTTAGTTCTCCAAACACATCAATCCTGAGCTATATCTGCTGCATGTGGCCACTGTAGGCTAATTCTAACAAGGCCCTATTTGATATTGTCTGTCCATCCCATCCTAGGTCTTCCCCTCTTTCTGAGGCCTTTAGGAACACTGTTCGTAACCATATTCGCTAATATATAATTATCCATACGGGCAATATGTACAAACCAACGGAGTCTCTGCACAATATGCTGCTCAAAAGAGGTTGCTTACTCCTTTGCCTAACCTCATTATTACTTACGAAGTTGAACCGCCTAAATGCCCAAGATACTGCGTAAGCATCTGGAATCCATCAAGTTTCTTTTTATCTTGTTTACAAAGTGTCCACGTTTCACTACCATAACAAACTCTAGAAAGAACCAAATTATTATGTAGCCTAATTTTAGTATTTAGGTGTATACACCTATTTCTCCACATTCTCCATAGATTCTTAAAAGTCTCAGCAGCAATCTCTATTCGTCTGTTAATCTCATGACACACATCACCAGTATCTGTTACATAGCTCCCAAGATAATTAAACTATGATACCTGCTCAAGACTGCAACCATTCAGATTAACTGAATCGCAGCTTGCCTGACCAATTTCATCACTTTTGTTTTATCTCGAACCAAACCTACTCTACTACCAATAACACCAACACCTCTAATGAAAGAGTTCATCTCATCTACATCATTTGCCAAATCATCAGTATAATCTAAATCAGAATTTTCATATCTCTAGACCATTTAAGGCCAAAATTTTCTTCTTACAGTGAATTCTGTATAACATAATCAATAACTAAATTAAAGAGAAAAGGAGACAAAATACACCCTTGTCGAACACCAGAAGTAATGTTAAAATAATTACTACGAGTATTATCAACTCTCACACATTACTGTTATTTTACAGAGCTTTCATTTTGTTAACTAGCTTGTCTGGTATGCAATACGATCTCGCGATCAACCACTTATTATAACGGTCAACAGCGTGAAAAAACATTTTGTACTCTACAGAGCTAGTAAACATAGGTTTCTGATATTCTTAATATATTGTTGCGGATTACAAAAATGGATAGCCACTGAGCGTGAGTATTAAAAACTATATTTCAAAACCAAATTCAATACAAGGTAAATTGTTACAAAGAAAATATGGATGAAGTATCTTATTAACAAATCAACTATTGACCATACACAAGTCATCAATCTTCCTGCGCAGAGCACACAACATTAGCTCTGTCTATTCCACTAAATATTACCTTTTTACTTGATTACCATGTCGCTTGAACATCCGCGTACACATCACTTAAAAGATACCACTTTTATACTTCCCGTGTACACAACACATAAAGATAATTCTTTATACTTAACGCGCACTGTCTCAGAACAGCTAACCGTCCATTTTCGAACTCTAGACCGTTGGAAACACACGACCGTTACACGCTCCACTGTTCTTCTTCAAATTCTCCCAAAGTTCTTATTCGTTGGCTGATACTTTTTTCTTTCGGTTGCCAGATTCCTTCTGTCGTAACAATATCTAAGAATTTGCCTAAGTGGAAATACCTGATAAATACATTTCCTACAATTTTTAATCCACACTGCTCTTCATACAATTGTCCACCAACCAGTTTTTTAATTCTATTAAGCACAATCATGCAAAGAATTTTATTTGGAACAAAAAGCAGGCTGATACCCCTATAGTTATCACAAGAACTGTCATCATTTTTTTAAATAGGGATAATAATAGCTCTGGTAAAATCCTTAGGAAAAATGCCTTTATCATAAAAGATATTCAAGTTTTCAGTTAGCAATGTGATTAGAGAAACAGTCCTGGCTCTAAGCATTTGAGTAGTAATTTCATCTACCCTTGGAGATTTATGTAACTTAAGTTTGGAAATAGCCAAATAACTTCAGACTGTGATATAGATCCAACATTAAGGCCAGTAATGCATCTGTCATTAGTACAAGCAATGGGAGTAGAATTAAACACATTGTTTAGAACATCACTGATCTAGCCACCATCTAGCCATGACAGAATTTTCACCTTCAATACCCTTGCCATGTTTATCCTTCAATGTCCATTTCAACATGTCTGTTTCTTCCCACACAAAACATTAACTATCTGGTACAGCTCTCTGCTGTTACGCTGTCTATCTGCTTCTCCTGCTTTCTCAGCCAAAGATTCTTATCAGCTGTTAATTGATTTTTTAGAATTTTATTAAGCTCTTTGCAATGCTTTCTGCTGGGACTAGTAGATGTTGATTAAGGATATTCCTACAATCTTTCTTTCAGAAATAAGCTCCAGTGCCTTATCACTCAAATAAGTTGCTTCCTTTGCTCCTTTTTACCAAAAAGAATACTGCTAGTTTCAAGAAAAGACTGTTTAAAATGGTCTTCTCCAACTTCGGTAGTAAGCAAACCATGACTGTCATAATGGCCTATCATAGTAAGCTTTGGCTCTAGCTGGATATTTCAGAGCTTCAGTTTTAATGGTAACCTTTTTATCCTTAGCACAACACTTCTTACGTTTAATTTGCAAGACACTTTTAACAAGGTAAAGTTTAGATACAATTTCAGCTCCCCTATATGACCTGGTATTCCTGGTAGCCCATTTGGTGTTAGTTAATATATAATCAATCACATTTCCATGCAGCCCATCTGATGAAACACACATGTACTTATGTATGACGGGGTGTTTGTAATGAATGTTAGCTAGTCTCAATTTTTAAACTTACTTACATGTAAGAGATGTTGCCTCTTGCCATTGCAGCCACCAATAACAAAGGGACCTATCACCCCTCCTCAAAGGTCAGGGTCAATACCAGCTTTAGCACTGAAGTCGTCTAGAACAAGGGTAATATCTCATTTCTTGACAGAATTCAAAATATCTTGAAGTTGTCCATAAAAACCGATTTTTACCATCCTCATCGGCGTCCTCAGTGGGGCATAACAACAGATAACATTCAAGTCTTTAATGCTTGTCTGAAATTTAGCTGCAAGAAACCTTTCATTAATGCACTCATATCCTAGAAGAGCATCAATAGTATGTCTACTGAGAAGCAAACCTATGCCTTGAAGGTGCTTTTCATCTTACCTCCCTGAAAAGAGAAATTTAAGATTATTTTTAAGAATCTGACCTTTATCTGTCCATCTGGTCTCTTGCAGGCCGAGAATATCGAACTTATAACGATGGAATTCTTGTGTGAGGACATCAAGAGAAAAAGCTCTGTGCAGAGTCCTCACATTCCAACTACCTATGGAGAGAAAATGATTAGTGGGATGTTTAAAGAAACTATGTTTATTGAGAGAGGGAATGTCGACAATATCAAACAGCCCCTAATCGCAGGCATGGGTAAAGACCTGTTCCTCCACTATTAAAAGCTGAAACCATCTACACTGGAAGACATCCTCCAATGTAGAATTTGACGATGCCAATAGAAGCAAAGAGTTCAGGTGCCTGCGATGACCTCTGCTCAGGATTATCCACCAACTGATAAACATATCCTGTGAATCTATTCACTTGGGGCTGTCAACCCACAAAAAAACAGAAAACACAGCGGAAGATTTTCCCTCCACAGAAGCCCACCAGTGCAGCAAAATCAGGATCCATAATCAAGCTCAGAGCCATATATCTGTCCAGTCCAGTGGGTTTATATAGTCAGTTTGGATAGGTACAAATAAGATATTGCGATTCGATTTTTCTGATCTTCTATTAGTTTGAATTTCCACCGTTTAAAGTGCTAAATTTTGGAAATGTGAAAATCGTTTTGGTTTTGAAACGAGCATTTCATATTTAAAAGAGGTGAAATGACTTTCTAGTTCCATTCGTTTCTAGCTTGCATCTGCTAGTGTAATTAGTTTTGATGATGGCGTGGCAAGCAGCTGCTTGAGGGGGTATTTATTTTATTTATTTAGTAGAAGCAAGGGTTCAGGTAGCTGCGATGGCCTCCAACCAGGATTATCCATCAGCTGATAAAACGTATCTGACCTTCTTCTCTCCATGGTCTGTTGCAAGCCGAAAATGTCTAGGTTATAATCGTGGAATTCTTGTGTGAGGATATCAAGAGAATAATCTCTTGTTTGTGGATTGACAGCCCCAAGTGAATAGATTCATATGATACGTTTTATCGGCTGGTGGATAATCGTGATCAGACGCCATCTCAGATACCTGAACCTTTGCTTCTGCACTGGTAAGACTTTTTCCAATGTAGGTTAGACGATGCTGGTAGAAACAGGGTTTAGGTACCTGCGATGGCCTCTAATCAGGATTATCCACCAGCTGATAAAATGTATTCTGTGAAAATGTGTTTAAAGAAACAGAAAACACAACGGAAGATTTTCCCTCAATAGAATCCCACCAGTACAGCAAATTCAAGATTTTATTAAATTAACATAAAATAGTATATTTAAGCATCAATGAGAAAAATGGCACTAAGTTTCGGCAATAATTTTCATAAAAAACAGGAGTCAAATTCATATTCTTTAGCTATAGCAAAATTGAAAATGTTCAGTTTGCCGAAATTAAAAATGATAAATAAAAACCTTTTTTTTTATGAATTGATATTAATTGATTGATTTACTTAAAGAGTGCAATAGGCGTTTTATGTGATATTCATCCAAATAAATGGTTTAAAAAAATATAAATCTAACTAAATTATTGGATCTGAAGCAAATCACCCATTGTCGGAGAAAAATTAGTTGGCGCCAATTGGTAACCTTTGCTCCAGAATATTTGATCAAAATATTTGGTCCTTAATCGTATGTGATTGCTAATAAATGAATCTTTTTCGAAAAAATAATCTGATCTTTAAAAAAATGATGTTTCATTGTGGAATTAAAAAATATGAATGCATACGAAATATTAGAGAAAATTTTTGAATGCATTATTAACAATTTTTTTGTTTAGTCTTTACTACAAAATATTTTTAAATCTAAATTTGAATATTTTACAAGAAGAAAAAAATAGCATCGTTATTGTTACTTTGAAGTTGTTATAGTTCGCAGAAAAGCAGCTATAAAAAAGCACAAAAAAGGGAAAAACTAGAATGCTACCTCAAAGTCATATTGGGCAAAGAGGATTAAGACAGTTTTAAAATTCATTCAATATAACTTCAATCAACCTTAATGTCACAATTCACAGCTTCGTTGCGTATTCATCATAGATGCTCATAACCCAAAGAAAACCAGCTCATCTCCCCAACCGGTATGTCTTAATGCAGTTGATCACAGCAACTCTGCACAAACCAGTAAAATGACTGCTGACGAATGTAAATTGCACGTGTCACTTTAATTACAGGGGCACAAACGGAGACCTAGATGTTAGGCAGCATAGTGTTCATGTCTCTGTCAGTTGCTTATCGAAAGATCCATCATTTTAATTAATGCTTGCGGTGAAACCCCCACGTCTGGTTTTCAAAGCAGCTGCAATGCAGGACGCAACACGTCATTAAGTACGACGGGAAATACCGATTAACAGGGATTTATTTCGTAACGATTTTTAAGCTTTTACTCTAAATTCACCGTAAAATAACAAACGGATCCTTATCATTTGCATCTTTAAGAGAATATTTGATATTAATTCAAATATGCATTGATGTTCTCCAGTGACTAAGACAGTGTCTCCTAAACTATTAGTATTAGAGGAAACCCTGAAGGATATTGCCAAACGGGGCCGAATATAAGGGGAAAATTCCCCTCCCCTTCCTTGCGAATGCTAGGAATAGAATCGCATGCGAAAAATATTAAATTTATACATTATACCCGTACTGTTCAAGAAATTCGTTAGAGACCATTAAAACAAAGGGAAAAATTTTATATCAGAAAGACATTCCGATATATTCCGACTCGATCTTACATCCTCCCCTTGTCACGTGCATCTCCTCTCCCCTTTATTTTTTCCCTAGATCCGGGCCTGTAATGTCAAATACTATAAAATATCAACATTTACCAAAAAAAAACTGTTTTTTTCTTCTGTAAGAGTTTCCCCATCCCTCAAATAACAATAGAATTTTTCAAATTTTTCAAAAAATGTTTTTCGTATTTGTTATAATGAATCATTGCATCATGAAACTGTTAGAAAGTAATTTCAATTTATGATTACTCACTGTAAGACCTGAGCTTTTCTTTCCCTTGCACAAGTCGAGAAGACTGGGGACAATTAAGTTTAAATAAATAATAAATAAATAAATATCCCCTCAAGCAGCTGCTTGCCACAGAGGTCTGATAGGAGCCTGTCAGTTTATATGCCGTAGTAGAAGATCTGAGAGGGTGGCAGGACCTCAGCAGAAAAATTAGACAAACAGCCATGCCTTACCCGGGGCTCGAACCCAGGTCCCTCAGATTAGTAGCATAGCGCGCTAACCACTCGGCCATGGGACGGCTTAAGATTAAAACAATTGAAAATTTTCTTCTCTTGACAACGTACGATTTCTTTGTTTATTTTTAATATTCAGGAGATAGTAAAAATGCTTTCATATAAATCTCTAGGTGAAAACTGCAGTAAAAGATGGATATTTGTTTTGGAATTTACAAAATATTGATATTAATATTTAAATATGCACTGATGTTCTCCAGTTACTAAGACAGTGTCTCCTAAACTATTAATAGTGGAGGAAACCCTGAACGGGATTTCTTTTTAGCCCGGTAATCCAGATTTTTCGCGGAACACCGATCGGGAAACACTGCACTAAAACGAGTGTCAATTGGAGACACTGTGGGTAGATTGTTCAGTCTCAGAGTTTCCATGATTATTATTCGTGGTATGGTACCAATGCTCTGTTCTGCTGCTGAAACGATTTTCCAATTTATGGTACTTATTAATATCTAAACAAAAATATTGGAAATCGAGATAAAAAAAAACTCTTTAACCAGCGCTTGCCACAGAGGTCTGCTTAATAAATATGTCAACGTATACACAATAGTAGAAGGTCTGCGATGATGGTGGGACCTCAGCAGAAAAACAACACCAACATCCATGCTTTACCAGAGGCTCGAACCCAGGCCCCTTTGATTAGCAATCAAGCATGCTAGATAGTTGTAATTTTTATCGTTAATTTACCCTTGTGACATCTTTACCATAAAGTATTAAGAAGTTACTGAGCTGGGATCCGACCCTCTATTTGGATAATATGCATTTGTTGTGTATGTCGCTGAATGTATCTATTTCTAATATTTCCTGTGTTAGACTGAATATTTAGATGAAATTATCAGTGAAAAATAAAGATGAATATGGAGTAAAATACGAAGAAACAAAATATCACTCCCGTCGAAAAATGCAATTTGGAAAATTTTGATGAGATTTTTACCATTTTCAAATGTTTATTTTTAGAAATGCTGATGCATATTTTAGACAAAAAAGGCGCATGTTTTAGAAATATAAGATTGGCTTGCTGTCCTTTAATATATTATTTTGGAAGTGTTAAATTATGAAGTGGGACAAATTATATCTTCCTAATTTTTTTCCATTTTATTACTTGCAGTACATTTTTCTTGGTATTAAGACAAAATTTTATATTCATATAATTCAGTTTTCTACATTGCGTACCTTTGTTTTCGAAACGTAAAGTGACACGTGTAATGCCCCAAAAAAAGTTTAAAAACGTAAGCATACTATATTTTCAAACTGCATAAAAGTGATAAAAAAACGTAGCAAAGTATCCTTTCCCGTGTACGGTAAGAATAAGAAGAATGTGTTAGAATGACGATGGCTCTTTTTGTTAAAAATAATATCTAAGTTGAAATCTAAAGAATCGCATTTATATTCAGCATCATCGTTTTCGTCTCGACAATTATCTTCGGACAAGAGCAGAAGTTCCAATAACAACGGGGTGCCTCATCCACCCTATAAAATAAAATACCCCCTCAAGCAGCTGCTTGCCACAGAGGTCTGACAGGAGCCTGTCAGTTTATATGCCAGAGTAGAAGGTCTGAGAGGATGGCAGGACCTCAGCAGAAAAACGACACAAACAGCCATGCCTTACCCGGGACTCGAACCCAGGTCCCTTAGATCAGTAGACAAGCGTGCTAACCACTCGGCCATGGGACGGCTTCATCCACCCTAAATCATAAAATAAAGTATTATCTTCAGGAAGAGTAGCATCCCTAACAACAGTAAAGGATAAAAATAGTCACTAACTACTGCTCAATGTCGACCATAACAAAGATTATTTTTCCATCAATAAAGGAACAATGATCGTTAACAATTCGGTCTGAACAACGGCAACAATAACAAGAGAAGTCACCACCATTCTGAACCGCAACAACAATGAAAGATGACCCAAATATATACCGAAGCAATTTAAATGTTTCGTGCCGCTTTTTACAACGGTTTGCTTCCTTCCCTCATCTATTCAATGGTTAGATTGAATACTCATAAAAACTTATAAAATAAATTAGACTTGAAAAAAATTTTGTTTACTGATTGCGAGGTCAATTCAGAATTGCGATATTTTACATTATTTTTTTGGTATAATAAAATAATTTTGATCAGAACTATGTTTTCGCAGCTTTTACAGTCAATTTTATTACATTCTGACATCTGAATCAATTATTCTAAAACAAATAGGATTAACCTAAGTACTTTTATTCGAAATATCCATCATTCACTTTGTAGAATACTCATTTCTTTAAAATTTCGCATTTGAGAGTATTTCATAAAAATGAAGTGTCTAAAACGGAGCAAAGTGCCCTTTCTGCTGCATGTTAAGAATAAGAAGCACGCATTACAATTATTATTCTTGCGTTTAGTTGTTAATAATGATAACGAAGTAGAAATTTAAAGTTCAATCGTATTTGTAGTCAGCATCATTGCTTTAGTGTTGGCACTTATCTTCTTAAAATAGCAGTAGGGCAAACAGAAATAAGTGCCTCGTCAACCCAAAATCATAAAATACAGCATTAGTGTTACGAAGAGTGGAACTCATAACAACAACAAAATATATCACTCTCTTAAAAACCAATACAAGAACAACAAATAATTATTAATATTGCCCAATAACTACCATAACCAACAAATGAGACAGACCTGTCTCGAAAAATTATCTATTATTAGCCAGTTAGCCTCTAGGTACTGCTATTACTTGTGTCTATAAATAAGACCGACTGTCTTCGAATATTGCGTATTATTAACCAGTTAGCCTTTAGGTACTGTTATTTTTTGGGTTGACAAATGAGACCGACCTGTCTCGAAATATTATCTATTGTTAGCCAATTATCCTGTAGGTACGTACTGCCATTACTTGTATCAATAAATAAGACCGACCTGTCTTCGAATATTGCGTATTTAGGTACTGTTATTTTTTGGGTTGACAAATGAGACCGACCTGTCTCGGAATATTATCTATTATTAGCCAGTTAGCCTCTAGATACTGCTATTACTTGTGTCTACAAATAAGACCGACTGTCTTCGAATATTGCGTATTATTAGCCAGTTAGCCTTTAGGTACTGTTATTTTTTGGGTTGACAAATGAGACCGACCTGTCTCGGAATATTATCTATTATTAGCCAGTTAGCCTCTAAGTACTGCTATTACTTGTGTCTATAAATAAGACCGACTGTCTTCGAATATTGCGTATTATTAGCCAGTTAGCCTTTAGGTACTGTTATTTTATGAGTTGACAAATGAGACCGACCTGTCTCGAAATATTATCTATTGTTAGCCAATTATCCTGTAGGTACTGCCATTACTTGTATCAATAAATAAGACCGACTGTCTTCGAATATTGCGTATTATTAACCAGTTAGCCTTTAGGTACTGTTATTTTTTGGGTTGACAAATGAGACCGACCTGTCTCGAAATATTATCTATTGTTAGCCAATTATCCTGTAGGTACTGCCATTACTTGTATCAATAAATAAGACCGACCTGTCTTCGAATATTGCGTATTTAGGTACTGTTATTTTTTGGGTTGACAAATGAGACCGACCTGTCTCGGAATATTATCTATTATTAGCCAGTTAGCCTCTAGGTACTGCTATTACTTGTGTCTATAAATAAGACCGACTGTCTTCGAATATTGCGTATTATTAGCCAGTTAACCTTTAGGTACTGTTATTTTATGAGTTGACAAATGAGACCGACCTGTTTCGGAATATTATCTATTATTAGCCAGTTAGCCTCTAAGTACTGCTATTACTTGTGTCTATAAATAAGACCGACTGTCTTCGAATATTGCGTATTATTAGCCAGTTAGCCTTTAGGTACTGTTATTTTATGAGTTGACAAATGAGACCGACCTGTCTCGAAATATTATCTATTGTTAGCCAATTATCCTGTAGGTACTGCCATTACTTGTATCAATAAATAAGACCGACCTGTCTTCGAATATTGCGTATTTAGGTATTGTTATTTTTTGGGTTGACAAATGAGACCGACCTGTCTCGGAATATTATCTATTATTAGCCAGTTAGCCTCTAGGTACTGCTATTACTTGTGTCTATAAATAAGACCGACTGTCTTCGAATATTGCGTATTATTAGCCAGTTAACCTTTAGGTACTGTTATTTTATGAGTTGACAAATGAGACCGACCTGTTTCGGAATATTATCTATTATTAGCCAGTTAGCCTCTAGGTACTGCTATTACTTGTGTCTATAAATAAGACCGACTGTCTTCGAATATTGCGTATTATTAACCAGTTAGCCTTTAGGTACTGTTATTTTTTGGGTTGACAAATGAGACCGACCTGTCTCGGAATATTATCTATTATTAGCCAGTTAGCCTCTAGATACTGCTATTACTTGTGTCTACAAATAAGACCGACTGTCTTCGAATATTGCGTATTATTAACCAGTTAGCCTCTAGGTACTGTTATTTTATGAGTTGACAAATGAGACCGACCTGTCTCGGAATATTATCTATTGTTAGCCAATTATCCTGTAGGTACTGCCATTACTTGTATCAATAAATAAGACCGACCTGTCTTCGAATATTGCGTATTTAGGTATTGTTATTTTTTGGGTTGACAAATGAGACCGACCTGTCTCGGAATATTATCTATTATTAGCCAGTTAGCCTCTAGGTACTGCTATTACTTGTGTCTACAAATAAGACCGACTGTCTTCGAATATTGCGTATTATTAGCCAGTTAACCTTTAGGTACTGTTATTTTATGAGTTGACAAATGAGACCGACCTGTTTCGGAATATTATCTATTATTAGCCAGTTAGCCTCTAGGTACTGCTATTACTTGTGTCTATAAATAAGACCGACTGTCTTCGAATATTGCGTATTATTAACCAGTTAGCCTTTAGGTACTGTTATTTTTTGGGTTGACAAATGAGACCGACCTGTCTCGGAATATTATCTATTATTAGCCAGTTAGCCTCTAGGTACTGCTATTACTTGTATCAATAAATAAAACCGACCTGTCTTCGAATATTGTGTATTATTAGCCAGTTAGCCTTTAGGTACTGTTATTTTTTGGGTTGACAAATGAGACCGACCTGTCTCGGAATATTATCTATTATTAGCCAGTTAGCCTCTAGATACTGCTATTACTTGTGTCTATAAATAAGACCGACTGTCTTCGAATATTGCGTATTATTAACCAGTTAGCCTCTAGGTACTGTTATTTTATGAGTTGACAAATGAGACCGACCTGTCTCGGAATATTACGTATTATTAGCCAGTTATCCTGTAGTTATTGCTATTAATGGGTCGCGAGGTGAATGGAAATCTGAATTTTGGGTCGTGAGACGAATAGATATTTGAATTTCTGGTAGTGACAATAAAGATTTGGGAAACACTGACGTAATAAAAAAGACTCCCATGATTATATACCTAAAACAATTGAACAATATTGGTAACAGCAACATATCAGGATTTTTGGAAAGATTTTGGAGGAAGGGATGTTGAAATATTTTTCTTGAAAATTTTTGCTAAGTTGCTGAAATAATTATTTATTAAGAAAAATACGTTTTTAATACGGCTTCAACCCCCCAGTTCTTTCTACCTTGGTTATGTTGATTGGTAATATAAAATTTATGGATATACCTATTTAGAGTACATATTATCCGTCTCTGCAAGTTTTAGGTGAAAGTCAAATATCCAATTTATCTTATATACGAGTAACTATTTTAGGGATTTTAAGATCCTAGATAACGTGTTTGATATTGCTTCATAAACAGAAAGTGGAGCATTTAAAGGGGAAATTTTGTGGTTGAAACCCCCTTCGCAAATGTATACTTTTCTAAAATTATTTTCCATTTTTATGCTTTTGAAACACTTAGCAACTATTAACCATTGATGCAAAATGTACCATTTTTATTTACTTATTAGATGCCTTTTTCTTAATATTTACTTATTGGTTACTTATGTTTTAATCTTTTGAAGAAATGAAATCCCACCCTCCCCAAATATATTTTTAAAATGCGCTAATAAAAACGCTACTTTAATTAATAGATATATCTGTAACTATTATCAGTCATCTCTCTATGTGTTGCATTACTTGTGGAATATTGATACTGCGGACAAATAATGAAAAGCTTATATGAAGAAATTAAATTTCATATGGTAAAGGGGGAAGATGTTAAAATTTATAAAATCATGTTTATAGAACTACAAGTCTACGAACGGTAATATAAATTACCAAAAGAAAAAAAAAATTAGTAGTAATGCTTTGAAAAATATAGTTTCTTTAGAATTTGAGCAACAGCACGTTTCAGGCATAACATTTGAAATTTTAAATGTTAGTTCCAACGACTTTGATAAGACACTATAAAAATATGGATAACTGTATCGTGTTTTTGACTGAAAAAAACTTTCTTTCAAAGAATATTTTTCTAACTCTAATTCAGCTGTAAAAATACATATTATCGTAATATCACATAAACGTCAATAACAAATTTAAATATGTTCCTAAATGGTAAAAAAATAACTTTTTGGTAATTTTTTTTTACTGTAATTAGAAAAAATTATCCATATAAATAGTGGATTATTTAATTTTTTCCTTTGCATCTTATCATTTCTCATGTTTTATACATATATGTGTGATATAATGTAAAATATATTGGCAAATAAATATAAATGATAAATGAAACTCGTATTGCTGACTTAAACAAAAATCAAAGAATACTCTAAATATCCAATCAAGCATCATTAACAAACCCAATAATGCAACAGTTAATCACTCACTGTGGAACACGAGACTAAACAATCTACCCACCTGGTTTCCCGATGGCGAAGTTTGCTGTTGGTCATCAAGGCCTTCCTCTTCTGAGTCATTCGTAATAGTCATCTTTCAGCTTTTTCCTCTGCCCAATAATGTTAGCCAAATTATGCCGGTTTGAAGTTAAAAGTTGCTTGTAATAAGACACTTGGGAATTTGTCTTACAAAACCACGCCGTACGTCTAGATCCCGTGAAAAAGAGCCTTTACTACTCCTTATTTAAAATACCAGTCAGTGTTGATCGGCCAGGCGAGACGATCTGTGTTCCATGTCTAACTTTTTCCTGTCACCCTCGCCTGCTCCTCCTGCCAGCCCGTCCTTAGTCTCGTTGTGGCCAGTTCTGAGTGCGTATGTGTGGCGGTTTTCGTCGGCGTCTGCTACTCACACTCGGGGACCATGTAAAAGTTCACACTCGTTGTGCTGAATTTCGTAATAGATGTCTGTTTATCATCTATTACGAATTTTTCTCACTTTCGTTTGTATCCATAAGAAAAGTAAATGATTGTGGTGAGGAAAGAATTATTTAAATATTCTTTTTCTAATATTGATGTTGTGTTTCGTTACACTTGTGACAGTACAATTTTCAGTAAGGGTGAACAGAATAGTTTTTTTTGACAAAAGGTGTCTGCGGAGGGGTGATTCGTGCGTAAGAGATTTGGAGGACGGGGGTCCCAACTAGAGCATTACCCCGATAGGCCGGTTTGGGCGTTAAGTGTGTTGCTAGATTTGCTAAATAATTTTTAAAAATATTTTTGAAAAAGAAGCATGAATGTAAAAATACGTAAAGCTAATAAATAATTATTAAAAAAATTAAAAAATTGAAAAAAAAAATAGACAATCAACATAAAAGACTTAAGAGTGTATTTGGTTTGTAACAGATTGCTCCCACGTCCTCTAGTGACTAAGTTGTTTGACTTTTACTCGTGTGCTAGATGACCTGTAGAGAGAGGAAATGTTTACTGGCTCGTATGTTTGTGTTGACTTCTGCTGAGTATACGTGCCCTCACAGATCTACTTTTATGGCAGTATATAAACTGCACATGTCTCGTGTCATGCTTCCGGAGCAAGTGGATTGAGAAGATGTTTATTTTTGATAAAAGTAAAAAAAAATATAGAAGTACTTCTTCAAGCAGCTACTTGCCACTAGTGGTCTGACAGGAGGAGCCTGTCGGTTTATACGCCATAGAGAAGATCTGTGAGGAAAGCGGAATCTCAGTAGAAAAACAATAAAAATCCATGCAATGGCATACCAGAAAATCTCGGAGCTCCCCCGCAAAAAATGTTCGGGGGATGGGGGTGCTTTTGAGAAAATTTATTAACTTTCAATTACTAACATTTTGCAATCGGATTTCATATCAATACCCTGTTTTAGGAGTTTCTGGAGTTTTTAATAAATTGTATTTTTTGAAACCACAGATATTTTACTTAAAACCAAAATGATTACACTTTGCTATAAACACCCAAATCTTAGTAATGTATAAATTTCATTCCTTTAAAAACTAAGTCATCGAGACAATGAGTTTTATCACACAGGCAGCAAGGAAAGCAATTTCTAGTAGAAGAAAAGAAGATAATTGTTCACGATCCGTGTTCATTCCTTGATTGTTGGGGCGGGGGTGGCTCAGTCGGTAGCGCGTCAGGCTCCTAATCTGTAGTTCCCAGGTTCGAGTCCCAGCTGGGTCAGCGTTGAGATTTATCTCCGCAAAATTCCCCGCCCTGCCCACGGTCAGTAGGGGACACCGATGGGCTTGGAAAGGCTGCCGTCCGTAGGATGGGACGTTAAGCCGTGGCCCCATGTGCGGAAGAGACATACCCTGTGCACGTTAAAGAACACGCTGGATGGCCTTGACGGGAGGCTACCATCTGTCTCTCAACAGCTATTCCAGTGGGTCCCCTCCTCCAACCTTCTCTGAGCCTTCGGGGTCCATGTGACTTGGCCATTTAGCCCATGGTGTGCAAAAAAGTGCCGCTCAGAGGTAAAACAACCCAACCTTGATTGTTCACGAACAGTTATTATTCGTTCAAATTTATGGAAAAAAAACCCTGGTTATTCCTTTAAGTAGTTGTTTATATCAAGTCTCCCAATAAACTGCAAAAATTGTTTATTGTAGAAGCCCCTCTCTAGCCATGTGATTCTCCCTGTGCATCACATATCAGTATGCCCTTACATCCATGCGTTAACTGGGATTCGAACCCAGGTCCTAGTGAACAGTAGCTAAGCACACTAACTACTCGGCTATTACAAAAGCTTCACTCCAGTAAATTTTAGATAGCTTGCAGGTTACTTTTAGGTTTTAAACTGCTCAGAATTTTTTTTATTTGCTTTGCTTTAGGTCATAGATTTAAGTTTGCAACGAAATGTAAGTTTTTTTTTCGATGTACCATTGGTTACAAATGTGCAGAATGGTTGGAGAAAGAGTCATTAAACGGCTGTTAGAATTGGGATTCTGTGAAGATTATCCAATGTACTGTATTTTAAATTCGTACAGAATCACTTGGACACATGGAGTCACGGTTTAACGTCACATCCAAAGTTGGATGTGACGTTGGCTATAATAATATTACATAATATTGAAGTCCTGTCCTGTCGGGGCGGGGGTGGCTCAGTCGGTAGCGCGCCAGGCTCGTAATCTGTAGTTCACAGGTTCGAGTCCAGTCAGCGTTGAGATTTATCTCCGCAAAATTCCCCGCCCTGCCCACGGTCAGTAGGGGACACCGATGGGCTTGGAAAGGCCGCCGTCCGTCGGATGGGACGTTAAGCCGTGGCCTCGTGTGTGGGAGAGACATATCCTGTGCACGTTAAAGAACACGCTGGATGGCCTTGACGGGAGGCTACCATCTGTCTGCCAACAGCTGTTCCAGTGGGTCCCCTCCCCCAACCTTCTCTGAGCCTTCGGGGTCCTTGTGACCTGGCCATTTAGCCCATGGTGTGCAAAAAAGTGCCGCTCAGAGGTAAAACAACCCAACCCTGTCCTGTCACTCACGAACATTACTCACCTTGCCCTCCGCGAGAAAGAGGACACCGATGGTCTCAGATAGACCCTCGTCAGTCGGATGGAAGGTTAAACTGTGGCGTCGTGTGCAGGAGAGCCATATCCTTTGACGTTAAAGAACGTGCTGAATGACCTTGACATTAGGCTTCCACTTGTCTCCTAACAGCTGTTCAGTGAATCCTCTTCCTCAGCCTTCTCTGAGCTTTTGGGGTGCTTGTGACCTGACCATTTAGTTCATTGTGTGACAAAAAAAAGTGACGCTCAGAGGTGAAACAACCCAACTACTCAGGAACATTCTTGTATTAAAGAAAAACTTCCTCGTGAAAAATTAAGTAATGACTTTCCAAAGAGAAACAAAGTTAACAAATAAATCAGTTAAGGGAGCATTTTTTGTAATTAATGTAACTTTTATGGTGCTATGCAAATTATCCAACGTGTTACAGATATTAGTCCGAAAGAAACCATGTAATAGGTAGCATCGTAGCAAGGGTGAGGCGACCGCAGCACTTGCACAGGTTCTGCAGAACTCACTGGCCAGCTGTTAGAAGATAGATGGTAGCTTTCCGTTGGGTTGTTTTACCTCTGAGTGGCACTTTTTTGCACACCATGGGCTAAATGGCAAGGTCACATGGACCCCGAAGGCTCAGAGAAGGTTGGGGGAGGGGACCCACTGGAACAGCTGTTGGGAGACAGATGGTAGTCTCCCGTCAGGGCCATCCAGCGTGTTCTTTAACGTGCACAGGGTATGGCTCTCCCGCACACGGGGCCACGGCTTAACGTCCCATCCGACGGACGGCGGCCTTTCCAAGCCCATCGGTGTCCCCTACTGACCGTGGACAGGGCGAGGAATTTTACGGAGATAAATCTCAACGCTGACCCAGCTGGGACTCGAACCTGGGAACTACAGATTACGAGCCTGGCGCGCTACCGACTGAGCCACCCCCGCTCCATTAGCTTTCCGTTAAGTCATCCTCGTGTTCTTTAATGTGCACAAGGTATGGCTCTCCCGCACACGTCGCCACGGCTTAGCGTCCCATTCGACGGACGGCGGCCTTTCCAAGCCATCAGTATTCCCTACTTACAGAGGGCAGTGCGGGAGTTTTACAGAGATAATCTCAGCGGTGGTCCAGTTGGGACTCGAATCTGGGAATTGCAGATTACGAACCTGACGCGCTACCGACTGAGCCATGAAGTCCAGGAAAAATGCGTTTATATTTTGATCAATATCAGCTTTCATTTTGGACGAGGCTACGATCGAACATACTTTTAAACGAAATATTTGTTCACCGACGTTTCAGAAAGTTTCATTGAGCACAAAATCAAACCATGATTTTGAACATATTTATTTAATTTAACGATGGGTAGAATCACTTCTTAAAGCAAACTTTTTTGACGAAGGATTTGATCCAAAATTATGATCTAGAAAAGAAACCACAACTGAAGGGTTCTACGAAGTCACGGTTTTTGTCGTCTTTGGATCCTTTTCTTCTCAATGGAAATCATATTAATAAAGTATATGCTAAGTTAAAAATAATTTATCAGGCGATTATGCATAGTCGTCAAAACCTTTTTACAAATATGATAAATTTCGAGTAATTAATCACTTTTGTGATTCTTTTCTAATTCCCATCGTATGTTGGGAAATTCGACAAATTTGTTGTTTATTTATCGCTTTTACAACTAATTTTAACATTTTTTGGTAAATGAAATATAGTTTTAGAGATTTTATTTTGTTATGCATGTGCTAACTGTAGTGCAAATCAATGTGAGCAGTCTAAATAGCAAAAAAAAAAACTCGATTTATGACGGAAATTTTCAGAAAATCATAATTCGTAGGAGATTCAAAGCAAGAGCTATCTTATTTTGTTTTCGTGATTTTATTTAAAATGCTATAACAATAATTCGTTAGCAATGACCTAGCCTTTAGCTAATTGTGAAAAAAAAAAGCGCCGCTCGGAAGTAAAGCAACTTAAACTCCTAAAGCCTGTTAAATACATCGTCCAGTCTCTAGGAAACCTTCTTATGATTCAATTACCATTTAACACCTGACCAAATGATATATACAGGGTGAATCTGAAAAAGTGGGCAAAACTTTACGGGGTGGTAGAACGCAGCTATACGAGCAATATTCGTCATAGAATGTATGGTCGGAAGGCAAGCGGTGAGAAGTTAAAAGGTAGTTTTCCACTGTCACATTTAAAGAATGAAGACAAGAAGGAGAGGAGATACTTCAGAAAACATTTTATTAACAGGAATGTAATTGAGGTACATGCTCAAAGAAATTACTCAAAAGAGCATATCCGCCATTTCGTGGTTAGTATAACCACCCATCCTCTCGGCAATCCACGGTAGAAATGCCGTTGGGTGCGAGGACCGACCCTTTTATACCATTTCCAACGCCACCTAGCGGCTCGCCGTTTGCGTTCCGCCCATACTTTCTATGACGAATATTGCTCGTATAGCTGCGTTCTACCACCCCGTGAAGTTTTGCCCACTTTTTCAGATTCACCCTGTATATATAATTAGTGAAAGTGATACACGGTGTTCTTGCATAACAAAAAGTAGTTTTTCATACGCTAATAATGGTATCTTTCATACACTAGAAAACATTTGGAAAGGATTTTCAACTCTTCGGACACCTTCACCTTATGTTCAACTCTGCTTTGATAAATATGAAAGTGTTTTTGATAGATATGAGACACTCGCTCAGGAGCTCAGTCGGTAGTGTGTCAGGCTTGTAATCTGGTTCGAATCCCAATTGTGCCAGAGTTGAGCTTTATCTCCAGTATCTCTCGCCCTGTTCTAATTGAGAAATGGAATATCGATGAGCTTGAAATGGCCGCCATTCTTCGGATAGAACGTTAGGCTTTGGCTCCTGATAAAGAAGAGCCGTACCGGTACACGTTAACAGAAAGCTAGATGGCCTTGGTAGGACGCTTCTGTCTTTCTCATAATAGATGATCCCTACCCAATTCTGAGCGTTTTGCATCCTTGTGACCAAATCGTTTAGACCAGGGGTCGGCACCATATGATCCGTGGGCCCATATACCACCCGTGTGTGGCCGCAGATTTTATAGCGTGAAATTGTTTCACCATAAGTATTGGTACTAATTTGGTAAAAATATTTTGTTTTAGAATCAAGCCTCTCATTAATATTTCTTTTAAAAAAGTTTCTTTTATTTTAGCATATGTAAGAGGCTTCGTATTTTTTCATATATTCAAATATTATGTATTTTGAGATGTAAATAATCATGAAAATATGATAATATGCACATATGAATATTTCTGTAATAATAAATCGACTTATATAAAAAAAAAAGCGTTTATTTTTTCACATATTTACCTCTCTCCTAATCCCACTAATGTGGCCCGTTTACAAGTTGGACAGTTCTAATGTGGACCGCGTTAACAAAAAGTTGTCGATCGCCTATTTAGCCCATTGTGTGTACCAAAGTGCTTCTCAAGAGGTTAATCAACAGAACACTCATTTAGCTGGAGAAATGCAAATTATTTAAATTACCGAAAATGAGGAGTTTTAAGAAATCCTTCCTGCCCTTTAGACAAAGCAGAAGATTGATGTAAAGTTCTAATGGTCATATTTCTGAGAAAACATTTGCAACGAGGGCGTTCAGGAACGAGAACGTTGTTTACTATTTTTCTCTCTCCAGAACTGCTTCGGTATCTTTTACTACAGGGAAGGGCTATCTGCTGAACCGGTTGTACAAGTAGAACTGCCTACTTTCTAATAACAAACTGCTGCATATAAACGACCCCATAAAGGGAGAGAAATTTTGGGTCAGAGGTGGCATCAAGTTGCGGAACGGGCTTTCGAGGTGTGCCATAGTCTGGGTTTAGGTTATTTTTATTGTGCTCTTAGGCTGCGTGAAACAAATCATGTGGAGGAACATATATCTATTCATTTGACATTAATTGCAATTCGGTTCATTTCATTATAAAAGTAAAAAAATAATGGTTGTATCAGTTAATGTTTTGTAATGCAAAAATATTTTTATTTCTTAATTTTTTTTCTTCCTTTCGGATTTTTTAATTTTATTATAATATGAATTCATGAGTAACGGATTGAAAGAAGATGTCGATGATCCAAATAATTGACGCAAAAGTAAATTCAAAACACGTCTTTTTAGGGGTCATCTAAAAATTATGCTGTTTTAGCCTCTTTTCCTAAATAATCCTCATGTATTTTTACTTCGCCATTGGTGGCGGAGGTGGCTCAGTCGGTAGCGCGCCAGGCTCGTAATCTGTAGTTCCCAGGTTCGAGTCCCAGCTGGGTCAGCGTTGAGATTTACCTCCGCAAAATTCCCCGCCCTGCCCACGGTCAGTACGGGACACCGATGGGCTTGGAAAGGCCGCCGTCCGTCGGATGGGACGTTAAGCCGTGGCCCCGTGTGCGGGAGAGCCATACCCTGTGCACGTTAAAGAACACGCTGGATGGCCTTGACGGGAGACTACCATCTGTCTCCCAACAGCTGTTCCAGTGGGTCCCTCCCCCAACCTTCTCTGAGCCTTCGGGGTCCATGTGACCTGGCCATTTAGCCCATGGTGTGCAAAAAAGTGCCGCTCAGAGGTAAAACAACCCATCCCAACTTCGCCATTGAAACCATAAATAGCCCAAGATAATAGCCATTGCAACCATAAATTCCCTTTCTATCTGTTTATGTAATACTTTTCTTTTTTGTAAGCGGTATAACGTCAGTTGGTAGCACGTCAGGCTCATAATCTACAGTTCCCAGGTTCGCGTCCCACCTGGACCAGCATTAAGATTTATCTCAGCAGAACTCGCAGCTTTGCCCTCGGTAAGTAGCGACACCGATGGGCTTGGAAAGACCGCCGTCCGTCGGATGGGACGTAAAACCGTGGCCTCATGAGCGGGAGAACCATGTGCGAGAGGCCCTGTGCATCTAAAAGAACACGCTAAATGGCCTGACCATCTGTCTACCATCTGTCTAATCTTGTCTGGTGAGTCCCCTTCCTACATTATTTTTTGAGCCCTTGGGGTCCTTGTGACTTTGGTATTTAGCCCATTGGGGGGAAAAACTGCCACTCAGATGCGAAACAACCCAACTTTTTGTAATGGTCCCAACTCTTTGGAAGGTATTCACTTATACAGCAAATGTTACAGCAGCAGCAATTCATTATAAATAATAACATAGTAAATTAGCATTTTTGACATAAGAAGGCAAAATATTTCTAAATGAAAAGGATATAGCATTTTGGCGTTATATAATGCAATCTCCGTCACTTAACACTACCTTATGTAATGTGACATAGCAAAGTCCCTAACCCTCCCACTCTGAAGGTTTTCTTCACAAATGTTGCTCTCGGTGAGAAAAATGCCCCAGTCGATGGGATGGTTACGTTAGACAGTGCAGCTTTGGGTTGGGTTGTTTTACCTCTGAGTGGCACTTTTTGCACACCATGGGCTAAATGGCCAGGTCACATGGTCCCCGTAGGCTCAGAGAAGGTTGTGGGAGGGGACCCACTGGAACAGCTGTTGGGAGACAGATGGTAGCCTCCCGTCAAGGCCATCCAGCGTGTTCTTAACGTACACAGGGTATGGCTCTCACGCACACAATTCCACGGCTTAACGTCCCATCCGACGGATGGCGGCCTTTCCAAGCCATCGGTGTCCCCTACTGACCGTGGGCAGGGCGGGGAGTTTTGCGGAGATAAATCTCAACGCTGACCCAGCTGGGACTCGAACCTGGGAACTACAGATTACGAGCCTGGCGCGCTACCGACTGAGCCACCCCCGCCCCTAGACCGTGCAGCAGAACCATGCCTTATGCATGCTAAAACACGTAGGATTGCCCTCACGAGTGGTCGTGTCATGAGTCTCATTCTTCACAAGCAGAATTTGGAGCAAAAAAAAATATATAAATAGATATTTTGCAACATTCGTTTAAACGTGGAATCATTTTCCAAAATTTTATCACTACGAAAGGGCACTATCAAAACTATTGGGAGATTCGAAAAATTACGAATCCTAATATTTCATAAATACCTATCTAACCAAAGAAAAAAGAATTTCTATAATAATTTATCTCTTATAATTAATAGAATATCTATAGACAAACAGAAAATCACACAGACGACGGAATGAAAACAATATCTCGAGTTTTTTTTTATTGAAATCTCTTTTATTTGTAAATGAGCTCTAAAAAATTGCCAATGATCGTAGTACTTATTCAAGTCATATTATTTTCCAAGGAAGAGTGAATCTGTTAATTTTTCAGATGTGTATAAAAAAAAACATTAAATAAATCTAAAGAGATAACTAAATATGAAATAAATAAAGAAGGATGTCAACAGAGGCGGATTTACGGTCCACGGGGCCCTGTGCGAACCCACCTTTTTTTGGAGGTACTATTCGTTTGCCTAAATAAACATATGTCGAAAATAGAAATTTAGGGGCCCCTCATCAGCAAAGGGCCTTTTACAAGACTCCTGCACACCGGGCCATGGCTTAATGTCCCATCCCACTGATGGCGGCGTTTCAGCCGTCCGTGGGATGCACATTTAAAGCATATAGGTGCATAGCTTTTAGGGATTTAAGGATTAAAGGAACATAGGTTTAAAGCATATAGGTGCTTTAACGATGGAAATTCAAACTTATGAAACATTCGGAACATGTCAAATCAAAAATAATTTTTCATTTATCCCTTAAATCGAGAAAGAATATTCCAATAATCAGAAAAGCTATGAATCGGAAACTAGTTTCTGTATGTGAAGAACAGGGAGATTTTGGAAAAATCTTACCATCCAGAGATTTTCACCATCCGCCACAAGTCAGAGTAAAAACATACAGCATCGGGGCAACGCCAGAAAATTCACTGGAGAGGGAGCGAGTGGGAGAATGTATTTTCCCAGCCATGTCTATGTGTGTGTGCAAAAATCAAATAAGACGAATAAATATCCTGAATCTTTTATTTTTTGGAAGATTATGGAATATATTTATTTCTTGGAAGATTAATGAGAAAACTCAGTTGTAAGACTTGAAGTGTTCAACATATGGCAATTGACTGTTTCAGTGAGAATTTTAAGGAATAATTACACCTCTTACTTGACAAATGTCTGAGTTTCTGCATATGAAATGGATGGTATTCTAATTGGGTTGTTTTACTTTTGAGCGGCACTTTTTTGCACACCATGGGCTAAATGGCCAGGTCACATGGACCCGAAGGCTCAGAGAAGGATGGGGGAGGGGACCCACTGGAATAGCTGTTGGGAGACAGATGGTAGCCTCCCGTCAAGGCCATCCAGCGTGTTCTTTAACGTGCACAGGGTATGGCTCTCCCGCACACGGGGCCACGGCTTAACGTGCCATCCGACGGACGGCGGTCTTTCCAAGCCCATCGGTGTCCCCTACTGACCGTGGGCAGGGAGTTTTGCGGAGATAAATCTCAACGCTGACCCAGCTGGGACTCGAACCTGGGAACTACAGATTACGAGCCTGGCGCGCTACCGACTGAGCCATCCCCGCCCTAAATGGTATTCTAAAGAAAAAGATATCACTAATTCAAAATCACAAAAAAACAGCGAGCTGAATCAAGAATCCGATGAATTATAAAGCTGTTTTTCCAATCTCTCTACAGCAGCTCGAAATCTATATTTTTTAAAGTCATCTCGTTTTTCCGTCTCGCGCAGTATTTTCTAAAAGATTTTCCTCCTGCTATTTGGCAAGAGATAAAAAGCGTTTTAGTGTGTCGCGAGCCTAATCGAGTCGCGTAGCAAATCTCTTGCCTCTTTCACTGCTCGCTCGTTAACAATCAGCCGATCCGATCACATCAGATGGAACGCTCTGCGAGGGTGGGAACTTGTCACGAACTGCCAGAGTTACGGGGCACGCACGGTCAATAGGTCGGTGACCTTCGCCTTGTGAGCACCATCACTGACGAGAGATATGATCGACCTCTAGAGGCAGCAGCAAAAGATGGCTTCCCGTCACATAAACAGCGAAGATTTTGTCGAACGGTAGCAACTGCCACTTCAACCTTCAAATATCCTGAAGCTTGATAATATTTTAAACCATAGAAGAACTACAAGTAGCAAGGCACGTTGTTTTTTCACCCTAGGTGTTGGTGCTTTGTTTTTCAACTTTTTTTTTCGTTGGTATAATTCTTTCTTGTACACGAATTCTTTCGATGCCAGAATTCTATTTCGGGGTTAAAATTATAAGAAAAAGTGTATTCTATATACTGTACGTTATATGACTAAAGGTGCTTTATGGTATATTATCAAAAGTATTGCAAAATTTCTACGTCAAATTAATGAAAAACACACATTTAAAGTTCTTTTAACTTTAAATGGGGGAAAATTGTGATTGGAAATAAATGGGAGGTCTCGAACAAACCTATCAAAATACTTGTTTCAGGGGAGCAAGAGTTGGTTCAGTCGGTAGAGCTCCAGGCTCTTATTTCTGCGGTTCCCAGGTTCGAGTTCCAAGTGTATCAGCGTTGAGATTTATCTCCCCTAACCTACATTCTTCCCGCGGTCAGAAAAGGTACACCGATGGCTTGGAAAGGCTGCCGTCCGTCTGATGGGATGTTAAGCTATGGCTCCGTGTGAAGCAGAGCCATACGCTCTGTACGATAAAGAACACGTTGAAAGGCCTTGACGGGAGTCTTCCATCTGTTTCCTAACAATTGCTCATTGGATCCTCTTTTTCATACTTCTCTGAGTCCGTGTGAAGCAGAGCCATACGCTCTGTACGATAAAGAACACGTTGAAAGGCCTTGACGGGAGTCTTCCATCTGTTTCCTAACAATTGCTCATTGGATCCTCTTTTTCATACTTCTCTGAGTCCGTGTGAAGCAGAGCCATACGCTCTGTACGATAAAGAACACGTTGAAAGGCCTTGACGGGAGTCTTCCATCTGTTTCCTAACAATTGCTCATTGGATCCTCTTTTTCATACTTCTCTGAGTCCGTGTGAAGCAGAGCCATACGCTCTGTACGATAAAGAACACGTTGAAAGGCCTTGACGGGAGTCTTCCATCTGTTTCCTAACAATTGCTCATTGGATCCTCTTTTTCATACTTCTCTGAGTCCGTGTGAAGCAGAGCCATACGCTCTGTACGATAAAGAACACGTTGAAAGGCCTTGACGGGAGTCTTCCATCTGTTTCCTAACAATTGCTCATTGGATCCTCTTTTTCATACTTCTCTGAGTCCTTGAGATCCTTGTGATCTATCCATTTAGCATATCGTGTGCAATAAAACTGCCGCTGACAGATAAAAGAACCGAACCCTAGTTTTCAGCAGTATTATTTTAGTATTTAAAAAGCTCAAAGTGTACTTTTTAACAGCTGTATTATAAGTCATAAGAATTTTCTTCAAAAGTTAAAACAAAAATAATTATTCTAAACGAATTATTTACTGAAATAAATTTTCGCCAATTTTGGGGAAAAGTATTTAGGTCGAGCGCAATAGCAGCGTTTGCTGTTAAATGTCCTAGTTTCCACAATTGTTTAACTATTAAGATAATACTTTTGAAAATCGTGTTTTTTGACAGATTTCAGTGAATTTTTCATTTTATCACTATTTATCATCTAATGATCGTTTTCTGTTTAAAGCTTATTTTCAAATTAAGCGAGGTTTGAATATTTTCATTCAGATAACACGGAAGTGTGTCACTACAGTTGGTAGCAGAGTCCATAAAATTTAATAATATTAATAAGAAATACTTTAAAACTTCCGAAATTTAGAAATTTATTAAACGTTTCCAACTTAGTCTTACTAGCGGGACCTAAGCGGCCGTTTTGTAAAAAGCCGAATATCCTGATGGCTCCCATTTGCTTATTAAATGTTCCTTCTCTAGGGTTGGGATTCCTGTGATCTGGCTGTTTAGTCCATTGTTCATTTAAATCAGCTTGGTACTTTAAATATTGGTATAAAAACAACTAACTGAATTGAATAATATAACGAAGAAATCATAGTATCGTAAGATCTGTCGGTGAAATAGCTCCCACGATTTCTAAGCCAGTCCTGATAGACAGCTATGAGCCACTTTCACGATCCTGACAGTCTATTAACAAAGATTATTATTTGCCATCATCCCATTCTCCAGGCTCGCACATGAAACTCTCGTAATGACGGAGATATAAAGACAATTCTTCTATAATCCGATAGATGTGTTCCTGAACACCGCTCCCTTCATGAGATAAATCATGTTACAGAATCCGATTTCCCCATAAAAATAATTTAGCAGGTGGAGGGCACGTTTTAAGTCGGCAGCACTGCCAAAAAGTGTTTCTCCAACTACAGGATTAATGACGATGTTATGAATTATTTTGAATATTTTTTTTTCTTAAATATAAACAACTATCCACAAAACAACTTCCTATTGTAATATTCATTATGTGTTTCTTGAATGAAACTGAATATTTATTTTTAAGCTTGTAAAGTATTGAAGATGGCAATAAATTTAATTGTAGATCTGGTAAAAATTATTTAAACAGAGTGTTGGATTAGATTGTTAGTACTTTACGAATACCAAATCATTATTTGTACCCTCTGCTGAAAAAATGGATATAATAAATATAATTAAATCATTAAATGAAAATAATCATCAGGCTACAATAATATGCAAGTAAAACACATTAAAAATAATGTAGATGCAGTGGCTGATATAATCACAAAAATAATTAACCAAAGCATATCAACAAGTCAAATACCGACAGATCTAAAAATATCAATACTGAGAACAATTTACAATGGAAGAAATACCAATATCGTCAATTACCGATCTTTCTCAGTTTTGTCCATAATACATAATATTCTAGAAAAATGCATGCATAACATCCTTTACGCATGCATAACATCCTTTACGCATTTCTCACAAAACATAAAATACTAAGTCATAAACAATATGGCTTCCAAAAAGGGAAAAGCACAATAAAATTGCTAACATATTTCAAAACATTTTTGAAGCCTTGAATCAGGGTGATAAGGTAGTTGGGTTGTTTTACCTCTGAGCGGCACTTTTTTGCACACCATGGGCTAAATGGCCAGGTCACAAGGACCCCGAAGGCTCAGAGAAGGGGACCCACTGAAACTACTGTTGGGATACAGATGGTAGCCTCCCGTCAAGGCCATCCAGCGTGTTCTTTATCGTGCACAGGGTATGACTCTCCCACACACGGGGCCACGGCTTAACGTCCCATCCGACGGACGGCAGCCTTTCCAAGCCCATCGGTGTCCCCTACTGACCGTGGGCAGGGCGGGGAATTTTGCGGAGATAAATCTCAACGCTGACCCAGCTGGGACTCGAACCTGGGAACTACAGATTACGAGCCTGGAGCGCTACCGACTGAGCCACCCCCGCCTACCAATGATAAGGTAGTAAAATTGTTCCTTGACTTACAAAAAGCATTTGACACAATAGACCATAATGTTTTATTAGATAAATTAGAGAAATTTGGCGATAGAGGCTCCTACTACTCTGGTTTCAGAATTACTTAACAAATAGAATCTCTATAACTAAAATAGGCAAAAACTTTAGTTGTAAATGTGATATCAAACACGATGTACCCCAAGGATCAATTTTAGGTCCTTTACTCTTTTTGATATACATTAATGACTTGGTTAACACTAATATAAAAAGTCATGTGTTTATGTATGCAGATGATATAGCAAATGTCACTTCGAATAGAAAACAAGATGTGAAAGGTTTACAAGAAAATTACAATACTGTTATATGTTGACTTAATTCTTACAGAATTTATTTAAATGTTAAAAATCCCAAATTGATGCCCTTTCATTCTCCAGGAACTCACATCAATACCCAACTACATATAAAAACACATAAAATGGGATGCGACTACAAGAAAAGTACTTTTAACGCTACAGACTGTAACTGTACCGAAATAGAACGAGTAGAAACTATAAAATACTTAGGTATACACTTCGATAGGTGTTACACTGGAATACACATGTGGAAAAAAAAACTGTGGGAATTTAAGATTCTGCGCTTTGAAATTGCATATATTAAGATACATTTTAAAAACCGAAACGTTTTTAATAGTTTGTAAAGCTATCTGTGAATCGATCATAAATTACGATATAACAATTTACGATACAACAAGCTCAGCAAACTTTAAAAAGGTTGAGGGAATTTAATCTTCAATCGCCAAAATATTAATGCCTGTCAACGACCGCACACATCTAACCACAGCTAAAGAAAGACTTGATTGTTTAGGTACTTTATCCTTTTGAAATTTATATACATACAACATAATACTAAGTAATATCTTTGATGATAAACATAAAATAATATTTCAACACGAAAAAAATATAAGACTGAAACAAAAAAGTTTTCTGTTGCCAAGTTTTGCAAACATCTATGGGAAATACAGAAGCAATTACAATATACCACATACTTTTAATCTCTTACCAAGAGAAATATTATCCATAAATTCTTTTACTTTATTGAAACCCAGGATATAAACTGACAGGCTCCATTCAGACCTCTGTGGCAAGCAGCTGCTTGAGGGAGTATTTATTTATTTATTTATAAACTTAAAGGATTCCTGAAATTAGATAAAAAAAGTAGTAACGAAAGTGAATCTAAAAATCACATTATGATTAAATATTATAAATGTAGTAAAAAAGAGTTTTTAATAGTGTAAAGAGTGAATTATTCAATGTTGAAGTTTTCAACTGAAATGGTGTAATAAACGCAAAGATGTAACTGTATCAAGATTATCGGATGGAGATAGAAAGTCATAAAATATTTTGCCAATATATTTTTCTCTCCTTCGGATAAGCTGCTAGCATTGCGGGACATCTGTAAACAGAAGTGATTTATCTGTAATGTAATGAAAAAATAAATGATTTAAAAAAAGAGATCACTTTATTGATGCAATCATGTAATATTACTGGCTGAAAAAATAATGAGTGTTTTTTTCGAAACATTTGAAACAGAACTCTTGCTTTAGGTTTGCTAAAAGAAGTCATAACATATCGCTCAAGGTGAGTGAAAGTCTGTGAAAGTCATAACATATCGCTCAAGGTGTGTGAAAGTCATAACATATCGCTCAAGGTGTGTGAAAGTCATAACATATCGCTCAAGGTGTGTGAAAGTCATAACATATCGCTCAAGGTGTGTGAAAGTCATAACATATCGCTCAAGGTGTGTGAAAGTCATAACATATCGCTCAAGGTGTGTGAAAGTCATAACATATCGCTCTGTGTTAATAGATAACGTAAAATTTGTACCAAGAACGTTAGTTTCAACCTAATATAAGCATATTATTCAAGAGAGCATCCACGAAATCCACATGCACTCCTCCTGATCCTAGGCTTATATCATCGACTACTGCTCCTGATCCTAATCAGCAACCACTGCTCTGATCCTTATCATTAACATCAACTAATCTTCATGAAAATACTTCATTATCTGTTGATAGCCCCGACGAGATATCAGGATCTCCAGAATCCACCTAATGAACTTTCCTGTACAAACTTTAAATTTAAGTAACGTTTTCATTTTAACGAACTGTAATTGTACAGTGTATAGTTAGTGAAGTTTAATTTTAAGGACAGATAACAATAATTAAGTAATCCAGGTTCTGGAGAACTATTTATGAGATAATATATGGCAAAAAATTATGTTCATTATTTTTTGCCATATTTTTATTGCATACGTTTGTATATGTTCAATATTATATTGATTTTTGTGTGCTGTAATTTTTTTCACTGGCATGAAAAATCATTAGCAGTGTGTATTAAAATTTTGTTCATAAGTTGCAATAGTTCATTTTACTGATTATTAAGAATGGGTATCAAGTAAACAGAAATTAGTACTCTTAACCAGCATCCCGCAAACCCCATAGATGCTGAGCCTATAATGTACTTTTATAATCTGTCAACATTGAGTGTAAATGATATATTCCTATTGGTCACATGGCTCAAACTATCGAAAACGTTTTGTTTTATTTGGAGTAACCTGTTAGAAAAACCTTAAGATACAAAAGTGCTTTTATAGCATTTCTAAAATAATACCAGTTAATCATAAGCTTTCCATTGTCCGCCTCAAATCACTTTGCGACTCACGAGTTCAGAAACATTGATTCAACCTAAGCGATTTAAACATCTTTCATTTTTCATATGAGTTCTGGCTTTGCTTCATTGACTGCCCTAATAACTTAAACAGTCTTTCTACATAAAGATAAGGAGGAAGAATCTTACTATGCGGGAAGCTCCTGTCCATAGCAACAATGTATTGGTTCTACTCTTTGCAAAAAATGATGCGCAACATTTCTTGATTTTTGATACCGAACAGGATGTTTTCATATGTAGAGCCAGTGAATGACTGCTTCATTGGCTGCCATTTCTTGAATGTTTCCAACTTTAAAAGTCAAGAGGAAGAAAGTGTTATAAGTATCAACGTAAAGTACTTTTGAATTTCATAAGTTAAACAATTTGTTAAACAATTTGTGTTCTTAAATAGAGGCAAAGAAACTTTCTATAAAATTTAGCTTTATAATTTAGTAATATATACTTTCGTTAATGTTTAAATAATTCATTTTAAATCGTTTTTAAAGAGAGACAGCACCAGAAATATTTTCAATAGATAAATTCCATTTTCTTATAGACTCCCATACATTACTCTGAAATTTATTTGATAAGAAAAGTCATAAAAAATTGGCAATCATTTTAAATTCCTAAAGCTCATATTGGAATATGAATGTGTTTCATTTAATTTTTTAGCATTAACAGCGAATCATGTTTTGCATTTAAGCCACTATATTTTTTGTTAATTACACTGCTATTCAGAATTAAACAAAAATGCAAATATGTAAAAAAAAAATTTAGAATTTCATAAAAGTTTCACTGGAAATTTAATGTCAAAATATATTAATATTTACATTTAAAATAAAGAATAATCGGAATACTTGTCAAATTATAAAATTAAATTTCCAATCTATATAATAAAAGATATCTGTGTGTCTGTAGTGTGTGTGTCTGTGAGTCTGTCTGTCTGTGGCAGGCATAACTCATCGGGAAATCAACGTACACGCTCCAAAGTTTCAGACAATGTTTCAGGTTGTGGTCCGGATTGCATTGCCAAATTTCAGGTCGAAAGTCCAATAGGAGGGCTTGCTAGAACTAAAACTATTTACCATACTATTCCTACGGGAAACGACAATCGCTGTCAAATTTACTGTTGCCATTTACTGCTCTCTAATTCTGAAAGTAAAAAGTTAAAATAGCATTTAAATTTGCTGCCCTTGCCATATTCCCCACATTTCCAAAGGCATTATTGAGGCGTTCCATTGCAGCTAGGGACCTGATTTCCTACACGAACATGGGATCGGGTAGGGGGAACTCGCCTACGAAATTTGGGACCTTTCGGTGAAGTACGTCGAGAATTATAGAATGCCAAAATCTGACGAAATAAATGCCTCGATCGTTTGTCACGGGCTCTGATAGCGCGCGCCTAGTCAGCAATGAAGTTTGCAACACCGGGAAATTCTATGTGTTCAAACTGCGATAAAATATCGGGGGGGGGGGGATACTCACAAAACTAACCTTTAGTGCAGGAAACAACATAATATGCAGATTAAAAGTGAGACACGAGCTGTCACAATTTGTGTAGAAACGAAGCCACGGCGTGAGAACCTGATTTTTAAACCAATCACTGGGCCACACAGGGGACTCTGTGCAGGAATTTCGGACCATGCGAACGAATATCACGGTTGTCATTAGGTTAGCAAAATCTGTTGTAACGGAAATAAAATCTCTATAGCTTACGCAGAAACTAGATCACTGGCTATGACGAGTGCTCGCTGACGTCAACAACGATCCGGGCAAACTTCTTCCTGCTGAAAATCTGTTCTAAAGTGTTGGGGGTGTTTTGTAAAGTGTTGGTTCTTACAAAATTTACCTTTAATGCGGTGGAAATAAGAATATACAGATTAAAAGTGACACCCGGGCAGCGCCGGGTTTGTTCAGCTAGCCAAAAATACATCCGAAAAATGTTCCAATTATGAAAAATTATAGAACACCACAAATATTGAAGTTAATGTCTGTCTGTCGCAGTCATAACTCATCGGGAAATCAACGTACACGCTCCAAAGTTAAACCTTAACATCAATCCAGGTTGTACAAAGAGCTCTCAAGCTTCTAATAAGGTTATCCAACAATTCAGAGGACAGCAAATCCCATCCCTCTATAAGAACATTTCTCAGCTCAAGAGGGGTCCTTGGAGAGTGCTGACGATTTGCAACTTGCCTTCCCAAAGTATCCCATACATGTTCAATGGAATTTAGGTTTGAGGATCTTGCTGACCAATCCATTCTCTGGATTCTTCAATCTCAAGATACCCTTCCACTATCTAATCTCTCTGTGGGAGAGCGTTATCTGTATAATAAAAGATGTCTGTGGCGGCCATAACTCATCGCGAAATCAACGTACACGCTCCAACGTTTCAGAGAATGTTTCAGGTTGTAGTCCGGAATGCAGTGCCAAATTTCAAGTCGAAAGTCCAATATAATAACACACGTTAAAGAACACGCTGAATGACCTTGAGGAGAGGCTTCCATCTGTTTCCTAACAGCTATCCAGTGGCTTCGCGGTATTTGCCATCCCCCAGCCCTCGCGGTACTTGCGACCTGCGTTGTTTTTCCACTGAGTGGCATTTTTTTGAACACAGTGGGCTAAATGACCTGGTCACAAGGACCCCGAAGGCTCAGAGAAGATTGGGGGGAGGGAACCCACTGGAACAGCTGTTGGGATGCATATAGTAGCTGGGGCGGGGGTGGCTCAGTCGGTAGCGCGCCAGGCTCATAATCTGCAGTTCCCAGGTTCGAGTCCCAGCTGGGTCAGCGTTGAGATTTATCTCCGCAAAATTCCCCGCTCTGCCCACGGTCAGTAGGGGACACCGATGGGCTTGGAGAGGCCGTCGTCCGTCGGATGGGACGTTGAGCCGTGGCCCCGTGTGAACGTACCTGTGCGAAAGAACCATACCCTGTGCACGTTAAAGAACACGCTGGATGGTCTTGACGGGAGGCTACCATCTGTCTCCCAACAGCTGTTCCAGTGGGTCCCCTCCCCCAACCTTCTCTGAGCCTTCGGGGTCCATGTGACCTGGCCATTTAGCCCATGGTGTGCAAAAAAGTGCCGCTCAGAGGTAAAAGAACCCAACCCATAGAGTAGCCTCCCGTCTATGCCATCCAGCGTGTCCCCCCGTTTCTTCGACACACGAGACCATGGATTAACGTCTCATCTGACGGACTGCGGCCTTTCCATTGTGTGCAAAAAAAAAGCGCCGCTCGAAGGTAAAACAACCCAACACAGGTGAAATTCTTATGCGAAATAAAGCACTTGCTCAAAATAAAATAACTCTACCACTCAATCGGTTGACAGTGATTCTTAAATATCGTCTATGATCTATAGCGACGCACGTGGAAACTCTCTATCTATCAATTTGCTGTCAAATATCTGTTATTAAAGAAAGTCATTGTTACGCGGAGCATGAAGGTCAACAATTTGGAGATGGAAAATGCAAAATATTACATAATTTACGACCTTTACAAACCTCCAAGATCATGAAATGTGATGTGCTTCAACATGGAATGGATAGCTGAATGCTTGCTGTTATTTTTTCGGGATGTCGGAAACGCGAATGTATTATTTAAAGAGAGAATAAAATCAAATTTGCAACGTTATCAATAAATTTATCTTTATGCAGCTTCCTTGCCATCGTCTGACAAGAGTCTAATAGGGTAACGTATGGTGCGCCATATAAACAATGGAATATTTTGAAAATATGTTTGAGGAATGACTTTTTTTCAAATGATTAAAAAGAGGTCATTAGTAAGTAAATATAAAAAAATCCTATAAGTAAATAAAAACCAGTGATAAATTTTGTATCAACGCGTAGGAGTAGCTAAATGGACTCGATGAGCTGCAAAGGAATTTTCCAAATGAGTAAGATCAACGCAGAAAAAAACGAAGCAATACTTATGACATATAAGAGAATTAAACCTTTCAGGACGATAAGGTTTCTAAGAGTAAATATTAGTATGTAACTGTTTATTTTAGTTTGTTTAGACGTAAAATAAATAAAAATCCATAACAATGTGTAGTTTTTTTTGGAATTTTATGGGAAATATTTTTCCCAATGGACTATAATAATAAATACCCCCTCAAGCAGCTGCTTGCCAGAGAGGTCTGACAAGAGCCTGCCAGTTTATACACCACAGTAGAAGGTCTGAGAGGATGACGGGACCTCAGCAGAAAAACATTACTACATCCATGCCTTACCCGGGGCTCGAACCCAGGTCCCTTAGATCAGTAGCCCAGCGTGCTAACCACTCGGCCACGGGACACATAGTACATATATTATGCGTCCTGACAGTTCTGTTTTTGTTTTCTAAACATTCCCGTTTACGTAATTGCTTTCGGCATACGTTTTATTTTGACATTATGTATAAAAAATGGAGATAAGGTTATAATTAAATACGACAATCACCAAGTTTAAAATGGGAAAAATGTTTCCCTTAGTCGCGAAAGGGTTAAGGAACTGGACGGAGTCAGCATATTTCGTACAGACATCCCATCGAAACCTGAAGCTCTTGATTGCTAATCTCCACATATCAACAGGCGGTCAGATGTAACTTAAATGCACTCAATGAATGAAAATCCAAAATGTCCATAAATATCGAACTACTAATATATAAAAAGATCATTAGACACACTTTAACGTACGCCTGTCCGGTATGGAAACAAACTTGCAATTCTGTCTGACTTGAACAACCTCGAAGCATTACAGAATGAAACTGCTAAATCAGCATCAAATGCCCCTTGATTCATCACCAATAAGCATATTCACAAAGACCTCATGCCGGACTATATATCCACACTTACATTAAGAAAAACACATTTTTCTGAATACATTAACAGAAACCCACATGAAATTATACAACACATTGTTGAATATAACCATGCTATCAAATCTAAGTTCAAGAGATCACATACAACTTTATTAGAAGCTGTTCATGATAATCCTTGAACGAACCTAAGGAAGATTCTTCTAAACACGAAGTTCTTTGCTTAAAAGATCTGCTTAGATTCATTCCTGTCAGAGCCCACCATGGCGTGGTTCAACATACAAAAATGATTTAGTCACTCGTACAAAGACTAAGTCATCAGATAAAGGAAATTATGGATGTTACGTAACAGCTGCTCTAAAAAAGTAAAAAACATAAAAATGCAATAAAAATTTGAACCGTATACATTTTGAGGTGATGGTTGTGGTTTGAACGCTCGAAATATTCCTTTCTCATCCTAAAAGCGTTATATGGCTCCTGCATGCAGGAGACCTATGAGGGAGTGGGGTACCTTAGAAAAGAAAGGAGCCCGACTCTTTTTGTTCCGTATCCAAATAGGTTAACCATGACTCATGGTTCATAAAAGAAACTTAATTGCAAACCGAGAGACATGCATTCCTCTAATACGGTTTATTTTAATATATTCAAAAAACGAATCATCTATAATTACACATTTATAATGCCTTCATTAGTAGCAGTTGCATTTTCATTTGCTTCGTATACGACAGGGAGTGATCCAAAAACTCTTCCTAGCGTGTACAGGTCTTCCTAATGCAACGACAAAATCCTCCAGCTTGCAGTGTAGATTTAATGTTTTACTTTCAGGGAGAATAAAACTGGTTATAAAGCAAATATTGTCAACGTTAATATTGCTCTAATCCGAGGCACAGCCGTGTATTCAGGGAGAGGTGCGGAAGCACTTACTAAAATGTGTTTGACAGCCCGAAATTAAAAACCAATGAAATTATTCACAAGCACGGTTCAGAGATTTGAAGAAACCGCTATGTAACTAAAATTTAGTAAAAAAAAATGATTGCTAAAGCAATTGCAGTTTGTCCAGGTTGGATTGTTTTACCTCTGAGCGGCTCTTTTTTTACACACAATGGGCTAATAGCCAGGTCACAAAGACTCCGAAGGCTCAGAGAAGGTGAAGGGACCCACTAAGCAGCTTTTAGGAGACAGATGGTAGCCTCCCGTCAAATTCATTCAGAGTGTTCTTTAATTTACACAGGGCATGGCTCTACCGCACATTGGGTTGTGTTTAACCAATGTTAACTAAAAGATTAAACGCTCGTTTCAGTGATTGTTAAACTACGCCCCTCAATCCTTTCGAAAACAAGCTTTCATGTAGAAAATAGAAAAAGAAAAATTCTTGAGTTGCCTTCTCATTTATTCTACATTTATTATAGAGGAAGGAAGATTCCAAACAAATCGATCCTATCTTGTGTCAGTTTGCGTGTCATTGCGTTTCCGGTTTGCAAACATTCCGCCGAACAAAAGAGTCCTTCGGCGTAACGTCAAAGCTTTTCGATCACGCGCATCGTGCCAAGGACAGAGGAAAGCTCATTAAATTATCATTACTGCGATTTAGTTTCAAAGCGAGTGACAGATAAATGACTGTTGATTATGTTGTCTGTTATTTTGAAAAGAAGTGGGAAAGAAATGTTCAAAGAGACTAGATTAAAATTCACAAAAAATGTTTTTTAAATTTATTCAGGGACTCTTTTGAAAGTATTTTGAAATTTCAGGAGATTTAATTAAATAAAACCAAACGTACGCGGAGTTTTTCGAAAAAGATGTCATTGGTACTTCCGTAAATTAAAATTCTTAAGTAAATTCTTCAAAAGGGTTGGGTTGTTTTACCTCTGAGTCGGGGGGGGGGGCTCAGTCGGTAGCGCGCCAGGCTCGTAATCTGTAGTTCCCAGGTTCGAGTCCCAGCTGGGTCAGCGTTGAGATTTATCTCCGCAAAACTCCCTGCCCACGGTCAGTAGGGGACACCGATGGGCTTGGAAAGGCCGCCGTCCGTCGGATGGGACGTTAAGCCGTGGAATTGTGTGCGTGAGAGCCATACACTGTGTACGTTAAAGAACACGCTGGATGGCCTTGACGGGAGGCTACCATCTGTCTCCCAACAGCTGTTCCAGTGGGTCCCCTCCCCGAACCTTCTCTGAGCCTTCGGAGTCCATGTGACCTGGCCATTTAGCCCATGGTGTGCAAAAAAGTGCCGCTCAGAGGTAAAACAACCCAAAACAACCTCTGAGCGGTTAGTTGAGTTTCGTCACATTTAACATTGGACTTCAATACACCCATAAAATTTGTGATTCCCAAAAAGTCGATTTTCGACTCCGTTTTACAACGTTGTCGATGCGGCGGCTGGAGCACATTACAGCAGTTGGATTCTTTACTTGGTGCCAAGCGGAGGCCCACTAATTATATTGGGTGAGGCTGGCACAGTTGGTAGTGCGCCAGGCTCGTAATCTGCAGTTCCCAGGTTCGAATCCCATCTGGGCCAGTGTTGAGATTTATCTCTGCAAAACTCCCCGCTCTGCCCTAGGTCAGTAGGGGAAACCAATGGGTTTGGAAAGGCCACCGTCCGTCGGATGGGACGATAAGCCGTGGAATTGTGTGCGTGAGAGCCATACCCTGTGTACGTTAAAGAACACACTGGATGGCCTTGACGGGAGGCTATCATCTCCCAACAGCTGTTAAAGTGGGTCTCATCCCCCAACCCTCTCTGAGCCTTCGGGGTCCATGTGACCTGGCCATTTAGCCCATAATGTGCAAAAAAGTGCCGCTCAGAGGTAAAACAACCCAACCAACCCAGGTTTGAATCCTATTTGGGCCAGTGTTGAGATTTATCTCTGCAAAATTCCCCGCTCTGCCCTCGGTCAGTAGGGGAGACCAATGGGTTTGGAAAGCTACCGTCCGTCGGATGGAATGTTAAGCCGTGGCATTGTGTGCGGGAGAGCCATACATTGTGCATGTTAAAGAACACGTTGTATGCATTGACGGAAGGCTACCATCTATCTCCTAACAACTGTTCAGTGGGTCCTCTTCCCCAACCTTCTCTGAAACTTCAGTGTTCTTGTGATCTGGCCATTTAGCTCATTGTGTGCAAAACAGTGCCACTCAAAGGTAAAACAACCCAACCAAGTATATTGATTAAATACAAACAAAATAAACGGAAATATGTTTTATTTTCTATAAATGAAAATATGTTTTATTTTCTATAAATGAAAATTTCATTGGTCAGTCCTAATGATTGAATGGCCTCTTCCTTCTTTAAGGACCAACTGATGTTAAGATTTTGGCAAATGCACTTCATTCTACTTCATAATGGAACTTAAGCTCCATTTTTCTCTAATTATCGCCAATCGTAAAAGCAATTGAAATGGAACCCTAGAAATCTGGGGCCTCAGTTGAACGCCCATAGAATAATTCTCCCCTGTGAGATGGCTTTACAGATGAGAGCCGCTACCAGCGCTTGATTTACGTATAGGCAGGTGGGATAAACCTCTTATATTCCTGTATATTCCTCAGTGATAGGAGGTGTTGGATGAGGCCATGGCATAGCGTGGGTCGCCCTTCAGTCCTTCAGGGAGTGACTGAGAATTATGAACTATCTTGTGAAATATATTATTTTAAAGAAACTGAGTCGCAGCCTATGTCACTGACAGCAGACATAGGCCTAGGGGCAAAAGGAGTAGTAAATCCGTCACTGGCTACTCTGCTCACTTCTCATTACAGTTGCATTTGCCTCATAGAAAACGAAGCAACAAAGAAAGTATTAAAACTGCTAAGTATTTGAAAAATGCGAAAAAAGAATTGTGAGCGATGCCAAAAAAACGCAGAGTCATGGTGAATACTAATTAAAAAATGAAAACAGCGCGAATCAGGAATTCAAAATAATAGATATCATCGGATTGACAAAAAAATATTCACTATTAATTTTTCGTGGTTTGGTTCTTCTTTGCAATATGGAATTATATGTTGATGTGGTGATTATTATAATAACTAGTTGCCATTAATCAGTTACAAAATAAATTGTTCGTGGAATTTTTGTTAACAATTTGTACCTTGCTAGAGATCTATGCATTTTATTGGATATTTTGCCCTAAGTTTCATTTATTTAATTGTTTGTTATTTTTGTCTTGTATTATTGTTTTTAATTGTCTGTTAAAAAGAATATTATTATTTTTCCTATAGAAATGGTTACTTATAGTTTGCGTTCTATTGGAATTCCTTTAATTATTCCTAAGGCTAATAAAGAATATTTTGTGAATCAATTAAATTGTTAGCATTGAGCAATTACAATACTCTACCAAATGATATCAGAAATATTAATTCAGTTCGTATGTACAAAAAACTAAAAGGACACATATCGCCTCTGGCGCTTATGAGAATCTCGTTTTCAGAGAGAAAGAAGTTTTTCCTTTACCTACTGTTTCATTCCTTAAAAGTTTTCATTTGAGCTAACCGAGTTGGGAAAGCTACAAATAGTATTTTATTAGTAACTATACAACATAAAAGTATTCGTCTTTTAATTCTTAAATCTAAAAAATTGCATTTCCCACACCTCTTTCAAAAAAGTGGATAGATAATTGCTGTCAATGAAATTATCTCTTAAAAACTACCACTAAGTTTTCAAATTTCTATTCTATATATGTATATTATTTGCGAACCTTATAATAACTCTATTTCCTCAAAGTAGAGGTGAGACAAACACTCTAGGAACATAGAAGTAACTCCTGGAATAAAAAGGAGTCTTCACTCTCTATGCGTGATAACTCCATTTGGAATGTGGTGAGAATATTGAAACACCCTGACCTGAATTACCCTCCCATTCAAGAGGAATCAGGAATGTGTTACAGCGAAGAAGATAAATCTGAGGTATTTGCAGATGTCTTGAGCTACAATTTCAAGAGAATTATGACCTTTCCAACCATGAAACCTGTGAGGAGGTACAGGATGAACTGATATGTTTTGATCAGACACAAAGATCAAGAATTTTATTTACTTCTCCTCAGGAATTGATTCAAGCTATTAAGAAGATTAAATTAAATTAAGCTATTGGTCCTGACAAGATATCGAACAGGATGTTGAGGTATCTTCCCAAGAAAGCCATAACACATCTTTGTTCTACTTTTAACATACTTCTTAGAAACCATATTTTTCCTGATATTTGGAAAAATGCATTTGTTCGGCTTATCCGCAAGTCGGAAAAGAACCCAACATTTCTTCTGAGTTATTGCCCAATTAGCTTGCTCTCTTGCTGGGGCAAGCTGTTTGAGCGAATCATTCTGACCAGATTGGACGATTTTCTCTCCCTGCACCCTGTCTTTCCTGAAACCCAGTTTGATTTCAGGCGAAACAGATCAACTGAGCATCAGATTCTCAGAGTGGTGGAGAAAATCGCCGAATCTTTGAATAAGAAAGAAACAGTTGCTGCTGTCTTTCTAGACGTGATCTTTTGATCTCGTTTAGACGGATGATATGATTTACAAGTTAATTAAGATCGGTGTACCTTCGGATCTTACCAGTATTTTACAGTCATATTTGTCAAGAGAACTTTTCAAGTGCAAGTTAAAACCTTTCTATCTACAAAGAGAGTAATGGCCGCTGGAGTACCCCAAGGCTCTCTCCTAGGCCCTTCTCTCTTTTCACTCTACCTTTATGATATGCCATCTTTTGATATCATGCTATCAGCCCAATATGCTGATGATAGCGCCTTGTTTTCCCTCTCATTGGGTCCAGTGATTGCTATAGACAGGCTGCAGAAATGTCTTGATGAGGTGAAGGAGTGGTACGATAAATGGAAGGTCAAGATAAACACTGAGAAGAGCACTGCCATCTTCTTCAGTGGAAAACTTATTAAAAACCCAAAATGTTTAAACTTTTTAAATAAGCCAATTGAATGGCAAAACACCATCAAATACTTGGGTATAACCCTACATCAAAAGCTCAAATGGGACCCTCATATTCATGATATTATAACTAAAGTCAATGCAGTGAGATATCAACTAGAACCTCTCTTTAGAAAAATGCTATCTTGATGACTGACCATAAATTATTATTATATAACATGGTCATTGGTCCGATAATAAATTATTCTTCCCTTATATGGGCGAACACCACCTCCACGAATATACGAAAGATTCAGGTCTTGCAAAACAAAATATTGAGATCTGTGGTCGATGTCCCTTGGTTTATTAGTAACAGACAACTTCATAAAGACTTGGGCATCGACCACATATATGTTCATATTAAATGCATCTCAAAAAGGTTTTTTGAGGCTGTCAAAAATAATCCTAATGAGATTATTTCTTCTTTGCTTAATTATGATCATAATGTTTTTAATAAGTACAAGAGGCCTAAAATGATGGCTTTCTCTGAGGAAAGCTACTCATGTTAGGTCTCTTGTGCATGATATATCCTATTTTTTAGCTTGTGTTTTATGTTAGCCTCTAGGTGCCCACACACGGGTGGTTTACTTGTTATATGTTTTTACTTATGTCAATTGGGCATATTCTCAGATGGAGATGGTAATGGGTAATGTTTTACCTGGAACATCGCATATCCATACACGATCTACGATATAATCGCTCTGTCGTTTCATATTTAGTAATTTCTAAATATATATATTAAAACTACTCAGTATTTGAAAAAGGCGAATTATAATATATTTCATTAGTGCCAATCAAACTAAAAAAATTCATTTTTACTTATCATTTTCATTGTTTCCAATTGAAACTTCATGACGTTCACATTCCACCACCAAAATTTCATATTTTTATCATTTAATACATCGTTGCAATATTCGTTTTGCAATTTTGGAATTTTCAATCTTTTTCACAGTTTGAGGGCGCAATAATAGTTTCTGGAAGATTTCAAAACTGCGAATCATTTATCAATTCCTATCTAACTCTAAAAAGAATTTTTAATTTATCTCTAAATACAAACAATTATCCGCTAAAACAAAAAAAAAAAGTGTTTCCTCCGCCCTGGGTCTAAGAGGTCAATTCATTATTGTCAATGAAATTATCATAACATTCACATTCCACAACAAAAATTAAAAATTTCTATATTAAATATGTCGTTTGCAATACTTGTTTCAAAATTTCCAACCGTTAGAGGGCGCATTTATAGTTTTCAGAAGATTTAAAAAGTGTTAATCATAATATTTTATCAATTCCTATCTAATCCAAAAAGAATTTTTCATTTATCTGAAAAAACAAACAATTACCTGCTAAAACTAAAAAGGTCTGTTTTTCCCATCTCCTCTGGGTCTAAGGGTTCAACCCTTTGACGGCAGTGGTTAATTTCTGAATAAACAAAAGAATCTGTTAGCATTTCATTTATGTGAAAATGTTGATTTTTCATTCAAAAGTTGAAAGAACTAAGTAAATAATGCTAACTACACCACATTTTGAGAAGACGAACTATGGCACAATTTTGGAAAAATAGCTGATATAGCTCTGCCAGTTATTTGAAGAGCTCGAAAAGTGCTGCCATCTCTTGTCGGAAATAAGACAGAATTAAAAATTAAGAGTAGATTTTGAGCCTGGCGCGCTACCAAGTGAGCCATCCCCGTCTCATACAGGTTTTTTGAAGTAGAGGAGGGATGGAGGAAAATTTTTATTAAGCACATATATATATTTACATAAAATTTCTCAAGAAATATTTTCAAGATTAGTAAAACGAATAAGAATTTTTATAGAGGAGAGGTATATTGGTTTGGGCCGGTTCCATCCAGTCACTTTCCTCCACATTTTTTATTTCGAAATGAATTAGAACTTTCTTAAGTTTAAAAATCAAATTTCCCCTCAAAATATAATTCAAAAAATTATTATCATTGTTATTAAAATAATAATAATGTGAAAATTAACTAAAAAACTATAAAAACGCTAAAAATATCATTGCTAGATCCCGGCTTGTATTTCAGTATTGAATAACAAATATCCAGTTACTAATAAATTATTTACTAATGATTCATAAGGTAAAATGTAAATTCAAACCCAATCCACATCTAAATGCAGTGTCTCTTCCATTTACACATTTTGTCTTTAGAACATGTTCAGTTGCATAAATAATAGTAGTTACATATTGAGAAATAATTTAAAAGACGTGAATATCTGAAAATGGTAATTGTAGTAGGAGGGAATGTAGGACGTAGGGATTTATCCTAAAAGGTCAGCATCATTCTTTTAATTGAATACTGATTGCAACATTGTTGCATAGAGTTCAGAACTTTTCCCCGAAAAAAAGTTGTCAAATACTTTCATTTTAGAAATGAAAGAAATACTTGCTTCACAAATCAGCATGAGTTAAATCAAATGACAATATTAATTACATGATATTAAAATTGTATAAATAAATATTTATACGTTATTATTTATTTTTAACTCCGAAAAAATCTCTCCTCTATCCAAATGAGATTAAAAACAATTCGAAATTATAATATTTTCTGCAAAAAATGAAAACTATATGTTTTAAAACTTGATGAAATAGAATTTTTTTGCATTAATAATTTACGTCTATTATTTCAATTCATGTAAATTATTTCTGCACATGCTATTATTATTTACCTAAATATATTGGTATTTTAAGCATTTAATTTCCAATATATTTTCCATGTTTATAAATATATTAATATTCAGTATAAAAACTCACGCACAAGAGTATTCTTGGAAACTTTTCACTATATTTATGTATATAATTGTTTATAGAAAAATATAATTTGGATTTGGATTTGGAAAAACAAACAAACAAATGGTTTTTATTGCTTCCTTTTCATTATTCACAATAAATTTTTAATATATATATTAGGATTGGTGTAACTAAGTGTAAGCAGTGTGAAGTATAACTAGGGATAACCGATAAATTCTCTATCAGGTTGCTATCTCAGTCACTTTCAATTCGGAACTGTCCCAGTCGCTTCATGGGCACGGAAATTTTTCGGGAAAGACGCTGTTACATCCTCTGCCAAAAAAGTAGAAAGAAAAATATTAAATATTTATAACCTAAATCAGGTAATAATGCGGTTATTGAACAGAGTAATCTGTTTCAAGTAATTAATCTCTGTTTTAGTGTAAGTATGGATAATTGAAAATAGGATAACTGAGAAATTTATTCTCTCTTTGTATACATTATAGTAATTAATAGGAGCAAAAAGTTTAATGACTGTTGCTCCAAACTTTTTTTTAAATAGTTCTTCGCTTGGTAGCGTAAAGCTTTGACTTAGTGTAATAACACAGCCCTATGAATAACAGCTTTTAAAAGTTTTTATTCTAATAAGATATTTTCCACAATGTTCACATCTGGCTGATTTTAAAAACAGTGTTCATTCTTTTCTATTGCATAAGGAATTTTTACAAATTAAGAAAAAAGGAAACTGTAACGGAAATTAAATTGTTTATTGTGTTAAAATTTATTTTAACACAATAAACAGTTTTTTATTATTGTTCTTGTTTAAAAAATGTGTAAAAAATCTGAAACTGAAAAATATACTGATGCGAAATTGAATAGATTCGATTTCGAATAGATTCCTTTTGGTGATGCAAATATTCATTCGTTTTATTTTCTTTTGTGAAATCCATGTCTTTTATTCCCAAAGCTATGTTGTGTTGTCTTTCTTATATGTAATGGGAATAAGAATGTAATCTATAATAATAAAAGAATATGTTTATCTGGGTGTCTATAGCAGCCATAACTCATCTGGAAAATCGTGGTAGATACTTCAACATTTCACAGAGAGCTTATATACTTTCCTACGGGAAACCGAAGTCGTTGCCAAACCTATTGTTGCCATTTATTGTTCCTTAACTGTAAACGTAAGATGCACAACAACATTTAAATATGCTGCCGTTGCCAGATCCTACACATTCCGAAAGTCATGATTATATTAATGTGTCCCATTGCAAATAGGAAGCTGATTTTTTAACCCAACAAAGGAAACGCGCGTACGAAATTTGGACCCATACGGTGGGGTATCTCGGCAGCCTCAGCATACCAAGTCTGTTGATACGTAAATAAAAATGTCGGTAGTTTGCCTCGAAAAGAAATCGAGGGTTATGAAAGAGTGTGCTGACGTCAGCAACGCCAGGCAGCTCTTCGTGTTGAAACTGTGCTAAAGGGTCGGGGTGGGTGATGGTGGGGGGGGGGGAGTGCTCACAAAAATAGCCTATAATGCAAAACAGAGTACGTAGATTAAAAGTAAGACCCGAGAAGCGATGCCTCTCAGCGTTTATAAGCTCTCTAGCTTTATAATAATGATATTTGTGGATAATCGAGAACATTATATATGTTACCGCTAAAGCTCGAAAGCCGTTAATGTGCACATTACCTAGCTAATCTGCAGATTAACTGATTTGTTCCGTTAACGTGCGGAATCAAGAGTTTTCCGCATTTTACCTAGGTAATGTGCACATTAACGGCTTCGTATCGTTAAAGTTCAAAAGTTTGTTTCTCTCATTTCCTTTCCCTACTCCTTCCCCCCTCTCCCTCCACTTTTAGTTTCGCTCTCACTTGGCCTCCGCTCATCCGGGGCGTTTCATGATAATTCGGAACACTGAGTCACGTGACCCGAAGATTGAGACTCAAGAGATTCATCACATGACAGATTCGTTCTCACTTGGCCTTCGCTCATTTGGGGCGTTTTTTATAATGCGGCAGGCGGTGTACTGTAGAGCTAGATACGTTATCTGAATAATAGGATAGTTAAAAAACGAAAAAGTACAATGTACCGGCTATTACCAATTCCGATAATAGCCGATACGCCATATTTTATTTCACTTTAACGAGTGCCTAGTAGGTAATGTGCAGATTATCCAGGTAATTTGCAGATTATCTAGGTAATTTGAGGAATGAAACAATTTTCGGCACGTTAACGGATCACCCTAGTTAATCTGCACAATACCTAGATAATCTGTAGAATAACTGATTTCTGCACTTTAGCGGTAACATATACACTAGAAATATATTGTTTTTAAACATTTAATGTAAAATGAAATGTGAACCGATGTTAATGAAAATGATTAATTTGTACATGATGACGTAGATTAGAATTTTTTGGAACCTGCATGAAGGAATTACTACAGAATAGAAGATTTTTAGAGAATAGAAACATCTCAGGCCTGTGTAAAAACATTTCAGGCAAAAAATTATTCGTTTCCCCTCATTAAATAGAAGAACGAATTACAAAAGTTTGTGAGGAAATTTATCTTGTCAAGCTTTTTGATACATTGCCCATCCACCACAATGCCAGTTTATTAGGAACACCATCCCTCGTCACATAAATGGTTCATTTAACAAGTAATACGTCACATGACCGTGGTGTGTGGTATAAATCAGGCAGACCAGCTCTTCGAGCATCAGTTAGAGCTGGATTGAGCATCAGAATGGTGAAACGAGAAATCTGAGCGACTCTGAACATGGTATGATAGTTGGTGCTAGGCGTGACGTTTCTAGCTAGCATCTGCCAAAAGATATCCTCTTGCACTTTTCACACACAACCGTTTGAAAAAAAAAAAAACCGCATGAACGAAAAAACGCTGAATTTTTCTGATTATTTTAGTTTTGTGAACATACATATTTACAATCCAGCATTCATATAGTATATTTATAGACGATTTTAAGTGAGTGATTGAAGGCTGACTGACAGTGGATCACTCTATGGTGCAGAACTTCTAGAGCTCTGAAAATTTGCATCTAGGGGTAATATGGGTGGTAAATTTCGTAAAAAATCCGAAATTTGACCTCCGACGTGTCTTTCGAGGTCGAATATAGGTCACGTAGACCTCTATTTGATCGGTTTGATAGGTTTTACATAGGTGAAACCGTGATGTACGAATGTTAGAAATTGGCGTCTGCGAGTTCAAAATGAATGTCTGCGAATGAAATTGGCGTCTGCGAGTTCAAAATGAATGTCTGCGAATGAAATTGGCGTCTGCGAGTGTTTCGAGTTGTAGATCTCAAAAACGTTATGAAATTTCAGATCCGGGGGGTATTTTGTGGTCCAAGGTCAAATTTAGATCTATCGGCCTATACGGAAACCATTTATTTCTGCGAAGAATCGGAAAGTTCGTCTACAGTAGTGTCAGGAACACCGTGACTAGACACTGGAAGACTGATAAAAAAGTCATGTGATCCGAGGAGTTGCGGTACACCTTGTTCTGTACTGACAGTAGGCAGAGAATTTGGCGGGAGCCCCAAGAACCAATGGACCCAGTATGCCTTGTAACAAAATCAAGGTTTTGGAGCCGGTGTCATGGTGTGGGACACTCTCTGTTGGTATCGAACGGGTCCCCTGATATTGCTGGAAGGTCGAATGTCCTATAAGGATTATCTGAACATTGTTACCGATCAAGTCCATCTTGCAATGTTGACTTTTTATCGAGCAGGTGACGGCTGTTTCATGGATGAGAATGCCACTATCCATCTCTCAAGATGTGTTCAGCAGAAGTTCAGCGAGCATGACAACGACTTCCACCATCTTTCCTGGCCACCAAAATGCCAAAATGCTAACTCAAAATTTCTGTCAAGTGCCCAATATATTTCGATGTACAGTACTGTGCGAATTAGTTGGGACAAGCGAAGCCTGGAGAACCTCTTCGATCCTGCCACATCCAGCAATCCCCCAAACACCCACCCAAGTTCATGTTTTGGGATGTTTCACAGCTTCCAGGCCAGAGACGCTTCACCCATTGAAGGAATGATGGACAGCAAAAAGTACATAGGCGTTCTGGAGGCGAAAATGGTCCCAACATTGCAGAAGCTGTTTCCTAACGGCGATGGGGTATTTCAACAGGATCTGGCTCCATGCCACAATTCTAAGCTTGCTAAGAGCTTCTTTACCCAGCAACATTTGAAGGTATTGGAGTGTTCAGGAAATTCACCCGATCTAAACCCCATTGAAAATTTGTGGGCCATTATTAAAGCGCTCATAACTAAGATGGATTGCACGACAAAAACCAAAATGATAGAAAGTGTCATGAAAGTGTGGTACCACGACCCTGAAGTGAAGGAGATGTGTGGAAAGCTAGTGACATCAATGGTTGAGAGGGTGAAAGAAGTAATTAAAGCTAAGGGGGTCACATTCACTATTAACTACACTATTAAACAAATAAATATTTTAGTTCTGTCTTTGTTACTGCATTTTCCTATAGTCCCAACTAATTTGAACAGTACTGTACCTGTACCAAGTAATCGTCGTTATTGCAATCATTTACTTTATAAAATAATGATAACATTGAAGCTGTTCTAGGTGAGAGGTTAGGCAGATAAGTGTTTGCGAAGTTCCTGTAGTAGACTCCTCCAGCAAGCGAGGTGATTCATTATCGAAGCGTTTCACCTGTTTTAAAATTTCTCAGATCTTCGTTCGACACGATTTCATAAAATAATTATTATGAAGTTAGTAATTCTTGAAATGATTTAAAGGATCTTGCGTTTCACTAGTATTTACTCGATTAGTTTTTTACTGAGAATATGATGACAGCTAATATTTCCCTTGTGTCTGTGTAGAAGCTGTAATCCTCTTGTTAATTATTGTATTTTCTCCCCTTTGTGAGAATTTATTTCATTATAAACTACCTGAGTCTGATTAGGAAAAGTGTATGATCCGTAAGAGAAATCTATCGTAAGGAAGTAAACATCATAATGAATTTTGATATCTCGTGTTAAAAGTAATTTTTGTGGATTTAGAAACGTTTCTATTACAACTTTTCAAAGTTAGCGATTTTTTATTAATTTATTTCGATATAAAATTTCAGCTCATGATTGCACAGTGAGTTGAAGATCAGTAAGTTGAGAATATTTTATCTTTGCAAAAGGAGCGATTTCTGCTCTCCATGCAAAAGGCAATGAAACAGATATTCAAATATTCCAAAAAATATATCATTTTTGGGACATTTTCTCATCGACAGACGGCGACCTTTCCAATCCCATCGGTGTCATCTACTGACCACGGGCAGGGCGGGACGTTTTGCAGAGATAAATCTGAAACTCTGACCCAGCTGGACTTGAATCTGGGAAATGCAGATTACAAGCTTGGCAGGCTATCGACTGAGTTAGATTAGATCCCGAACTATCCTATACCACCTAGCACAGAGAAATCTTGATAAGCGACCACAGCACCTGACATATTATCAAGAAATAATGGGACATATAAGACAGTCTCCCCCCCCCCCCCCCCCCCCACCTATATCCAACATTAGCAGAATACAACAGCAAAGATAGTGGCTTCAAACAAATATTATGTTTATTTCTTTGCAATAAAGAATAACAACACACTTAGATTTTTTAGGACATTTAAATTATGGTTTCATTATGAATTATCTAATTATTCCATTACTAAGTGTATAATTTTAGAAATGCCTGTAGAAAAATTCACTTTCTAACTTAAACTGTTTTCATAGGGACTGGGGTTTACTCAGTCGGTAACGTGTAAGCTTGTAATCTGATGTTCCCAGATTGAATCTCGAACTATGTTTGCTTCAAGATTTTCTCCGCTACCACTTACACTGCCCTCCACGCGACAGGAAACGCTTATGGGCTTAGAAAAACCACCATCCGTCGGGTGAGAAATTAAACATGAAATTTGACTGAAGGTGTCTGTCTGTCTCTTATTAACTGTCCAGTAGATCCCCTACCTAACTCTCCGCCTTTGAGTATTTATGACCTAGCGACGTAGCCTATGGTGCGAGGGGAAAATTACCACTTAGTGGTAGCGCATCTGAATAATTTTCACTTAATTTAAATAAGTGAAATCTACGAAGAAACGATTCTAAAATACTGCTTATTTTAAACACGTTGGCTCCAAAAGGTTAATAATGTCATAATCTCTTAATTTAAATTTGCAAGAGATTTAAATTAATTAATAAGATATTATCATGCGGGTCATCCGAAACGTTTTCCAAGGTCAGTCAAAGACCTGTGAATGAGAAATCAATACGGAGGGCGTGCAAAACGTTCTTGACATGTGTCTGTAGATTTCCACACGTTCCTCCGAAATTAACGAGCTCTACTTGTTTAAAAGCTTATGCAAACTCGTCATTTCCTGTTAAAATGAAGCCCGTATCATCTGGTTAAAACGAACCATTACGCTGGCAGTGCGTAAAGTTCTTTCTACGAAATTTGTGCGTTGTTGCTATGGAGCTTACTGAAAAGTGGGAAATATTTTGTATTTTACAAGGATGCAGCTTGGAGACGAGACAAAAAATACTCGTGCCGATTTATCAAAAGTATGTGGGGATCATGTCTGTTGATATGGCTATTACGAGATCGATGCATAAATTCAGAGAAGGACGACAGGGTTTCTAAAATCTCCTTCGTGCAGAAACACCGAAAGAAGCCGTGAACAAGAAAACCGTCGCTGCTGTTCGTGAACTTATTAAAGAAAACACACACATCATGGTTCAGGTAATAAGTTTAGATATCAGTATATCGATTGGCAGTGTGGAAACAATTATTCATCAACTTCCATTAAAGTTCTGAAAGATCTGAGTCACATGGGAACAGTCACTGACAGAAGAGCAAAAAGGGGTAGAGTCGACTCATGCAAGGAAATGCTAGCAGTGTTTAAACCTAGTGACCCCAAACGGTAAACAGACATTGTCATAGATAATGACACGATTTTATTACTATACAACTCCCAGAAACATCGACAATTACATTTTGATTGTGGAAGATGAATCGTATCCCCAAATCCTCCGATAAGACTTTCACTCAAGGAAGAGGATGTTCACATTTTTTTAAATTCCCCAGGATTGGTAACCGTGGACATATTTTACCTGAAAAAAAATGAATATAAATGTCTAATACTACACCAACACTATTTTGCCCAAAATGGTTAAGGAGATGAAGGAGCAGCATCCAACAACAATCGTGTTAAGGGTTCTCTTTCTTCATGACAATGCCAATGCTCACAAAACGCGGCAATGTCTATCTGGAACAGGAAAATATCATACAGCTTCCCCATCCTGCATAGTCACCTGATCTTTCACCGTGAGACTTTTGGTTGTTTCCAAAAATTGAAAAGGAACTTGCGGAGAAACCGTTTACTAGGGTTGAAGACCTTTCAAAACGCGTTCATTCAGAGTTGTTGAGTATTCCCCAACAGAAGCACTACCAAACATTCCAGAATTGGAGTAGAAATCTGCAACTTTGCGTAGATACTAGAACGAAGTACTTTGAAGGACAGTAAAAGCTTTGTTGAGGTAAGTGCAATGGGGGTTTGTTCTGCAGATGCATATTAAGAACTTTTTGAATGCCTCTCGCAATAAAATTATAATGTTGAGGTAAAATAATAAGTTGCAAATCGAGCCTAGTGTTTTAGATGTAAGAACAAATGGTGACTTATTTACATGAGCTATGATGCCTTTCAATATTCCTGTACACTGAAATTTCAACTGGAGATTAGCGACATTCAATCCCCGGTTGATGCGTTTCAGGACAGGAACGTCACTACTATATGATTGATGTCAACTGTCAGTAATGACTGACAGTTGAGAAAAAAAAAAGGATTTTCGGTTCACAACTTGAGGTGAAGTTTGGTCCTGTTAAGTAGTTCATCATATCTGGTCTTCTTAAGTTTAATTTCCAATTGTATGTGATTTGAGATTTTCTTCGCTAAAGTCCTTTTGTCCAAAGGCAAAGTCCTTTGGATAGAAAGGAGACACCAAGGAACTTGGAAAGGACGCTACCAGTAAGATAAGATGTTAAAGACGCAACTCGTGTATGGCAGATCCCATACCCTGGACAAGAACAAGAACACGCTGAATGAACTTGACGGGAGGCTTTCATCTCTCTGCTAACACATGTGAAATCGATTCCCTTCCCCAGCCTCCTCTGAGTTCTTAGGTTCCTTATAATCTGAACATTCAGTTAATGCGTGTAAAAAAAGTGTAGTTCAGAAGTAGAGCAACTGTACCCAGCTTACAACTTAGAGAAGTCATGATATGATTATTGGACATAGTTTCAGACTTTCTCCAACAGTTCTTTAATTGTGGAAGATGAACCGCGTCCCCAAATCTTCCGATAAGGTGTTTGCTTAAGGAAGAGGATGTTCACATCTTTAATTTGTTGCGTTAATATTTCATTATTTGCAGTAATCATATATTTAATTCTTGCACTACCATTGGGACATATGTCCCATAAAATATTTCAAATTAGTGAGAACGTAAGAAAAATCTGTGTATTCAAACCAAAAGCTTTGCCATCTCATCTAGCTATTATTGTCTCTGATTGTTGAACTTTTTTTACACGTTCCATATAACAACGCCTTATATAATAACATAAACAACAACCTGTAGACTCTTACTACAGATTCTATATTTCAGTCATAACTTTAGCTTTGCGTATTGTTTTAATCGATTTTGAATGTAAATCTGTCTAATGTTATGACTGAAATTCTTTCAAAATGTTTATTCCCCTCATTCATTGAACTTACCATTAATACCGTGGAAAAGATGCTAAGAAATACGTATCCTATCATGTCTAAGCTTCTAGTGAAAACTCAGAAATTGTTACGTTTCAATGTAACGAATATGAAGCTACTAATGTACGGGGCGAGGGTGGCTGAGTCGGTAGCGCGCCAGGCTCGTAATCTGTAGTTTCCAGGTTCGAGTCCCAGCTGGGTCAGCGTTGAGATTTATCTCCTCAAAATTCCCCGCCCTGCCCACGGTCAGTAGGGGACAACGATGAGCTTGGAAAGGCCGCCGTCCGTCGGATGGGACGTTAAGCCGTGGCGCCGTGTGCGGGAGAGCCATACCCTGTACACGTTAAAGAACACGCTGGATGGCCTTGACGGGAGGCTACCATCTGTCTCCCAACAGCTGTTCCAGTGGGTCCCCTCCCCCAACCTTCTCTGGACCTTCGGGGTCCATGTGACCTGGCCATTTAGCCCATGGTGTGCAAAAAACTGCCGCTCAGAGGTAAAACAACAACTCAAAGCTACTAATGTACGTGTTGCATATATTTGCAGCACAGACTTATATTCTTCAACAGTGTTTGCATACTACAGCTGAAAAATGCATTTCATCCGCAGCAGGCGGAGCAACAACCTATACAACCAATACATAAATGTTGTTGATGTCACAACTGTGGGAAATAATTTTCACAGCTGCTCTAGCTGTATGAGCACCACCCACAGCGAATCCTAATTAGTGAGAATATGCGTTATTATATATGCGCTAATCAACTGAAATATGCGTTTCAACCACAGTAGAAATAGCAACAACCTGCACAGGTTGTTTGGGTTGTTTTACCTCTGAGCGGCACTTTTTTGCACACCATGGGCTAAATGGCCAGTTCACAAGGACCCCGAAGGCTCAGAGAAGGTTGGGGGAGGGGACCCACTGGAACAGCTGTTGGGAGACAGATGGTAGCCTCCTGTCAAGGCCATCCAGCGTGTTCTTTAACGTGCATAGGGCATGGCACTCTCCCGCACACGGGGCCACGGCTTAACGTCCCATCCGACGGACGGCGGCCTTTCCAAGCCCATCGGTGTCCCCTACTGACCGTGGGCAGGGCGGGGAATTTTTGCGGAGATAAATCTCAACGCTGACCCAGCTGGGACTCGAACCTGGGAAGTACAGATTACGAGCCTGGCGCGCTACCGACTGAGCCACCCCCGCCCACCTGTACAGGAGTAAAAATAACGACAGAAGTGTGGTCAATATTTTTATCAGCTGCTCTAGCTGTATGAACACCATCCACATCGAATCCATGTTAGTGATTCATCCCTTACTTATGTCAACTGAAATATGCGTTTCAACCACAGCAGAAATAGTAACAACCTGCACAGGAGTAAATATAAGACTGAAGTGTGGGCAATAATTTTATCAGCGGACGGTCCGCCTAAAGAAAAGTTCTGTAATGGTAGCTAGGCATAAACTGGAAGGATAGCTGTGTACCAATCCCCGTGATGATACACAGAACCGGCCAGGTTTAGCGCCTAATGTCCGACCCTGCCTTCTTGTCATGCAGGCCGTTATCAAAAGAGATATTCTCCTTTGGAAGGGAACAGAAGGGGAGGGCTGCCAGTTCAGTATGGCCTACTGATCTGGTCATCTATGGCCACTTTTTTCGTTTTTTTCAACCTTGCTGAGGAGTAGTCAACTTCACAGGGTCCTGGTACTGACCATTTATACCTACTGGACTGGTTTATGGATTTGATCTTGATTATAGATCCTGGACTTGCTGTACAGGTGGGCGTTTGTTGAGGAAGAATCTGTCGGTGTGTTTTTTCTTTGCCTCATGCCTTTCTTCCTTTGTCCCATGCCTGCGATCAGGGGGCTGTTTGATATTGTTGGCCCTCCCTATCTCAATAAACCTAGTTTCCTTAAAAATCCTACTGATCATTTTCTCTCTGCACGAACGTGGAACGTGAGGACATTATATAGAAATTATTCTATTGATGTCTCACGCAGGAATTCCAGCGCTATATTTTTTTCTGACCATGGCTGCATGAGGATTTTGTATGTCGTCTTAGATTCAGATAAATTATATTTTCCGAAGTATAATTTTGATCATTGCAAATGTTTCTTAAAACTTTCTTTAAAGCAGAGGTTCTAACACAAGTACGACAATAAGCAGTAATCATTATATGAATTTCACTTCACTAAAATTAAATACAGTGAACTTATCAGGGATGGTAAGCAGGGCCAGATTTACTCTTCCGCGCTTCTAAGCCCAAGAAGCGGTAGTGCGCACCCATGTTCGATATTTTTTTTCCACTTTTCTTTAGAGAATTTTTTTTTACTTTAGCGACAAAAAAAAGGAAACAATGGAATCGAAATGAGTGCTAGAATTTTAATGATAAGCAACACATATATGATACCAGATACTATAAAAGATTCAATGTACTAAATTAATATGGTACATAACATATAGTTTATAATTTTCATTATAGAGTCACATTCTGAATGAATTCTCGACATCAAATTATTCATTTCCAAATATAAACATTTTTTGCTGCTGTTTGTGCTCTGTTGATGAACAAATTTCTCTAAATTATCAAAGTATTGGGACATTTCTACGTTGTGGGAATAGAAAGCTATATTTAGAGCTTCTTGATTTTGAAAGAAGTCTTTTTTCTTTATTCCTTTGCACATTTTGGTTTGACATGAACAACTCTCTGCAATTGAAAGAAATAGAAAAAAAATCATGTTATCAATAATTGTACAGAAAAATATCAAAAATAATATTACAATAAATTACACTGTAATTTTTATCAAAACAGTATATTCTGTATTACAAGTAATATTTATTATTGCAATTAGTAGTCGAATGTAAATGCTGCAAACACTGCCGTTGCGAGAAACAGTTTAGGAAAACCAGAAGCCAGCTTTTTTAAAATGTAACTTTTCAACATGTATTATAAATATTTTTCCCTCCTCTAACAGTCATATAATATCATATTTAAGAAAATTTATTTTAAAGTTAATTGAAGATATTTACTACTATTAAACACAATAATAAATACTGTTTACAATAATTTAATACTTGTTATTAATATTAATGTAATTGAAAAAATATTATATTTTATAAAAGCAATTTTTTAGAAGAATGTTTCTTCTCATATTTCATTGTCCGTCTGTGACGCCCTCTAATTTCGTACTACGGGAATTTATTAACCAAAACATTCATACTAATTGATCGTACTAGAATTTCGTAGTAATGGATGATTCGAAAAACTCAAAGGCTTATATTATATTTGTAGTGATTCAGCCAGAAAATAGTGGGAAAAAATAGTCAGAAAATTTGAGAAATTTTTAAATTATGAGGTGCTTATTAATTATTCCAAAAAGATCCAATTAAGAATTGGATCTTAATTATATAGAATTAGATCTTAATAAAAAGCTTCCCCTAATTAGCAAAATAAGAAAAAAATGTGATAATAAATTTAAACACAGTTTTTAAAATCAGAAAGAAATTTTAGTACTATTAAGAAAGCTGGAAAAGTAGAAATTTCACAATTGTATTACAACTTTAACTAAGTTGGAATCGAAATTTACGAGCGTTATTATGATTGATAATTATGGCAACCTTACACTTTTTTAATACTTATAAATAACTGTTTGATGTTTTGTAACTTAAGAAAAATTTATAATTCGTTAAATTCTAGTTCTAATGAGCACAGAAATGATTAATAAATACCCCATTTTCATCAGTGTGTGTTGATTCAGGTACGCATTTCATTCCTTTGTGACAAGGACAGGCCATGTAATAAACGTCTTTACCAGTGATCTTTTCACCATAAGTGTCATCTACCACACAAGGTGCCCCTGAAAAGAAACGAAAAACAACATAGCTAAATTAAAATATAATTTATGTGTCATAAATAAGAAACAAAGCATAAAAATAATGTAGATTATTTTAACTACACAAAAATAAAAAAAGTACAGAATAACTAAAACTAAGTACAGCAGCGAAACTTCCAGTTACACTGATCTGCATGAAAATACTCCCTCGGAAAAAATGGGTGTACTTTATACATTTGAAGGTGCTGAATCCGAATTTGGCATTAAAATGTTTATATCAGGCACTATTTTCGTTGGAGGGTGTTTTTGTTTTGAGAAAATTATATTTTTGGTGAATATATATGTTTTTTTCGTTATCACCTGATTTTTTTTCCACAATTGATGGGAGCGGTCTCGAATGAGCATGCAGCAATTTTCTATCAAGACATATCCGAAATGGAAAAGCGATATAGCGGCAAATGGAACGAGAGTATGGCTGAGTACTGTTGGGCCCTGCAGCGAGAGGCTCCAGAGATAAAATATAAGCGACAAAAGACAACAAAATAATTTTTTGCGTAAATATTTACATGTATCAGGATTTATTAGTCAGCGTTAAATCTTTGTAATGGAAATAAACATTTGGTAAAATATATTTGTCTTCTCTGAGTAAAAGAGAGCTTTTTTTTAACTAAACCCATATCTCTAGAAAACTGTAGGTGATAAAACAAATCGGATTCGGATTTGGACCCTAAAAAACTTAAAAATAAAACAAATTTTGGAAGGGAGCGAAAAAAGATTTTTTTTTGTGCAGACCAGTATTATCTGTATTAATAAAGATTGATGAATACTCGGAAAACTGAAAAGATAAGAAAACATAATACAGATAATCAAAACAACATAATATTACGAAATTTATTTATATATTTGCATGATTAATTAAAAACATAGGGAAACATGGAAAACACAATATAAACTGTGAATTACGTTTAAAAGGGTTTTTTTAATTCTGCCTTTTTCCTTCAGCATCTTTCTTCCCGATTACTGTTTTCTAATTTTTTTTAGATCAAAACATCTCGGTGATTGAAATCCATATCGTTTTTTCTTATATGGTATCCATACACTGGGAAGCAGTGAATGTTTACTACGATTCTCAGGTTCAAATTCTGCATTTTTTGCTAAGATTGTTTATAAATGTCTGTTTTAAATTTTAAAATCATTGCACATGCAGAGCATATTGAGATTGTGAAACTAAAGCTAACAAATTGATTTAAAATCTTAAACTGAGTTGCTAAAATGGATTAACAAGAGCAGAAACCTACATGCATGTACACTTAAGTATATAATGTTGTGCTATTACGATCTCACCGCACCCCAAAATTTGGAGCAATGGAAAAGAATTTCAGCATCGGCAAATTTTCCCTTGAGAAGTTCACAATCTATAGAGACGGAGAGATACCAGATCCCTAAGATGCTAGATTCGATACAGTTGCAAAAACCATTCGAGGTTCTAAATCGAGTCCCATCAAAACCAGAGATCGGTTTTTTTAACGCAGTACCGAATGACACAAAAAAAAATGTGCGTGCGTAATTTGAGACCATTCAGTCAAGTATCTGGTAACGCTATTTTAATATATATGAACTGTCTCTTTCAAAAGTTTTCTTAGTGATATATCACCAGAAATGAGTGCAGGTGCAGGCCGTGGAAGAAACACATAGCTTCCCACAATTCCACCCGTTTGCCCATCTAACTAAATATTTACATTAAATTTTTATATTCATAACATTAAACATACTTTTGTTTCTGAAACCTTCAGCTTGTGTGACTAGGGCACTAACATCAGATCCCAGATAATTCGTGCACGGATAATCATGAGTTTTCCGTATTAATGAAAGCAAAACTACACTGCTCACAAAAATTAGGGGATATTTCAAAATGAATATGATGCGATAAAAAAAGAAGCATTTGAATTGTTTTTATTAAACAAGAACATCAGAAAAGTAAACGACAAGTCAAAGCAAGTTGTTCGATTATGCAAATGAGATGCAAAACCAACTTTGATGTTGTTGGTGAAAATGCACTATATAAAAGGCTGAAAGTCCTGCAATTTTCCAGCCCTTGCAATGCCCCTGCAACACGATTTGCCCGAATGCGAAGCCTGGAGAGCCATAGGACGTCTTGAAGCTGGTCAAACACAGACGACAGTGGCAACAGCACTTGGAACATCCCAAAGCGTGATTAACAGAGTGTGGAATCGCTTTCAAGAGACTGGCACAGTAAGAAGAAGACGAGGACAGGGTCGCCCATCTGCCACAACAGCAAGAGATGACCGCTACTTGACCTTATTGGAAAGAAGGAACAGGCGCAGCAATGCAACAGAGCTGCGAGGACAGTTTCTTGCTGCCACTAGACGACGGATATGCACCCAGATCATACGAAATCGGTTCCATCGTGTTGGACTGCATGCCCGGTGACCAATGGTATGCATTCCGTTATCTGCTGAACACCGTAGAACCCGTAGAAGGTGGGCTGATGAGCATTGTCATTGAGACCCGTGATGAGTGGTCAACTGTCCTCTCTTCTCTGATGAGTCACGGTTCAGTCTGCAGCCTGACAATCATCGTGTCCTGATCTGGCGTGAACGAGGAACACGGGAGAATCCACGTTTCATGCGAGAAAGGGACTCCTTCGGTGGTGGTGGAATCATGGTATGGGCTGGCATCAGCATTGGTGGTCGTACCGACCTCTACGTCATCAGAAACGGATCACTGACTGCTGTCAGATATCGAGATGAGGTCCTGCACCCTATAGTGGTACCCTATGCTGGAGCAGTTGGAAACAACTTTCATTTCATGGACGATAATGCAAGGCCCCACCGTGCGCATCTCGTCATCAACATGCTTCAGGAGGCAGGACTCGAACGCATGGACTGTCCTTCACGTTCTCCAGACCTGAATCCCATTGAACATGCTTGGGATGCACTGGGAAGACGTCTGGCAAACCGTCCAATGCCTCCCACAACACTTCTTGAGCTGGAAGTTGCCCTGGAGCAAGAGTGGCAGAAGATCCCACAAGAACTGCTGGACATTCTGATCCTGTCCATGCTCCATCGCTGCCAGTGTGTTATGGCAGTCTTGTGTGACCATACACCCTACTGAACAGTCAATGTGTGGCACTCTCGTCCAGTTTGACATGCTTCTGTTCACCCCCACCAATATGTCACTTGCTACTCAATCACGACACTTGAGTTTGCATTCATTTGCATAATCGAACAACTTTCTTTGACTTGTCGTTTGCTTTTCTGATTTTTCCCCCATTTTGTGGGACGGGGGTGGTAATCAGGGCCGTAATCTGCAGTTCCCTGGTTCCAGTCCTACCTGTGCAAGCGTTTAGATTTATCTCTGCAAAGCCCTCATCCTGCTCTCGGTCAGTAGGGGACATTGATGGGCTTGGAAACATATTTGGAAAGACCACCATCCATCGAACTTACCAAGTCTCCTAAACATTTTCAGGTGAGAATCAAGCACGATTAATAATATTTGAAACGCGAAATTGATTTATATCATTTTAAATTGCATTTTTAAGGAAATAGCATATAAAAATGAATCAATTTAACGGTGCTTTTTGCATAGAAATAAATATTTTTTGTTTGAGTTTCAGATTATTTTCGGGCCATTTCTCCTTCTAAACGCTTTCTCGTGTTTTTTTCTTTCACTTAATCTGACAATATAAGACTATTTAGTTTAACTTTTAGCCACAGGGAAAATGAATAGATATAGTTTAGAAATGTCAGCATACGGTAATTCAGTTGCATGATTTTCAAGATTGCGTATCTCAACATTTTTTGGATTTCATTTTAAGAATTGTTTGTATATTCTTAGATTTCTATTTGGCCATGATATATGTAATACTGATAATTAAATGAAGTATACCTTCTGGACGTCTTGGCTCACAGAATGCAGAATTAAAGAATAAAGTATCCAAACAACATTCCTCATCTTTACATCTATCTTGAGTTTGGCATCTAACAGCAGCTTGTGCTACCTGTGAAACAAATAACGCTTGTCATATCACATATTCCACAGAATTTCTTAAATTAAGGATTACTTTTTACATTTTTTACAATTATGTATCCCTTACAATGCTATATTTCAAACATATTTTTTCATAGTAGTTTCATAGTAGTTGTAACTGATTTTGGTGACGAATTTGTTTGAAGATAAATAATTCAATGTATATTTTTTTTCAATTTAGCACATGATATGCCCCTTTATGGATATACAGTCGCTCAAATAAATATCTGAACACTTTGGTTGATTAGAGAATTCAGAAAAATATCTGACAAATATTTTTTTTGAAATTAGTGATCTGGCAACCTTCGTGTACTGTACACGAAGGTTGCCAGATCACTAATTTCGATAAAAAAAAAAACGTTGCCAGATATTTTTTCTGAATTCTCTAATCAACCACAGTGTTCGGATATTTATTTGAGCGACTGTACTTAATGTTCCCTCTCCATCTTCTGGCTTGCTAATATCACTTGTTTCTTATTGTAGGTTTTGAAGTAAATTGTGTGAAAGGCAAGAAAGAAAATTGCCCTTGAGTCCCTATTAGTTTAAAAGGAAAATATTTTAATTCACAAAACCACGTAACCTGATGAGGATCGTAGGTGATATTAATCACCTACGATCCTCAGCAGATTTAATACGCGAATTTAATCGGTTTTAAATGAAAAATGCACAAATCCACAAAGAATGAATACTTTCATAGTGGAGTATCCATGTTTTGTGGATATTCCACTATGGCCTACGGTTTCAATTCTTCAGCTTCCTTATAGACAGCAGATAATAGTTGGAAATCGATTTCCTTTCATAAGAAATCTAATGAAAGTCGCTGATTATATTGCATACTAGCTGAACGACACCGGGGCGCTGCTCGGGTGTCACTTTTAATCAATATATTCTTATTTTCACTGCACTAAAGGTAAATTTTGTAAGTACCTTCCCCCCCCCCCCCCTTGACACTTTAGCACAGATTTTCAACAGGAAGAAAATTTCCCGGTGTTTGTTTGGATCGTTGTTCACGTCGAGCTCTCTCATAGCCAGTGGCTTAGTTTCTCATAGCCCGTGGCTTAGTTTCTGCGTAAGCTATCGAGATTTTCATTTCCGTTACCACAGAATTTGCCGCCCTATGGCTCCCGTGATATTCGTCCGCACGGTCCAAGTTTTCTGCATAGCGTCCCTCGTGTGCCTCAGTGACTGGTTTAAAAATCAGGTTCCCACTTGGCCTGTGGCTTCGTTTCTACACAAATTGTGACAGTTCGTGTCTCACTTTTAAGCTGCATATTCTGTGTTCCCTGCACTAATGGTTAGTTTTGTGAGTATCCCCCCCTCCGACATTTTACACAGTTTGAATGCGAAGAATTTCCCGGTGTTGCAAAGGTCATTGTTCACTCGGTGCGCGCTCTCAGAGCCCGTGGCAAACGATCGCGATATTTGTTTCGTCAGATTTTGGCATTCTGTTGTTCCCGACGTACTTCACCGAAAGGTCCCAAAATTATGTAGTCGGGTTCCTCCTGCCCGACCCCATGTTTGGTTAGAAAATCTGGTCCCTAGCTGCAATCGAACGCTTCAATAATGCCTTTGGAAATGTGGGGAATCTGGCAACGGCAGCAGATTTAAATGCTATTTTAACTCTTTACTTTCAGAGTTAGGGAGCGGTAAATGGCAACAGTAAATTTGACAGCGATTCTCGTATCGCGTAGGAATAGCATGGTAAATATGTTTACATCTAACAAGCTCCCTCTTTGGACTTTCGACTTGAAATTTGGCACTGCAACCCGGTTCACAACTAGAAACATTCTCTGAAAATTTCAAGGCTTCTATGTTGATTTTCCGATGAGTTATCGCTGTCACAGACACACACAGGCACATCTTATTATATAGATGGAAGTTCTATATCTAACAAACATTAAACGAAATATATAGCGCCAAATCAGTGGTAAGATGTTTATTATCTAGTTTCAGATTTCTAAAACATAAATTTTAATGCATTAAATTTTGTTCCTTTAAGCTTCAAATTCTTTTTAAATCAAGCGGAAGTCTCTGATTGATCCTGAAAAATCTCCATTTGTTTGTTGATCTATTTGTGTACGCTTGCTCTCCAATATAACCGAGATATGATCATTCTGATCTTTGGTATATTAATTATTTATATATAGGTATATAAGTCTGTTAGAAGCTAAACCGGCAACTCCTCTAAACAATTCGTCAAAGAATACACTTTCGTAATCATCTGAATAAATTCGCTTTTGAAAGTGTTTAATTTAACAAGTAAATTATGCCATTGTAATCTTTCAAAGAATTCTGAATACTTAAATATTCTGAGTCAATCTTATTGCCAAAACTGAAACACGAAAATTTTGGATTTAACTTGGGTGAAAGAATGATGCGGGAAGAAGAATTATCTTGATAATAGTAAGATATTAGACTAGACCTCTAAGATAACATGTCAGGTACTCTTACCATTGAAATGCCGATCATTATACTCTAACCGCTGATCTTCGGCTCGTAGTTCAGTGGTTAGAGATCCTGGCATGTTATCAGAAAGTCGTCGATTAACATATTACCAAGATCAAAGCAGTTTTTCCTCTTAGTTTCAGGACTTTGGGCCCACAGAATTCGGAAAATGATGATAATGGTAATAGAGGAAAAAATTATTAAACTTATGTATATATATTTCGTGCGTTTTTGAAGAAATTTTTAAAAGATCTCTAAAACGGAAGAGGAAATGTCATGCTGCAATGAAAATTTATTATCTTGGTCACCTCCCCTTTTGCCTTTTTTTATGCCCCAATTGAGTTTCTTGGTCCCTCCCCTTCTTTTGTTTTTCTTTTAGATCCCTGCCTGCTTACAGATATGTTAAAAATTGTTTTTGAAAAGTTTGTTTTTGTTTCTCGAAGCCACCGGCTATGAGAACGCGTTGAGTTATTAATTATCTTTCAACACCGGTAAATTCTTCGTGTTGAAACTGCGCTAAAATATCGGGGAGGGGGGGGGGAGAGAAATACAAACTAACCTTTAGCGAAGTAAAAAAATAGAATATGCAGATTAATGGTCAGCCCCGAGCTGTGACAATTTGTATATAAACGAAGTCATCAGCCAAGTAAGAACCTGATTATTTATATATGCAAGAAATTTGAACCATGTGATCGAGAATCACGGAAATCACAGGGGAGCAAAATCTTTCGCAACGGAAATACAAATCTCAATAGTTTAGGTAGAAACTAAGCCACGGGATATGAAAGATCGCGCGGAAGAAGCAGCACCCAAATAAACACCGGGAAATTTTCTTCGTGTTGAATCTGCGCTAAAGTGTCCGGAGAGAGTGGGGGGGGGGGTTGTTCTTAAATTTAGTGCAGTGAAAATAAGAATATACAGATTAAAAGTGACACCCCGGCAGCGAGGGTGCCGTTCAGCTAGTTACGAAATGAAAAGAATCGGTTCAGACTTTTTCACAATGATATACTACGCTTAATTTTTCTTTAAGGAAAATATCAAGCTTAGGGCTTGTTCAAATTTGGAATTACCGGATGTTGCTTTGTACGAATGGCTTGTATAATTAGCTTGTACGAATGGCTTGTACAATTAGCTTGTACAAATGGCTTGTACAAATGGTAACTTGAAAACTGTTCTCGACTAAAGAGAATTCGAAGAAAGAGGTGGACAACAATATGTTAGTCTAAACTAGGGGTTCTCAACGTGGGGTATGCGGTAAAATTTTTTTGATACGCCGTGAGAGCTCAAAAGTCGCTAGATCTAGTAATAAAGTAAAAATAACCATTGTTATACTATAATTATAGTTTTATCTATCTACACAAGGGGTACGCCAGTTACATACACATTTCCAGGGGCTACGTGAAGCATAAAAGGTTGTGAACACTGGTTTTTATGCACATATTGCATTTAGCACTACGGCGGGGATGGCTCAGTCGGCAGCAAGCCAGTCTCGTAATCTTTAATTTCCTAGGTTCGAGTACCAGCTGGGATGGTTGATGAGATTTATCTTCCGCAAAACGCCACTCGGTCAGTAGGGGACACCAATGGGGTTTTAAAGACCAATGATGTCCTTATTTTTAGGATGGGAAGTTAAGCCATGGCCCCATGTGCTGGGAGTCATACGGTGCGCACTTCAGAGAACACGCGGAATATCCTTCACGGGGGCTACCATCTGTCTCCTTTGAACTATTCAGTGGATCTCTTCTACCCAACCTTCTCTGAGCCCTCGGGATTTTTGTGAACCCCGAGGGCTCAGAGATACATTTAGCCCATTGCGCGCAAAAAAGTGCCGCTCAGAGAAACAATAACAACGTTCAGCACTTTGGCCGAACAGACAAAATACAGAACTATCGCAAATGATTGGTACAGCTCTATTTTAAAATTTTACTCTTAGTTTCCTAAACTTACCGTTAAAACCACAGCAAAGACGCTAAGAGTTACGATTCCTTTCATAATGACGTTCGCAATAAAGTGAAATTTGGAGCTCCTGAGTTTTTATCACATACGAACTACAGCAAAACATGCCATTCAGCAGCTGTATCAATTCCCTTGATAAATGTCGTATCGCGTGGTATATCGTGAACAATATCATCTTTCCGTGAGTGATATCTGTAAGAAAATGACAGGTGTAGCTGTCACTCCAGAAACGTATCTGGCAATGTCTAGCCATGGTCTACAGAAAAGCATTAGAGAAGGAAAATAGCTTATTTATTGTATCAAAAAATACACCCTGCTACACTATTTTGAAAAAAAGTGTTCGGAAACTTTCATGTTATGTGAATGGAAAGCCACTTTCAAGCTCCATAACATTAAAAATAAATCTTTTACGCAAAAACTGTCATTGGCGATAAATTGTAGATGCCACTCAAATCTCTTTAAATATATTTCCCGTAATATTCGTTTAATATTTAAAGAATGAATGGAAGCTGAAGCATTTATCTTCAACTTTTGACACTTGTGAAAAAATAAGTCAATAGATAAAACACAACACTTGTAACAATTTGTTCACTAACATAAATATCTGAAGTTTATATGATGATTTTTTAAGATTTCATCAATTTGGAGGCAATGTGAAAGTGTCGTCTGCTGTTAAATGATCCCGCTTCAATGACTTTAAATATTGATCGAAGATTGTTGAAAATTGACGTTGTCACATTGCCTCCAAATTGATGAAATCTTAAAAAATCGTCATACAAACTTCAGATATTTAATTTATATTAGTGAACAAATTGTTACAAGAGTTGTGTTTTATCTATTGAAGTATTTTTTTCACAAATGTCAAAAGTTGAAGATAAATGCTTCAGCTTCCATTCATTCTTTAAATATTAAACGAATATTGTGGGAAATATATTTAGAGAGATTTTTAGTGACATCTACAATTTATCGCCAATAACAGTTTTTCCGTAAAAGGTTTATTTTCAATGTTAGGGAGCTTGAAAGTGACTTTCCATTCACATAACATGGACGTGTCTGAATACTTTTTTCAACATAGTGTATATGTCACTTCGTCGTTAGCGAATGATAACCAATTTTTTTTTATGATTCGAAATTATGTGACACTAATTTCATGTAGCGAAAACATTATAATAGCAATGGTATATAATAATGGACAGTGCTTGCACAACCGATTAATTAAAAAAAATCCCCGATATAATAATAACTACCAACTCAATTTTTGGAGGTCTAAGCTGTAGCTTAGTTAGCTTATACGTAAGTCCGGTTCTGCATCCAATTATTTTCGGGCGAAATTCATGAACAATTGTATCGCTTAGTTTTCTTAGCTATTTAAATTCTATAAAGAGCGCACATACTGCATGACTTACTCTTGTAAGATTAAATAAAGAGTGAATCATTTTTATTAAAAATGAAATATATGCAGAAATATGTTGAAAAGGAAAAACGGTCCAGCTGTATACTCCTTCAAGCAGCTGCTTGCCACAGAGGTCTGACAGGAGCTGTTAGTTTATATGCCACAGTAGAAGGTCTGAGAGGATGGCAGGACCTCAGCAGACAAACAACACGAATATCCATGCCTTACCCAGGACTTGAACCCGGGTCCCTTAGATCAGTAGCCAAGCGCGCTAACCACGTATAAAGTTTTGGAAACCCTGGCATAGAGGATGTAATATCTTCATAAACAAGTGCTGCCATCTAGATGCAATGGCTGAAAACAAATTGAGAGGGCAATTTATTTAATACTTTCTGTCTCAAATTTGAATTTCATCAGAGAGAATAATGAATTACGCATCGCATATCTATTGCTTTATCGCAACTTTGATAGATCTTAATGATGCCTTGCAGTGAAAACCTCATCTCCGACCTTTCTAAACTAACCATAACTACCTATACTAAATGGAAGAAAAAATTCCCTTAATATTAATATTTTTTTTTGATGGAATCTCTTCAATCTTCCAAAAAAGGTTTTTTTACAGAATAGTTGAATTCTGGAAATTACTACATTACCAAATTTTTCCTCATTTTGTATAATATAATATATTCTGTTGACTCCACATTATGAAGATGACATAATGTGGAGTCCGTGAATATGGACATATTCACGGATTTCGCATTATCTAATACTCAGGGGCATAACTACAACAGAGCAAAAATCCAGCTGATCCTTGCCCTCAGGCTCAAGGGGTCAAATGTGTCTCTATAATATATATTTCGTTATATAATACACATATTTATTTACGATTATATTTAACTTCTGCATAGTTGATGATATATATATATACATCTATCATTTCTTATACAATAGAGTTGAGTTGCGCGTGTCGGATGCTCATTACTGAACCACTGCATGGCTCTCGCAAACATCGTTTATGTCAAGCCCTCGATAATATTTAATTCGCGATTTCTTAGATCAATGATTCTCACCCAGTGGACGCAATGGGTTGTTTAACATCTGTGCAGCACATTTTTTTTCACACATTGGGTTAAATGGCCAGGTCATAAGGACACCGAGGAATAAGAGAAACTTGCGAGAGGGAACCAACTAAACAGATGTTAAGAGACAAATGGTAGCTTCCCGTCAAGACCATTCTGCGTGTTCTTTAATGGGTAGAGCAGTGGTTCTTAACTTTTTATGCTTCACATATCCCCTGGAAATGTGTATGTAACTGGCGTCCCCTTGTATAGATCGATAAAACTATAGTTATATTATAACAATGGCTATTTTTACTTTGTTACTAGATCTAGCGACTTTTGAGATCTCACAGCGTACCTCAGCAAATTTTACATCGTATCCCCAAGGGGTACACGTACCTCACGTTGAGAACCCCTAGTTTGTACGACATGGCTTTCCCGCACAAATGTGCACTGCTCTACTTCTCATTCAACGCCGGCGGCCTTTCCTAGCCCATTTGGTGTCCCCTTTCTCACAGAGATAGAACCCTATCTCTATGAGAAAGTACATGAGATATGATGTGAGAAAGTATACGAGTACATGCGATAAATCTCAACGCTGGCATAGTTGGAATTCGACCGGGGAGTTGCAGATTACGAGCCTTCTGCTCTACCGACTGAACCCTCCACTCCCATCCACAGTGTATAGCATCCCGTTGAGTGGTTAGCGCGCTTGGCTACTGATCTAAGGGACCCGGGTTCGAGTCCCGGGTAAGGCATGGATGTTCGTGTTGTTTGTCTGCTGAGGTCCTGCCATCCTCTCAGACCTTCTACTGTGGCATATAACCTGACAGGCTCCTGTCAGACTTCTGTGGCAAGCAGCTGTTTGAGGGGGTATTTTTAAATTTTTTTTTTTTAATAACTCCTAGAGCTTTGTCGGGTACCACTACATAGATAAGTAAGAAAAGCAACACTGAAGGATAATCCAATAGATACAAGTGTAAGTGTATCAAAACGAAACAAGTTATTCAGAATGAAATGAATGCCCAATGGAAATTCGATTTTCCAACTTAACTGTGCGTTTACAAAATTATCGTAGACGTGCTTAAATACTATATATTGTTTAAGTACTACACTGACAGTATTACTGCACTGTTAAGTACACCAATGTTGTAGTGCTATCACTTGTTTTCACATAATTTGTTAAATGACAAGATCACGAGGGTTCAGAGCAGACCCACTTTTCCCTATATTTTATTTCTAGATCCGAGGGTGCATGCAATTCATTTCTTTGTGTGTCCATGTGCGCCATTTCCAATATATTCCAATATAATCCACGATCTAGATAAAAGTTTGAGGTTGATAGTACGGAATTCAAGCAAATAAGAACAGCATTCTAGTACTTAGTGATTTTTTTTTTACAAAGTTATTCTCGCCGAATATCATAATTACATTTTCCTTTTCTTCTTCTGGTGTTTCAATCAACTTTCCGTTTATTAGAATTCTTCTAGCCTGGTGTGGGGACTTGATCCACATCGATTCACAACCCCCACTTAGATACGGAAGTGTTATGGCATTCTCTGATGGCAAAGTGTTTGAGAAAAGTGGAAACAAAATGAATTTCTAAACAATTGCAATACTTCTAGAAATGCCAGCGCGAGAAAACAGTGCAACTGTGAAAAAGAATACATTACGTTCCAAAAAAAAAAATTCTCTTAATTTTTTTTCGATATATAATTCAGTATCGCACCAATGCGAAGTGGGAAAGGAAGGAACTCAGGTATTGACCCACAGAATTCGTCGGAAAAAGGCCACCTTGTGTAAGATTGATAGAGGCAAGTGTTCTCTTTTTCAATCACCATCGAGACAATGCTCTTATTTGTCTGCGGAGGCGTGATCGAGACAACTCGTGGCAGGAATAATGTAGTTGTTGCAAGACGTTGACCCTTTTCGATTGGAAAGAGGATCATCCTTTTCGTTAGAGAGAGATTTCACTTGAAAAAAGATTGGCCAATTGACATTTCTTTAACCCGAATTACAGAAGTAAAAATGTGTCAACTTGTGTTCTCTCTCTTTCGTGATGTGATCGCTTGTTAAAAAAATCAGTTCGTTACAAATAGCAATACTACTACCTTAACTATTTTTTTATGATGTCGAAGTTTACCAGACAACTCTATTAGAAAGAACGATCACAATGTTGCGTTGTGAAAGAGTTACAGAAAAGAAGATATCAAACAAATCGTTCTATGGAAGTTTGCAGAAGAATTTTTTTTTCTGAAAGAAGAAATTTTGCTTTTCGTTTGACCCAATTCTTCAACGGTCCGTATAGGTTGGGTTGTTTTGCCTCTGAGCGGCACTTTTTTTCACACAATGGACTAAATGGCCAGGTCACAAGGACCCCTAAGGCTCAGAGAAGGTTGGGGGAGGGGAACCATTGGAACAGCTGTTGGGAGACAGATGGTAGCTTCCCGTCAAGGCCATTCGGTGTGTTCTTTAACGTACACAGGGTATGGCTCTCCAGCACACGGAACCACTGCTTAATATTCCATCCGACGGACGGTGGCCTTTCCAAGCCCATCGGTGTCCCCTACTGACCTGGGCAGGGCGAGGAATTTTGGTCCGTATAGGTAAACCCCGCTTAACCAAGGCCCCCTTAACACGTCTGGTATGGACAGCAGTTGAGTAGAAGGAAGAGAGGTAAGAGTAAAATTAAATATGCATAAATATTTAATTAAAATTTATTTATTTAAAAACTATGTAAAATAAAATAATTTATTTATCACGACTATATTAAAATTTATTTAATACGTAATTTTTACTTTATTAATTTATTATATTTATATTAATTATAATTTAATACTATATTTCAATAGCACTCAGGTACCGATCATCTCTGCGTTTCAAGGCACTGTTTCGTGTGAAGTCATAGTTGTGGCCCTCCTACAAAGCCATACATTGACTAGGGAAAGAAAGTATCTCTTCAATGACTTGGACAATCAACATTTTCATGAGATTTCTCGCTCAATATAACAGTGCATTACGGATATTCTGCCTCACCACCTATTTGTCGTCTATGCCGTACTTAGAAAGTCTTTGAATAATTTTTTTCCCGGAATTTTTGTGGGAAACAAGAATGCTTTCAAAAATGCATTACAGCGATTCTACGTTGCCTGTCTGCATTTTAAGCGGCTTTTCTCTTTATTGGAGTCGATGTGGAAAATTTCTAAAGAAAACGTGTCTTATGTGGAGAATAGTCTTGTTAAGATCTCCGTGAATTCGAGGATTATAAATGAGATCGCTTAGAAGTTAAGTAAGCTGAATTTGTGAATTGTTTTTCCGTGGAAGAGATTTTCAGTACAATTTTAAGTAATAATAATATAATAATATCGCACATTCGATCTCAAAGATTTTTTTTTACGTCAGGCTGAGAAGAAAAATAATGACATTAATATATAAGATTATAAAAAATTTTTATTCTCAAGTTTCTTTCAGTCACAATACACATGACGAATGACGTTCGCATGCACGACACATTCCAATGGGTGTAATCAGATTCTGAAGCAATCCTCCTCCACCGGGAGTCGTCTCTGCCATACCTAGTTTTGATTTTTACTTTCACGAAAGTAGGAGTGCAGACCATGTCGATAGTACACAACGAGGGTTGGGTTATCTCTGAGCGGCACTTTTTTGCACACCATGGGCTAAATGGCCAGGTCACATGGACCCCGAAGGCTCAGAGAAGATTGGTGGAGGGGACCCACTGGAACAGCTGTTGGGAGACAGATGGTAGCCTCCCGTCAAGGCCATCCAGCGTGTTCTTTAACGTGCACTGGGAATGGCTCTCCAAGCACACGGGGCCACGGCTTAACGTCCCATCCGACGGACGGCGGCCTTTACCAAGCCCATCGGTGTCCCCTACTGACCGTGGGCAGGGCGGGAATTTTGCGGAGATAAATCTCAATGCTGACCCAGCTGGGACTCGAACCTGGGAACTACAGATTACGAGCCTGGCGCGCTACCGACTGAGCCGCCCCCGTCCCCACACAATGAGGTTGTTGCCTGATATTTACAGTTGAAGTGCATTCATTACGTATAGTATAATTTCATATTTAACAGTAATACATGTCATTAATGTCACCAATATTTCTCAGCTTTCCCTTCCATGTTCTAAAATTTAAAAAGTCACCAGAGTGATTTCTCGTGCATAAACATAATTTTAATATCACAGTAGTCTCTTTATTGTTAAATTTACAATATCGGAGGGTATGGGATGGGATTACTCAAACGCTGATGTGAATGAGGATAAAGACTTAAAAGGTGCAACTGACTTTACCTTCAGGGCAGGATTCTATTAATTTAATTACTCACATACATATATAAAAAAAATATACACTTCTGTAATAAATTATTAGAGGATTTTCATGTTTTGTGAATGGGAAACTCATTTCGAATCTCTATAACTTCTAAAAAAAATGTGTTACTAAAAGTTTAAATGTATCAATGTATTCACACAGACAAATGCAATATACATACAATTATTAAATTTCGTTGGTAATAAAATTTTAGTCGATAATAAATATTTTGTTCCTAATGAAGCAATTAGTATTTCACCCAAACAACAAAAAATGCTCTTTGTGGTAAGATATTAATAAAGATCCGTATCATGTCTATCAAAATTTTGAATTTCAAAAACATAAATTCATAATTTAAAGAGTTATGGAAGATAGGATAATTATTTTACATCATCAAGCCAGTCCTAGGAAATTTGCAAATTGGCAAATGTTGGACACGTCATTTGAAAAAATTCTAAAATATTTCTTTTTTTTATTAAATGGTTTGAAAATTTACTCAGTTTTTTTAACATTTTAATTAACTTCTGTAGCAAATTCGTATAACTAGCATTGCTGTAGTTAAATATTCAGATTTTGATAACTTTAAATTTCGAACCAATATTGTTGAACTTCAAGTTTTACGTAGACTTGATGAAAAATATTTATGATTTTGAGATATTAAAATAGATTTCCATTGACATAAAAGGAAACTATATAATATTTTGCTACATCAGTGTGTTATATAATCAAAATATTACAATTTTTTTGTAAAATTCGAATAAACACGAGATAAACTTTGGGCGTTCACGGAAAACCAAAAACATAGGAGTACTCGGTTTGCTAAAATTTCAATACTGATGATATTCGATAATTAAATATATATATAAATATATGCTCATGTGTTATTATGTTGATAATTTTGGCACCAGATATTTTTCAGATTAATGTCATCACCGTACTAAATAAACAAAGGAAAATTTCAATTTTAGCTACATTAAAAGCATTCTTGTTCTATATATAGTGTTTACTACTTAACTGTCTCTGAAATCTTTAAGAGCTCTTGGGCAATTTATTTTCTGCATACTTAAGCATGGGCTTTTATAAGACATGGAATAATAAATCTCTTTTTTATACCTCATCGCACATCTTTTTTCCATCTTTTGCTCCGTTGAAAATGGGCAGGCAAAAATCCATTAAAATTTCTCGGTTACTCACAGGGAATTAAAATGAACGTTAAAGTTTAAATATTATTTTCTTTCTCTCTTATTAAAGATAGAGATTTTGCCAGCCAATAAGGATTGAAGTGTACAGAATCTCATTTTTAACCATCACAGAGTTTTCGTTTCTCAAAAGTAAATTCTAGCGAGAAAGCTTTATTATGGCAACTGCGTTAAATGAACTATTGTTAGCAAGAAAACAAACAAATTAGAACAAACAGAAACAGATATAATATTGAATACAAGCTGTGATATCAGAGATTAGAGAAAAAAAAACCAAGAACAAGATGAAAATTGCACAGAAACTTGCCACAGAGATCTGACAGGAGCCTGTCAATTTAATACGCCACAGTAGAAAGTCTGTGAGGATGGCGGGACCTCAGCAGACAAACAACACACACATCCATGCCTTACCCGGGACTTGAACCCAGGTCTCATAGATCAGTAGTCCAGCGTGCTAGCCACTCGTCGTACTAAGTCATAAACAATATGGCTTCCAAAAGCGGAAAAGCACTATAAATTTGCTAACATATTTCACAGACACACTTTATGAAGCTTTGAATCAGGGTGATAAGGTAGCAGCAGCATTGTTCCTTGATTAACAAAAAGCATTTGACACAATAGACCATAATATTTTATTAGATAAATTAGAGAAAAAGAATCTCTGTAACAAAAATAGGCAAAATCTTTAGTTCTAGATGTCGTATCAAACACAGTGTACCCCAATACGCTGGAAGACACATATGAAAAAAATCTGTGAACGTTTAAGATTCTGCGCTTTGAAACTGAAAAAATTAAGACATATGTTAAAACCGAAACATGTTTAATAGTTTATAGAACTGTGAATCGATCATAAACTATGGTATAACATTTTACGGCATAACAAATTAACAAACATTAAAAAAGATTGAAGGAATTCAATGCTCAATCGCCAAAATCTGTTTTCACTTTAAATTTCGAACCAATGTTGTTAAGCTTCACGTTTTACGTAGACTTGATGAAAATATTTATGATTTTAAGCTATTATAATAGATTACCATTGACATAAAAGGAAACTATATAATATTTTGATACCATTTGCAATGGATGAAAGGGGCGGGGGTGGCTCAGTCGGTAGCGCGCCAGGCTCGTAATCTGTAATTCCCAGGTTCGAGTCCCAGCTGGGTCAGCGTTGAGATTTATCTCCGCAAAAATTCCCCGCCCTGCCCACGGTCAGTAGGGGACACCGAAGGACTTGGAAAGGCCGCCGTCCGTCGGATGGGACGTTAAGCCTAGGCTTCGTGTACGGGAGAGCCATACCCTGTGCACGTTAAAGAACACGCTGGATGGCCTTGACGGGAGGCTACCATCTGTCTCCCAACAGCTGTTCCAGTGGGTCCCCTCCCCCAACCTTCTCTGAGCCTTTGGGGTCTATGTGACCTGGCCATTTAGCCCATGGTGTGCAAAAAAGTGCCGCTCAGAGGTAAAACAACCCAATGGATGAAAACAAATTGAGAGAGACAATTTATTTAAATTTCTTTGGCTCAAATTTTAATTTCATCAGAGAGAATAATGAACAATTCCCCTCCATTCCGTTATTAGAATTCTTCAAGCAGAAAAAAAGCATTGTATCCTGCACCGTTTCAATTGATTAGGAAAAAAAATATATTCTTATTGGCTTTGTCATTATTGTGAGCATTTGACCAAATATAACGACTTTTTAATTTTGAACTGTTGTTTATGAAGAACACACGATAGAATCGCGGGCACTGTTTTGAACAATTGTTTGCATTAGAAATTCTTAACTTAGGGATATAGGAATTCTTAACTAGGCAACATGGTGAAATTAATATTTATTACTATTAAAGCTCAGAGCCAACTCAAGCTTTCGATTGGGGGGGGGGCAAAAGTTTAAGGGCCGCATGCTAGTTGGGTTGGGTTGTTTTACCTCTGAGCTGCACTTTTTTTGCACACCATGGGCTAAATTGCCAGGTCACAAGGACCCCGATGGCACAGAGAAGGTTGGGGGAGGGGACCCGCTGGAACAGCTGTTGGGAGACAGATGGTAGCCTCCCGTCAAGGCCATCCAGCGTGTTCTTTAACGTGCGCAGGGTATGGCTCTCCCGCACACGGGGCCACGGCTTAACGTCCCATCCGACGGACGGCGGACTTTCCAAGCCCATCGGTGTCCCCTACTGACCGTGGGCAGGGCGGGGAATTTTGCGGAGATAAATCTCAACGCTGACCCAGCTGGGACTCGAACCTGGGAACTACAGATTACGAGCCTGGAGCGCTACCGACTGAGCCCCCACCCGCCCCCGCATGCTAGTAATTGGGTTTAAAATGCTTTGTAAACTACCGCCGTCCCTGTGACCGAGTGGTTAGCGCGCTTGGCTTCTGATTGAAGGGACTTGGGTTTGATACCCTGGTAAAGCATGAAGGTTTGTGCCGTCTTTCTTCTGAGATCCCGCCTTCCTCACTGTTCTTTCTATGGCGTATAAACTGAGAGACTCCTGTCAGACATCTGTGGCAAGCAGTTGCTTGAGGGAGTACTTATTTCATTTTTTTATATAAATTACAGATACTAACATAATTTATATGTTAATTTTTTTAACCTAAACCCTGTTCTAGAGCTAAAAATCTTGATCTACGCTTTTCGGTCATATGCAAGATCAATTGTAGTGTAATTCTCCTTTATTTGTTTCTGACTGATGTTTTACATCTTTATCATAATTACTAAATGATATGCTTTTGAAGATCTTGTATTGCATTGTACTGCTGATCTTAATTATTACTTATTTACATCGAGTCCTTAGTCCCATCTTTGGATTAAAACGACTGACAATATTCTTCTGAAAAGTTGTCAGTGTTGTATTAAACAATATTTAGATTTATCTTTAGAGTTGCTATATGTTATAATTTAATTTTATGTTTTATTTAATAAAAGGTTTGACTTTCCACGTTCATTGTTATTTATTAATATTCAACAAATTTTCTCAGTAATTAGCAATCCTTTCAGTTGGGTTGTTTTACCTCTGAGCGGCACTTTTTTGCACACCATGGGCTAAATGGCCAGGCCACATGGACTCCGAAGGCTCAGAGAAGGTTGGGGGGAGGGGACCCACTGGAACAGCTGTTGGGAGACAGATGGCAGCCTCCCGTCAAGGTCATCCAGCGTGTTCTTTAACGTGCACAGGGTATGGCTCTCCCGCACACGGGGCCACTGCTTAATATTCCATCCGACGGACGGCGACCTTTACCAAGCCCATCGGTGTCCCCTACTGACCGTGGGCAGGGCGGGGAATTTTGCGGAGATAAATCAACGCTGACCCAGCTGGGACTCGAACCTGGGAACTACAGATTACGAGCCTGGTGCGCTACCGACTGAGCGACCTCCGCCCCAGCAATCCTTTCAGAGATTGCATATAATATCGTAATTCTCTTTGCATTTTCTAAGTGTAAAATGACAAGATCTTTCAGTGGCATTTTGACACTCAAGTTCAGGCGCTAAATGATAATCAAGATTTAAACTTTCGGCATATGCGACACTCCTTTGCACAACAACAACAACAGTTGGATTTCCTTACGCTAATTTCAACTAAAAAAAGTACATTAAACGTAAAATTCTAATACCTTTGAAAACTTAGCGAGCAGAATACTTTTAAGATCCTGTCAATCTTATATACTGAGAGCCACAAAAAAATGGTAAGATCGCTTAAGGCGGCAAAATATAAAACCAATTTTAATGGCAAAAAAAGAAAGTAAATTCACAGAAGGCAGAAAATATTTTCTTGTCTTCGGAGGAATTGGCGCAAAATATATTTACTTCGAGCGGCTAAAAGTAAATTTACTTGCAAGTAGCAAAAAGTATTTTCGCTTGGGACTTCAAAATGTCTTCGTTTGCCGCTGTTAAAGCGTAATTAGATTTTTCACAGAGATATTAAACTTTTTTGCGTTCCCAGAAAAAGTGAATCAACTTTGAAATCGCACTTCCTTAAACTGTTGACAGTTTGACAGTGTTATACCGTAAAGTAATGAATAAGTCAGAGACCTCTAGAGGCAAGAGTATAATCTCTGACTCTCACCTAGATAAGGAAGGTAAGTTTTTCACGGTAATATTATCGGATTATTTCAATTCCTTTTAATTTCGCATTTATGATCCCCAACAAGTGCGAGAAACTGAATAAATCACGACGAACGCCATTGGGAACCGTTAAATTAGACCCATGTAATTTGGTAATTTGATGAATGTGTTTTCTCATTATAAAATGTGAATAGTGAAATATATCCAATCTAAAATTTACGAAAATGTGAATGATATAATATACTGTATATAATAATAATATACTATGGATAGTCCAGTAAAACAAACTAAAGTACAAATTTAAACAAAAAAAAAGACCTACGTCTTTAAATGAGATGAGCTGTTTTGCCTCTGAGAGACACTTATATGATTTAAGATTTCGATTTATGATTGTAACTGACGATTAAGTCGTTTATTAGTAATTAGAGCACTTTGCGATGCGGATATCAGTCTGCAGAATCAGAATCATCGTAGTTACATTTACAGAATCTATCCCCGAGGATATGTTATTTTTAAACTATTACTTTATTTCGGCAAGTCGATTTATTTTATCAAAATTAAAATTGTTTATCCATATGACTGATGAAATATTAATTATTTATATATACATATTTGTGTTATGAAGTAGTGAATAATTTTAGAATGAAGAGGTAATTGAAAGTATCAGCGGCATACTTTATATCACAATAAACTAAGAAATTAGAACCATTCTGAACGAAAAACTTTTTTTCCAGGAATCTTCGTCAATTTAATCTTGACCTCTTCAGTTCTGGGTGATTGGTATTTTTATTCTAATCAGTTTTTTTTAAAAGAGCGGAGGACTTTTTGCAAATGAAGAGGAAAATTTTCAAATAATTTGAAGTCTGTAGAGTTGAAAAAAAATTGAAGAATCTTTCAGCAGATTCCATTGAAAGCTTCCTCCACATCAGTAATTATGATTTGAAGAAAGAAGAATGTAAAGGCAGTTCATCTCTCATTTCGTTTTTTTTGTCTTGCTTTTTTTTCATTATTTTTATTACTCGACGCGAATCGTTGGCATGTTTCATGCAGAACGAAAGAAGCTAAGATTTGATAGCGAGTAAAATTAAAACGTTTATTATTTCCCAGTTTCGAAAACGACATACGGGTACAACTCAAAAAGAATCCAAATCGTATATACTCTGTGACATTAAAATTGCACCACCTAGAAGAAGTAGACAGAATCTTCCAAAACTCATGATAAATACAGATGTTCAAATGGGTATGTGGTATGATTTCGTTTACAGCTCAATTCAACGAATTAAGGGAACGGCATATGGTAAAAATATATATTTTTTAGGACGTAATAAAACCTCTGTGGCTCGAGATATATTCAGTGATACGTCGTGGTTTAGAGGTGCAGATTCTGATGGCGTCGTAGAGCATCATGTCACGTCGTAGGATTCATACCACTTGCACGTGGTCCCTTAGCACAACTGTAGTTTGGACTAGTTGAGGTGTGTTTGTAGGAAATGTTTGCTTAGACATATGACTATCCACAATAACCTGGGTTCTTTGTAAACATGTCCTGGAAATGCAAAGGTATATGGTAGAGCGTTATCTTTCTGGAAGATGGCATTAGGGATATCCTCCAAGAAATGGTCAGAGACCTCGTTGATGTATCTCTGGGTGTTCACATTACCGCTATATTTGCCAGAGGTATTCTGTTGTAACTGATTGATTTTCAAACGAGGACACCCTGTGGGCGAGCAATTGTCTTTCACAGATGACAGCATCTACTTTCTGCTAATGTTGTTTCAAGGTTGGCTTGGGTTGTTTTACTTCTGAGCAGCACTGTTTTGCACACAGTACGTTGTCCCCAGATATGAATGCGACGATCCAGACAGAATCGAGTCTCGTCACTGCAGACAATGTGTTTTCCATTCCTTATTCGAGGTAATGTTTTAGGTCATGGGAAGTTTGACTCAATGGACGTCTGGCCATCGGTCTTGTTTGCAAAGATCCTAGATGGTTTAGTCCGATAATGGTCATACCGGACCAAGCCGGACCCAGCTAGTTCCATTCAATATTTTGGCCCTCCCCTATAATAATTAAGTATATACAGGGTGAATCTGAAAAAGTGGGCAAAACTTTAAGGGGTGGTAGAACGCAGCTATATGAGCAATATTCGTCATAGAATGTATGGTCGGAACGCAAGCGGTGAGAAGTTAAAAGGTAGTTTTCCACTGTCACATTTAAAGAATGAACACAAGAAGGAGAGGAGATACTCTGTGCCTCACTTGCATTCCCGTCCGCCGCGCCGTACACAAAGTGCATATCCGCCATTTCGTGGTTAGTATAACCAGCCATCCTCTCGGCAATTCACGGTAGAAATGCCGTTGGGTGCGAGGACCGACTCTTTTATACCATTTCCAACGCCACCTAGTGGCTCGCCGTTTGCGTTCCGCCCATACTTTCTATGACGAATATTGCTCGTATAGCTGCGTTCTACCACCCCGTAAAGTTTTGCCCACTTTTTCAGATTCACCCTGTATATATATTTTTCCTCTCCATTCTGGTGGTATTTTTCAGAAAAATGTTCTTGAAGAATACATCTAATGCATAGGTTTACTGTTTTTATGACTTCTTTCGTATAATAATTATATATTCTTTATAATTTAAATTTATGTTCACATTATAAATATTTCCGCAATTTATGAACAGTTGTCTTTTTTGATTGGATTTATAGCGGTACTATATTATACATATATATTCTGGTTTCCGTAAATTAAGGAACAACTCTATGTTATGTGAATTGCAAGCTGACGTCGAAGCTCCATAACTTCTAAAATATATATTTTCCTAGAAATATGTTAGTAGAGAAATATCTCAATCAAATATATCTATATTTCGATTTTCAACAATAATCAATGATTAATTAGTAATGAATATTTAATGTTTAACACTAGCAATGCCACCCATAAGACTTTATCTCAGACCTCAGGTCTTATAAGTATTATTATTATTTCAAACGATTTAATTGTTTTAGATAAATGTACATTTTAGAAGTTTATGCACTTTAAGCCGTCCAGTGTCCGAGTAGTTAGAACGCTTGACTAGTGATCTAAGGGACCTGGGTTCGAGCCCTGGTAATAAGGAGGTTAGTTGATGAATACATTTTTCTTACAATTGTATCTTCCCGTGGTTAAAGTTTCTACTAAAAAGAAGAGTTGGTTTGAAGCGTGATTTCCTTTACTCTCTACACGATATTAAATAATTCTTTAGTATTACACTTCTATGGTGATTGGGTAACTTTAATTGTCGAGTTATATGTGCAATCTTTTATATCATAAGGTGCATTATCGATATGTAGAGTCATAAGATAAAAGGCTATAAAATAAATAAATAAATACCCCCTCAAGCAGCTGCTTGTCACAGAGGTCTGACAGGAACCTGTCAGTTTATATGCCATAGTAGGATTTGAGAGGATGGCAGGACCTCAGCAGAAAAACGACACAAACAGCCATGCCTTACCCGGGGCTCGAACCCAGGTCCCTTAGATCAGTAGTCAAGCGCGCTAACCACTCGGCCATGGGACGGTTTTCATGATTGGTGTCAGTGCTCAAAAATGCTATGAAGGACAGATATTCTGAAATGATGACTAAACATCTGAAGGCGTTTACTTATTAAGTTGTTACTTATTTCAACATCCTTTCAAGTGTGTATGTAAAACAGCTAGGCAAATCAGAACCAACAAAGTAGTTTATGAGCTTTAATAAACCATAAGCACTAAAGCACTAAAGTTAAGCACTAGAGTTGTTCTATAAAACCCTGGCAAGATGTTTGTCCATTATGAGTTCACTCTCCGAAAGAATATAGAGCCTCGATGAATCTGGTTTTTTCAGCTGTTTCTATAAGAATTCCAAAGACATAAACAATCAGTGATGTCAACAGCACGGAACCGCAATATGCAAATTAGCCCCTTCATAAATATTTCAATAAATTTTAGAACAATATAATGGTAGGTAATTAAAAGGTATGGAATTAATTAAAGATATTAATTAATTTAACAGTTCTGTCATGCGAAAAATAATATTTTTCGTAATAACAGTAATCGACAATAGAAAAGGAAAGAAAATCGCCCGACCTTTATGGTCGGGCGATTTTCTTTCCTTTTTGACCCTTTTGGGAGGGTTATGTTGGCACAAGCCAATACACCATAAAGGTGTATTGGTTTACACCACCTTTATGGTGTATTGGCTTGTGCCAACATAACCCTCTCTCTTCTTTCGACTACCAATGACAGAAACCATTCTATCATATAAAAAGTCACAGACTAAACCAGTGATTCTCAACTTTTTATGCTTCACCTACCCCCTGGAAATGTGTATGTAATTGGCGTACTCCTTGTATAGATAGATAAAACTATAGTTATAGTATAGCAATGGTTATTTTTACTTTGTTACTAGATCTAGCGACTTTTGAGCTCTCACGGCGTACCCCAAAACATTTTACCACGTACCCCACGTTGAGAACCCCTAAACTAAACAATTCTTTGTATTTCTGTTTTGATGAAGAGCTATCGAAAATATTTGATATATTTGATGGGGTCTTGGAGACTTGTTTTACCCACTGAACGGTTCCAAAAGTGACTGTACTCAAAGGACGACAACGTATTAGAGAAGTGGAGAAAGAGTAGCATTGTAACATTTATACGCTGCAGGAGCGCGATCATTATATCCGTCGTCGTACTTTCTCATGTAGATGTTTCTCCGAAACATTACGTTGGATATATGTAATTGCATAGATTCCGATAGAATTATTAGTTTTTTAAACCGCTCTCGCAATCATATAAACCAGTGCTGTTCAACTTCTCTAAGACCGAGGGCCATTTTTTCTTCCGCCAATATTTCGCGGGCCAAAAAAAAATAGGACAGGATAGGTAATTGAAAAGTCGGTTCATGTCACCTCAAAAAATTATTTTATTTATAAGAAAAATAATAAGTAATAAATAAACCAATATAAATTTTCTAAACATTTTCAAATATTTAATAAATTTAATGGGAACATTGTGGCCGTAGTTGTTGGGCAATAAGAATAGAATGAGTAAGTTGAAATAATGCAATAATAATTGCAAATAGAATGAGTAAGTTGGAGATTGCATATCAAGTAAAGTAATATAAGTTGACAAAAAGTTATAAAGTGGATTACAGAGATTTATTTAAAATTTCAAGTAAAAACTTTATTTTATTCGCGGGCCACAAAAATTCTTGTGTGGGCCGTATGCGGCCCGCGGGCAGCTAGTTGGACAGCGCTGATATAAACTATAATACATACGGTCATTAATATTGCAGTAAAAACCAAGAAAAGTAAATGAATTGTAATCGCAGAGGAATGCATATTTCTCAATTATCTCCATTGTCTACGAATGCTAAGTTGAAATGGAAATTATACTGATACCTTGTAAGCTTTGGAAGTAGCAGTGACATGATCTCTGCAATCGCATGATCGACAAGATGGTTTTACGTGTGATATCAACTGTACATTATGGTGTACAGTCGCTCAAAAAAGTATCCGAACACTATGGTTGATTACAGAATCCAGAAAAAATATCTGGCAACGATTTTTTTAGAAATTAGTGATCTGGCAACCTTCCTGTCACGTGACACGAAGGTTGCCAGATCACTAATTTCTAAAACGTGACACGAAGGTTGCCAGAGCACTAATTTCTAAAAAAAATCGTTGCCAGATATTTTTTCTGGATTCTGTAATCAACCATAGTGTTCGGATACTTTTTTGAGCGACTGTACACATGATATGAACATTTGTGTGCACAATTGCCGCCAGTGGGTTCATCATCTTACCTTTCCAATGAGCAAAATTGATGAATTTACAGTTTTATTTTTTTTCTGACTGCCGTTTTCCGTTTTGGTAAATGTATATCAAAATGTAGCTGACTATGAAGTAACGTGACGAAATCTTTTCCCCGCCAAATAAAGAGTGCAATTTAAGTAAAGACAACTAGTGAAATTTTGGTTTCCAAAATTTCGCTTATTGACTTGCCTCTTCTTAACAGTTCTTTCTACAGGCTTTAATGATTAACTGCAATATTTATATCAAATAATTTGCTAATTAAAAGTTTTGAAATATCCGTGAAGAAATGCAATACTCTTTTGAAAAGGGCGCTTAATTTGCACTTTGGTCATTTCGAGGCTAAACAGCTAACCATGATTAAACCGTAAAATCGTTTTTCAAAACCTTGTCGTCAGTAATTTTTGCAATATGTCGAGGTATTGCCCTTTGTACGATTTTGAATCTTTCCCATATCTTATATACATTCTGTAGTTATCTTATTAGGAAAAGACCAAAGTTACATCAGATTCAGAGCTTAATGACTCCTTATAGGGTTTTTAAATATATGAATTCAGATAAATTAAGGCTATTAGTGACGTCTATCTGAAATCTTGATTTCAATTTAATCTTTTATGAAAGTCGTTTAATAACCAGAGTTCTTTGAGAAAAATAATGGGAAGATGACAACCAATGCACAAACTGCTAAAACCGAAATTATATATTTTGGTAAAGTTAAATATCACTTTAGTAATTTCGTTTTAACTTGTTTGAACCAACATTTCAGAGCAGAAATTTTAGCTAGTATTGATGCTGTTAAATATCCCAACTACCATAGCTTTTTAAATACCGAACAAACTTTGCTAAACATCGAAATTGCTAATCATTTGATCTCTATCTTCAGTCACATTTTTTTATAACGGGTATGTTTAAGGAGTTACTGATTCCATATTAAAAAAGCATTGGTCTGTTCCTAATAAAACAGTTATTATGAAGTAAATAATTATAGAGGAAATATTGTCATTAGCTGGGTGGAATGAGAACCCACGACCTCTTGATAACATGTCAGATACCCTGACCGCTGAGCTACCGGCCGCTGAACAATTATTCTCTATTGGTGGTTTTAAGCATAACATGTTTTCAGGAGGTCGTGGGTTCGGATCCTACCCAGTTACTGATATTTTTCCTCTATAATTATTTAATTTATATCTCCTACATATTCTTAGCTATGATTGTCTATTATCCAACGAAGCTACTGTGAATATCTTTTTTAGAGTCATAAACTCTTAATGTTGCAATGTTCCACTGAACAGCTGTTAGGAGACAGATTGTGCCCTCTCGTTAAGGCCGTCCGTGTGTTCTTTAATGTGCACAGGGTATGGCTCTCACGCACACGGGACCACGGCTTAACGTCTCATCTGACGGACGACGGTCTTTCTAAGCCCATCGGTATCTCTTGCTGACCGTTGGCAGGGCGAATTGTTTTGCCCCGGGTGCGAATTACATCGAGAAATATGAAATTTGTTGCGAGTCATATATATAATACTAAAAATCAATCTGTGACTTCGGTACTTCTTGATTTCTAAACCGTCGCTATGACCCCTATCTAACCTTAAGACCATAACGGATCTGACCATTCTCACTATTAATGAGTAGTATTATTCGAAATAGCCATATTCGCTCATTTTTAACTCTTTAGCAGCGTTATATCAGAAATTTGACCTTTGATTTCGAAGGACCCATTGCTTCCGAAATTTAATGTTTCCGAGATCTATGACCTGAACACCAATTTTTAGCTCTCTAGCACAAGTAGACCTAAATCAGACCTTTGACCTCGAAGGACCCACCAGTGCCAAAATTTTGTAGCGTTCCCTAACTCTATGACCCGAAATCCCCCCACCCCAGACACCAATGTTCACATTTCGAGCATTCGTAGATCAAGGTTTGACGTCTACGTGACCTCTATTTGACTTTGAAGGACAGGTCAGAGGTCAAATGTTGAATTTTTCGAGATCTACTACCCGGATTACCCGTAGGTGCAAATTTTCGGAGCTCTACCATTTCTGCGTCATAGCTAGAATTACTGTGATCCCCTATCAGTCAATCATTCGCAATCTTCTATACGTATTAAATATCGAATGTTCCTTTAAATGTTCATTTTAAAAATCAAGGCAACGAATACAATTAAGTAAGAGTGTTACAGCAAATATTATTGTGCTACGGAGAATAATACATTTTTTTTCTGTCATCTAGAGTTATTTGTACATATTAACACTTCCGATATACAATTCAATAATCTATGAAATCTATAATACAATTTTCGGCGATAAAATTCTTTGCTCACAAATTTTACTTAAAATTTTACGTGCGCTGTTTTCTAAATAATAGCATTCTATATCGTGTTAGCTGGTTATACATCATTACTACATATATGATGTAGCATAACGGTGTAATACTACAGCAAAGAGATAATTAGAAAATAAATTCTAATTACATCACGTTGTTTACATCATATATTGATAGCTACGTGTTGTTTATATGGCAGAACAGTTTTTCAAAATGTCACAACATTATTATGCTCTATGAACAACGAGCAGGCCTATTCTAGCGATGTTATTACGATCCCCAACAATGTGTTATCCTTTACAAAGAAATAATGTCGCAGACAATAATCGCATTACAATGAAACTTCGTAAGAAAGCTGTTTAAAAGAATGAAAAATCGCTTTGGAGAAGGAGAGCACGTTTAAATCTTTTTATTTTAACGTAAAAAAAAAACATTGTGTCAGAATCTACGTATTTGTTTTAAAAAAAACTTGTATCACTATGTTTCCTTACAGATGGTATACATATGCTTATTTCGTATAAACTGATACTTAAGCTATCCCTATGTTGCTTATCGTAATCTCAGGGATTATTCCTGATTCTCTATTCAATTACACAATAATCCGATTCAGTAGCGTTACTGACGTGGAAGTGTCGCTAAGCAACCATTACGTAAGATTTGCTGTGGCGACAGAGAGAGTGATAATAAAATTCTTGAAGGAAAAAAAAATGATGATTGGAAAGGGATTTTTTTTATACCTCTGGGATATATGAGTTACAGGAGTACTACATATATTCTTGTGACAGAAGTGTTTTTTGTCGTTGTTGTTCCCAGACATTGGTAATTCGCCTTTCTGGGTTATCACCTAAATATGGGCGTCATCGGGTAGTGGTGGAAGGATGCGAACAAACTCCACATATTGGCCATGCAATGTTGCCAAAACAGACTCATATTAACATTAAAATCACCTCTAAACACTTTATCCATCGGAAGAAGCTAGAAGTCGCAAAATGGTTTCGCTTCTGCAAGGATAAAACTTCCTATCGGGAGTCGTTAAATGGCTTTTGACCTTATCTTATAATGAGAATGACCTCTCTGAATACTTATATTGCAATATACTTCATTCTTGAAAATGTTTTTGGCTGCATTCCATTAACATGCTTTAAAAATGTATTTTATCGTTAGATAAAAATAATAACTTCGAAAATTTGATCGTAAGACGTGATTGCTCTAGTAATAGTAGTTTGTTCACGTTGTAGCCCAGAGTCAACATTGTTTTACTAATAAACATTCACAAATACAAACAATTCTCCTCAATGGGGTTGATCGAACCGCAATATATTTGATAGTTTATCTGCCAGTGGCGTTAAAATTGGACGGTCGTAGTAAAGTGCGAAAAATGCGTCACTATACCAATGTACCAATTAGGAAACGACAGTTTTTTCAAGCGTGGGATCAGGTAAGACCGTAATAAAATAAACGCGACATTCGTTAAAATGATAAACGTTCTAACGAAGTTTCATTGTATCAGGTCTGCGACAGGTAAACAATCATTAACTGCTCTATTAATCACCGATTGTGGAACTGTTACATCAAACTAACTTTTCGTTGTGTTGACAGCTGTTTGCTGTTAATTGTTGTTGGCTCTGGGATTTTCTGATCTTATCTGCTACTAATGATGAGTGATTAATTACTCTTGATACGGATGTTTGCAAGTCGTCTAAACTACGTCATTTGGATGTTTTTGCCTCTCTGTGTCTTTCACTCTAGTTAAGCTTGTGCCAATAGCGGATTTGCTTGTGACCAGCGGACATTGCTTCATCCCAATGTTCCAGACCTTTGCCTCTAGAGAACATGTAAGATCCAAGGACAACTCGGCCTAAACTTTTATCTGGAAAGCAGAAATACATAATATTAGTGCTAGAATAGTTTAGAAAAGGAATAAAATATACAAACAAATGTTATAGCCATATGTTTACGGTGTGTTTAAAATAGAGACTTCAATTTAAAATACTTAGTTAGAGCTTTGAAAATAAATTGTTACCGAAATATCAGGAATAATTATTAGACTGTATTGTGGAGTGAGTTCAAAATAACCAAATAAAAACTAATTTATTTAATATATAAGGCAGTTAATTAAAAAGAAACAAGTTAAACTTGAAATATTCACTTTAGAAAGTAATGGTTAATTACCACGGATTATCGTTTAATGATAAATTCTAATAGAATATAACTTTCGAACATTTCATTACAATGCATTCTATTTTACAAATTATGAATTGATTTTTACAAAATAACTACCTTACTTTTCTAACACTTCACAAAAACAAAGTAACTTCTCTAATATTCCACAAAATGCAAAGTAACTTCTCTAAACGTTTGTTATGTCTGACGAAAATCTGATCTTATCTCATAGTTTGTTTGATAAAGTTTCAAAGAAGTCCATGAATGGGAGTCGCTTAAAGCAGAGTCTTGTCGTCCACAGAAAAAAAGAACCCAGCAGAAACTGTCTAAGCATTAATCTTGAATTTAAACCCAGAGGAAAACAGTAAGAAGTTTATCGCGTATTTATTACAAGTTGTATTTCGTACAGAACAAATATTATTTCACGCAATTTGCACGTGTTTTATTGCCCCTCTTTAAACAATTCCTTCTCTTAGAGTTTCGGAAACATCTATAATGTGCCATATCTTTACCTACTAATTTTATTTTTTTACTTTTAAGCATGACTGTGATCAGTGTGCAGAATTTGGAGCTGGGAATTCCTTCATTGCTACTTTTCTACTCATTTTGATTTCTTCTGCGCAGAAAGACAGCAAGAAAAATCAACATTTTCTTTGAATTTCAAATACGGGACCTTGCTTCGCACCCAACTACAATGAGATTCAGAAGTCTAGACAACGTTGCAAATTTCGTGAAGATTGAAATACGTGCACATAGTGATATACAGAATGCAATCAGTTTTATTATGTCTCATTTCCATTTTACATTTCAATTTGCATTTTGTTTCATAAACCCAATCAATCAACTTTCATTCTGTATATCACTATGTGTACGTATTCCAACTTTCACGAATTTTGGCGACCTTTTCAGACTTCTGAATCTCATTGTACCTGAGTACGAAGCAAGGTCCCATATTTGAAATTCAAAGAAAATATGGATTTTTTTTACTGTCTTTCGGCTCAGTCTCAAATTGCTCACAAACCACCTGTGTATTTTCGCGATTGTGTAACGCTCTCCTAATAGTTTTCTGTCATACTACCAGAGCAAATAAAGTGGCTGAGAATATTTAACGTAAATGAAAAGATTGATAAATGAAAATCCTAATCTACATGGTTAGATTTTGAATTTATATTACTCTTTTGTCAGTGGTTTTTAACCATTCTTTAGGTCCTGCATTCCTTGCGGCAATGTATGGAAGTCCCGCACCCCCCATTTATAGGTTTCCTTGTTTGGTTTAATTTTGATAATAAATAAAATTCGATTTCCAAATAATCCCCTTCCTGCACCCCAGGTTAAGAACCTCTGTTTTTTATACTGAGAGGGTGTTATTTCAATTAAAGAACGACATAACGTAATGTTAAAAAATTATTCAGAAGTAAGCTCTCAAACCGATGTCTCAATTCGAGTCAGTTCTCATTTTGATGCATTATTATTTATTCTAAAGCTTGGGATATTCCAAAACCCTCGCAGAATTTGCCACAAAATACAGAAATGAAAAGTAGTAAAAATATTGAGACGAAATGCTAAACATTTTTAGATAACCCTAATATTAATTTAGTTAAGAAGAAAGAAATTAAACAAGACTGGAATAAATTAATATACAATAGTTTTTATAAATTAAGGAACAACCTGAAAACTCGGCTTTCCTCAAAGCCCGTTTGGATCTGCTGAATGTGAATCGAAAGACAGGTGTATATAAAAACTGTGCGTAAGAATAGCAGTTGAAAAATGGACCTAATCCCTTTTATCCAAAAATTATATACGAATACAGTTAATAAAAATAAAATAAAATAAATACCCCCTCAAGCAGCTGCTTGCCACAGAGGTCTGACAGGAGCCTGTCAGTTTATATGCCATAGTAGAAGGTCTGTGAGGATGGCAGGACCTCAGCAGAAAAACGACACAGACGTCCATGCCTTACCCGGGGCTCGAACCCAGGTCCCTTAGATCCGTAGTCAAGCGTGCTAACCACTCGGCCATGGGACGGCTACATAGTAAAAAGTCAAAGGTCAACTGAAAAACACCAAGTCGTTCAATAATGAGTGTGGACACCTCTTATCGCTAAGCACGCTTCACAGCGATTTTCACTTGGAGTCAGTGAATGCGTGCGTACGCACACACACAATGTCTCCAAGTGGAAATAAAATAATAGAATTAATATACAATTTAATATTTGGAGATTTATTTTTTCTATATTCTTGCGAGCCACAAAATTTCTTTCTCTGACCGAAAGTCATCCTCGAATATTGCTCTTTGTAGAGTCTTTACAATGAAATTTATTGTAAGCAAGTCACTCACGTCTTTTACTCGATCCTCATTGACGCACGTGGAAATCTTGACTTATTAACGTGCTACGTGCTTTTGCTTATATTGACTGCATTAATTATGGCCTTTGAGTCCCAGCGAGACATAAATGCATTAGTTAGCATGTGAATCGATAGCAAGTTTAACCATTAACTACTTCATCAACATCATTATTATGGTATCTTTCGTAGAGCTGATGATACGTTCACGTGGCGCATCTTGGAAACGTCTAATGTAAATAATATTAAATCAGTCTGAATTAAATTAAGCTCTAAAATGCTTACTTAACACGTTGGAGCAAATAATCTTTAGGTAAACAAAGATGCTTTCGTGTATCATGCGATATCAGTGTTTCAATCCACTGTTCTCCTATATTCGAAAGGTTTTCCAATGAATGAACAATTTAGGAATTGGTTTCAACGTAAACTGTCTAACACTATCTGATTTTAGAAACATAAGTGTCTTCGAAAGACTAACAGAAGGAATTATTTTAACAGGAGCAGTAAAACGCGTGAAAATTGCGTAAAATAACATTTGTTCTGTACGAAATACAACTTGAATCTTCCGCAATGTTTGTGATTTTGTGACAATAGTAGGCGCTAATAGTCTACAGATCAGAATTAACGTTAATATTATTGAACAGGTCACAAAAATGCATGGAAAAGTATTTTAGTTTTCTAAGAAATCAATTGGAAAAAAAATGGTTCAAAAATGAAACATATATTTTTCATTTTTGTTGAGCGTTTGCAGAAATTAATTTTTCTCGTTTGCGTAGCGCGCCAGGCTCGTAATCTGTAGTTCCCAGGTTCGAGTCCCAGCTGGGTCAGCGTTGAGATTTACCTCCGAAAAATTCCCCGCCCTGCCCACGGTCAGTAGGGGACACCGATGGGCTTGGAAAGGCCGCCGTCCATCGGATGGGACGTTAAGCCGTGGCCCCGTGTGCGGGAGAGCCATACCCTGCGCACGTTAAAGAACACGCTGGATGGCCTTGGGAGGCTACCATCTGTCTTCCAACAGCTGTTCCAGTGGGTCCCCTCCCCCAACCTTCTCTGAGCCTTCGGGGGTCCATGCGATCTGGTCATTTAGCCCATGACGTTCAAAAAAGTGCTGCTCAGAGGTAAAACAACCCAACCCAACCCAAATCTTTGTTTGCGTTGTTGAAGGCACGTTTGACTTTCAAGAATTTTCTTCTTTCACTTTTGATGATATCCGAAGAGTGCAGTTTTAATATAATCATGAACGAAAAAAATTAAGTTAGACGAATAGTTTTTGTTTTCAACGGGAAACATACAGTTATGGATCACAGTAGTTTTCTGTTTCTAAGTTATACCATTGGTTTTTCTGCAATGTACGGGAAATATAACATTGCAAAGATTATCAACTACTGTATTTTCAAAGTAAATTTTCATTTTTATATTTTTATATTCATCAGAATAGAGAAAAAAAATCGCAAATAGCATAAAATTAACGGAAGATCATGAGAAGAAAATGTAATTAGATTTTTCTTATTTTACATAGAGAGAACGTTTTACCCAGTTTTCGAGTGGGAGAGCAGAATTTATGGTAGTTGGGTTTGTTTGGATTGTTCCACCTCTGAACGGCACTTTATTTGCACGCAATGGGCTAAATGGTCAGGTCACAAGAACCCCTATGACTCAGAGAAAGTTGACGGAGGGGACCCACTGGAACAGCTGTTGGAAAACAGATGGTAGCCTCCCGTCAAGGCCATCCAACATGTTCTTTAACGTGCACAGAGTCCTCTCCCGTACACTGCGCCACGACGTAACCTCCCATGCGACGGACGGCGGCTCTTTCCAAGCCCATCGGTATATTATATGGTAGTATGTTGTTTATAAATAGCTGTGTATTAAATAGAGTTCTTTAGATCGGAACATTATCAGCGTGGTGAAAAAAAAGACGTCCCAATTTTTCACATTTTTATGTAACTAGCTGGGTAAAAGGGAACTTGTTGATTATTTTTCTAGTTTTCATATGACATGCAAGGTAAATAAGTGTGTCCTTTTCCATTCTATAAAAGACATGATGTCAACACTTTGTTATCCAATAGTGATACATATAACTTGTTCTTCATACCACAACATCTGTACCACTGTAACCTTGAGCATTTGAATAATGTTCTGTCTGTTGATGGCTCTTAGTGTTTACGGGATTTATTCGCATTTCGTTATTCATTACACATTGAGGCATGGAATTTCAGAGAGAAATCTCAAATTAGACAATTTTTTTTCCGAAATACTAACAGCAGTCAGCGACTGTATATCATTTATTTAAAGTAGAAGACCCTAAAAACTACTCGAGCTATAATGAAAATTACATGATAGCTAAAATGATAGACAGTCTAGCAACAGGGTGAAAAGAATAGCTCATTATCAAAAATAAGTTGTTGTTTTCTCTCTATTATCAGACCGTCTGTTAAATTATACCAGCTTTGAGATTTATCTCCGCTATACCTTTCCCCTGGTTAGAAAGAGGACACCGATGGGCTTGGAAAGGCCGCCGTTCGTGGAATGGGATGCTATTGCCTTAGCTCCCTGTGCAGGAGAACCATATCGCGTGCATGTTGAAAAACACGCTGGATGTCCTTGATGGGAAGCTACCATCTGTTTCTTAACAGCTGTCCAGTAAATTCCCTTCCCTCAGCTTTCTCTGAGCTCTTGGAATCCTCATGATCTGTCCATTTAGCACATTGTGAGCAAAAAAAGGTAAAACAACCCAACCTACGAAGCTGAAGAAATGTTTATTAACTAACTGCTAATTTGAAATCATTTTCTTTTAAATTCTATTATTTTGCCAATTGTAAAATACAGAAATCTACAAACTTTCCCACTTGCACTACGCCCCCCCCCCTCCCTTCTCTATCATTGACGAAACTTGTCCACGCACTTTCTGCTGCAATTTTTACTGTTATTACCTAACTTTACATCTTTTAATGTCCATAATTATTTTGGGTTGGGTTGTTTTACCTCTGAGCGGCACGTTTCTGCATACTATGGGCTAAATGGCCAGGTCACATGGATCCCGAAGGCTCAGAGAAGGTTGGGGGAGGGGACCCACTGAAACAGCTGTTGGGAGACAGATGGTAACCTCCCGTCAAGGCCATCTAACGTGTGTTCTTCAACGTGCACAGGGTATGGCTCTCTCCCGCACACGGGGACACGGCTTAACGTCCCATCCGACGGACGGCGGCCTTTTGAAGCCCATCGGTTTCCCCTACTGACCGAGTACAGGACGGGGGAGTTTTGCGGAGATAATTCTCAACGTTGACCCAGCTGGGACTCGAACCTGGGAACTAAAGATTACGAGCCTGGCGCCCCTGCTCACCCCCCATAATTATTATTAAGTAGATTAAAATATTAATATGAATTAACAACAACAAGATGCGAACAACCTTGGAAGACACAATGAGCCCAGATTTCCATTGCAGACCTGACATCGCCAGCCTATAGTCTTGTCTTTCTGCTGAGGTCTCGCCTTCTTCACTAATTTGTTTCTATGGCGAATTAAACTGGCCGGCTTCTGTCAGACCTATGTAGCAAGAAGCTGCTTGAGGGAGTATTTATTTATTTAATAGCGCACTGTGTTATATAGATATGAATGCAAATCAATTTTAAAGACATTGCGGGCTTACTTCAGTTATGAAACTTATAATTTGTTGAAAAGAGACTTCCTGTACTTTTACTTGCATATTTTTTTAACTGTAATTCGTTTGCGCTCCATCAAAGAGCATCTCGACATTACTCTTGACATACTCACCTTTTTCTTTTACTCCGACTTGAGTGACTTGTAAGATTACGCTGGTGGAGTTAACAGAGTGCTGGGGAAGTCGGAAGTGAAAGGACTCGTTGTATTTGGGATCCAGGTTGTTCTTGGCCACCATAGTCTTCTTAGTCTTGACAGCTTTATTTTCGCGCATGAATGTCAGCTTAACATATGAATCTAAAGAGAGAAAAGGTTGGATTAAATAATTATTTGTAATAACAGAACTAATGGCTTAACTGTAAAAACTATGCTGTATCACGTCTTATTAATCTACTCCTTTTTACAGAAATTTATTACACATTAATGTACTTTTTACTGCAAAAATTAAATATTCATTTATTATTTCATTTTTAAGGAGTCATTAATCATAAACACAATATTTATCACTCAATGCTATTGAGATTAAAATTGCAGTTGATTTATGCATTTTATTTATTAATTTGCTTTGTTTTTGTCTATGAGAATGCGAACATCACAAAAGTTATATTTCGCTTATTTTTAATTGGCGAAATAATAAGATTTATGAATATCGGTTCGCAAAATTTTCCGTTTATTAGGAGAACCTATTGTGAGAACTTCCGTTTATTAGGGGAAATTATTATTTTTATCTAATTTTACTCGTATGAAGTGTAGGGAAAATATCGTGATTGAAAAAAAATCAATCTCGAATATTTTCTGTTAGAAATTCGAAGATTTTTTTAAAGAAAGAAGTTGCCCTTGATACTCATATGGGAAATTTCCTCTGTTTAACTCTCCAGAGGTAATTTCTCGAACATTTCTCATAATTTGACTCGCCAAAGTTATCTTCCCATTGACATAACATGGAGTTGAAAAACTTAGTTTTTGTCACAGTTAATATAACAGATAGTATATAAATATGATAAAATTAAATAAATATAGTCGATAGTATAAAATATGTTACATTCCCCGTAAAAACAAAGACCTAAATTGAAACAATTTAGGAAAAGAACCAATTTAAAGATAAAATAACAGATATAATAGAAAAGGTTTCCGAAGAACACTGGAAACAAATTTCTTAAATTCGATCATCAGATACTGTTTCGAAGAAGCAATCAGTAGATTACCAAAGAAAGACAAAAAAAAGAGAGAAGGCTCTTTAATCTCACCGATAGTCTTACATCCTTCCGGAAGCCTTAGCCTTCTTGCCTCGCAGACTGTGACTATGAGACGCTCAAGACTCTGATTGTAGCACAGACTAACCATCATTTCTCCAAGATCAGAGGGAACCTAAAACGAGGGATAAAAAATATTTTTTGAAGGCTTTCGATTATATTTTCGAACTTTGTTGAAATCTATGGAACATAATTTAAAGTTACGTGGATCAGAAAATATTCTTTTCTGCTGATGGGAGGTTTTTATTGAGCGACGTACAACTGAATTGTTTTTGTAAAAATCCCAAAAGTCGGTTAAAATGTTCTTAAATAATTAGCATTCGATTATTATAATATAATAATCGAATGATCTTTAATAATTAGCATTCGAATGTTAAAATGAATATTTAATCGAATGTTAAAATGTTCTTTAATAATTAGCATTCGAATATTATATAACAAAATGTGTTTAACTTATAACGGTATTCAACGTTACGGTTAAAAGCAGATGATTTGTTTCAATTAATAAATGTTTTTAATAATTTTTCAATATTTTATTATTTTTTGTTATATTAGCAAAAATAGGAACAAACGAAACACAATATATATATATATTTTAATGATTGTTATAAACTCAAGGAAATAATTATCATTCGATTGTCATATACACAAGGACATATTATTCAATTTTATACACGGAAGGACATAATTATCATTCGATTTTTATACAAGAAAATTATTATCATTCGATTTTTATACAAGAAAATTATTATCATTCAATTGTTATAAACCTAAAGGCATAATTATCATTCTAAAAGGACATAAGTAGCATTCGATTATTATATACCCAATGACATAATTATCATTGTATTGTTATATACCCAATGACATAATTATCATTGTATTGTTAAATAACAATGACATAATTAGCATTCGATTATTATATACCCAATGACATAATTACCATTGCATTGTTATATACTCAAGGACATAATTACCATTCGATTATTATATACCCAATGACATAATTATCATTGTATTGTTATATACTCAAGAACATAATTACCATTCGATTTTTATATACCCAATGACATAATTATCATTGTATTGTTATATACCCAAGGACATAATTAGCATTCGATTATTATATACCCAATGACATAATTATCATTGTATTGTTATATACTCAAGGACATAATTAACATTAGATTATTATATACCCAATGGCATAATTATCCTTATATTGTTATATACTCAAGGACATAATTAGCATTCGATTATTATATACTCAATTAAATAATTATCATTCGATTCTTTATACCCAAGGACATAATTATATTTCTTTTTTCAGTTTTCAGCAAATTTCATTTCTGAAACAAAACATTTTGAAATCTTCACACGAATAGTATTATCTGAATTTACGCGTTGTGTGAGATGATTTTATTGTAAATAAATTAATCGTTTTAGTCATATAACATTCTTTCTCAAAGTACTATAATCAGTACCTCGATCAGTTGTTATTTCTCCTTTACTACCACTTTACTTTCAACCTATTAATATTTTTAATCTCCAACATTTGTTTTAGAATCATCTGAATTTCTTTCGTGAAAGGTTTCTCTTGTGTTCCAGTTGTGTCAAAGCAGCTAGTGCACTTTTCTGCTCTAGATATCTTCTTCATCATTTATCTTCATCATTTATCTTCTTCATCATTACCTGTTTCACTCACAGCGAAAGTTATATTTTAGGGTTAAATGACCAGGTTATAACAGTCTCGAGGAGTAGAATAAAAGTTTTTTTTGTGTATATAAGGTACCTTAGAATTAAATTATCCTGTAACACACAGAACCTTTTTTCATATTTAAAAAAATAATAAGCTGGTGAAAGTGGAATTCATGTTTAACAAAAATTATAGTGGGAAACAAAAGATTGGAATTTCTCTGGACTTTTATGAATCTATGGGGAGTGGAGAGAAATAGGCTTATACATTTAAAAACTAAAATTAAACTATACAACAGTTTAGTTCTTTCTGAACTTAGTTATGGTAATGAAACCTGGACCCTTTGTAAACAAGATAACAGAAAATTTAATTCCTTTGATTCTAGATGCTTTACCCAGTATCTTAGGCATAGATGGTTTCACATTGTAAGTAATAACGAGGTTAGAAGAAGGAATCAGCAACCTCTTTTGAGCAGCATCTTGTGCAGAGAGAAACTGCAGATTGGCTAACAGACCTACGATGCGATGGGTAGACAGTTTCAAACAGGGCCTTGTTAGAATTGCCCTATAGTGGTCAAATGCAACAGCTGTAGCTCAGGATAGACATGTCTGGAGAACAAAATTTACAGACTGGTAGGACCTCTGTAGCCCATGGCTGCTTGAGGATTATGTACATTCCTCAAGCAGCCGTGGCTACAACGGCTACCATGAATACTCAAGCAGCCATGGCTGTGGTGTATGTATGCATGCATGCATGTATGTCATATGTATGTATATACGTATGTGTGTATTTAGGTCCGGATCCTGAAAAAAAAAAATATTGAATTGGGGTAAGAGACTGGATTTCTAATGCAATATGACATTTGCCCCTTCATTTCAGAGGTCTTTTAAAAATTTCCTGAAAAATATATGAAATATATGTTTATCAATTTTTTTGCTTGATTACCCTTACTAGCATTTTCAAAAGTGGGGGGAGGCTAAGCCCCCTTTGTCTCCGCCGAGATCCGACCTTGGTTATGTAAAATTGTTGCATTTTATTTAGTTAATATTTTTAATTGAAACATGTACTATTTTCTGGCACTGTCTAAGGCAGTATTTTGTAATTCAAAGCATGAATGCCAAAGAAAAGCGAAATCTCTGTTTCTACTAGGAATTTTCGTTATATCGCTGTTGTTGCTCTTTTTATCTTTTCTTCTGAGTTTGTATTTGCTCCGCAGAAATTATGGATCATTTGCATCGATCCTAATCACATTGTTCATGTTGGCGGTTTCTATAAATTCGTTTTCCTTCAAAGGCAAGTGTTATGCACAAATTAAATAAACACATTTTGTTTATTAGTCATCGTTTGGTTGTTGTATATTGTAGCTTCAGCTCTAAGAGGAAGATAAAATATTTTTTCCAACTTACTTTCGTTTCACAAACTTCTGCATTAGATATGAAATTGATGTGTTTTTTTTTAAATGTATGTTATTATACATATGAAGTTCCTCGAGATGCTATAACTTTTTAAAATAAAAAAGAGAGCAACTCCCATCCTCAGGTCTGGATCTATATAAAAAATATCCTGCTCCGTTCCGTCTCCATTCATTCATGCCTTCTGCTTACCGCGACAATGCGTTGAACTTGGCAGTCTTTCGATACGTGCTTACGTTCATTTTTAAAATCTTTTTTTAAACAGATTTGGGCCTCCCCCAGTAACTTTTCAAATGCTATTCGATTGAAAGTGGGAGGGAGGTGGGGCAAGACCGATCAGAAAAGCGTTCTGGCATAAAATATTTCTCCACGTTTTAGTGATGTTAAAAAAAATTTCTTGTAAAATGCGATGATATTTCATATTTTTTTCGCATCCGTTCCGGGTATATTCTCAAAGAGCGGGAGTCATGCTCCCGCTGGTCCCCCTTTCTAGATCCAGCAGTGATCATCGTAATAAATAATAACGGTAGATGGAGGAAGGAGTGGTCACCTCTTGAGAAACACGAATTTCTTTCTACTACATTCCAGCGTCAGTTGGGGCGGGGGTGGCTCAGTCCGTAGCGCGCCAGACTCGTAATCTGCAGTTCCCAGGTTCCAGTCCCAACTGGGTCAGCGTTGAGATTTATCTCCGTAAAAATTTCCGCCCTACCCACGGTCAGTAGGGGACACCGATAAGCTTTGAAAGGCCGCCGTCCGTCCGATGGGACATTATAAGCCGTGGCCCCGTGTACGGGAGAGCCATACCCTATGCACGTTAAAGAACATGCTGGGTGGCCTTGACGGGAGGCTACCATCTGTCTCCCAACAGCTGTTCCAGTGGGTCTCCTCCCCCAACCTTCTCTGAGTTTTCGGTGTCCTTGTGACCTGGCCATTTATCCCATGGTGTGCAAAAAAGTGCCGCTCAGAGGTAAAATAACCCAACCCGACGTCAGTTCGTAAACTCCTTGTTGGTATAGTTTAATTTCTACTCAATCTTTTTTAACGGGTTTATCCCTTTTTCAAGAGATTTCATTCCTCTCTAATTCTCCAGATACTTCGCCGATAGGTCCTAATTTTCGTACTCTGGTTCCCCTGTGTAACCTCATGTTGAGTTAAAATATCAAATATCTACCCGTAATAAGACGGGATTTAGAACCATGAATCGCTTTACGAATGTGAGGGATATGGCATTGTCTGTTATAAATTTTGGACGAAGAAATTGTAAATGGAGAAATCTTCCGGAGAAGAAATTCGTTTTCATTCCCCCAAACTTTGACGGGTAGTGTCCTATTTATGAAAAATAGTAGTAAATCTTATCGGAATGTCGTTCTTAGCGTTTGCATTTCACCCTGTTTTCCACGACAATGCCTTTGACTTGGTAGTTTTTTACCATGTGCTCATGCTCCTTGTTATAACATTTAATCTTTTTTTTTTTAACAGATTTTGACGTTCCCCCTTCCCCCTCCGGATAACTTTCCAAATCACTAGACTGCTCGGAAAAATATTTTATATGCGGATTTCCGCCATGGGACACTCCGTATTGCGCTAGAAATATGGAAATATATTTCAATAGAAATATAGAAGACACAATTCAAGATCCAGTTTAAAAACACTTTAATTTTTTCACTTCAAGAATCCATTGAATTTCAGAAGTAAATAAACTAAGTAGTTACAGAATAAATTCCGTGTATTAATTATTGACTTCTGTTATTCAGAAAACTTACTCGGTCATTGTTAAAAGAACTAAGCTAAAATTTTGCCCCTTGAGTTCCGACTTTTCCATATTCTCTGCACGTAAGTGTATATTCAAGTGTTTATAAAGAACTTAATTCGGATATCAGAAGTTTAGCTGACAACAAATTTTAAATTTGATAGTGTTCGGTAAAAAATTTCGGAAAATAATACTTTATTTTAGTTTTCTGATGATCAGGATCTATAAGCTGGTTGAAGTGTTTTTGATTTATTATCAGTATTGATAAGAAGCAATAGAACCAAACTTGCGATGGGCAATTAGAAAAATTTTAATAAGTTTTAACGCAAAACATTTAACAAAACTTGCAACTCATGATGAATTCTGCTTGATTATGACATTCTTTTATCATCCCTATAAAAGAATACTGTTTGTACGAACAAAATATATATATATCCATATAAATTCTACTCTGTGAATAATTCTAAAGCGAACGCATGCCTTCTCGGATATCCTCCGGCTATATTTAGAAAGCAATCTTATAATCTCTCTCCAATCCATCCGGTGAACGGCAGGAGGTAGCCCATTGAAGCCTGATTCTCCCCAATCTTCTCGGAGCTCCAAGATTCTCTCACATATTCAAGTGACGGAGTGCGATGTGAATTGATCCTGGGAAAGGTTCGAAGATTCATCTCTCCTCCTCTTAGTTCTCTTTTTGTATTCCTTGAATGATGGATATTGCTCCGGGCGTCTTTTATCTGTCCAACTTTCTCCCATTCCGTTCCTCTCTGCATAAAAGATACGGGACTCTTTAAAGCGCAAGGAATTGTTCTACCAAAAAGAGGAAATAAAAATATCGAAAAGTTACGAAGAGATGAGGAAGCGAAAGAAGCAAATTAAAGGATGAAAACGTGCGGAAGGAAGATTTGACATATTTTGATGGGAAAGGAAGTGAGATGCGTAACGCACAGAGAAGAGGTTATTAAAAATGTATTTCGGTTATAATAACGTGATGAAAAACTGAGAGTGGTACGAAAGTGTAGTCTAAGAGATGTATAAAATATAATTAGAATTCAAAAAGAATTTTTGAAATGTAATTTGTGGTCAAAGATTTGACTGGCTGAGGGCAATCGATACAACCACGGAAACTAGACGCAATTGTTCTGTATCAGCGAGATTTGCTGTCGTCTTCAACACATTTGCTTTCAGAGATGCTGAGAATACGTTAAATTTCACCATTAATCTAATCCGTAGATGAATTCTAACAAGTTACTTACTATTGTAAGGTCCCTTGATTTTCCTTCCTCATATGATGTGTAGAAAAAATATTGTGATTAGGAAAAAAAGTCCATTCGAGGCTTTCTATTACATCTATATAAGTTTAAAATCTATATAATAAAAGTTGTGTGTGAGTCTGTCTGTCTGTGGCAGCCATAACTCATCAAGAATTCAACATATACGCTTCAAAAATTTCAGAGAACGTTTGTGGTTGTGGTCCGGATTGCAGTGCCAAATTTCAGGTCGAAAGTCCAAAAGGGGGGGCTTGCTAGATGCAAATATATTTACCATGCTATTCCTACGGGAAACGAGAATAGCTGTCAAATTTACTGTTGCCATTTATTGTTCCCTAACTGTGAAAGTAAACAGTTAAAATAGCATTTAACTCTTCTGCTGCAAATCTGATGCCGTTTGCAGATTCCCCACATTTCCAAAAGCATTATTTAGACGTTCCATTGCAGCTAAGGACCTGATTTTCTAATCAAACATGGGGTCGGGCACGGGGAACCCGCCTGCGAAATTTGGGACCTTACAGTGAAGTGCGTCGGGAATTACAGAATGCCAAAATCTGACGAAATAAATATCTCGATCGTTTGCCACGGGCTCTGAGAGCACTCGCCGAGTCAACAATGACCTTTGCAACACCGGGAAATTCTTCGTGTTCAAATTGTCATAAAATGTCGGGGGGGATACTCACAAAACTAACCATCAGTGCACGAAACAACAAAATATGCAGATTAAAAGTGATACACGAGCTGTCACAATTTGTGTAGAAACGAAGCCACGGGCCAAGTGAGAACCTGATTTTTAAACCAATCACCGGGGGTCGCTGTTCATGAAATTACGACCGTGTGGACGAATATCATGGAAGCCATAGGGCAGCAAAATCTGTGGTAACGGAAATAAAATTCTTGATACCTTACGCAGAAACTAAGCCACGGACTATGAGAGAGCTCACTGACGTCGACAACGATCCAAGTCAACACCGGGTAAATTTCTTCCCGTTGAAAATCTGTGCTAAAATGTCGGGGGGGGGGATTACAAAATTTACCTTTGATGCAGTGAAATGAAGAATATACAGATTAAAAGTGACACCCGGGCAGCGCCGGGTAAGTTCAGCTAGTACATAATAAAAGATGTCCGTGTGTCTGTCTGTGGCAGCCATAACTCATCGTGAAATCAACGTACATACTCCAAATTTTCAGAGAATGTTTCAGGCTGTGGTCCGGATTGCAGTGCCAAATTTCAGGTCGAAAGTACAAAAGGGAGTCTTGCTGGAAGCAAAATTATTTACCAGAAGAAAAAATATTTACCATGCTACTCCTACGCGATACGAGAATCGCTGTAAAATTTACTGTTGCCATTTACCGCTCCCTAACTCTGAAAGTAAAGAGTTAAAATAGCATTTAAATCTGCTGCCGTTGCCAGATTCCCCACATTTCCAAAGGCATTATTGAAGCGTTCGATTGCAGCTAGGGACCAGATTTTCTAACCAAACATGGCGTCGGGCAGGAGGAACCCGACTACATAATTTTGGGACCTTTCGGTGAAGTACGTCGGGAACAACAGAATGCCAAAATCTGATGAAATAAATATCGCGATCGTTTGCCACGGGCTCTGAGAGCGCGCACCGAGTCAACAATGACCTTTGCAACACCGGGAAATTCTTCGCATTCTAACTGTGTAAAATGTCGGAAGGGGGGATACTCACAAAACTAACCATTAGTGCAGGGAACACAGAATATGCAGCTTAAAAGTGAGACACGAACTGTCACAATTTGTGTAGAAACGAAGCCACAGGCCAAGTGGGAACCTGATTTTTAAACCAGTCACGAGGGACGCTGTGCAGAAAACTTGGACCGTGCGGACTAATATCACGGGAGCCATAGGGCGGCAAATTCTGTGGTAACGGAAATGAAAATCTCGATACCTTACGCAGAAACTAAGCCACGGGCAATGAGAGAGCTCGCTGACGTCAACAACGATCGAAGCCAACACTGGGTAAATTTCTTCCTGTTGAAAATCTGTGCTAAAGTGTCGGGGGGGGGGAGAGGGTACTTATAAAATTTACATTTAGTGCAGTGAAAATAAAAATGTACAGATTAAAATAGGAACCCGGGCAGCGCCGGGTACGTTCAGCTATAATACAGGGTGAATCTGAAAAAGTGGGCAAAACTTTACGGGGTGGTAGAACGCAGCTATATGAGCAATATTCGTCGTAGAATGTATGGTCGGAACGCAAGCGGGGAGAAGTTAAAAGGTAGTTTTCCACTGTCACATTTAAAGAATGAACACAAGAAAGAGAAGAGATACTTCAGAAAACATTTTATTAACAGGAATGTAATTGAGGTACATGCTCAAAGAAATTGCTCAAAAGAGCTGCCGCCAGCTGTAATGCAGGCTTCACACCTGCGGGATAGGGACCGACGCACATTTGCGAAGACACCAGGCATTTTCCGAATGTCGCCGGCAACAACGGCGATCCTGGCGACTAGATCCATATCGGTTTCAATGGGGCACTCGTAGATTAGGCTTTTCATATGGCCCCACAGGAAAAAGTCCAAACACGAGAAATCCCGCGATCTTGGAGGCCAAGCTATGGGACCACCTCGACCAATCCATCGCCCTGGGAATGTTGCATGTAAAGTGTTCCGCACATCTAAGCTGAAGTGTGCAGGCGCACCGTCGTGCTGGAACCACATTCTCGACCTGCTGGGGGTTGGAATCGGACGCAGCAGCTCCGGCAACACCTCTCGTAGGAATGTGTTATACGATTTGCCGTCCAGACGGTGTGGCAGGAGGTATGGGCCAACCAAATGGTCATGGAGGATCCCTGCCCAAACATTTACGGAGAACCGCTGCTGGAGCAAATGAGGACGTGTGGCATGCGGGTTGGTAGATGCCCACGTGTGTGAATTGTGGTTATTCAAAACGCCCTCATGGGTGAAAGTGCACTCGTTCGTAAACAGAACATGTGAACCAAAATCCGGCTCCGCTGCATTCTGCTGGAGGTACCAACGTGCGAAATCGACACGTGGCTGATAGTCCGCCGGTGACAACGCTTGTACCTTCTGCGTACGATAGGGGTGCATTCCTTCCTCCTGTAGCACACGGCAAACCGACATTTGGGACACGTGTATTGCACGGGAAACCGCTCGCGTGCTACATCACGGTCGCTCTTCCACCCTATGCAGAATGTCCTCTGCAAGTTGCGGCGTCCTGACACGCCCTGCGTCTTGCTTGGCCACGGCGAAGGATCCCGTTTCACACAGCTGCCGATGCAAGCGCTCGAAGGTTTTCCGATCTGGAGTGCATCTCATTGGAAACCGGTCGCGGTAACGTCTCTGTGCCTCACTTGCATTCCCGTCCGCCGCACCGTACACAAAGTGTATATCCGCCATTTCGTGGTTAGTATAACCAGCCATCCTCTCGGCAATCCACGGTAGAAATGCCGTTGGTTGCGAGGACCGACCCTTTTATACCATTTCCAACGCCATCTAGCGGCTCGCCGTTTGTGTTCCGCCCATACTTTCTATGACGAATATTGCTCGTATAGCTGCGTTCTACCACCCCGTAAAGTTTTGCCCACTTTTTCAGATTCACCCTGTATACAATATTTGAAACTATTACTACATACGTTTTACGGTTCACTGGAGTATGATTCGCTATCGCATTTACCTGACAGCATCAGAGGCTGAAATTATTGGGTTGGATGGGCTTGGAAAGACCACCGTCCGTCGGATGGGGCGTTAAGCCGTGGCCCCGTTTATGGGAGAGTCATACCCTGTGCACGTTAAAGAAAACACTAGATGGCTTTGACGGGAGGCTACCACCTGTCTTCCAACAGTTCTCCAGTGGTTCCCTCCCCGAAACTTCTTTGAGCATTCGGGACCTTGTGACCTGGCCATTTAACTCATTTTGTGCAAAAAAAAAGTCTCTCAGAGATAAAACAGCCCAACCCAACGTCTAATGAAGAGGAAAGGAATTTTGGAATGGCTCTTCATTTCTCATGAAATTTTATCTATTTATATGAAAGTTGTTTGGAGAAGTTTGAGAAAAACGTTCCCTGAAGAATGGTAAATTATAAAAATGTTCTTGTTTTTGAGCGTTGGATTTTTTTTGCCGACATGCAAAATTCAAATCGTAAAGTTCACATAAAAGTAGAGTTATCTTTACTTTTTGGCATTTAAAATATTAAGTATATTTAAACAATAAAATACTATCCTTAATTATTCATATATTTTAGTTACATTGGGTTATGTCTTTATTTCAGTGTTTTGAATGTTTAAATAATTCACAGAAACAGTTGAGCAGAGAAATGGACTCTTTCATTACATCTAGTATTTTGAAAAAAAAATTGTTAGGTGCAAGCACTGACAGGGTAAAGAAAAGGATTAGAAACTGTTTGAAAATCTAACACATTCTTAATATGCATCAATATGAACCTAGATTGAGATGTGGCTTAAATTTGAAAATAATTAGAAAAAAACATCGAAATTTCTGGGGAAAAAATGCGAAACATTTTTCTTGCACAATTCTTGCCACTTTTATGGACAGCTGAAATTGCTTTTGGACGTGCCAAATATCAACTAATTTTAACGAATCGTCCATAAATCTACGACTATTGTCAACCCTACTGGTGTAATGTCTCAGAAAGATTGCTGATCCCTGTCTTATATCAGAAGCTGACCTATGAGAACTATCGAAGCATCCTCTTCAAAATCTCATAGTCTCTCAGTCTCCACTCAAGTTTCGCCCCTGGGACTATGATATTCAGATGATAGTGTCAGTGTTGTTTGATGAATACAGTGTCTGGTGCTGCGAACAAATGAGTTTTGGTCTACATTAGGGGTTCTCAACGTGGGGAACGCGGTAAAATTTTTTTGGGATACGCCGTGAGAGCTCAAAAGTCGCTAGATCTAGTAACGAAGTCAGTGTTTTATTTTATTCCCATTGTTATACTATAACTATAGTTTTATCTATCTAAACAAGGGGTACGCCAGTTACACACACATTTCCAGAGGGTACGTGAAACATAAAAGTTTGAGAACCACTGGTCTACATGAAAGATCCTAATCCCAACACTGTTACTCTGACTATTTTCTCTGATACTGATAACCGAACTGAAATGCTGTTTTGATTTTAACATAACAGAAACATTTTGATCTTTGCAGACAATGAAGATGATAACGACCGCATTGAAGTGATGAGCTATAGAGAGCTTGTTTTGTTACCTGTTAAAAGAGTAATATTTCAACGATACTCATTTATCTGGTTTGTTTTTATTGAAGAGAAAGAGAAAAATAAATTTCTCTTTTAAAATGAAAAGTAAGAAATATTTTTCTTCCGAAACAAAGTGATGAAAGTTATAGTAAATAAAATAAATGTATCAAGAGTTTTTGAAGTTACATAAGATTGGTAAATAAAAGGAATGTATTTCACGATTCATTTGAAAAGGATAAAAAAACTTTCGACATTGCATAAAAATTCTTTATCCATTGCACAACTCTCCTTTCATTGCTTCATCGCCATTTCATAGAACCGTTGCATCAAGGTGACTGTCAGATTCGGGACCAATAGACTACGCTTGTTGTGGAAGAGGATTTGATTTCAACACTGCTTTTCTTTTTCCCTGTTTTTAACAGAATCCCCCACGAGGACAGGACGCCGTGAAAGAGATTTCGACTGCGTCGTTCCAATGTTCTCTGTCGACTTAACTGAAAGAAGTCATACGCAGTTAAAATGACAATAGAATCTATCTGAGGAAGCAGAATGTATGGATTCCATGTGTTGCTGACATTGAACGATGAGACGCAATGGGATGTCGCTTGCGAAAAATAGAGAGATTGGAGAATGCCACTGAAATAAAAATTTAAATGTCTTTTGTGCTTCGTATGATGAACTCTTCAAATTGGGTAAAAAATGTAAAGTTGTAAAATGGTAATTCCCTAATTTTGGTAGGGTAAGAGCTTTACAGTACAAAATGAAAACCGTCTCTTAAGTATGTATAAAAGAAGCCAAGAGCCGTGGATAATTTTCTTTCTGAGTAAATGTTAAACAAATTAAATGCATTTGGGGGGAAACTTTTTTTTTTAGCTTTTGACTATTTCTGAATAAAATCTAGTTTTAGTTTCACTACATTTTATAATAAAAATCAACGATAAAAAGAACTGAATAAATGAGGTCACTTCATATAGCAGTAATTGTCCATAAGACTAGTAACTGATATTTTAATTTTTAAAAATATTAATAAAGATTATCAGTGCTAAAGAAGCGAAATTCTTCAGCTCTCGAAACAGACATCCTTATGATAGGTAAAATTAACAATGTTTGATGGTGATATTAAATCAACGTTTGAGATTTCATGCATATCATCAAACTTGTTTAATTGAACAAGCTAATCGAAAATCTGTGATTTTACAAGCGCTTTCTACATTTTATGTTTCTGTATTTTTTTAGAAATAACTTTCGACCTATAAAGTGATTTTTATCACTTAATTCATATACATATTCGTTTACTTTTTTTTTAGTGATTCTTGCATATTTCATTTCATTCAGCCACCATTTTGCGGAACATTACTAATGAAGCAAGGAGTCAAGAGAAGCAGGTGCCCATCCCTGGAAAAACATGATTGAAAAATTAAGTTATGGAAAATAACGCAGGTATACCACAAAATAAATGTCGTTTTTACCTTAACGAAATGTAATATTTTTTTTTGTTTTCGGAAACATATAATTTATTATTATTTATTTATTAACATAAAATAAGATATTCTGCATGTATTTTCCAAAAATAAATTTCCATTTTTCATTCGGTTTTCGGGCATCCTTAGTTGTATGTTATGATACAAGCATGATTGCAGTTTTCGCAGCTGCGTCCATTAATGAATTGCGGCTAGACCTAAATATTTCCATTTTGAAACATTTAAGAAACAAAATACAACTCTATCAAAATATTATATTCTTTGTTTACCTGAAAAACACTTTTATACTCTGAAACCATTTTTACCTCCTCCCTCCCCCACAGCATTACCTAAATATGGTAGGTTTTTATGTAAATAATTTTCACCAAATGTATTGCTCTGTGACTCATTAGTATTTTTGCTTTCTAATTTTGTGTTTCGTTCGCATTTCATTCAAGCATCAGTTTTAAATAATATTGGTAGTATTTTGTACTTAGTAAAAGTAAATACTAAGTAAAACTAAGTACTACCAATATTATTAATGGAATTCCAAAGCATATACCTGAGTAATCAGAATGTTTACACAGGTATATTTCTAGAAATCAAGTGGTCCTCGATCCACTAGTTTATTTTCATTTCGAACTTCTGCAAACCACAAACTGATAGCATTGAAAATCAAAGTATTTTTACCTGCATTTCGCCATCTTTTTCCAAATCCTTCCACAGCACCACTGTCTCTGAAGAAACGTCGCAGAAGTCTCGTAAAGGCAAAAATACGTGACCTATGACATTGTGATGTTTTCCTCTGTCGTTGTCGTAGACGGTAAATTTGAGCGTTCTCTCATCTGCAGTTCGTCCTGGAAGCTGTGTGATAAATATATAAATTGAAATCGTGGAATGGAAAATAATTTCAAAAAATACAAATATACTGTTTTGGTTTACATGTGGGTCGCTCTGACCTGAGAGTTGTAGTGATGTAGAGTGGGAAATTTAATCAGTGATTGAAACAAATAAGTGAATAAAATTATGTATCATTTTGCATTTGCTCAAACTAAAAATGGGCTAATTGCTTAATAATTTCACGTATCTTCAATTGAAAGGTGCAAAGTCACTCTTAACATCGATGCCAGATTTAGAAAAAAAAAACGTTCTGAGCCAGGTCCTAATGATATGTCAGGTGTTCTTGACACAGCTAAAGGCCGCCGATCAAGATCGCCTCTGTAGCATGAGATGAATTATTCTACTTGTTGTACACAAATCAGATATCTATCACTTGAAGGCAGTCTTCTCAGTTTACCAATTATAAATAGCATACTGAAGAAGATGGCAATGTATGTTACGAGTATATTCAATTAATTGCTTAAGAAAATTCTCGATGTTTTTTCAGTTGGAACGTGTAAAGTCACTCTCAGCTTCAACGTTAGATTTAGAAGAAATATTGTCTTCAGCTGCATGGGATAAGAACTGACGACCTTCTGAAAAAACAAACAGGAGAAAAGTGACACCAATATTTGAATTGTGTACTTCAGGTTGAAAGTTCACATGGTTGAAGAGAGGAGATCTTGATCGGTGGACGGTCAGAACCAGTGTTGGCAAACGAAAAATAATTACATTCTGGATACACAGAAATTAATTCAATATCGTTTTTCGTTATAGCAAAAATTAAATTTCGTTATAACGTTACCTTAATGTTATTTCGAAATATTTTTAGTACAAATGCAAAATGATGAAATATGTTTTATCATTTTTACTTTATATACACTGCACGACATTGAAATTTCCCTACCCAGAAGGAGTGAGGGGATAGGGGTCAAATGTAGCACACACATAGCAATACATATTGGCATACCGTTATTTAATTTTCAGCCACTTACAGCTATTAGAAGATTGCATAATGCAGCACAATATGACAGCTTCAGTAGGTGGTTGCACCGCCGTAAACGGCAATACAGGTAGCAATACGGCGTGGCATGGAGAAACACAATCGACGGATCCTGAGGAATTGCACACCAAGCAGCGTTGACTTGCTCCCATAATTCATCGATATTCTGTGCCGGCCGGTGAGCACACGTCATGCAATGTGGTCCGCAGATTTTCAATTGAGGATAAATCTGGAGATCGTGCTGGCCATGACAATACGTGAACATGTTGCAAAGATTGTCTGGAGACCGTAGCAGTGTATACACGGGTGTTGTCATGCTGGAAAATGGGTTGCTGCAAGCCTTCCAGGCCCGGTAACAAAACCGGATGCAGAACCATGCTAACATATCGTGCAGCTGTCAGTGTTCCCGTGATGCAGACAAGAGGTGACCTACTGCCATATCCAATAGTACCCCATACCATTATGCCTGGCTGATGGGTGGTGTGGGGGTCTGAACAAAAGCTGGATCCATCCTCTCGCCAGGTTGTCGCCATACACGGACTTGTTGATCGTCAGCATCCCGACAGAAACAGGATTCATCATTAAACGCAACAGTGTTCCTTTCGTGATCCCAGTTCGCATGACTTTGGCACCAAGTCAGACGAGCGCTGCGATGGTTTGCAGTCAATGGCAGTAAACGTAACGGTGGCCTATAACACAGGTGTGCCTTATGCAACCTTCAGTTTACCTTTCAGGTCGTTATGGGGAGGGTTCATGGTTGCTGACACAGCCCGTCGAATATCGCTTGCAGTGCTCTGTGGTGACGAACGAGTGTGTCGAACAATGCACCTATCAACCTATGACTTCTGTCAGACAGCACCACTCTCCTTGCGACGCACCCTAGAACCTTCATTTTACCATTGTTGACAAAATGTCCAACAGTTTGTGCATCCCGATGAACATGGACAGCGGCATGCCGTGTAGTCCATCCAGCTTCACAATGGCCTATAATTCTTCCTCTCTCAAAAGCATCCAAATGGCGATAAACCTGCCGACGGCGTGTACCAGGCATTTTCGACCTTTGCTGAACAATTTTCGAGCAGAACCACCTAATCTAAACCGTTTGCACGACTTCCACCTGCATACACACAATACCATCCTTGTTCCTTCTTGCACCTTTTATTTCTTGAGCCACAACGTCATTGGCTCCGGTTTATTATTATTTGCATATCTCAACTGAGCACACCCACCCTTCTATTTGCATGTTTGTATGACATATCCTTCTGGGTGGGGCACTTTCAACGTCGAGCAGTGTCTATATATGCAGTAGCGTCGTCCAACTGTTCGCATCAGTTCAATCAATCCACTTGTTTAAAAACAAATAAAAAATTTGAAAAAAAGAAGGAAAATTATCAATATTAATAACAATTATTACTAAAAAATAAATGCATAACTTACACGTAAATAGAATTATTGGGATTGTTTTTTTTCTGCTATTAATTCTTAAAAACTTTGGTTTAAAAATAATAATGAAACAAAAATTGCAATTAGGAGACCCAGTTATGAAATAATACGATGAACCCACTGTAAGTATTCTAATAATGTATGTAAGGTGTACAATCGAAACTATAAAAACAGTCTCGTACCAGGAGGTAGTTTCGGGGGATGGGGAAGATTCTCAGAATTTAGTATCGGAGAGGGTTCGAGAATTTAGTTTCGAGGGGGGGGGGGGGGAGATTTTAGTTTGGGGGAGGGGTGAGTCAGAATAAGATTTGAGTAGGGCTTCCCAATTACTAAAATATTCCACCCCACAGGAAAGGCTAAATGATATTCTATATGGAATAAAATTTTATAGTTTTTTTTTTTACATCTTCTTTTAGTGTCGGACATGGCATATAAACTGACAGGCTCTTGTCAGACCTCTACAGCAAGCAGCTGCTTGAGGGGGCATTTATTTTTATTTTATTTATAAAATATAGGGTTAAATAAAATTATACAAAAACGCCTGTTTTGGATCTCAAAGCAAATTTTCGGGGGAGGGGGGGAACCCTCCATCCCCCTGGATACATCCCTGACTGAAGAAATTAACACCAAATTTCTACGAATTGTTCAGAATAAGAAGAAACATTGTTAATAAAAATTTCTGAGCATTAGTATACGATAATAATTCTAAATAGTATAATGATTTTTATAAGCAGATTAATATTTTTAAAACAAGTAGCTAAAATGACTCGAGGAAGTTTTTTAACAAAAGTGAATTCCCTTCAGAAAAAATATCGTCATAATGCGTAGTCGACAAAAAATAAAATAAACAAACAAACAAACAAATTCAAAAATATTGATATAAAGCAATCAATTGCTATTCTGTTTTATTCATTATTATAAGCAAAAATGTCGTCTAATAATTTTGAATCCAAATTATTTCTTTCGTTAGAGAGAATCCGCTTAATCATAAAAAAAACCTGAGTTGCAGTTTCCAGTAGAACAATTCGTAGATGTCTATGCAATGCTTTGCTTTGATTTTTTTCAATAGTGAAAAATATTTTCCTTTTTAGAAATTCTCTTTGCTCTCTCAAATTTATTTTATGAAAATTAAATTTTATTTTCTTTTGCCTCCAGTGTTTCGGTTTCATCAAGATAGATTTCCAGGAAATCATTTGTTGAGTCGTTTTATGACACTGAACTATTTTTATCGATGCTTTCATGAAGAAGAGCTCATGCAAAACAAATAAATGAGTTTTCTCTGAAACAGACTTCAAAAACGAATAAAAATAATCTCATGAATATATATATGAATAAAGAAATTGAAAACATTACCTATTTAATTTTACGCAGTCTCTTCTCACAGGAGCTTAAGAGAAGTGCAAGGTACACGTCGTCATTGCTCGATTAAATGAGAATTACTTCCTTTAAAAAAAAGAGTTGAAAAAAATTGATTGTCCTGACTGTCAGGACAACCAATTTTTTTCAACTTATTTTTTCAAGTGTTCCTTGTCTACAGGACTTTTCCTGTGATATTTTATTACTGAATTGCGTCCTTTATTTTTCTCAACATATGATTAAGTGAGGTTGGTTGATAACGGATGTGCAAATATAAAATAAATACCCCCTCAAGCAGCTGCTTGTCATAAAGGTCTGACAGGAGCCTGTCAGTTTATATGCCACAGTAGAAGATCTGAGAGGATGGCAGGACCTCAACAGAAAACAACACGAACATCCATGCCTTACCCGGGCTCGAACCCAGGTCCCGTAGATCAGTAGCCAAGCGCGCTAACCACTCGGCCACGGGACGGCTTGTGCAAATATGCATAATTGAAATATTTCGGGGGCGAGGGGGGGGGGGTCGAAGGTTTGGTGCGAAGTTAGTGCGAAAATCAAAACAGAAAGTTTCGACTATTGTCAACAAGTTAATATCCCCTACCTTCAATTCTCCATCCTATACCCAAATTATCCCACGTACATAATTCCTTTTCTAAGTGTCTCACCCGATCACAGGGAATTGTAATATACTTGAGATTTTCGTCCTATTGTAATTGTCCTGTTTTCCTTCTGCGTGAATGGAGACTCACCCTTTCTTTCCCACTCCAGCTGTTATCCGGCTATCACAAAGCCCTTTCTCTGAGCGCCAGTTGGGAAAAAGGTAGCTGAGATAGCTGCTTCGCAAATTCTTTTGGAATGTGGAATTGAGCAGAGTCACTGAAAGCCTTTATACGTTGATAATAAAAGTAAATTGCACATCTGCCCGTTTCACACAAGTTTTTAAATATGTCTTATAAAGGAAAAAGTCTGAAATATATCAACATAAATACAGTGAAAATAACGGAATGACGAAATTAATTTTTCCGCTATTTGTTACGTTTTATCGTTAAAAATATTTTGAAATTCGGTTAACGTTTTTCATAACGTTATTCAAAAATCATTTCGTTATTACGTTATTTCGTTACATTACAATAATATTTTCCAACACTGGTCAGAACACTTGACATGTTATCAGGAGATCATGGGTTCGTATCCCACCCGGATCAAAACAATTGTTTCCCAAAATCTGATATCAATCTTAGGAGTGACTGCATTCATATCTTTCAATAAAAAAAAGAGCTAGTTGTAGCTGTACTTCTCCAAAAACAGTGTTCGGTATGGTTTGGATTGTTTTACCTCAATGTGAGCTGCACTATTTTGCATACAATGGGCGAAATTGCCAGGTCACAAGTACTCCGAGGGCTCAAAAAGGTAGAACAAAGGGGATCCATTGGACGGCTGTTAGGAGACAGATGGAAGCCTCGCTTCAAGGTTATCCAGCGTGTTCTTTAACATGCACAGGGTATGGTTTTCACGAACACGAGTCCACAGCTTAACATTCCATCCGATGGACGGCGGGTTTTCAAATGCCATTGGTGTCCGCTACTAACTGAGAGCAGGGCTGTGAGTTTTTGAGGACTGACCCAATTTTTGCGTAACACTGATCCAGATGGGACTTGAACTGCAGATTACGAGCCTGATACGCCTGCCCCCTGTTCAGTATGGAAGAACATGTCTAAAGCTCAGAGATGCATGTGGGAATCATCTAACCTGTGCCTGTAAGGCATTAAAATGAGTGATTGGAAAATTGGTGAGACAATTCTTTTAAATAGATGGTGCGGCGACGACTTTAATGTATGATGCCATTTTTAGTAATTTATTAGAGAAAAACGTGTTTCCTATAATAGCAGATTTTTCTGTGCAAAAAAGATTTTCACCACACCGCTTTAGATGTTTCTATGACACATTTGTCTTGAGATATGGTATTTTCACAGTATTTTGAACAGTGACGAATTTAGTGGAGGGGAGTGAGCGGCCATATTGTCCACTTCCCAGATAGATGGCGCCACTGTCACACCAACTGAAGAAAATCGTTAGCCGATGATGATGTAACGATTAGCATAACTGGCATGTTTCCAGGAGACTTGGGTTCGAATCCCATATATGGCAAAACAGCTTATTGTTTCACAACTTTATAACTTTCAATATCAAGCCATACTATATTATATCATTATCAAGCCAAACTGTATTACGTCACTATCAAGCCATACTGTACATTATTTATTTATATTCATTCCTCCTTTTGCTGACGAAAGGCTTACTGTCTAACTACTCCAGGAGCCCAAAATCATTCTTAATTCATCTTTGGTTGTGGAAAAAAAAGACAATCATTCTATATTCTGCCAGTTCATTACCCATCAAGACGACTATCGTTTGAGTCTGTAAATACAAATGAAAGGAATAATGCCGAAGTACGTCTTTATAAAATTTCGGAAATTAAATGCCATACGTGTAAAATAATGGTACACGGTTTTAGAATTTATATTAAAATTTTAATAAAAATATTGGCGATTTAAAGATCATATATGACATTGTACAAAATAAATAATAAGCAGCTCATTTGAATTCGATTCATTAATAACTTTATTTTAAATAGTTATAAAACCTTTAAACATGCCCAAGTTCATTCTGCCTTATTCTTTACCTTACCCTATCATAATTAATGGAGGTTCAGTGATTTACCTAATAAATCAAGGAAAATACCACTATGAAGACTATAAATAAATAAATAAATACCCCCTCAAACAGCTGCTTGCCACAGAGGTCTGACAGGAGCCTGTCAGTTTATATGCCATAGTAGAAGGTTTGAGAGGATGGCAGGACCTCAGCAGAAAAACGACACAAACAGCCACGCCTTATCCGGGGCTCGAACCCAGGTCCTTAGATCAGTAGCCAAGCGTGCTAACCACTCGGCCATGGGAAGACTATCAAGCGAAAAATCAGCTTACGATAAAACCCTTGTAATAGAGATTAATAAAAAACTACAGAGGTGGTTTTCGAAACACTTCCAAGCAACGATACACTATAAATGGCAAGAGTATTTGAATGTTAAATTTCTCTATCCTCAAAAAAGGCAGTAAAACAGATACAATTTTTCCATAATTCTCCGGACTGCGCTATGCTTGCAGATGACAGAAGCTTAAGTGACTTCACTTAGGTCACATAAAAATTGTGTTTGTTACCTATTGAGAGGCTAGCAAATAGTATTTTGACACTTTTGAAATATCACAGCATATTTCTCTGCACAATCCACTTTGTATGCAAGTGAAAAATATAATCCTTGATAATTTTTGGTTTCTTCTTGCATATAGTATACACAGGGACGGATCTAAGGGGGAGATGCAAGGGGTCATAATATTATCAAATGCAGGTTTCACGAGAAAAATTCATCTGATAATAGTAACAATAAATGATAATTCATTTAACAATAGCTAAAATAAATGAGAATTCATCTCATAGTAGTTACAATGAATTATAATTCATTTGATAGTAGTTACAACGAATGATTCATCATCTGATAGTAGTTACAATGAATGATAAGTCCTCTGATAGTAGTTACAATGAATGGTAAGTCATCTGATAGTAGTTACAATGAATGATAAGTCCTCTGATAGTAGTTGCAATGAATGGTAAGTCATCTGATAGTAGTTACAATGAATGGTAAGTCATCTGATAGTAGTTACAATGAATGACAATTCACCTGATAGCAGTTGCAATGAGTGATAATTCATCTGATAGCAGTTGCAATGAATTATAATTCATCGAATAATAGTTACAATGAATGATAAGTCATCTGATAGTAGTTACAATGAATGACAATTCACCTGATAGCAGTTGCAATGCGTGATAATTCACCCGATAGCAGTTGCAATGAGGACAATTCATCTGATAGCAGTTGCAATGAATTATAATTCATCGAATAGTAGTTACAATGAATGATAATTCATCTGATAGTAGTTACATTGAATGATAACTAACCTGAAACACAAAAGTCTCTTCGAAACGTGGATTGCATGTTTTCTTCTTTAGTTTGGACTGTAGATATCGCCTTTCGTCAGGCATTAGGTATATCCTGAGAGATAAAATAAATATAATATTAAGTACTGGAAGATTTACACTCATTCTATGAATAACACTGTTGACTCAAAATGCGAATCAACAGTGACGTGTGCTTTAGCCTATTAACTAAAGCACAATTTTTAGTCATAAGCAACACTTATGGCATTATACTTTGGTACTTACAGTTTTTTAATCAGATATAACACATGAAGCATTATTAATTCAACACATTTAGGATTCGTCTGTATCTTCTGTAAATCAATCAGAACACATGAAGTATTGAATTGAAAAGAAAATTTATTGTACACACCCAGCTAATAACGTATGGTTTGGCCCTAACAACAGCAGCAAATACAGGCATAGATTCTACCAGGTTTTGGGAATTTTCGGATGGTATTACGGCCCATGATTCCAGGTCAGGCTTTCGTAAAGCGCCAAAAGTTGCTGGTAGTGGGTTTCAAGCTCGAATTCATCGCTCCACTTCGTCCCACTGATGCTAAATAGGGTTCAAATCCAGATAATGAGAGGGCCAGTCAAGGGTTGGGAACGCAGTAGAATACTGCTCTAACCAGTTCTTCACCAAACGGGAGCTTTGAGACGGGGAATTGTCTTGTTGAAAGAAGGCATCATGATGGGGGAAATGGATAGCCATGAACGGCTGGTCGGCGAATACATCAACATAGCCTTGTGCGAGATGGCGGTCTCAATAGGTACAAAGGACCGCAAGGTGGCCCACATAAACAAGCCCCAGAACATTACACTACCTCGATTGGGTCGATAAGGGTACTAGATGTGAGGGTCATATGTTGAATGGTTTTTCCACAAACCTTCATAGCTGTCCCATCGTTAAATGCCGATCATAGTAACTAGTCATAACTCTCCATTTCGACGTTATGATATAAGAGTGGTGATGCTCATCTCGAGAATTAACTGCCTGGTTATGCTCACATTTTTCCTGTTGGCTGCAGGTTTTAATGTAGTCCTGGTAACCATGTGCAACGGTCGTATGCCGAAATACCAGACGTTGTGCATCGCAGAAATGGAGTATTCCATCTTTCTTGCACCCATTATCTTCCAACGATCAAATTCGCTGAGGTCGCCATATTTACCCATTATAATAGTCACAGGTATGATATACAGCAGGTAGGTTTCTGATCTATTTATTCCCTAGAAGGGGTTTCGGCTAACCCATTATTGTGGCAAAGGAGGGAGGTATGTGGATTTTGCAATGTGTATAACTGATTGTTCTTTCAATGTATAATTACCAACTCTTACAATATTTTAATCAGAGACTACACGTAGAGCTTATAATTATAGTAAACATAAAATATTACGACACTATCTCATATTTATATATTGAAATATCGGATGGATTCCCAATATCGAATATATCGAAATATACCGAAATATCTCATATATCGGGCAACTTCGTGTAAAAAAAAATGAATAATCCCTCAAGCAACTGCTTGCCACAGAGGTCTAACAGGAGCCTGTCAGTTTAATGCGTCATAAACAAAAATCTGTGAGGAAGGTGAGACCTCAGCAGAATAAAAAATAAATAAATACCCCCTCAAGCAGCTGCTTGCCACAGAGGTCTTGACAGGAGCCTGTCAGTTTATATGCCATAGTAGAAGGTCTGAGAGAATGGCAGACCCTCAGCAGAAAAATGACACAAACAGCCATGCCTTACCCGGGGCTCGAACCCAGGTCCTTTAGACCAGTATCCAAGCGCGCTAACCACTCGGCCATGGGACAGCAGAAAGTAGCCAAGCACGCTAACCACTCGGCTATGGGACAGCAGAAAGACAACACAAATATCCATGCCTTCCCCGAGACTCGAAGTGAATATAATTGAAACTAAAAAGGAAAAAGAATATTAAATTAAATATTTAAAATATGAATTTACTGATACGTGTTTTAAAAAGCAAAGAAGAAAAAAAAAGAATATTTATATTCATTTTAAAAAGGGTGAATGCCTTAAAATGGATTACTTTTACTCACAGAAAAATTATTGGCGTACAGTTTTCCTTTTTTAAATTATTTGATATAAGGAGTAGAGAGTGTAACTAATTTTTAACTTTTTTCCTTTTGGTTTGAAATCGCACAAGTCTTTTTTTGGGGGAGGGGGACGGGGAAGAGAGGACACTTTCTTTTTCACTAGTCCCTATTTTTTTTGCCCTTAAGTAGAACACTTAGAGATTTACTAAGATACCTTCAGTGATGGCTTTACGAAGAAGGTGTCCATCTCGAAAACAAGTACTACTTTATTAAGTAACATATTTCGAGTTCGAATTTACTAAAGTAACAATATGTCACCGCCAATAGTTGTCGGGTCCTCTAGTGCAGCGTTTTTCAAACTGAGGGTCGTGACCCATTAGTGGATTGTGAAATGAATTTAATGGGTTGCGACCAGTATTTAATGAAATAGAATAGAAAATACCAGAATGGATATCACAGATTGAGTAGCAATGTAAAATATATTTCTTATTGTGTGTTGCGTTCAAAAAAGTTTGAAAAACATTGCTCTTGTGAAATATAGATTCATGTACATATATTACTTAGTACTTTCACTTCGACAGACACATTTGTGTAGTGTTAACTTCTGCCAAAGAAAAGTTAATATCTGAAAGATACATTTTTGTTTACTTTTAATACATGAATGTAGTGAGTTCGCAACTTGGGGCAATTTTACCCCAGTGCTTTCCCCCTACGACGTCACCGACCATGCCCCCTATGATGTCACCGGCCACACCCCCTTATTAATATTCATTATTAATAATTCATAATTAATAATTCATAATTAATCCCCCCTTATTAAAAAAACCCTTTATTAAAAATTTCTCCCCCCTTACTAACCCCATTCCTCCCCCTTTTAACCCGTAGCGCCATCTGGCGACTAGGAGGAGTATTATTTTTGGAAAAACCCCTATTTTAACTCTAATTTCCCAATTTTTCAGCGAACCCGTTATTAAAGACCCCTGGTTGACCCACCTATATTTTAAGCCCCCCTTAAACTCCGAATAAGTCCCTTACCAACTAAACTTCGGGTGGCAACGATCGGCTGATGCAAGCCTCCGAATAATTGCATGGGTGGCAACCTCACCACGCAGAAAGGGATGATGCAAGTCTCTAAATAATTGCAAAACATTCGATAGCAGTCACTTACAGAAAATGAACTCCAAAAGTTGTATTACCCATTTTTTATTCCTTATTAATTCAACACTCATTAAACCCCCCTCCCATTTATTAAACACCCCCGCCCCTTATCAAAAGTTCACTCTATTAAAACTTCACTGATCGCAAACTTCCATCCTTTTTACAAGTCCACTAAATTTAGAAAATCAACTCCCAAAGTTGTATTACCCATTTTTATTCCTTATTAATTAAACACTCATTAACCCCCCCCCTTCCCGTTATTAAACCCCCTTATCAAAAATTCACTCTATTAAAACTTCACCAAACTCCTTTGGTTGGGTAAAAATGTAATAAAAGGAGAAAAAGCTGATTTAAAATAGGTAATTATGAAATGATATTGAGGTGTAATATGGTCTGTAGGGGTAACATATAAGACTCGCTTTAGAACACACAACAGACGTTCGATACCTCACCCCAGACCACGTTTTATTGACGGATCACTCTCAAGAGTGAAAAAATTTTCGAAGTCTTTAATCTTTCATCTGTGTCAACAATCGTGCGCTTCGAATTGACCTTTCTTCTAATCATACGACGAGGTTGCTTATCGATGGGTGCAATCGGACTTTCAACATATCATGCGACACACAGTCCTGGTGCAATCACTTATCAGTTTGGGGGTCAAGAGGACGAGTGCAGAGCGCTCCACAGTGTTTGCATTTGTCGCTGATAAGGTTTTAAAATAGAAGCTAAGTCAATAACACGGTTGCACTCTAGCTCCCAAGAGGGTGTATATAAACACTGCAGCTTCACTAGCTGTCATTCTGCTGTCAGAAGTTTCACTGTTAGTCACAAGTTCTGCTCTTAGTTTTGAAGTCTCTCTTTGGTCACTATGGAGAAAACCACCCTGTCATTCAGTGAAGTTGTTCGCTCTATACTCGTGAGTGTCAGTACCCCCTCATACCTGAAAGCCATATCGTATGAAGAATGCCTGCAGATTGTGATGAATATATTGACTGAAAATATCTTACAAGCTCTGAGCATCGTGTGTGATGGTGAAACCATCGCCATAGAATCGCACAAAGTGGCTCATGAATATTTATGCAGTGTGCTGAAGAAGCGGCATTAAAACATGCTGAAAACATGGTTTATAGGGCTGTGGTGGAGGATGCTATGACATCAATAGAGATAGTTAACATCGTTGAAGTTGTAGCAAAACAAGAGAAAAAAAGAAAAGGTTCTTTTCAAAACCACTTCATTTGTGTCGAAAGGATTACCGATCGTACAGTTTCTGTTCACAACTCTTACTTCTCATCTACACGTTTCTTCTATATCTCTACATTCGATTCACTGTCACCCGGTTAACAAAGTAAATTTTATAGGGTGTTTAACCTTCAGTTAAAATGATAATTTTACACACTATGTTAGGATTAACAACTCTTATAGCGTATAAGTAGTTTTTGTTTGCTAGGATCCCTCTCCACTTTTAAAATTTAGATCTTACACATTCTTGCAAACCCGACAGTCTTTTCATATTAATATATGTATTTTTATAACCATTGTAAAGTCCGTTTTAATCAACACTTATTTCTTTTAACCCCGCGACTATTGGTTGTTGCATTTTTACTAGAAGAAGGACTACCCCGCAGTAACTGCCCCACAGAAAATATAAAATGCTATTGGGTAAAAAAATTTATAAAAATTAATAAAAGGAAAAAAAAATCTGATTTTATTCGTCATGATGAAAAATATTGAAGGTAATAGGGTCAACCTAAAAGACCCGTGTTCGGATCCTCACCCCAGACCACGTTTTACTGCCGGATGGTTTTTAACAAAAGTCCTACGAAATTAAAAACTCCCCTGTTACGCGACATGGTTTAAAAATACTTATTACGGATGTATCCTCAGTACATGATGCAAACTCTTTCCTAGGAAGTAACGCTACTCGAAGAAAAATCAGCTATGGGAGTAATCATTAATCTACAAGTACTCGCACAGTTTATAAAAATCGTCTCTTCCACCGTTTATCGGTGAACGTGAAGACGCTGACGAAATTCACGTTGCGGCGCCAGTTACATGCTTTTACAGGGTGAAGACTGTGCGGCAGAATGCTATAGAAAGTAAGAATGCTAAAAGTAGAATTCATACGTTTCCGTAAAAAACTTTAGTTCCAACATGAGTTAAAGGAGTGTGGTTCGACTCACTTTGAGAAGAGCAGTCGCTCCGTCCAAAAGCCTAATGAGAAAGTTAAATAATGACATGATGAAATGTTCAGAACAACAGAAATCCCATTTAGGGGGCCTCGGATCTTGAAGTGCGTTCTCCAAGTGATAACTGCTGATTTTACAAGGTAGTCATTGCAATTAAAGAATACAGCGGTTACATTCAGAATAGGATTTGAACTCGTACGTTAGAAAAGGGAACAATTGTTAATGTCATAAGAAATGTGTGACGTATAATTCAGTGGAAAATCTTAATACGAAAATCTTTAGCATTATTCCCGGCGTCCTTTGTTAGGTGATAGTATTAACATCCTTCTACGTTGTCACTTCAAATTTTCAAATGACATTCGGGGTAGTTATCACTTAAGTTTCAACTTTTATTTTTTTTTCCAATGACGATAATGCACCGTTTCTGTGGAATTCTTCCATGCAAAAAATGGTGCAGGGGGCGATCTTTCTCACACTTGCGATATAACCATGCACTTTGGTAAAAACAAACCTGGTTCATGCATTTCCCATAGACAATAAAGATTTGAACTAAAAAGTCATTAAAACCGTGAATGGACTGATCTGATTGATAAAAATATGTGAAACGTAATGTACTGTGCTTGAGGGTTGACAACATTAATATAGACAGGGATTGACTTCCACACCTGTTTTCTCTTCACTATCATAAATTGAGAAACCTCGATGCTTGAGAAATGTTTCATTTAACTATCAAAGATGAATAGACCTCTGTAAAGTTTAATTCTCCACACAGTCTTCTGAGTTCATTCTGCTGTAGATGTCTAATTCTGCCAGGATCACAAGGGATATTTTACACATTCAATCAAGGACTTTCCCTTTTCCTGACATTCGTTAATCAAAGTGTCTATCTACAAAAGATACTACGCATCAGACGTTAATGACTTAATTATTACACTGACAACTACCTATCTGGTTCACATGTTGTGTAAGCATTTAGAATGAAAAACTGATTGCAAGTTTTTTTCACTGTCATAGAAATAAACTAACTCTTCAGATGCATGTTTCTCATTATGTATTCTTTGCTTTCTCTCATACAATACCCCTATCTCAAACACTGATACATCTACCACCTATGTGTATACTTACTTTCATAGCACCATTTGCCGAAAAGGTTAAACTGCAAGTATCTGAGTCAGATTATTATTTTTTCCATATATCTGCTAATTCTTTACGTTGAAAATCTCACAATAGCTTATTCAGTACTTTACCTCCGATACAGCTATAAGTTATGATGGCGAACATCTATCCTACAGATAGTAGGTTAGTTGTTTCTAAGAAACCTAGAGATCCATGGTAAGACATGAATGTTACTGAGCACCTATGTCGCATGAAAGGTAACGGTCAGATAGTTGTATTTTAAAGACTCACTCTTACATGCAATCAACAGATGCACGAACCTTCTGTCTCGTAATGTATGAAAATGAAAGGCGAACAGTCATTCTTTCACAATAAGTCAATGTTGACTGCATTAAATACGATTCGAATGGAAGACAATCCCACTTTCATTTGGGAAAACTCACTGGAAAACAACAATATTTCCATGAAAAGTTGGGCCCCAGAATCGAGACCTAACTTTGCATTCTCTGACTTAAACCGCTGATAAAACGTAACGTAAGCTCTCTCTCGACGGTTATTTCAAGGCACTATCTCTTTTCAGAGTTCCTGATCCCCTGGTACGTTTGAATAAGCGCATAAGTGTGTGAAGATGGTTAGCTGCAAACACAAGTTTTTCGCCAAAGATAGGGTGTTTCACTACAATCTAACATGGAGATGTCTGTTTATTTATTTTTCCCTATTTCTATACTAGTGTGAAATTCTTAGAACAAGTGGTACTATGTTCGTGTGAAAGTGGTTAGGACAAACACAAGTTTTTTGATAATGTTATGTATCTTGTTTGGAAATAACACTGTCTATGGAGCATTACTCCTGTACATACCATAAGCATAATGCCTTGCGATTCTAAGAGTTCCCAGAACCGATAGACAGTACTTTGCGTTTACAGGACCTAACGTATAAAGTCTTTCATACTTCAAACTCAGTCATCAAGACAATCCATATTGCAGAAGTAAGATTGAAAATGAAAGGAGAAGTGATAGAGAAGCGAAAGAAAAGCACCACACCCAGCATTCTCACATTAAAAGAAAAGCATTCGCACATTAAAAGAAAACGTAAGCATTCATCACCTCAAAACAGATAAGACAGAGGGCGCTATGTGCCGACTTGAAAACAGCAAGAAGGTTAGTAACCATGGTTTAACCATTCATTTTCTAAGTATTAGGACGTTCATGTTACAATTTCTTGCAACAACCTTCATAGCTAGTGAAGATACAAGTCTGCAACATTCACTCTTCTGTGTAAGCATGTGAATATTACATTTCAGCTGTATGTGAACCAAACATTCACTTGAGAAGAATATTTAAAAACATCAGTGTGAACTCATGGATACATAAAACGTGTCTCCTTCTTGTGTCTCTTCATATCTATATACTATTCTTATGAGCACAAAAGATAGAACTTTCGAAGGAAGATGAACCATGTATCAGTTTGAAAAAACGATTTTTTGTGTTTTGGACGTTTAACCAGCGCCATCTAGTGAGAAATATGTTGACTATCCGATTCGAGTAAACGTAAGGCAACAGCTGTCTGTTTATGAATGATTATGTATGTACGGTTTCTCTGATCTTATGCAAAGTATATTCATTTTTATGTGGTGTATGGTGTATACATAAGTGTATGCATATATCCATGCGATGGACTAAGTTTTTCTCCATATTGTGTCACACACCTGTTTTCGTCTCTGTATATGTGTTAATTGTATGTGCGTGCGTGCATTGCGTTGCGTGTGTGAGTGTGCTTTCATGTTTGTTACTGTGAATCGGATGTGTGTGAGTGTGTGGGTGTTTCTATGAATCGTGTGTTCAAACATGTTATCACTTGCTTGTTACAGAAGAAGAAGCTAACAATTTACAAACCTCATCAGATTGGCATTATAGCTCTATTAGGAAATCTCATCGATAAGTCACTAAACAGATAAGTTTACTAAAGATGTACTCTTGTATACAGTTTTCCAGATTCTTTTACATTTCTCGATTCTGTTAAGTAGAACAATGAAACAGCATTGCAGGAAAAATCTTTTATTCATACACTAAGAATATGGGTCCGATTGCACCCATCGATAAGCGACCCCATCGTATGATTTGAAGGAAGGTCAATTCGTAGTGCGCGATTGTTGACACAGATGAAAGATTAGAGACTTCGAAAATTTTTTCACTGCTGAGAGTGATCCGTCAATAAAACGTGGTCTGGGGTGAGGTACCGAACGTCTGTTGCGTGTTCTAAAGCGGGTCTTATATGTCACCCCTACAGACCATATTACACCTCAATATCATTTCATAATTACGAATAATTTATTTTTAAATCAGATTTTCTCCTTTTATTACATTTTTACCCAACTAAAGGAGTTTGGTGAAGTTTTAATAGAGTGAACTTTTGATAAAGGGGTTTAATAAAGGGAAGGGGGTTTTAATGAGTGTTTAATTAATAAGGAATAGAAATGGGTAATACAACTTTATGAGTTGATTTTCTAAGTTTAGTGGACTTGTAAAAAGGATGGGAGTTTGCGATCAGTGAAATTTAAATAGAGTGAACTTTTAATAAGGAGGGTTTAATAAAGGGGAGGGGGTTTTAATGAGTGTTGAATTAATATGGAAAAAAAAATGGGTAATACAACTTTGGGAGTTGATTTTCTGTGAGTGACTGCTATCGAAAGTTTTGCAATTATTTAGAGATTTGCATCATCCCTTTCAGCGTGGTGAGATTGCCACCCATGCAATTATTCTGAGGCTTGCATCAGCCGATCGTTGCCACCCAAAGTTTAGTTGGTAAGGGACTTATTCGGAGATTAAGGGTGGCTTAAAATATAGGTGGGTCAACCAGGGGTCTTTAATGACGGGTTGGCTGAAAAATTAGGAAATTAGAGTTAAAATAGGGGTTTTTCCGAAAATAGTACTCCTCATAGTCGCCAGATGGCGCCACGGGTTAAGGGGGAGGAAGTTTTTTTAATAAGGGGGAGAAATTTTTAATAAAGGGTTTTTTAATAAGAGGGGATTAATTATGAATTATTAATTATGAATATTAACAAGGGGGCGTGGTCGGTGACGTCATAGGGGAAAGCACGGGGGTAAAAGTGCCCCAAGTTGCGAACCCACTACTCATGTAGTTAGGATTACTTGAAGCAACGAACATCGTTAAGAGTATTGATATTCTCTACAACTGCAACAGATAATCGAAAGAACTGTATTAGTTTTTCCGAAATGACTTATAGTAAATTAATGAACCAGTAATTAAATATTGATTACTTTTCTGTTCAGTAGGAACCATCTCGAAATTGCCTTCTGTGATTTGATTGCTTTACACAAATTTGTACTTTCCCTTAGGACAGAAAAATAATAGAAAAAGAAAGTTGGCGAAGAACATTTATAAATGATAAATGGCTTCTGATGATGTTGAAGTCAGTCATTTTTTATTCATGTGCATTTCTGATAATGCTCAGTAATAATATATGGACTTTATACGTTGTTCGGACAAAGATGTTTACTCTAAATTGAAATTAATCATAACTCGTTCCTTCTGCTCTCGATTAAGCACTTTTAGTGATAATAGAAGATAGAATTGGAAAGATTAATTTAGATTCGATGTTTACACTATGTTTAAAAAGGTGTCCGGACACTTCCATGTTATATGAATGGAAAACCCTTTCAAAGCTTCCTAACACTGAAAATAAACTTTTTACTCAAAAACTGTTATTGGCGATAAATTGTAGATGTCACTCAAATCTCTCTAAATACATTTCCCACAATATTCGTTTAATATTTAAAGAATGAATGGAAGCTGAAGCATTTATCTTCAACTTTTGATACTTGTGAAAAAATACTTCAATAGATAAAATACAACTCTTGTAGCAATTTGCTCACTAACATAAATTAAATATCAGAAGTTTGTATGACGATTTTTTATGATTTCATCAATTTGGAGGCAATGTGAAATTGTCGTCTGCAGTTAAATGGTCCTGCTTCAATGACTCTTTAAATATTGATCGAAGATTGTTGAAAACTGACACTATCACATTGCCTCCAAATTGATGAAATCTTAAAAAATCGTCATACAAACTTAAGTTATTTAATTTATATTAGTAAACAAATTGTTACAAGAGTTATATTTTATCTATTGACATGTTTTTTCACAAGAGTCAAAAGTTGAAGATAAATGTTTCAGCTTCCATTTATTAATATTTTTAATTATTTTTAACTTTATATTTATTTAAAATAAAATTATTTAAGGATTTTAAGCAGAATTATCTTAAGATTTTACCTAATGATAAATAATATTCTTTTGCTTTAAGAAATTGGATCATTGATGATTTCAATGTGTAAGACACTTAAATGATTTTATGTTGATCTTAGATAATTATTAACGCTTAAAACTGAGGACGATTATTTTTACGACGTAAAATTTTAATTTTTTAAATACAGTCACTTTAACTATTAAAATGTTAGTGTTATCATAACACAGACGAGTATTAACTCTAGTGAGATATTGAATCTCTTAATGGTTAAGAATTTGTCTAAATATAAATGTAAATGTAATTTTCCAGTATGTAATAAACAATTTATCTATCTATCCAAAAAAATATTAAAGGTGGACTGCTACAGGAAGTTTTCCTTAATTACCAAAGTTTAAGGTAGAGTGGTATAAGAGAGGGAATGCAAGTTATCAAGGTTCAGTCATGGAGAAGCTAGTGAGAGGGAAGCTGTGTGCAAATTGCGAAAATTCGGGTCTAGAGAAACTAGTGAGAGTGAGGGAGTGCAAGTATGGGAGTAACCTCAAGCATAACAAGACACCGTTAAAATATTTTTTTTTAGAATTTATTCTCATTAAAGCGCACAATATACTCTTTTGTCTCTTTGTTCTATCAGTTTATTTGTTATTATTTTTTCAAAATATTATTAATATATATATATAATACATACATACCTCGTTTAACGCTGCCCCGAACAGAGCTGTTCGTCTCAAAAATTATTTTATATTTAAATATATATATATATAAATCCATTATAGTACTTAATGAGAGAATTAAATTGAGTTGATATATATTTTTCTCACAGGCGGTCAGCCAGTACAGTAAAGTGACCGCTATCTATCTTACGTTTTCAGCCAATGATATCTGGTGCGGCACTGTACACACTGCAGTCTCTCGGCCAATGATATTAATGCACTTTATTGCGCTCTCCTCGGTTTGAGCGGCTCTCGCCAATCTGTTTGCTTACATCGCCGTGGTCCTTCTTTCTAACATTATTTCGCGTTCTGGTGAACAGTTTTCTTCTGCCGCAGAAGACCTGGGATTTTAGAAGTTCCAGAATTTAAGAGTCGGAGTTTCGGAACGCCTACTCTAAATGCTGTTCCAAAACCATATTTTGTAATAATTATCATATAATAGGGTAACCAGTTAACATCGTCAATTTTTCTTTTTATCTATAAACCCCGCTACACTCCGATATGAAACAGCAATTTTGACCTATGGATCTGAATCTCTTCACTGAAAATAACGCAGATTTTGACCACAGCACCACAGTGAAGAGAATTGTTGTCGATGCGATCTCCTGCTACAAAGAAATGCTCTGGAAGAAGACGCTTCAGACAAGGCAATCAACCTTTCATGTCTTCTTCAAGCCTAGTCCATCTTCTCGCCAGTAACTCTCATCTCGTCTCCCAGCACGCGAAGTTCGCCATGTTCGAAGTTGCGCCGTGCACTGGCGAGTACAGTACACTTTAATTTTAAGTCGATATAATCGAGGTAATCGTTATTAAAATTTCCTTTCATTTTTATGCATTTGACAAAACAGAATGCATTCACAATATCATGTTTATCATCTGTATTAGTGTTTAAGTGTTAATGTTGATCGTAGATAATAAACTGCGATTTCGGGAACGCATCTCCATAGGAACTATGCTATAACGACCCCATATAGTTCTGATCAGTTAACGCTCTCATCTCCAGGAAAGCATCCCATAGCTAAACGGAAATGCCTGTATAGAAGTTTTACTATTGCTTCGCCTCCGTTCCAGTTTATTTATTAAATTACAGAGCGATATAGAAGGTATGGTCCATTGTCCCTCCTCTCTCCTAGATACATACATCTGTGAATATTTAGCATTTTTATAAATATTCATTGCTCTGTTAACTCTTCCACTGCATTGGCTCGGACTAATTACCAAGTCCGAGTAAATACAATTTTTTGTCTTTTTTTTAGGTCAAATTTAAAGGTTGAAGGTTATAGTATAATCTGCTTTGAGATGAAAAGATGAAAATTAAAACCCAGACTACAATATATGTTTAAAAAAATAACTATAAATACCCCCCTCAAACAGCTGCTTGCCACAGCGGTCTGACAGGAGTCTGCCATAGTAGAAGGTCTGTGAAGATGGCGGGACCTCAGCAGAAATACAATGCAAACATCCATGCCTTATCCGGGACTCGAACCCAGGTCCCTTTGACTAGTAGCCAAGCGTCCTAATCACTCGGCCACGTGACGGCTATTAGTTAAAAGTTCCACTCTTCCGGCAGGGTCGCATCTAGGATTACTAGAATTCTCAAGGGGAAGGACATCCTTTCTCCCATTGAAAATACTAGCAACTGTAACGAAGGCGAAAAACATATGAAATACACACACATATATTTTACTCCTATTTTTCAAGAAATCCATTAAACACCATTGAAACGGAGAGGAAAAATTTGTAATGGAACAGCGCCCCGGTTTTTTACGACATGACCCGCTTTCACTCCCTCTCCCTTCCCCTCATTTTTTTATGTAGATGGCCCTGTAAAAGAATATAAAACAATTGACCCGCGGGAAATTTTATAATTTTACCTAAACTAAAATGATTTTTTTTTTGATACGAATCAAATCCTATTTGGGGGTTTGCTATTAATAATTTGCGATAAAAAATAAAAAGAACTTAATTTTAGGAAGCCTTAGAAACGGTTACTTTTCAAATCTTTATATAATAGCGGTAGTCACCGCGTTACTAAGAGCATGTGTTTTCCATTTACTTGTTTATAACTAGACGGTGCCTAAAGTTTATAACGCGATGCGTGAATCACGACGTTTTACTGGGAAAAGATTGCTGTTAAATATCCAGCTTCCATAACTCTTTAAATTCTGACTGAATGTTTTTGAAATTAAGGATTTAGATAGACTTGATATAGTTCCTTGATTTACATTCAGTCAGATTTATCCATAAAGAAAAGGGTAATTTTAGAAGGTTCGCTTTCCACTGGAATAACACGGATAACGTTTTACCTAAGCGTTATAATATACTCTTCTGACATATTTGATTCTTTTCAACATTTATTCGACGACACTGTAGTTGCGGTTAGTGCATTTAATCCCCGCTACATAGCAGAAGAGTTAGCAACTTGCAAAACACAAGAAAGAATCTTTCCAATTAAAATCTTCTCTCACCACACCATATAATTTTCTCCTTTACGTGCGTAGCAGTGAGCATGAAAAGTTATCATTTTCTGGATCTCTGCTAAGTGCAAGCACACATCCCATTTTCTTCGTTATTAATAAAGTATCGCATACAAGAAGCGTAACATTTCCACTCCAGTATCAGACTCTGCTATATACTGCTTCGGCGTCTCTCTTTCATTTTAATGGTAAATAAAAAAAAACATAACCAGAAGCGTCAGAAAGCTGCGTTGTGCTTTCTGTGTGTCAGAACTCCGTAATGACACACATAAAACCATGAGTTGAAAGAGATTTGCAGTTTTGTTACTCTCAGTATCAAGTTGTGCTAGTAATGATAGTAATTAGTTGTTTGGACAACTAGTGTCTGTAGCAAGTTCATCATCAATTCATGAAAATGTCTTTTTAGGGAAGATAAGTCAGTGCTTTCGACTAATGGGGGCAATCTGTTTAATGCAGCTTCTGGATTATCTGGGTCATAAGGTATATGATGTAGGTAAAAGCTTTTATTGACGATATTCTGGGAGCGGTGATAACAGAATAACACCTGAGGTTGGTGAGCTAAAAATACGTTATTATAAGGAAGACAGAGGCTAATCATTGGAGTCAGGGTTTCATTTCTGCCCCTTTTAAAATTTGAAACAACAATATGCAATCATGTTATTTATTTAAAAATTTAAAAAGGTAGAAAATAATAAGGAGACGTTCTAAAATTTAAGTTTGTTAATTAGAACAAATATGTGAAGTTTCAGACCAAAGAAATGGCACCACTGAGCAAAGGAGACATAGGTAACGTTTTACAAAAGAGAGATTTCGAAGAAAGTTTAGGCGTGCCCAAACTTTGGCCTGCGTGAGAACTGAATAATACACATATATATTTTAATCTGGCTCTAATAAAGTTAATGGTGTTTTAATAACACGAAAGACGAAAATTTGAATAAAATTATACAACTTCATTGAAGCCGAATGCTCAGCGTCTTATTTCTAGGATCCATTCCCATCCTTCATATACTGCTTTTACAACTTCAGTTTTAAGGTTAAAATAAACTTTATATTAATGTTACATTCTTTTCTTATTATTTTGTCCCTATACGTATGATAGGTAAAATGATTACGACGATGATGGTCATCTTCGTAATCAATAAATCAAATTATAGTCGCCATCATCTCGATTATTTTCATTAACGATAGTAGTTTTTGCCGTTGTAACATTTATTTCTCTGCAGAAAATCATTGTATTTACATCTCAAAAACATAGATCATTTAGAACAGTGGTTCCCAAAGACCGTTTCTCTTCAGTTTTTCTGTGGAAATAGATTAAATAGAATATAACTTCTTCGTAGATTAACATTTCTTTCAATGAGTGGAGGAGGGGGGGTTAGGAAAAAAAGTTGAAGTACTGGATTCAATGTTTATAACACAAATAAGATGTTTTATACACTTCGCATGCCAGTGCTTATACCAATTTCAATAGCGCAGGCTAACATTATTGAACTACTGCTGTGATCTACTACAATAACCACATTTCCCGCATTTCATCTCATTAAGTTTTAGTTGTGCCTATTAATATATGTAATTTATTTACTCTCTTCAAATTGCTCGGAAAGTGTCATAGACCAATTGCAACTTTTCTTTCGTGGAATAATAACAATCATAAAAAGAAGAACACGGAGCGATCCACGAATTCGGGGATTCTAGCCGAGATCGCCGGCTTGTCTAGTCAAGGGATCATCCACAAGTCACAAGAACCTGAAGGGCCTAGAGTTTATTAATAGAAGAGGACCTATCGAGCAGTTGTTAGTAAACAGATGGGAGCCTCCCGTCACGACCATCTAGTTTGTCCTTTAATATGCACAGGGTATGTTTTTCCTATACAAGGGACCAGGGTTATATTCCTATAAAGGGACCAGGGTTATATTCCTATACAAGGGACGAGGGTTATATTCCTATACAAGGGACCATGGTTATATTCCTATACAAGGGACCAGGGTTATATTCCTATACAAGGGACCAGGGTTATATTCCTATACAAGGGACCAGGGTTATATTCCGTCCGATGGCTACCAGCCTTCCGAGGTTCAAAGTGTCCACTTTCTCACTTAGGGCAAAATGAGGTTTATTGGAGAAAATTCTTAACGAAAGCACAATTGCGACTCGAATTTGGGAACATCAGATAGAGTTGGACGCGACATCGATTGAGTCAATCGTCGTTCATCATCTGTGGAAAAAGAACACCATATGAAATTTTAAACTGATTTATTTCAATATATATGGTTCGAATATATATATATATAATCATCTCTTACCTAACAAAAGGATCACAGCAGTTGATGGAGCCGTAGACTCTTGATGGAAGATTTTTGACTTTTATGAGACGGACAACTAAGCGCTCTGCCGCAGCGTCATACTCGAGACCAAACCAAAGTCTACCTCTGTGGCCATCTGGAAAGTCGACTTCTTCGGGAGGCTCTTCTGGGATAACTTTGTAAAGTTCTGGATTCAGACCGCCTAATAATGTAGGGCCTGACAAGAGAAAAAATTCTTGGTAAATATATTGCTTATAAGTTTCATTTACAAAAAACAGAAAATATGTTTATGAAAAATGGTTGGAAAAAAAATATAGGATTTGGGGGTTTAAAAAGCATCTTCTTTAAAAGCATATGTAATCAACAAAATCTTATCCTAACAAAAGTAGGTTTTGTTAGGTAAGAGATGATTATATATGAATTTTAAGATGATGTGCTTTTCAAGATGATGCTTTTTAAACCCCCGCATCCTATATTCTTTTCCCAACCATTTTTCCAGATGGCCACACAGAAGACACGATAATAATAGGTTAGTTTAGTAATCATGTTTAGAAATAAGCAAATCGTTGATTGGCTTTAGTGATCATTACTGTATTGAATTTGTAAATTTGTCTCTATTTTATTTGGTTATTTAGGTGCTTAAGATGAACAGCGGCGAAATTAATGAAAAACGTTTTGACTAGGCAAAAGTCCATTTTCTTTTTCGCGATAGGAAATATACGAAATTATTAAAGGCTTTGATGAAAGTGAATTTCTGTTATTTTAGTATTCTCTACGATTTTACAAAATATAAATGTTAAATAATAATACTAACTATCACGCAGAAATTGCATTGAATGGCAAGAATAGAAGATGCTTTTTAAACCCCCACATCCTATATTCTTTTTCCAACCATTTTTCCGACCATTTTATCAGCATCCTATTTCCTTTTTCGAACCTTGCCTCTATCGCTATGGTTGGTAAAATCAAACGACCTAATACTTAAAATCTTCGCAAGTAACTGCAATCCAGAGAATCAAACTTTCTTATTATCTTGCTTATGGAACATATAAGTTTCATTACCGAAGCGAACACTAAAGAAGATTAAACTATTATTACCCTCGGTTTTGTCTTTTAGAAATGTACGGCAAGTCTTCCAATCTTCAAAGTGTCTTACAAGTTCTAGCAAATATGTCTATTCTCGTGTCATGATTAACGCTGGCATTTATGCGCTCAAAATATCGTATTTATCTTCTGTTACACTTCGTTTTTCTGCTGAGGTCCTGCCATCCTCTCAGACCTTCTACTCTGGCATATAAACTGGCAGGCTCCTGTCAGACCTCTGTGGCAAGCAGCTGCTTGAGGGGGTATTTATTATTTTTATTTACACTTCGCCAGTTGTGTCAGGAAATTATTAGGAAAATTAACCTGAGAAATCTATCAAGAACCATTCATTTAAAAAAATGAAACATAATCCACCTAACTAGTTTTAATCACTTTACCTTTTTATGCATTTATCACCAAGCCATTGGTATTACCAGCTGCATCAATGGAAGTTTGATTTCGCGAAAATTATTTGCCGGGGAGTAGTAAATCATTAGCATAGTCAAAGTCGTCAGTTTTCGAATCTCTAGGCAATCTAGGACACCGTAGAGTATGCTAAATTATATCTTGCTAAAATTTCTTTATGTCATGTCACCAAATTGAATTGTTAAGATGACAAAATATAGATCTATCTGTTGTAATTGTAAACCAATCACTGCAGAATTTAACATCTCATACACACGGCCCACTTTTATCATAGAAAGCCATCATTACATTAATTAATATTTCATAGATTCCATAAAACTTTACCGTCAATCATAAAAACAGGTTTATCAACCGAACACTTTTCGAAATCTACAACATTAGCAATTATAGGTTTTTAAAACTCTAACTTGAGGGGATATTTATTTAAATATTTTAAAAAAATTTATTTCAGTGAAATAATTTGGTTTGTGAAGTCTTTGCGTTTTCTGAAGTCGCATTGTTCATCTAGAAATAAGCCATTACTCAAATATTTCATCGTATTAAAAACAATGATGTGAAAAACTTTGTTTTAATTTAATTATTTTGCACTATAACACTGTAAAATACGTTCTTTTTGCAATAGTTCTTTTCACTGGAATCAACTATAAGCTATAATACTTCTGTCTGTTCTAAGGTAGCGCACCAGGCTCGTAATCTGCAGTTCTCAGGTTCGAGTCCCAGCTGGGTCAGTGTTGAGACTCATCTCCGCAAAACTTACCGCCTTGCCCACGGTCAGTAGGGGATACCGATGGGCTTGGAAAGGTCGCCGTCCGTCGGATGGGACGTTAAGTCGTTACTCCGTGTGCGGGAAAGCCATACCTATACACGTTAAAAAAACACGCTGGATGGCCTTGAAGAGAGGTTACCATCGACCTCTCATCAGTTGTTCCAGTGGGTCCCCTCCCCCAATCTTCTCTGAGGCTTCGGGGTCCCTGTAACCTGGCCATTTAGCCCATGGTGTGCAAAAAAAGTGCCGCTCAGAGGTAAAACAACCCAACTCTGTTCTATAGCCCTGACTATAGTAGTAATGGATGAAGAGCAATACAGGGTGATTCAAAACTTATCGTTCAAATTTCGTGGGGAGGTAGGGAATACGTCAGGAAACCGATTTCACATAGGGAAGTATGTCCGCAAATGTACGCATGCGTATGTAGAGGGCGCTGTGTGTACCCAACCAGTGTACAGCTCGCCCGACCACTCCCGCTGTCATCAGCAATCGCTTGGCCACCCAGGTCACCTGATTTATCGCCCATGGATTTCTTTTTGTGAGGGGCCATGAAATACCATGTGTACGAGACCCCCGTCGATAGTGAAATGGACCTTGTTGCACGAATAGTGGCCGCCGCAGACATTGTCCGTGATATGCCAGGCGTTTTTGAAAATGTTCGGCGGTCAATGCAACGGCGTTGTGAATCCTGTGTCCGTGTAAATGGTCGCAATTTTGAGCACCCACTGTGAACCTGCACTTTACCTTGTTGGAATAAAAGTCACATTCGTTACCGCTTAACTGTACTGTTTCCTTGTGTTCACTTTACTTGTCCATTTTGTTCATGTAGATGACGTTTGCGGACATACTTTCCTATGTGAAATCGGTTTCCTGACGTATTCCCTACCTCCCCACGAAATTTGAACGATAAGTTTTGAATCACCCTGTATAAGATTAAAATAAGATAACATATTGTAAGATTTGAAATGTACCAATGCTTCAGAAAACCCTACTAATAAAATCGTGTCCCAATTAGCCTACTTAAAATATATATATTCCTTTTGTTCCTTTAGTAGACAAACATTCTGCACCTACTATTCGATTAGAAGAACACTATTTCAAGATCTAAAAAAATATTTTCCTCCTACTAAGTTTACCATCAGAAACCCTAAGTAGGAGCATGAGGCCATCACGAAAATAGATTTTAACGATAACCACAGAATGGTATTCTTGGATAATAAGGTTTTATATCCAAGCATCCCTGTGGAACGCATATAACCGTAATAAAACAAATCCTCGAAGAAACTCAGGTACTGTAAAATCAACCATAAAATTATAGTACAACTCTGAACATGACAACGCAGAACAACTACTTTGACATTAACAATGAAATATATACACATATATACAGAAGGAAGGGGTGTCTATGGGATCTCCGATTTCCAGACTCCTGGAGGAGGTGATATCCAAGCATCCCTGTCAGATTACATCAGAGATAGCAACCTATCAAGGTTAACTTTGACTATTTATTGGTCTTTCAAAATCTCGGTGATAAAGATGACTGTTTTAATCTCTTCATAGAATTTCTTAAGCTTCAATTGCAAAACACCTTTAAGATATAAAGTCGGATCTAATGTCGGAATATTTTAGAGTATGCTGACGACATATGGACATAATCCGCATTAGCAAAGGGGGAGCGTTTGTACTAACTGTCCCTCCTTTTGATTTGCACAAATTCTGAAATTTTTAATTTTGCATTATGGTCTCTTGGCAATTAGGGAGTAAAATCCTCAAAACTGGAACATACCAATTTGTTTAAATTTTCAAACTGCAATATGAAATTTAGATAGGCAATAGACAGAAATTTAGCTCTCTAAAGTTCAACTCTTTTACATTGAAAAAAGAAAATGCTTATTGTAGCCCTTCTCTGCAATAAACTTTTGGATGCTCATGCTAACAATGGAGCAACAAGTATGCACAGAGAAAAAGCTATCATGTTTATTTCTGGCAACAGGGTTTTCTTGCTGAGGGAGCTACAGTATTTCCTTACTGGGCACTCAAACTTAGGGACAGATTGTACTCGAAATATGCCCAAGTTTAAGTTTAGTAGGAGGCTGAGTGTGGTCGCCACCATCACCTAAATACTACTGTACAAGAGATGCTACTTGAGTCTATACTACTCTATTTTTCTATTAATCATTTAATAATTATAAAATATTATTCAGAAAATGTTATTTGTACAATTTAAAGATTTCAGATACTACATCATTTCTTCAGTGGAGTACCCAGAAGGGGGGAAGGGAAGGGATCTGAGGAATTGAATCCTCTGCTTTTCAAGAATTTTCTTATAAAATATGTGCTAGTCAACCATTCAAGGGGAGCAGAGGGCTATACCCAATTCTCTCCTACCTCTTAGTTAGGTCACTGTATCATTTATTAAATATAGTAAAAATATTTTACCTCCTTCAAGAAGAGCCAATTTTGACCACAACGAACCTCCCTCTGGAGAAGAGGCCGACGACATCGTACTAGACTCCACTGGACTCTGCAGAGTTAACGCATTACCTGGGATGGTTGGGACTACGAAATCAATTGATCTTTGTGGGCTAAAATAAAAAACAAAGAGGACAAACTTATATTTATAGAATAAAATGATAATTTCATTGATTAAAAATGTCAGCAAGTTTTATTATGCTAACGAGTTTATTTACAGAATGCAATTGTTTAGGTCTAGAATTTCTTGTATTTCCTATTTCGATAAAGCGTTTCTATCATCTGTGTTTGGAGTTAATTACAATGTTGCCAAAATACAGTGCTGCAGTCAAAACAAGTGTAATAGAGGCATTAGTTTTAACAGTTTTATAATGCATGAGAAATTAATCGACAATTCCGGAGAATCTAGATTTTTTGACCGTCACTGCACTGCAATTCCTATTTGATATTGAGCAGTACACCAGACCTGAAATTTCGTAACGTTTCTGATATATTCGACCCAAAATACCCATAGGCATCAATTTTCCAATTTCTTCCACAAGCATATAGAAAATTGACTTATTATTTCGAGGGACTCATTAGATAAGAAATTTCTTAAGGTTTCTAAGATGTAGAAACGGTAATATCCATAAGCACCTATTTTTAGGTTCTTAGCACGGGTATATTGCTCTTTGACCTCTGATCTCGAGATGGATCTCGGATCCGGAATTTCGTAACATTTCTGAGATGCAGGACAAGGAATAGCCTTAGACACCATTTTTATTCGTTTCCAGAAATGTAGCTTCAGTCTGATACAAATTTGACATCGATTTGTTATTGAAGGAGACATCGGATCTTACATTTAATCAAGTTTCTGAGATCTATGACTCAAAATAATTCTAGGCACTAATATTTAACGCTTTGCACTTGTAGATTGAATTTTTATTTTTGATTTCGCACAAATCTTCGCCAAAAATTTCCAACGTTTCTGAGATCTACAACGAGCAACACCTCTAGTCACCAATTTTCACATTTCTAGCACTCGTAGATCAAGGTTTGATCTCTGTGCGATCTCTATTTGACCACAAAGAAACGTGGGATTACGGATTACCCTTAGGGGAATATTTTCAGGCTCATAGTGTTTTTAGGCCCTTAGGGGAATATTTCCCTAATAATTATATAGTTTCAGGGCCCTTAGGGGAATATTTTCAGGGCACCTACTCGTATTCCATTATCACTCAGTCATAATCAGTTACATGGATAACTAGCTGAACTATTTGTTCTTCCCCGAGGTTATTTTTCTTGCCACTATATAATGTTGATGAATACAAAGCAAATAAATTCTGAATTTATGCCTTTCAGTTAAAGCTATAATTTCAAAGTGCTCACCACCTACTCGTATTCTGTTGGATTTCATGTGAGCAAGGTAGCGTGGACTGGTTTCATCAGCAGCGCTCCAGGCTCGTAAATTGATGTTCTCAGGTTCGCCACTGTGCACACATTGAAGAATTTCTCTACTAACTCAGGTAAGCTCTCAGTGAATAAGAAAAGACACTGGTGGGCTTGTAAAAGCCTCAGATGGAACCCTAAGACGTGACTCTGTTTCCAAAAGAGAGCTACACTTGTACAAGCTAAAGAATACACTGGATGGTCTTGACTAGAAGCTATTATCGATCTTCTAATAGTTTTCAAGTGTGTATGCTTACTGTTGAACATATTCAAGAAACAAAAATTATAAATCGAAATCTTAACCTAGCTAATCGAAGAAAAAATGAATGAACAAAACCGCAGCGCAAGAAACACGAAATGTAAACTTAATGTAACCTTACGTATCCTAACATAATTGTATAAAATGCATATTCTTACCTATGGGGACGACTGCTGCCATTGGCTAATAGTATACTTCTCGTCCGCTAGCCAGGCACCCACTACGGTGCTTCACTTTTACATAAAAAAATTAAAGTGATAGCTTTATGGTGACTCTCTGGCATGGACCCTTGGGAGAGTTCGATCACAGTTTTATAACAGAAACAGAGTTTTAAATGCATCATTTGATTATAAAAGATTCTCGAAACTCTTTATGGAACTTGAAGAACTCAAATGAATTTTATTTCTGAAACTTCCAAGCCTTACTCAAATTGATTGCTATTAGTGATAAATTTAAATCTTCCAAGCTCAATATGATGATATTCTGGCAGATTTCAATGCATCGTATTGAAATAGATATTTTAATTTTATATTATCTAAACTTGCACTTTAGATTTTGGTGATATGTTTCATATTCGTAATCAGTCTTAATTTCCATGAATAACATAATGATAACACAGAGATAACATTTTTAAAGTGATATTGTTTATAAACTTTATCGTTATACATTTACATTGTAACTTGATATTTCGGAATTCACTAGAAAATGTATCCAAATAAATATTCCTTGTGTGAAGCAACGAAATTTTTATAAAAAATATAATAGGATAAGATATCCAGATACCTGTATGTTTTCTAATGCAAAACAAACAAAATGCAATATAGGAACAAAATTTTCCATGGAAATGGATCTTCATATTCAATTGATGATTAGGGAAACTGTATCTAACTGCTGCAGATGCATCAGTATTCAACTGCTACATTTTTTTTTTTTGATTTGCCACATATAGGACAGAGAAGAATCCTAGAAGCTACTCCTAGCTTAATACAGGCCTTCTCATACAACGGCATGCCCTACTAAGACCGAAGTCACTGCTGACCACTGCCTTAGTTAGGCTAACACAACACACAAAGTTTGCCTTACTGGAACAGTCGCTAGCTGCCTAACCACTATGCCAATATTCAGCTACTACAGCATTTTAATATTCCAGTGCTTGAGTGATTTAATTGTCACAGGGCCACAATATACAACTATTACAACAGTGCCATATACATCACATAATTGCCTAACTGCCATGAGAGGCTAAAAATAATTGACCCGCCACCCGATATACAATTGCCATATGATACCATATATAACTACCAGCTGATGACATACAGTTGTCACACGACGTCATGCATAATTGACATAGGACGCCATACATACATACATACATCTGCCATGGGACGCCAATATACATATATATATAACTTCCATATATATAACTGCTGCCTGACGTTAAGTGTTACTACCACGTTACGCCATATGTAACTGCCACAGGAAGACATATATAACTGTCGTAGAGACCTAAATATCTAACTTCTGAAGAAATGTAAGAGACACCTTGTGCAACTATTATATTACATTGCATATTCGCTATATTCAAAGGCAAAAATAAGTACCGTATACTATAAAGTACCAGTTCGTTATTCTGAAAGCTTAAACCGATGTGTAAATAGCCACTTATGTAGATGTACGTTTGCAACTATACGTTACTGGGCAAATGTACTGCAAGTCAGAAGCAACACTATTTTTATTCTTATTCCCAACTATTGGTGACATCGCAGAAGGAACGACTTGCACGTTGTCCCATATCGATTCCAGCTACTCACATAATCAATATCGGACTCGATGCATTACAGTTGATCGGAACCTTTCTAAACTCTGTTATCGGTTTCTTGTTGAGCGAAGCGAATGGGACGCTGCTTGGAAAAGGAAAATAGGGACGCAGTTCTTCAATAAAAGGTAACCAAAAATAAGAAGCAGAATTCTTTTTGATGCCATTTTCAACTTCTGTTGTTGCTTGGAAAGCGGGCATTAAAAATGACATATTTATATACAATCGATTTAAAGCTCGGCTTAATTTCTGGATATGCTTCCATGTGTGTGATAAAAGGATCAGAAAATTTATACATGACTTGAAATATCAGATAAGTATAACATCGTAAAAGTTTGTCAGAGAAGAAAATGCTAGCTAAAAAGAAAATCGCTATTTTATGTATATAACGGAGCCGTAATCAACTGTTATAGAGACTCGGTATTTGAACTACCACAAAGACTCCATACTCAACTATTGCAAATAATCCACAGACGATAACTGGAAAAACACAATACTAACCGCCGTAGGGAGGTCATATATTTTATACAATTCCAGGATATTTATGGATATGTCTTCAGGGGTTGTAGTTGGCTCAGTCGGTAGTCTGTAATTTCTAGGATCGAATACCACCAGGGCCAACTTTGAAAATTTCCTCCGTTTAATCGTATTCTATCCACTGTGATAATGGTGACACTCATGGGCTTAGGAATGCGCCGTCCATCGGATGGGACGTAAAGCCGTGAACTCGTGTGCAGGAAAGCCATTCCCTGTGCCCGTTGAAGAGCACGCTGGATGACCTTGACAGCTATCGATTGTGTACCATTCCCCCAACCTTCTCTGATCCCTTGGGGTCTTTGTAATCTGACCATTTAACCCATTGTGTGCAAAAAAGTGTTATTCAGAGGTAAACAACTTAACCGAAATAATGTCTTTAAAATGAAAAAACAAACAAACAAACAATACTTTTATTCTTTAAATAACTGCAGTGCGTAATACTTAGTGAAATGTTTGTAGAAAAAAAATAAACGATTTCGAAAACATCAATTGAATTATAGAAAAAATTTATATCCTGTTTAAACATAGATTTTGCAAGGAATGCTAAAATGAAAATAGAGTGTAGAACTTATGATCAGTTCTAAATATGAAAAAAATAATAAATAATTTTTTTTTCAACATTTACAGATTATACATATTACATATACAGATTAGTTTTAATTCTAATTTTTGCTTCACCTGTATACCTAGGGGCGGAGTGGCTCAGTCGGTAGCGCGCCAGGCTCGTAATCTGTAGTTCCCGGTTCGAGTCCCAGCTGGGTCAGCGTTGAGATTTATCTCCGCAAAATTCCCCGCCTGCCCACGGTCAGTAGGGGTATGGTCTTGGAAAGGACGCCGTCCGTCGGATGGGACGTTAAGCCGTGGCCCCGTATGCGGAAGAGCCATACCCTGAGCACGTTAAAGAACACGCTGGATGGCCTTGACGGGAGACTACCATCTGTCTCCCAACAGCTTGTTCCAGTGGGTCCCCTCCCCCAACCTTCACTGAGCCTTCGGGGTCCATGTGACCTGGCCATTTAGCCCATGGTGTGCAAAAAAGTGCCGCTCAGAGGTAAAACAACCCAACCCTGTACACCTAATGATTAAATATAAAAAAATACCCCTTCAAGCAGCTGCTTGCCAGTGGTCTGACAGGAGCCTGTCAGTTTATATGCCAGAGTAGAAGGTTTGTGAGGATGGCAGGACCTCAGCAGAAAAACAACACAAACATCCATGCCTTAACCCGGGGCTCGAACCCAGGTCCCGTAGATCAGTAGCCAAGCGTGCTAACCACTTGGCCATGGGACAGTTATTAAATATAACAAGGAAATAAATAATGATTGAATATAAAAAATGCAATAAATAATGATTGAATATAAAAATACTAAAAACGCGTAACCATGCAAAGTTTACTACTCATAATGATAGCAAGATCAAACATTTTTAACTAATCAGAAGATTGAACAAATTGACAAATTTTTGGGTGCCTTGTCTGAAATGACCAATATGTGTGCTACACTTTTCAAACCTTTCCAGATTTAAAATATCCAGATTATTATATCAGATTTAAAAGGGAGTGTGAGGAATTTGAATTATTTCTTTTATTTCTATTATTGCTGATCGGCATCTCAGTGAAGACACAGAATGGTATTTCATCATAAAGAATATTATTCTGGATATCATATAAAGATGAATGGACTTGACAATATACTAACAAGATTTTGGGCAGCAAGTGTTTTAACTTAATTTCTCGACGTCATAGGTCACGAGAATTGATGCGAATTTTCAAGCATCAATATCCAGCAATCTATGTACGATTAATCGGCAACTGTCAGAAATATAAAATGTGGTATTATTAAATTCGTAGAGGTTTCGGCTGAGTGAAATACAAAGAAGTCGATGCATAGTGTGGGCCAAGAGGCATTTTAATTAGAACAGAGAAGGGTGAGGAAAAGTTATCTGTACTGAATAAAATGTGTTATTCATCACAGCAAGAGCAGGTTAGTCGTTTAAGACGTATCGTCTAGAGTGCATTGTATCAGGCAGTGAAGTATCTTGATGGATTGGATTGTTGTACATCTGAGCGGCACTTTTTTGTACACAATGGTCTAAATGGCCAAAGACCCCGAAGTCTCAGAAAATGTTTTGGGAAGGGGATCCGCTGGACAGCTGTTAGGAGACAGATGAAAGCCTCATGTCAAGACATTCAAAATGTTCTTTAATGTTCATAGAGTATAAGTGCACTCTTGCACACAGAACCACGGCTTTAACGTCCCATCCAAAGAATGGCGGCTTTTCCAAGACCACAGAGTCCCCTTTCTGCCCTAGAACATGGTAGGGGCTTACTGGAGAGAAATCTGAATCAGTCTCCTAATCAGGACTCGAGCCTGGGATTATACAGATTACGAGCCTGCGGTGCCACTGATTGAGCTAATCCTCGCCATAATAGATCAGTAAAAATTTGTAAAATATCCCCATTTTCGCCTTGGAAATGTGTATAATATTATGCTTTCCTCCTGGAAGTGCCTATAAGGTTGCAATGCTTTCTAGAAATAATGAAATAGCCCAGCGATCTCCTGGAAATGCATATTGATATTCTGGAAATGCGTAAATATAAAATATTTCCCAAGCTTCTGAAATTTGATTCGAGAAAGCTACATCGATCTATTTTTCCTTTCAACGGCCACAATTAAGTTATTCGAAGACACAGGATTTTTACATATAATGTGATATTTTTCCTGCGGACGTTGTTTGCATCCTAGATACTTTGTACGAAATCTGAATAAAACATCATTATTTCTCTTTAATTTTAGAAAAGCACGAATGTTATTTAGATTCACACGTGGCACGCAACATACGTATACGAAGTAATTTCCTCTTGCCAGGAAGTATTTTCTTTAAAAACTATACAACCGAGTATAACTGCACGTTGCACATCTGACATGAATTTCAAGAAAGTTGTCTAATTTCCGTTTCATATTGATTGGGAATATATCAGAAAGAAGGGCAGCACCGCACTCTAATGGCGATATCCAATTCAACGAGAGACATTTTTAACTAAAGAAGGGAAGCTTTTATATTTTATACATTTCTGTGAAAGCTTATTTTGTCACAAATTGGATTGCTCTTTCGTTGTTGGTATATTGAGCAAATTTCCTTGTGTTGGGTGCTAATTATGTAGCATATATAAGTATTTTAAAGCAACGTAAATGACGACTCTACGGCGGCTGGAATTGTGTTTCTCTAATTACCGTTCTTTGCAATAGTTGAATATGGAGTCTTTGTAGTGGTTCAAATATTGAGTTATTTAATATATTGCATTTTCTGTTCATTTCGTTTTCTCTTATTAATTGGAATGGGAGACACTCTAGCCCTTTGCAATTAATTGAAATGGCACACCCAGAAACTTCGAGTGGAAGACGTTTCAATGTGCTTGAGTCGCTGATTATCGAGCAGTGCCTTAAAATATATACTGGTTATCACTGAAATTTCCCCACCTACAAGGAGTGGCTGCTTTGAGCTCGAAGCAAGTGGAGTGACAGATAACAATATTCGCAAGATGTTAATAAATTTGTGTAACAAATCAGCGGTATATACTTTCGAAAAATGCGGTGTACATTAGTAACAAATATGGCTCCATGAACAGTGATACAAACTGCTATGTCTCTGAAAGTGTAGAAAAGGTAGCGAATGATCTCCTTGAACATTGAACCATGTGCTCATCTGTGCCGTGAGCTAGGCAACAGTGAAAGGGGGTTGAGCGATGGATGACAGTGAAAATTCCATCTTATCCTAAACGTGTTCGATGGGCAACAGATCTGAGAAACATGCAGGCAAATGAAGCATATACACATTAAATAGGGGCTGTTGGTATATGAAAGCTATATGTGGGTGGCCATTCTCCTGCTGATAAATAGCGTTTGGGATAAAACGTAGAAAAGGAAGAAGCACTGGTCCCAGAATGATCTAGACATAATTCCTCACCGTTTGCGTGACAGCATGTTGTCGACAAGAGCACAGGACAAGATTGCACATTGATCACAAGAGCTTTGCGAAAGGCTATTGCTTCTTAATAGCTTCCCATACCAAAATTCTGGATGTTGGCCCTGTTTGACTCTTCCTTGATGGAGGCTGGACTACCTTTTTTCCCGATGTGTCTGGGGTGGGGGTAGCGCGCTCAGTCGGTAGCGCGTCGGTAGCTCAGTCGGTAGTGCGCCAGGCTCGTAATCTGTAGTTCCCAGGTTCGAGTCCCAGCTGGGTCAGCGTTGAGATTTATCTCCGCAAAATTCCCCGCCCTGCCCACGGTCAGTAGGGGACACCGATGGGCTTGGAAAGGCCGCCGTCCGTCGGATGGGACTTTAAGCCGTGGCCCCGTGTGCGGGAGAGCCATACCCTGTGCACGTTAAAGAACACGCTGGATGGCCTTGACGGGAGGCTACCATCTGTTTCCCAACAGCTGTTCCAGTGGGTCCCCTCCCCCAACCTTCTCTGAGCCTTCGGGGTCCATGTGACCTGGCCATTTAGCCCATGGTGTGCAAAAAAGTGCCGCTCAGAGGTAAAACAACCCAACCCAACCTTTTTTCCCGATGTCTCTCCAGGTGCACATACGGCAGTCACTGGATTCACTCATTCGTTTTGCTCGATGCTTCAAGTTACTGCATCAACATGAATGTACAACGTGAAACTGAAACAAAAATTACGAAACAGGTTCGTTAACCCTATGCTTTGATGAAAAGTGACATTGCAAGAATGAACGTGTGTAGGTGGCTTTATGGTTTCCAAGCCATTGGGTCGTGACTGTGCTGCATGCTTATGGGCAAACAAACACGTAATGTCTACTGGTTACCCCTAGTTACCTACGATCATAACACGACGCATGCTGTCATGAATTAACAAATATTCCCAGACAGGCATTCAGCAATGCCCTTTAATTCTACGAAAAACTGGGTAATTCCAAAATCTCAAGTTGAGGTGAAAGTGACAGGTCGAATAAAACTGAATACCTTTGCAAGTAATGAGAGCGGTAAAACAAATTGCCAAAGTGAAACCGCACGTAAATATTGTTGTGTATGCGTATATTCTGTTACTAATATCCACATGAGAGTCAAAGTACTTTTGTGTATGAATAAAACTGTTTTTAGTTAAATATATTTGCATGTAGATAAATAATAAATCAATAAATGAAAGTCACCTAAATATGCGCTTAATGAAGATCTCAATAAACATTGTTGTGAAAATCACAGTGGCTTAATTTTAAATGAAAAACTACACAGGGAATCACGGTTTAACGTCTCATCAGACGGAGGGCAACGTTTCTAAGTCCAATAGTGTCTACTCTATCGCTGAGTGAAGAACGGAGGTTAGTGGAGAAATTCTCAACGGTCCCCCAGCTGGGACTTGAAGCTGGAAACATCAGATAACGAACTTGGCGCGCTATCAACTGTGCTGTATTTATTCAGTTAAAATCACATTTGCTTTTAAATTTCTTCAAACATGTTTTCTCTTCACTCCAATCTTCCTCACCAACCAACTATTCAAAGGCCAAGGGAGCATGATAACTCCTCAGACTCAGGGTTGGGTTGTTTTACCTCTGAGCGGCACTTTTTTGCACACCATGGGCTAAATGGCCAGGTCACATGGACCCCGAAGGCTCAGAGAAGGTTGGGGGAGGGGACCTACTGGAACAGCTGTTGGGAGACAGATGGTAGCCTCCCGTCAAGGCCATCCAGCGTGTTCCTTAACGTTGGGTTGTTTTACCTCTGAGCATGGACCCCGAAGGCTCAGAGAAGGTTGGGGGAGGGTACTCACTGGAACAGCTGTTGGGAGACAGATGGTAGCCCCCCGTCAAGGCCATCCAGAGTGTTCTTTAACGTGCACAGGGTATGGCTCTCCCGCACACGGGGCCACGGCTTAACGTCCCATCCGACGGACGGCGGCCTTTCCAAGCCCATCGGTGTCCCCTACTGACCGTGGGCAGGGCGGGGAATTTTGCGGAGATAAATCTCAACGCTGACCCAGCTGGGACTCGAACCTGGAAACTACAGATTATGAGTCTGGCGCGCTACCGACTGAGCCACCCCCGCCCCTCCTCAGACTCAGAATAAACGTTTTTCTGTGTAGTGTACAGCACTGTTTATTTTAGTACTAATATAGTTATTAGATACGTGTAATTTGTCTGTTTAATGGTGTTTATAATGTACTATAATGATTATTATAGACATGGCATGTACTCTGTGCATCGTCATATAAACATTTGAATTTAACGGACACAAAAAATATCCCCTCAAGCAGCTGCTTGCCACAGATTCTAAGATTCCAGAAAGTCTAACAGGAGCCTGCTAGTTTAATACGCCACAGTAAAAGGTCTGTGAAGATAGCGGGAACTCATCAGAAAGGCAACACAAACATCCATGCCTTACCCGGGGCTCGAACCCAGGTCCCGTTGATCAGTAACCAAATCGAGGGTTCACCACAGTTAATATAGAAAAGTTCCTAAGATTGGAGCAAAACTTCTATTCATATTTATTATCTACCTTTCCTTTTTTTCTTCCAATTCCTTAACCAATTTGCATCAACATACATAACTTCGCTAGTTACTAGGTTAACCTCGTTTCGAAACTAAGGAAATGAAACCGCTGCACGAACAAGTCTTGAAGCAATGTCATTTCAATGGTTCACCCATTGTACAATGATGCTCATTATTCCCCAAAAAACTTCGTTTCTTTTTACTTAGGCTTTAGTTCCGAGTAAATCTTCATCATTAAAAAAATCCCCATCTTTTCCTCATCTTTCTGAATAAATATAGAATCAATAGCAATGCAAACACTTTATTGTTCTTCAATCAAGTCTTGGGAAACTACAGTAGAATATCACGCTGACATTACATCCTCTTTCGTTTCGTTCTCATTGATCGATATCGATTCCCAGGAACGTTATTTTGTGTCGTTTCAATTCAGCAGTGTCTTCGAAATGCAAAGTAATTGCATTCTTAACGGAAATTTGCCAGAAACTCCTCGAATGTCGGATAATGATCGGTTTTAGTCACGACAGCGTCAAGGGGTAGAAGCAGCAGCCATCAGCATTCTCGTTTCTATTTTCGCCTCTCTACGAAACAAAGTTAATACGAAATGCAAATAGAAATTTGCAGCTTGAACAACAAACCCGTGCTCACCAAGAGCTCCGAAAGCGTGGAATTAAGTCTGGAAGTGGATCTTTGTCTTACTCGGCATTTCCTTACTGTTCCATTATGGGACTTTTTTCAAGACAAATGTTCAGCGGCCGAAATGAGGTTGTGTCAATTGATTTTTATTTTTCTGAGCAGTTGTTTCATATTATTTCTAGGGCGATGTATATGTGGTTTTCAAAATATCCTAATGTCATGGAAAAAATGATGAAGATAGATGTGATTTAATCTTTATATAGTTGTGATAAATTGATATTGATAAAGTTTTAGTGAATATCCATTCCTCATAAAAAAAATTACTCCACCCAGAAGGAGTAGAGTTATGTTTATGTAAATTGGTATGAAGTGCGGAGAAGTGATATATGCAAACGAAGGGAAAATCGCGGGTCTGGCTGCATTTAAAAAGCAGCGGATGACAGAGATTCCGTTTAGTTTTAGCGCAGGCCGTCATTGGTGAAAAGTGAACAATGTAGATTGAAGAAACCGAACCTGACTTGTAAATCTGGTTACCATTGAAAGGTAATGCAGTTTGTATGTCGTAGATGGTTGTTTAATGAACTTAGTTGAGCGAGGTCGCATCATCGGTCTAAGAATCACGATGATCTACGAGACAAATGACACTGCATTTGGGACGTGATGTGCAAACATTTGGCAGGTGCTGGTAGCAATGGACACGGTAAAGTGTTTCACGTCGTCGTTCAGGATCAGGTCGTCCTTGAGTGACAACGGATCGGATCTGGATGTTCGGCATATTCGCCAGATGGCTGTCAATATCAGAGTAAGCAACTGTCGACAGATATCCAGTGACACAACGATTGATGGGGACACCGCCGATATTTATCAGTACTATACATCAATGGCTACACGAAGTTGGTATGGGAGGGAGGCACCATCTCCTCTGATACCTAGGGGCGGTATATACGTTATTCAAGCCTTTAAGGGTGGTTACAGGCCCTGATCTAGAAAACAATAACGAGGGGGGTGGCCAAGAAACACAATCGAGCCGGGAAAATGTAAAGGGAGGGGGTGGCATGAGACTGGATTTCGAATGCAATATAACATTTCTCCCTACGTTTTAGAGGTCTTTAAAAATTTTCTTAAAAAAATACATGAAATGTAAATAAGTTGAACAATTTTTTGCCTCTGTTGCCCTTACTATCGTTCTGAAAAGGGAGACATGCTCCCTTGCCCCCCCCCCCCTCCGATTGGTATATATGTGTATGCATGAGATCGATATATATTGAAGTATCTGCTATAAGAATTTAAATGTTGTTTATATAAAATTGAGAGCGTTGAATAACCTAAAGAGCAAGATTGAGGCATGCTCTAAAGATCTAAAGAGCAAGATTTGGCATTGAATATCACATAATGATAATTAAGCCTTCTAACTTACAGATGGCCACGGATCATCTAGGAAAAAAAAAAGCTGAGTAGGGGAGGGAAACGACGCAATCAAGCCCTTTTAAATTGGGGCAAAAAATTGGATTTCCATTGAAGTGCAAATTATGTGGCGTAAATCTAGGTTGGTCAGTTGTTATTCTTCTCGTTTGAATACTATGTCTAAGTGATCAACTCAGAGGCGAGAAGGTGCAAAGAATATTTCTATTATTAAGGAATATATTCTATATTATGAAGTTGTTTGCTCCTGGAGACTTTGGATCAGGGATTTCAAACATGCTGCCCTTAAAGTAATTTTAAGTTGTACGCGATCATTACGTTCTATCACAATCATAATAGAGAACTGTGACTTCCTCCACCCAAAAGTAATGTCATGTGTACGATACAAAGCTCGTCCTTAAAGATAATAGTGTAAGAAACAAATGATCACATTTGCAGCCTGTTTAGTGAGACAGATACATGGATATTATAGTAACATCAGTACAGAGAAGTGTGATCGTCTTTCACCGCAATACCTAATACGGTTTAAGCTTGAAGTTAAACGGTTTAATTAAACTCCAACTCTGGTTCTAGCAGAAATAGAGCTCGTTTTTCTTTAACGCAACACCCAGTGGCTAGTGGAAAATCCGTAAGAAATATTTGGGACTGGATGGTCAAGCATTTAGGTATTATGAGGGTGTTCAAATCTGTTTAAAAAAGATACAAAACTGCTTCAACACTGATCGAAGTGTCACTCGATTTCATTGGTTGTGTCCTGTTGGAAGATTACGAGAATCACGTTCTGCCGAATGCGCTGTCTCATTCCTGAATTAGTTCACTCACGCTTCGCTTCTGGGTAAGGAGACCTATTGTACAGCTTATAGAGTAGTTGAAAGTCTTCTTCCACTCTTCGGACTTATTTGTTAACACGGGAAAGGATAACTTAAATCTAATTTATTTGGCGTTCAAATCTATATAAATTTGCCGTTGAATGTTACATACTGATTTTAATTTAAATTTATTTAGTGTTGAATATTACATAACGAGTTTGATTTAAATTAATTTGGCGTTGAACATCACATAATGATAATTAAGCCTTCTAACTTACTGATGGTCCCGGATCAACTAGAAAAAAAAAGCTGGGGGGGAGGCAAACGACGCAATCAAGCCCTTTAAAATTGGGGCAAGAACTGGATTTCCATTGAAGTGCAATATTTTTCTTTCGTTTTACAAATTAAAAAAAATATGATGAAAAAATGCGTGAATTATGCAGAAATGTAATAATTTTTGGCCTCGAGACTAGCATTCTGAAAGGAGAGGATCCCCTAGATTTGGTCATCTTGATATTAAGCAAGTAACAACAATATTACACGATGAAAACCTTTGAGCTTACCAAACGTAACTGTAAACAACGGGATCAACGGGTTTAGCAACTTTTGGTCTTGTCACTTCTCCATCAGGGAACTGTTCGTAGGTCTCTTGCAGTCTCTTCTTCCTCCTGTACATCGAATAGGCCAGGGCTGCTCCTACCAGCAATACACTCCCTGCGATTAGCACAACTACTGCTAAATGATGGTTGTCTGAAAAGAAATAGAATTAATATATATAAGTCATCATAGTGATCAAATTAAAATGAGCAATCGATTAACATTTTTTCTGTGTTCCCCTTTCCTTTATTCAGTTAGATTCCCATTGGAACAATAGGGAAATTCCCTAAAATGTTTGTAGATAGTGTATAGGCCCTAATTTAAAGCCACATATTTTACCTCATTCCTTGCTTGTTTATCTTAGAGTTGGACAGTGGTAATGTCAGAACGTATAAAAACCTTCGATAAAGTGTGTCGTTTGGTAGCTTAAGAATGGAAATGAGAAATGTTTCACTAACGAGCGATACGACACTGGTTGCAAGTGAATTTTAAATCATGTCGTTCGTGGGTTGTAGAACGTTATAAATGTAAGATTTATACCTATCGCACATGGAACCAGGTGTATCGTTCTTCTTTACTGTGAACAGTAATTGTTTTTAAGCCCATTGACGATTCCCTTGTTCATTTAGACGAAGTATCTGATTTGAATCTAAATCAATGACTCTCAAAATAACACAACTTACAATTCGACAAATACACTGCCGTGAAAAATACAGGAATATGCTCTCGAAATGCAGTTACCTGCGAAAATCACTTTTATATTCTGCTTACCCACTACGCATTCCCATTTCCACTCTACGCATTCCCATTTCGCATTCGCATTCCCACTCTACGCATTCCCATTTACTCAACATTTATAAATCAATATATTATTTTAATGAGATTTGAACATTTTGATAAAGTAAATTTAAAAGTATATTCTTGCACTCAAATGATATTGATAAGAAAAAAAAATTAAGACAATTAATATAAATAATTTAAGGCATTTTCTAAGACATAATGGAAATTGGATTGGGAAGTTCAATAGCTCTTTTTTATTATTTTTTCATTTTTATAATATCGCAATATATTCTTGATGTCCGCGTATATCTTTCGTGGTAAGATCACGTCCTGCAAGGTAACTTAATGGTCTGGAACTGGGCTAGCTTTTGAGATTCACTAGTCTAAATAACTAAAATATAGTTGCAAAACGTTTCCTGATTAGTCAATCTCTCCCTAAAAGGGTTGGAAAGGCCGCCGTCCGTCTGATGGGATGTTAAGCCGTGGCTCCGTGTGTGGGAGAGCCATACCCTGTGCACGTTAAAGAACACGCTGGATGGCCTTGACGGGAGGCTACCATCTGTCTCCCAACAGCTGTTCAAGTGGGTCCCCTCCCCCAACCTTCTCTGAGCCTTCGGGGTCCATGTGACCTGGCCATTTAGCCCATGGTGTGCAAAAAAAGTGCCGCTCAGAGGTAAAACAACCCAACCCAACCCTAAAAGGGTTAACATATTCAATATGGGCGTTATCCATCCACTTTTCCCCTTAGAAAAATATATGAAGTCACAGCAAACTACTGAAGGTTGTTTTCACGCTTCAAGAAAAATATTATATCTGAAAAATTTTGAAATTTTGCTTTTCCGCTTATATTTTTTGTAAACAACAGGTTTTATCACTTCGTACCTTAAAGAAAATACGACAAAACAACAGTGCTACCATTTCTAACTTGAGTTACTCACCCTAGTTGTTTTCTTACTTGGTCAATCCAGCTACCCACTCGCATTTTCTCTAGCTTGAGCATCTGTCGTATCCTGCACCTTATCACCGGACAGTCATCCTAATGCCAGCCGACATTCCCACTGAACTCCTCCGCCTGTTAGGTTTCCAGAGCGACAAGAATGTGAATCCACATCATGGTCACTGCTGGAGCTAATGCAATGAGATCAGCGACTCCTTCTTGTAATACCGCTGACAGTCGTTTGTTCATCTTTCACACAAAAGAGTAGTGAAAAGAATCACAAGGTGGAAACGTATATAGAATTAAACTGTATCAGTAGTTTATAGTCTTATCTTTTCATCACAGATCATTTGATTTGTTCACAAATGGTTAGGGTTTGAACATCCTAAACTTTTTAGGTTTTTCTTTTATTTGAAAGTTTAGAGCTTACAGCTGTGTAATCTATAATCAGTGTTCGGACAATTTAATTCGTACTTAATAATCCTGAAACATAACAAGGCATGCTATATTGAAGTGATATCTGGTGGAATATATTAAACTTTTACCAGGTTTTTCTAATCTGTTTTTGTTTGTCTTCTTCGAAATAGTATAACTTTCTAAATCAGATGGAGACAGTTAAAGCAATATGTGAATTTATCAATATTTTCTCGAATTTCGGATCTTTTCTCTCTTCTATTTCGCAATTTTTTCTTAAAAGAGTCCCTTGATTTTACTTAGATATGTATCTAATAACCAGACTCTACTACTCCTGAACCAAATCGTCAGATACGGCTTACGATACACTTTGCAATCACGGAGGAAACTGGTTGGGCTGAGTTATTTTTTTTTATCTCTGAGCGGCACTAGGGAGTACAATTAACGTAGGAGAAAGTAAGGGTGTATATAATATGATGATATTTATTGCGAAAGCATCAATCGTTATAAAGTAGAAATGATAACCAAAATATCAGGATGGTATGTATATAAGATTAGAGAGAGTTTTGCAACTATGGTTGACTGTCTTTTAGATTTAGATTTAGAGATTAGAAGATTTATAGATTAGAAGATTTATAGATTAGAAGATTTAGGTAAATCTGAAGATAAGATTAATTATCAGTTAGGAATTATGTGTAAATCTAAAAGGAAAGATAGCAATCAATTAAAACAGTTGTCTAATTCTGAGGTAAAGAATCATTACCAAGTAGATAAAATAAACAATCCTAATGTACGGTGTGCTTTTCAGATAGAAGAGAAAGATAATTTTGAAAGAAGGTATAAATTTCAGTTAGAAAAATATCTAAATATTGTGTTAAGAATAATTATCAGGTAGACAGAGGAACTAATGTAAAGATTAAAACTCTGTGTGGAAAACTCAGGAGAAATTAATCGAGAAATCATAATAATCGAATAATTAACAGATATAGTTCTGAAGTTATAAATAGTGCACAGATATTAGATAATGATAACTCAGGGGAAATTAGACAGAAAATGAAAACTGAAAGGTTAACTTAGAATTTGCTTTAAATCGGAAATATGAATATCGAAGAATTAGATTATAATACAAGAACGAAATTAATAATGAGGATTGTGCAAACAGGAGTGATAAGGAGAAAATGGTAATGGAGATAGATGAGAGATTTTTAGACAGAAATAATCTTAAAGAAGTAGAGTCTGTAATTAATGAAAGAGAGAAAGTGCTAAAAATTCAGTTGTGCTGATGAAGGTATAAAGAGAGATGATATGAGACTTTTGCTTAATGGCCGATATCATGCTAAAGTTAGATATATTTGGTCAAGGTGCTGATATATTAGATGAAGGAATAAATAGATGTGCAGACTAAATTCCAGTTCCTCAGATGATTGAAAAATGTAAGTTTGAGCAGGTACGTTTTGATGGAAAGGAAGAAATCCAAGGAGCTAAAGTGTAATATTAGGGTTAACACGGAAGGCGAAAATCACTTTTATATTCTGCTTACCCAAGTGAATTAACCGTTAAGCGACGGATAGAAAAAGGTACTGATATTCGGACAATGAATGAGGAAAAATTTCAAGATGGAAAGGCGAACAGAAGAGAATCTAAGCGATCTTTAACGATTATTAAAGGATATAGTAATAAATGTTTTAAATTCAGGGTTGATGAGAGTAAAATCAGTAGTAATAATAAGGAAATGAAGTATATTTCAGTAATAAATCATAGCATCTTGTTTAAAGGGAATGTTTTAAATGACAGAAACTTAATGGAAAGTAACGATAAGACAGATATAAGGTCCAGGAAAATATCTTGGCGTAATGGCAGATTTAATAGGAAAATATCGGGAGGCAAAAGAAACATGTCTGTAGTAAAACAGACGCGGTTGAATTTTAAAAGAATAGAACTTTTAAATTCATGAGCAAATGGAAGAATTCTAAAATGAAACAGAAGGCACAAGAAGAAATATCTGATTATTCGGGAAATGTCAGATTAATTGTGGTTAATAAAACTGAGAGGAGGATTCAGTTGGATGCGTCATCGGTGCAGAACGGCAAATAAAATCTAGATGCAGACGATGGACTTGGTGCTTCTCTCACAGATTGGGTTTCGCTCTATCCGAAGCACTGTGTTTAACAAAATATAGGAGTCATTGATTATAATTAGGAATTGTAATGAAAGGGGTATATATGGCAACTCAAAGGTTGTAACAGTGTGAAGGGAGAAGGCCATAAACCGAACACACCCCGAACATCGTAAGGGGGATGTTCTTTTGAAGTGATAAAAGCATCAAATTTGTGAACACTCAAAGAAAGTGAACTGCAGTCAATTACTTCTGAGTGACAGTGACATTTCATGCTCCCTACTAGTCAATTAACTGTGCAGTCTTCAAGTGAATACATTATTCACCAGACAAGCTAGGTTGTCATTAACATTAGAGTAACACAATGAGAGTTTCGTAGTCGTTTAGAAGACTAATGAATCTTTTAGTTGGGTTATGTGGTGTTACTCCAATTTATTTTACTTTCTAATCATTTGTGTATTTTTAGAAGTGATTTAAATGAGAATGTAGCTCATTAGATGCCATTCATGACCCAACTGTGTTGTTTCTAAATGCTGCAGAAGTGAGAGCTGGCAAATGCTTTTATCGCACATTCATCGCTCGACTTCCTTCGTATAGCTAGAGGGGTTAGAGTGTGAGTCATCGAGTGGGGCGATAGTGAGATGCAGAAATAAACAAGGCAAAAGGTAGGTGGCTTAGGAACGGAGAAGTCAAATTAGTTTAGCCTGTCAAAGTGATATAGCTCTTTCTCAAACACCCTAAAAGAGCAGGGTTTGTTTCTGTGTGAACCACGTTATGTAGAGAGAGATTAGATATCCTCTAACTGAGATTTGAGGTCTGTAAAGCTATTTCTGTTTGGGAAAGTACAGATTAACACCTTATTAAGTGAATGCCTGCAAAAGGAAATCATCATTCAACCTGCGATAAACCGAATGGAGAAACGTCCATGGTATATCAAATATAACCACAACATCAACGAAGTGTTGAGCACAACAGATAAGGCCCGTGCAATTGAGCGCATTCTCATATTGTATATAAATGTGTGTGAATGTACAAAGTGTAAATAAATGGTGTGTCATCTTCTATTACGGTGCATCGGCAGATTTTACTTCTTTCATTGCAGCCAACATCGCATTTGGCTCATATCAAGTCTGATGCGCATCGGATCATGGGTGTAAAATCATCGTATCTGCGATTTTCCCCAGAATCACGGGCGAAGATTAATTAATTGAGATAATTAATTAAAGACAAAAATAAAGAAGTTTTGGGGATCACCAATCTAGAGGTCAAGACAGCATGTAATGCAAGTACGAAATCAACACTGTTTTTGAGAGACCACATTGTCGCGTCCCTTGTCTGGAGTGGTAAGAGTAGAGGATGTTACACACTTATTTAGTTGAAGGTTCGCAGATTATTCAATCCGATGCCTGGTAGAGTGTATACCCAAATAATAAGTCCGCTCAATGTGATGCAGACTTCTGGAGAGATGCATGTACCAAAACTGTTCATTCTCCTTCTACTGATGAACAAATTAGCAGACAATTATTGAAAAACCTAATGTGAAATTTATTATATTCTTATCATCAGTACTATCGTTCTGTAGCTGGGATATACTTAGGAGGTTGACTACTTATTGTTTCTTAATTCTAGGGGCGGGGGTGGCTCAGTCGGTAGCGCGCCAGGCTCGTAATCTGTAGTTCCCAGGTTCGAGTCCCAGCTGGGTCAGCGTTGAGATTTATCTCCGCAAAATTCCCCGCCCTGCCCACGGTCAGTAGGGGACACCTATGGGCTTGGAAAGGCCGCCGTCCGTCGGATGGGACGTTACCCTGTGCACGTTAAAGAACACGCTGGATGGCCTTGACGGGAGGCTACCATCTGTCTCCCAACAGCTGTTCCAGTGGGTCCCCTCCCCCAACCTTCTCTGAGCCTTCGGGGTCCATATGACCTCGCCATTTAGCCCATGGTGTGCAAAAAAGTGCCGCTCAGAGGTAAAACAACCCAAAACACTTAATTCTAGTCTTACAGCTCTGCAGTCACACAGACTGAATAAATTTTAATCACATAGACTACAGAATACGAATGTGATTGGCCACACTGACCTCTGGTGCATATGGTTACTCATATCTGTGGTACATAGAGTCACATATACCTCTGGTACATATGATCACATATACCTCTGGTGCATATGGTCACATAGACCGCTAGTACACGTAGTCACACAGATTAGCTCTCGGACTGAAATCCATCAAACCCACCTGAGATCCTGCCTCTGATCTCACTCCTCAAGAAACGCAAGACTCAACACTCTGACGTCTGATACGAGATTGGTTGTCCCATCGCTGAACCCTTTCTCTCATGCAGCTACTTGTCCTGGAGATATCCGTTGGAAAAGTGACCGCACCACTCAGTAGTGTCATAAAACTTCATCTACCTAGCAACATCATCCTAGGGAAGAAGAGGAGGAAGGAGAGGTTTTCTCATCATGAATACCCTTAATGACAGCAAATTCCCTTTCTATCGTCACAGGAAGTGGTGCTAAATTTTCACACATTTCTGATACATCCATCTGTATCGCCTATGGCACATCACCAGGTGCAGTGCTATAAATTCGACGTTCTCATTCAATAGAAATAGGATAAGCGATGATACCGCGAAAACAAGAAACAAGAATATAACGGCACAAATATCGCTACATACACTATAATATTAACAAATATTGCCAATAAACAATTACAGCATCAATGGACATAGTATATCATATTACTCAAATACTAAACATTATAAAAATCATTAACTAATTTTATGAGGGATACGGCAGGTGATTCAAGACTGCTGAAATCACTGTTAACAGTGTCGAAATGAAGGCAATATAACCATTCATGAAAAAAAATTAATGACGAGTTTAGCAGAAATTCCACGGAATTGATGTTCAATTAGGAAACAGTTACGTATAAAAATTCACCCCGTTTACGTCACGGACTCGAACTCGATCTACTGATTTGCTCCTCCAGTTGAGATGGCAGCATTTTGTACTTTATTCGGTAAACCTATATGTATTATTGTGTATTTCACTATAAGATTTATGTCAGAAGAAATCTTTAAGGATGCTTGGGTTGTTTTATCTCTGAGCAAAACTTCTTCGCACACAATGGGATAAAATGGTCAGATCACAAGGACTTACAGAGCTGAGAAAATGTTGGGGGAAGGGGACTCTCTGGGCAGCTGTTAGGAGGCAGATGATAGTCTCCCGCCAAGGTCATCCAGCGTGTTCTTTAACGTGCAGACAGTATGGCATTCTTGCACATTGAGACACCGCTTTACGTTCGATCCGATAGACAGCGGCCGTTCCAAACCCATTGGTGTTCCCCATATATAACGAGGGCAGGGTAGTGGTTTAGTGTAGATAAATCTCAATACTGGCCCTGGTGGGAATCGAATCTGAGAACTGCATATTAGGAACATGGAACGCTACCGACTGAGCACCTCCTCCCACCCCCTCCACTCATAATGACCAGGTCATGACGACCTTAATGGTTTCGGAAGGTGACCCAATGGATAGTTGTTAGGTGATATATTGTAGCCTCCCGTCAAGCTCTGCTGCATACGGAGCCACTCTTTACTTCCCAAACAACGGATGGCAGTTTTTCCGATCCCACTGATGTAACCTTTCTGACCGATGGTTGGATGGAGCTTTACTGGAGATAAATCTCAAAGCTGGCACAGGTGAAACTCGAACCTGGGAGCTACAAATTAAGAGCCTGGCGAGCTATTGATTGAGCCACTCCTCTATAAAACATAGGGACAGAGCACCAATAAGGAACATAACGGACAGAGCATCAAGAAGTATGTAAACGGACTTGGCAAGCACTAAATGTTTTCGACGATCCTTCTCCACCTCCAATTCCCGTAATGGTATATATAATTTCTACATTCACAAAAACATAATAACCTTAAACTATTATTACAATTATAACCACATTCCAATGTGGATTCTATCTAGTCATTTTGTTTTGGTGCATAAATATAAGAAATGCTGTAATCTGTTATTTCGCTCTTTTTTTCTAATATTAGTTGACTCTTCCGTTTTGATCTTTCTCTTACTCCTGGATGAAAGGATCTAGAAGAGAAATGCAAGACACGTCGTAGCAAACCCATTAGTCCATCCCAATATCCGATGACTTAGAAATGTTTCTATCTCTCTTCCTTTTTTATGACAACTCTTTTTAACTTCGATCACTTCTCAGCCTTCGTAGTGGAAATGCTGATATTACAGTCTTTTGGTAATCACGGCCATACATAAGGAAGCTCTAATGTCGCCTTCGGAATCCCTTGCCTTAATAGTAACAATTTGGGACACGCACTTCGAAGAGTAGAGCTTTTATGCCTGCCTAGATAGAGATTTGGCCGATTGACAAAGCAACAAAAAATAGCAGAAAAATAACAGTTTTGGCATTGCAAAGGTTCATCGTCTTTTCTGATTTGATGTTGTCGTTAGCGCTACTCGCTACATGTGGGACAATATAGGACAGTTCTTTGACATTGGGTCTTTTTTTACTGTGATTTATGAACTATTGATGCATTTACCGAGACGATATCGTGGTACGAGTGATAGACTCATTTGCTTCAAAAGTAGCTAGAGAGTCCCGTTGCCTCTGTAGAAAAACGATGGTAGTGTTTAGAAAAAATGGTTTTCTGATTTTGCAATATTACTGATGGTAGAAAATCAAACAACTGAGAGAGTTGTAATATTTTAATCGTAACTTTTTTTTTCATTTATCTTTTAAAACAAAAGCGTTCGAAGTATGTAGATAGGCAAGTGACAAAGTGGAAAGAAAAACTCTTTATTACCTTGTTTTCAAACAACAACAACAGTTATTTTTTCTATTTTGTCGTCTGTCCATTGGATTGTCCGCCTATACACACACAGCTTTTTTTTTCGTTTTAAAGATAAACGTCTTTTACGTTTGGATAGGTATTAGTAAAATATTTAGAATTTTTCGAATATTGTATTGGTTGAGTTTTTACCCCGTTAGACGGCACAAATATCTGAAAATATCAAATTTCAAATATCCCTTTGAAAATTATTCCATATTCAACAGAGGCAATTTTCTTTCTAGTAGTTTTTTTCTTCTTCAAAACGAGCTATAACAGTCGGCATCTCTCTACAAAACCGTATTTTGCAATGCTGTGAAAACATCTCCATATTTCAGAAAAAATACATACTGCCCTCCCACAATATTAGACAATTTCCATGTTAGGTCAATGAAAATTTAACTTCGAAGCTTTATAACTTTTGAAATATGGATTCAATGGAAAAATGTGACTGAAGATAAGTTAAAGATCACAATATATTCTTTATAAATCACCTATTTATAACAATATTTGTTCAGTATTTATGAATGAATGAATGAATACCCCCTCAAGCAGCTGCTTGCCACAGAGGTCTGACAGGAGCCTGTCAGTTTATATGCCACAGTAGGAGATCTGAGAGGATGGCAGGACCTCAGCAGAAAAACGACACACACATCCATGCCTTACCCGGGGTTATGAAAATTGCAGTGTTTAGTAGCAAAAGTATTGTATCACAAGAATTGATCTCATAAATTACACCTGTTGAGAGATGTCTCCGCAAAACTTCCGCCTTGACCTTGACCAGGGGTGGGGGATCTCAGTCGCTAACGATCAGAATTGAAATCTGCAGTTCGCAACAATGTTATCTCCATTAAACCCCTACGCTACCCTCGGTCAGAAAGAGAACATCGATGGGCTTAGACAGGCCACAGTCCTTGGGATGCAACGTTAAGCCATGGACCAGTGTACGGGAGAGCCGTACCCTCTGCATATTAAAGAACACGATAAATGGCTTTGACGGGAGGCTTTTATCTCTCTCTCTCCTAATAGCTGTTCAATGGGTCCCCTTCCCCTAGCCGACGCTTAACTTTCGGAGTCCTTGTGACCTGGCCAATTAGCCCATTGTGCGCAAAGAGTGCTGCTCATTGTAAAATAGCCCAACAACCTTATACATCAACCAAAACTTATTATCGAATTTCAAACCATTTAATGCAATAAATATCCATTTAAGAAGTTTGCATGATGATTATTTCAATATTAAACAATTATGAATACTTATTATAAAACAAGATAATTTATTGTTAAATATTCCGCTTCCCTAACTCTTTAAATACTAAACGAATAATGTTGAAAATCGAGATCTAAATGGATGTAATTATGATCTTTAATTTATCTCAGTCATTATAGTCAGATTTTTCTACATATTGCCTATTTTAGAAGTTACGGAGCTTCAAAGTTAGATTCCCATTGGCATAATATTAATTCTCAGATGTATTCGTTGATATTTTGGTAGGGCAGTGTATATCCAATTTTCAATGATGAAGCGGTTACTCGTTTGAAAGGAATACCGTGTTATTGAGCAACAGAGGTCAAGGTCTACGTTCTTTTGATATTCCTCTGTTGTCTTTGGTGGCTATTTTCTCCACAATAACTAGCGAACTGTTGAATGGCCTTATTCCTCTTTTAATCAATAAATATTTTGCTATACAATAGTATTCCTAAAGTTCACAACACCTCAGACAATAGGATCAGCAATATCATGGCAATGCTACATTCAAATATTTGGAGGCGGAGGTGACTCAGTCGGTAGCGCGCCAGACTCGTAATATGCTCGTAATTGAAGAAGAAAAAAACTACTAGAAAGAAAATTGCCTCTGTCGAATATGGAATAATTTTCAGAGGGATATTTAAAATTTGATATTTTCAGATATTTGTGCCGTCTAACGGGCACAATATTCGAAAAATGCTAAATATTTTACTAATACCTAACCAAACGTAAAAGACCGTTTATCTTTCAAACGAAAAAAAAGCTGTGTGTGTATAGGCGGACAATCTAATAGACAGACGACAAAATGGAAACAATAACTGTTGTTGTTGTTTGAAAACAAGGTAATAAAGAGTTTTTCTTTCCACTTTGTCACTTGCCTGTCTACATACTTTGAACGCTTTTGTTTTAAAAGATAAATGAAAAAAAAAAAGTTTTCATTAAAATATTACCTCTCCCAGTTGTTTGATTTTCTACCATAGAAGCGCTAATATTGCAAAATCAGAAAACCCTTTTATTTCTTTAAACACTCCCATCGTTTTTCTACAGAGGCAACGGGACTCTCTAGCTACTTTTGAAGCAAATGAGTCTATCACTCGTACCACGATATCGTCTCGGTAAATGCATCAATAGTTCATAAATCACATTAAAAAAAAGACCCAATGTCAAAGAACTGTCCTATATTATCCCACACCCAGGTTCAAGTCCCAGCTCGGTCAGCGTTGAGATTTATCTCCGCAAAATTCCCGCCCTGCCCACGGTCAGTAGGAGACACCGATGGGCTTGGAAAGTCCGCCGTCCGTCGGATGGGACGTTAAGCCGTGGCCCCTTGTGTGGGAGAGCGTTAAAGAACACGCTGGATAGCCTTGACGGGAGGCTTCCATCTGTCTCCCAACAGCTGTTCCAGTGGGTCCCCTCCCCCAACGTTCTCTGAGCCTTCGGGGTCCATGTGACCTGGCCATTTAGACCATGGTGTGCAAAAAAAGTGCCGCTCAGAGGTAAAACAACCAACCAAAATTCAAATATGTGACTCTAATCTTGAACATGGTTTCTCTTTCTAAAATAGGTAAAATTCATATTCGATATTTGTGGCATAGTTTGTAAACTATTTCGGTTGTTGATTGTTTGGAATTTTATGGACAAGTGTAAATAGGTCTATATTGCTCCAAACATGGTAAAAAAAAAAAAGAGTACTGAAGATCACTGAACCCACAACAAAAAAGCAAAAGGGCAGAAAAAAGTAGAAGACACTATAAAGCAGATTACGTAACTATTACCATATGCCGACACCGCAAGCAAACGGCCAGGTAACTCTCCCGATGAAGACATGTGCAATTAAACAAGCTATTACACCAGTATCAGAGCAACGCAAATGCCGTACTGCCAGAGTGTCGGCGCCTGAAAAGTCTGCAATGAGGACCCCTGACGTCAGTGGCGTTAAGGAAAGATGGTGAAGACGTTTGAGGCTACTGGTGATTGGGAATGAATGACACCAGGAAGAAGATAACCGCTCATTGCAGAAGACATGGTGGATGAGGTGAAAGTTGCTGTGACAGTCCATGCCTGAAGTGGTATGCGGTCAGTCAGCAGTTCCAGAGCAATGTCACAAGTGTTGGACTTTCCTTGGGCAATGGTTCGTTTATATGGTACGAGGTGTTGTGTGATGATATCCATACAAGATCTAAATAGCACACGAACTGCGACCCCGTGACTTGCAACATCGCATCAACTTCACTCTCCAATACCTGACACAAAAATGATGTAGACGATATGTGGCTGTGGACTAAGGAGGCGCATTTCATACTTACTTGTGCTGTCAACACACAGAACTGTCGTGAATGTCGTGAATAGGGGGGTCACATCTGTCTGCTACGTATGAAAAACCTTTTAATCGTGACAATGTGATTTAGCTTCAGTATTGGGCCGTTCTTTGAAGAGGCTATACCAAATGGTCCAGTGTGGTGTATCGTTTCAGGTATCTGTTATGCACTTTTTTCCAGCATCACGTGATTATCACCCTCTAGGAATGACAGTGTCTAGACACTACAGTTCTCATGTAAGATGTTAGATACCCCCTCATGTTAGTCGGCAGCTAAAGCAGTTCCTGCACACATTATTCGACAATGAGTGCTTAGGTTTTCAAGACTTTCCTCAGGCCTAGCCATCACACTCACCAGACATGAATCCTTGTGATTTCTGGCTCTGGGGCTATCTCAAGGATCGGGTTTGTCATGGTAACGTGAGGTCATTTGTTGGTCTCAACGCAACATTATACGAGAAATGGCCACCATCCACAGCAACATGCTGCAAGCAAACACGACCCATGCAGTCCTTCGCTTTCAGCACATCCTCTGCATCGATGGAGAGCATATTGAGCAGTTTCTATAACAGACATGGGCGTGAAACCAATAGATATAGTATCCTCACCTGTGCCTTCCGTTCTTGTGTTTGCAACGTCCGTTTACCTTCTGATGGCGAAAGTTAGAACTATTTCTTTTTTTCGATAAACCACTTTCGCTCTCACTTTTTTCTCATTTTTCGTTCTCATTAAGCTATCTTCTTCTATCTCTATATCAAATTTTCGCAGTGTTATCTCCGTTCGTCACCGCTCCAGAGACTCCGGAATTGGAAAATTTATTTTATAATCACCTGTATGTGTGCAAATAAAATGTTGGGTTGGATTGTTTTACCTCTGAGCGTCACTTTTTTGCACACCATGGGCTAAATGGCCAGGTCACATGGACCCCGAAGGCTCAGGGAAGGTTGGGGGAGGGGACCCACTGGAATAGCTGTTGGAAGACAGATGGTAGCCTCCCGTCAAGGCCATCCAGCGTGTTCTTTAACGTGCACAGGGTACGGCTCTCCCGCACACGGGGCCTCGGCTTAACGTCCCATCCGACGGACGGCGGCCTTTCCAAGCCCATCGGTGTCCCCTACTGACCGTGGGCGGGGAATTTTGCGGAGATAAATCTCAACGCTGACCCAGCTGGGACTCGAACCTGGAAACTACAGATTACGAACGAGCCTGGCGCGCTACCGACTGAGCCACCCCCGCCCCGATAAAATGTTGAAGATGCAATTTGGGATAAAAATTGCTTTCTTGCTCAAAATAATGATTGCATTGCAATCAGCACATTTACAAAAATAGTCAGTAATACGAGTAGGTAAACAATAGATCTATAACTATTATTTTATGATCGTGATCTTCACATAACTACAATGATAAGATATAAACTTTAATAACCCCTCGAGGTTAGGAATAAAGGAAAGCTCAAAATTTAGGAAAACCAATGAATTGTATCATGGTTATGCTCATTGTTTTTCCTAGGAATTTATTTTATGAAGGGTAGATGAGATTTTTAGAAGGTGTACCATTTCTTATTCATGCTGTATAACTCTGGTTGGATTGTTTCAGGGACCACATTTAATAGCATTGAGTTAGTTTGTTATACTTCTGAGAAGTGCCGGATCTAGGCTGGATCCCCCCCCCCCTTTCAGATGCTAATAATGGTAAAAAATGCAAACAAAATATGAAACTTATTGATACTATATTTTAATATATATATATTTTTTCAAGAAATTTTTTAAAGACTATAAAACGGAAGGGGAAATGTTATACTTTATTGAAAATGCAGTCTCTTTGCCCCTTTTGCATTTTTAGGTTCGGTTGTGTTTCTTGGAGATCCCGCCCCCTCGATTTTTTTTAGCTCCGCACCTGCTTCTGAGCGATGCTTTTTATGAACACTATGGGCTAAATGACTAGGTTACAAGGATTCCAAAAACTCCTAATATGGTTGAGGAAGGAGATCACTAGCCGGCTATTAAGAGACAGATATAAGCCTCCCGTCAAGGCCATACTGCCTATATTAAACTTCTATGGAGTATGTTTTTCTTGAACCCGTTGCCACTGCTTAATATCCCAACTGAAGGAGGGCAGACCTAGGGTTCCTAGAAAAATTAGCGATACAATTAGATAGGGACTCGAACCTGGAAAAAATAAATTTAAGGGTCTGACGCACTACCGACTGAGCGAGTTTACACACAAGAGAAGTGCATTTAATTAGTTAATCATTGCTGGTGGCCATTGCTGGTGGACTTACGCATGAGCTAACTGAGCTACAGCTTAAGACCGCACGATATGAGGAACCTCAAAGAAATGTATTTCAAGTTCTACTGCACTTTTTAATATTTATTCCCTTGTTGGGATTATTGGCTTAGACTATAGTGCAAACATTGTTCATCTTTGCTTACCAATGCTAGAATTATGTTTTCGCCACATCAATTTCGTGTTTATTTTCCCATGTTCCCTTCAATCAGAATAACTATATATATATATTTCGACTTTCGAATTTTTGGAGCCCTCTTAAATTTGAATAGGTTAGGGGCTCAGAAAGTCAAAGTCCGGCCCTGGCGATGGCGGAGATAGCTCTGGATTAAAATATTCATAAAGGTGGTGGATGTAGTTGGGTTATTTTTCTTTTTTTTTGTCCCCACAATCGGAGAAATGACAAGGTCGCAAAGATTCCATGGGCTCAGAGAAGGTTGGTGGACGATAACACCGCACAGCTGTTAGGAGATAGATCGTATTCTCTCGTAAAGATTATCTATTGTGTTCTTGAGCATGCACAGAGTATGGCTCTACTGCACACTGCTTAAAGTCTCATATAAAGAGATGGCTGTTGTCCCAAGCCCATAGATGTCCGCTCTCTGACCGAGGGAAATGTAGGGATTAGCTGAGATAAATCTCAACGCTAACTAAAGTGGGACACGAACCTGGGAACTGCATATTACGAACCTAGCGCGCTACTGACCGAGACAACCCCCTTCCAGGTGTGCATAAAATAGTCCATGGTTATACTTGTGCAAACTCTGAAGATACACTACTTCAAAAATAAGTTCAAACCTACAACTTACATATAAATTGTCAACTGTACGTATATCCGACAGGAAGATATATCGGTGCCGTAAATTACAAGCGTTTCCTTTCCGTCTGCAGTTGTTTCGGATTTAGCTTCCTCTCTTCCTTCGACGAAGCAAAGGGGAAATTCTGAAGGCTTAGAGAACGAATACCGCTCACCTAAGAAGTTTGCTTACTGGAGAAAATGTCACATCCTATTGACCCAGTGGTCATTAATTTTCATCGCTGGAGACAAGCACAGGAGTGTGATGCTCCCCCACATCTCTTTCAGTTCATAGAAGCGAGTAATTGCTTACAATCTTGGAGAAATCTAATATATAGAGATATCTAGAGTATCTACAGCGGTGGCAAAAACAAAAACTGGCTAGAAGCTGTTTTGATGTATTGAAGCACTTAAGCATCAAAATCGTGTCATATAATGATGATAGAAGTAACAATAAAATAACAAACTTCGCACATTCAGTAAAGCAACAAAGCCGATTAGAAACTAATTTCTGAATTCTTGCGGAGTTATGAACCGCGAAAATATTACCGTCAAGTTTTGATTGATTGCGATTTTTTATTTGAGTCGTTGTTGTTGGAGAATTGGACTCATTAATAACTGTTCATATTGAACTGAATAAGTTTATTTAACCAAATACATATATACTGGTACTTGTAGCGCTTACAGAACAAGTTCACGGATGCAAAAGGAGAACATAATTAACCGTAGCTTTTAAATAAATACACATTTGTATTTAAAAGATTACAGAGGGCCTTAACCTATATATTTTTATGAGCATATTTATTTTTGTCATCTTGCAGTATTATTGCCTTGAGTTGGGAGTTTTACCTCTCAGCAGTCTTTTTTTTGCACACAATGAGTTAAAGGTGCAAGTCACAAGAACTCCGACGGTTCGGAGACGATTGTGGAAGTGTACCCACTGGACAGCTGTTAGGAGACAGACAAAAACCTCTCATTATTGCAATCTAGCTTGCTCTTTAACTATCCTGTATGAGGAGCTACGACTTAACCTCCTAGTCCATGAATGGCAACCTTTTAAAACCGTCTCCTTTCTCACCAAGGGCAGGGAGTAGCGAAGAGAATTCTCCCAACTGGCACAGCTGGGACTCGAGATTGGGAACTGCAGATTACGAACCAGGCGAGCTTTCAACTGAACCAACTCCCACCCCTTATACGTTGTTAAAATGTTTGATAAGTAATCTTACCATTCAAGTTCCAGTACATTTGAGTGGGGAGTGTTAGACTGTAAAGCAGATTCGTAACCTAAAACTTTCAGGTATGAGCTCCCCCCTCCCTCCACAGCGCCTGTGCTTATTTTTCTTTCCCTCTCTACTCCCTGCCTTCATTGAGAACAAGGACATGAACAAAAGGGCTGAATTAAGGAATTATGGGGACCGGAGCACTTAAAGATTTTGGAGGTCCATCTCTTGTTATCAGAAGCGAAACAAATAAATCAGTAAAGTTGTAGTAGCAGCCTCTCCCCATTTGATTTTGAAAAGCTGCTAACGTTAAGTCTTTGAGAGAGACCGTATTTATCCGCTTATGTTAAGTCTATGGGTATTTAGTGAAATTCAAAAATGACTGCCCCAATTTTGGATGGCTACAGCGGATTCGCACATAGCTTTTGTTCTTCCCCTGGGTGAAGGAAACGTTCATGCAAAGTGTGGTGCCTCTAGCTCTTCTGGGGACCGAGTGCATAAGCGGACAGACACACAAAAATCTTTCTTTTTTTATATACTAAATTGGCTGAACTACACAGGGCACTTCCTGAGCATTTATACACATAGGAAGACACAGTTCTGAAAATTCTTATATACACTGGCGGATATTGAAAAATAAAAACACCATTAACAATTGAAGCGCAATATATGAGATTTATTTAGTAGAAACAACTTGTTGAGAAAGGACAGTGATCACACGTGTAAAGTAATTCAATGTTTCTTTTATATTTTAATATGTATTATATTTTACAGAAGGCACATTTTAATAAGATGTTGAACCTCCTCGAGCAGCAATACAATCTTCCGATCTGACATACAATCTTTCATACAAATGCTGGATATCACACTGGGAGATACCATTCCATGCATTTTCAACTTGGATGAGAAATTCAGCGATGGTTGTTGCCTGCTGCGGTCTGCGAAAGAGGTTTTGTCCGATCCAGTCCCAGACATGCCCGATTGGAGACAAGTACGGAGAGCGTTCTGGCCAAGGGAGTTGGTGCACTGCCTGAAGAGCATGTTGAGTTGTCCTGATGGAATGTGGGCGGGCGTTATCTTGCTCGAATATGGCATTTGGGATTACACTCAAATTGGCAGGACGACCGGCTGCACGATGTCGCTGACGTACGTATTGCTATTCAGTGTACTCTGTACAAACATCAGACACATACGAGAGTGATTGCTAATCGCTCCCCACACCATGATGCCCGGCGTGGGCCCTGCGTGTCACTGGCGGATGCACGATGGAAGATGTCGCTTACCTTGTCGCCTTCAGACGCATAAACGACCATCAGATGCTCCTAGGCAGAATCGGCTTTCATCACTGAAGACCACAGACTGCCATTCTTCCCACCAATGAACTCGTTCTTGACACCACTGCAAACGTGTTCGTGTGTGACGAGGTTACAGTGGTAACCGTACCCGTAGTCCTGCTTCCAAAAGACGATTGTGTATAGTTCTTGTAGACACTCTTGGTACAACAGAGGTTCAAATTTGTGATGCCGCAGCCGTCTGCTCTGCCACCACCTCCCTCTTGATACATCGATCCTCTCGTGCGTCCATAACTCTGTGTTGCCCAGAACCAAATCTGTGGGTGTGCGAATGCTCTTCTGACCATCGTCGCCACCATCGTATCACTGCCGATACCTCTCATCCCACGCGGTGTGCAATTTGACAAAAAGACCAACCTGCTTCCCGAAGACCCACTATACGACCTCGCTCAACCTCCGCAAACTGAAAAAATGTTGCACGCCTTCGTCGTTCAGGCATGGTAGCTTCTTCAAAGAGCACTGAACAACAAGACACAAGACGAATAACTTCTTTCATCACGCCCTAGTCTTTAAATACACGCTGCGTACATTTGCATGTTGTCATCCTCAGTGACGTCATTATTTCATCCATTGACTGTCAATCTTGGATCACAGTTTCTGCTGCCTTCAATTATTAACGTATTATAATATGACGTTCCTAAATGAATTTCTTCTGGGTGTTATTTCAGTTTATGACAGTGTATATGACACAGTTAGACTAAGGAAAAAATTTAGAGTTTTCTTTCGCTGAATGAGCAGTTTACACATCTCAGATGTTGAAAAATCGAAAACCAAAAACTATATGATACATCAATTATCTAAGGAAATCAATTAAAAATTCATAAATAACTAATTTAGAAAAGAGATGTATCGTGATTGAAAATACTTTGTAGTGTAAATTCAGTTAAATAGCATTTTTCCTGTTTAACTGAATACTTGTATACTTGTATTTTGCTGTTTTACTGAAAAACTTGTATTTTTGTAAATTTAGTTAAATAGCATTTAGTAATTCAAAAACTTTTTAAGCTTCATCATACTTTTTCCAATTTAGCAAGACATGTGAAACAATCTCCTTAACTTTACAGTTGTTACAAATATTGGGGCGGGGGTGGCTCAGTCGGTAGCGCTCCAGGCTCGTAATCTGTAGTTCCCAGGTTCGAGTCCCAGCTGGGTCAGCGTTGAGATTTATCTCCGCAAAATTCCCCGCCCTGCCCACGGTTAGTAGGGGACACCGATGGGCTTGGAAAGGCCGCCATCCGTCGGATGGGACGTTAAGCCGTGGCCACGTGTGTGGGAGTGCCATACCCCGTGCACGTTAAAGAACACGCTGGTTGGCCTTGACGGGAGGCTACCATCTGTCTCCCAACAGCTGTTCCAGTGGGTCTCTTCCCCCAACCTTCTCTGAGCCTTCGGGGTCCATGTGACCTGGCCATTTAGCCCATGGTGTGCAAAAAAGTGCCGCTCAGAGGTAAAACAACCCAAAAGCTACAAATATCGGACTTGTTTCTGACAACAGCGTGCGCTTTCATAGGCCGTAGTATAACTTCGCATTTTCTGAATATTCCTCTAATTTGAATTTACTTCCCTATTTAATTGCGCTAAAGTTGTAAAATGACTTTATAGTTTGCATTGTGCACTCGACTCAAGTTATTAAAGTTGTTATATTTAACCACGATTCCAATGAGAAATAGATTAAATTTAATAAAGGTTATGAGAAGAGATTAAATCTGTGCAATCAAGTTGCGGTAAAATTTGATATTTTAATGTCATATTTATCCTCTGTGTAATGCCAGCATTGAGTTATACATATTTCATTTTAAAAATGTGTTCTTTGTAATGGTGAATAAGATATGAAATTAGATCAACATGGGTCTGAACTTGAATATAATTGTAGATTGCTAAGTTCTAGTAAATATCTGTAGTATAACTAAATATTTTGATATATTAGCTGCATTGTAATTTTTCCCATCAAGCTTTATATCTATTTTTTATAATAATTAGTGTGCTATTCATCTGCAGTACTTCCCAGACACCGTTCCGATGAACACCCAGGCTCCGGGCGGCGGATTGCGTGCTTGTACCTGGGTTATCTATGACCATACGCAAGATGTCCTCGCTTATAGTTGGCGTTCTGACCATCCATGCTCGTCTGGCATCATGTCGACTGACTTGGAAGGTGCCTGCCTCAGACAGCTGGCGGTGCAGTTGCGGAAACGTTTTATGATCGGGCACACGGCGCATAGGGTATCGCTCACGATAGAGTCTTTGCGCCTCTCTACCATTGCCCTCGGCTACGTCGTACATCAGGTGCATATCGACTTTCTCTGCGTTCGTAAACTGCTCCATCTCGTGTCCGCTCGACGCTGAGAATGCTGGGGTTTGGTCGATCCAGCGTTTTTAAGCCATGTCGCCACGTCTGTGTCCCCTACCGACACTGGGCTGCGTTTGCGACCGCATATTCTATGACGAATATTGGTGGGTTCGGTGTGTACTACCATCCCCTCACGTTTGGGCCATGAATTCAGGGACACCCTGTATATATATATTCCAACCATCTCTGAGTCATCGTGGTCCTTGTAACCTGGCCATTTAGCCCATTGTGTGCAAAAAAGAGTGCCACTCAGAGGTAAAATAATCTAACCCTAAAGATACTATGCTCATATCAAAGGTATACGAATTGGGTTTGGGTTGTTTTACCTCTGAGCGGTACTTTTTTGCACACCATGGGCTAAATGGCCAGGTCACATGGACCCCGAATGCTCGGAGAATGTTGGGGGAGGGGTACCCACTGGAACAGCTGTTGGGAAAGTATACGAGTTAATTTCAGAAGCATAAACTAAGAACAAAACTTATCATCTCTACATCCAGTCAGGTTACGGCAAATGGCTTTTAAATCGACAGTGAATATAACCCTGATGAAAATTACTCTCTTCCCAAAGTCGTAAATCATTTCAACATCACGGCACATCGCTACCTACTCTGTCTAACGACGTTAACATCCAGCTGTGTTCGGCAACTCATACGGCTTTCCTAATCTAGCATCTAAGCTGCGGATGCGACGGCAACCCATACGAGCACTGTGTGCACTAATGAGAAAGTGGCTTTATCCTGATCTTCCGCTTAATAGGAAATACTCAAGAACCGCGCACTTTGCGGATGATAACGACTTTGGCATGTTGCTAACATTGGCAGAATTTTTGGGTTATCGCGGGTGACCTGCCATATGAAAGACTCGAAGAATCAAGTGCACCTTACAAACTTCTGTCCAATAAAAATCACCTTGAGAACTATTTCCTTCTCTTCTATAATAGTGGAGTTCTAGAAATGTCATATATGAAGCTAAATAATTGAAAAAGTACAGTATATATAAATTATCGGTGGCTGTAAAGAACTGATTTATTACTAAAAATTTTCTGAAAAGCTTTTGAGTTTTGGCGGGAGTCGGACCTGAAGTTATATGTTTGATGTCATAATCTCCCGCTAACATAAGACTGAATAACTGACAGCACTCAATTGGTAAGCGCACCTGGCACGTTAATCTAGAGGTCGTTGGTTTCCACTCCCTGTATCAATAATTTTTAAATTAATTCTTCATTTGCTCTAAGGTAATATGATGTCCTGTGAGTTGCTATTGTTCAATATATTAAAGCAAAATGTTATTTTTAATGAATATCTAGGCTAATATATAGTTTAAATTACAATGTATCATGAGGAAAATAATGCACATAATTTTTTAATATATATCAGGGTCGATTAATCCTAAATCAACAAAAATAAATCCCTAATATTAACAATGAAGGATAATTCTAATGCCATCCCTCTATCTTTCGCCAGTCTCCGCGAAGACTGAGATACTTATCATATAGTTGGGTTGTTTTACCTCTAAGCAGCACTTTTTTGCACACCATGGGCTAAATGGCCAGGTCACAAGACCCCGAAAGCTCAGAGAATGTTGGGGGAGGGGACCCACTGGAACAGTTGTTGAGAGACAGATGGTAGCCTCCTGTCAAGGCCATCCAGCGTGTTCTTTAACGTGCGCAGATTATGGCTCTCCCGCACACGGAGCCACGGCTTAACGTCCCATCCGACGGACGACGGCCTTTCTAAGCCAGTCGGTGTCCCTTACTGACCGTGGGCAGGGCGGGGAATTTTGCGGAGATAAATCTCAACGCTGACCCTGACCCAGCTGGGGCTCGAACCTGGGAGCTACAGATTTCGAGCCATCCCCACTTATTGTATAGTGAGTGGGAGAGTTTCTCTATTACTTATCGGCAAAGTCAGTAGTATACTTTTCGTTCAGCCATCGTCTCACTGCATCTTGTGTTCGAGACACCCAACGTCCACACGCTTTTCCAATTATAATTCTTGAGTAATGTTGACGATTATTGCATGAAACTGATTCAAGTTATGTGGCAATCCACTTACTACAATCCTTCTGTTGTTGCGAATCGCGGCATAACAATGCACTCGCACCAAATACGATTCGCAACAACAGAAGGATTACGGTGAGCGAACTACAACGATTCTTGAATCTAGGGTAGGATCTAGGAGGAAGATACCCCTTTTGAAAATGCTAATATATATATATTTAAATATATATAATATAATAATATAATATACCCTCTCAAGCAGCTGCTTGCCACAGAGGTCTGACAGGAGCCTGTCAGTTTATATGCCATAGTAGAAGGTCTGAGAGGATGGCAGGCCCTCAGCAGAAAAACGACACGAACAGCCATGCCTTACCCGGGGTTCGAACCCAGGTCCCTTAGATCAGTAGCCAAGCGTGCTAACCACTCGACCATGGGACGGCTTGAAAATGCTAATGGCAGCCAAAAATGATTAAACTTGTACATATTTCACGCACCTTTCAAGAATTTTTTTTAACAACCTCTACAACGAAGGGCAAAATATCACACTGCAATGGAAATCGAATTTCTTGCCTCTCTCCCCCTTTTATTTTTACCGGCACGATTGCGTCTTGCGTCGCTTGCCCCCCCCCCAAATTATTTTTTTCTAGACCTCCTTGAATCTGTTGCACAGTACAATGGCCAACATTAATCAGGACTTGGAGTTTAACAAAGTGTATGCATGTTGTATGGCTCGAGGACAAACAGTAGTAAAATGGTGTCTGAGCAAAAAGGTTGTAGAAAAGTTCGTCTCACGAATAATGCTTCTCGTTTTTTGCTGAGACTGTCAAAACATTGTGGGATGACATTAAGCTAGGGATTGTAGCAAAAGGGAAACGAACAGTATGTCTTGTAAACATACTTCTGACCTTTGTATTTGTATGTATATTAATGCTCTATACATAGAAACAGTTTCCTCAAATTAATGATAGTTATTAATCATATACCTCTCTTTTATAATTTAGTTTCACTTGCGTTACGTTTTGACATATGTTATTGCAGCATCACTGCTATAATATATGTATTGTATTACTGTATGATATCAACATTATCAGCTAAGTTGGTGGGGTCGATGGGGCTCAGTTGGTAGCGTACCAGGCTCGTAATCTTCAGTTCCCAGATTCGAGTCCCACCTGGGGTGGCGCTAAGATTTATCTACGCAAAACTCCCCACTTTGCCCTCGGTCGTAGGGGACATCAAAGGCCTTGCGAAGGTTGCCGTCAATCCGTCTGATGAGAGATTAAGCCGTGACTGCACATGCAGGGGAACCATACATACCCTGTGCACTTTAAAGAATATGCTGGATGACCTTGACGGGAGGCTACCATCTGTCTCCTAACAGCTGTCCAGTGTTTCCCCTTCCCCCTACCTCCTCTGAGCCCTCGGGGTTCCCTTTGACCTGGCCATTTACCCCTTCGTGTGCGAAAAAGTGTCACTCAGAGGTAAAACAACCCAAAAAATATATAAATGCCGTAAAAAATACCTATTATATCATTGCCCCATTTTGTCCTTCAAAGGAGGTGTGTCATCATACACAAACTTATTTTAAGAGCTAGGCTCGCAATCTGCAGTTCACAGATTCGAGTCCGACCTGTGTCAGCGTTGAGATTTATCTCAGCAAAAGCCCCACCCTGTCTCTAGTAGTCGGTCAGTAGGGGACAGCGATGGGCTTGAAAAGGATGCCGTGTCCCGGTGTCGAGAGAGCTATATCCCGTGCACATTAAAGAACATACTGGATGCCTTGACGGGAGGCTGCCATCTGTGAACAGTTGTACAGTGGGTACCTGAGTCCCAGTGGGTACCTGAGCCCTCTCTTCTGAGCCCTATGGGTCCTTGAGACCTGACCATTTAGTCCATTTTGTGCAAAACAAAATGCCGCTCACAGGTAAAGCAACATAATCCAAGTTGCTATAAATATTGTACATTTTAAGCTAACAATATTACAGCTCTACTAAATAAAAATTGCCTCAAGAAGCTGCTTGCCACAGAGGTCTGACAAGAACCTGTCAGTTTATACGTCAAAGTAGATGGTCTGTGAGGATGGCGGGACTTCAGCAGAAAAACAACACATCTATACCTTACCCCGGGTTCGAACTCAGGTCACTTTGATCAGTGGCCAAGCGCGGTAACTATTCGCCAAATGCTCTAGTGTTTTGAAAACACATTACTGTAATCATTTTCATGTGATTCATTTGATGAGTACTTACATAACTACATGCATGATCTTTATTATTTTCCGTGATTTATTACATTCTTACTGTTGATTTTTTTATTTCCATGATACTGTACATCAAAACTGCTTGCTCGAAGGTATCTCTCTGTAATGAGACATATTTGATCTAAAGTCTCATTCCGAAACCCTTCCGTGCCGGATAATCAAGAGCTTACTGTATATTATATAAATTTTATATATCTATATACATACATGATTTAAGCGGATAACTTTCGATCAAGAAAGATGATTGATGATATTTACATAGCCTACTGAAGCCAACATGTTTAAGTGTTTAGTCCTTCAGTACGAAAATTTCGATCTTAGTGTCAGTCTTTCTAATTTCAAGATCTATCAATAATTGCCATAGTTTGATTTAGTAGGTTAATTAAACGAAACAGTAAAGCTTTTAAGTGAATTAAAATTATTATCATCTAGAAACATTCTCCTCAGGTGTGCATTACCAAAAAGATCTGATACCAAACCTTAAAGAACACTATTATTTTCCATTTCTACAACAACGTCATAAGTTGAACTCAGAATGAATTAAAATGGTAAAAAAAATTACCTCAGGGAAATAAAACTAGAATATTTCACAGAAAGGTGAAATTTATTTAATGGTAACGCTCTCCGTCAATAATGCCTTGCACTGTCTTTATCAATAAGGAAACTATTTAGCTGAATAGACAAAAGGAACTTGGCAGAACAAGATCGGGATGGTTTCATTAGTTTCCACTATGGCCACTAATGCATAGCTACCGATCATCATCAGCATCACACACACAAAAGCTTGATGAAGATGAAAAGCAGAAGGACTCGTTCATATTACCCACTGATGGGATGAAAGAGGTTGGATAGTGCTTATTGGAAAGAACGGCAGAAAGAAAGGAAAATCATTAAGGAACTGACCTATCCAAAACATTCTTTTTAAGCTGATGCTTTGATGGAGTAACTTATCCGTAAACTGAAAATTTTTTATAAGCGTATGATAATGAATATAACGCAGAAAAATGGAATGGGTTAGTAGGCCAGACACTTAAACACCAAGCAGGCTATCTAATCTTACGCCTTTCAACTCTTGTACACTTCTAATTCTCAGATACTGAAGGACTTTAAAAATGACTATTTCTGATATAAATGCTACTTGCCGAAGAGGTCTGACACAGAGCCTGACAGTTTACACATTGTGATGTTGGGACGAGTGGCGGTGGATCCTAGAATTTCTTTTTTTAATATTTCCTTTAATTAATCATTACAATTAATTAATCTTCATGGGGACTTCTATGTGCTTCAGACATGATATTCCTTTGATGAAAGAAATAAATGTCCAATACACTAAGTTGAGGAACACATATCATTTATTCACACTATATCCAGTCACACACACACACACACACACATATACATCGAAGAGCCAAAACATTATGACCAGCGTGTCTTTATGCAAATCGAAGCAACTGCAGGTAAACGACGGCGCGTGTGAACGTCGTGAAACGGTATAAATAACACCTGATACTGAGCTCTGTTAATCAGTGTTATTCTTGCTCTTTAGAAGGGAAAGGCATCGGACCTAAGTGTGTTTGACGAAGGTCAAATTGTAATGGCCAGACGACTGGGTCAGAGCATTTTCGAGACGGCAAGGCTTGTGGGGTGCTCACAGTCAGCCGTGTTTAGTACCTTCAAAAAAGTGGTCCGAGGGGGGAAAAACCACGAACCACCAGCATGGTGTGGGCGATCACTGCTCATCGATGCTAGAGGTGAGCGAAGGCTATCCCGTATGTTACGAGCCAACAGAAGGGATACTCTGGCGCAACTCGCTCGCAATTTGAATGCTGGTGATGGGAGTAATGTGTTACAACACACAGTACCCGAACCCTGCTGAAAATGAAGCTGCATAGCCGCAGGCCACTCCGAGTGCCCATGCTAATTTCGGTTCACCGTCTAAAGTGCCTATAATGGGCACTCAAGCATCAAAACTGGACCTTGAATGATTGGAAGAAGGTCGTCTGGTCTGATGAATATCGTTTCCTGTTGCACTACGTGGATGGCCAGGTACGTGTACGTCATTTATCTGGGGAAGTTTTGGCAGCAGGATTCAGCGTGGGACGAAAGCAAACTGGTGAAGGAAGTGTAATGCTTTGGGTAATGTTCTGCTGGGAAACCCTGAGTCCAGTCATTCATGTGCCTCGACGGGTAAGAGCTGTTTGGCGGCACGTGGAGGACCAACATCATACTAGGCAGCTGGTCATAACGTTTTGGCTCTTCGATGTATATATACCATATGGAAAACTGAATAATTTGTCCATGAATGACGACTAATGAGCAGCATTCTCATCTAAGAAAATACACTTATAGCATAGATATATATACAATAGTTATAAATAAGATAATGAAACAGAGGGACAAGACACACACCATAGAGAAGGTTGGGTTGGGTTGTTTTACCTCTGAGCGGCACTTTTTTGCACACCATGGGCTAAATGGCCAGGTCACATGGACCCCGAAGGCTCAGAGAAGGTTGGGGGAGGGGACCCACTGGAATAGCTGTTGGAAGACTCCCGTCTTCCAACATCTATTCCGATGGTAGCCTCCCGTCAAGGCCATCCAGCGTGTTCTTTAACGTGCACAGGTTATGGCTCTCCCACACACGGGGCCACGGCTTAACGTCCCATCCGACGGACGGCGGCTTTTCCAAGCCCATCGGTGTCCCTTACTGACCGTGGGCAGGGAGGGGTATTTTTGCGGAGATAAATCTCAACGCTGACCCAGCTGGGACTCGAACCTGGGAACTACAGATTACGAGCCTGGCACGCTACCGACTGAGCCACCCCCGCCCCCCATAGAGAAGGAGTGTGAGAAAGGAGAGACCCCAGCAGAAAGATAACACAAGGAACCATAACTAACGAGGCTGAAACCCAGGTCCTTTTGATCAGTTATCAAGTGCTTTAACCACTCGGCCATCGGGACGGCTTTTTGATATAGCTTTTTCACATTAATCATGCCAAATAATTTTGTCATTTATCTTTATATCTCTTAAAAAAATTGCTCCAGAAGTTACAGTAATCTAGAAACCTCTTTACTCATTAGAAGAAAAGCAAAAAGCACTCTGGTGTTTTAAAAACGCTTTCGTACTGCTCAGTGCAGCTCTTCCAGTGTCCATTTGTTTTCCCACGTAAAAACATCTGAGAATCTAAATTTAGCTCAATTACAATGGAATCTAGGTGCTTGCACACATTAATCCTAGGCACTACATATACTAAGAAACAGAAAGTGTCCACCTGGAAGAAGAACACTGCTAGTGCCGTTTGAGTTCTGCTAACTCTGTTTGCTCAGGTAATTGCGACATTATTTGCGACAACAGGAACTCCTCAGTTAAGTCGTTACTCGAAACGCACTGAAGAAGAATTTCATTACATGACTTGAATGCAAAATAAAACTTTGGTGTCCTAAATAATGCCTGGGGAAATTAAATTTTCAACGATAGGAATTACGTAGTAGCGTATTCTTTTCTAATATTTAATGAGGCATATTTTTCTGAAATGCAGTTTTTATCACAATTTACTATATTCAGTATTAGTGATTAATAAATCATTAAACCGATTTTTGTTACTTATCAATACATCAGACTTCAAGCATCTGCAAAGTCTCTACTGTTATTAAATAACCAATATAAGTGGATAATGATAAAGTTTTGTGGATGTGAATAAAACTTATATTATTCACGCATGGCTCTAATGTATCACTCATATATATTATAAAATTAATGAGCTTTCCCCTTTGTTTCGGTTACCACTGTTCTCAAGGGAAGAAGAATGGGTTGGGTTGTTTTAAGCGGCACTTTTTTGCACACCATGGGCTAAATGACCAGGTCATATGGACCCCGAAGGCTCAGAGAAGGTTGGGAGAGGGGACCCACTGGAATAGCTGTTCGGAGACGGATAGTAGCCTCCCGTCAAGGCCATCCAGCGTGTTCTTTAACGTGCACAGGGTATGGCCCTCCCGCACACGGGGCCACGGCTTAACGTCCCATCCGACGGACGGCGGCCTTTCCAAGTCCATCGGTGTCCCCTACTGACCGTGGGCAGGGCGGGGAATTTTGCGGAGATAAATCTCAACGCTGACCCAGCTGGGACTCGAACCTGGGAACTACAGATTACGAGCCTGGCGCGATACCGACTGAGCCACTCCCGCCCTAGAAGGATGGGAAGGGAAGTTGAACGCAAAAAGGTTTTATAAGTTTAGGCTCCAATGCCCATGATATACCATTCCTCTTATTCTCACCCACCCATCTTCCAGTATGCCGGTATTCACCTTCTGTCGGTATGCGTAAAAAATAAGAATATGCAGTTTTAGTAGTCGCTTTTATCGGCAATTAACAAAAAAAATAGAATGATATAGTTCTTAGTCTGTTCATAAGACAAATGACTCTACAGCTACGATGACATCTATCCTGGGTGTTAGGGCAGACATCGTGAGAAAAAGACTTTATTTAGCAAACTTAATACATTTGGTTGGTGCTTGAAATTTTATGGCGCATGAACAGCTTAGGTTATAATGTTGTTTTGGGTTGTTTTACCTCTGAGCGGCACTTTTTTGCACACCATGGGCTAAATGGCCAGGTCACATGGACCCCGAAGGCTCAGAGAAGGTTGGGGATCCACTGGAACAGCTGTTGGAAGACAGATGGTAGCCTCCCGTCAAGGCCATCCAGCGTGTTCTTTAACGTGCACAGGGTATGGCTCTCACGCACACGGCTTAACGTCCCATCCGACGGACGGCGGCTTTTCCAAGCCCATCGGTGTCCCCTACTGACCTTGGGCAGGGCGGGGAATTTTTGCGGAGATAAATCTCAACGCTGACCCAGCTGGGAATCGAACCTGGGAACTACAGATTACGAGCCTGGCGCGCTACCCACTGAGCCACGCCACCCCGCTCCTCTCCAAAGTAAAACAAGAATTCGACACAATATTTCTTCCAGTAAGAGAGTACCGAATTGCATATGGCTTTTTCGACAACTTTAGTTCGTAGATTTACCGTTTAATCCAAAAACAAAAATCATCCACAGTTTGATTTATTCAATTCATAAAACAATTTACAACATTGAAAAAGATACGAAAGAAATATATCAGAAAAAGAAATCCACGCAGCATTATGCGTTCTTTAGATTTTTTTCTACATAATCCAAGAGCACCAACACATCAAACACTCTCTTCTGAGATCTCGTTTTCTAACTCTTCGATTTCTTTAAATAATTTTTGTTTAGAATTCGAAGTAGAATCAACTTTCAATGTGTTTTTTTTTCTGCGCGAATGAATCGTTTTACCTTTGAGAGTACATTTTTGCACACAATCATCTAAATGGCCAGGTCACGAGGATTCTGAGGGCTCAGAGAAAGTTGGAGGAAGTTAATTAAACGAACATGCTGGATGTCAAGGCCATCCAGCATGTTCTTCAATGTGCACAGGGTATGACTCTGCCGCATACGGAATCACGGCTTCACGTCCCCTCCGACGAACTGCGGCTTTTCCAAGTCCATCAGTGTACCCTACTAAACGAGGACAGGGTGCAGAGTTTTGCAGAGATAAATCTCAATGCTGGCGCAGGTGGGACTTGAACCTGAGAACTGCGAATTTCGAGCCTGACGCTCTACCAACTGAGCACCCCCGTCCCTCTGCTCGATGAGAAATCTGCATGATGAAATTCTTTCTTAAATCCAAAGCATCTTGTTTCATAAATCAGTCCCTTGGAACTCTTTGAAATCATTTCATTTCCGCAAATGAAAGTATTAAGTAAACATGAAATGCACTTTAAGCTTCCAGATGAAAAATTCCCAGATTTAATTTCTAGAAAATCAATAATTCCTTTTCATATTCTTACAAATACTTCGAGTAAAGTCAAATTAAACAATACCAAATTTATTTAGCATACGATATAATGTTTATTCTTTGCGAACAAGATTTCTTCCTCCCAAAAACTGGTTTTGATTTGTTTTTTAGGATGCTAGGCCTTCTTCATTTAGAGTTGTAGTTTGATGCTCTTGAAATGGCTCGCAGGAAATAAGCTCATTATGCGGTACTACTCTCCGGAAATTGCGCAGATAACGGAACAATAGAATACTGCCAATCACTGACTCTTCAACTTACATAGGAATCAGTTAGTTTAACGCACTTCTTCAGTTTACACAGCAAAGGAAGTGCATACTTTTCTCCTGCATTCGTAATTTTTAATCAGTTTTGATGACAAATTCAGTTTTTCTTTTGTGGAATAAAAATATATATTTCATCGATTTCATGTCAATTTTTAAAGTTTCCTGAGCACAAAACTGCAACGTAAATATTATTAGCTAAAAGTTTAAGCTAGGATACGCCATATTATTATCGCTTATTTTTGTTAATAAAAGCAAATCTGATTACAAGACCTACCGGGAGGGGGGTGGCTCAGTAGGTAGCGCTCCAGGCTCGTAATCTGTAGTTCCCAGGTTCGAGTCCCAGCTGGGTCAGCGTTGAGATTTATCTCCGCAAACTTCCCCGACCTGCCCACGGTCAGTAGGGGACACCGATGGGCTTGGAAAGGCCGCCGTCCGTCGGATGAGACGTTAAGCCGTGGCCCCGTGTGCGGGAGAGCCATACCCTGTGCACGTTAAAGAACACGCTGGATGGCCTTGACGGGAGGCTACCATCTGTCTCCCAACAGCCGTTCCAGTAGGTCCCCTCCCCCAACCTTCTCTGAGCCTTCGGGGTCCATGTGACCTGGCCATTTAGCCCATGGTGTGCAAAAAAGTGCCGATCAGAGGTAAAACAACCCAACCCAACAAGACCTACTGATGAACAAATTAATCATTAGGCTACAAAGTGTCGTTGGCGAAAAAGAATAACAAAAATGAAACTATGTTTAAATCATCGTCGAAAATGGCGAAGCTAATTTGGGTCTTTTTATTTTTGAGCGGCACTTATATTTGCACAGTAGACAAAACTCCCCGCGCTGCTCACGGTCAGTAGGGGACACTGATGGGCTTGGAAAGGCCACCGTCCGTCTGATGGGATGTTAAACCGTGGCTCCGTGTGCGGGAGAGTGCTGGATGGCCTTGACGGGAGGCTACCATCTGTCTCCCAACAGCTGTTAAAATGGGTCCCCTCCCCACAACCTTCTCTGAGCCTTCGGGGTCCATGTGACCTGGCCATTTAGCTCATGGTGTGCAAAAAAGTGCCGCTCAGAGGTAAAACAACCCAATGTTAAAGAACACGCTGGATGGCCTTGACGGGAGGCTACCATCTGTCTCCCAACAGCTGTTCCAGTGGGTCCCCTCCCCACAATCTTCTCTGAGCCTTCGGGGTCCCTGTGACCTGGCCATTTAGCCCATGGTGTGCAAAAACGTGCCCACAGAGGTAAAACACCCAAACAACGCACAGTGGACTAAATGGCCTGATTGCAAGGATCGCCACCCAAGGTCTCAGAGAAGGTTGGAGGAAGGACTACCAATGGAAAGCTATTTCAAGACAAGTGGTAGCCTCTCATGAAGACTATCCAGCATGCTCTCTAACGTTCTCAAGATATGGCTCTCCTACACACGAAGCCACAGCTTAACATCCCATCTGAAAGACGGCGACCTTTCCATGCTCAACGATGTCGTCTTTCTCACCGAGGGCAGAGCGTGGTTAACGGAGAGAAATCGCAATGCTGGGACAGTTGGGACTCAAACCTGGGAATTGCAGGTTACGAGCGTAGCGAATTATCTACTGAGTCCCAATAATGACGAAGCCACCATGGAAATAAGTAAAGCTGTCATAAGCAATGCTTCCTTTAAATTATCAACATTTTTATATTAGCATCAGAGTTGTAAAGGAAGTGTTTCCTTTATAATTCCGAGCATTGAACAGAGACATTAAATATATTCGTAATGGCTCAAACTACAATCTTATTGGCATAAGAGTTGGGTGTTTCAATAAATAACCATTATTCGAATGACTTCCGGTCAATTATGAGCTTTGCTATTTAAAAATTTCTTCTCCATTCGGTTAATCATGTTAGGCCACTAAACCTTGACATGCCCTACCTACTCTGTATTATGAGAAAGTTATTTAAAACTGCAATTTCAACACCAAGTATTTATTTCGAACGTTAATTAAAATATAATTAAATATTTAATTAAACCATTTCCTACTGATCACCGAACTTAAGCAGCTTTGGGCGCGGTCAGTACCAGGGAGGGTGACCACCTGGGGAAAACCGCGTGCAGTTGTCAAAAAATCTGCTGAGGACCCACCATCTTCACAGATCCTTCTACTATGGCGTATTAAACTGACCGGCTCCTGTCAGACCTCTGTGTCAAGCAGCTGCTTGAAGAGATATTTATTTTTTTACGTTGTTGAAATATGATGATGTCGATTGGGTTAAATAAAAAAATAAATACCCCCTCAAGCAGCTGCTTGCCACAGAGGTCTGAACAGGAGCCTGTCAGTTTACATGCCAAAGTAGAAGGTCTGTGAGGATGGCAGGACCTCAGCAGAAAAACGACACACACATCCATGCCTTACCGGGGGCTCGAACCCAGGTCCCTTAGATACAGAGGAAAAATTCCCACCGTATCCTGCCCTGCTCAAGATCCCACCCGGCAATCCCCACCTAAATTGAGTTTCCAATAAATTGAGCAATTCAATTGAGCCGGGTGTGATTGGAACTATTGGCTCAGATCCCACCCGTCTCAAGACAATTTTCCTCTGTACCCAATTGACATCATCATACTTCAACAGCGTAATAGTGATTAAATACTTTGTGATTGTAGAATGCTGCGGATTAAAGTGAGCCGTGTGTTGATATTTCGTAAGTTTTACCGTAAATTTTTAGGACAAGTAATTTTTGGAGTTTTGAAATTGTTTTTCGGCTGATAAAACTGGGCAATGTCTAGAAGACGACCTCCGCTGATGAACCGCATGTAGCTCATGGAAAAAGAACTTGCGGCTCATGAAACAAAGAATCCATATACAGAATCTGGCTCATTCCTTTCATTTTTTTACCAATCGGTTAGTTATGCACCATTTTTAGGTGCACAACTAACGATTTTGTCAATCTAACAGTTATCCCTGGATCTTCTTCCCCAACCTTCTCTGATCCCTTAGGATTTTTGTTACCAGTTGATATTGCTCATTGTACGTAAGCAAAAGTGCAACTGGGTTGTGGATTGTTTTAAGTCTGAGCGGCACTATTTTGCACACCATGGGCTAAATGGCCAGGTCACATGGACCCCGAAGGTTCAGAGAAGGTTGCGGGAGGGGACCCACTGGAACAGCTGTTGGGAGACAGATGGTAGCCTCCCGTCAAGGCCATCCAGCGTGTTCTTTAACGTGCACAGGGTATGGCTCTCCCGCACACGGGGCCACGGCTTAACGTCCCATCCGACGGACGGCGGACTTTCCAAGCCCATCGGTGTCCCCTACTGACCGTGGGCAGGTCGGGGAAGTTTGCGGAGATAAATCTCAACGCTGACCCAGCTGGGACTCGAACCTGGGAACTACAGATTACGAGCCTAGCGCGCTACCGAGTGAGCCACCCCCGCCCCAAAGTGCAACTGAGAAGTAAAACAAACCTAATTGCAAACCTTTTTCGTAGTCGTTGCTGTATGTTACCTTGACCAAATTCAATATAGAATACGACAACCTATTAGTTTTTGTTCCGTTCCTCATCCTTTATGGTGACACACACAAAAAATATTACTATCGAAATTTAAAGAATAACACCCAATAGATCTGAAAACATATTCTGAGTAATTGTGAAATATATATGTTATGTATTTTAGAGAGTTCGTTTATTAGACATCTAATACTACACGGTTATAGCTAAGACCACCAAACTTCGTCTACAACTTCATATCACGTAACTTAGTGGACTCTAAAGTTTTTGATCTCAAAAAATTTGGCTCTCTCCAAAATTTGATCGCAAAACCTCTGTCCGTTATACTTGCGCATCGATAACGTACTACTCCATTCATAACGTAGGCGACGTCAGCGCCCTCTAGGGTTTCGACATTTGCGGCTAGTTTGAGTTGTTTTATCCAACGCCGCAAGCTGCATTTTTCGCTCACAATGGGCTAAATGGCCAGTTCATAAGAATCCCGAGGGCTCAGAGAAGGTTGGAGGAAACTATTAGGAGACAGATGTTAGCCTCCAGTCAAGTCCATCCAGCGTGTTCTTAACTTATCGCTCTCTCTCGCACACTGGAGGGGGGGGGGAGGATCAGTCGGTAGCGCGCCAGGCTCGTAATCTGTAGTTCCCAGGTTCGAGTCCCAGCTGGGTCAGCATTAAGATTTATCTCCGCAAATTTCCCCGCCCTGCCCACGGTCAGTAGGGGACACCGATGGGCTTGGAAAGGCCGCCGTCCGTCGGATGGGACGTTAAGCCGTGGCTCTGTGTGCGGGAGAGCCATACCCTGTGCACGTTAAAGAACACGCTGGATGGCCTTGACGGGAGACTACCATCTGTCTCCCAACAGCTGTTCCAGTGGGTCCCCTCCCCCAACCTTCTCTGAGCCTTCGGGGTCCTTGTGACCTGACCATTTAGCCCATTGTGTGCAAAAAAATGCCGCTCAGAGAACAACACAACCAACAATTCTCTCGCACACTGTGCCAACGGCTTAACGTCCCATCCGATGAACGTTTCCTTTCCAAGTCCATCGGTGTCCCCTACTGACCGAAGGCAAGGTGGGGAGTTAAGCAGAGATAAATCTCATTTCAGCTAGGAACTCGATCTATAAATCCTATGCAACAAAACTCAAATGGGCCCACCACATCAAATAGGAGACCGATCGGTCAAGTGCCTGCGGAATTTCAGGAATCCCAAAAACTTCTCCCACCAGTAATGTCATCACGGAGGCAAATGAGTGTCCTAGCACACATTCAGAATACGCATATTCAGAATACGCATGTAGTTTGCTATTCTGAGTCATTATATTAAGGCCCGAGCAACGCCAGGCAATTCTTTTAGTACCCAATAAATAAGATCCAATGTTAGTCTATTAAAAACAACATTACTCTCCATTACATCTAATGTCATTAGTCTAAATGGAGGTGCACATTAAAAAAAATAACCGATACTTTTAATGGGGAAAGGAAGAGAACCGAATAAAAAAAGCGAAAACGTATAAATACAAAACCTTCCATTCATAACATTTTATCTCTTTCCCGATATCGTCACGCAACCTCGCTTTGGGAAAGACATTTGACACCGATTGTTTGTTGTCTGTTTGCGAGAATGTCCGAATGGCATTTTCTCACGTTCACCCAGAACTAGGTGGAAGGAAGCTGGTGGTTTCAAAGAGACACACTTTCACCTGCGGATCAATAGACCGGACAGTGGATATCTAATTAGTCGACAGCCTGTAGTAGGTTCCACCACTCTTCTTGTCTGTCCAATTCGACAGGAAAATCGAATCTTCGACGGCTGTCCTTTTGCTTCACCCCGTATTTCTTGAGGAATTTCACTTTTTTTCTTCTCCTCGCTACTTTGGCGGCACTTTCTTGTGTCATTCTTCTGAAGGTATGTAATCTGCCATTCGTGATTGAACGAAATATGTACAGTGAGTGGTCAAGAGTAAATAATCAGAGTAAATCATTTGAGAAGAATGGAAAGAAGTATGAAGATGGGATTTGTTGATTTTGTTGTCTGTAATTACACGAATAGTATCAGGGTTGAATAAAAGCTCGGAAACACTGAGAAGTTATGTTGTTTTACCTTTACACACAGTGGGCTAAATGGCCAGGTCACAATGGTTGGGTTCGATTATTTTACCTATGAGCGGTACTTTTTTGACACAATGGGCTAAATGGCCAGAACACGAGGAACCCGAAGGCTCAGAGAAGGTTGGGGGAAGAGACCCACTGGAACAGCTTTTGGGAGACAGATGGTAGTCTTCCGTCAAGGCCATCCAGTGTGTTCTTTAACATGTACAAGGTATGGCTCTCCCGCACACGGTGACACGGTTTAACGTCCCATAGGACTGCAGCCTTTCCAATCCCATCGGTGTCCCTTACTGACCGTGGGCAGGGCGGGGAGTTTTGCGGAGATAAATCTCAACGCTCGTCCAGCTGGAACTCGAACTTGGGAACTGCAGATTACGAGTCTGACGCCAGCGACTGAGCTACCCCTGCCCCAAGTCACAAGGACCAAAGAGCTCAGAAAAAGATGGCTAAAGGGATCCACTGAACAGATGTTAGTAGATAGATGATAACCTCCAAACATAGCCATCTAGTATTTCTTTAACGTGCACAGAGTATGGCTGTCCTGCACACGAACGGAGCCACGGATTATGTCCATCCGATGGACGGCGGTCTTTCCAAGCCCTTAGGTCTCCCCTTTCTCACTGACGGCAGAACGGGGGTTAGCGGAGAAATTCTCATAGCAGCCACAGTTGGGACTCGAACCTGGAACTGAAGATTACAAGCCTTGCACGCTACCGGCTGAAGCAGGTTCCACCACTTCAGTTCTCGGCGTGAGACTTCACCAGTAAAGTCTCACGCCGAGAACTATTACTTGTATTTCTGATTTTTAGTGTAGAATAATAATAGCGAAAATGATTTTTAGTGTAGAATAAAATTTCTGTGTCATGCCGATGAAAAACTAAATCCAACGCAAAATAATTGGCAGAGTATTCTATCGTACAAATGGTTTTGAAGAGAAAGTTAAACTTTACATGAAATTTATCGAAATCTTCACTTACAGTTGTTCACCATTGTCATTTGCCAATGGTTCAAATGATATTTAAAAAGGTGGACTTCATATGTACATTGCATGCTTTCATTTTTTCAACATGAAACGAATAGGATAAAGGGAAAAAATGTTCACTTCTACCGAGATATGACTAAAGAACATATAAGAGATAAAAAGGGATAGGGAGCAAAACCATAAAGGACGACCTCTTGCCGCAAATTTCACTTGAGGATTCAAACAGTAATGCAGCAAAACCCGCGTTCAGGGGCTCGCGTACAACATTAAATCAATTAGAAGTTCAATGGTAGGTCGTAGATCGTATAATCATATTCGATGCACCGGGTAATAATTTTACCCCTAACCATCTGCATCATAAAGATATGCCTATTTAGCATGAGTAAGAACAAAATATATAAGTAAACCACCCTTAGGTGGGCCACTAAGGGAAAACATAAGAAAAGCTAAAAATAGCAGTAAAATTGTATAAGAAACCTAAAACGGGTAGGTCTCCTCAGAGAACCCTACCGTTTCAGGCCTCTTGTACTTGTTCAAAACAGTATGATCGTAACGAATCAGAGAAGAAATAATCTCATTGGAATTATTGCTTACAGCCACAAAAAATCTTTTTGAGGTGCGTTTTATATGTGTATATATATATATGGCCGATGCCCAGGTCTTTATGGAATTGTCTGTTAGTGACAAACCAGGGGGCATCGACCGCAGTTCTCAAAATTTTGTTCTGTAAGACCAGGAATCTCACGAATATTGGTGGGTGTAGTATTCGCCCATATGGGTGAAGCATAGAGAACCACCGGTCTGATGATCACATTAGAAGTTCAAATAAATCTTCAAATATGTTAAGTTTGCTTTTTTTAGTTGTGTGCCGGTGGTTTTCAAATATAAAAATATTATTTTAAGGCAATAAATAGCAAGCTCAACTATACGCTTTAAAAATGTAAGACATGTTATTTTTAATCTTAGAAAATAAATATTCCCTCAAGCAGCTGCTTGCCACGGAGGTCTGACAGGAGCCTGTCAGTTTAATACACCTAGTAGAAGATCTGTGAGGACGGTGGGATCTCAGCAGAAAGACAACACAAACATTTATGCTTTACCCGGGGCTCGAATCCAGATTCCTTTCATCAGCAACCGCTCTTATTATTTATTTAGACATAAAATATTTAAAATTCATTGCTTTGTACAGATATCAATAGCCATACTTTCTAGTGTAGATTATTCATTGCTAGCTAAAAGGATAAGAATGAAGTTGTCAAAAGTATGAAAGCTCTCTCTCTTGACCCTTTTCAGCTTAGGGTTCAAATATCATGCAGAGCAACACACTTCCAGGAGCACGATCTGACATTAGTTCAGTGGAGCTGTCACCATTTGATGACTTATACGTTCTTTGCTATGCCCTTCGTCTCAAGAGTTCTCTCATTCGTGTCTTGTGTTATGACAGATAACATACCATAAGGTTATACTCGATGTAACAAAATCTAGCTTTCCCAATATTATATCATTCATGGCATGAAACTTCAGCAGACATGAAATTCCAGAAACATAATCGACACTTTCTACGAGTTATATTTTTCTCTCCTTACTGATATGCATAGTTTCACTTATACCTTTAAGGGTTTAATCAAAGCTAGAAAAAATGAGAATAACAGTTCAATTATTCACATTATGCCTTTTCCGTTGAAACATTTTCGGAGACTAGGCGTTCATATCTTTATATAAACCCGGCATTTGGACATATTAAAGCAAATGGGCAATGTCAAACAGGACCTTGTTAGAATTGGTGTGCATTGGCCAGATGCAGGAGATGTAGCTCAGGACAGACTTGCTTGGAGAAATAAATTTCACTTTCTGATTTGACATCTGTAGCCCATGGCTGCTTGAGGATGATGATGATGATGATATATGAGTTATATTGGAAAATTAGATTTGTTTTCAAATTCCGAAATATAATATATTGCTTTGCCTACCACACTAAACTCTAGTTTTCTAAAGAAATTGTGTATTTCAGTGGTTTTTAACGATTTTTCTAGTACCTATCAATAATGTTTTGCAGATGTTTGAGTGGTAATATTTGAGATTGATTGCATATCTTTCAAATCTAATGAGTGAGGAAGGAAATAGAGTAGAAAGCCATTACTGAGAGAAGGCGTTTCCAAAAACTTTACAGTTCAAAAGGTAAGTTTTTCCCCTACACAAAATACCACTTAACTGCAAATTTCTCAAGCCGCTCATAGGTAAACAGAGCGACCCAAATCTCAAACCATTTGCATTTCTTATCAAAGCATAACAGGCATGTTTCCTGGAGACGTGGGTTCGAATCCCACTCATAGCAAAACCAAATCTAAGGCAATTTGAAAAATAGAAAGACGGCAAAATTTAGAGCAGTTGACAAAATTCGAAGCCATTTAGTAAAATACAGGTGAGTTGGCTTATTAATCTTAGGAAGTTGGCAAATTCGGAGTGACTTGGTAAAATCTTGGGGAATTCAAAAAAATTCGGAGTGATTTGGCAAAATCTTGGGGAGTTGGCAAAATTCGGAGTGACTTGGCAAAATTCAGGTGAGATGCGAAAATTTGGATTTTTTCCTGTAAAATTATGGCGAGTTGGAAAAATCTAGGAGAGTTGGCAAAATCTAGTGGAATTGGCAAAAACTAGGAGCAGTTGGCAAAAACTAGGGGCATTTGGCAAAATTTAGGGGTAGTTGGAAAAACTAGGAGCAGTTGACAAAATCGTGGAGAGTTGATAAAATTCAGATGAGATGTAATAATTGCAAATTTTTTTCTGTAGAATTATGGCGTGTTGGCAAAATAGAGGCAACTTCGCAATATTTAGGAGAGTTGGCAAATCTTGGAGGAGTTGGCAAAATTCAGAGTGACTTTACAAAAATCAGGTGTGATGTAAGATTGGTATTTTTTTTTCTGTAAAATTGTGGTGAGATGGCAAAATCTAGGGCAGTTGGCATCTCACCACAATTTCGAATCCACTTGGTAAAATACGGGGATTTGTGAAAATTGTGCCTTTCTTGTGCAATTAAGGAGGGTTGATAAAATTCGAAGTGACTTGGCAAATTCCGAGATGTAAATATTGCGATTTTTTCTGTAAAATTACAGCGAGTTGGCAAAATCTAGAGTAGTTGGCAAAATTCGAATCCACTTGGTAAAATATAAGCGAGTTGTGAAAATTAAGATTTGTTTTATGAAATTAAGGAGTGTTGGACAAATTGAAGAAACTTAACAAAATATAGGGCAGTTGGCAAAATTCGAATCCACTTGGAAAATACTGGCGAGTTGTGATAATTGGGATTGGGTTTGTGAAATTCAGGATAGTTGACTAAAATCGAGAAAACTTGGCAAAATCTTGTGGAGTTTGAAAAGTTTGAAATGATTTGGCAAATTTAGGAGAGATGTAAAGAGATATTAAGATGGGATTAGTTTCGTAAAATTAAGGAGAGATGGGCTAATCAAGGGAAAATTCACACTGACTTTCTACAGTTCAGACGAGATGTAAATATTGGAAATGTTTCTGTGTAATAACAGCTAGTTGACAAAATCTGAAGTTAAATGTCAAAATGACAAATTACGGTTAGTTGACAAAATTAGAAGTCAAATGCAAAATGCAGGATATTTGTGAAAATTGCCTCCCCCCCGGAGCGAAAATCTAAGTAAGTTTGCTCAGTTGGCAAAATTTTGAATTTCGAGTTGGAATTTTCGATTTCTCCCCTCCCAACCATAGTCCTTCGCTACGCCCCTGAACACATAAGCAACAACAAAAATCTATCTAAACGTGACTACATTCTCAACTAGTTTTGTTACTAGTTACCATAGTGATAAGAAAGAGACGCACATTCAAAAGACTCAATTAAACCTTGGTGCCAAAGATAAAGATTTTTCCGAACTTTTGTTGCATTCATTCAATTTGAGCGAGCTCACACCCAGAATCATGCTATTGACGTCACTCTTTTGTGGAATTAATGTCGGGGTCGATTTAGTCGGATGCAGACATCCTCATTAAGAGAAAAATAAAAGCAGAAATAGTTGAATGAACTGAAACCACGTTCGCTAATTAGATTTCATAACTTTGATTACTGCGTGTGCTTTTTCATTTTGCGTTAAAAGAAAAGTACAATCGTTAAGCTAAAAGAGATATAGTTAGACACGTATATGCGATTCCGATTCAGTAATTAGAAACGTGAGCCGAAATAAAAAAGTTTGCATTTAATGGATTGTGCTGATTGTTATCTGTGAAATGTTAATTTTACAGATAATATATAATTGCAGATAATATATAATTACAGATAATATATAATCTGTAGAACCTGTTTTTAAAAGTAAAATTTAAGAACCAACGTTTTTAAATTTTGGAAGACTATAAAGTTGAATCTTTTAGTCTGTAAACATGGCAAATACCTATTTTTGGCTAGTTAAGTGTCGAATTCTCATTTTTCAGTCAGTAAACATGACGGGCCCCCAAAATTTGTTAATAAATGTGACTGACACACATTTTCATTCTGTAAACATGGTAGACCCCAAAAATATATTAATCAATCTTTATACAACACTTGAGTTAATTCATATACAATGGCAAATATATTTAATAAAATATATATATTTGCTATCTTTACGACATACTTGTCATTGTTTCTTGAGACTAAAGAGCAGCTGGGACCTCCATGAGACACGGTGAATTATGTATTGTTGGTAAAAAGTTCTTAGCATCAATTAAAGGAGATCTTGATCGGCAGCCGGTAGCTTAGTGGTTCAGCACTTGACATGTTCATATCCCACACGGCTTAAGACAATTTTTCCTCTAAAATTAATCGACGTTAAATTCAGAGTGATACGTACGTATCTTCCTTAAAAAATACCCCCTCAAGCAGCTGCTTGCCACAGAGGTCTGACAGGAGCCTGTTAGTTTATATGCCATAGTAGAAGATCTGAGAGGATGGCAAGACCTCAGCAGAAAAACAACACATACAACCATGCCTTACCCGAGGCTCGAACCCAGGTCCCTTAGATCAGTAGCCAAGCGCGCTATAAATAAGGCGGAAAAATCACTTCTTGTGTTTTCCTCATGTAAAATAAATCTATTCAAGCAGCTGCTTGCCACAGATGTCTGATAGGAACTGGTCAGTTTAATATGACATAGAGAAGATATGTGAGGAAGGCGAGACTTCAGAAGAAAGGCAACATAACCATCCATGCCTTTTATCTGGGGCTCGAACCCAGGTCCCTTCGATCAGTAACCAAGCGAGCTAACCACTCGGCCATGGTACGAATCCTTGTATTTCCACGATATATTCTTCCCATTGTGAGAAACGTCTTCAGAAGGTTGTATTTTCAATTGAATTTTATTTGATTAGCTATTTTGACTTATGAATTCACTCTTATTACTTCTTCACCAGTCCAAATTCCTTAGTCAGAAGGATTTTAAGAGTAAGAAAGGAAGAGGAGCCAGATAAATTTTAGGATTAAACAGTCTCAGTTGGTCTATCTTTGTAAGGTACTCTTTATACGTACTCTTTGACGAGGGGTTGCTGGATGTTGGACTAGGTTGTTCTATCCCTTGATCGTATTATTTGTTTAAAAAAGCCTAAAGGCAAAGATCTAAATTAAATTTATCAATCTATTGATTTTCATCAATATTCATTTAGTATTCAGAGTAATCGAGGTTGGAATATGTAACAACAGCTTAGTTCTCCTAAAAAACGGTTTCAAAACTAGCCAAATGCAAAAATAATTTCATAAGCTTCGGAAAATGTTTCCGCTTTAGGAAATTATTCGATATGTTACCGCTAAAGTGCAGAAATCAGTTATTCTACAGATTATCTAGGTATTGTGCAGATTAACTAGGATGATCCGTTAACGTGCCGAAAATTGTTTCATTCCTCAAATTACCTAGGTAATCTGCAAATTACCTGGATAATCTGCACATTACCTACTAGGCACTCGTTAAAGTGAAAATAAAATATGGCGTATCGGCTATTATCGGAATTGGTAATAGTCGGTACATTGTACTTTTTCGTTTTTTAACTATCCTATTATTCAGATAACGTATCTAGCTCTACAGCACACCGCCTGCCGCATTATAAAAAACGCCCAAATGAGCGAAGGCCAAGTGAGAACGAATCTGTCAAGTGATGAATCTCTTGAGTCTCAATCTTCGGGTCATGTGACTCAGTGTTCCGAATTATCGTGAGACGCCCCGGATGAGCGGAGGCCAAGTGAGAACGAAACTAAAAGTGGAGGGAGAGGGGGGAAGGAGTAGGGAAAGGAAATGAGAGAAACAAACTTTTGAACTTTAACGATACGAAGCCGTTAATGTGCACATTACCTAGGTAAAATGCGGAAAACTCTTGATTCCGCACGTTAACGGAGCAAATCAGTTAATCTGCAGATTAGCTAGGTAATGTGCACATTAACGGCTTTCGAGCTTTAGCGGTAACAGATATAACAATCGTTATTTACATTTTAAATCCAGAGATAAATTTTAATAACTCGCACTAGTGCAGTAGAGTAAATGGTAACAAAGACGATAACACTGCGCAATTGATACCGAAACAATAGTTATGTATCATGGTCTCGTTATTTGCTATGGCGACAACAGTCATACATCATAGTCTCCTCAGTTGTCATTGAGACAATAGTCATGCATGATAGACACCTCAACTGTCACTGCAAAAATAGACATACATCATAGTCTCTTCACTTCGAATGCGACAATAGCCATACATCATAGTCTCCTCCGTTGCAACGGTGACAACAGTCATACATCATAATCTCCTCAGTTACCACTGCGACAACAGTCATACATCATAGTCTCCTCAGTTGACACATATACTACGCCACTGATTCAGGATTGAGTTGTTTGAGTGGTGTATTTTTGCAAACAATAGCCTAAATGGCCAGGCTGCAAGGACTCGAAGTCTCAGAGGAAGTTGGGAGAAACAGACACTTGACAGCTGTTAGGATACAGATGGTAACCTCCTGTCAAGGCTATCTAATGTGTTCTTTAACGTGCACAGGCTCTCAGGCACACAAGACCATTGCTTACCGTTCCATCTGATGGACAGTTACCAAGCCCAATAGCGGCTGATTCGGGGACTAAAGTTGGCTTCGTCAATAGCGTGTCAGGTTCGTAACCTGAGGATTTAAGGTTCGAGTCGTCACTGTAGGCGTTAAAATTTTCTCTGCTATATCACATTTTTCTCTAGGTTAGAAAGGGACACCTGTGGACTTAAAAAGATAATCGTGTCTGATGGTACGTTGAACTGTGGCACTGTGTTCAGAAGAGCCAAACTTTATTTGCCATTAAAGAATACACTAAATGTTCTGAAGCTAGGCTTTCATTTATCTACTAACCAGGGAACCCCTTTCCTCTGTCCAGCACTGGACACTTAGTGGGTAAAAAACAGCTACTTAGAGGTAAAACAAGCCAGCCTAAAGCCTCTTTTTTGCAATAAATAAAACCCTCAAGCACTTGCTTGCCATAGAGGTATGGCAGGAGCCTCTCCATTTAATACACCACTAAAATGTCTGAGAGGAAGGCGAGACCTCAGCAAAAAGGCAACATAAAGAAAGAAATATCCATGCCTTATCCAGATTCGCACTTCGATCCAAGTCCCCTAAACTAATATTAAATTGCTCAACTTTTATAATTACTTATGTAATGAACAGATCTAATTGAAAATACAAGTTTGAGAAAATTTAAGTTGTTTATTAAATCCCATCTTTGGTAAGAAGTCTAAGAAATCAGGGAGCTTCTAATTTTGGTTTTCACTAACATCTAAGTTTTTTTCTTTTACTCTGTGCAGAGTAAGGAGTGGAAAAAGAAATTATCTTTAATGAGCACATGGTTTGGATTACCTAGACTCGGATGCCTCAATCAAGAGATGGTGGTCGTTCGAACTCATCGATTCGTCTTTTTCCAAAGAGAGAAAAAATTTGAGCGAATGAAATATGAACTACCAATTCGACGGTGAAGTGGTATTGCGAAAATACTAAGAGAGAAATGAAAAATAAAAAACTTAGCCTTAGATTCTTTGAAAACGTCTAATACGCAATTTTCCTAAATTGAGCTGCGAAAGAAATTGATAATAAATTATTTCATATTAATTAGTAATAAGAGATAAACTCAAGAAGATCAGGGAGCGGAGAGGGTTCACAGTCGGTAGCGCGCTAGCCTCGTAAATCTTCAGTTCCCAGGTTCGAGTCCCGCCTGGGTCAGCTTTGAGATTTAGCTCCGCAAAACCCTCTCCCTGTCCTCGGTCAGTAGAGGGATACAGATGGGTTTGGAATGGACACCGCCCGTCGGATGGGACTTTGAACCATGGCTCCATATGCAGGAGAGCCATAACCTGTGCTTGCTAAAGAACACGCTGGATGGCCTTGACCGGAGGCTATCAACCGTCTCCTCATAGCTGTCCTGTGGTTCCCGTCCCCAAACCTTTTATAAAGAGAAGGAATCATATATGCGCAGTTGTAATAGAAGTGTTGATTGCGTCGCTTTATTTGAAACTCCGGCACACCAAGGGCTTAAATCTTATCTTGAATGTAATATATTAAAAATAATTCTAAGAAGCATAATATTAGATAACTTGAGTCTTTCACGGCCATTCCAAAGGTCTAGGAAAGATCATAAAACATTCACGTACATTCAAATCCCAGTAAGAAGCCCTAAAAAAATTACTTCACGAATTTTTTGCATAAACCTTTGTGGTTTTAGTGGTGTGCTACCGACTTGTGCTACGCCACTCCTGCCGCAAGGAATGACGATTTAATTTTGAAAAGAGTTGTTTGATTCGGATATAAACAGCAAACAACTTTCTCTTATATATGATAGAAGGCTTTTCTAGAATCTTTGAAATAGGTGAGGTTAAAGCGGAACGCCATTATCTGAACGTCCTTGTAGAATTATGCTCCTTATGCGATTAATTCCACAAATATATATATCCTTTTATTAAATTAAAGACAGCGTTATGAAGTGTGCATAGAGATGAACTGGCAGATAGTGTTGCACCAAATGATGCAGGTCTCAGAGGATATCAGCGTCCAAACGTGGCTAACGATCAGGGATTTCTGTGTTCAAGTTAATCAAGAAATTCGAGGAAATTAGTGACATGCTCATGTCAGAATGTTCACACTGCAATTCAAGTTGCTGCTAGGTCAGTTCTGTCTATACGGAATAACTCAAGTGTACATTTGTTTACTGTCTACTGAATTTACTTAATTTTATGGTTCGTAAAGTTTTCGCTGTTCTGCGTATTGTGCTGTGTAGAATGTATTGTGTTAAATCGTTGGACAACAGGATTATCGCTAGATATATGGGTTTCGCTTTGAAATTCTTGACAGAACTGGAAATAGTTGAACTGTGTAACCTACTAATTTATGTTCCTGCTGAAAAGAATGAAGGGAGGATTAAATCCTCTTTCACCGTAAGTGACACAGTAAATATCTTCACCTCTGTTATCTGACAGAGGAAAAGCCTACATGCAAACTCGACAACCTCCCCTTGGGTTGGGTTGTTTTACCTCTGAGGTGCACTTTTTTGCACACCATGGGCTAAATGGCCAGGTTACATGGACCGCGAAGGCTCAGAGAAGGTTGGGGGAGGGGACCCACTGGAACAGCTGTTGGGAGACAGATGGTAGTCTCCCGTCAAGGCCATCCAACGTGTTCTTTAACGTGCTCCCGCACACGGGGCCACGGCTTAACGTCCCATCCGACGGACGGCGGCCTTTCCAAGTCCATCGGTGTCCCCTACTGACCGTGGGCAAGGCGGGGAAATTTTGCGGAGATAAATCTCAACGCTGATCGAGCTGGGACTCGAACCTGGGAACTACAGATTACGAGCCTGGCGCGCTACCGACTGAGCCAACCCCGCCCCATTTTGCTGAGAATACCTGAAGTAGCTGGTGCAGGAAAATATAATCTAGCACAATTCTTGGCCTGAAGATTATTGCTTCAAATTGATTATTCATGAGAGTAATTAACACAAACAACCCTTATTTCAAATGTTGGATTCGAACATTATATATACACTATTAAAGCTGCAGAAATGGAGAAATTAGATTAGAGGAAATATATTTATAAAAAAAAAGATTATAAAACCTCTTTACAAGTCAAACAGGTACTTCACGAAATAACATTCAGCTACTTCCCTACTTGCAAGCCATCGAGTTTTCAATTTTTTTCACCCAACGTATTAAATTCAAACACCTGACACCCTCTGTGTTGGCAGTTCATTCCCCAAATTGCAAAGCGATATGCTGACAGACAGATTTTGAATTTGCAATGAAAAAAAAAATGAATAAGGAACTTAAGTTAGAATATCATCATTTCCTCTATACTGCAACACAGAAACAAAAAAAAAGTAATTTTAAGACTAAAGCAAGAACACGAAGATCCCCACAACAACATTTCTTCTATAAGGCACAAAACAGTCCTTCTCAAGACGGTAACAATTACACCACATCTAGCTTAATATCAGGAACATCAATACTCTCTTCCACTCTTGACATTTCTTCACCTTCCCTGGGTCTCATATTTGGAAAACTTTACACCAGAACTTGGGGCGAAAATACTATCTAAGCGAAGCAAGGATATGCAATAACTACAGCTTGGGATCAGCCAACTTCTCGACCGTGAAATGAGAAAAAGGTATTATTACTACTACACTCACCTACTATCACAGCAGTATTACGGGCGAATCACATCCAACATTTAAAACATCCTTCCTTCACAAAAAATCGAGGCAGATGGCCTGAAAATGACTAAAAGCTGGTATTACATTTTGTGGATGAAAAAAAAAAGTTTTGATAGCCTTTACCCTCTCTCTTCGTCGTATAAACGTCCACGTATTCTACGGATGAAAAGTTTCATTTTCTATGTATCGGTTCATTTTGTAGGTATTCGAATAAACAGTGTTTAAAACTTGTGGTACGAGGAATATATAACGGTATAAGTAGAAGCTAAACATCATAGCGATAACAGTACAAACTAGTTGCAAATTTTGACAAGGTAATTATATATTATAGTGTAATTTCTTCTCTAACTAGGCATTACACTTCTAACGTATTCCATTTAACATTTTTTTTAATTCACTAATTACTGATATTATTCAGTTTAAAAAAAAAACACTTGCAAATAAATTCGTTCGACCTCGCATGCAGGTCAACAAAGTGATACAACGTCTTTGATGATGAGGATACTTGTGAAAGTTCACAACAATGTTATCTCCGTTAAACTTCGAAACTGCTCTTGGTTAGAAACCGATGGGTTTGTAAAGGCCAAGGCCGCCGTCTGTCTGATGGGACGTTCAGATTTGTAGACTACAGACGGATATGACTCTCCGTGGGCAAAAGAACCGTTCTCTGTGCACGTTAAACAACCCGCTGGATGGCCTTGATGGGATGCTTTCATACGTCTTCTAACAGCTGGCCAGTGGGTCACCTTCCCCTCACATTCTCTGAGCCATTAGGGTTCTTGTGATCTGACCATTTAACCCATCGTGTGCTAAAAAGTGTCACTCAGGGATAAAACAACGTATCTTACAGCAGTTTTGTTGTGAAAGCAGAAAATTTACATTTTCGCAATTGTACTTTTGTAGACCAAGTCGTATCGACTAGTAACTACCCTACCCCTGGAATAGTTAATGACCATGCTGTTGCTATGCTTAGGAAAACTTTGCGCTTTGTACAAATAAAATTTTCGTCACCAGGTCGACCACCAGGTGGCGTGGGTATGCTAAAAACGTGGTAGAACATGCTATTTTCTCGTGACATTGCAGCCAATCACACTTGAGAGTCGCATGAGGCACACAATAAAATGTGATGTCTTCCCTGTAATCGCTAGAAGGAACCGTGGGTATCTTCAAGAAGGACCGAGCTTTGCTAGTGAAACTTTTTTACCAAGACGGCAGAAAAATGCCGCTGCATTACGCGAATATCGTCGTCTGAAAGATATAAAGAAAGGACCTTTGTCGCTAAATGGAATGAAGAATATGATGAAATTCGAAGAAACAGGCGAGTTGGGTGTAGCTACGGGTAGAGGCCGGCGGCCTACTGCAGAAAGCAATGTGGAAGACGTCGCACTTACCTTTGCAGAAATCCAGTCGCAATCGGAGCTACCCGTAGTTAGTGCGAGACAGATATCCCGGCAACTGCAAATTCCGTGGTCAACTGTTCAAAAAATTCAAAAAATTTCCAATAAAGGTTATGTTTGTTCAACTTGGTATTTTCTTTACTCTAGCGCACCCACGCCACCTGGTGGCACTAATACTAACTATTTTTTTTATTTGCAAATTCTCTACCCCATGTTCCTATTAAGGTATCTACCACTTTTCTCTGTGATCCGTCGGGTAGATCCTTCTCTACATCAGTCTGAGTAATGTCAGTTCAATAAAAACCACCCTATATAATTATGAATTTTGAAGTCGCGAAATGAATAAAACTGACGCTAAATATAAACATATAATAGTCACAATGAAATTATGAAATCAAAAGATGCATTTATTTATATATATATATACTGTATAAGATCGATTGATTGGTAGAGGATCGTAAATTTTATGAAACCACCAATTTTTATGTTACATTTATACATGAAACGAAAAAAGAGTGTAAAAGTACCCTATGCATCATATAAAACAATGAGATTAAAATTATCCAGCGAATTGATGCCATTCCAGATGACAAACTACACGACACATTCGATAATACGGAACACCGGCTACAACAACGTTTAGAAAACGAGTAAAACTGTTTATAGCATTTGATGAAATTGTGCTCGATTTGTATTTGGACTTAAGTACATATTATAAATGGACCATGTAACCGAATTTCAGGGAAATCATGTAATAAATAAAGAAAAGTTTGCGAAACTTCTAGTGAATCATTTTATAGTTTGAAATTTTGTTTCACTGCACTCCAGAACAAAATCGTACTACTCATCGCTAGAGACTTTGTAACATCAACCAAAGTCTTCTCATCCTTTGGATTATTTCCTTGACGTGAAGGCTTTTTATTTCTCAATACTAAAATGATGCTTTTTTGAATCAGGTCTGAGTCATTAACCAGTTGATATTCAAGGCGCTCGCAGATGATTTGAAGGTAAAGATCATTTTCTACAAAGCTTGAATGGCAAATCACAAATTCTGCAAGACACATCGAAGGGCTTTAGAATTTGAGAAAACAGAATTACAAAACAAGAGATCATCTTCCGATTATAAATGAAACGGAATCACTTTCATGAATCAAAATTTATTTGTAGAAAACGCATAGTTTCCCTGAACATCGCATCAGCATACGTCATTAACTCTTCCAGGAGCAGTGTAGTTACTAGTCTACACGACTTGGTTTACCAAAGTTCAACTGCGTAAATGAAAATCGGAACACCATTTATCAAACACATCGAAAACTTCTTAAAAAAATTAGGGGGGGGGGGGAATATAAGATTGCCTTCTTTCGGATGATTGTTGCTGTATAGTTCCGAAGCAGAAGGAATGTGAGGTCTGTTTTTATCTTGACAAGAAACAAATGGATGTATGAGTCTGTTATATTTCAAAGGGCTCTTCCTGTCATCATTTTGTTCGTTGAAGTTCACTTTCTGTTTTGTTCTCATGTACCCGAATGCTACGAAAGTGGAAATAGACAGCGAAAGCTTTTAGTTGTGGTGTGACTTCAGAGTGTGTAAAATTACTGCTGTGGACTGAAAGGAAACACTTCAATTAGTTATGCGGTTTCCTTTATGTATAATATTTATGTAAAATTAAGAATTCTATGCTTAATATTTAGTCTAAGTTGGATTGTTTTAAATTTGAGTTGCATTTTTTTGCACACAATGGGTTAAATGGAGCATAAATAATCCAAGGGATCAAAGAATGTGTGGATCCACTGGGTAGATCTTAGAAGACTGATGGAAGTTTCCCGTCAAGCCATCTAGCATGTTCTTTAACGTGCACAGGATACGACTCTTCTGAACACGTTCAGCGTTTTTTTTTGTTGTTTTTTCCCTTTGTCGAAGTATTTTTTTCTTTGTAAAACGATCTCTCCTCCGTAGAGAAGCAAACAGTTTGTGAAATTATATGTTTCGGAAGAATAGCCATGATTTAATTCACCACAAATCTGGAATCTCAAAAAACAAAATAAAAAACAGCCTCAAGAAAAACTAGGGCGGAAGAGGGGGGTGGGACAAGATCGAGTCAGAATGAACAGGAACGCCTTTCGGGTAAAACCTTTTCCTTCCCTCCGTTTGGTCCCCAACAAATTTATTGTAAAATACGGTTAAAATATATATGTTTAATAATTTTTCACCTTCATTCCTGTTATTAGCATTCTAAAAAGGAAGGGGAGGGGGATGATTCCCTTGCTTTCCCCTAGATCCAGCCTGTTCGTGAACAACACATTTGATGCATTACCAATAAATGAGAAAACCATGCTCTTTAATTTCAAGTGTTGCTTGAACACTTTAAACTTCGAGCATGTTTGCCGCTGATATGTTCGCCATCTCCACACATAAGAAATTTTGTTCGACAATGTAGTTTACCACCACGTTAGTAGCACATGTTCGACCGTAAATCGTCGCCTTTATAAGCATTTCATTCACTTATTTTTTCTAATCATATTTATTCAGGTTAAACAGATTTTTTACTTTTTTAGTAGCATACTGCAAATGGAAACAATGCTCTACAAGTACGTTACCATACGATTTCTTTCGTGTGGAAGGTAACTGGAATAGTGTAACTTTAGGTATGCTCTTATTAATAAGTAACTTTAGGTATGTTTTAGGTAGGCTATTATTTTTCTAAAATATGTTGTTGTTGTTTTTCACCATTTCAGCTGCTATTGCATTTAATAATCATTTCTTAAGATATGAATTTATTAATATCTTAAGATATGAACTTATTATTATATTAATGAACTTATTATTATTATTTACATATAACAAAATAAAGGAACTTTCAGAGCGATATTAGATCCTAATGCTCTATCTCTCATAACAACATATAAAATTTACATATACAGGGTGTCCCTGAATTCATGGCCCAAACCTAAGGGGATGATAGTACACACCGAACACACCAATATTCGTCATAGAATATATGGCCGCAAACGCAGCCCAGTGCCGGTAGGGGGCGCAGACAAGGTCCGAACTGTAAAATTGGTCCGACGTTGCAGCCGCCGATGTGTGCGACAAGCCCGGTGTTTACGAGCAGGTACGCCGATCACTACTCCGCCATTGTGCCGCCTGTATCAACGTTGGTGGACGGACGTTTGAGCATTTCTTGTAATGATCTCCAATAAATGTCATTCTGGAAACCTGTGTGTCTGTCCTTCATTTCCGACTCCTCACCGCGTTTGGGTCGCATATTCTATGACGAATTTTGGTGGGTTCGGTGTGTACTACCATCCCCTCACGTTTGGGCCATGAATTCATAAGTTCATATAACATGAACTTAAGATATGAACTTATTAATAAAAACATCCACCTTGTGAAAAGGTATCCATTGTACCTCCAGATGTTTTCAAGAGCAATATTGTAAACATCTATATCGTATTTTTCCTTTCTCCGGTGAATATTTCGTAGACTTCTAAAATTCCTTTCTATGCTGTCGATTTCCACTTGGTAAAGAACGGTTTTCTTGCCTGATCATTTCGTTCTAAGGTTTCGCTTTTCAACTCGATCAGTAGGAGTAAAGTTATATACTGGGTGTCCCTGAATTCATGGCCCAAACGTGAGGGGATGATAGTACACACCGAACCCACCAATATTCCCCATAGAATATGCGACCGCAAACGTGGTGAGGAATCGGAAATGAAGGACAGACACACAGGTTTCCAGAGTGACATTTATTGGAGATCATTACAAGAAATGCTCAAACGTCCGCCCACCAACGTTGATACAGGCGGCACAATGGCGGAGTAGTGATCGGCGTACCTGCTCGTAAACACCGGGCTTGTCGCACACATCGGCGGCTGCAACGGACAGTCGGACCAATTTTACAGTTCGGACCTTGTCTGCGCCCCCTACCGGCGCCAGGCTGCGTTTGCGGCCATATATTCTATGACGAATATTGGTGGGTTCGGTGTATACTATCATCCCCTTACGTTTGGCCATGAATTCAGGGACACCCTGTATACGTAAATTTTATATGTTGTTATGAGAGATAGAGCATTAGGATCTAATATCGCTCTGAAAGTTCCTTTATTTTGTTATGTGTAAATTTATATATTTTCACCGACATCTGTAAAGTAGCACATTATACATGTTTAGGTTTCTATGAATGGCATATTCACTAAAATCATCAAAAAAGAGCAAGAAAAGAAATTCAATAGAAGTCCGTATTCTTTAATGTAGTGATAGTTTATGACAGGTGCCTCGGATATTAATAAAGACGTTCTAGGTATAGAGCAGGAGGATTTCCGTCAATAGAATATTCTAGTCTAGAGTTATTCAGTTACATTTTTTAAGTCCTCCAGAATTTTGGAATTTTGCCTTTTCTGAGGCCTGAAAAACTGCCGCCAGAAGTAACGACAACAAAGTTTAATTCATGTTTTTCATACTCTCTATTTTAGTTTTGGTATAGGGGAGAATAATTTTTTATTGCATTTTTCTAATTTACGCATATTCCGACACTTCAACTATTGTGCCTACAATTCATTTTTATAGCAAAATAATCAGCCATGCATTCAATTAACAAATTTGACTGAAACCGGACCTAAACAAAAACGAAAAGCAGTGTTCCATATATTTTAAGATTCATTTAAATATTTTACACGTAACATACTGCATATAATATTGTTTCGATTGTAAAACAACGTATTTCATAAAAAAAAAGCGTATCAGCGAATTTTCACTCTACTCAGGTTAGCAACTTTCAGATGCCTTTATGGGCTTTAGCTATTATTTTTCAAAGTTTCTTAAATTTATCCTCATACATCCATAGTAAAAACACAGAATACCTGTAGAAATAGACTTCAATATTAGTTAATATTTCTAAAAAAAAACTAATCGCCGAAATGGCAGGAATCGAACCCGCAACTCTCCAATTCATGCCAGAGCTCACTACCATTACACCACGCATCGGACGAGAAAATCTTTCAGAATAAGACCTTATAAATCTTTACTGAGATGTGGCGGATCTGGCGCCATCTACTTCGGAATAAGACCTTATAAATCTTTCACTGAGATGTGGAGATGGCGCCAGATCCGCCACATCTCAGTGAAAGATTTATAAGGTCTTATTCTGAAAGATTTTCTCGTCCGATGCGTGGTGTAATGGTAGCGCGAACTGGCATGAATCTGGAGAGTTGCAGGTTCGATTCCCGCCGTATCGACGATAAATGTTTTTCAGAAATATTAACTTATCCTCATAAAATTTTGGTTGAAATGAAGCCTCTAGGTCTAGGGACTTTTGTGCCGAAAAGAAATATATCATTGACTGTCTACGTGTTCATAACACCGTAAAAAGTCTTTCTATTCAATATTACGGTTATAACGTTCAGAAGTGAGAACAACATGGCATACATGTCATATGGGAAATAATTCACTTCGGGTCAGCTATATAAAATAATAAGCATTTTCAATAGTTTGATAATAATACAATTTTATTTTTCGATACATCTAGCTCCTTATATAAATATATATCTTTTATTTATCTTAGGATTACTACGAATATAAATAAACAGCTGAATTGAAAAGAATCACAGCAAAGGAGAGCTTTCATAAAAAAATAATTCCATGAAAATAAAAACAGAAGAAAACGTCTAGAAAGATTCTAAGAAACAATGTGGAATCGCCGAAAAAAAAACACAAAAAAAAAAGCAAACAAAATATGGCCAGGAAAACAAAACTCTTTAGAAATATAACACAACAGACGCAAGTAGAAAATACTTTTCTTGAAGATATTGCTTTGCTGGAAACGATTCCACTAAGAGACAGAGAGAAGAAACTATTAAGTTTGGATAAGATATTTCACCCACTTGGAAAATCTCGGCGTCATTTAAAGAGAAAACGGCAGTGAGTTTTTTTTGTCTGCTATTACGTGAAGTCATTCGCCTCCGCTGATAAATCGAAACTTCTTTTCTAAAATTTCTTTGATCTAGATTTTGATTTGTACTTAAAAATCCGAGAAACTAACTGTGGTTCTTTGTAGCTGGTGGTGAGATAAATGCTTCCAATGGCACAGAAGCGGAAAAGAACGTCTCATTTTTCTTGAAAGTGATGAGAGTTGAGATTAAAGGAAACTTACACTTTTTAAAACACAAAAGGCAAATTCAATGCTACTCGGGTTTCGCATAGATGATTGTAAAAAGCATATAGAATATAATTTTATTCTTTTGCATAAAATTGCACGTATTATAAAAACAAACGTGGTTTGTGATATTTACATACCTTATTACTTCTAATCTAATATTATTATTGTATGTACTGTAACTTTGATATTTATATTTTAATAAATATAAGTTTGAAAGTATAAAATTTTGTCGCAAAAACAATTGACCAAAATATCTGTCCAAACGGAAAAATATTCGTCCAGTCTAAATAAACAAAGTTACAGTACAAAATTAATCGAGTTGTTCATAATGCCTTCATAACAGATTAATCTACCTGCCATCCTCTCAGATCTCCTACTGTGTCATATAAACTGACAAGCTCCTGTCAGACCTCTGTGGCAAGCAGCTGCTTGAGGGGGTATTTATTTATTTTATTATTTATTTATTTATAACTCAGGTATATACCATCAAGCAAATTTATTTTAGATTTATAAGCAAAATAATGACGCTCAAAGGTAAAATAACTCAACTTCGTATCGGAAATTTCCAACAGCATTACCCTCTAATCAGGCATGTACCCATGATTTAGTTTCGTGGATGTGTGTGTGTGTGGGGGGGGGGGGTTGTCGAGAATTTTATTTTGGGAGTTTGAGAATTTTATTTCGGTGGGGGTGCGAGAATAAGACGGAATAGGGTTTCCCAATTACTAATCTAATATCAGACATCAAAATCTTTAACGTATCCAGAGATGGTTTATAAAAAGACTTCCTCGGTTTTACAATATGCCATATGAAGAAAAGTTGAAAAGACTTTCTTTGCATTCCGTGGAGTGGAGAAGACTAATGTTAAACTTAAAAATATGTTTAAAAGTTATTCATGGAATAACTCACTCTAACTTATCAACTGAAGAACAAGAGGTCATCCTCTTACGATCGATGTGTTTTGCTCGAAAGAACTGCAAGTAATTTTTTTTGCTCTGTGTGTCGTGTTGGAAGAGTATGGAACTCCCTTCCCAGCGAGATTGTCACTTCTACAAGTATTGATGCTTTTACTTTCAGACTGAAGATATTTGACATATCACCATTTCCCAAATGTTTCAAATTTTCATGTACTCTTTCTTGTCCGGTATCAGTGTGCTGATATAGCATCTTCCGATGTTTTCTGTAATAATAATAATAGAATACTCCACCGGACAGGAGTAGTTGAATGATATTCTATATGGAATAACATTTTATAGTTGCTTATTTTTTTTAAATCTCTTTTAAATGTTGGATATAAAATATGGTACAAAAATAAATTTATACAAAGACAACTCTTTTTGGATATCAAAGCAGGTAGGTAAGTCCCTGCTTCTGAATGTTCTGCATCATGAGTTCATCTCCAGGACTGCAGAATAATTACAAGACACCCTTTTATTTCCGATGGCTATGGCAGTCGTAATCAGCATCGAACGGTAGAATCTTAGAACAGTAGACTAAAGATGCTGATTACCAATGGATGAAATAGATCCTGCAGTCTAGGAATACTGTTTATTATGAAAGAATCTTCCACAGCATTAAAACAAACAAAACCTCTAACACATAAACTGCCAAGCTATTTGAAAAGTACTAAAGCACTGAAAATATAAAAGAACTTGAAATCTATGAATTCAGTCATCATCTCTCTCTTGAATGATTCATGTACCATCGAATCTGCTAATTAGCCAATGCTACAGTAGATTTCAAACTCATCAATACAGCTTTCCTTTATTTATGAAGTGGTACTTGTTCATAGAAACCCTTGATAATAAGTGAAACTCTGTTTCTATGATTTAAAAGGGGAGGCGAAAGAATGCTTTCCAAAACTACTAATTCCAGCAATTTTGTCTACAAATGTATATTTTCACCAAAAATATATACCGTATTTCTTCGATTCTAAGACGCACTTTTTTCTCATATAAACGTCTCTAAAAACGGGGTGCGTCTTAGAATCGATGGCGTCTTAGAATCGCAGTTTTTGTTTTCAAAATTTCCCACGCTTTGCACACGGCACCACACGTTTCCTTTTTACGTGGAAACCCCGCTTCCAAGTTTGCCCGTTTCGCATTCTCCAATTCCATTGGAGAATAAAGTGGAGTGGGTATTTTCCCGCGCTTTCCAAATGTGGGTTGGGTTGGGTTGTTTTACCTCTGAGCGGCACTTTTTTGCACACCATGGGCTAAATGGCCAGGTCACATGGACCCCGAAGGCTCAGAGAAGGTTGGGGGAGGGGACCCACTGGAACAGCTGTTGGGAGACAGATGGTAGCCTCCCGTCAAGGCCATCCAGCGTGTTCTTTAACGTGCACAGGATATGGCTCTCCCGCACACGGGGCCACGGCTTAACGTCCCATCCGACGGACGGCGGCCTTTCCAAGCCCATCGGTGTCCCCTACTGACCGTGGGCAGGGCGGGGAATTTTGCGGAGATAAATCTCAACGCTGACCCAGCTGTGACTCGAACCTGGGAACTACAGATTACGAGCCTGACGCGCTACCGACTGAGCCACCCCCGCCCCTCTTTCCAAATGTGAAGCCACCGTTATTTCATTATAGTGGAGCTCTGTGAATGAATTATAGTGAGCTTGGAAGCTGGCTGTTGACTGACAACCTTTCGCTGACACTTTCCGGAAAAATTAAGAAAGCGTCAGCATCAAAATTGGCGGAATGGATATCAACAGCTTGGAAGTTAATCCCAGAAAGAATAGTGCAGCACTCATTTAAAAAATGTTGCATCACCAATGCTCTCGATGACTCAGAAGACGATATATTATGAGATAATGAAGATAAAGACGGCACAGAAGAATCAGACTCTGAATGTGAAGTAGACTCTGATATTGATGCAGATATGACGGATCGGAAGAATCAGACTCTGATATTGATTCAGAAGGAAGTGACGAATAACATACCTACTGATAAATAGGTATTATTGTTGTTAGTAAATGAGTTCTATTATAATAAAAATATTTGTTAGATATATTTTAGCGTTTTTTTTCTTGGAATCAAAGCTTTTTTTTCCTGTTGGTGGTACTGAAATTAAGGTGCGTCTTAGAATCAAAGAAATACGGTACATTAATGCAATATATACTTATTAAAAACATTAGGAATTTACATAATGAATAAATACAATTTTGTTGAAGAATAAATAGTAATTGTAATAATAGGATGAAATTACGACAGTGAGAAAGCAAGTAGGGAATACAATAAATAATCGTGATGTACTGAAGAGAGTAAAGCTTTTAAATAACAGTTACTTCTTCTTGAGGTACGTACCAAGGATTTAGTTTCGAGGGGAGGAGGGGTCTGAGAATAAGACTTGAGTAGGGTCTCCCAATTACTAAAATATTTCACTGGACAGGAAAAGTTAAAATGATACTCTATATGGAATAAAATTTTATAGCTTTTTTTAAATATACTTTTAGTGCCGGACATAAAATATGAGACTAAAATAAAATTAATCAAAGACAACTGTTTTGGATTTCATAAACAAGTTTAAGATTTCGTGTGTAATGACAGAATTTTCGGGGTGGGAGTTTGGAACTCCTAATCCCCTTCCGACCGGGTAAGTTCCTGATTTCTTTGTATTTCTTAAATCAACAAAGGAAGATATGTTGATGAGTAAAAGAAATTAATTGAAAAAAAGATCAAATAAATCCTCAAATGCAAGACGTTTCCTTGGAAAAGAATTTGAAGGTTTCCTGTAGGAAATTTATGGACTTTAATAGGATGTTGGTAGTAAACGAGGTTTATGAGTTTGTTTTAGAAATTCTACAGTTTTCATTAAAACATTTTTTCACCCGATTATAGCTAAAATTTCGCTCTTCCTTTAATTCTTGGTAAAGTCTTCCGTCGCTGAGTCAAATTTCCTTCTCATGGCAACTCTGACTGGCAGAGTCTCTGCAAAGAGTCAGAAATCTGAAAATTCGTGACCCAACACTGATATCATCGAAAAACCGGTTGCTATGGAAAAAGCATTGGAAATTCGGATCTTCAGATGATGTGGTATGTAAACTACCACATGGCATATCCGTATGCATAACTCTTAACTTTAAAAAAACAAAAATTAACCTTCCCGCTTCAAACATTGAAAAATATCTAAAACTATATTTAGACAATAAAGTACGTGTCAATTGCAACGGGAATTTCATATTAAATATACCAAAGATTCTTCGAAACAATCTTCTTTAATTTTACTCTCATTCCAGGCGCACGGACCAAAAGTTTGCTGCCGTTACTTATATAAATTTCATACTGAACAAAAATATGTTCTAAGGATGATCGTAGTAGTCTCACGAGCTTCAAGCGAAATCGTCACGGTTATTCATGTGGTAAGAAACATCACGAGACACTAAACAACATAAATATTTAGTTATACAGCTACGGTAGTCTGACTGATATAACTTAGGAGCGGTATTGTATCTAAGGAATCACAAGGAAATCATATTTTTAATAATATTATAAATATTTTAATAACGGGAACGAAAGCGAGAAATATAGTAAACTTTTATATTAAACATATTTTCCAAGAATATATCTTTAAAAGACAACTGAGACAGATGGATAAGTTCCGGCTTATTCCCTAATATAGGCTAATGTGGGATTAATAATGGGATAAGTATCCCAACTATCAAATCAGTCCCTTGCCTGCTTACATTTAGCATTTGAAAAGGTCTTGACAAGAGTCTATAGATTTGCCCTCGTTCCTACGAAGTTAACGAGCTACTATGACTTGTTTGAAAGCTTGTCTAACTTGTCATTAAGTGTTAAAAACAAACGCCGCGGTATCATCATTTCTCTCTTCGCTGACGGCGCGTAAAGTTCGGCCTGCAAAACCTGAGCGTTGGTGAAAAGATGGTGAAAGATTTTACATTTTCACTAGGATGCAGCTTGGGGAAGAGGTAAAAGAATTTCAAGGCAATTTATCACATTATATGGGGATCACGCCTATTCATATAATACTGTTAAAGGATGGATGCGCAAATCCATAGAGCGATGGCAGAGCTTCGAAGACCTCCTTCGTGCAGGAAGAGCAAAAGAGGCCGTGAACGAGAGAACCATCGTTGATGTATGTAAAGTCGTTAACGAAAACCCACACATCACCGTCCAGGTAATCAATTCTTCATTATGTAAACAAAATCTACATAATGAAACCAAAATAGAAGATATAATAAGTTATTTAAAATGTAAAATGCCTAATTTTATTTTTTTCCCTATATATCAGAACAAGAAATTTTTGATACTATCAAGGAACTAAAGGAGGGAAAATCACCTGGTTTGGACGAAATTACAGTTACCACTATTAAAAATATTTTTCCGGAAATTAGAACTGTATTTTGTAAACTTGTAAACTTTTCTTTTGTAGAAGGTGTGTTCCCTGAAATTTTAAAAACTGCTTTAATTATTCCAGTGTTTAAAAATGGTGATACTAAGGCAATTGAAAATTACAGACCGATTTCGCTTCTATCAAATTTTTCTAAGATTCTTGAAAAAATTGTTAACTTTTGGGTTATGCACAATTTATTTGCATCAAACCAATTTGGATTTCGAAAAGGTTTGAATACTCAAACTGCGATTTTAGAAATGACTACGCAAATTTACAGAAATTTGAATCAAAATGTTAAAACAGTTGTTTTTTTGGGGGGGATTTGAAAAAAGCTTTTGATTCAGTGAATCATGGTATATTATTAGAAAAGTTGAAAACCAGTGGTGTTAGGGGAAATTTGCTTTCATGGATTAAGAGCTATTTAATGAATAGGAAGCAAAAAGTAAAAATTAAAAAATATATTAGTGAAGAAACAAATTGGTGTCCCTCAGAGTTCTTTTGTGACCATTATTTTTTTACTTTATATTAATGACTTCTGTACATTGGATTTGAATGGTAAAATAATTTCATTTGCAGATGATGCTGCAATAATATATTCTGAAGGGGAAAAGCAAATTTTAGAGAATATAAATAGTGACTGGATAGAAATAAGAACGTGGCTAAAATTTAATAATCTCTTTTTAAATACAAAGAAGACGAAATATATTTTTATTAGACCAAGAGAAAATGAGATTGAATTTTTTCGTGACAGGATCATTTTCCACTCTGAAGTTTGTGCTGGAAAAAATTGCAATTGTGACAAAATTGAAGGGGTTGAATGCTATAAATATTTGGGTACTTTTATTGACAGAAAGATGTCCTGGAAATTACAAATATCTGATGCTGTTAAAAAGATTATACCTAAAATAACTAAACCTAAAACTGCATTATACCTAAAATTTATTATATCCGGAAATTCGTAAATTTATCTTTATTTAAAATTATTTACTTTTGTTGGATTAAATCTTATTTGCTCTATGGTTTATTATCGTGGGGTGGAGTCTATTTGACAACAATCAAACCGTTATACTATGTGCAGAATCACATAATTAGATGCATGATGAAACTAAGAAAATTTGAAAGCATTGCAAATGTATACAATGAATTAGGTATTTTACAAATAAGGAAATTATATGTATTTCAGGTACTGATATACATAAGGATGAATTTTAATGTTCAAACTTTACGAACATTTGAAAAGAATACCCGACTGTCAAAAAACCTTTTCTTACTTGATTTAAAAGAAAACAAAACTATTGTTGAAAAACATTATGTTTATTTGGAGCCAAATTTTTTAACTGCTTACCAGAGTACATCAAAGGAATAAGGAATGATAACTTTTTCTATACGGAATTAAGAAAATGGATTTTGAATGTGGTAAATATTGGGACTATGTTTTAGAAATAAAAGAGATTTAAATGTAATATAATTTCATTTGATGCTGAATTGCCCTTAAGGTGTTCAACTGAACCACTTACTAACGCACAATTCAATGTAGATTATTTTATTTTTTTTTTCTGTTTTTACCCACTAAAGTTTTTTTTTATTTCATTTATTCTTAATGATAATTTTCAAACTTATAAATTGGTTAAATATTTACTTAGATTTTTTGATCAAGCTAGCAAAATGTGAGTAAATGTGAAACTGAAGCATGTTGCCTTTTCATTTTTATTACAACATAATTGTTAAATTTCTTCCACAGGCGAGTTTTTACTCTCGTGGAAGACTCAACATTTTTTCTCAGACTTTTACTGAAAAATGTAGGTAAAATTATAAAACACTAATGAAATATAATATTAAAATTTTCCATATATATATGGTATGAATAAATATATGATTTTTATTGGACAAACTATGTATAAAGAAGAATATATATTAGAAAAAAGAAGATATGTATTTGTAATACTTTAAAATTGTGTATCTGAGATATATAACATTATATATATTTCATTATAATTTCAGTTCTAAGGTAAAAAACATGAAAATGTAAAGTACTGCATATTCTGAGAATAAATTATCTATCTATCTAAGTTTAGATGCCAGTATATCAATTGGAAGTGTGGAAACATTTATTCGTCAACATTTAAGGTTCCGAAAGTTCTCTTACAAATGAATACCTCACAAGCTGACAGAGCAGCAAAAAAGGGCTAGAGTGGCCTCGTGTAAGCATATACTGACAATGTTAACCTAATGTCCCAAACGGTTAACAGACATTGTCATAGATCATGAGACAAGGTTTTATTACTATACAACTCTCAGAAAAATCGACAACTATATTTGGGTGGCGGAAGATGAACCGCATCCCCAAATCCTTTGACAAGATTATCAAGCAAGGAAGAGTATGCTCACAATTTTTTTCGATTTCCATGGAGTGGTAGCCGTGGACACTTTACCTGAAAAAATGACTATAAATGGCCAATACTACACCAACATTGTTTTGTCAAAAATGGGTAAGGCGATGAAGGAGCAGGGTATAACAACAAGCGTGACAAGGGTCCTCCCTCGTGACAACGCCAGTGCTCATAAAACCCGGCAAGGTGCGGCCTATATGGAGCAGGAAAAAAACAAACATCTATCCATCCTGCATATTCACCCGATCTTTCCCCATGCGATTTTTTTGTTCTTCCAAAAATTGAAGAGAGACTTCTGAGAAGCCTTTTTCAAGATTTCAAATGCAAAGGGCGTTCATTCAGAGTTGCGGAGTATTCCGCAACAGGAGTACCACCAAGTAGTCCGTTCATTGGCGTAGACGTCTGCAACTTTGCAAAGATGCTGGAGGGTGGGTACGTTGAAGGACAGTAAAAGTTTTACTGAGGTAAGCGCAATGGTTTTTTGTCCTGGAGATGCATCCCAGGAACTTTTTGAGCGCCCTTCATATACTCATATAATGTTCGCTTGCTAATGCAATGTATCGCAATTGGCTTTTAAAAGGAAAATGCGAGTGGATTCAAAGTGAAGATAATTTGTGTAAAAACTGGAAGAAAATGGAATACACCGAAACAAATGAAGATATGTATTCAGCACTTGCTAAGATTTTTGTTTGTAAATTCTTCTAGTTAGGTAAATAAATAACAGTCCTTTCGGGAGGATTGTTAGTCGTCTCGCAAAATTTTATCCTCAGCTAATAATGTAAAGCTAACCTAATTATCATATATACATAAACATCAACCTAAATATAAAAGCATGAACTTTATTTGGATAGATCTGACATTATCAATATTGTTCTTTTAATTGTGGAGGTAGTTTCATCCGTTATTTGCACCTCTGATTATAGCATCATTCGCATTATCCATATTAGGACCCTCTAGCCATATACAATACGCTTCCTCTAGCCTATACCGTTTGACTATACTCCATTTTACTCCTATTGCTTTGTTTTCTGCTAGCAAAAGTTAACAACTAACCTCTTATTGTTAACGACATCATCTCTTTGTTATGCTTTAACAGTTCACTCAATAAACAAGAGGTTCTGTTCATTCTGTAACAAGTTAGCCTGTCTTCCCAGTCAATGATTAGCTGCTTTCATATTTGGTTTACGGATCTGAAACTTGATTTTATAATGTTCACGTTTTCAAATCTCGATCATGCGTTGCCTGTTCGACAGCTGTCCAATATTCACGCGACCAAATGTAAACGGTAAAATGTTCGGCGCATCAGCTGCATGATTATGTTTGTAGAAGCCATTAGCGCGATATGTTTGTATACTTTATGAAACGAGCTTTGTCACGAACTACGATGTCGCGGAACAACTGGCACTGATGTTCTGCGGAGTTATTCTCGTGAGGTTTCTGCTGCGAAATCGTCGACTTAATCTTTAAAGAATGGAAAGCAGTCTCCAGGTCAGAAGTATAAGAGAAGCGGGGATGACTCAATCCGTAGCGCCAGGCTCGTAATTGGCAGTTTCTAGGTTCGAACCACACAGGGCCGGGGTTGAGATTTCATCTCCGCAAAATTTCCCGCCATGCCCTCAGTTAGTAGGGACACCGATGGGCTTGGAAAGGCCGCCATCCTTTGGACGGGACGTAAAGCCGTGGTTCTGTGTACGGGAGAACCATATCATGTGCACATTAAGGAACACGCTAGATGGCCTTGACAGGAGGAGACCATCTGTGTCCTAACATCTGTCTAATAGATCCCTTCCCCAACCTTCTCCGAACCCGTGGTGTCCTTGTGACCTGGTCAATTAAATTATTGTGTGCAAAAAAAGTGCCGCTCACATGTAAAACAACCAAGGAGTACGACATCTTAGGTTGAATCTGAGAAATGTGTGATAACTTAAATGTTTTTCCGTGTTCATTAGAGTTAAAGATTTCAGTTTATCCCTCCAAAGTTTCTCCATGCCCTAAAGCTTTCATGTCCGTAAGAATTTTCATGTTATGGCCAGTCGATGCTGCATAAGTTCTAAAATATGGGAAGTTTTGATGGTAAAATATTGCTGAAGATAAAAGTCTTATTCAAATTTATTTAACTCCATTTTGTGAATATTCAGTCATTATTTGAAGAGTCTTCATGTCATGAGAATTTATCTCAGAAGTTAATTAAAACTTAATAAGTATTATTTCAAAACTAGCTGTTTGGGTTGTTTTACCACTGGGCGGCACTTTTTTTCACAAAATGGGCTAAATGGTCAGGTCGCAAAGACTCCAAGGTCTCAGTGAAGGTTGTTGGGAGAGGACCCACTGGACAGCAGTATGGAGACAAATGATAGCTCCCTCCAAGGCCATCCAGCATATTCTTTAGTGTGCAATGAGTACAGCTCTCCCGCACATGGGGCCACGGCTTTATGTCCATATACAATACGCAATATTTATAATGTTCACGTTTTCAAATCTCGATCATGCGTTGTCTGTTCGACAGCTGTCCGATATTCACGCGACCAAATGTAAACGGTAAAATCTTCGGCGCATCAGCAAGCCCATTGTTTGCCCGTACTGATTGAGGACAAGGCGGGTAGTTTTGCGGAGAAAAAATCTCAACTCTGGTCCAGATGGGACTGGAACCTGGGAACTGAAGATTACGAACCTGGCACACTACCTTATGAGCCTCTCCAGCCAATTCGAAACTAGTAGAAAGCCCTTTCAAAACAACGGCCAAATTCAAATGTAGCATTTTGGATTTAGTATATTAGGGACACACATCTTGTATCTAATTTCTTAAAGGATCTATATATATTGTAAAATTGGTTTTTGACAACAAATTATTGCATTCATTGCAATTCAAAATTGAGCTCGTCGTGAATTTTTAATGTTTAATGGAGAGGAGTGTACAAATCTCAGCTAATTGGTTCGCCTACGACATTTATTTCCGACCGTTTTTTGGGTTGAATGTCCCCTTTTATTTTCTAACACTTTCTTCATGAAGACTATGCTAATCTATAAAGTATCTGATATTCTATTTAATATCTTTCCACTGAAACTCTCAGACCTTCAAAAATTTACAAAACTCCCCTTGGAGGCGGTAGAGTCCGCATTGGGAATCACTGGCCTAGGGCATCGCGAATATCTAACCCTGGGTTTATGATGTGTACCCTCAACTATAGCCCTTCTAACTTTATAGCTCGTAATACTTACATGAAGAGATTGTGTCTTTTTTTTTGTAATTGTATTGATGGAATTTATAGCCAGTTGTGCTTTATGTCCCAAAATGAGAACATGCTATTTTTTGACAAATAGAGTGTGGCAAAAAAGTCATGAGACTAAAATAACATTTATTGTCTACATCATCCACGAAGGACAGAATACCCTTATTACAGCGTATTATGGTATTCATTCTGCAGTCATGCTCTTAATATCATCGACTGTATTAAATCGGAGACCTTTTAATTTCAATTACAATTTAGGAAAGAGAAAAAAAAGTCTGCTAGAGCCAGGTTGGAAGAATGAGGGGAGTGCTTGAGTACTACAGCCATTTTTTGGACAAAGAGTATGGTATAAACTTCGAAAAATTTTTGTATATTACCCTATATAATTATGTACCTTATCGATTCCTTATTCACATATAACTAACCTTCCATTATTCTGAGTGCCAATTGATGGTCTCTATAGTATATTGCGCACTTTGTGTACTTATCATGAGTTAGAAGTCGTTTTCATTTGATCACTTCACGGGTCATTTTCCACATCTTCTTTGCACTCTTGAAAACGCTTAAACCATCAAAATTGCTTGTGCTCTGGATAGAACCTTATCTCCGTAAGTTTTTCGTAACATTTCATGTGTTTCATTTCGGCTTTTTCCTAGCTTTACACAAAACTTGATGTTGACACGTTGTTCCATTGAAAAGTTTCTAACGGCATAGTAATACACGATGCACAAAGCACGTCCATATGAAACAACATAGTCCCAACTTGTTACCGTAACCGGGACTAGGTATATACTCAGTGCATCTATAGCGATCTCTCAGGGAATGATACACTTATAGTTTATTTCTTAGTCTCATTACTTTTTTGCCGAATTATGTATATAGAACATGAGCTTTGCCGAATTATGTATGTATAATGAGGGACAATCCCACCATACATGATAGAAAAAACGACCATGCAATCTCGGAACTAGAACTCGTGTTTCAACAGTTGTAGTGTCACTACAAGTCAATGCGATAGCGCTGTTCTACCGAAGCAGCCGACTGTGCATTTATCAAGATGATGATACTTGTCAAAATATATATTTTAAACTTCATCGAGCGTTCCGTACAGATGGAGATTTGACTTTTATATAATAAGATATTTACGAAAATAATTAAACGATTTATAAGTTGGTGTAAATAATTATTTCAATGTGCATTAATTTTGTGTAATTTTAATAGGATTTGCAATGCTATCTTTAAATATTCCAACTTCCATTAAATGCAAGCTTAATATTTTTTGAAATTCATGATATAGTTATGCCTTATGTAGATGTTTAACTTATCTTCGATCATATTTTCCTCTAAAAGTTTATTTAAGAAGTTACAGATAATCAGATTTCAGATTCCACTGATATTCTCCTAATTTTTTTGTCTAGCTTCTGTGTATGTGAATAATACTGAAACGTTAACTAAATAGGAATTAATAGTCTATTACCGAAATAGCCAAAAATATTTCAAAATTGTCCCGAATGTCTAAGAGATATATTTTTTCTTTGGACGCTGTAATGCTTTTTTATCGCATTTATATATTATTTATGAAATGGAAACGTAAAGCCTCATCTGCATGGCCAGGGGCATTTTCTAACAAGAAACTTCTGTCTGAACTTCACGAATACCGTAGCATTTTAAACGAATGTTAAGCATCGTAGCTGCCCGTTACCAGGCTTAAACATATCAATCTTATCTGCAAAAAGAACAATCCTCCTGTCTAATGTTTTTTTAAGTTGCATTCTGCCATTTATATTCAAAGACTCTTGTTAGAGTTTCGTGGCAGATGCTACTTTTTATTTCGAAAACTTAAACTACATCTGTTGGAAAACATCCTCCTCTTTCTTTTTTCTTAACAGCCGGGAATTTTTATTTTGAAGTTGCAATAGTCTGTGTAATTTAAAAATATTTTTCAAGCGTTATTGAAATAAACATAAATGCAAATAATGTCTTCAAATAAATAATAATATTGTATTACGATTTAGCAGATGGAGGTGAAAAGAAGGTGGGTGGGTTGTTTCAACTCTGAGAGGCACTTTTTTACACAAAATGGGCCAAATGGCCAGGTCATGAAGACCCCAAAGACAGAATAGGTTGGGGAAGGGGACCACTTAGCAGCTTAGGAAACAGATGAAAGACTCATGTTAAGGCTATCCAGGGTGTTATTTAACGTTCTCAGGTTAGGTTTCTATTCAGCACGGGACTACGGCTTAACGTCCCATCCGATGGGCGACCGTCTTTTCAAGCCCATCGGTGCACCTTTTCAGACCAAGGTCAACGTGAGGTTTAGCGGTAATAAATCTGTCCTAGGAACTGCAGATTACGAGCGGGGGTGGCTCAGTCTGTAGCGCTCCAGGCTCGCTATCTGCAGTTCCCAGGTTCGAGTCCCGGGTGGACCAGCTTTGAGATTTATTTTCGCAAAACTTCCCGCTCTGCCCTCGGTCAGTAGGGGTTAAGCGAGGGAGAGCCATACCCTGTGCACGTTAAACAACACGCTGGATGGCCTTGACTGGAATCTAGCATCAGTCTCCGAACAGTTGTTCAGTGAGTCCCCCAACCTATTCTAAGCCATTGGGGACCTTGTGATCTGGCCATTTAGCTCATTGTGTGCTAAAAAGTGCCGCTCAGAGGTAAAACAACCAACCCAGATTACGAGCCTGGTGCGCAATCCCATACCCAGAAAGAAGTGTAATATATTTTCTCTCATTAAAATATTATTTTTCGGGCAAAAAACTGTTAGCTTTACGAAGCATCTGTAAATAGAAGTGACTTACTTATAATTGTTTGAATAAATAATTAAAAAATGACAGTCACCAAAGAAATAATTCTAAAGACCATATTCATGAAGCATTTCATTAGTTCCTTCTTCTGTCACTGTATCACTTGCATCAATGAATGAAATCATATGCTTACCATATACAATCAATCACGATTGATTGTATATGGTAAGGTCACTAACCTGATGGATTCGTCTGAAAAGTGCGCATATTCATCATGATAATACACGTCTTATTGCAGCAGTTAATATAATATAAAATTATGCATCTTTATAAAACAATTAAAGTATTTTTTGCATCATTTATGAACCAAGCATTAATATAACTTTTTCTTATATATAGTAGTTCAAAAATATTCGCAAGCCTGTCTGAACATTAGAAATGATGTTAAGCGCTACATTACTGCTTTTGAGTTCTCTAAAAGTGATCATGTAATCGCTTTCGAGTTTTCTGGAGAGTGGTCACGTAGTGCTCTCGCGCGGGTTCTCAAAAAATAGATCTCGAAAAATAATCATAAACCGCTTTCGAGAACTCAAAATATGATCATGTATCGCTTTCCGAGTTCTCAAAATTTGCCATATATCACTTTCGAGTGTTTAAAAAAGGTCAAATGTCGCATTCGAGTTTTTAAAAATGGTCATGTATCCCTTTCGTACGAGTTCTCAAAAAATGGTCATGTAACGCTCTCGAGTTCTAAAGAAAGTAGTCATGCATCGCTTTCGAGTCCTCAAAAATGGTTATCGCTTTTGAGTTCTCAAAAAAATGTCATATATCGCTTTGGAGTTCTTAAAAAAGTTCTTATACATTCCTTTCGAGTTTTCAAGAAAGTGGCCATGTGTCACTTTCGAGTTTTCAAGAAAGTGGCCATGTGTCACTTTCGAGTTTTCAAGAAAGTGGCCATGTGTCACTTTCGAGTTTTCAAGAAAGTGGCCATGTGTCACTTTCGAGTTTTCAAGAAAGTGGCCATGTGTCACTTTCGAGTTTTCAAGAAAGTGGCCATGTGTCACTTTCGAGTTTTCAAGAAAGTGGCCATGTGTCACTTTCGAGTTTTCAAGAAAGTGGCCATGTGTCACTTTCGAGTTTTCAAGAAAGTGGCCATGTGTCACTTTCGAGTTTTCAAGAAAGTGGCCATGTATTGCTTTCGAGTTTTCCGAAAACTGCCATTCAACACTTTGGAGTTCTCAAAAGAAAAAGCGATTGCTTGATAGCAGTATTGATAGCAGTATTGCTTGAAAAAGCGATACTGCTATCGAGTCTCAATAAACGGTCAAACATCGCTTTCGATTTTCAAAAGAAGTAATCTTACCGTAGTCCCTTTAAACTTTTTTTAATGTCATAAAGCCATAGTGGTTGAGCGCTAAACGCGCGCTTCGGTTTCTGTACAAGGAGAGCCTCGCTTTCCCGTCCAGGGTAAAAATAATATGGTGTTACATGCAAAACATTTACAGTCCATTTGATTGACCTACTGTACTATAGGTGGTATGCAAAGAACAATTTTGGTTCTTTTTAATAGTTCGTCCAATTCGCATTTTTTAGACCTTTGATTCTTTTGGATTAGTAAGCATTATACACTTTTTAAGGATGCTTCAAGAAAATATTATTCTGCTAGCGAAAATTCTCTAACATTCAACAGTATCCGTAGACATACCAGAATATCAGTGCAAGTTACCCACAAAACAAAGTAGTCGGCTTTAGAAGTGATTCTGAATCTATATATTTGTGAATCATCACATTTTCGACACTTTTACTTTATCAGAAATCCTTTAAAAATTCAGTAAAATATTTTAATACCTTCTGCACCTCAAACGCATTTAATGGCGAGAAATCGTTTAAATAATCACCGATTTCACCAACTAAATTTGTAATAATATCTTTAAGGCCTAGTAGAAGAAGGATTGAAATGTTTGCTCAGCAGCCAGTGGGGCGAAACTGGATACATAGCTTATCCATTTGCCATTCGCACTTTTCGACAGTGGCCGCTGCAGCCCAACTTGCTGGAATGATGAATTGTGAGAAATGAGTGATGTTTTGTAGAGTCGTTACTGGGTGTCTCTATTTATCTTTCGTAATGGAAGGTGACCCATTTGAGTAAGTGCTGAAAGCAATCTTTTCTTAGTACCAAGTGTGGGGATGCATATTCATGTATTAATGTCAAAAGGAATGCAATTTATTTCCCAGAATCATTGATTTCGTGTTAGTCTAGATATGAATGCAGAATCTATTCCCTGGGCATATTTGATAAAATCGTATTATAGATTCGTGTGAGTGTCTGAATTAAGCAAATAGGAAATTCAAAATGTATATAGCAAAATGGATATGTTCTCTCAGTTTTTGCTACTTCTTCGGTATATAGAGTACTACTCAAATCAATATCTACTCAAGTATTAATTATGTTACACAGATTTTATTTGGTGCAGTTAAACTGTCTAATATTTGATATGTAAATGAAATTAAAAAAAAAAAATTAGGAATGAAGTAGTTTGAAATTTTGAAAATTTTAGAGAAATTTAAGTAACAACAATAGAATTTTTCTAATAGATATGAAGTTACAATTATTATCAACGTAAGAATGTTTCCAAAACAATTATTTTACACTACAGGAAAGAGTTGGTGAAAGCGTTTCCTACTGAGTAACTTTAACGCATGCGAAATATATAATTTTAAACATCATTAAGAATAATTTTATTTTATTGTAAGAGAATTATTTCTCCAAACAAGTTCGACTGTAGTTATAAATTTTTATGTAGTACTTTTTAAATGTTTTATGGTGAATAAAGAGTAATTCTAGCGAACATTTTTGTGATCTCTGGAACATCAAAGAAAATAAAGTTCCCGTTATAGTACAAATCGCATAATGAAGAAAAAAAAACAGCAAAATACTTTAAAAAAAATCAAGTAATAGCTATAAAAATAAGCTCTTTTCGTATTTTAAAGATTTGTGAACTATAAAACTTATTTTAATGCACGAAACAACTTTTTCCATTCAAACTATATGTTTTGAATGGAAATTAATATGATTTTATTATTTTGAATATCATGAGTATATCTTTTCATTTACTTTAGTTTTGGTTGTTTGGAATTTTTCGTGTATTCATTTTACATCTTTCGACTGATCATAACATTACAAACATTTTTCAGTTTCTAATAACATTTCCTTTCAACAGTATTTCCTCTTATCCTTCAAGGAACGGTTTGAGTTTAATAACTGTCGCATTATTACGGTACGTTCTAAACGTCTGAATACTTTACAAATACTTATATTTTATTTAGTATAATTTATGAATTAATACCATTTATTTTGTAGAATTTTATGCTCTATCATAAATGATCTATAAAACTACATAGTAATGAATAATGTTAATTCATAAATGTTAATTTCTTTTTCAAATCATTGTTTATCTTGAGGAATTTTTTTATACATTCATTTGACGTTTTTATTGAACAATTTGAAATCTGCCAAGTCTAACTGCACCGAACTATGAGCGAGATTACTCAATTGGAATCAAACCCGATTCGTAATTTTAATGTTTCGTGGTTCGAATCCTTACTAAACCTGTGTTGAGGTTTTCACCACTAACTGTCCTTTTCTTTTGGTGACAAATAGGACACGGATAAGCTTAGATAAAGCAACCTTTCTTCAGCTGGAAGATTAAATTGTGGCCCTGTACCAATTCCTATGCACGTAAGAACACACTGAATCTCTTTGACGGGACTCTTCCATCTGTCTCCTAACAGCTGCCACTTCCCCACTTAGCTCTGAACATTTCGCGTCCTTGTGGCCTGATCATTTGGCATACTATTACTATTATATATTGCCTCTATTACCCTACTAGCATGCTGAAGGGAGGGAGAGCCTTGGCTTCAGTATTTTACAGTATCTCTCAGCATTTTTCAGGATTTCTGTAACGTTTTTCCAATGAAAACGGAGAACGAGTTTTTTCCCCAGGAGGGCGGGTCCTACGGAATCCCCTGCCCCACAACAGAGGGAAATACACTATTTTTCGATAATGTGTAATAAAACAGTAATAAATAAATAAATACCCCCTCAAGCAGCTGCTTGCCACAGAGGTCTGACAGGAGCCTGTCAGTTTATATGCCACAGTAGGAGATCTGAGAGGATGGCAGGACCTCAGCAGAAAAACGACACACACACATCCATGCCTAATTCCGGGGCTCGAACCCAGGTCCCTTAGATCAGTAGCCAAGCGTGCTAACCACTCGGCCACGGGACGGCTTAATAAAACAGTAGAGATTGAAAATGTGCGTATTTTAACAATTATGATAACAATTTAGTTCTTGCAAGATGCATAATGACTTATTTTTAATGTTAAATCCCAGCTAGTTACTTCCACAAGACGTATTAACTGCCTATTACTCTGAAAAAAAAATCCTTAACATTTTATCGGATATTTTTTGCGTTTTTCTCATTAAACCTCATTCCTGCGGGTGATGAACCAGTGTCCTGAGTGCAAAGGAAACCTAATGGTTTCTAATGTTTAATTAGCCGTTTCCCTTTTATCAGCAAAATCACTCAATAGAAAAAGCAACAACATAAATTTCGACAGCGTAATCTGCACATTTTGAAAACTGTATTAAAATAAATGATGCTGAAGGAATATATTCAATGAGTCAAACTTTTTTTCTTCACTGAAATTCGAAAAAGAACAAAACTGCAATTCTTCAATTGCACATAAAAGTCAATTATTCTTTACCATTTTTTTGTTTTGGATTGAAACGTGTAGTATGGGGAAAAAAAATGAAAAAACTTTAAAAAAAAAAGAACATTTTTCCTTGCTTCCAGCGTTGCTAATATTGCTTTTCAAAGCTTCAAACAATTCACATTTGCTCTAGGAAGCAAGTTTTGGCGGTAGCATTGCCAAAACCCTGCTGCTCTTTTAAGGGTGAACGGACTGTTAGTGATGCATGGTGAAATGTACGGCAGTGTGGCAAAGAAATTGCTATGCGACGCATCAGCACCAACTGGCAGCATTTCAGCTCTAACGAGAGGCGACTAACCTCCAGGCAATGAAGAGTGTAATCATTTAAAAGCAATTTTATTTTAATTTGCGATAACGGCTTTTCCTAAACTCACTTACCGCTTCGTCGAAAACTGTTTTAAAGAAGAAAGTTTAAGATGAATCTTTTTAGGAAATTGCTCAGCAGTGAAGAATTTTAGCTTAAATGATTTAAAGCCAGTTTTAAAAGATTTTTGAAGCTAATCTTTAATTGCGATATTTAAGAGTTTTAATAAATAAATTCGTTTGAACTCGCTGAAATTATGAACTTTTATAGCACGCAAGAAGTGCTCTAGAATTTTTTAATATACTCGAGTCTCTTTTTATGTGTATCTTTTTAATGCGGTTTTGAAGTTATGCGGTGCGCATATTTCATGCATGTGTTTTTTACACCCAATACAACAAGCATTATTCAGTCATTAGATCAAGGCATAATTGCTACTTTTAAAAAATATTACGTTAAGCGCACTTCTTAATTTATATTGGATAAACTAGAAAATGAGTCATTAACAGTAACTGACGTTTTGAAAATATTTTCTATTTTGGACTGTTTAAATCATGTTGCATCTGCTATCGCTGAAATAAGACCACAAACTTTAAATGCCTGCTGGAAAGCAGCTTGGCCTGGATGTGTTGCAAACAATGAAACCAATCAAACATCGACATTATCAACTGAAATAATTACTTTGGCACACGAACTTTGTGGTGAAGGTTTTGATACCTTTAGCAAGAATGATATCGACGAATTGCTTGTGGATAATGCCTTAAGTGACGATGATATTATTAATAGGACTTTAGATATTGGCGAAGAACTAGAAAACGATAGTGAAGTGGAATAAGAACCTGTCCCCCTCACTGCAAATATAATTCGAGAAGGTCTTCAACTTTGTAATAAATTGGAAAATCATTTTCTTGTTAATGACACAAATTCTGAACGAGCCTTCAAATTCCAATGTGAGCTGAAGAATTGTATGTCTGAATAACGCGAACTGCATAAGAAATTAGTACAATCATCAACGCAAAGTTTAATCACTGATTACATTGTCAGAGGACAAAAATCAACACAGAACGAGCGTGAAGTTGACGTTAATTCTATTCGTAAAGAACCATTGTCTTTACCATGCAGATCTGATGCGCTATCTCTTCTAGGGATGAAAGTGATTTCGCACCAGTTCAAAAATGCTGCCGAGTAATTGTCAGATAGCGATGATAATTCTGATGCAAAATTGTAAAAAGAATTATTACTTTTCTATAAAATTAAATGGATACAATTTTAAAACAAACCTATTTTAAGTTTTAAATCAATTTCTTTCAGATTTTCGAACCAATTTCCCTCACTTTTCTTTGTCATTCTTATTTTCCTGAATTTTCATAAACTTTTTTATGCGAATTTCGGTTTATTGTAACTCATTGTCTTGGTTTTATGCGGTTTTAGAAAATTATGGAACGTATCCCTAATTTTGCAACGTAAGCTGTCTTTTTTGTGCGACTTTTTTTATATACGGTTTTCTGTAGAACATATCTACCGCATAAAAAGAAACTCGAGTGTACTTAGAATTAACGTAATTATACTCTTTCATTCGAACTGTTGATAAAACTGGTAGTAAAGTAGGATTGGTTATAAACAGAGAGTTGGGTTGGGTTGTTTTACCTCTGAGCGGCACTTTTTTGCACACCATGGGCTAAATGGCCAGGTCACATGGACCCCGAAGGCTCAAAGAAGGTTGAGGGAGGAGACCCACTGGAACATCTGTTGGGAGACAGATGGTAGCCTCCCGTCAAGGCCATCCAGCGTGTTCTTTAACGTGCACAGGGTATGGCTCTCCCGCACACGGGGCCACGGATTAACGTCCCATCCGATGGACGGCGGCCTTTCCAAGCCCATCGGTGTCCCCTACTGACCGTGGGCAGGGCGGGGAATTTTGCGGAGATAAATCTCAACGCTGACCCAGCTGGGACTCGAACCTGGGAACTACAGATTACGAGCCTGGCGCGCTACCGACTGAGCCACCCCCGCCCGCCCGCCCGCCCGCTATAAACAGAGAGAAAACTAAAGTGACGAAAATTGGTCAAGCAAGCTGTGATTCAGGTAATCTGAATGGTTGCAGTCTTGAGCGTCATAGTTTAATTATCTTGGGAGCTATGTAACAGATACTGGTGATGTGTTGCATGAGATTAACAGACAAATAGGAATTGCTGCCGATACGATTAAAAGTAAATGGAGAGTGTGCAGAAATAGGCGTATACACCTAAAGACTAAAATAGACTATATAATAGTTTGGTTCTTTCTAGGGTTAGTTATGGTAGTGAAACCTGGACGCTTGGTAAACAAGATAACAAGAAACCTGATGCTTTTGATTCTAGATGCTTACGTAGTATCTTGGGCATTATGTGGTCAACTTTGTAACTAATGATCAGGTTAGGCAAAGGAGTTGTCAACCTCCTTTAAGCAGCATATGGTGCAAAGATACTCCGTTGGCTTGGCCATGTTGCCCATATGGATAATTATAAATTAGCAAATAGGGTTATGAACAGTGTGCGTAAAGACTTCAAAAAAAGGGGGAGACTTTGGATGCATTGGGCAGACAATGTCAAACAGGCCCTTATTATAATTGGTGTGTACTAGCCAGATGCAGCAGATGCAGCTCAGGACAGATATGCTTGGAGAACAAAATTGCACGACCTGGTTGGACCTCCATAGCCCATGGCTGCTTGAGGATGATGATATTGGTGGGCAATACTATTTGACCTCTGATTTTCCCGCCAAGGATGTGATGCTGTTCGACGAAAGCAGCGTGAAAAGGTTGTCTTGAAAAGTGAAAAAAAAAAAACCTTACCATATTGTATAATCCCTGTAATGCTCAGCCCATTTAGCTATGGAACAATATTCATTAACATTCCCAATTTTTCTCTTTAATCTCTGTATTCATTAGCTTTTCTTGTACAAAATGTCTTATGACACTATTTGTTATGAAACAAAAGATTCATATCAACTTTCAACTGATACTTAACGCGATTATTAAGTTCTCCGTAGTATTTGTTGTTTGACCTAGTAAGTTGTTGATTCAGTCAATCACTGTAATATTTTATTTTCAGAAATAAGCTCTATTGCCTTATGAGTGAAATGATTTTCCCTGACCTGCCTCTTTTTTACCTAGAATACTAAAGTAGATTTGAAAAATAGCCTTTTAATTTTATAAGAAATGTCCCATTCTTACTGAACATCGGTTAGAAGTAAACGATGATTACCGTAGTGACTAACAAAGTTATCACCTTACATTTTGGCAGTTTTGTTGTATTTAAAAGCTTCAATATTAAAACCAATTATTTTTACGTGAGTACATTTCTTAAGCTTCTATTTCAAGACACTTTTAACAAGACAATAATCAGAACTCACTTTGAAAGGAAAGAGCTTACAGAAACTCTCAACCATGAAACAAAATACGACGCTAGAACTAAGTCTTTCCGAAACAAGAGTACCAATGATGCTTCAGACATTGGGTTGTTTTACCTCTAAGCGCAACTGTTTTATGCACACAATGGACAAAATGGTCAGGTAATAAGTACCCCGAAGGCTCAGAAAAGGTTGGGGGGAGAGGACCCACTCGAAAGCTTTACGAGACAGATGGTAGTCTATTGTCAAGACCATCCATCGTGTTCTTCAACATGCAAAGGGTATGGTTCTTCCGCACAATGAGAACAGTACGGCTTTATGTCTTATCCAACAGATGGACGCCTTTCCAAGCACATCGATGTCCCCTACTGACCGAGAGCAGGCCGGGTACCAATGAATGGCAGAACCGTTAGAATCACTACATTCAACAGGAGGAGACTTTTTTCAGACAAAAATATTGTTACAATGAATTTTTTTGTAAGTGAGGACAGGCACTGTAAGGATTAATAGAAACCGTGTTCTATGCAGAAAATTGATTTCTTTATGAAAATACAAAGCATTTCAATACATTGATCTATGATTTTATTAACGTTTTCTACCTACTACTATTACAGTTTAGGTAACATGTGGACCTCTCTCTTAATCATTAAATTTAAGTGTTAGATAAGTAAGTGTGTTTGGGTAAGAAGCTGTGTCGTACTTCTAGCAAAACTTATAATGGGCTGAGATAGAAAATAATTTGTTCACTTTTGTTGTACTTGTAATTGAAGAGAAGTTGATGTATGTGGGGACACTGGGACAAAAATGAAAAAGAGAAATTTTCCTTACGATTCAAACATATGGTTATCATCAATTTAAAAGAATCAATTTTACATTTTGTTTGGAGAAACAGCCGTAGTATTCATATTTTCAATGTATTACACTAATAACTCTTAATGTTGCGAATGGATTCTTTAAATTGATTCTGAAGACTCTGCGTTTTTTTTTTCCAATGTTAGAGTTACGTTAATGAAAGAAGTTACGGTACGTTATATTCTATATTTCAGCCTCTCCTCCCAAATATTATGAATCGCTATGCCACTGCAAAAGTTTAATAGATCCGGTTAAAAAATAAATTATTTCATAAAGAGGATGAACTTGATGCAGACCACTAATGATCTAAGCTCTTGCATCTCGTCCCACAAAAGGACACTCTCCCTACAATTATACCGAACAGTTCAAAATGATTGTGCAGTCATGCAATAAAGCATGTAAAAAGTGAAATAATACAGAAACAATGGTATGAAAGAATTAAAAGAAAACTTCGGCTCAGCCAGTTAACATTTTCCCCCCTACATTCGTAATTCTTTTATGATACAATGTTGAATAGTATGCTAATTCAAGTATTCAGTCAAAAGGTGATTCTGTTTTCTGTAAAGTCAAAACAGGGACAATTTATCCTTTAGAGAATGAGCGCTTTATACATTACTCATCCACTTTTCTTTATCGTCCATTGGGAACTCAATACATCATCTAGCTAAGCTGAAAGCTCTGGATTTCAGCGTTTCGTTCAAAGGCAGTTTCAGTCAAGAGATTAATTAAAACTCCAAGAGACTGCATTTGTATTTGTCAAGATTTCAGTTAGACGAATGATTTTGAAGAAAGATTTCTATAAAAAAATGCAAGATCTAAAAGAAAAAAAAAATGTTGAAATGAAAAATAAAAAAGCAACTATTTAACGATGTGCTTATGCTTCTAAAAACATTTCACAGCATGATGTGGAATGAAAAGTAAATAAGAGTTATGTTGGAAGCAGATACTAAAAAGTTTAATTATAATCTTTTATTGCAGTGTTTAAGGTAAATCTTATGTTTGTGTTAATTTCTTTCTACTTAATGAGCATGATACCTATGTACTCTTTTTTCAGACTCCCAGTTGAGTACGATCATAAAACTTTCATTTATTTATGCAATCGGAATTAGGAAAAAACTGTTAAAACATTTCACTGGCAGCGAAAATGCACTATAACTGCTAAAACTACTTATTCCATTTTCTTAGTAACTATTTGATATTCGTTATACACCCTATTTTCTAGCTTCCAAATTTCTTCTCTGGTTTTCCTATTTACTTTATTTAAAAGTTTAAATTATCTGATTTCTAATGTTTTAATTAGATATGCTTCATATTTATGTTTTCGTACTTGCAAAAATGTTGATGCTACTTTTAATTTCTTACATTTCATTAGGAACTTCAACCGCAACGACAAGTTATTAAGGGAGAGTATCAATTTATTAAATATTTTGTATTCTTTAACAGTAGCCATGCGGTGTATCTAATCGTATGCGATTTCTATAATTAAATGAAATGTGAAACACGGTATTTGGTTTAATTTAACATTATTACTCTATTAAAAAAGTTTGCGTCATGATCAAATATCAATTAATTCCGAAGAGTTTAATAGTTATTGTCACTTTGGCAACTAAAGTAACTCTCATTAGAGTTTTTAAGTAGATCGTAGATCGTATAATCATATTCAATGTACCGGGTAATAATTTTACCCCTAACCATCTCCATCATAAAGATATGCCTATTTGGCATGTGTAAGAACAAAATATATAAGTAAACCACCCTTAGGTAGGCCCCTAAGGGCAAACATAAGAAAAGCTAAAAGTAGCAGTAAAATTATTGTATAAGAAACCTAAAACGGGTAGGTATCCTCAGAGAACGCTACCGTTTTAGGCCTCTTGTACTTGTTCAAACAGTATCATCGTAAAGAATCAGAGAAGAAATAATCTCATTGGGATTATTGCTTACAGCCTCAAAAAATCTTTTTGAGGTGCGTTTTATATGTGTGTATATATATATGGTCGATGCCCAGGTCTTTATGGAGTTGTCTGTTAGTGACAAACCAGGGGGCATCGACAGCAGTTCTCAAAATCTTGTTCTGTAAGACCTGAATCTTACGAATATTGGTGGGTGTAGTATTCGCCCATATGGGTGAAGCATAGAGAATCACCGGTCTGATGATCATATCATAGAGTAAGAGTTTTTATAAGTAAAATTAAGATTCTTTTACATCATAAAAATTCTTAAGTTTAAGTTGGTAAGTGCTCAGGTACTACTACATCAAATACAACGTTTGACGAATGAAAGTTCTTAAAATTTAATTATGAAAATTTAAAGTAGTTAGTAGTTTAAAACAGTCAGTTAATGCAACAAATAAATGGTCCGATAATGTACAGTATAATAAATACTTCAAGGATTTTCGCGAAAGTTTCTCACATGAGAAGCATAAAGTGTCTTTAAACAAGACTTGAAGAAAGAAATTATTCAGTGTTTCCTGGTTTATGATATCAGTTTGTGAAAGGGTGAGTAAATCCGTGTCCTAGCAGTCAAATTACACTTTTGAAATATTAATGCTTTCTGTATATACGATGTCAAACAGAAGCATAAAAAGTATCTTCTAAATTAGCTAGGAAGACTTTTAATCACGTAGAACTTTATGAATATTCATCAAGGAAATATGAAAATGCATGCATATTTATCGTGTTTTTAATGATTCAAGTCTAAAGCTTTATAAGTAGTTCAAGGATTTATGCTTTGTTCTTGTCTTTAATGAATATATGGAAAGTCTTGTGAAATTGAAATTTCTTCTAAAAATGTGTTTGGTAAAAGTCTATGAAAAACATTTATTGCGTTAAGTGAAGGGAATATTTTAGTAATTAATTTTGTTAAACTTTCGGAGAAGTGTAAAAAAGATCAACTTTCTACCATTAGTACTAAAACGGATGGGAAACTACAAGGTTGCAACATTAAATGATTGTTTCGTAGTGTATGTTTTTTAAACCTTCTCAAGCAGCTGCTTGACACAGAGGTCTGACAGGAACCTGACAGTTTATATGCCAAAGTAGAAGATCTGAGAGAATGGCAGGATCTCAACAGAAAAACAACACATACATGCATGCATGCCTGCCTGCCTTACCCGGGTCCCTTAGATCAGTAGCCAAGCACGTTAACCACTCGGCCACGGCAGTGTATTCAGTACATAAACTAAGAAAACTCTTTACGGAACAGTACAATATTTATTTAACCTGCATTATTATTACAGAATGAAATATCAGTCCGATAGATGAGCTTTTAATAGAAATACAGTAAGCAAGACAAATTTTGAAATGGAAAATTAATGAAATTAAACTAGAAGAGCGTATGTCGCATCTGGCTCATATGGGAATCTCGTTTTCAAAGAGAATGAAATGTTTCGTTTACCAGCTTTTTCACTCCTTAAAAGTTTAATTTGAGCTTAAGGATTTGGGGAAAATGCCAGTAGAATTTTATTTGTGCACAACAGAAAAAGTATTTGTTTTTTATTTCTTAAAAAGTTTTTTTTCATACCACTTTGAGAAAAGAGGGCAGATTATTGCTCTCCGTGGAATATCTCTTATCCTGACACTCTAAGACCACGGAAATTTCAAATTTCTACTATAAACAGATCACTTGAAATATTCTTTAAAATTTCAGAGTTTCTATATTCAGTGATCTCTAACGACATAAATTAAAATTGAGTAAGTATTTGAAAAATGCGAATTATAAAATTTCATTGCTACCAATCCAATTCAACTAAAAAAGAGTTTTCGAATTATCTCTTGAAATAAAACAGTTGCGTGTCTCATCCACCGCGGGACGTAAGGAGCATACTCTTTGCTGCCAATGGGAACTCCATGACCTTCACATTCCCTAAGAAAGTACAAATCTCTAGCATAAATATATCATTTGCATATTCGTTAAAACCTTTCGAATTTCGACTTTTTTTCCAGTGTTAGAGAGCGCACTTATAGTTTTGGAGTATTCGGATTTATATCCACACTTTATATCAGCACTTATAGTTTTGGATTAATCGATGGAAGAAATGACGAAAAATTCAAATCGTAATAGGTCATCAATACTATCAAATTTAAAGTTTCATAAACAAATAAGTTTTTAAAAAAATATGACGAGAAAAGCTGCAAGGTAATACTCAAGATGCAGTTAATGTATATCAGTGTCTCGCAAACTTTTTTACTGTGCGGCACACTAAATCTATTTTTTTTTCCGCGGCACACTGAATCTAATTTTTTTTCCCGCGGCACACTGAATCTAATTTTTTTTTCCGCGGCACACCTAAAAAAGAATTTTTGATGGTTACGTAAAAAGAGGAAAATTTAAGTTTCGTTAAATGCCTTTTATTTAAAATAAATATAAAAATAAATATAATTAATCATAATTCGGTGTTTATTTTAAATATTTGTCCATTCTATGGCTTGAAATAGTCAAAAAGTAATGCCAAAATTTGGAAAAATCTTGATAAATACTTACAAGATCCCAGTTGATAAAATCTGAAAGATTTTTATTAAAGCACGTCGATAGCACGTCGATAACAAAAGTCAAGTCAAAATGAAATCTTTGGAATATCTAGTGTCAATTTGAAAATCTCTCGTGGCACACTTGGAATCTCTCGCGGCACACAGTTTGCGAGACACTGATCTATATTATACGCAATATATATCCACTATTTGAAGAATTATAGAATGTATAATATTGTTACAAAGTTTCAGTAATGTTTTTTTTAACAATACTGTGTTGTGGGTTCGAATTAATCATACTGATAATAAATGAGCTTATTTAATAGATAAAAAAAATATTTTACGAGAAATAAGTAAAACGTGAATAATTCACTTAATAAACAAACGCGCTTATTATAACCTAGCTAATTAATAAATTATTATCTTTTAATAGCAAACAGAATAAAACGTTCGAATCTTCCGTTACGCGACATTCTAATCAATTAGTTTAAGTGTCGAAACATCTTAATTAAAGTTTAGCAGTTCGTGAAATATTGAACAACAGGATTTTACAAGTTTAAATAACTACTTTACAGTATTTCTAAGCGTATAGAGTAACTTTCTGTTTACTATAACAGAACTTTAAGAGTTGTTGTTGACCTCCTTGCTGAACACCAACTAGGGTGCAATTAGTAGATCTCATGTTAGAGCTAAGGTAGAGGCACTAGGTAGAGGTAAGGCTAAGTCATTCATACTTCCTTAAGTAAGCAAGTACGAACGAGCCAAAATTTTCAGAAATGGCCAGGGAACAAGGAACCAGAGAAAGCTGGAGAAGGGAATCAATTGGACAGAACGAAGTCACCCATCAAGGCCACTGATCTTGTCGTTAACGTGCACAAGGATAATAGTGTTCTGTATACGGAACCACAAATAAATGCCACATCTGACGGCGTTACCAATAACAGATGGCAGACCACTGACCTTCTGCCATCTCACCGATGGCAGAAGGGGGTTAGTCGGAGAAATTCTCGAAGATGATGCCATTGGGACTCGAACCTGGAAACATAAGATTGGTAAAAGCTTTACCAAGTGGTCTTCCTAGTGGTTGAGCCAACTCCTGCCGTTATATCAAGGTAGATGAAATGGAATGAATAAATTTTGTCATTGGGAAAATTTGGGTTTAATTGTTTACTTAGAAGAGTCAATTTATGCATGCAATGAGCTAAATAGTCAAGTTAACGGATTCCAAGGACTCAGTGGTTGAGGAAGGGGATCTACCAGCCAACTCTATTTGGAGACAGATCCACTGTCTCCATCATCAGTGTTTTTCATAGTGCATAAGATATGGCTTTCTGCTACATACGGGGCAGCTGTTTAATATTCCACCCAACGGACGAGGCATTTATAAGCCCATCTTAATTTAATAAAGTTTCCCTTTTTCCACCGAGTCAGAACAGGAGTTAGCGGATAAAATTATCAACTTAGGCACAACTTGATCTCCATCCTGGGTGAATCTGATATATAACCTGGCGCACTACCGACTGAGCCAATTTACTCTTCCGTGGGGAAAGGAAAAATTAAGCTAAATGAATGGATAATGTCGGGGGGAGAGGATCAAACAAAATGAATCTGTGTATTTTGTAAGCGTGCTAGTTGAAACAAACTGAAAAGATGAATTTTTTCGTCAGAAAAGGGAATTGAACTGAGATATTGAATTTTGTCGGATGGAAAATGCGATTTTACGTTCATAACATAAATTGGCATTTTCGTAGGTCGCATGAAACGTAACGTAAGTTTAAGTTATGTTTTTTTTATTAAATAATGCGTTTATTTTGCCACATTGCAAAATCGAATCCTTCTTTTCTTCTTACCCCTCTGAAGACATCAGTAAACAAGGTCTTTTAACTATACTAAGATAAGCATCTATCTATCTCCCTTTTAATAGTTTTATATTTTGGTTCTTTCAGACTATAAAGATTTCACCGAACTTTTATTAAGGCATATTTGTCGCAGTCTCTTCTTTTTTGTGTTCTTCGAACTCCGAAAGCAACAGCAGAGCATTTTTCAAAAGAGACATATTTGATAAACGCATCCGAAACTAAAAAAAAAAACGAAACGCATTTTTAGCATAGGTGATATTTCTTACGAAATAAAAGAAGCTACCAAATTTCATCAGTCAGTAAATTACTCTTCGCGCGGTGAAGTTTTTTTTGTCGGAGATGATAAATGAGATCAGATGAATTAACGAATCCCTTTTTATCCCTCGCCAAAGAATGGCGTTCTGAATGGATTCTTACGGCATTCTGAAATTGCATTTTTCGATATTATTTTGCGCTTTTATTAGGTGGATAAGCATTTCATTCATTTTCCTTCTTATAAAAAGTAATTCTTGTGAAAATGAATTATTCATTCTATGAAACATTAACGTATTTTTGGCATATTATGAATAGCTATCGGTTAACTATACGCTATTTATACAATTTTTGTAATAAAAGGGGCCGGACGGAATTTAAAAAAAAGTTCCCAAATACCTCAGCAGTTTCGCTGTGTATTATTTGTTCAGAAATTAATTAAGCGCTTTTTATAATAAAAGATATTCAGGAGAAGCGATGTAGATTTTGGTTGAACATTTTGGATCGAAATTTAAGCTACATTATTGCTTGTAAATGAGATCTTTTTTAATATACACATATAGCAAGACACTGTCTGAAATACTGTTTTAAAAAAGGCTATAGTGCTGCAAATGTCGGTAGAAGTATTCGAGAGGTTTATAGAGAGCAGGCCCAGATCTAGAGAAGGAAAATAAGGGGCGGTGCGTAAGAGACTCAATTGAGCCGGAAAAAAGTTGGGGGAGGGAGAGACTGGATTTTCGTTATTGTAAAACATTTCCCCCTCCATTTTAGAGATCTTTTAAAGCATTCTTGAAAATTTCATGAAATATTCGTACGCTTGACAATATTTTGCATCTATTACCCTTACCAGCATTCTCAAACATTTGAGAGGAGTAGGGGGGGGGGGGGGGGGCTAGAGGCGGCCCTGATGGAGAGGGTGCCTTTGACAACAGCACGTGTCAGTGGTGATTTTACAAATTTCATTTTAGGGATTTTCATTGCAAGATGAACCTTCCTCATGACATCCCTTTGAGGTTAACAACATTACTGTGCTTGCCATCATCAGTGAAGATCCTCCCCAAACAGCAGAAGAGATTGAAGCTAGGCTTGGAGTTTTTAGCACTCTTGAAAAAAATTGTATTTTGATGACAAAAACATGTAGAACTTTTGCAGTCACCCGATATTTCACTTAATTCTAAAACTCTACCTTCTACTTTTCTAAAATTTGCATTTATTTCCTCTCTTTAGTGATGTTCATGGTGTTTTATGGCTATGAGTACTATACACAGTAGACACTAAATTTTCTGAGATAGCGAAGAGTGTGTGTATTTGTGTGTGTGTGCACGTCCCATCCATGGATGAAGCAGAATGCACTTGTACAAAACGATAATGTCTTGCGTATGATATTCATCAACAAAAATTAACAAAAAATTTCAATTTTTGCTGTAAATTTGGAATGCTCATTTTCAATGACAAAATGTTTGCCATTTTTCAAATTGATCGCCTTATAAAGTGAAAATTCAGACTAATGGAAGATTTGAAAACTGCAAATACCATTATTTTATTATTTCCTTTTTCAACTCAAAAAGAATTCTTCACTTATCTCTTAAATTAAAAAGGTTCCATTTCCTGCATTTTCTCCCCCCGAGAGTCAAAGGGCAATTTGCTGATGTCAGTGGTAGGCTCCTTGATCACTCCACTCTGTCGGGATTAGGTTGGATAGAAGGGATATGGAGGCGGTAACACCGACCAGAATCGCCATTTTGTCAGAATCTTTCCGTCCTGACAGCAAAAAAGTTCGGAACCGTGTTGCGAAGGCAGAGTTGTGGATTGTTTTTCCTCTGAGCGATACTTTTCAAACCCATCTGTGTCCCCTTTTTCACCAAGAGCAGAGGTTAACGGAGATAAATTTCAAAGCTAGCACTCTTGGGACTGGAACAGGGGAACGATTACAAGCATGGCGCGCTACTCGCTGGCCAAAACCCCGCTCCTGAGGAGGCAGGTGAAGATAAAAGTGTGTTTAATTAAAGTCGTTAACTGATTTATAAAAATAACATTAGCGACTCGATTGGGGAAGTTTAGATTGTTAGAATGTCTTACTGGCTTGCTTTATTTCACTGTTTCTCGGCGGGACCACCAAGGCTTGGTGTAAGCATTTCGTCTCTCCAGTGTAGGGAACCACGCTACGCTGAGTGAATGTCCGTATGAGGGCAGCTATTTTATATGTAAATATTAATTGTGCACTGTACAGTGTCTTGTATTTCTAAATAAAATGTATTATCAATATGTACACAAGCATTGAGTGATTAATAAGCCACAAATTTAGTGATACTCTGAGAAGTTTTAGAAGTATCCGCACTGTACTTTCTAATTTTCTGATTTTTATCATAATTAGTATGATTACAATATTATTTTTAAAAATTGCCATTTTCTTATTTATAGCTCTCTATCGGTAGCATTTCAAAAAAAAAATAAAAAATAGAAGATTGGGAAATAGTGAATCACATTATTTTTAATTAGAAGTATCCGCACTGTACTTCCTAATTTTCTGATTTTTATCATCATTAGTATGATTACAATATTATTTTTAAAAATTGCCATTTTCTAATTTAGGGCTCTCTATCGGTAGCATTTCAAAAAAAGTTTCCAAAATAGAAGATTGGGAAATAGTGAATCACAGTATTTTATTAGTAGCTAGACAACCCAAAAACATTTTTCAAACATCTCTAGTCTTACTCGTCCTATGGACGGCAGCTTTTTCAAGCTCATCGCTGTCCCCTTATTGGCCATGGGCAAGGTGCGCGTTAACGGAGATAGATCTCAACGTTGGCACAGTTGAGAGTCGAATGTGGGAACTACAGATTATGAGCCTGACGTACTACCGACTGAGCTACAGCGTCCCAATGTTTTCTGCGTCTTAAGTATAAAACAGCTGAGATGGTTTAAAAAAATAGCTAAAATTTCCATTAGTAAGACTAATGGAAGCAAAAGACAATGTGTGCATATTCTGTCTCCGTTCATCATTTCGAAAACATTTTTGTTTTAATATAATTTCTTTTTTTTTTAAATATTTATTGTTTTATTTCTACTGTTCAGGAGCAACTTAAAATTAACTGCATCTAACAAGACTTGTGATGAAAGCTACCGAATTCAAACTTAACAGAGTATCATTCTGTCATCAATACAAAGAGAACATTTCTGTCGACACTGCTGTTACAGATTCATTCAAGAGTTACGAAGAACAAGCATTTGAACATCTGAGACTTCGTCAAGCGAAAGCGGAACGATCGAAACTCATTGGAATTTCTGCAGGAGGAAGCTTGAAACTGCTGTTGTTTCGGAAATTTAATAACGAAGTTTCATGTAATATGCATGCATCAGATAATTCCTATCAGACGTGTCACTGTTAGACGTCCGGTGTTCCAATTGAATTTATCGTCAACTTGCGACAAAATATGCGACCTTAATGAAAAGCTGTCGTTGTTATAGTTGTCTATTTCTGAATCTATTAATGATTAATAACCTCAGAAACTAAATACAACATGATCAAGTCAGACACATGATTTTATCGATCAGCTTATGTTCTTGTTTTACGCCTAATACAACAGAACTTTGCTTCTGTTAGACCAGCTTGTGGTGTTATCAGGTATTAAAATAACCTGTCACGTGGTAAATGACGTTAAAATTGATGATTTAAGTTAAGAGAAACTAATATCCATTAGATATGAAAATGTTTAAGGAGAGTTAATAAACGATGGAAAATTATTTTTGGATTTAAAATGCATGAATTAAAGGGCTTAGATAATCTCTTGGGTTGTTTTACCTCTGAGCGGCACTCTTTTGCATGGTTATATGGCCAGGTCACAAGGATCCCAAAGGCTCAGAGTAGGTTGGGGGAGGAGGTCCACTGGAACAGCTGTTGGGAGACAAATGGTAGCTTGCCGTCAAGACCATCCAGTGTGTTCTTTAACGTGCACAGGGTATAGCTCTCCCGCACACGGCCCACGGCTTAACGTCCCATCCGACGGACGGAGAGCGGCCTATCCAAGCCCATCGGTGTCCCCTACTGACCATAGGCAGGGCGGAGAGTTTTGCGGAGATAACTCTCAACGCTGATCCAGCTGGGAGTCGAACCTGGGAACTGCAGATTACGCACCTGGTGCGCTACCGACTGAACCACCCCCGCCCCACTTAGGGAATCTCAAAGGTATCAAACATATAAGGATTTGTAATCTAATACTAAACTGATTTAAAGTTATGGACGGAGAATTATATTGAATACAAGAAAATATTTGGTGCATTGGGTTTGTTTGTTCTTGAATGAGACCTAAAGAGTGAGTGCTAAGAAAATACCTCCTCAAGCAGCTGCTTGCCACAGAGGTCTGACAGGAGCCTGTCAGTTTATATGCCATAGTAGAAGGTCTGTGAGGATGGCAGGACCTCAGCAGAAAAACAACACACACAACCATGCCTTACCCGGGGTTCGAACCCAGGTCCCGTAGATCAGTAGCCAAGCGCGCTAACCACTCGGCCACGGGACGGCTAAGAAAATAAAGCTCAGAATAAATTTGTGAAAATGGAAAACAGATCAAAGCATACAATCAGATCCAAGCTAGTGTTTAGTGGCATCATATATAAGCTGTCATTCAACTGAACCACAGTTTAAAGCCGGAATAGCTAAATGTTACGTCTTAAGGGCGACCTACTGGATTCTTGAAGGAGCAGAGAGTTGGTTGGCTCTGTTGGTAGCGAACTAGTCTCGTAATGATGTTTCCAGGTTCAAGACCCAAACGTATCTGCATTCAGATTTATCTCCGGTAACTCCTTATTTATTAGAATAGGGTTACTGATTGAATATATCCGATATAATTATGCGTATATTACTTTACATTTAGTCAGCATTAGGCATGCAAATACTTGTAACAGATTGTACAAAAAGTCCCTTTATTCAATGTTTGAAAGGGGCGGGGGTGGCTCAGTCGGTAGCGCGCCAGGCTCGTAATCTGTAGTTCCCAGGTTCGAGTCCCAGCTGGGTCAGCGTTGAGATTTATCTCCGCAAAATTCCCCGCCCTGCCCACGGTCAGTAGGGGACACCGATGGGTTTGGAAAGGCCGCCGTCCGTCGGATGGGACGTTAAGCCGTGGTCCCGTGTACGGGAGAGCCATACCCTGTGCACGTTAAAGAACACGCTGGATGGCCTTGACGAGTGGCTACCATCTGTCTCTCAACAGCTGTTCCAGTGGGTCCCCTCCCCCAACCTTCTCTGAGCCTTCGGGGTCCATGTGACCTGGCCATTTAGCCCATGGTGTGCAAAAAAGTGCCGCTCAGAGGTAAAACAACCCAACCCAACCCAATGTTTGAAAAGGTACTCTTATTTTATTATCCTCTTTATGCATCCACACATCTGAGTGTCGGCAATCCTGTAGAATTGTCCAGAACCATGTGTAGATGGTGCGACCAGTTAGGAGCCTCGGGGAAGTGAGCTGAAGGTCAGTCAGTCGAGAATGGATTTTAAACATGGTCAAAGGATCTCTTTGCTGGAGGCATACGTTCAGTGTAAATCTTATCAGAGGTATGTGAAGATATAGCGGGGCAAATATCCAGATATTCCGGCGCCAAATAAAATTACACTGTACCAACTGGTTCGAAGGTTTCATGACACTGGTTCTGTGGACGATAGGTGACCAAGTGGGAGATCCCAGGTAGTCACCCGGATTACGATGCCTCAGAAATCTGTAAAGCATTTGTTGGAACAAATTGGATCATCACGCGGATTCTTTCATAGTGTTATAAAACATTTGACTTTATGTGTGTGCCGAGTAAAGGTAGTGCAAGAACTAAGTCGCCAGAAGCAGATAAACGCCTTCATTACTGTCAGTGGTTTCATGAATTCATTCACAATAATGTAGCATTTCGATAAGGCTTTCTTTACAGATGAAGCAGAACAAATGAATTTGGCCTGTAAAAAAACCCCATTGCGTTGCATAAGGTCTCCTGATTTAATCGTACCAGATTTTCTTCTGTGTGGTTCCTTGAAGGAAATATTCTACAAAAACAACCAACACGTTGAATGACCTGAAGCAGACAATTCCGCAGGGAATAGAAACAATCATCCTTGCAATATTGTGACGCGTGTCGTGTAATATGTGGAAGTGTGTGGAACTGTACATGCAAGAGAATGGTGGACATAACACCGATATGAATTGCATCAGTATTCCACAACATATGTAGATGGATACGTAACTGTAATCTCTTTCATGCAATAAATTCGCAAACTTTGAATAAATGGACTTTTTGGACACTCTGTATGTTTGATACCTTTGCGATTCCCTATGCTCTTTAATTCATGCATTTTAATCAAAAAATAAATAAAACATATATATAAAAAATATCGCAATTTTATTCCAATTGTGTGCAAAGGACTCGATCCCATTTGGGAGTCGAACCTAGGAAATGTAAATTACAAATCTGGTAGGTTCCTTCCCGGTCTTCAAGAGAAGACTGCGAAAATAAGCCGTTGGCCGAAGAACTGTAGGATATGTGCAATTACTAAAGTAATAATTTTCTCCACGATGTAGATTAGAGTGATTCACGCAAGTTTCGACAATATCAGTTTAAGAAGCGAATTGTGCGAACACTCCTTCCTCCTTGCCCGGCAAACGTAGGGTTATTGTACATGCAAGGTATTAAGAAAAATTAAGCGAGGTTAATTTGTTCGCGACCTACCTGACTGAAATATCGAAACCCTCAATCTAGATTTAGATTACATATTCGAACCAATAATCCATGTAATGAAACGAGATTGTTGTTCAATGTTTGGTAAAAGTTTTTTTTACGTATCATTTTTGCATTCTCTATAGTCATTTCTGCTAAACGTTACAAACGATGTTGCACATTTTTACAATAATTTTAAATATCTGATATCAGTTTTATATATTAGGCACACTAAACTGCAATCAATTACACTATTATATGAAAGACAAAAATCAGATGCAAGCTAGAAACGAATGGAACTAGAAAGTCATTTCACCTCTTTTAAATATGAAATGCTCGTTTCAAAACCAAAACGATTTTCACATTTCCAAAATTTAGCACTTTAAAACGGTGGAAATTCAAACTAATAGAAGATCAGAAAAATCGAATCGCAATATCTTATTTGTACCTATCCAAACTGACCATTACAAACCTACTGGTCTGGACAGATATATGGCTCTGAGCTTGATTATGGATCCTGATTTTGCTGCACTGGTGGGCTTCTGTGGAGGGAAAATCTCCCGCTGTGTTTTCTGTTTGTTTGTGGGTTGACAGCCTCAAGTGAATAGATTCACAGGATATGTTTATCAGGTGGTGGATAATCCTGAGCAGAAGTCATCGCAGGCACCTGAACTCTTTGCTTCTATTGGCATCGTCAAATTCTACATTGGAGGAAGACTTCCAGTGTAGATGGCTTCAGCCTTTAGTGGTGGGGGAACTGGTCTTTGCCCCATGTCTGCGATTAGGGGGCTGTTTGATATTATCGGCATTCCCTCTCTCAATAAACATAGTTTCTTTAAACATCCCACTAACCATTTTCTCTCCATAGGTAGTTGGAATGTGAGGACTCTGCACAGAGCTTTTTCTCTTGATGTCCTCACACAAGAATTCCACCATTATAATTTAGATATTCTCGGCTTGCAAGAGACCAGATGGACAGATAAAGGTCAGATTCTTAAAAATAATCTTAAATTTCTCTTTTCAGGGAGGGACGATAATAAGCATCACCAAGGCGTGGGTCTGCTTCTCAGCAGACACGCTAGTGATGCTCTTCTAGGATATGAGTGCATTAATGAAAGGTTTCTTACAGAAAAATTTCAGACAAGCGTTAAAGACTTGAATGTTATCTGCTGTTATGCCCCCACTGAGGATGCTGATGAGGATGAGAAGGATAGGTTTTTTGAACAACTTCAGGATATTTTGAATTCTGTCAAGAAAGAAGATATTACCCTTGTTCTAGGTGACTTCAATGCCAAAGTTGGTACTGACTCTGACCTTTGGGGAGGGGTGATAGGCCCTTTTGGTATTGAATCAGAAATTCTAGTCAATCAGAATAAAAAATTCTAGGTGCTTACGCAGTATCTTGGGCATTAGGTGGTTCAACTTTGTAACTAATGATGAGGTTAGGCAAAGGAGTCGGCAACCTCCTTTAAGCAGCATATTGTGCAGAGAGAGACTCCGTTGGTTTGGCCATGTTGCCCGTATGAATAATTATAGATTGGCGAATAAGGTTATGAACAGTGTGTCTAAAGGCCTCAGAAAGAGGGGGAGACCTAGGATGCGGTGGGCAGACAATGTCAAACAGGACCTTATTTGAATTGGTGTGCAGTGGCCAGATGCAGTAGATGTAGCTCAGGGCAGACTTGCTTGTAGAACTAAATTGCACGGTCTGGTTGGACCTCTGTAGCCCATGGCTGCTTTAGGATGATAATGATGATGATGACCTATCCAAATCATAAATAATCTTTTGTTTGTCTTCTAAAACGAAAAGTTGAACTTCCACAAATGGAACAAAAATGATAGATAACAAAGTGAAAACAAGAGTTCGGTTGTTTTTTTTTTTGGAAAACGAGCGAAATGTAAATGAGAACCTCTGGGTAATGCAGTAAAGAATCACAGGATATGTCCTGTAATTATGGAACTCATGAAATAATAAGCAGAAAAAACATTTGTTTTGCCATGAGTGGGATTCGAGCCCACGTTTCCTGGAAACAAGGAGACATGGGTTCGAATCCCACTCATTGCAAAACCAATTTTTTCAGCTTATTATTTCATGAGTTCCATGCCTACAGGACATATCCTGTGATTCTTTACTACTGAATTATTGATTTAACGCCATGAGCGTAAGTGAAAAATATTAAATATATAAATATAAATGGAATGTTTCCCAGAGACGTGGATTCGAATCCCACTCATGGCAAAGCCAATTTTTTTCAGCTTATTATTTCATGAGAACCGTAGATATATTAGTGTCAGAAAGGAACAAATGCTCTTAGCTTGAGATATTATCAAACAAGAACTGAAGAGATAACAGGACATCGGAAGTGCAACGCAAACTCTTTCTGTTTCACCAAGAAATCGAACTGGAACAGTAGATAAAACGCAGCACAACAGAGAAATTCTTTGTAGAAAAAATTCGAGAATTAGAAACTATGTCTTATTGGTTTATCTACTGATAGAGTGCTAACTTGAAAGTCAGAGAATAGCGTTTTTCATCCTTAATTGCGAATTGTGCAGCGGCTTAGTTATATAAACACTTGCAAATTTGACCTAAGATAAAATTGATACGTGTTTGTGTTTCCTTTCTGGTCAGTAAATAGGAACTGACGATGTACCCTGAACCTATGTTAGTATTCAACGTGGGAATTCAGCTTTAGAATATTTTATAATAAAAGCCAAATCTCAGTCTGATGGAACACTTGACGAAAGTTTAAAATGTTTATTAGACATACGAGAAGTACCGCCTTCTGGTAGTAAAAATACAAGTTATATGTCACAAGAAAAGGTCGGTTCATGTAAGCTTTACGAGCTATAAAATCAATGGGGCTGTAGTGGAAGGTATATCCAGGGACAACTAGATATTTTCCAGTGACTCTAGCGAATCAATTTAAAGAAGTTCCAAAAAGCTTCTCCGTTCAGGGTTGAAAATTCAAATCTTTGTGTACAGTAAAGCACGGGTTCGAACTCAGTTTTGAAATAAACGCAATTTTGCTGCCAAAAATCGATTTTACATTGGTTTGTTTTAAAAATGATAGATGTTTATACCTAATACATCAATTTGAATAATATTTTATATTTGAATTTTAATCGGCTTTCTACTTTGAATGGCATTATTAGTAAAGAAAAGAAAAGCTTTGAAATTCACAAATAATAATTAAAAAAAGTGCTAAGTGAAATTTTAGTTTTCAGTCTATTCTTTCTAAAATGTTTTCTCTTTTTTAGTTTGTAGGTAACAAGGAAATATGAGCCCTACTTTTTGACATAGAAATATATGAAACGCGTTAGTCTATTATTTACATTTTCTAGTTATACTTCGAATTCTAAAACGCAGAAATTTTAATGTGCTGACCACCAAAGTTGATTGTGTGATACAGTTGCGAAACACGAAAGAGGAAATTGTAGAACCTGATTACTCAGTAATATGGACAGGCCAGAATGGGTCAGACGATCTCCAGCATAAGTTTTTCAATCAACATCAGAACAGTAGCAACTGTTGTTATCATTGTCATTTCGACACTGCAGCTATTAATGTAATCAATATCGCTCCCGGTGTTAGAATTATTATGCTAGAAAAGCAAAAATGTTTTTTCCTTCTTATTAAACTATGTACATACTCACAAAACTACTAGAAATAGCAGGATAATGCGGTATAGGCATAGAATTATCGATTTTAACTCTTTCGAGTTGGGTTGGGTTGTTTTACCTCTGAGCGGCACTTTTTGGCACACCATGGTCTAAATGGGCAGGTCACATGGACCTCGAAGGCTCAGAGAAGGTTTGGGGAGGGGACCCACTGGAACAGTTGTTGGGAGACAGATGGTATCTCCCGTCAAGGCCATCCAGCGTGTTCTTTAACGTGCACAGGGTAGGACGTTTCTCCGGCACACGGGCCAAGGCTTAACTAACTCTTTCGAGTCCAACTATATTGTGGAACAGGGTGTTTGACAAGTTTGACTTTTTCCTCTATTAGATGAAAATAACTTAAATTAGAAAGTTAAACCTTTCTGTGAATACTTCCAATGATATAAAAAAAAAAAAAAATAAATAAATAAATACCCCCTCAAGCAGCTGCTTGCCACAGAGGTCTGACAGGAGCCTGTCAGTTTATATGCCACAGTAGAAGGATCTGAGAGGATGGCAGGACCTCAGCAGAATAATGACACAAACAGCCATGCCTTAACCCGGGACTCGAACCCAGGACCCTTAGATCAGTAGCCAAGCGCGCTAACCACTCGGCCATAGGGACGGCCAATGATATAAACTAAGCAATAAATAGTTCATAAATTAAAAAAAATTAAAATATCTATAAAAAGTGATTTATTTTTTCATAAGGATGCATTTTTTTCGTAAGAAATATAAATAATGGCTTCTGACATTCTTTTTACGTGTACTTCGTATGTTTTTCCTTTCTAGAGTATATTTTACGTCTGAGTAGCTCTTGTGTTCATACGATGATCTAGAAGACCAGGTCACACTACAAGGGATCAGAACCAAATAAGGGAAGGTGATCTACGGTACAGATAATGGAAAAAGGTGGGTTACATCCATCAAGGTCCTAGCACGTTCTTTAATGGACAACCGTTGAGAGACAGATAGGGAGTACCGTCAAGTCTACTAGCAAACAGAGTATGACTCTCCTGCACACAGTTGAACGTTCAATGTGACGGTCGCAGCATTTTCAAGCCCATTGGTATCCCCTTTACCACCGAGAGCATAAACAAAACTAGGAACATCAGGTTTCTTTATTTCCGTTTTATCCATTTTGATCTTTATTTCAACCAGGAAATCGTAAAATAATATTTCGTCACCTACACCCAATCCTTGGGAAATGGAAAACGTAAAGTACCCTCACCGTATAAATATTTCTGCTAGTATCCATAATTAGGGAGAAAGTCGTTAGACTCTGAAATGTTTTAAATATTCGTATAAATGTTTAGCAATTTGTGTTGAACTCATAGAAGTGCTATTTTTAAACAGTGAAATAAATGGCCAGATCAGAAAAAATACGACAGGATCTGAAAGAAGATCTCGGCAACATTTCCGGAGAGTTGGAAATCACCAGCTTAAACCAACTAGCAAATCTTCCATGTGCATTTATGACTATTTCTAATATTACATTGGGGTTAAGGTAAAAATATTTATTTCGTGACTCCTCAATCTGAAGTTCCTACGATTTCTCAGGTTTAAAAGTAACATTTTGTTCCACTATAACGTAAATTAATGCTTTCTTTAAATGGGAACCAGTGAACCGATTCCTATTTACATTCCTGGGAAAAAACAATGGGTCCCAAAAAACAGGGCCCGCTAAGCGAAATATTTCTCGGGGAACCACGGCACAAGGGGCTCGATGCCGTTTATTATACATATTAAAAATATATATGTTTAAAGTAGAGAATGTTTTTATAAAAATAATAAAATATCATAAACAATAACAATTGACCACCTATTGGTTTAAGGACCCATCAATATTTGGGAATTGATGTAACATTCAGTAAGTGCCGTACAAGTCAAGAAATTGATTTCACATGAATGAAATTTAGTACCGAATACCTTTTCTGTTCGGAAAACCATATTATTTTTCATAACTTTCATAATTTTTCATAACTCATATTTTTTATATTGGAAGGAAACCAAAAGCCCTTTTTAGCTCTACTGAAAACATCATCAGGTTTAAATAATAAAATACCCCCTCAAGCAGCTGCTTGCCACAGAGGTCTGACAGGAGCCTGTCAGTTTATATGCCACAGTAGAAGATCTGAGAGGATGGCAGGACCTCAGCAGAAAAACGACACATACATCCATGCCTTACCCGGGGCTCGAACCCAGGTCCCTTAGATCAGTAGCCAAGCGCGCTAACCACTCGGCCATGGGACGGCGCTCATTAGGTTTACTTTCTATTAAACATGATGTTAAATAATGTGAGTTTCTGAATATCGGAAAGAACGGAATTATCCGAAGCTTTATTCTTTACTTAATAAAATTTTCACCAAATTAAACTCTCAATAAAAATAGAAAACTTAATTGTATCATCCTTGTTGTTGTTTAACAAATGTTATACGACCATCAAAAAGATTATGGAATTTTAAAAAAAACAATAAAAATTATATTTTGTTTTCGGTTTCGTGCTCCAGATGTTATTTTAGTTTCCTTACTAAAAAAAATTCGTTTTTATTACTTATAAAACGAAACCCAAAGATAATTGCTATTATCATAACCATAAGAAAAATGCTATTATATAAGTTCATTTAATTAAAGGCAAAAAAAAACAATATTAGGTGATGCAATTTATTGCCGATGGCTTATACGGTAAAAAAAAATTGATGGTTTTTCATTTTTGAAAAGTAAATTAATTGAGGGTATTGAATTATGTGTAAACTGAGAACAGAATAGATAAATTATTTAAATAAGGACGAGTGGTGGTTCACTAAGACGTGGCTTTCGTTTAATAAAGAATGAGAAATAAAATGTAAAAAAAGGAAATGAAATCAGATTTTTAAATTCCGAAGGGAAAAAAATATACACACAGGTTGGTGATAGAAAATAAAGCCAAAGGCGAACTAATGAGTTATTAATTAAAAGAAATGTAAATGTATAACTTAAAAAAGAATAATCCGTTTAAGCTTAATTGTTTTGGAGATATCAGGTTTGCAACGATTAATTTTGATTTATATGAAATAGGCTTTTAAAATCAGTAAAAGGGAGTTTTAATTAAAGCATAACTTACCGAATTTTTAAACAAAGTACTTCTATTTCAAAACATATTAAGTGGAATATATTATAACGCAAAGTAGGTTTTTGAATCTGCCGAATAAAAATACACAAAGCTAGCAAATGAAACCGCTTTATTTCACAACAGTTTTTCCTCCCCCGCTAAATTCTGTACTATGGGTGTTAAATATTTACGTCAAAATATTAAGTATTAGAAGTTTTAATTGCTTTTCAAAGCAATCAATAATTGACGTTTAAAAATGGCATAAATTGCAATTTTTATCTGAGATCTAGAAAAGAATTAGGGATGGGTGTCGGAGGGAGTAATAACTGATTTGAAACGGAACAGACAAAAACGCCGTTCTGGAATTTCTTAATGAAATCATTTGTGAAAACTTTCATCATTATATAATAGCCGTAATTCCTGGGCAGACGGACCATGAACGGACGAACGGGCGTGAGGACACGTGTGACGTCATCGGTGGCAGAAATTAGCAGTTTCCCCATGGTTCCGCGACTACTTGTGAGATCGGTTTTCAAATATGGAGGGATGGTTCCACTTGGTTCTAACCCTATTATTAGGGTAAGAGATCGGGTTCCTAGCTGCCGTGGGTCGGGAATGATCCTCCGAAATGTGTCTGAAATTTCTCAGGGCGCTGCCGTCGCCTACCATGTAAATGAGTAGTACGTGCGGAGATCTGTGAATGAAGGTATCAATAAACATACGTTTGGCGCCAAAGGTTTGGCAAGATTTAATCGTGACTGGAGTGGCGAAAGCTATGAATGAAATTATAGATGGGAAGAGTTATCAATACGTTTCGCGCCAAACATTTGGCGTGGGTTTAACTGGTATGAAATATTTTAGTTTATTATTTTTTTTTTCGCTACTATACTAGTGTTCTGAAAATTTTTAAGGAGAAAGGTAGAATCAGGGCCGGTTGAAGACGCTGAGGTGGTAAACACCGCGCCGGGACCCTTCTCCAAAGAGGCACCTTCGACAACACGACGCCTGTAAAATGCCTGAAGAAAGACGCCGAAAATGGGTCGTATCGGGGCGCAAGACCTTGCTGGAGCCGGTCTTGGGTAGTATTTGCCTTTCTCCCATCTGACCCTGACTGTGGAAAGAAATTCCATAAAGCTATCCAGTGTGCAGGGGTGTAGCCAGTGGGGGAATGGGGGGAGGCTCCCACTCAGAGTAACTCAGAATTGGAAAAATTCGAAACGACTTCGTAAAATCTAGGTGAGTTGTGAAAATTTGTAATCTTTTTTTTTTGAATTAAGGAGAGTTGTCAAAATCGAGGCAACTTGGCAAATCTAGGGCAGTTTGGAAAATAGAGAGACGTCAAAATTTATAGCAGTTGGCAAAATTCGAAGCCACTTAGTAAAATACAGGTGAGTTGACAAAATTGCCAATTGATTTTTTTTTGCAAAATTATGGCGAGTTGGCAAAATCTAGGGGAAGTTGGCAAAATTCAGGTGAGATGTAAAAATTGCAATCTTTTTCCTGTAAAATTATGGCGTGTTGGCAAAATTGAGGCAACTTTGCAATATCTAGAGAGTTGGTAAATCTTGAGGGAAGTGGCAAAATTCAGAGTGACTTTGGAAAAATCAGGTGAGATGTAAAAATTGGGATTTTTTTTTTGTAAAATTGTGGCGAGTTGGCAAAATCTAGGGGCAGTTGGTAAAATCCGGAGTGACTTGGCAAAATCGTGGAGAGTTGACAAAATTCAGTGAAATGTAAAAACTGCAATCTTTTTTCTGTAAAATTATGGCGCTTTGGCAAAATTGACGCAACTCCGCAATATTTAGGGAAGTTGGCAAATCTTGGGGGAGCTGGCAAAATTCAGAGTGACTTTGCAAAAGTCAGGTGAGATACAAAAATTTGGATTTTTTTTTCTGTAAAATTGTGGCGAGATGGCAAAATCGAGGAAACTTGGCAAAATCTAAGGCAGTTGACAAAATTCGAATCCACCGGGTAAAATACGGGCGAGTTGTGAAAATTGGGATTGTTTTTGTGAAATTAAGGAGAGTTGACAAAATGGAGAAAACTTGGCAAAATTTTCGGGAGTTTGAAAAATGTGAAGTGACTTGGTATAATTCAGGAGAGATGTAAAAATTGGGATTGTTTTGCGAAATTAAGGAGAGGTGGTAAAATCGAGGCAACTTGGCAAAATCTAAGGAAGTTGCCGAAACTGGAAACCACTTGATAAAGTACAGGTAAGTTGAAAAAATTGGGATTGGTTTTGTGAATTTAAGGAGAGTTGGAGAAACCGAGAACTCTTGGCAAAATTCGAATCCACTTGGTAAAATATAGGCGATTTGTGAAAATTGGTATTTATTTTGTGAAATTAAGGAGCGTTGGACAAATCTAGGAAACTTAACAAAATGTAGGGCAGTTGGCAAAATTCGAAGCCACTTGGTAAAATATAGGCGATTTGTTAAAATTGTGCCTTTCTTGTGCAATTAAGGAGAGTTGATAAAATTCGAAGTGACTTGGCAAATTCAGGAAAATGTAAAAATTGCGATTTTTTCTGTAAAATTATGGCGAGTTGGCAAAATGTAGGGGAGTTGGCCAAATTCGAATCCACTTGGTGAAATATAGGCGAGGTGTGATAATTAGGATTGGGTTTGTGGAATTAAGGAGAGTTGGCAAAATATTGGGGAGTTCGAAAATTTTGAAGTGACTTGACAAACAAAGAAGGAGAGATGTAAAGATTGGATTTGGATTGGTTTTGTAAAATTAAGAATCAATACAGAAACTGATAGAAATACGCTTTCATAACGCTGTAAATACTGAGCAAACATTTCTGTAACTCGAGATTTAGGTAGATAGTGTTGAGATATTTATCTTTAGTAACATTTTTCAATAAAATGTTCTATTTAAGAAGTTACTGAGTCCTGAATCTTACTTCCTTTTGACACAAAATGGATTTGCTCCTAACAAAGTGTGGACATTGAGCATATTACGAATGAATGACGAATACAAAAAAATGTTTAATTTTTTGGTTAAATCAGTTAACTGAAATAAAATTATTTGATAAGATCGTAAACTATTTCCTTTCAAAAATTTGTATCTGATTCAGAAATTATTAGAAGTGGTTAATTTTATTCATGGCTTGGATGTATCCATAAAAATATTTGTGGGCTAATGTTACCCTTTTTATAAATTGTGTAACCAAATTTTTATAATGCTTGGGTTAATAGGTTCGGCCACTTCTGGCAGAAAGCAGCCCCACAGTGTGTCTTGCTCAAGTTTTATTTACGCCATCATAACTAGTTCCCAGTGCTTATCAGTCGAATGTATTTTATTCATATTCGTCACTATATGCCGAAAGCAGATTGCAGCAGCGCTTCCAGCAAGGACATATATTTTTCAATACGTATAACACCGATAACTTGAAGAATGTACAAAATAAAATCCCAGAGTAAGCAAGAAATGGGAAAAATAAATTACGCATGAAACTCCGTAACCGAATCAGAAGAGACAACAGTTTTCACTATGCCGTCTTGAATGTTGTCTCTTGAATATTAGAAAGAGCCTTGAAATACATTTTCCAGCGGAACGACTGAAATTCGGAGAGCGCAACGTCTCATCTCCTGGGAAGGTGCCGGCACAAGTAGTTCGTGCCTCCATTGTCGATCTCTTCGTCGCACGTGACATTCAGCGCTAATGGTCGATTGCACGAGCTGCAGCAGCTCCACGACGTCAGAAGAACACTCCCGATTTCATGCCATTCATGTCTGACCGTACATTCGCTCTCTCTGCCACTGCTTCAGCCGTTGCTTGCAGTGACCTTTCCCTTTTTTGGATCTCTCGCTGATCTCCCTTAAAGGCTTTTCGGTTTTGCCATGTACGTACGTATTGCGTGTTATATTGATGGGTTCTTAATCTCTTTTATACCTTAACGAAAAAAATATCAGTTCTGCGTTACTGCGTTAATGCACGCAATTATGATGTATATTATATTTAAAGCAATCGCTTTCGAAATCTGGAAATCCCCCCCCCCCCGGAGAGTATGAATAGGTGATTAGGGGAGTGGGTGTTAAAAAACACGCAAAAGAAATTCTTTAAGCACACATACAACCCCAAAAAGGGCGCGAGATGAAATCTTTGCTAAGCTAAAGGAAGGCTCCATCGCAAAAAATTTCTGAAGCTGATTTAAGGTATTTATAGCGCTGCAGAAGTTGCGGCAGTCAATAGTAGAAATGTCAATCACAAACACTAAAATCAAAAGTGAATTAAAGCTTTAATAAATAATTATCATGTCAAAAAAAATGATTCTTCCTGTTATGTCAATTATGAAGATTTTGGGTTGGGTTGTTTTACTTCTGAGCGACACTTTTTTGCACACCATGGGCTAAATGACCAGGTCACAAGGACCCCGAAGCCTCAGAGAAGGTTGGGTGAGGGGACTCACTGGAACAGCTGTTGGGAGACAGATGGTAGCCTCCCGTCAAAGCCATTCAATGTGTTCTTTAATTTGCACAGGGTATGGCTCTCCCGTACACGAGGTCACGGCTTAACGTCTCATCTGACGGACGGCGGCCTTTCTAAGCCCATCGGTGTCCCCTACTGACCGTGGGCAGGGCGGGGAATTTTGCGGAGATAAATCTCAACGCTGACCCAGCTGGGACTCGAACTGGGAACTACAATTACGAGCCTGGCGCAATTAAGAAGATTTTCTCTTTAGGACGAGGGACGGTGAACTGTTAAATTATTCCTGTTTCTATATCTTGAAATACATATTTTTAGACCTTGTTAGAATTGATCTGCAATGGCCAGATGTAAGAACACACATCTATGGAGAACTAAATTACACACTAATTGTTGCGGTGGACCTCTGTAACCTATTGCTGATTGAGGATTATGCATATATGTCTCGTATATGTCTTATGCTAAATCTTTATAAACACTTAGAACTATGTAGTATATATTATTTATCTTATTTCGGAAATATTAATTTCGATTTTTGCTATTTCAATACATTAATGGCTGCTATATTACTGTTCAGTTCTTTTCCACGGCACACATTCATTCCATTGACGACCATTGCAATTATGTCTAATATGACTATATCAAAGTTTATAGTATGTAGATAATAAAATATCTTGTATATGTAAATATCTGTAAATTTATATATATATATATCATTGGCATTTCTCACAAATAAATATACTTGCCACCAGGCTGTGCAAGCAACCTTTTTACGTGACTGTTGCTCAAATGTAGTAATTATCTTAAACACTTCATTCTGTGTAAAATCTTACTAAATATTTATTTACAATACTATCATATTACAAAAAGTGTAATGTGTTTAAAAATATTTTGAAAATGTATGTAAAGGGAAAGAGTGTAATGTTTTTGAAAATATTTGAAAAAATGTGTTCACTCCTTTCTTTTTATTACCACCAATCTGTAATGACATTTGATTGAATAAATTATTATTATACCTATATGTACAGTATTATATCATATCTTTTTAAATACCTATATCTGATAACTATATATATCTGATAACTATTATATTACATGTCTTTAAATACTTATATCTGATAACTATTATATTACATGTCTTTAAATATTTATATCATCAGGAAAAGAGAGAGACTTAGAATGCGATGGATGCACAATGCCAAGCAGGACCTTGTCAGAATTTATCTACAATGACCAAGTGTAGAACTGTAGCTCAGAATAGACGTCTATGAAGAACTAAATTACACACTAATTGGTGCGGTTGGACCGCTGTAGTCCATTGCTGTTTGAGGGTTATGCATGCATGTATCTTATATCCATTATGCTAAATCTCTTTAAACATTTAGAACTATTATTATACCTGATTTTTTTTAAAACTTACATCTCTATATTATACGACTTCCTTTTAAATATGATTAATATAATATACTGCAACTGGTTTGTTTATCTAAAAACAAGATCAGGAGCGTAGCGAAGGACTATGGTTGGGGGGGAAGATATCAAAAATTTTCCAACTTGAAATTCAAATTTCAAAATTTTGCCAACTGAGCAAACTTACTTAGATTTGCGCTCCGTGGAGGGGGAGATAATTTTCAATTTGATTTTCAATTTGAGGCAACAACTCTCCTGCATTTTACCATTTGACTTCCAATATTGTCAACTAACCGTAATTTGCCATTTAACTTCCAATTTTGCCAACTAGCCTTAATTTCACAGCAATAATTCCAATATTTACATTTCGTCTGAATTGTAGGAAGTCAGTGGGAATTTTCCCTTGATTTCGCCAACTCTCCTTAATTTCACGAAACTAATCCCAATCTTTGGCATCTCTCATAAATTTTCCAAATCACTTCAAACTTTTCAAACTCCCCAAGATTTTGCCAAGTTTTTCTCGATTTTAGTCAACTATCCTTAATTTCACAATTATCAATTCACCAATCCCAATTATCACAACTCGCCCGTATTTTCCAAGTGGATTCAAATTTTGCTAACTGCCCTACATTTTGTTGTTTCCTCAATTTGTCCAACACTCCTTAATTTCACAAAACAATTCTCAATTTTCAAAACTCGCCTATATTTTTTATACGCCTATATTTTTATATAGGCGTATAAAAAATATATATATTTAACTCGCCTATATTTTTATATTTTACCAAGTGGATTCGAATTTTGCCAACTACTGTAGATTTTACCAACTAGCCGTAAGTTTACAGAAAAAAATCGCAATTTTAACATCTTCCCTGAATTTGCCAAGTCACTTCGAATTTTATCAACTCTCCTTAATTGCACAAGAAAGGCATAATTTTCACAACTCCCCTGTATTTTACCAAGTGGCCTCGAATTTTGCCAACTTCCCTAGATTTTGCCAAGAGTTCTTGGTTTTTCCAACTCTCCTTAATTTCACAAAACCAATCCCAACTTTTACAACTCACCTGTACTTTACCAAGTGGTTTCCAGTTTTGCCAACTTCCCTAGATTTTGCCAAGTTTTCTCGATTTTGTCAACTCTCCTTAATTTCACAAAAAAATCCCAATTTTCACAAATCGCCGTATTTTACCAAGTGGATTCGAATTTTGCCAACTGCCCTAGATTTTGCCAAGTTTCCTCGATTTTGCCATCTCGCCACAATTTTACAGAAAAAAATTCCAAATTTTCATATCTCACCTGATTGTTGCAAAGTCACTCTGAATTTTGCCAGCTTCCCCAAGATTTGCCAACTTTCCTAAGATATTGCGAAGCTGCCTCGATTTTGCCAACACGCCATAATTTTACAGAAAAAAGATTGCAATTTTTACATCTCACCTGAATTTTGTCAACTCTCCACGATTTTGCCAAGTCACTCCGAATTTTGCCAACTACCCCTCGATTTTGCCAACTGCCCCAAGATTTTGCCAACTCCTCAAGTTTTGCAACTCTTCTAGATTTTGCTAACTCGCCATAATTTTACAGAAAAAAATCCAAATTTTCACATCTCACCGGAATTTTGCCAAGTCACTCCGAATTTTGTCAACTATCTCTAGATTTTGCCAATTCGCCATAATTTTACAGAAAAAAAATCCTAATTTTAACATCTCACCTTAATTTTGCCAACTCCTCACGATTTTGCCAAGTCACTCCGAATATTGTCAACTCCCCAAGTTTTTGTCAAGTCACTCCGAATTTTGCCAACTCCCCAAGATTTTACCAAGTCACTCAGAATTTTGCCAACTCCCTAAGATTTTGCCAAGTTATCCCGATTTTGCCAACTCACCTGTATTTTATTAAGTGGCTTCGAATTTTTCCAACTGCTCTAAATTTTGCCGTCTCTCCATTCTCCAAACTGTCTTAGATTTGCCAAGTTGCCTCGATTTTGACAACTCCGCTTAATTTTCCAAAAAAAAAATTACAAATTTTCGCAACTCACCTAGATTTTACGAAGTCGCTTCGAATTTTGCCAACTCCGAATTATCTGGGGAATGGGAGCTTCCCCCCAATCCCCCCCCCATGGCTACGCCCCTGAACAAGATTAAAAATGTCAAAGTTTACTGTGATTTAAGATCAACAAATCAAAGGTTTTCTTAAATTTTTTGATCGACAAAAATTTGTTTTTATCGACTGAAATTTGTTTTTATCAAACCTTTGCGTGTAAGGACGAGACTTCATACAAACTTGTACTTTACTAATTAAAAAGACAAACGTATCGCTAATTACCAACAGTTGATATTTGCTTCCATATTTTCTTCTCAGCCTCCAATACATATCAACAGCAACCACAGAATTTGATGAAAGTTTGACTGCACCTTTTTTTTTCCGGCAGCGATCTCTAAAAATACGATCTATCCTCAGAGAACTGAAGTGTATCGGCACAGCGGCTGTTTGTGGAAACATTATTTCGTCACGCAACCGTGAAAGGAGCCAACAAAAGTGTCATTCATCATCTCCATCCTCTTTGTCATCTGTCTTTCCCATCTTATTTTTTTCTGGCTTTTGTTAGTATCGTCTTTTGGTAACTTTCGTATTTCGTTATGGGGTGAAGTCAATGGGGTCTATCAGGAGATCAGTTATCTCCGTCATCAGTAGTCTCATAACTAGAGATTCACAAATTCCATTCACTACCTTGCCAATGGAGAGATTTTCTCTGCATGTAATCGCCCTTTAACATTTATTTATCCTTTCAAGACTATTTCAGGAACATTGGCATTACCAACTTCGCTATTGAAATTATCCTGAACACCTCTACTTCTGTACATCATTGACAAGTACACTTCAGATTCTTTGCCAAATTTATTGCAATTATGAAAGCTACTCGCTGATACTATACATCCTCCTTAAACCAGGAGATGCCAAACTTAGCGTCAGAGCATCCCTCTTTTAATGTTTGAGAATCCCTCATGCCTCCCAACCTCTCATTTATCATCAACCAACTCCTCTGTTAACAACAATTTCAATTCCTAATTGAAAATAAACGCCAAAAAATTCACGTCTTCGCTCCTCCCTTGGAACTCTTTTACGACCTCCAGTCTGGGAATCCCTACCTTAGACTCTGGATTGCATCACTTGCATTTGCTTTCTTTCTCATCCTTAGTCCTGTTAACGATCGCAAATGATTTTTTTTTACTTCTATGACTTTTCAGTTCTGAAAGTTTTGCTTAAATTTACTTTCCTCTCTCCTATTTCAGTATTTTTGTTCCTTTTCCCGTCTGCTGGACATATTACCAGTAACTCCAACTTTAAATTCAATTTATTATACACTGGTGCCCAATTTTAAGGGATTGCATTATGTTATATCAGTGTAAGTTTGAAGTCCTACAGTTTCTAATATAGCTTCTTATAGGAATATCCCACTGAGGTAAGTTAAAGATCTCAATAAAATCTCTCTAAAACTTCTGAACGTTTAACCGATGGGCTTGGAAAGGCCGCCGTCCGTCGGATGGGACGTTAAGCCGTGGCCCCGTGTGCGGGAGAGACATACCCTGTGCACGTTAAAGAACACGCTGGATGGCCTTGACGGGAGGCTTCCATCTGTCTCCCAACAGCTGTTCCAGTGGGTTCCCTCCCCCAACCTTCTCTGAGCCTTCGGGGTCCATGTGACCTGGCCTATTAGCCCATGGTGTGCAAAAAAGTGCCGCTCAGAGGTAAACCAACCAACCAACCAATCTGAACGTTTAACATTCAAAAATATTCGTTCAGTGTTCAAAGTGTTATGACAATAGAGATATTTCAAAGAAGTATTTGCCAGGTATTAAAATATTTCTTGAAAGTTAATTAAAACATAAATATTAACTGTTCCCTTAAATCGTTTACGAAAACAAAGGTATTATCGAGGCTCAAGTAGAAATTCTTTTAGCTTTCGTCACTTCTATTACAATAGAAAACGTTTAGGACTATTAGCAAAGTCTAACTCTTGAATGTTCAAGTTTCCGTAACTCATTTGATCGAAACAAAGTTTCGAAAACTGAGATTTTGATCGATTTCAAAGCAATCTTTACCAGCTTTCTTGTTTAAAAACTTATTTTAAAACTTACGAGACTTCGAATTCAGTTTCCATTGATTATAATATGAGATCGTATCTTAAATTCTGTAGAGCAATGTAGCTTGTTACCTCGCTCAGGGGGTTGGAGGTAAACAATGATGGACTTGAAATGGTCGCTAAGATGAATGGAAATTTAGGTAGTGGGCCAGTTTACAAGAGAAGGATTCTTTATGCATGTTAGAAACTCGCTGATCGCGTGTTTTTACGGTTAGTGGATTTGATTATTCACTGAGATATTTTTGGGATTTGATTCGCCAGTCGCGGTTCAGAGACTTAACCATTCATGAATTGTTCAAGATATTGCTACAGCAATTAATCATTAAATAAATTTTCTTTTACATTAAAATAATCACTGAAACGTTCATTAAATTTAACAATTAGCTAAACTGTTTATATATAAAAGTTCATTATTCCGATTTTTTTCAAAGGTGGCAAGATTCACGTATAAGCGTTCCTAAAAACGCTTAGATCTATATCTGCAAAAACTCTGGCTGCGCTTGAAATTTACCAAACTGCTGGAAGGAAAAACTTTTAAATATAGTTAACAACATCTGAACTACTCATAATATTCCAACTACATGGGAGAAATATTAATTATTTTTATACAAAAGCAAAATAAAATCCCCACAGAATTCAATTCTTATAGACCTATCTCTTTACTTTCCAACTCCATAAAATTATTTGAAAAGATTTTGTTCAGAAGACTAATATGGCAAAGAGACAAAAATAATATTTTACCTAAAAACTTTTTTGGCTTTAGGAAAAATCGTTCATCCAAAGAATGTGTTTCATTACTCCTATCTGATATTTATTTAGCTAATAAAAAGAAAAAAAAATCTTATTGGCTGTCTCAATTGACCTAACCCAAGCTTTCGATACAGTCTCAATTGATTATCTTTTACTAAAGTTAAGTAAAGCAAATATTGACTATAACTTAATAATATTTCTTTCAAAATACTTAAAAAACAGAAAATTTAAAGTCAAAATCAATTCTATTTTTTCTAACTCTCATTACATTACACAGGGCTTATCTCAAGGATCTACCCTTTCACCCATTCTTTTTAACCTATATCTATATGATATTAAAAAAAATTTTAATAATAAGTTTAATTACACAAGCTATGCAGATGACCTCACTTTTTGGACCTCAGACAGAAATGAATATGATATACAACATAATACTCAAGAACAACTTAATAAATTAATCAAGTATTGTGAAAAATGGAATTTAACAATAAATATAAAAAAACCTACTGTATACATTTTTCTAAAAACAAACATATTAATCCAAAATTTGTTTTAAAAATTAATGATAACAAAATTGCACAAGTCAATCAATGTAAACTTCTCGGATTTTATTTAGATTCAAAATTAAATTGGAATTCACACCTAGATCATGCACACAATTCAGGCTCTAAATTACTTAATATCTTTAAATATTTTGCATTCAAAAAAGAAGGTTCCCACCCAAATACATTAATAACTTTATACAAAAATTTAATAAGAGCAAAAATTGAACATGGCTTATTTTAATAGATTTTCCAAATTTAACTAAACTCAAAAAATTAAATGTGATTCAAAATAAATGTATTAAGATAGCTCTAGGTCTTCCTAGATTCTGCCCCTCACTTGCTCTTTTTGACTGAAACTGCTCTTCCAAACTTTGAAACAAGATATCCTATTTTAATTTTAAAATATTATTCTAGATTACATTATAAGCTTCCTGTCCATCCATTTTATCAAAAATTTAAAAGACTACCCTTTTACAAAATTTTAAAGAATCAACCACTGCTTTTTAACTTTTTTAATAACCTACACAAGGAAGACTTAAGAGGAGATATCACAGAATCAATTCCATTTTGGTGTTTTCAACTTCCCAAATTTTACACTGAAATTCCTTTATTACACTCTAAAAATGAATATTCAAATGAAGCCATTTTACAATTATTCAATAGCTTTAAAAAGGAACATTTTGAAAAATTCTTAGAAATATATACAGACGGTTCATATATTCAAGACTCTGGGTCTGCTTCGGCAGCTGTTTTTATTCCATCTCTTAATGTCTCTTTAAAATATAAATTACCAAATCATACTTCAATCTTACATGCAGAAATTTTTGCCATTTTGGCTGCCTTTAAATGGCTTCTACATAATATTAAAAATCAATTTATAGTTATTTTTATTGACTCAAAGGGAGTTATTCTCACATTAACACAGGATCAATCATACTCCACATATCCATATTACATTACTTCACTACTTAAACTAAATACAGAAAATTTTATCCAAAATAATAATAAAATCCACTTAAGTTGGTCTCCAGGACATACTGGTATTAGGGAAAATGAAGAAGTGGATAAGATGGCGAAAGCTGCACATGACCTAAATATATGTTCTCCAACTTATAAATTTTATATAAACACAAAAAAAGAGATAAAAAATTTGGAATTCTCCTTGACAGAAAAATTTTTTCAACTTAACTCTATGTTTAAACCTAACTTTAGATATTTACTCTCAAGCAAAATTAATTATTTCTCAAATAATGTTTTTAATAGACAAGAAATCAGAGCTCTTCTCCGATTAAAAACAGATACTATATTATTAAATAAGTCAAAGTTCCTTTTAAAATTAATTGATAATCCTAACTGTACATCATGTAATTTAAAAGAAAACTCTACCCATATAATCTTAAATTGTGGCAAATTTTACCTTCGAAGAAATAAATTTTTTCATGAACTTGAGAATATTGGAATTACTGAATTTACTTTAGATACAATTCTAAATTCCCCTAATATTTCAATTCAACAAAAAATTTATCGATTGTTATTGAATTTCCTCCAAGAGACAAATATCTGGAATCAAATATAAAAAAAAATATACAAAAAAAAAAAAAAAAAAAATTCATAAATATATGAAAAAAAATAATAAAAAAATGAATGAAAAAAAATAATAAAAAAAGAATGAAAAAAATAATAAAAAATGAATGAAAAAATATAATAAAAAAATAATAATAATAATAATAAATGGAAAAAATCATATGAAAAAAATATTTCTTAATTCCCTCAAGAAAGACACTTGAGGATTTGTTATAAGAATTTTCTTACTTGTTCTGGGAAAGCCTGAATAAGGACCTCCCATATTAGTGTTACGTGTAAGCAAGCAAGCTGCGCTTGAAAAGGCCGCCGCCCATCAGATGGAATGTTAAGCCTGACCCTTGTGTGGGAGAGCCATACTCTGTGCACGTTAATGATAACGCTGGATTGCCTTGACAGGAGGTTACCATCTGTTTCCTAACTGCTGTCCAGGAAAGTAATCTAAAGCAAGACCCACCGGTTCCGCCTTCACAGCACTACCAGCATATCGGAAAATGCCCTTTTCTCCGCTAACTACGGTCGGGAGCAAGACTACACCATATAGATGCAGCTCATCCCCGACTAGCCTATGGCGAGCAGTCCTATAGAAGGAAAGCTCATCCATCGGTCAAAACCCAAAATTATTCTGTTCCCCGGTTAGTCATAACAAGGATGTATAGATCCGAGTTGAGTCGGCTCCCGGGGTGGGAACTCTTAGTTGGACCCTGATTTTGAAGAAGGGTCCTAGCCTCCTAGAGGTCCCAAGTCGTTCAGCAGGGCCCTGAACTGCTCCACAGAGCACCTGATTGAGGTCTTTGCACTGTCCAACCGGAGCCCAAACCGGTCAGCGATGCCTTCGACCTCGAGATGGCCTTAGCTAATCCAACCGGGCACCACACTGGTCGGAAGAGCCTTTGACCGCACTGGGCCACAACCCCCCACCACCACCACCACCACGACAAGGTGGTTCCCTAAACTTCTTTGAGCCTTCGAAGTCCTTGTGACCTGGCCATTGTGTGCAAAAAAGTGCTGCTCAGAGATAAAACAACCCAAACCTGATTCGCTTAGCGAAAGTTATCATGGCACGAATTAAGTTCGTTATGCAGGTGTCCACTGCATTGATTTGCCGTATTGGGAAACTTCTCTGTTGTACAGTAAAATTTGCCAATGGTTTTGAAAGATCACAATCAGTCAAATTCTTAAGCATTAGCAAAGTTCACCTCTTCGCTTGAAGTGGATGAGAATGTTATTGGGGTCGATGTAGCAGTATAAGATTAGCAATGCAGAAAACCTCAATGAGTTTTTGGGAGACATGAAGCTGGGACGCTCTAGAACTGAGCACACTGAGAGTGAAACCAATTTGCTAATGCACTTTGTACCAGTGGGAACATTATTCGAGGAACGCAAGAAGAAATCTCAAACGTATCGGTGAGAAGAATTGTAATCTCAGTTCTGTCAAGTCCTGAAGGCGACTGAAGCGGAAGAAAAGTTCGGAAAAAAAACAAAAGAAAATAGTATAAAATAATATATAGTGAAATTTATGTTTTATTTACGTTCAACGAAATATTACCGTTGTCGTTCGAAATCTAAAATATTTTTAGGGACTCTTGTAACCCATATTTTATTCGCAGCGTAATGTATATATCGTTATGGGTGATTTATTTAACAATATTAAAATAAAAAATAAATAAATACCCCCTCAAGCAGCTGCTTGCCACAGAGGTCTGACAGGAGCCTGTCAGTTTATATGCCATAGTAGGAGGTCTGAGAGGATGGCAGGACCTCAGCAGAAAAACGACACATACATCCATGCCTTACACGGGGCTCGAACCCAGGTCCCGTAGATCAGTAGCCAAGCGCGCTAACCACTCGGCCACGGGTCCCAAAAGAAAAATATTAGACGTAGAGGTTTAAAATGCTCTGCCTACCAAAAGGTTATTTAAGTATTTACATATTATGCCCATGGTAAGCTCTATAACCTCTAAAATACGTCTTTAGTGGAAAATTGTAAATGAAAATAAATTAAGGATCATTTTAAAATATCGATTTAAATACCGATTTCCCCCCAAAAAAGAGAAATACTTAAATAGTTATCGAAGCTAGAATATTTAACAATAAATAATCTTGTTTTTAAAATCATTTATAATTGTCTAATATTGAATAATCATTATGCGAACTTCTGAAATGTATATTTTTTTATTAAATGGTTTGAAACAATGCGCATTAAGTTTTCATTAATTTTTGAGATAAGTTTCTATTATGCATTACTGTTGTGAAATATTCTAGTTTCCATAACTCTTTAAATGCTGAACGAATATTGTTCAAAATCGAGTTTTAAATCGATTTGATTATGAGCATTAACTTATCTTCGGGCCATTTTTCCGATAAATGTATATTTTAGAAATTATAGAGCTTTGAAGTTAAACTCCCATTGACATAACATGGAAATTCAAGAATACCTATTTTGGTTAGGCAGTGTATCTGTAGCAATAAGTAGTAAGTTTGCCCTCAAGTAATAAACTTGTGAACCAAATAGCAAATTTCCAGGTAGAATCACGATTAACCCTAATGTATTTAAACTCCTTCAATGACTGAATTAAACTATATTTTACATTTACATTGGATTTACATATTTACATTAGATTTTTTTAAGTGTTTAAGAAAAGGCTTAGAGAGTTTTTCGTCTGTGGTTTGCACTAATATGTTGCATATTGCTACATATTTTTTACTTGTTGAAATTTATGCCTTCACTTATGGTGGCTTACCAGCATTAATAAATTATTGTTCAGGAGAGTTGCAATATTTTGTGAATAGTACAACAGAGATACCTAACAGATAGACCGAAATAATGATGTTACAGTAAAACAAATAAAACGCAGAAGAAAATGTAGATCTGAAAGCCAAAGTTGCAACAGACAGAGCAGTTTCTCTTTCTTCTGCAACGTTGCTATCTGATGATACTGTAGAACCTGAAAAATCAACTACAGCCAAGTCATTATTGAGGCCAACTCACAAGATATCGCCTTTCCTTCGTGGGGTTTGTGAATTCACTTTTACTATTTGAAATCCCTTTTCCAAGTTCAATCGAAATCAAGATCCAACTTTATATTAACTGCACATGCATCGGTTCTGGCTCTATCTTACCACCTGTTCTTGATAATATATGTCGATTATAAATATATATATTTATATATATATATAATGAACGTATTGTGTGGATGGTCTAGGATAGGTCGTCGTCCATCCGGCTCTAGTATTAAATGTATTGTAGTACATAACAATGTACTAGATAATCTAACAGTGGGGTCTACCAAAAATCAAAACAATACTCCAATGATTTTTGCCACAAATTCAAAATCTAAATATGCCTCTTCAGTAATGATAATTTTTTGTTCAATATACATAGAAATTAAAAATATATATATGTCTTCTTATTTGTGCCCTCAAAAGTGAAAAACAAGCGCATGCAATGTTTGTTGAGTAGGTAAATCTGTTTTGGCGCCCTATATTCCTTTGAAATGAATACAAATTCAAGTGATTTCACCATTGAATGCTTAGTTGTTTTTACCTTTCAGGGCGCAGATAGGTAGATAGGTATTTTTCAAATTATACTTTTACTTTGTCACTAAACACATATCTTCGAATTGTTACAATGCTACTCTGAACTTCTAAAGCTATCATTTGACATAAGACTCTTAAACATCTGTAGCATTAAATATCTTTCCCTTTTTTGAGGGGAGGTAATTTGAGAGAGCTCAGGACATTCTACACATTTGAAATATAACTTGTTAAGATTGGAGTGTAATTCAAGATAGCCCCCAACAGTACCCCCATATCAGAATCTCATTTGACAACAAACTCGTGATTGTCAGTTCTATTATCTACGATTATCACATTCCCCGGGTTAATAAAGCACGGGTGATAAATATCTTATAGCCTATGACACTCCCCCAGCTTTCATTTGACTCATAACTCATCGAGAACGGTCAAGGGGTTGAGATAATGTGTTGGAACAACCATTTTGACAAATACGCAAACAAATGACGAACGAAAAGCAATAGAAAGAGAGGTAAAAAGATTTGCTTTGCTTCGCAAAAAACGAATCCAAACATTTCAAGCAAAATTAAAACCAAAATAAGATAGGGGGCGGGGAGAGAAGGAAAACGACGCGAGGAAATACGATATTTAACTGTTCTCAGAAAAATGGAGGAAATATTGAACTCTTAAATACTACTATGGATTTGGTCTACCTACGTTTGACTATTACTGGATATATATATAGATGTGTTTCATATACAAATGGCCCAATTTCTAGAAAATAATAATAAATAAATAAATAAATACCCCCTCAAGCAGCTGCTTGCCACAGAGGTCTGACAAGAACCTGTCAGTTTACATGCCTTAGTAGAAGATCTGAGAGGATGGCAGGACCTCAGCAGAAAAACAATACGAACATCCATGCCTTACCCCGGGCTCGAACCCAGGTCCTTAGATCAGCAGCCAAGCGCGCTAACCACTCGGCCACGGGACTACTAAAAAAAAAATAGTTTGCTCAGATGTGTGATGTCCAACAAAATATTGTTACATATGATTTCAAAAAACTTATTCTCTCTCTTGATTAAACTTTTGATTACTTCATAAAAAAATTTTTTTTTCAAAACTCAGACTTAATTGTTTTCGTTTTATCTTTTCGAAACTCCTCCTTGAAAACACGAGAGAACGCAATTAAAACTAGCGGCATCAAGTAGATGGAAATTTGTTCAGATCAAGTACGGCAAATAGGAATACATTTCACATGTAAACTACTTATAACTGAACATCATTAAGAAAAATGATTTTTTTTATTACGGTGTGTAATATCGTAAATCATATTTCCCACAGGCTCAGGATGACTCAGGAAACGATCTATCACGAGACGGAGCAAAATTGCCTCTGTGAGATTAGATGTGTGGGAGAACTTTTTCCATTTGGGATGCGCAGGTTGTAAAAATGAAGCTGTCTCCAAAAAGAAGCGAGTTGGAGATATAAGACTCCATTTCTTTACGCTCCAGGCTACAGTCTGCTTCTGGGCATTCGTGGTAAAGGTTAAAAGCTGTTTACACCTGATCCTTTGGGTGTCAATCAATTTTCCTAACGTAGTTCGTCAAATTTAGATTATATGTTTTATTTATTTACGTTCTTCGCCAATGAACGAGAAACAACCCAAAGATGAAAACGTAAGATTTAGGAAAATGAAATATAAGATAAAAGAATATGAAAAATAAGAAATGTAAATATAAATTATTTTAAATGACTTGCAAAAGCACATTTAATTACACAGAAAGAAGTTATTTTCGATATGTGAGGACTATTAAAACGGCATCCAGCGAATAAATTTTGTGTTCACCAGAAGAATGCATAAAAGTGCTAAACGTATTTGTTTCCGAACAAAAAATTAGAACAAAGAAACTAGTGAATAATTACAGACATTTTATATAGTAGTAAGTTTATAGTTTTCTCTGCGCCCGTATGCTTTAATCCTCTATTTCGACAGCGAAAAGATCCGAAATGCAAAACACAAAAAATTTTGTTCATCTTGAAATATAATTGAGTATTCCTACCCTATTTTTATTTTTTATAAGAATCATAAAAATAAAATACGTTTGCTTTCCATTATTTTTCTGACTCTTGTGTTTCAGAAATAGTTTCCGTTACGCATGATCGAATTTTCCGTTGAAAGCGACCTTTAAACAATTTTATATCATATTCCTAAATTACAATTTTTAGCTGTAGCCTCTTTTTTTATTCTTTTTCTTTTCCAGGCTTGAGTGAGCACATAGAATATGCATATTTTGAAGATTACAATGAAACTTAACCTTGATCAAAAATCCTTTCTCTCTCTAGAGATGCATTCAACGCGTTTCTCATAGAATGTACATATATGAGAATTTATATATAATTCACTTTAAATTACGAAATGCTAATTTTATTTCCTATTAAACAGTGCAAATTCTTTTTCCATTTCAGTATTCAGTTAAGTGTTAATTTATTCCATTTAAACAGTTCCAATTTAGGTAAAAAAGTTAATATATGCAATTTATGTAATTAACTTATGATTTTAATATATGAAATTTTTTTGTTTGGTTGGAGATTATATATCTAATTTACAATCTTTATGTTTTGCATAAAATAGAGTGATTCGAAATTTATCGCAAAATTATTATTACAATGTAATTTCACTACATTTCAGTTATGAAATATTTTCCTTTGAAAAAATTATATATATATACACATATTTCTTTACTTTTCTTACACATAAATCTTACACAGAAATCTAAATTTAATACCAATAAGAACATTAAATTTTAAATTCGGACGTATAGGTTTGAAATTTCATGTTGAAAAATCCAGTTTCAGGAAAGGAGTCAAATATTGATCAGAATATTCGAAAATTCCGTCAGAGCAGGGGTGCCCATTAAGGCGCCCGCGGGCTACCGGTCACCCTTTAACAAGGTAGAAGTATCCCACAGAATGGATTCAACAACGTTCCCGGGTTGAGGAGCAAAACAAACAGCAATATTAAATTCAGAAGCTATGAAATTTGCCTTAAAATGTGCTCTTTTCTTCATTTGTTTTGGACACCCTTTCTCTAAGGGGGGGGGGGGGAGGTTTTCGTATCACCAGACCCACCTGTGTACCTTTTATTGCTTTATATTCAAACTTAAATGAAAATTTAGTATCTCTCCAAAGAAACTCTAAATTTAAAATAGGTCCCGGTGAGAAAACATCTGGGCATCTCCGCCTTAGAGCATAAAACTGTGGATGGCAGAAAACGAGTTAATGTGATTTGAACCGGATTTTGAATGTTTAATTGTTTTTTCAAAAAGATGCTAAAACTATTGATATGGAGTTAAAAAACTTTCTTCAGCGTTTACAACAAATCGCAATTAATAGTGTTCTTCATGTTACACAGCTGGTAAAACAAAAAGGTTGACTAATTGTGACTGCCTTTCCCACTTTTTTTCTCTCACTTGCAACCACATTTCGTATGTTGTAGTCTAGAAAATAATAGCCGCCTAAGGAGCTTTCTGATTTCTAGATCGTTGAACTGCCCTATTTGACTTCGAAATTATATAGAAACTTCATTCCTCAACTTATTCTGAGACATAGATTATATAAAGGGTGTTCCGAAAGTAGGTTTACAACTTCGATAGGATGTATGTATTTATAATTGAATGGTAGATATAAATCAAATGTATAAAAATGTAACCAAACATATCAAGTTTTGTCGTTATGTATCAGTTTTTCAAATCAGTGGTTAGGCCTAGAGGGTCCTATATCATGTCCACCTCGATCCCCGATTTAACTCCAGTTGTTTTATAGGTATCTGTTTAGGATAAAGTGCACTTTCCAGCTTTTCCTGCAAATGTTGGCTGATCTACGTTCAATAATTACATGCTCAGTTGCAGAAGACACAGCTACGTCGCACTTGGGAAAAAATTCATTATAGGTAGGATATTTATTGTGTCACATCTGGAAGTCACATCGAACTATCACTCTGATACATCTGACAAAACTTGATGTGTTTGGCTACATTTCTATGCATTTGATTTGCATGTATTATTTATTAATAAATGTACCTTCTACTATGGCATATAAACTGACAGGCTCCTGCCAGACCTCTGTGGAGGGGGTATTTATTTTATTTTTTACACATCCGCTCAAGGTTGTAAACCTATTTTTGAAACACCTTGTATCGTTGTTAGATATGAATCTTTTTAGATATGAATTGATATCTAACACGTATAAATCATGGTTACATATAATTATGAGGTCTATTTGATCTTTAAAGCCACATCGGATCTCAAATGTCGTAATTTGTTTTAAATCTACTACCCTAATTACCCCTAGGTATAAATTTTCAGATTTTTACTACGTGATTTAAATTTGACCAGTACTTGACCATAAAAGTCACTGAGATCTCAAATTCTGTAATTTAGATCTACCTTCTGAATTACTCCTAGATGGAAGCATTCAAAACTATACCACGTCTTCATCATAGCTAGAATTCTCTGTCATATAAAGCTGTCACATAAAAAAAAAATAAATACCCCCTCAAGCAGCTGCTTGCCACAGAGGTCTGACAGGAGCCTGCCAGTTTATATGCCATAGTAGAAGATCTGAGAGGATGGCAGGACCTCAGCAGAAAAACGACACATACATCCATGCCTTATCCGGGGCTCGAACGCAGGTCCCGTAGATCAGTAGCCAAGCTTGCTAACCACTCGGCCACGGGACGGAGCTCATAATAATTACCTGTCATATAAAACACTTTGTGAGTGAATACTCACACAGAGCTTTATATGATAGGTAAGGTCGGGCATATCATACATGAATATTGTCTCATACGAATTCTGAAAGTAAGTCAGAAGACAAAGGAGCAGTTTGTGTGATCCATGGTGAACGAACACGATACACGACTTGTGCTTTCTTGGCACTTAAATCAAGATGCTGAGGCTTAAGAACAGACATCTCGAAACTCTTTTGCGTAATTGAATTTTCCCTGAAATCCTAATTTTTTACTGAATGTAAAAGCAATTTCATTTCCATCTATCTTCGCTCGTTAATAGAAATTAACATATCTCTTAATATGTTTCAACGCATTTAGGTTTCTTTATCATATGCTAGAATTAAATAAAACCCAGATATAAATTTTTAATTATGGTTTGCATTATTCTCCATCGTCATAAAGATATGCCTCCTCCCACTCATAAACAGATCCTTACTCATGCACAGACTCTTCGAAAATTCTGAATAATGTTAAAAACATATCTATCGATTTTTTTTCTTTTTATCCATTCCTTCCGAACAATTTAAAATAGCAACCGCTCTTGTGGAAGTAAAAAACGAACATTTTTCAGAATTTGAATTCGGATTTATTTTAACTAAAGAATCGCGCAACATTTCATTACTTTTAACGAACTTATAGAAGCTGAAAATTTTAAGAGTTTAACTCGTTCTGTAGAAATAATTAAAAATCGGAGAAACCTTAAATAGGTATTCACAAACAGTTAAAAATATGCTTATATATTTTAAGTAAAAATTTTAAAATTAATTTCTCAAGTAGATGCTTGACAGGGAGGTCTGAAGAAGGAACCTGTCAATATAATAAAGCTAGAGAAAATCTGAGGAGGTTGACACCTAAACGAAACATAACGCAATAAACATCCATGCCTTATACGGGACTCGAACTCAGGTCACTTTAATCCGATGTCAAGCACGCTTACTATTAGGCTACAAGGACATCTCCAATAGAAATTTAATGTAACGCATAGACTTGTTTTAATCTGTTTGAAATAATTTTCAATATCAATTATTTAACCCAGTATGCTATTATTAAATATTCCACACTTCATAGGTCTAAATAATGAGCAAATATTGTAAAAAATCCTGTTTCAGAAAGATGTAATTGCCATATTTAATTCATCTTCAATCACGTTTTTCCGTCAGTGCTTATTTAAGAAGTTACTGATATTCTAATCCAATTCTCGAGTGATTTAACATGAATCTATTTCTAAAAGATTTGTCACTCTGTATATATAAAACTAAATTTACTCATTAGCTGTGGTTTAATAATTTGAAGAACTAGATATTATATCTAAACCGTAACTGTAATATAAGTTCCAGTTCCCAGGTTCGAGTCCCAGCTGGGTCAGCGTTGAGATTTATCTCCGCAAAACTACCCGTCCTGCCCACGGTCAATAGGGGACACCGATCGGCTTGGAAAGGCCGCCGTCCGTCGGATGGGACGTTAAGCCGTGGCTCCGTGTTTGGGAGAGCTCGTACCCTGTGCACGTTAAAGAACACGCTGGATGGTCTTGACGGGAGGCTACCATTTGTCTCCCAACAGCTGTTCCAGTGGGTCCCCTCCCGCAACCTTCTCTGAGCCTTCGGGTCCTTGTGACCTGGCCGTTTAGCCCATTGTGTGCAAAAAAGTGCCGCTCAGAGGTAAAACAACCGAAATCACCCACGAATGGGACTTGAAATTTTGTGTTGTATCATGAATGATGACTGGCTAAATCATATTTATGTGAGACCCAGGGATAAGATTGTTTTCTGACTAATACAAACATGATAGGGTCATGAAGCACTGATGAAAAACAGTCTTAATAAGAACAAAAACAGACTTGTTCATCATCATCCAAAATAGACTTGGGCGTTTGATGAAAGATGGTAGTCAGCAATGTTTTTTAATAAACTCGTATAGATTATTTCAATAATTTTGAAGAAATCTCTAGACTCTTTAGATGAATATGTCGATATGTTCAATTTGCAGGTCCTCGTCCCATGGCCGAGTGGTTAGCACGCTTGGCTACTAATCTAAGGGACCTGGGTTCGAGCCCCAGGTAAGGCATGGTTGCGTGTGTTGTTTTTCTGCTGAGGTCCTGCCATCCTCACAGACCTTCTACTATGGCATATAAACTGACAGGCTCCTGTCAGACCTCTGTGGCAAGCAGCTGCTTGAGGGTATCTATCGTCTCATCTGTGTACAGGGCCGGATCTAGGATGGATGGGAGAAAGAGACGATGGTTCTCCCCTCTTTCAAAATGCCGGTAAGAGTAACAGTGGCAAAATAGTACTCAACTTATTTACAGTTCATGCATTTAAAAAAAAATATTAAAGACCTGAAAAATAGAGAGGAATATGTTATATTGCACTGGGAATCCAGTCTCTCCTCCCCTTACCGGCTCGATTATGTTTCTTATATCCACTACCCCTCTCTTTTTTTTCTAGATTCGTGCCTGCTTGTGTATGTCTTAAGTCTTGTGTTGTATATGTCAACAGCTGATCTTAAGCATTTATTCTGAAAAGTCTGGAATGAGTAAAACTATTAATAATATTCCCAATACATCTGTAAGAATTTATTTCTGTGATTTTGTGGTGGAATATGATACTGCAAGCCTTGATGCAATTGGGAAAAGAATGGTAATTCCATTTTAACGATAAAGAAGCTGAAAAATAAATATTTGTTAACTTTGAAAGCCATCGAAACATTATGGTAGAAACCTTTTCACTGAATACTGCCTTGAACAACTCACACTTTTTAAAACTAAGATAATTTAATTTCCACGATTGTCATTTTTATTTTATTTTTATTTCCTGTATTAAATATTAATATTCGCAATATATGTCAGCTTTAATAGATGCTGCATTTGTTAGTTTAGAATTATAAAAACAAGACTTGATAAAAAACGATATATAAGGCTAATGAAAAATACATACCTGTAGCTTCAATAAAAACTTGAACGTGATGTTAGTGTTTAAATAATAAATGCTGGAATTTAAATTTTCCAGTGCGCCGAGTCAATTATACTTAGCGTCAATTATACTTGCTAGTATTGCAGCTAAATCGCTGTTTTAATAAACGTTGAATTACTTACAAGCTGTTTTTTACGACTGGTGAAATAATAGTTAGGAACAAAAGCTTTTATCTGAAAGAAGCATCTCATGTTAACGTAAAATATTTCCAACTAGTCAGAAGAGAAAAAATACTAGAAATAAAACGCTGAATATGCCTTTTAATATTAAGAGTTCTTTACCAAGATTCTCTTTCAGACAAAATATTCTCATTATATTTTCATTACTTAATAAAAATCATTTTGTTTGGTTTAAATGTATGAAGTAATTTACGAAAAAAAAAATATATATGCAGAACTTAATTTTGATTAAATTTTATTTTTTCTCTTGGTTCAGAAAACAGCAAGTAATGATATGTAATTGCATTATTACGAAATTATCTTCATGTCATAATAAGTTAAGATATTCATTCCTCTTAGCGATGTAATTTTTTGTCAACACCTAGTGCAGCCAGGTATTAGGATATACATATATGTATTCCAACAGAGACACCACGACTTCCTGAAGGTATGACGATTTTTTTAAATGTTAATTACAAGGCTATAATATTCGTATATATTATGCTTACTTCTACAATATGGATGTACTGCGATGATGGTGATGTGGTTAAGAGATTTTTAAATCATGGTTCGCGAAGTTGAAGTTATAACTTTGAGGTAAAAATAGCATTAAAATGTTTAACCTTCAGAGGGATTTTTGATTAAAACTATGATTCATTTAAAGGTTTATTATCAGTTTATTATCTTTTGTCATTTAATATGAAGTATACTGTGCACCAATTCACCTGGAGCTGGGAACCCCAAAAAAAAGTAGAAATCACAGAATAGTTTTTTCTTCAATAGAGACACACAATGCACAAAATCAAGGATCTATTGTATGTTCAAAGTAAAAAGATTTAAATGGTCAGCCAATGAATAAATATAAACATACTAAAGATTTAGATGGCGTTGCAGGGTCTTAATATACAATAAATAACCCACCCAAGGTAGCAAAGCTCCATAACATCGATTCCGTGAGATATTTTTCCCCACTACTTTTGTAAGGCAAAAAGTGGGGAACATCATTTGAGATAACCCATAATATTCTCCACATAAGTAATTCCTTCCAGTTATAACTCGTTAAGATCTGTAATAGAACGTATTATTTTCTTTTATTTGGATGAGAAAGTTTAGCGGTTGCTTAAACCCTTTAATGGGTCCCTTGGATACCATCATAATCAAGCTTTAATTCATACCATAAGGCGTAGTAAAGCTGTCAAGAGCATGTAAAGTCACCTCGACCCAAGCATTAGCATATGCAAACGTAACCAGTTAAAAATTGCGACCCAGCCTGAATTTAGAAGAAAAAAAAAACAATGACGGGGTGGGGGGGGGAGGGAAGTGGTTCTATTGATCCTGAAAAGGAGTAAAAGGAGAGGGTGAGAAGAGAGACTAGAGATACTGGAATTCTATAGCTTAAAAATAAATGATATTATAACATAAGGCTAACTTTTAAGATTAAAAATAAAACATTTCTTGAAAATTGCATAAAATACTTTAGTTTAATATTGCCTCCATTACTAGCATTCTTAAAAGGGAGAGGAGTCAAAGCTCCCTTGATCCCCCCCGCTTTATTTCCGTCCCTGATTACAGCAAATATTTATATAGATATTATTGCAATTATTCTTCTTTTGCATTTCTCAATTATTTCAGTTATCAGTGTTATAGAGCACTGACTAGACTGGTTTACAAAGCAATAATAACAGTTTAAGGGACTCAAAATTCGGGTGTTACCCTACATAATGAAATTAAATCACATGACATCAGCTAGACAGCAACTAATCCATTTTGATATGAAAAAATATGCCGCTTGTTGTAACAGACTCCGTCACCAAATAATGTCGCAACAACAAGAATAATTATGTATTTTTGTTTCCATCCTGTTTGTTGAAAAATTTCAGCGAATCAAAAATCAAAGAACGGTACAGAGAAGAGCACAACGGCAAATGACGTTCCCTGATTCGGAAGTGATAGAGATATAAGTTATTACTAGTCAATGGACTTCAGCGTGGCGTTGTCATGGCAACGAACAATCACGGAGCTACCCCTTCTGCAAGTGAATGGTGCATTAGGTCTAGCATGTGTCTGCCGACTCCGCAAATCTTCCGCCACCATGGCTCCAGTCACTACTTTTCTTTGCTACTCTTTCATGAAGCGAATCACACTGGAAGCTGAGCCATGACATCTTTTGAGATTGGACACGATTGAAATCAACTAGAAATAAGAGGCCTCACATGTGAAAAGTGAAATAAATGTATTAAAACTGATATATAGTTCTTTCAATAATCTTCAGTTTTACACAAGTTTTTCGGCCTGACTTTTCTGCTATTTCTAGCTTCTCTAGCTCTTTAAATAATCAATAAATGTTGTGGAAAATCGAGTTTTAGATAGATTTGTATGATATTTAAATTTATCTAGTCCTATTTCGCTATAAAAAGCTTATAGTAGAAATTACGGATCTTGGAACTTGACTCTCCATTGATTTAACATGGGAATGTTTCCATTTTTCCATCCAGTATCTGTATGATTTAAATATCACATTCGAACAACTCTGCTGAGTACGAAATAATTTGAAAATTTCAGAGCGAAGCAATTATCATTTTGCAGTTTAGAAACTTCTCACCTGTGGATTTCGGTTGTTTTATCTCTGAGCTGCACTTTTTGCATAAAATGGGCTAAGTGGCTAGGTCACAAAGACCCCAAAGGCTCGGAGAAGGTTGGGGGAAGGGATCCACTGAACAGTGGTTAGCTTTCAGTCAAGACCATGCAGTATATTCTTCAGTACGCATAGATACGGCTCTCCCGCACATAGAGCCAAGGTTTAATGTCCCATTCGACAGACGGCAGTGTTTCCAAGCCCATCGGTTTCCCCTACTGACCGAGTGCAGGCGGGGAAGTTTTGCGAAGATAAATCTCAACGCTTGCCCAGCTGGGACTCGAACCTGGGAACTGCATATTATGAGCCTGGCGTGCTACCAACTGAGGCAGCAGCCCCGCCTCTCTGATATGGGTATTATTATGCGCTATTTCAAATTATTTCCACTCCATTCTATCCCTAAAAGAGGAATAGAAAACTTTACTCTGGGAAGGCGGGTGTTATCGATCGTGATGAGTTTTATATCGCATTAAAGCTTGGGATGTAGAGAGTGCGTTCTACTCTGAAGAGAGTGGTTCGCAACCGGTATGCCGTCAGCCTGTGCCAAGTGTGTCATCGCATGCACATGAAAAAGTCTAGAAATAAGCTCAAAAATGTTAAAGAGACTTAAACATAAATCAAACGTGCACAAATGAAGTATATATGTAAAGCAGGAATTGGTAGATTAGGTATTATTATTTTTATTATTTAAGGATACTCTTTTTGATAAAATTGAGTGCAGTGGTAACTTTGGTGTACTCAAACAAGTGAACTTAGTACTAAGGTGTCGCAACGAAGTGAACCCAGTGCTTAGATGCCACGACGAAGTGAGCCCAGTACTAAAGTGCGCGATGAAGTGAACCCATTGATAAGATGCCGCGATGAAGTGAACCCAGTGTAAGGTGCCGCGATGAAGTGAGCCAAGTTTTAAGATGCCCCGACGAAATGAACCCACTACTAAGTGTGACATGACTAAGTGAAACCTACTACTGGGTTGACTTGTTCATTACATAGTACAGGTTATTTACATTTAGTACTGGGTTAAGTTGTTTATTCATCGTATATTTTTTATGGGTGTGCCGCGACGGAAAAAGGCTCAGAACCACTGCTATAAAGAGTTTCGCATCCGACCAAAGAATGGAAAATTTCCTAGTAATAAATAAATGAGATTACTGATATATCTTGATATGGAAACTGCAAAAGAATTTAGGATTTAAAAAAACCCGACTTTTTTTTATTTAATTCATTATAGTATCCTTTATGTTAGTATATACAGTCAAAAAATTACCCATAATGTTAAGTGTTACATTTTATTAAATAATTATGGAAGGAATGTAATTTTGTCTTGATACATGTAGAACAAAAGAAATAGTCGCTCATGTGTTGCCTTAATTGCATCAAATTTGATACCCATAGAGAGTAAAAATTTCACTCATTGGAAGAAATTGGAATTAAGGAATTTACATTCAAAGACCTACTAGGGCGTTAGAATTTGGAAAAAAGAAAATATGCTTATAAAATAATTTTGAATTTTTAAAGGTTACGAGACTTATTGAAAGAATTTGATTTTACTCCCCAAATTTTTTCATGATGGTTTTGAATTGGGAGAATTTCCTTCTGTAAATTCAAGAATGTTCTTTTGATAAGCGATCGAAGATGACTGGTAATTTTAATTGTTTTGTTTTTAATTTCTGTTTTACAGTCTCATTTGAGAGGACTGTCCCACATAGTTCACTGGCCTTTCTGAAAAAATTTTCATGACGAGAGGGCGAAAGGCCGCGAGTGATTTCCGGAATAATAGTTTCTTTTGAAGAAGAGAAAGAATGTAATTTTGTTCAAAATGTGAAAAAACTCTCAAAGTTTCCTTGTCATGGCGGCGTGGAGTTAGTATCACATGGTGAGATAGTATTAATGTATATATCTTAAATGCCAAATTTCCAAATCCTAGATTGGTAGAGGTTGGCTAATCTTGTGGCCCCTGAAAAGTCCCAGTTTGACAACATTGAAGTTTTTTTGGGGGGGATATATTGAAAACATCGTTTATTCCGAAAACAAAATTCGTATTTTACAGCATTTAAAGGAAATAACCGCTGCAGTAGTTGAAAGTGTTACACCAGACATGCTGAGTCATGTATGCAAGTTGAATATCACACCGACCAATGATGCCCACATGAAAGTCTATTCAACACAAAATGAACCGTTTGAGAATTTCGTGACATTTTGTACACAAAATTACTCTTGTTACTTAATTAAATAGCACTTTAAAATATGGCTATTCTTTTATAATGGCCCTGTATCTGTATAAAGAAAGCTGTACAAAAATGAAATATTAAAATGAAAAATGAGATTTTTTAAACACATGCATCATTTTTTTTCTATAGACCGTATCGAAATAGGAAACTGGAAAGTTCAACGTTGATTATTTTTGACTTATTTCGAAGTTCGGGAAAACATTAATTTAATAGCAATAAATGGAAGGTAAACGAGATTTACTTTGACTCCATTTGGGAGGATTAAACGAATAGAGCATAAAATAAATTTCAATGCAATAAAAGTATAAGAATAAAGGTATAAAATTTTCAGGCATAGGTGTCGGCAAGGGGGGAATGGGAGCAGTTACCCTTCTATGAAAAAATTGATCGAAAGTTTAATTCATGTTGAATCATGTTGAATAATATCAGATGTAACAGAATTTAATGGAGGTTTTTGTCGTTAACGAAATGTAATCTTCTTTTTATACTTTTTCTTTAGTTTTCACGAGCTTATTATTTATTTTTATTCATTAATATAAAAATATATTTCACGTGTATTTTCAAAATAAGTAGATTTTTTCTTTTTTTTATAACAAAATGGCTGATTTTGCATATATGGTTTTGCATTTTTTCTATTGTTTCATTTTTTAAAATACTATAATATTCAAAGAACATTTTGAAATGTTTGCATTTTCCCATGCCCTCCCCCCTTTTGACAATGCTAATAAAGGTAATTGGGGGCAAAAATATATTAAACGTGTTCTTATTACATGCATTTTTCACGTTTTTTTAAACTATAAAACGAAGAGGAAAATATTGCATTGCATTGGATATCCAGTTCTTGCCCCCCTACCTTTTTCTGGCTAGATTGTGTCGCTTGCCCCGTTCTAGATCCGGGTCTTGACTGTACTAATTAGGGGTTAAAAGTGTTTTGAAGACGAACGTAGTAGAAACTCTAACAGCATATTCAGGCAGATCATTCCTTACTTTGCAAACTAAGAAATTGAATCTTGAATTCATTATTGAAATGGAGCTTCAATACATAATTGGTAATGTCTATCTCTGATACTGTTTACGCGAAAGAAACGAAAAACAAAAGGTTCTTTTGGATTGTAATAGTATGAGATTCCATGGATACTTTTGCAGCACAGAATCAAGTCGTAATGAAAGTCGTCTCCACTCCGAAGAGTGTAGTGAGAGTTCTTTAAATCTTTGTGTCTAGATTTGCTACGAATGTTCAATAATTCTTTGTGAAATATCTCGAGAAATGGAAGCATTTGTGAAATATCTCCAATAACTATTTTTGTGAAATAACTTCGCTGTTTGTGTCGATTTTCTGCTGAGGTCCTGCCATCTTCTCAGACCTTCTACTGTGCCATATAAACTGACAGGCTCCTGTCAGACCTCTGTGGCAAGCAGCTGCTTGAGGGGGTATTTTTTTTAACTTTTATTTAAAATATATGGAGTTTTTTCAACCGTTTCAATGTTCGATGCTCAGTTAAGGGACCAGTTGCGATCTTCAGATTCATATTTCATGATGGATAGAACATACCGTATTTTAACGTGTATAAGAAACCCCTTTTTGCCAAAAATTGGGTCCCAAAAATAGGGGGGTTTCTTATACATGGATAGTATTCTTAAATAAATGATTATATCTTAAAATAAAAATATATTTGATGAAAAATCAGGGGGATCCTTATACACGTTAAAATACGGTATGTGATAAAACATTTTCTTTGGTTACATCTGGTGTAAAATTTCAGATCTATATGAACACGGATTGCTTTGTTTTATATCGCATGTTAGATTAAATTTTTAATCAACAGAATAGATGTGCTGCAGATTATTATAATTTATGTTAAACACCACCTTTGTCTTTCGAAATAGGTCGAGCATTTTGGACTCCCCATTGTGCAATTTTATCCCTATTCCCTGAACTGAAAAATAGCCCTCAGAGTTTGAAAGAGCAGTGTAAAATTAAAAAAAAACACATAAAAATGGCTGTAACTAGTCATAAAATAAAAGGAGGTCTGCTTATGAAAATGACGAAAAGCAAAGCAAGGCTCTAGTTGTTCTTAAAAGAGAATGAAGTCCATTGATAGAAGTAACGAAAAGCAAGACAGAGTCTTCCATATTCCCAGCGGTAATATATCCTCTAGATGATGATGTATTACCCAGTTTAATTTGTTGAGTACGTGATTACAGAAAATGCAAATATCATGTAATTTTATTCAGATATGTAAAATATTAACTCTGCGTTCTTTGTCGAAAACGCAAATCTACAAATACAGATTCTATGAACAGTTAAAAAACACACGAACTTTCTGTTGAAAATTTATTCCGTATCATATTTCAGCTTTTTTGAATAGATGAAATTTGTCTGGCCCGTATAGTAAGTAATATAACAAACAATTCCAATTTCATATTTCAAGTTTGCTACCATTTACTACATATTATTAGCAAATGTTTCGCATATTTGTTAATGATTCCCCGAACCTCGCGATTTCAATTCAGTCATTATCATCCTTTATTTGATCCCTTAAATAATCAACACTCCCTCTTATAAATTATTATAATATATAATTATAATATATAATACCCCTCTTAAATTTCACACACCACTCTTGATTTGAAAAGGAACTTGGAGTCTGGAGAAACTTTGTTTTCTACCAGGCTATGACACTGCTCAGTTCACGCATCCCCATATACTGAAAGCAGAATTTATTATAGACACCGCATTCAGCCACAAACCTGCCCTACTCCGCCATATTAATGCCACCAGCTACAACCCCTGCAGGCTATAAATAGGTCAGATACCTACCTGCTGTATAGCGTACCTGCGAGTGTTATGATGGATAAACACAACGACCTGAGCGAGTTCGATAATGGGCAGAGAGTCAGTGCGGGGGAAGATGGAGTGTTCCATATCCATTACTGCAGAACGTTTGGGATTTTCACATGCAAATGTTGCATGTGTGTATCAGGACTACATCAAAACCGGCAAAACCTTCAGCTGCTGGGAAAATGTGGCCATAGACGAATCATTGATGTTCGAGGTGAGCGCCATCTCTCCCGTATCGGAAAAGAGGGGCCACAGTGCAAATGATAACATAGGCATTCAACGATTGAGCAGCTACAAAGGATTGTACAGTCGCTCAAATAAATATCTGAACACTATGGTTGATTACAGAATTCAGAAAAATATCTGGCAACTATTTTTTTTTTAGAAATTAGTGATCTGGCAACCTTCGTGTCAATCTGAATTCGTGATCTGAATTCTGTAATCAACCATAGTGTTCGGATACTTTTTTGAGCGACTGTACAAAGGCCATTCGACGCATTTTGTGTTAGTCCGTTGATATTTTTGTTGATGACACAACTGAGTTATGGCAGCCGACGCCCACATTAAGTATTCTTGTTATCATTTTGTCACCGAACTATGAGGCAGCTGTAGGCAAAGAAACATCACCAATGGCTCATGGAGACTGTAAACAGGTAGCTTGTCCTGACGAATCAAGGTTCCAAATGTAACACGCCGACAGGAAGTTGCGTGTCTGTTATAGACCATACGAAACCATGGATTCGTGTGGTCTATACGACACAGGCAACTTAGATGCTGTTGGAGAGAATGTATTGTTCTGGGGTGTGTTATGTGGGTTACCTTGGGGCCCTTTGTGTCTATTGAGACCACCATCACCACACAAGGCTATGATGATATTTGCCGATCACCTACACCCATTCATGGTTATCCATTTCCCACAGCAGGATACCTTCTTTCAGCAAGACAATACCCCGTCTCATCCCTCCCGTTTGGAGAAGGTCTGTTGGAAGAGCATTCCAGTGATTTCACAACTCCTATGGCCCTCCCACTTTCCGAATTTAAACTGTGTAGAACATCTGTCTGACGAAGTGGAGTAATGCATTTGAGCCCGAACCCACCATCGGCAACTCTCAGGCTTTACGGATGGCTGATCTGGAATCATGGGCCGCAATACCACCCGAACGTTTCGAACACCTGGTACAGTCCGTGCCACGCTGTTGTTGTGAGAGCGAAAGGTGGACCCATACGTTATTAGGTAGATATGTACAATAAAGTGTCCTTTCAGTGTATATATTATGGATTGTATAATAGATAACTGAAAGGTTATTCCTGTATGATCTATGGCGACTTGTCGTATTGTCAATTGCGTAGTCGCTGCCTTCCTATGTCGCTGCTTCCTAGCGAAATTTGTGTGTTTTACTGAAACCGCTCAAGTGTTCCTTTCCATTTATATTTGTGCTTACCGGAAAATGGTTTTTTATGAATGAGTGCAAATGTTCTTCTCATTCAAAGCATCAACTGCATCTACTCTTTGCCTCGTTGCTTCTTTTTTGAATAGGGACTGGCTCCGCTATTTGTGATGGTCTGCTGAATTCTTTTCATCCCAGCATTTATTGTGCGTTTGCTCGTGGAGGACAAATTGCTTTTAACAGTTAGAAGGAAGACAACTACACGAAAACGAGTTGATGAAAAAAGTCTGTTCTTCTGCTTCCTATAACAACAGCTGGAATCATTGTTTTGCTTTTTTCACGTAGAAGGTAAGAAAGGAATTCTGCTAATTGTCTGGTGTATAATGAATCAGAGTTTATGCCAAGTGAATTTAATTGAAAACTAAGGAAGGGAGAAAGCGATTTGCACGAGTTGGTGTTTAAAAACATGTTTAAATGGTTGTTCACTCAGAATTAATTTGAGAACCCTAAGCTAACCTGGAAGCGGAGTGTATTAAAATCTATGATAAATTTTTGTACGTGAATCTTCTCATTTCGTAGCTCTAACTAAAGTTAGTTCATGCGTACGTTTGTTGCGAGTTGATGCAGAAATTCCATTTTCTTTAAGAAATATTTTCTTCCCTTTCTCCTTTTATTGATCTGATCGTATTTCGCATTTGTAGATGTTAATGATGCTTATGTATTTGTTATATTATAAATCTGAAATGCTCGCATATTCATTCTTATCTGTTATTTCAATAAATTAAATTTGGTTACTACTTAAATTTGATGATGGAATAAATCATCTTTTAAGAGACACACAACAAGCAGACTTATACTCACAATAAGTCGTTCAGGTCAGGAGTCTGCAACGATAATGCATGTGACTTGGCAGTTTCCCAAAGTGACTGCGTTTGAATCACTTTTGTAAAGATTTATATATATATATATTTTACATAACATTTGTACTCATCGCAATTTCCCATACAAGATGATTTATTTCATAATCAAATTGCAGTAGTATCAAAATTTAATTTATTGAAAAAAAAAGAAAAGAATGAACTTGAGAACACTGACTGATATGTAATCTCGATTTTAAATCCCAAATAGGTGATCGTTCCAAATATTGCAAACTAGTTTTTCCGTGCAACGGAGTTCGCAAAATATTCGAGTGTCTATCTCTGGTAGAACTTGTGTTTTAGTTTAGCACGGAATTAAAGAGAGTAGATTTTAAAAACACTTTTATTTGTTTACTTCAAGAAAGCTATTGTATTTCAAGCTACAATTTGCTGGTGAATTATAAAAGCTATTAGCCAAAATCTTACTGTATTGTCTGATAGATCTTTTATGTCAGCATTACTTTTACTGAATGCTACAGAGTTGTTGGGTTGTTTTAGCTCTGATTGGCACTTTTTTTGCATACAATGGGCTAAATGGCCACTTCACAAGGACCTCGAGGGATCAGAGAAGGTTGGAGGAAGAGGGGACCCATTGGACAGCTATTCGGAGACAGATGGTAGCCTCCCGTAAGGCCATCTAGAGTGTTCTTTAATGTGAACAGGGTATGGCTCTCCTGCACATGGAGCCATGGCTTGACGTCCCATCCGACGGACAGTGGCCTTTCGAAGCCCCTCGGTGTCCCCTACTGACTGAGAGCAGGGCGGGGAGATTTGCCGAGATAAAGCTCAATGCTGACCCTGGGACTGCAGATTACGAGCCTGGCGCGCTACCGACTGATCTATCCCCGCCCGAATGCTATCAGCAAACTCCTTATTAATAGTACCACTCCAAGAGTCATAAAGACACTGATAGAAATTGATGAAATTTTGCCAAATTTATTGGTCTCCAGTCCACGATTCTTAAATATTAACTAACAAAAATAAATAGTTATGATATACAATTGCGTATTTACGATCTACTCCACTGTTTTTTAATGTCTTCCTTTTAACTTGTTCAAGAATTCTGTATTTGAGCCCTTACCAACACTTCTGTAAACAGGACTAAACAGAGTAAGGGCAAAAATTCCAAGACTCAGGACAATATTCTCAGGATTCCAAAGCTCAGAATAAAAACCCTCTTTCACCACTTGCTGGATGTAAGTGGAAGTATCTTTTCTGGACGGAATTAAATCCATCCCGAAGTTGTCCGTAAAACCGTTTTTCCTGTTCTCATCAGAGTCCTCGGTGGAGATATAATAACAGATAGCTTTGGGTTGGGTTGTTTTACCTCTGAGCGGCACTTTTTTGCACACCATGGGCTAAATGGCCAAGTCACATAGACCCCGAATTCTCAGTGAAGGATTGGGGAGAGGACCCACTGGAACAGCTGTTGGGAGACAGATGGTAGCCTCCCGTCAAGGCCATCCAGCGTGTTCTTTAACGTGCACAGGGTATGACTCTCCCGCACACGGGGCCACGGCTTAACGTCCCATCCGACGGACGGCGGCCTTTTCAAGTCCATCGGTGTCCCCTACTGACCGTGGGCAGGGCGGGGAATTTTGCGGAGAAAAATCTCAACGCTGACCCAGCTGGGACTCGAACCTGGAAACTACAGATTACGAGCCTGGCGCGCTACCGACTGAGCCACCCCCGTCCCATAACAGATAGCAGGGCGGGATATAGGGTGGAGGGCAAGGGGGCATTGAACTGATTTCTGACCTTTCAGAATATTAATAATGGTAAAAAAGGCAAGAATTTTGAAACTTATAGATATTTCATTCAAATTTCAAGAATTTTTTAAAGAGCTGTAAACTTGGGGAGGGGGGGATGTTATACTGCATTGAAAATCCTGTCTCTTACACCTCCCCTTTCGCATTTTTTCTGCTCTATTGTGTTTCTTTCCCCCCCGGTTCGGATCTTTAATCGTAGTTTCAAATTTAGCTGTAAGAAATCTATTATTAAAACAGTCATATCATATAGAATAACATCACGGGCATGTGTGCTGAGAATCAAATCGATGCCTTGCAGATGCTTGTTGGAAATCTTCTCGCCCTGAAAAGAGATTATTTGTAATTCACTGACCTTTACCTGTCCAATCTCTATGGACGAATAACTATAGGATATAAACTGTAAGTAGAATATTCATTTTATCCTTCCAGGGTAGTAGCCAAGTGGATGCAACTAACAAGTAAATTTAAGCTACAGTACTGAATTTTTTAAATTCTTTTTGCAAGTTTCCTTTGGTGAGGACTGTTTGAATATACTGATATTAAATGTGGTCTTATGTCAAATGCCGCCATGCTACGAATGGACAGCTATGTGACTGTTAGCTTTTCATGTGACCCATAAAAATAAATGAAATATTTATTTTGGGTTAAAAAGATACATATACATACATTTTTACATTTGTGAATACATTATCAGTCTAACATAAAATTAGAAACAGTAATCAATAACAATTTTAAAAATCAAAGGTAAAATTGAGATTCAATTCAAAATTAAAACGAAAGAGTAAAACAGAAACAATTTTAAGTTCATTGTACATCTTATAACCAATATGCAAATATGCCTGTCTAGGTTTTAAATATTTTATCTCTAAAAGCCTTTTTGGCAACAGCTATCAAATGGGCATCAATTATAAATTTTAACATATTTAAACAAAAATTATTTGTTTACTTAAAATTATAAGAATACAGACCTAGCTTAATTTGCCAATTAAAAACCATTTCTTTATTAATATAAAATATATTTAATATATTATTTCATACGTTTTTTAGAAAAAAACACAGAAATCAATTTTTTCGGCTCTTATGCTGAAATCTAAGGAATCAAAAACCAGAAATGGCACTGCAAAATATTTTTCTTTTCCTTGGTTACAACAAACAAAGTTCCCTGTATTCGAGAGTTAACCTTTTTATATTTGGCATCAACCAAAGTAAGATTTAAGGAAAGGAATAAGAGTATTCTATACAAGTTAATTCCTGAAAAAATATTTTGGTTCAGTCATGAAATTTGTTTTGCCAGATTTATTAAAAATTCTTTTAACAATCTCAGAATGGACACCTGTTGAGGTTTTCAAGGTTTACATTACAATTTTTGTTAACAATATTGAAGGTATATTATGTCCAAGTGTAATATGTTGTAATAAAATACAGCAAAAAAAAAAAGTTTTTTTTAAGTTAATCAAGTCTTTACATTCATTCCTTCTCAGGTGATTCGGATTAAGGATCTCCTTACAGCATTGAAAACTTGATGTGGATCTTACATTGACAAATATTTTTCTCTCATTTAATTTCGCCTTTGGACTTCGCATAGGACTTTGCTTTCTTTGTTCGTACCACACACAGGATTCTCTGGGGAAGTTTTCTTCAGTGCAGTATAAAATGGAGAAGTTTTTTCCTCATCAATTCTGCTTCTCTGGGGAAAAAGACTCATCGAAGTTGTGAATTGCGAGATTAAAACATAATGGAATCGCGTGAAAGGCAAAAAACAAAAGTAATAAGAGAGGAAAAAACGATAATAGGAATGAAGTTTAAGAGATTTCTTTTACTTTTTTGCTTCAGCAGTTTCGCTCGTGGAATATTTGTTAATGAAGTCCGAATGGAACAGCCAATAAAAAGCGGTTTCTGGAAATTTCCTGGGAATACTTTCTTTCTTGTTTTTAAAGGTCTTAATTTTTACTGTTTGAACTTTTTTTTACTGTTTGTATAAGAAAACATTTATTATTATTATATAAGCATTTATGAAAGCTTAAGTCTTCCCACTTCAGCTGTTTGCTGTCTCAGCGAACAAAATATATTGCGAAGATCGTTTTATATTAAATGCAATAAATTATTTTAGCACTCTTTGTTATCGCTCTTGCCTTGAGAATAAAATTAACTTTTTTCGTTTTTCTTTCCACTCAAATGCACTAGTATTAATATTAATCAGACGGATACAATCTCGATATTACATCCCGAATGAAGTTGTGGGAAGATTGTTTTACTGAACATTTCTAAGCGGAGAATTGGTATATTTTACTTCTAGGTTGCACTTCTGTTCACACAATGGGCTAAATGGCCAGTTCACAAGTATTCCAAGTGCTCAAGCTGGGTAAAGGGAAAAATCTTTTGGGCAGCTGTTATTAGGCATATGGAAGTTTCCCGTCAAGACTATCCATCTTGTTACCTAACGTACCTAGGTCATAGTTCTCCTGCACATGGGATCACCTCCAAGGATCCCAGTAACGGACGGCGGTGTTCACCAAATACTTTAGTTTGGTAATCGAGATAGCGTTTCTGGGTTGTTTTACCTCTGAGCGGCACACGTTTTGCACACAATGGGCTAAATCGTCACATCATGACTCCGAGTGCTTAGAGAAGATTGGGGAGAGAAGGGACCCACTAGACAGCTGTTAGGAGACTGATGTAGCTTCCAATCAAGATCATCCAGCTTGTTCTTTAAGGTGCACGGGATATGGCTTTCCCGCAGACGGAGCCACGGCTTAACGTTCCATCAGACGGACAGCGGCATTTCGAAACTCATCGGTGTCCCCCTACTGATCAAAGACAGGCCGGGGAGTTTTACAGAGATAAATCTGTACGCTGACACAAGTGGAATTCAAACTTGGGAACTGCAGATTACGAGACTGGCACGCTATCTACGGAACCACCCCACCCCTCGCTAAAAATACGTGATTGTGTACGGTAGAGAAGAATAACTGGAATGGAAAGAGCCAATCCCTGACCAAGATATCTAGGGGCCTTAAACGCACCAAAAAATGTTTTCTCAAGACTTCAAGAAACAGGATGGTTTGAGTCATAGACCAGAACAAGGTTGTTTCCAGGACTATAACTGCTGAAGATAGCCGTTATCCATCTTTAATAGCTAGATGACGTAGGTAAATGACAGCTAGACATGACCACAGGGACGACAATTTGAAAACACACTGTGTACAGGAGGCTGCACAAGCAATTGTCTCTATGCATGAAGACAAATGTTTATGTGCGTCTGTCAGGCTAGAGGCCTTTTTAAATACTTTTTTTGTCCGGGTTTTGTATGTTATTTCGGATTTCACCAAAAAGGCATATGCTACGTGGGAGGCCCTCTGTCCCAGCATCTGGAGAGTTAATTGAAGTAGCAGTGCCCGGAGGGGACGGAGGTCACCCAACTGCTAGCGGACTTCCCAGATGGTCGGGGAGGAGAGAGAAAGGGTTGGCAACAACGAGGAGGAGAGAGAAAGGGTTGGCAACAACGAGGAGGAGAGAGAGCCAGCCGAGGGACGAGCGGAGAAAGATGCAGATTTGAAAAGCTGGTGAGTGCCGACTGGTATTAGCGGTACGTAGGCTCTCGGGAAAACAGCTGAACGGGGATAGTAAGCTGGTTTTGTAATTCATAGTAAATGAGTGACGAGTGTGTTTTTCCTCATCAGTCAATGTAGTTCATATCAATAAAGGATAGTTATTGTTTTACCAAGGACTAAGTTGAACCAATTTATTGGGAAAGAGCCTCAGTATCGAGTCCCTTCAATTGCAATAAGATCTTTGATTTTTGTTCTGAAAGACCCTTTCACCCGTCGCGTATTGCGATCGAACCGGAGGGACATTCCTAAGTGATCCCAATAGACACAACCGAAGAAGTAACATCACAGCGTCTTTCAACAGAAAAGCTTTTTTGCGGTATGAAAACAACACGCCTTTGGAGCTAATGTTTGTGCCCTAACAGATGAGACGGATTTTAGATGTGGCCTGATTTGGAGGGAACAAGAAAAAAATCCCAACTATCTTTAACATCAGATAAAGGAACAATTTTGGTTCGGTAGTGTGACAGTCTGACTAAGATGATCGTGATGGCTTGCTACACATAGCTTTACAGCGTTCAGGGAGTCATTATGATGGTTAAGCGATAAAAAGACTAGATGAATTTTCACGGATGTTCTCGAGCCTGATTTCATCTTTAATGCTCATTCCCATAGGGCTCACGTAGTCAATGATTTTCTTGAAAGTGAAAATATTCATTGAATGGAGGGGCCCGCTAGACCTGCAAATCTGGTAACCCTGGAGAGGGCCAATTGTGGGACACTAAATCCACCCAGAACCTTCGATGAGCTCAGATGTGCTTCTGTGGGGAATGGGTTTAATTACCACAAAACCTGAACAACAGTCTCGTCAATAGTATGAGAACACGTTGTTTGAGTTGGATGCCTATTTGATCATACGCCATATTAACGTCTCTTATGTCCTAATTTCAGCACCTTCGTTATGCGAAGTTATGCTCCCATATACAACACTATGCATATTCCACGATTTCTTCATTATCCCACTTGCTGTTGCTCAGTCATGTTACAATATCTTTCCGTTTGAAGTTTAATTTGAATTTTCTGAAAATCATTTAGAGTTACGTATACTTTTGTCCATTATCCTTTAATTTTGAACACCAATGTACATAATACACTGCAAACTTTTAGGTATATATTGGATTCCCTTATGAAAATTATCCATCATTAGGTTACAGCTTTATTATCATATACACTAATTCATTTCATTCGCAGTTTTAGCAACACCATCGTTATTATTTTTATGCAAATGTAAGGAGAAAATTTAAAAGAATTGAACCAGCATACTATAGGATCGGACTGTGCACTACTCAACATATCATAGTTTTTCAACCCTAAGAGAGTTTTTAGCTGCGAAATAAGCTGATTGGATAAGTCACAAGAATGTAAAAGCTCAGAAAAAGACTGGAAAAGACGCAGGTGGGAATCATTCTTTAAGGCCATGCAGAATGTCTTAGATATTCACCGAGTATCATCACTCTGCAGTACATGATCTCTGGTTTAGCATCCCATCCACATAAGATTATCTTTCTAAACCAGTGGTTCCCAATCTTTTTGATCCCAGCACTCCCTTTACTCTGTGTAAAGCTGCCCCTTTCATGGAATTAAATATGTTTTCTGTATAAAACTTGGTGTAATATATGCCTTATATACATGTTTACGAGTATTTTGATACTATATCCATGAATTTCTAAGGATTTTATGTAGAAATAAAACATGCACATTTATGTTAATCTAATAACTATTCGATTGTTTAATCTATTTCTACTGAAAAACTCAAGAACGGTTTTGGACATTTATTTTTTGTAGGGGGGGGGGGGGCTTACTGTCACCCAGGACAGCAAGGCCCTCCCCACCAAAAAGGAAAGGAAAAAAATGATATGACTCCAAAGGGACGGTTGCTCTTCGTTTGGGAACCACTGCTTTCTCCTTCTTATCAAATAGATTTCAGACAAGCTGGAAAAATCTCGACAACACCAAAATTTGGATTAAATCCTTCAGGTTATGAGTCAAGGAGCTCTGTCACTTTGCCTCATTTTTGATTTTTTTGAAGATCTATATTTTATTTGCGCGGTTAAACAGCAATGAGAAAATCAAACTAAACATACCACAGACTATGAATTTACACAATATTATTCCGCTTTGCCCTCTATCAGTTTCTTTTACTTTGTCTTTGTTATTGCACTGTTCGGTATGAGCAGCACTTCTGAGCACACAATGGGATAAATGGCCAGTTGCAAGGACCGTGATGGCTCAGAGAAAGCTGGGCAAGGGACCAACTTTACAACCGTTAGGAGACAGATAGGAGCTTTCTCAAAGCATCCAACATGTTCCTTAACGTGCCCAGGGTTTGGCTGTCCTACATACTATGGTATGAGTCAACGTTCCATCCAACGGACAGCGGCCTTTCTTAGCCCATTGGCTTTTCTTCCCTTCCGACCCTTTCCTGGACCAAGGGGAAGGTGCGGGTCTGGGAGGTAAATATTAATGTGGACACAGTTGGGGCTCGAACCTGAGAACAGCAGATTAAGAGCCTGGCGCCCCAACCTTTTCCCTCACATAAATAAAGATATTTATATGTGGTCAGAGTTTTAACAAATAGTAGTTCACAATCTACTAAAGTTACCAAGTAGGATTGGGTTTGAGTGGAACATTTTTTACACAATGGGTTAAATGTTCAGGCCACAAGGACCCGAGGGTTCCGAGAAGGTTCGGGAAGAGTATCCACGGACAGCTATTAAGAGACACATGAAAGCCTCCCGTTAAGGCCATCCAAAGCGTTTTAGCGTGTACAGTATACAGTGTCATGGCTTAATGTGTATGATGGACGGCGGTCACTCCAAACCTATAGGTTTCTCCTTTCTTACCGAAGGCAAAACGGGAGTTAGCGGAGAGAATTCTCAATGCTGGCCCAGTTAGAACTCGAACTTGAGAATTGCATATTACATGCCTGGCGAACTACCGATTCAACCTACTCCGCCCCGCGAAATAAGGTTTTGTGTCATGCGAAATTGTTGGAACAGTGAGAGTTTACGGAAAAAATGATAGAGTTAGAGAATGTCTGCTAATTATGATATTGCAGAGAAAAGATCATATGCCATTCTTTATTCTTTCTTCTTTCAGTCTTATCAAAAGAAATGCATTTTGCTCTGGCTGATACCGACGCAGCTCTTTGAAGTAAATTTATTTAAGAATTTTTTCTACTTAAAATACGGTGTGTTTTTCTTTCCATGTTGCCATAGAAATGATGGATCTGATTCTCCAAAGCTTTTTCTCCTAGAATCTCAGAAACATGCTATATATAGCATCAAGCTAACGGAACAGCACCCCCTACACATACACATACCTGAGAGGAACGGAAATTTTAAAGTTCATGTATGACGTCTGCTTGATGCATCAACATTCAGTTTCCTGTTTGAAACGTAGTGCCCTCTTTTCCCAAGATTCATCAATATTTAATACTTTTTTAAAAAGTTTCCGAATTTCCTTTTAATACGTTTCATTTGGAAAAGATTTTGTTTGTGTTGCCATTATTTTGTTTCTAACCGTTTGGTAATGTTACGATTTATTTCAGATATTACTAGGTAAAAAAAAAATCTCTGACGTTTAGCACTAGACTGACATAACTTTGTCTGAATATAATATTTACTTCATGATATATAGTTGTATATGCTACTGTAGTCAGACATTTTTGCGAGCTTAAAAAGCTTTAAGACAGTGTCTCGCAAACTGTGTGCCGCGAGAGATTTTCAAATTGACACTAGATATCATGAATTCAATATCCTGATAACCTCAATATCCTGAATTGAGCACAAAAGCTATTCGAGCCTTGTTACCTTTCGGCTCGTCTTATCTTTGTGAACTTGGATTCTCATCATTGACTGAAATTAAATCTAAGAAGCGTGAGCGGCTTCAGATGATTGATGAAGAGATGCGAGTGTGTTTGTCTAACTTTGAGCCAAGAATAATGCAAATTTGTTCGCAGAAGCAAGCTCATACATCCCATTGAAATATGTTCATATCTAAATTTTAAATAAAATGCATTTAACGAAACTTCGATTTTCCTCTTTTAACGTAACCATCAAAAATTCTTTTTTAGGTGTGCCGCGGGAAAAAAAATAGATTCAGTGTGCCGCGGAAAAAAAATTAGATTCAGTGTGCCGCAGAGTAAAAAAAAGGTTTGCGAGACACTGCTTTAAGATATTGTAGAATTATAGTATGCACTGACTATAACGATGGTCGAAACATGCATTTGAGTCAGGCGTTATACTTTAAACCACACATGAGCAATTATTGTCTATTTCTACCAATCTACAAAAAACGTACCAGATATACTTACTAAGATTATAGTAGGATTGATGATTATAATAACGTTTGTAGTTCATTATAAAAACAAAATTTTAAATAGTTGGCAAGCAAATAAACGAATAGAAATGAAAGTCTACGACTTCAATATAAGAACTCTAAGCAAAAGTTGGAGCTTATGGAAACCTTCTGGTTCTATTCGACTTTCGTCATTTCCATTCGTTTGTGGGTTTCTTGGATTGTTTATTTCTGTATTCGTATTACATAAAATAATGTTGTTGCTCACCTCTGAGCTGAAGTTTTGTGCGCACAATGGGTTAAGTGCCAAAGTCATGTGGAGCCCCAAAGGTTCAATATTGGACTGGAGAACGAAGACCCCTAGACATATTTAATAGCCATATAGGAACTTGTTATCAAATCCATCTAATGTGTTCTTTAAAATGCATAGCGTAAATCTCTCCTATACACTTGGACACTGCTTAATGCCCACCCAATTGACTGCGGCCCATCCAATTGAGGTCCCTTTCCTCATTGAGGGTAAAGTAAGCGTAGAATCTCTCACGCAGGACAGTGAGCGTAGAAATTGTCATGAAGGACAATGAGCGCAGAAACTGTCACTCAGGACAGTGAGCTTAGAAAATAGCATGCAGGACAGTGGGGGAATTGAACCGTATTGGACAGTACGGGAACGAATCGCTGTCGACTGAACCAACTCCTCAATCCCAACACCCAAAGTACTTTGACAAACCATTCTTTTTTTAAAAGTACTTAAATAAGAATATGAACATAATTTACAATTAGGGAAAAAATGACAACTACAAACTAGTAAAAAGCAACAAACCTAAAATATTTTGTTTAGTTATAAATCCTAAATCAGTAGAGATATTTCAAAATTATCTGTAGTTGGGTTGGATTGTTTTACATTCAAGCAACACTTTTTGTATGCAATGGACGAAATAGGACCTTCCTCTAATCTTCTCCAGGGCTTGGGGATACGAAGTACTCAAGGATCAGCAAAAATCCAAACTGAAACTTACAGAGCAAAGAGAAGGCCTCTATTTATATTTGACTTTAATCATTTATATTCCTCTGAGCGTTTACTTGTTTAAAGGACTGTTTGTTTGTTAAGGGATAACTAAGAATATCGTTTTACCTATAAGCCTTAGGGTGACAAAGACCAAAGCTCAGTGGGATGCTGGTCAAATATCAGGAGGTAAATGGAAGCCTCCTGTCAGTGTGCTCTTTAGCGAGCATAGGGTACAGTTCTCTGCACAAGGAAGGCGTGGGGGGGGGGACGTTCCAAGCCCATCTGTAGCCTCCTTCGGATCGAGAGCAGGGGGTGGGGATAGAGGAAATAAATCTCAACACCAGCACAGTTGGGACTCGAACTTGAAAACTGAAGATTGCGAGCTTAACGCGCTACTGACTGAATCACCCCTGCCCCATGGTTCAGCCTTTTACGATTAATTGATATACTAGTATGTAATATTGTACTCGCTTATAAAATACATGATGTATCAACAAGTCGAAAATTTCGTGTTCCGAATGATTAAGAGTAATTCTACAAATGTTTCCAAAAATAATTTAATAAGACAAATAGTGTGTTGTCTGCTGAACATCCAACTAATCCCTAAAACGAGGGGCGGGGTTGGCTCAGTCGGTAGCGCGCCAGGCTCGTAATCTGTAGTTCCCAGGTTCGAGTTCCAGCTGGGTCAGCGTTGAGATTTATCTCCGCAAAATTCCCCGCCCTGCCCACGGTCAGTAGGGGTCACCGATGGGCTTGGAAAAGCCGCCGTTCGTCGGATGGGACGTTAAGCCGTGGCCCCGTGTGTGGGAGAGCCATACCCTGTGCACGTTAAAGAACACGCTGGATGGCCTTGACGGGAGGCTACCATCTGTCTCCCAACAGCTGTTCCAGTGGGTCCCCTCCCACAACCTTCTCTGAGCCTTGGGGGTACTTCTGACCTGGCAATTTAGCCGATGGCAAGCAGCTGCTTGATGGAGTATTTATTATTTTTTTTATGCAAAAAAGTGCCGCTCAGAGTAAAACAACCCAACCCTAAAACGATCTTTATTCAGTCAGATAAGAGTTGGATTGTTTTACCTTGCAGTGGTACGTTTGCAGAACACGCTGGATGGCCTTGACGGGAGGCTACCATCTGTCTCCCAACAGCTGTTCCAGTGGGTCCCCTCCCACAACCTTCTCTGAGCCTTGGGGGTACTTCTGACCTGGCAATTTAGCCGATGGCAAGCAGCTGCTTGATGGAGTATTTATTATTTTTTTTATGCAAAAAAGTGCCGCTCAGAGTAAAACAACCCAACCCTAAAACGATCTTTATTCAGTCAGATAAGAGTTGGATTGTTTTACCTTGCAGTGGTACTTTTATGCACACAATTGGTTAAATGACCATGTAACAAAGACACCAGTTTTCTCAATGTTGAATACGGGAAGAAGCCACTGAAGCAGAAAAAATGACAGATTGTTCATTTTTCCCCTTTCTTTTATGAATCTACCCTATCTGTTTTTATTAGTGTTATTTTTTGTTTTGCATAATATGTATATTAAGATTTTACCTGGAGCTGTGATAAATTCGGGCAGATGCACGTTGCTATCAAATTCTTGCCATATTTAAATTTTTATGGATTAAACATAAACTGAGCATTGTCTCCTCGTTGGGGCAGTGGTATCGCGTTGGCTTGCAGTTACCTCTGGACTGCAGGTGTTTGTATATGAAACCAGAAGAAGTCTGATAAATCTTCTAGGTTATCTCCATCCTTTAACACAAAAAAAGATATCGTGTTGGCTGGAAGTTAAATAAAGTTAGCAAACAAGGAGGAATAGCGTCAGTAATATATTATATCGATACGGATTTAAACCTTGAGGCACAGTTTGTATTCTATAAGGTGGTAATCGTTTTCAGCCCTGACATAGCTCCTGATTCACTGGCAAACACGCAATCTGAACATTATCGAACACTTTGGCTGCAACGTCACTTTATTCGAACCTCACACAGATAGAGTCTTTTGCTCTCTAATCATCACATGTAATGGTATTTTCTTTTGCAAGATGTTGAAACAGAAGAAGAGGTATTTTTAGATTTCGATATGTATTATTATAGATAATTTTCAGATCTGGAGATCTGAAAATTATAATAATTGTTCATTTCGCCAATAAATTCAATCTTCTATATGAAGTAAGCTGTTATATATAAAATTGGTAAAAATGGTGAGTATTATAACCTGCATGCCTTATTTTTTACGGTAATGAATAACAGGGTTGCACTGGTTGGACATGAAACAGGTGTAATTGTTCCTTCTCAAAAGTGTGTTAGACAAGAATACAAGAAGCAGGAACGTCTTCAGTTATTCGGCGTATATTACGTGGGAATTCCTTTTTACAGCATGATACGTGGTCTTTGATTACTAGAGTTGACATGTCAGGGTCGAAAGGTGCCAGTGTCTCTTAAGTAGCGATCCGCTACCATGCTATGTCGACCTGCTTGGTAACTGTCTGCTTGGATACTGTTCTGCATAAAGGCGCTGGGAGGCGGCTGCGTTCCTTTACATATCATCAGCACGAAGTAATCAACTGTCAGCTCCTGGAATCTCTAAAGAAATTTTTCCATCTCTGGGCATTTGTATCCTAACATTTATGGAGCCTTAACTCAACAGGGAAGCCTTTCTTGACCTGCGCTGATAAGACCCTTTCACTTTGCTATGCTTCCTCCATTCGTCCGTTGAATTACGATAAGCTTTACCCGTACATCACGTTTACACCAATGGCGCAGCGTGAAAAGCAATTGGAGACAGGTCCGAATCTAGAATAAAGTAAAGGGAGGTGGGGGGGGGGGGGGGGCAAGCGACGCAATGGAGCGGGAAAAAGGTAAGGGGGGAGACAAAAGACTGGATTTCCATTGCAGTGTAACATTTTCCTCTTCGTTTTAGAGGTTTCAGAATTTTACGGAAAAATTTCTGAAATATGCACAAGTTCAATCCCTTTTGGCCTCCATTTACGGATACTAACATTATCAAAAGGAGGGGGATGGCATCACTGTACTCCCTCCTAGATCCGGCCCTGACTAGAGATACTATGAGGCTAAATAGATGACCCATCAACAGTTTTAAAATCATATCTTGATTGACAATGATTAATAGATCACTAACCTGTGATCTTTGATAACTGTTCAATCGTAAACTGCCCAGTCTTATACATTCTACACATAGTCTCTTCAGTTGCTATTTAATAGCAACTGAAGAAAGTACGTGTCTATCTGAAGAAGTACGTATATAACTGAAGAAAGTAAGTGCATGTCTATTTTATAGCAACTGAAGAACCCGAGTCTATGAAGTAAGCATTATTGCTTACTTCATAGATTTTATAGCACTGGTTTAGAGTTATATCAATTTCTTTTTATTTCCGATAAATCTCATGTATGGTGCTACATATTTTTTACCACTAAAATCTCCACTTGAGACATTTGGTTAAATAATATTGATCTGGAATTCTTAATATGAAGTTCATGTCATCGACGTCTGTAACTGTAAATAAAAATTATGATATTTGCATATCAGTAGATAAATAAATCCTTTATGCGTTATTTCTGACTTGCCCACTTTTTGTTTGAACCAATTTTTGTATACACGGCTTGCCCAATTTATTATGAACACCTACCTAATACTTCGTTGTGTGCAAGTGCAAGCTAATAGAGCTCCCAAATTTTATAGTTTGCAATTCTCTGCATATAGTTCTCGCTGAAATGGGTTTTGAAGTACTGCTAGAGGCCATCTCTCTTAGCTGATAAAGGGTAGCAGCTCTGCTTTTGCAGTTAAGTTCATGCCAACAAATGACTGTCCTTTTCTGTCGGCACCTCTTTCCTCCCGCATTTGCCTCGATTGGCGGACGTTTTTGAGATCGTTGCCTTCCTCCATACACTTGGGACATTGTACCACGTGATTTTCCCCTGAATTTAATCACCTCCGGATGCTCTTGCCCATCGCGATCCAACGATGAACCCCTTTTCGAAGTCAGTCAGATCAGACATTTTCACCCATGTCGCACTTCGCTTTCCAAGGCCGTCAGGGTCAAGGAAATGCCGTCAAGGTAAGGTTACCTTGACGGCATTTATAGGACTTTTTAGTGACATAGAATATTTATTTCAGTGAGAACATTTGCATGCATTGACTTGTTTCGTGGTATTTTATGCACGATGCAGTGTTTGTAAAAATTTGTCCAGACAGTGTATACTGAACATTGGTATAACACGGCGTGAACATTCAGTTACAGAAAATATTACTATCTCACTGTTATGTATGAAACCACTTGATAAAGTTATGCACTTTACTTCGGTTTTCGAGGTGGGATTTTTCATTGAAATGAACCCGAGTCCAATATACTTGCAAACGGGCTGCATTAGCTACTTTAGGTTTGAGGCTGGCCAGCATCCTTTCTCCAATGGCACGCCACCTTAACGAGTCATCTAAACGATGTCTGAGACTCATAAAATGATAGCAAAAACAAACATAAAGTGCATAACGTGACTAGAAGTTTCCTACATAGTGATGAAATAGTGATGTTTTATATAACTCGTAAATGATATTAATTAATATATAAGATGGAAATCCCCAATATAATTTTTAAGCATCTTTCATTTCCCTAGATAAAACTAATTTTCTTCATTTACTCTGCCCAGACAATCTTCTTTTTTTTTGTTTATGTAGAAGGCAGAATCATATTTCACTTTAGAACTTGGCCGAAGCAATATTAAGATTTGCATGTTCATTTTTCACTTTTCTCCTCGTCATAAATCAAATGATGAGTGTTTTGCATGTTGTACAACGCAAGTTTACTGCATCTTACGTAAACAAAGTACTTTAAGAATGCTTAGCCAGCCTATGCGCATTAATCTAAACCTCTTCGATCGTTACCTTTTGTTCCGCTAGAGCGCAACCAAATACATTCTTCTCCTCAGCTGAGCTTGCTCAGAGGTCACGCGACCTTTGTGCATTTGCCGATGGTAATGTGCATCGAACGAGACAGTACAAGTTTAAAATATTGGGGAAGTAAAAGTCAGAAAATGCGATTGTCATTGATTCTCTGTGTTCTAGCATACCAGATTCATAAAAGGCCTTAACTTGAAGTTCACAATCACTTCAGAAGTTAGCACTTTCCTTCTGAAATTTATATATATTTTCCAATGAAGTTCACGGTCTTCCCAGAGGTTCACAGTCTTCCTCTGGAAATTCACGATCTTAACATGAAGTTCAGTCGTTGTATGAATTTATTGTCTTTCTAAGGCGTTCGATTTCTCTTTATGAAGTTCCCATTCTTTGCTTCATTTTTGCAATTTAGCCTTCGCGTTCCTGCTCAAACGCATTCCCTTCAAAGATGAACTCAAACCACAAACAATAATGGACGGAGCGAGGAGGCTCAGTCGGTAGTGCGCCAGTCTTGTAATCTAATATTTCCAGATACGAGTTCCAACTATGCCAGGTTGAGATTTATCTTCGCTGATCCCCACTCTGTCGCCGTGTCGACTTGTGCAGGAAAGCCATACCCTGTGTACAGTCGCTCAAAAAAATATCTGAACACTGTGGTTGATTACAGAATTCAGAAAAAAATATCTAGCAACGATTCTTTTAGAAATTAGTGATCTGACAACCTTCATGTGCAGTACACGAAGGATGCTAGATCGCTAATTTCTAAAAACATTTGTTGCCAGATATTTTTTTATGAATTCTGTAATCAACCATAGTGTCCAGATATTTTTTTTTTGAGAGACTGTACATTAAAGAACATGTTGGATGGTATTTCGCAATGGCCGAGACAGTTACGTTTAAAATATTGGTGAAGATGCTAAAATTGGCATGATGCTCCCATCTGTCTCCTAACGACTGTCCAGTAGCTCTCCTTCCCCCAGGAGCGGGGGTGGCTCAGTCGGTAGCGCGCCAGGTTCGAGTCCCAGCTGGGTCAGCGTTGAGATTTATCTCCGCAAAATTCCCCGCCCTGCCCACGGTCAGTAGGGGACACCGATGTGCTTGGAAAGGCCACCGTCCGTCGGGTGGGACGTTAAGCCGTGGCCTCGTGTACGGGAGAGCCATACCCTGTGCACGTTAAAGAACACGCTGGATGGCCTTAACGGGAGGTTACCATCTGTCTCCCAACAGCTGTTCCAGTGGGTCCCCTCCCCCAACCTTCTCTGAGCCTTCGGGGTCCATGTGACCTGGCCATTTAGCCATGGTGTGCAAAAATGTGCCGCTCAGAGGTAAAACAACCCAACCCAACCTCCTTCCCTTGCCTTCTCTGAGCTGGTGGGGTACTTGCGACCTGACCATTTATATACTATGTACAAGAGAGTGCCATTCAAAGGTAAAACAACTTAACCCAATGATGAACTTCAAAATTCTAAACCACAAAATGGGACTCATACAAAATTTTACATCCAGCGGAACTATACTACACTCATGTGCAAAAGTTAAGTTACAAATACTAAAACACTGATTACATGCTATATTACTGCTATAGCATGACTGTAAATATGCATATGAATAATTATTGTAGGATGAATGTTTGTCTCAAAAATTATTGCATTTATAATGAAGTACAAAAATAACTCCAAGAAGATAACTGAAAAACTCACGTTAATAAAGGTGTGTTCATCCCTGATAGCAATGAAAGACTCACAGTGACTCTTATACTGCATCGTATAGTTATCCAACGCCTTTTCTACTCATCATTAGGGAATAAAGCAATTTGTGATCAAACAATGAACAAGAAATACATCTGTTAGAGATATAAAAAATATATATATCTACTAATACGACGTATACTGTTAACAATACCTCCAAGGTAGTTTAAAGCAGTAAAATCCACTGGAGCAAAAATCTGTTCTAAGTTTATGAAGACTTCTGGGAAGAGGGCTGAGACTAATGATTCGTATCCCTAAAGCATTTCAGACATGATCAATAGCTCTGAGGACTTATGATCTTGCAGTCACTCCACATATTTAATATCCTCACTTTAAAAATATTGGTCCACCAGATGAATTCGATGTTCTTTCATATTATTGCCTATTTAAAATATTATTTTAATTAAAATGAGCCCGGAGTTCAATGTACTTGCAAACAGGCAAACATAAAGTTCGAAGCCAATGCTAGTTTAGTTCGAAGGCAACTTAGTAATGTGTGGCAGTCCCGATGTTCCGCTATACTTGGACAGCACTACATCTTGTGGGAGTTGCCACGAAACCACAATCCACTCGCTAGAGAACCTTCTGTTGTTCTGCCTACAGTCTATGGGGACCCTGCGAAGAGAAAGACCTTTTGGTTGGTTAAACAAGTCTCATGAGATAATCATTGAGGTGCAGTGAGTGGTCTTTTTGAATTTTGATCATTGCCATGCCTAGGAAAAAGCCAAATAACTCACTGAATTTTGCCCAAATTCTTTTGCCAAACATATATCAGATGGTAATTTTTGAATTTAAATTGCCAAACTTTAGAAGTTAGTCCTAACTTTTAGAGCTGTTGTCGTCCATGGCGGAGACACTCAGGCTGTCCCGTCGATGAGCCACGCCTAATCGGGTCGATCGATCCCTTTCAGCATGACCCTCAACTTTGTCCCCTCCATAGAGCCGACTCACGGCCTCCAGCGAACAGTCAGCCACCCACTTCGGGGCTGCAACCGAGCCCTTCGCAGATGCCAGGAAGAGTCTGCCTAATCGGGAGCTCCAAATCCTTTCAACAGACCCTCCCGATCGGCATCTCCAGGGGGATGCCGGCGTGACTGTCCACCACCAGTCCACCTGAACCACCAGTCCACCCTACTTCACAGAGGCACCTAAGCACTCCACCACGTCATTATGCCTAAAACGCTCATGTGGGACTCTTAGTTTAGCTGTTCCATCGATAAGTCCGTCGACCAGATAAGCCACTCACAGTCGCGAGCCTTCAACTTCGTCCTCTCCATTGTGAGCGGGCCGAAGCCCCCCAGTGAACAGTCATCCGACCCACATATCACTGAGACCGCGCCGAACAGCCCACATGACCGGCGCCTCAGTAGCTCTTCCATCGATAAATCCGTCGACCGGGGTCACCATTCCCAGTCGCGAATCTCAACTTCTACCTCTCCATAAAGACGACACGCAGAGTAAGATATTCTCCATCGAACACACATGGAGGTCGGTTGCTGACATTGATATTTATACGTTCCAAAACCACCACTTTTATATCTTACTGTTAGAGAGATGATAACGTGACCCACATTTACTCCAAATAAATTTTCGCTGAAAATCAGTCTGTAATATGAATCTCGACTCATCTGCGAAGAGAAGTCACCCACTATTGTTGGGCATCATGCACATGTTGCTGAGTCCACTAGGCTCTTTTCTGAAAGGGAGTTAAGGGTACATTTGTCACTGGTCGTCTTGCATACAGCTGCCTCTTCTGAGACTTTTGGAAACCGTCCGCCTTGAAATTATCCTCCCTGCGGACGAAGCAAACTCCGAAAAAGTTGAGAGTCGTCAGTGATCTTTGACACCTGGCGGTTAAAGACAGATACCCACTATCTCGAGATTATGAAACTCTTGGACAATCAGCCACTATTAGAGGCACATTCAGCCATCTGGCTACACTGGTTTGAAAGTGGCCAGCGTCTGTTCTTCCAATGATACACCTATTAAACGAGCCATCTAACAATCTCTTTGAGATACTTTTAACGAAATGACATTCTACAATTTGCAATTCGTGCCCAAACATTAGGGAATAAAGCAATTCGTGGTCAAACAATGAAAATAAATACACCTGTTAGAGATAAAAAATTATTTGTATTCACTGTAATCTGTAGTTTCCAGTAAGAGTCCCAGCTGGGTCAGCGTTGAGATATATCTCCGCAAAACTTTCCGCCTTGCCCACGGTCAGTAGGGGACACCGATGGGCTTGAAAAGGCCGCCGTCCGTCGGATGGGACGTTAAGCCGTGATCCCGTGTGTGGGAGAGCCATACCCTGTGCACGTTAAAGAACACGCTGGATGGCTTGACGGGAGGCTACCATCTGTCTCCCAACAGCTGTTCCAGTGGGTCCCCTCCCCCAACCTTCTCTGAGCCTTCGGGGTCCTTGTGACCTGGCCATTTAGCCCATGGTGTGCAAAAAAATGCCGCTCAGAGGTAAAACAACCCAACCCAACTGTTCACTGTCAGCTGAAGATTTTCATGGCATGTTTCATGACGTTACAGTGACACATATAACGTGCATTAATCACGTGAAAGAGTAAATTTTTAAAGTAGCACTTAAATATAAATATACGCAGTGGAATCGTTGTTTACATGCAAAATACATTGGTAACTCAGCTATTAAGTTAATTTAAACGGTATGATGATCATTATTATTTGCCTTTGGCATTCATTTAGATCACGGTTTTGTTTCATGCATTTCAATTTTAGTGTATAATATATTAAAATAGCTGATATAATAGGAGTATACTGAGACATGGATTTAAAACGCTTTCGAAAACATAAAACACATATTTGCACACAATATTGACGATCTAGTGGTATAGCACAATATCTTTAGCCAGTGCTAAAGATATTGTGCTATACCACTATTCTGGATTCTGGATTCACTGGATTCGTTTCCAGTGCAGATCGCTTCAAAGATATTTAAATACACTTTCTCATTAAATCTGATCGATGTTTTATTCATGAAAGCGTCAGCTTCACATTACTCTGCAAATATTTTGGTTGCGATACTCAGTCAGGGATAAATCCATTAAAAATTTTCCGCTTGATCCTTCTGTGTATTTGGTTAAAATACATATATTGCACCTAGTATAGGGTGTCGAGATTTCGACTAATAAAAACCGGGACATTTTAGTGAATGATATCAGAAAGCTGAAATCGTAGGAGAGTTATGATTTTTATCAGTTTAGTTCTTTATCAGTTTAATAAAAAAAATAAACACCCCCTCAAGCAGCTGCTTTCCATAGAGGTCTGAAAGGAGCTTGTCAGTTTATACCTCGTAGAAGGGGGCGGGGGTGGCTCAGTCGGTAGCGCGCCAGGCTCGTAATCTGTAGTTCCCAGGTTCGAGTCCCAGCTGGGTCAGCGTTGAGATTTATCTCCGCAAAATTTCCCCGTCCTGCCCACGGTCAGTAGGGGACACCGATGGGTTTGAAAAGGCCGCCGTCCGTCGGATGGGACGTTAAGCCGTGGCCCCGTGTGCGGGAGAGACATGCCTTGTGCACGTTAATGAACACGCTTGATGGCCTTGACGGGAGGCTACCTTCTGTCTTCCAACAGCTGTTCCAGTGAGTCCCCTCCCCCAACCTTCTCTGAGCCTTCGGGGTCCATGTGACCTGGCCATTTAGCCCATTGTGTGCAAAAAAAGTGCCGCTCAGAGGTAAAACAATCCAATCCAACCTCGTAGAAGAATATCTGAGAAGATGGCCCTACCTCAGCATAAAAACGATACACATCCATGCCTTTCCCGGGACTCGAACTCAGGTATGAACCTTAGGTCAGTAGCCAAGCGAGCCTGATGGACAATTCGCAGTAGGTGGGAGGAGAAATATTTCGCCCACTCTAAGTGCATCGAGTGCAGATTTCAAAGTGCAAATTTCGTAATTTTCTTGACGATAAGCTCAAAGAGGTGTTGCTTTTGTCAGGAGCCTGTTGGAGAAGTGTGACATTTCTTTGACACGGTTAATTGATGATACCCTAACGTACAATGCTTTGGGGTAAAGTTCGTACCTCGCCGAGAACACTCAAATACGCTACCTGCGTGCACCGACTCTTTGGTGCTAGTGCAATTCGCGTTATTCCACAAAAAAAAAATGTCCACATAAATTTAAAAAAAAAGGCATAAATACAGTGACAGAGTTATTCCAAAAATGAATTTATTAAATCCACGTAAATCGAGTCACAAAAACCAGGACATTTGAACATCCTGAAAACTTTTTCGGGCAATTGGACAGTTTTCTAAAAAGTATTAACACCCTAAGCTAGTACACAGTTTTCAGACATTTGAATAAAAAAAAAACTACTGGGCTGCTATTAAAGATTAGACGAGATCCTCCCATCTAGATCATATTAGGGTTTTTAAGTGTACGTAAGATTTGGATTTTCTAGGTAGAAAACTTAATACCCAGCTGATAGCGGAATATTCAATTGCCTCTTATAGGAAGAAATAGTCTACTGAATTTTGATTACTTTTAGGTTGAGTTGCTTTGCCTCTGAGCGGCAGTTTTTTTGCACAGCATAGGATAAGTGGCTAGGTCACAAGGACCCCTCAGAGAAGATTGGGGTAATTGGATCTAATGGACAGCTTTTAAGGGACATATAATAGCATCTAGCGGGTTCTTTACGTCATTGCTTTACCTCTATCCGACGGACAGTGGCTATTCTAAAACCATTGGTGTCAGCTTTCTGACCGGGGGCAGATTGAGGGTTAGTGGAGATATATCTCAAAGTTGGCACAGTTGACAGTCGAACATGGGAGCTGCATTACGAGTCTGGCTCGCTACCGACTGAGCCAATTCCCTCGCTTTGTTTTCGGGTAAATTATGAATAGTGGTGGACAAGCCTTTAAAAAATTAAATGTATAAAATCGATAAGAATTCTTAACAAGAGAAATCTTCACCACGCATTTAAATTTCACGATAATGTTCATCCTTCCTTTCCCCTCTCCAAAACACACACATACACACATATGTATAAATATATGATTGTATTGAGGATTTCTTAGTTCTTGGAGTTAGGGATCATTACCTGACTATAATAAAACACAACCTTCTAACATTTTGGTTTTGTTAAAGTTTAGAAACAAGAAAATGAAGGTCATTATATGTCATTAACTTTAGTATAGTTAATATACACAATCTGTGGTGTCCAGTATATAGAATGATGACTTTTTTTTAACGATAACAGTATTTTTCAGCGTGTTTAAGGGCTGGATAAGACACTCTATTCATGTTAAAGAATGAGCTGTATGGTTTGAAAGGTGGCTCCCATATAGGTAACTCTCCTTTAGAACTGCCAAAAGTGCCATTGAAATTGAAATCAATGCGATAATAAAGAAAATCTTTAATTTCAGATCTAACTTAAAAGCAAAGATATTGTTTTCCAGTAAAATTATTGCGGCTAAGAATATTTTCTCTCAGTCGTTCTTCAGACTCTGGGATCTAGAATCCCTGGGGCTGACACAAATAATAATAACTTTATTTCCATATCCATTTAAATGTATAAAAATATTACATTAAAAATTCAGATAAATTATGAATGTAAACAACAAGATGAAAGTAAAAACCTATAAAACAAACAAAAAAAAAACTATTTTGATATCTACTAAATAATAGCCAAGGGTTTTACAAATCCATCCAGTTAGTTAAATAAGTTACCTACAAATAAGAAAGGCAACATAGCTGGATTGACTAAATTTGCTATTTAACTACTTTAAACAAAATCTTATTTAAATGTTCTCTTAGTTTATACTTAAATATAATCTGGAGCCTGTATTGAAATAAAATTAATTTGCAAAGGAAAAAATGTGAAAGCCATAACCAAACTCTAAAGATGGTAATTAACTGTGAGAGTTTGAAATATAATCATACTCTTATGGGGCTAATGCAGCGGATTTAATTAACGTTAATACAATCTTAGCTAGCGTTTCTAATTCACTGTGGAAAACACATAATGTTTACTGAATCAAGTTTTAAACGAAGCGTAATTTTTCCAGTAAACTATGTTATAAATTGGAATCCATTCTTCAACGCAGTGATTTTAATAATGTAAGTATGCTCCTATACTTGATCAAAGCATAAATAAAAAACAATAATAATGAAAAAGAGTTTATATTAAAAAGTGTTTTATCAAATATTCCTTCACACACCGTTTACAAAGCTGTTTAGCATCTTATTGGGTTTCGAAGGACGTGAAGGATTAAGGTTTAATATAATTTCAAGATTTGGATAGGATTCAAAACAATTCACCATGGCTTACTGGATATTTGGGACGACTTGATGTAAAGCTTTACTTATACGGTAGGGGCCGTCGTGATAAGGTAGCAGCCTGAGAAAATGCCTAGGGTTCCGAATATAGTAGCCAAAAAATAAGAGCCTATTCCTTGATTATTCAAAATAGGAGCTGTCATTAATGCATTGATGATATTTTAGGTTTATTATATCATTTCACTGGAAATCAGCATGTGCATTATAATGTAAAACCGTTTCAAATTTTTTTAAATTCTGAAATCTCAGAAAGTAGGAAAAAGAAGCATAACAGAAAATAATTATAATTTATACATACTTTTCCATAGATTTACGACGGTTTAAAAAAACCGTCGTAATAGAGGGCCTATTGTATAATGAAATGGTAAATGAAACTAAATACATTATTATTATTATTCACCTCATTTACACGTGAAGTAATTTCAATCCTTGATATTCTAGGTGTGTACCTCTAACCTAGCTGGAAAACGAAGATTTTAACAAGTGCAAAATAAACCAAAAATAAATCAAGCAGAACATTTTTCACGATCAAAATGGTGAACCGCCTTTGATTGACTGAACGTGACGTGTGAATTAGAGCGTATGACTACTTTCAATTTACGGCACCCTTCAGAATGTCGTCAACGTTAATTTTAGACGACCGTAAAATTAATTATTTTAATAATGAGCAGTGATGGAAATGGGGTGGGACGCGATAAGACAGCGTCCCAGTAACTCCGAAGATGAAAAAGAAAGAAATCATTATCTGTACCCCGTGTAACATATACCGTTCTAGGCAAAAGTCTGAGGGCTGAGCCATTTCCAAGCACTACCATGTGTGTGTGGCGAAACTTTTTACCAAGTTAAACTAATCGTTAAAAAAGTGCCTTTTTTGTTGTTGTAGAGTGGCGGGGGGGGGATCATAGAATCGATGCATTTTGCAGTGCCCTTAGTTAAACTCATTGATAATGAGGGCACGACTGTTAGGTTAAGCGTGGCTACGATGAGTTAATACCGATATCTGCTGTGGATATGTATTATATTGCGTAAATAATATTATATATTAATCTAATATTTTTAAGAATTCCTACCATTAGTTTGGTCCAAAGATTCCATTTTAATGACACACATTACAGATTTTATGAAAAATGTGGTTTGTTCTGCTGAAATTCCCAATATTCGGATCTGTTTTTATAAGTAAATAACTAAATTTAATTTTAAAACAATTGTTAAAGAAGAATCCAGTAAAAACCTATGGACCAAATATTAGCACCAACAGTTTCTGGTAAAGACATAGGAATCATGGGTGTCAGCAGGGGGAGAGAGGGCAATTCCTCCCCCTTAAAAATATATCGAAAGTTAATTTATGTTGAATATTATCAGATGTACCAAAAACTAATGTTTTTCCCTCATAGATATGTAATCTTTTTTATTTCGTTGGTTTAAAAAAGCATATCATTTATTTTTATTTATTAATATATAAAATATTTCACGAATGTTCAATAATAAGTTTCCCTTTATTTTTCGTTTTTTGGACATTTGTAGTTGTATTATAGTATGATGTATGCATTATCGCTGTATTGGCAATGCACTCATTAACCTGTACAATTAAATCATTGCCTAGAAACATTGGTTTATACCCTCCACAAATTCTTAAAACTGTTTTGCCCATCCGTGAAACAATTTTGCACCCCACCCCACTTCTGAAAAATATTCTTGTCGACGCACATGAATGAAGTTAAATCTGAAATATCAATTCCATTTTTTTTTTTATTTTACATGTTTTTTTTAATTTCAGGAAAACAGTAGCTATCGTAAAATATTTACAAAAAAGGGAATTAAGAGTAACACAATCAACATCTTTACTTTAAGGAAATGTTCAAATTATTCCTCTGCTGAACAAAAACACTCACAGAACGAAACGGGAAAAGAAAGGAATCTCTTAAAAGTTAGAGAGAATGTTCGCATTAAACAAAAACTATTCCTTAAGAATCGAGAAAGCCTTCAGCAGTCTGTTCCAGAGGGCATTAGAGACCCATTTCGATATCTTCCTGTATTTAACGATTCCGGCAATGATCTCCGTTGATGCATAAAGGCTCAAATAATTGTTTCCATTGGCAAACAGTCTCTTGTCTAGATACTTTGGAGATTTTTCACTGTTTTGTTGTTTTGTCATTATACAGAAACTTGCAAAACAGAAACTTCAAAAGTAAAGTTTAGTGATTTGTTGAAGAGTAAATTCTGAAAAAACAAACAAACCTGAAAGAGTTAATTGCTAAATTTTAAAAACTTTCTTTTTAGATTTAATGATGAGGCGAATATTGTCATTAAAATCTTGTTTGCATTTCAACGTTTGCTTTATGGAAATAATTATTTTATGTAGCAGTAAAAAATGCGTGAACTACAGCTTGTTGTAATCCATCGATAGTTGCTTATAATTCTCCGAATTCTTGTCAGACTCTTCGCGAACTTTTTCTATCAGCTATATCTTTTAACAGGCTTAGGAGTCTTTCATGTTGTTACGCTTTCCAAGTGCTGCTTTCGATAAAAAAAATATAGTGTTGTAAACGATAACGGAAAATTTCGAAATGTCGCTGACTAATGAAAATATACGCATATACAAATTTACCCTGATTGATTAAAGATTATTGATTTTAACTTGTCACGTCTAGAGTAGATCATTGCTGTAATGCTGTAGTAGTCTAGAGTAGATCATTGCTGTAGAAACGCTGTAATCATAAACTTATTGTTCTCATTACCAAACGACAATTAAAAAAATTCTCATTTTAATCTTAATTACTTACAACAATTTTTAAAACAATCAATTTTCCATTTCAGTTTTTAGTACTGGACAAAAATTTTCAAACAAATAGATTTTTCTTTTCATTACTGAATAACAATTTTTAAAACAATCGATATTCCGTTTCATTCTTCATGATTTTTAAAGCAATCAATTTCCCATATTATTATTACTCGACAATCATCTATACGCAGCATGTATTAAAATGAAACGGCATTTAACCGTTTTTGGTTTCCACTTTTTACATTGTTTCTTTTATGTAAAGATATAAACAAATGAAAACCACAAAGCCTTAACAAAAATATTATCATAAAAGGAATGAATTATGTTAATTAAGTTAGTGTTTTAAAATACATCCCCCGCCCCTATTTATATTTTTAGGAGAAATTCGTTTGCAACTAAACAATTTTACCTTACACGAATTTTTTGAAAAACGTATCTATCGTGTTAATCGGGGACTTGATGTATTCTCTTCTCATCTACGGTGAATAGAGAAAATATTAATAATGATACATTTGAAACAGCCTGTGACTATAATAAATAAAGGTACTCTTCACACCTAGAATATGGGGTGGCTCAGTCAGTAACGCACCAGGCTCGTAATCTGCAGTTCCCAGGTTCGAGTCCCAGCTGGGTCAGCGTTGAGACTTATCTCCGCAAAACTCCCGCCCTGCCCACGGTCAGTAGGGGACACCGATGGGCTTGGAGAGGCCGCCGTCCGTCGGATGGGACGTTAAACCGTGGATCCGTGTGCGGGAGAGCCACACAGTGTGCACGTTAAATAACATGCTCGATAGCCTTGACGGGAGGCTACCATCTGTCTCCCAACAGCTGTTCCAGTGGGTCCCCTCCCCCAACCTTCTCTGAGCCTTCGGGGTCCTTGTGTCCTGACCATTTAGCCCATTGTGTGCAAAAAAAGTGCCACTCAGAGATAAAACAACCAACACACCTGGTATATATAAACCAGGTATTCTTCACACTTCCATAAGGACCCCGAGTAAAAGGGCAATGTTTTTTATTTTTTCTTTCTATTGCGGTCTCGCTTTCCTCACAGATCATCTCTAAGACTATTACATTGGCATCAGACCTCTGTGGCAAGTTTGACTTGTCATAACTTGTCATGAGTTTGTTCAATTACTAAAATATTCCACCAGCCAGGAATAATTGAAATGATATTCGATCTATATATAATAAAAAAAAATAGTTGATTTTAAATCTATTTTTAGTATTTTTAGCGTCGGACATATACTATAGGGCTAAAATGAAATTATACAAAAGCACCGGTTTTGGATTTCAATGTTGGTAGGCGAGTTTGAGATTTCTAATAAGACGACCGGATTTTCGGAGGGGGGTGCGGAACACATGCCCCCCCCCTCCCGCCTCTGGGACGTCCCTGCTTTTCTACGGGTGCTGCCTGCCAATGAAGCAACTATCCAAGAAGCAAGGAACTACTCTCGCAGTACCAAAAGTAATCTGATACGAAATGAAGCGTTATTCGCAACTCTCTGTTGCTTCATTAGCAATTGCTGAAACACAAATTATATTTTATGAGATACATTCGTCAGTTCATGGACTCTCAATCTGTAACTCACCAGGATCGTAATCTGCACTTCCCATAGTCCAGTCTCCGTTAACTTCCGTTAGCCATCGATAAGAAAGCAGACACCGATGGGCTTGGAAAGGCTGCCGTCCGTCTGATGTGACGTTAAACCGTGGCCTTGTGTGCAAAAGAGCATTACCCTGTGCACGTTAAAAAACACGATGAATGGCTTTGATGGTACGCTTCCATATCTCTCCTTCAATTGAACCCCTTCCCCAACTTTCTCTGAGCTCTTGGGTCTTCGTGGTCTGGCCATTTAATTTATCGTATGCACAAAAATGCGCTCAGAGGTAATATAACCCACTTAACTGTCAGAAAATATGGTGACACACTGCGCACAAACAACGGCCATGTTATTAATGCTATTAACCACAGAAGAAACTTTCAGCCTGTTATTATCTATGGCACTTTAAGTACATTACTAGATAAAGTACGGCAATTAAAGTACAAAGGTTCGTAATTGTATATACACTGTTTCTCACAGCCACATGTTATACATGTTATATGATTTTCATGTGTGGACCAGAAATTCAATGAATTTAAAGTGAAACCCTTCAACACTATAGCAGCATTTTAGCCTCAAGAATCGAAGATGTAGATTTTATCTCCAGCTCTTGTGTAGTTGTGAAATCATTACCTTTAAGCATTAAATCAATTTATATAACACCCATTACGAGAAAAGGGTAAAAAAAGGCTTTAAACTCTTATAGTCCTAAATTTTTAATCAATATACTGTATTTTTGATGGCAATTAGGCAAGGGTAAAAAAATTCATCCGTCAGCCAGGCGGACCGGTGCAGTTTTGCACACTTGCTACAAATGATTATCATTGTAATGAGATTCATTACGTTCTATCAAATATATCATTTTCAAGGTTCATTAAGACAAAACACAGAAAAAAGTCTTCTGAAATTAATTAGGAGATATTTTATTTTTATATGTAGGTCAAGAGATATTCCTATTCAACTAAATGGTAGTTTAGAGAAATTTTCCGTTTTTCCCGGTTTTTTGCTTTTTTTTTGAGTAGTTATTTTTTAGAATCCATTTACCATAAAAGAAACTGAAATTTGATGCGTAAGAGTTTCTCAATAAACACAATAAACGGATCAAATTTCATCAAAATAAAAAAACAAATGCCTAGATTGAAAGTAATTTTTTTCATATGGAACTGTCACATTTCGACCTTAATGCAAATCTATTAAAAGTGAATACAAGAAAATGAATTTATATTGTAACAGCGAATTAGGGTACCTCAAATGACTGGATTTACACAATGTGGTCTGCTATCGTTTCCTGTTATTTTGAAGTGTTTACGTTTATCATTAGTAGCAAAAGTGAAAAGAAAAACAGCTCTTTTAATAGTTACATCCGCATTAGAGATGGGGAAATAACGCCCTAGTACTAAAACCTTATGTTCTTAGTTTCAAGTCCTCAGTCTGCATTGAATTTCCCCGCTAACTCCCGTTCAGCCTTCGGTGAGAAAAGGGACACAGATGGGCTTAGAAAGTCCGTCATCCTTCGCATGGGACCTAAGTAGTGTTTTCATGTGCAAGGACCATATTCTGTGCATGTTAAAGATCACACTAGATAGCACAAGCGAGAAATTTTTGTTTCGTAAGAGCTCTGCACTGGATCTCCTAATTTTTGAACAGCTCTGAAGCCTTAGGGGTCTGTGTAGCTTGGTCACTTGGACTAAATATCGCGTTCAGATCAAAAATACCCTAATCAATACTGCTGTTTACTTATTTGAGGATATTCATTGAAATGGTTTTCAGACTGATACTCATACCACAATACCAGATGTCGATGTCAATGTCTACTAACAATAAAGTAAATTTTCTTCATTCTGCATATTTTCATAGTCTGCAAAATGCTAGTAGAGGCAAGGAAGCGATTTCAGGCTAAATCACTTCATGTCCATGATCGTTGATTAACGCAGCAGAGATGTTAGCATAATGCCACTAGTTTGCATCACATTTACACTACTTTCTTATTCACCTCACTGTATTTATACAAATTGAAACCTTTGGTTTGAATTGTTTTATCTCTAAGCGGTACTTTATTTGTTTACAATAGGCTAAATGGGCAAGTCACAGGGACTTTAGGAACTCATAGAATGTAGAGGAATGGTACACATTGCACAGCTGTTAGGAGACAGATGTAAGCCTCCAGTCGAAACCATCCAGCGTGTTCTTTAACGTGCACAGAGTATAACTTTCACGTACACGGCACCGCAGCTTTAGGTCTCATCTAAAAGGCGGATGTCTTTCGAAGTCCTGTGGTGTCCTCTTTCTGACATTGGGCAGGAAGGGTTTAGCGGAACTAAATCTCTATCTGGCACTGCTGAGACTCAAACTTGGGAACTGCAAATTACGAGCCTGGCGCGCTACCAACCGAGACAACTTTGTGCCTTATAGAATCATTATGTTCTCTCCAATAATCACATGTTGGGTAATACCAAACAGGACCTTGCTAGAAATGGCCTACAGTGACCAAATGCAGCAGCTGCAGCTCAGGACAGACATGTCTGGAGAGGAATATTACACAGTCTGATAGGGCTTCCGTAGCCCTTGAGGATTTTGATGTATATATTAATCACATGTATGTATATGCTTAGAGGACTGGCTGAATCTTCCAATCTAGAAATTTATAGTGACCTGTTTAATAAATCACCTTTGGAATTAGAATGATGAAAATGTCATAATTGCCGATTTGTCATACCTTTTAGGAATTTTAAACTGACTACTCTTTTCTTATTTTCTTATTATTATTTTTATCAATTACTTATTTTCAATTGGGAGATAATTTGGTTCTTATTCAATCTCTTTTAATTTCTCCATCTGACAACTAATGAATATCATTTTTTACTTCTCCATGTCCCATGAGGGCAGAAAAGGAAAATTAATTTTGAACTGAAAGATAAATTTAAATTAGGTTCTCCCCCTGCAAGCTACTGAATTACTTATCAACAAATAATTTGGAGTCGATAAATTCACACAGATGCTGCGATGTTAAAGGCCACCATAAAAATGAGAGATTTCTAATTTTTTTGGCGAAAAAGCATTATCATCAGTCAGGCTGCTTAGCTTAAATAAATTACTTGGTTAACGTTAGGTGATTAAAGTGATACAGTGCGGAACAATTATGTTCTGTTTTAGAAAGCACGTATTATTCTTGGAGTTTTTGTATTCCTCACGAATGATTAAATGATACTTCCAGCAAAATATGAATTTTTGTTAATAAGAGTTGATTCAGAAGGAATTAGTAAAATGATATTGATTTATTGCCTTTTTAAAACTTTCAGAATAAGCGTTAGAGCCATAATGATTACTAATGGGTCGCCACAGCAGATGCAAGGTAGTATTAAGGATTCTAAGCACTGTTACTTTGTTTTTTACAAAAATTTACTCTCCCCGACAGTGAAGTTCCCTTAAACTTCCAATCCGTCATATGGGTTTGACCAATCCATCGTAAGGGTATGAGGTTTCTGGTGTTAAGTTTCTGATTTACGCGGAATTGTTTTACCTCTGAGCAGTACTTTTGCAAACAATGGGCTAAATGGCCAAGTCACAAGGTCTCAGAGAAGATTGGGAGAAAGGGACCCACTGGACAGCTATTAGGAGACATATGGCAGCCTCCCGTTCAGGTCATCCAAAGTGCTTTTTAACGTGCACAGGATATGGCATACAGCCCCGCATACGGGACCATGGCTTTACGTCCCATCCGACGGACGGCGACCTTTAGAAGTCCATCGGTGTCCCCCTACTGACCGAGGGCAGGATAATCAGAGATCATCTCAACGCTGACCCAGGTGAGACTCAAACCTGGGAACTGCAGACTACGAGACTCACGACTGACTGAACGGTACTCTGATTTACGCGGATTTCTTAGAAAATTTACGTTACTGAAGATCTGAAGGGTGGGCGTTATAATCCACTTTGGGTATGCCACTGCTTCCCCATAATCTTAATAAAGGTTGTGTTATTTTTTCGTTTATTTTCTTCGATATTATACATTAAAAATTTTATAAGAAACATGATTTTGTTTCGCAGCCAAAATTTTCTTCCCCCTCCTAAAAATGTGCCACTGAAAGCTTTTGGATTGATCTCTATCAGTTTGATTTAGTTAGTCAAATATCGCTTTGCGAATCAATACACTCTCTATACAATTTTAATACGAAACAAAACACATAAAAATGATATTCAATTTGCTATGAACTTCCACTTTCCTATATAAGTCAGACCTTTCCAATACGCACACAAAAATATGGCTCTACCAGAGTAAATTTTACTTCATCGTTTGTGAAGTGCCGCGATGTCTGTGCTGGAATATTCACCTATTATCCATGCTCAAATCATAAACCGATATTGAAGAAAGCGTTCTATACGTAGGGTACCCAGGATTTAGTTTCAGAGAGGGGTGGTGGTGGCGAGAATTTAGTTTCAGAGAGGAGGGGCTGCGAGAATTTAGTGTCGGGTGGTGGTGGGGTGTGTGTGTAGAATTTAGTTTCGGATGGAGGGGGGGGGGGTGTCTAAGAGTAAGAAAATTGACCCACACCAATTTCGATGATTATTGAGGTCGATCCTTTCTGAACCCTGTTAAAGGTAAAATATTTCTGACACATCTTAAATTATATGAACAGAAATGCATTCCATACAACCATTTTTCTAACTTCGTATTATATTGCTTTAAAATAATTATCATGTTTAAAAATCAATTTATGCTGAGAAGATTTGAGCAGAATTTCCCAATTAGGGGTTAAAATGATATTCTATATGAAATGCGTTTTTAGTTTTTTTTAATCTATTTTTAGTATCTGACATAAAATACAGGGCTGAAATAATATTATACAAAGATAACTGTTTTGGATTTTAAAGCAGATAGAGGTTGAGATTAAGTACAAGACGACAGGATATTCGGGCCCTCTGGGTACGTCTCGGCATCCCTCCATCAACACGCTAGATTATCCTGGGAAATCACCGTGCAAACTGAAACTAACAACTCGTGGGAAAAAAAGGGGGATAGGTTCCGAAAAAATCCATGTTATCAATAAAATGCATATTGAAAGCTTTATTTATACATATTTATCTCAAATTTAAGTTCTGCAGTAATAATAAACATTAATGTAACATTATTTTGTACTTTTTTTATACTATTTCAGATTAATTTCTGACATTTTTTTTTAATTCACGAAAATACTCATCGTTTAATGTTGATGTACACTATCGAATTTGAAGATAAAATTTGAAAGAAGGTCATTCATGAACTGAATATCAATTAGGATTTAAGCATTTGTACCAACATTTAACGCCTTATTTTGCAAAATTAGTATTTATTTACATGATATTTTATGAAACACGCATTTATCCTATGTAATAGTCTACAAAGTTAAACGTGTTAAAAATTTGATAAAATAAGTTTTTACTTGTCTTAAAAAATTGGTCTAGAAAAGTAAGATAACGCTGTCGATTCAAAGCAGATTATTTTTAAGATGTCTTAAAGTGTGACTTTTATCGTGTCATGATTAATTCAGAACTCTCAAGTGCGATGTTAGCGGTAAATTTCGTTCTTCGCCAGCAACACTCAACTACGTCATAATGGGGCGGGGGTGGCTCAGTCGGTAGCGCGCCAGGCTCGTAATCTGTAGTTCCCAGGTTCGAGTCCCAGCTGGTTCAGCGTTGAGATTTATTTCCGCAAAATTCCCCGCCCTGCCCACGGTCAGTAGGAGACAGCAATGGGCTTGGAAAGGCCGCCGTCCGTCGGATGGGACGTTAAGCCGTGGCCCCGTGTACGGGAGAGCCATACCCTGTGCACGTTAAAGAACACGCTGGATGGTCTTGACGGGAGGCTACCATCTGTCTCCCAACAGCTGTTCAAGTGGGTCCCCTCCCCCAACCTTCTCTGGGCCTTCGGGGTCCATGTGACCTAGCCATTTAGCCCATGGTGTGCAAAAAAAGTGCCGCTCAGAGGTAAAACAACCCAACCCAACTACGTCACCCGCGTGCACAGATCGTTTGGTGATCAGTGCAAACCGTGTTATTCCACACAAAAAAATGTCCTCTTAAGAGGAAAGACCTACAAACAGTGACCGAGTTATTAAAAAAAAAAACTAGGTAATTAAATCTACATAAATCGAGAGTCGACTGCATATCGCCACAGAAAATCGGGATATTTGACAGACATATATTAGACATATATTTCGGGATTATACGTCCGAAAATTGTCTGTTTTCTAAAAACCGGAACATATGGACACCATATGGCTGCGTCATCTCTTGCCATACTCCGTCGCTGCTGATAAATACAGTGCTTTCTTTTCAACATCGGTTACTGTTTTGAGTATAAATATCTCCTAACCGCTGAATACTCCTTCATGCATATCGCGGGATTATACGGGTGATGCAGATATTTCTCTCATAGCGACAGATGTTTCTTCTGGTATATTGGAAAGGTTTGATTTATAATGGAAATATAGTATACATATATTACACTTTTTTATGTCCAAAAGCCTTTTTTTTTATCCTCTACACCGCATGGAAGGTAGGTCTATAAAACCTTTATATCCAGGATGATACTATTCGAAATTTATGTTCTATCCAATAGCGACTCGTGAGTTTTTAAATGGGTGGGGCCAGTATAATTATTTATACAGAGAAACCAACTAGGAAGGGGAGGTGATGGCTCAGATTGTAGAGGGCAACGTCGGCTAATTTCTCCACTAACCCCAATTCTGACCTCGGTGAAATAGTAGCATCGATTGGAAAAGAACATAATGTATGTACGTGTAATAAAATTTTCATATATATATATATTGTGATTTATGTCAGGTATATACTCCATGATTTAATTTAAGGGTGGGATTCGAGAATTTATCCTCTGGGATGGAGGGGGGGGGGGACTTAAAGATTCCTCGTGATATTTCGTGCTGATAATTAAAGACATACAAGACGTTTTGAGTGTATTACTTTACTAAATACGTATTGAAAAGAAATAAAACGGGGAAGATACATTAGAGAGCAAATATCCAGAAAGAATATTACTTTTATTTTTTATTCCAATTCCGAGTTTAATGTTTTAGTGCATATATTGCAGAAATGTTGTGGGGGTCGGCACCTCTGGCCCCTAAGGACGAACTGCCAGTGGTTCAATCCAATATCTTTAAATATTCCACGGATATTATTATACGCGAAAGACTTGTTTTAGAAGATTGAGTTTCGAGTTTGATTACTTGACAGCAGCCAGATATCTTTGAAACTATAATATATATTTTGTTATCAAACGCAACTAAAAATACATTAATCAAAGTTTCGCATTTCAAAGAAAACGAAATTTTTCAGAAGTTACATATTATAGTATTATTCATTGGACGTCATTTAGAATTAATGTGAATATCCAAAAGGTCAAACGGATATATTTTTTTAGCTCAAATTTCTTCTCGAGAAATGAGAAGTAATATTCTTTTTTTTTACTTTATTCCGTTCTTCCAAATAAATTTATTTTAAAAGTTTTCGCAAAAAACTTTTCAAAGCACTGTCATTACTTTGTTTTCGATATTTTCTGCTTCATAAGACAAAGAGAGAGAGTGAAAATCTGGGAAAAAAAAGACGCATACTTCTAGAAAAGTTTAAGAGAATTTTGCTTTAACTTGGAAATCAGTGTCCATTGTTTGGTTTCAAAATCAAGTGAAATATGCGCGTGCGTATGAAACGAGCTAGTCGGCGAAAACAACAGAGCAGCTGTGCAGCATATTAACGAAAAGGAAACGAGTTGCGGCCTAAGCGAAGGCGGGTAACTAGTAAAATTATATGGCATGAAAACTTTGATTATCTGTTGCCTTAAAAGTTTCAGGGGGCATAACTAGCTTCTTTTTTGAAGTATGACGCTATCAATGTACAACAATATCAGGTATGAAAGGTATTTACTGAGTAGTTTGTGTTTCATGAAGAAGTTCTATATACTAACATCTTGTTAGTACATAGATACAAGATTTTAACAAGATGTTAGTATCTAAAAACATCTCGTTAGTTAAATTCTAGAACGGAAAGCAGCAGTCCGACATAAGCAGCATCAAGGTGATGCGGATTTAGGGACATAATAGGTAATATTAAATAAATTTAAGGCTTTTAAGCAAATGATAATAATAAAACACTAGGAAATATAATAACAACACTATGAAACATAACGAAAACAATGTTGAACAGCTAATACTATGAATATGTTTCACGCCAACTAGAGATTGATTATATGCACTAAGATAGTTAAATGTGCATTAAAAAGCACGAAATATACAATAAAAATAAAACATATATATTTATGAATGAATTCCATTACTTTACAGAGAGTTGCCATATTCAGTATCTAATAGTATTTATTTTTGCTTTTTTATCAGAGTTATTTATTTGTCAATAAATCTTTAAAAAATTCCTGCGCAAGTGAATTGTAACTAGATGAAGTTTATATGTATTTTTATATATAAAAACTCTTTTTCTGTTATAATTTCTTATCTCTTCTTCATGTTGTTCTTGACACATTACATTGTAAATATAGTATTGAATTAAATTGTAAATGCAATATAATAGGGAAAACTCTATTGAATTTGCAGGTAAAAAAAATCTTTTCTTCGTTCCAAAAACGAAACATAGAAAGATTTTTCAGCCTGGGAGTTGGGAGCTGTACTTCTGTAACTTGAGGTTACCAGCGAATCCTGAAAGGACTGCATTCTCACTGATGTAGACAGAGCTGCCTTTAGGCGGATGCGAATGGTGTGTCGCACCCGGCCGGTAATCAGACACGACCTGCACTTCAAAATAACAAATGTCGAACTACCCATGCACCATTTTACAACATAGAAGCCAAAATGTTAGCCAAAAAAGCCACCATCATTTCTTTGAACATTTCTGTAGCTAAAACAATGATAATAAAGTTAGAAACTATCTCAAGAAATTAAGGAGGTTTTGAGGTGAGCGTTTATACGTGAGATAGCATGTATAACGTTGACAGAAAGTTTTGTAACTGTCAGACCTACTCGGATGGAGAATTAAAAAAAAAGTTACGAGGAAACTGAGTGCATAAAGTATATGACGGAATTACGGGATACCTTAATGTACGACAGGGAAACATGACTGGTTGCTTTGTTAATCTGAATGGCTGCACTCTTGAGAAGTTGTCTCAGCTTAATTATCTTCGGAGCTATTTAATAGATACAGGTGTTGTGCGGCATGAGATTAACAGATGAATAGAGATTGCTGCCTGGACTTTTAAGAACCTATGGGGAGTGTGGAAAAATAGGCATGTACACCTAAAGACTAATATTAAGCTGTATAATAGTTGAATTATCTCTAAGATCAGTTATGGTAGTGAAACTTTGACGTTTTGTAAACAAGATAACAGGAAATTTGATGCTTTCGATTCTAGATGCTTACGCAGTATCTTGGGCATTATTATTATCAACTTTGTAAGTAATGATGAGGTTAGGCAAAGGAGTCGGCAACCTCCTTTAAGTAGCATAATGTGCAGAGAAAGACTCCGTTGGTTTGGCCATGTTGCCCGTATGGATAATTATAGATTGGCGAATAGGGTTATGAACAGTGTGCCTAAAGCCCTCAGAAAGAGGGGGAGACCTAGGATACGGTGGGCAGACAATGTCAAACAGGACCTTGTTAGAACTAATGTGCAGTGGCCAGATGCAGCAGATGTAGCTCAGGACAAGATAACAGGAAACTTGCTTGGAGAACTAAATTGCGTGATCTGGTTGGACTTCCGTAGCCCATGACTGCTTGAGGATGATTATGATGATATTCTATTTCGCCATTTTCAAACAAATCTCTAATTTTTTTATTTTTAAATAATATTTTTGTAGGTTTATGGCGGATTCAATTTAAATGGTAATTTGAATTTTGTCACATGGGCAAATAGGCCACTCCAAATTACATCCTACTCGCAACGACAAACTACATCCTGCTTGCTAAAATACTTGCTGTTTCTGGGTATACATGTGTTTCTATCAGCTTTCCTCTAATCAGCTTACTGCCATTACGGGGATGAGTACGAGGAAACTAATGAGTGCATAAAATAGATGACGGAATTACGGGATACCTGAATGTACGTCAGGGAAGCAAGACTGGTTGCTTTGTTCTTTAAGATCAAACCTGTTTTTCCTCTTCCTCCGAAAGTATTCCTAATCTCCCCACCAAAAAAAATTACTTCTGTTGCTATAAGATTTCGTGCTAAAGTCTAGAAAATAGACAAGAAAAAGCACATGATATAATAATGCAGAGCAAATACGTGCTTTTTATCACTAAACTCATTAATTATACGCATTTATATAGGCTCGGATTTAAGATGGAGCCAAGGGGCCCATAGGCTAGTAAGGAAAGGCAGAAAAATTATTAAACTTGTGCATAGTTCACGCATTTTTCCGAAAACGTTTAAATACTTTTAAAACGGAGGGGGTTATACTGCAAAGGAAACTGAGTCTTTGCTCTCCCCCCCCCCCCCCGACACACACACTTATTTTTTATCGGTTCCAGGGCTGGATTTTTATGTACTGAAGTGTGAAGTAGAAAAAAAAATAATTTGCGTATAATCCAATACGTAGTGATAAAATTTTCGTACTTTATAACAATATAGTTTGAAATTGATTATAATTAGGATGACTATATTTCGAATGGTGAAAACCAGGACATCCCCGTTTGAGAAACCTGAAACCCCCGGACAACTTAGTAAATATTCCGATTTCAGTTTAATTCTCAATGGTTTACTGAAACTTGAATATTCTTCCTCGGAAGTGACCACCCAGGGAAAATGGAATTTCGAGGTGCGTTCAAAAAGTTCTTAACATGCATTTGCAGAACAAAAACCATTTCATTTGCTTCAACAAAACTTTTACTGTCCTTCAAAGTATTTCCCTCCAGCATCTATGCAAAGTTGCCGACATATACGCCAATTCTGGACCGTTTGGAGGTACTCCTCTGTTGGGAAATACTCCGCAACTCTGAATGAACGCATTTTGCAAAGGCTTGCACCTTGTAAAAGGCTTCCCAACAAGTTCCTTTTAATTTTTGGAATCAGCCAAAAAAAGGCAAGGTGCAAAATCGAGTGAATATACAGTATGGAATAGCTGTTTGATTTTTTTCTGCTCTAGATAGGACGTAACGTGCCGAGTTTTGTGAGCACTAGCATTGTCATGAAGAAGGAGAACCCTTGACATGCCTGTTTTTGGACGCTGCTCCTTCATCTCCTTAACCATTTGGGACAAAACATTGTTGGTAAGGTAATAAGGCCGCTGTCAGTCGGATGGGACGTTAAGCCGTGGCCCCGTGTGTGGGAGAGCCATTTATAGTCATTTTTCAAAGTAAGTAATTTTACATTTTTCAAAGTAAGTTCGTTGGGAATTGAAAAAAAATTATAAACATCGTCTTCCTTGAGCGAAAGTCTTGTCGGAGGATTTGGGGGTGCTTGTTAATCCTTCATAAAACATAGTTGTCGAGCTTTCTGAGAGTTGAATGGTAATAAAACTACGTCTTATCACCTGACAATGTCTGTTACCGTTTGAGGCCACTAGACTCAAACTTTGCCAGCATCTACTTGCACGAGTCGACTCTAGCCATTTTTTGCTGTTTCAGTTTGGTGGGTAAGAATTTGGCACAGATCGTTCGTAACTTTAAATTTTAGTGAATAATTGCTTCCGCACTGCCAATCGATGCACTGGCATCTAAACATATTACCTGAAAGGTGATGTGGGATTTTCCTTCATGAGTTCACAAACAGCAGCGATGGTTCTCACGTTCACGACCTCCTTCGGTATTCCTGCACTAGGGAGGTTTACGAAGCTCAGCCGTCCTTCTCTAAATTTGCGTATCTATCCCGTAACAATGCAAATGAACAGGCACGATCCCCATAAACTTGTGATAAATCGCATTAATTGTTTTCTCTTCGTCCCAAGTTGCATCTTTGTGAAAAACTAAAATATTTCTCTGTCTTTCGTATGCTCCATAGCAGCAAGGCACATATTTCGGTGACCAAACTTTACACGTCGCCAGCGAAGAGAGAAATGATGATACGGCCTTTTATTTTAACACGTAATGACAAGTGGAGAAAAGTTTTCAAACAGGTCGTAGCTCGTTAACTTCGGTGGTTTCGAGGATTTGGGTTGGGTTGTTTTACCTCTGAGCGGCACTTTTTTGCACACCATGGGCTAAATGGCCAGGTCACATGGACCCCGAAGGCTCAGAGAAGGTTGGGGGAGGGGACCCACTGGAACAGCTGTTGGGAGACAGATGGTAGCTTCCCGTCAAGGCCATCCAGCGTGTTCTTTAACGTGCACAGGGTATGGCTCTCCCGCACACTGGGCCACGGCTTAACGTCCCATCCGACGGACGGCGGCCTTTCCAAGCCCATCGGTGTCCCCTACTGACCGTGGGCAGGGCGGGGAATTTGCAGAGATAAATCTCAACGCTGACCCAGCTGGGCCTCGAACCTGGGAACTACAGATTACGAGACTGGCGCGCTACCGACTGAGCCACCCCCGCCCGGTTTCGAGGAACGAGTACAAATCTACAGACACATGTAAGAACATTTTGAACTCCTTTCGTAACTAAGGCAGTTGGACAACGGCGTAATAGGCATATGAGGATATAGTAATACAGGGTATCTGAGAAACAATGGATATATTTCGAACATGTTCCATGAGGAAATAAAAAAAATAAGGGAATACAATTTTCATCATATAAAAAATCAAACTCAAAACATTTATTTCATTTCAACCTGAGAAAGAATGGCTACAATTTAAACATGTTTCATGAGGAAATGTTTCTGAGAGACCGCATCGTCCTTGGTGTAAAAGGTATCATGGCCTCAAATACGGGCATTTGAATACTGGATGGATATTGTAGGAGCGACAAATGATGCTCAAGTTGAAGTGAAATAAACTTTTTTAGTTTATTGTTCATTTGGTGAAAACTGTATTCTCCTAATTTTATTAATTTCTTCTTGAACATATTTGAAATGTAGCCATTCTTTTTCGGACACCCTGTATATTATCGAATATATTGGAATTTTTTCTCATTATGTGAATGAAAAAGCAATTTTAAAGCACTCTACCTTTGAAAATAAACTTTTTTTGAGAGAAATTTGATTTATTTATTCCTTATTTATGAACGAAAACAACAAGAATTTTTAAGCGGGACAAATACTAAACTGTGAAGGGACGCCGGGACAGCATCCAAAATCTAAAACGTATGGCCACTCTACCTATAATGAATGAACTGAAATGTTGGAAAAGTAGGTTCAAGAATACTTCTAGTGTAAAAGGACTACAACACATGTGCGTTGAATTAACTGACAACAAATCTACATGATTCATCTGTTATTGACGCTCTGTAAAATTTTGTTTTAAAAAGGAAGAAAGTAGTTTCCTACAAATAAAAAAGGGTAGAGCTACATTAAGCTTGTCTTGATTTCTTATAAACACTTACACAAGTAGTGAGGTAAACTAACCACTAGACAAGGTAGCAATTAAGCAGCAAAAGTAATGCATAAGGAAATTTTATATTTTGATATCATAAAAAATACCCCCTCAAGCAGCTGCTTGCCACAGAGGTCTGACAGGAGCCTGTCAGTTTATATGCCACAGTAGAAGATTTGAGAGGATGGCAGGACCTCAGCAGAAAGCAACACGAACATCATGCCTTACCCGGGGCTCGAACCCAGGTCCCGTAGATCAGTAGCCAAGCGCGCTAACCACTCGGCCACGGGACGGCTATCATAATCATACACTGTGAATAAACTAAATTCGCGAGTAATGTAAAATCTCGTCAATACACTCGATTTCATCAGTACAGTTCTAGGCTGAGAGGATATAAGTATATAATATGCAATGCATTATGAAAATCATGGCTTAATATTATGTGCTTTTGCTGGAAAATAAACATTGCCCCAATTCAAATTATACCTTAATCTCTTAATTGAAAATATTTAATGATTACTGTTCGAAGCTCAAATAAACAAATCATCCGAAAATAAATCTTTAATAGTTCTTTCTCTACTTTACACTCCTTTTTTTCAAAGAGAATTTAATAGTTTGTTTCTTTTACTTTTCCTTTGAGTTCGTTCCTAAATGCGCTCTTTATTATGATCTTATTCTTTTGCTTTCTACCTTATCAATTTCATACATTTCCACATTTTCATTTATTATTTTTATAAGTAACAATATTCCTTTTATTTTTTTCTCCTTTCAAATTACCTTCGTATACTAATTTCTCTCTTTTAATATAGAATTAAATAAATAATTCCTTGCTCTATTTCCGTTCTATTTCATTTATTTGCTTATTCACTTTCATTTTTCTTACTATTTTTTTCACCTCCATTAATTATATTCCCATTCTCTTTTAGGTAATTGACAATTTCTACTCATCCTTTTTTCCCCATTGTTTTTTCGTGTTTTCCTGCTTTTCGTCGAAAAAAATAACAAAAATAAATAAATAAATAAATTAGACATTAAATCAGTCGAATACACGATTACATGTTCGTAAATAAAATATATTCACCAAAAAAATCAGAATCTATGTGAATTATTTTCACCATTGTATGAAAAAAGAAATATTAACCAATGAACTTTTACCCCATTTTATGAAAAAAGAAATATTGACCAATGAAATTTTTCACCATTTTATGAAAAAAGAAATATTGACCAACGTTATGAAAAGAAATCTATTAATTCTAAGGTCATTTTCAATATTTTCCCCTTTTCAGATTGTTTCACATTTCCATCAGAATTGGGATCATACATTCATTTTAACATTTAAACTTCGCCTTGACCTATAACAGTGAAGTTACACAAATTGCATTATATTTTTTTCAGTAATATTACGTACCCAACATTACTCCATAAACACTGGTAGAGTTCTAGCGTTAATTTTGTTTATGCATCTAAGGGACCTGGGTTCGAGCCCCGGGTAAGGCATGGATGTATGTGTCGTTTATTCTGCTGAGGTCCTGCCATCCTCTCAGACCTTCTACTCTGGCATATAAACTGATAGGCTCCTGTCAGACCTCTGTGGCAAGCAGCTGCTTGAGGGGGTATTTATTTTTATTTTTTTTTATAGATTTCAAAATTTTTCAAAAATGGATTAATATATAAATATTAAGTATACTTAAATTACTAAACGTTTAATGTTAAGCATATCGAAATTTCAAATATTTTTTTCATATATTACACTTAATAAGGGTATAATCATAAACAACGAGCAAACGCACCTAAATTTCGAAATATATAAATATCAAACATCCACAAACTAGCATACACAAATATACCATATTAAACTTATGAAGATTGCTAAAGAACTTGAAAACTTTCGAATTTCGCAAAATGTTAATTCATCACAGTTGTGATAAGGAACCATTAATGAAGCAATAAAAACAGTTGTAAGAGACAATGAGACAAATTTATGTAAAGGAATCTAAAATTTGAAACAGTAGTAATAATAATAGTAATATGTGAAAAATGCCATTAAACATAAACACCAAATATGTAAAAGTTATATATACAGTATATACATACGCAGTTAATGAAATATAAGATTATAGGCAATATCGACAAGTAAAATATCTGCAAACTTACTGTAAAATTGCGTTGTCAACGTTGACTCTGGTTTTCCTGCTTCCTTTATTTTCAGAATCCTAGCCTGGCTCTGAAGATCATCAGCAAAAGCAAAATCCTCTCCATGTTCCGTAGTAAAGATCGGATGCGAGTCAGGAGTTTCAGTAAGAGCGTCTATAGTCTCCTCTCCAAACGTCCCATCCACAACATTCAGCGGATCAAACGTTGCACGCTCTCTAACACCAGATACGGGAAGAGGAGGAGTGTTGTCAGCGACATTCATCTTTTCTACTTGAAGCTTAACCGATCACTGAACTTCTTAAAGACATTACTCTTTGTTTCCGTTTAGAAGCCTCAAAAGTAATCTTTGAACAAACTTAAATTCAAATTATAAACCCTTTACGCACTCCACGTTTCTCGTACTCCAGATGTCTAGAATTCCCATCCCTGTTTCATCAAGATGCGGATTTTCAATGAGAAGAAATGTGATGGATTTTGTTTCCCCAATGTTGTCGATTCCTTTACGAACACGTCTTCCCCCTAGCGCGTGAACTTCCGAAATAACTGTCGGCACCTTCGCCAGCAACTAGCTCGAGGGTACCTCGTCTGGTACCTGATGATCTTCGTGAGCTTGCTGGTATATGATGCGCATGCGCTTGTTAGAAATCGATAGTTTCCATGTAAGCGCTCTCTGGCTCTATCTTTCTCCTTCTCTCTTTAAACCACGCTCTCTTTTCTTCCGTCTATCATTTGTTATTGGCACTTTTCTGCACGTAATGATAGAGATGGTCCCAATCTTCCTCCAGGTTGAAAAGTCGAAGAACATTAATGATGATGACTTTTTTTTTCATGAAAAAAATGGAAAGATACAGAATGTAAACGAACGGTTGGTATCGAATAGATAAAGGTCGATTTAGGACAAGACTCGTTGTTAGTGTAAGGGAAAGTTTGTATTGTGAAGTTGTAAGAAAAGTGTAAGCATTCATTTGATTTGTTTGCTGTTTTTTCCTGTGAACAGAACCTGGGGTGACGTTGACGAATAGAATAAGGAATCATGTGTCCAATTGCAATGTCGGTGATCTTCTGCGCTTTCGCCTGAGATGCATTTTATGAGAGCCAATATTGTTACAAATCTATATATTTTTTGTAACTGTGATATTTGAACTCAGTTCCTTTTTTTTCCCCTAATGAATAGGATTTACAATTTTATACAGTTATAACAATTGAATTTTTCAGAGCATCAGACAAATGCCCGTGTTACCAGGATCTCTAACACGCGTTTCAGTTTTAGCAATGTCATCTCACTCCCTGCTACACCACTAAACCTCTGGGTCTTTTGATTTTTCTTTCGGTGATATATTACCACACCGTCATGCCCTACACCAGAGGGGCTCTTAATTTTGTTTTCGATCATATCACACCTTCTCGCGATACTATTACACCACTGAGACTCTTCGTTCTTTCCCAGTGATATCTCATTTCCGCACTGGGGCTCTTCGTCTTGTTCCCTGTAATATCTCCCCTCCATACTATATCCCACAGAACTGGAATTCTTTATTAAGACTCCAGTGATATCTCAACTCAGCGTATACCACTGTGAGTCCTCTATTTTCTCCCAGCGAAGATTTACCTCCGTCCAGTTACTAAATTCCTGGTGTTCGTTTTACTTCCAGAAATTCCTTTCACCTCCGCAACTAGGTCACTGAATCGCCTTAGAAGCGACATTCTATGAAGAAATATTTAGGGCTCAGTTAAGTACCTAGGATTTAGTTTCGGGGAAGGAGCTGAGAATGAGACTTGAATAGGGTTTTCCAATTATTAAAATATTCCACAGGACAGGAAAGGTTAAAATAATATTGGAAAAAAAAGGGGGAGAAAATTTTTACAGTTGTTTTTAAAATCTGTTTTTGGTATCTAACATATATAATACTATGGAGCTAAATTAAAATTATTTAAAGACACCTTTTTGTATTTCAAAGTAGGTAGTTAAGTTTGAGATTTTCCACAACACATTTCTCATTTACGGCATTTCTCATTTACGGGCATTCCTCATTTCACTTTACCTCTGCACGGCACATTTATGCACACAATGAACCCAATGGCTCAGAGAAGGTTGGGATGGGAACCCGCTGGACAGCTGTTAGGACACAGATGAAATCTTCCTGTCAAAGCCATCTAGCGTTTTCTTTAGCGTATTCTTTTCCGGACATCCTGGTTTTCTCTTGGGTACTTCCCTAATAGGGGAGTGAGTACTGAACTCTAATTTCCTTGCGTTTCTTACTCCATTTATAGCTTAACCATTTAGATTACTGGCAACAAAATAGTACAATTCAGAGATGAAATAAGTCGAAACTTTTGCTTAAAGTGTACAACTTGTGGCACATGTGAAATAAGAAATGCTTTGGCTGGAAAAGGTAAAAATTATAAGGAAATAAATCCAGAACTTAGTTTACAACTAATGGACTTTTTGGATATCAGAAACAATTAACGAAGTTCTGATTCTACTGATCTCTCTTGCATTTCTTGCTTACGGGTCGCGATGCTTTTCCTATGCAAAGCACTTTTGTGCACGCAATGGGATAAATACCAGGTCACAAGTACCCCAATGATTCAGAGAAGGGGACCTGCTGGACAGCTGTTAGGTGACAGATAAAACCTTGCCGTCAAGGCCATCCAGCGTGTCAGTTATGGTTCTCCTTATTACAAAGGACACGACTATACGTCCCATCCGACGGACGGTTGCCTTTCTCAACCCATCGGGTCCCCTTTCTGACCCAGGTCACAATGATTTCATGTCATTTCTGAATAATAATAATGATTTCATGTTCTTTCTGACCCAGGTCATGATGATTCTCATTTATATCTCGTTTTCTTTGAAAACGAGATAACAGTTTCGCTTTGTCGTCTGTCCTTCTGTAGACATCGAACATTTTTGTTTACAGAGATAAATTAAAAATTCTTTTTGTGTTGGATTGGCATTGATGAAATATTGCGATATGCACTTAACGAATTCTCTAAAGCTATAATTATGACCTCTAGCGGTGAAAACGTTGAAAATTCCAAAATTTCAAACGAATATTGCAAACGATGTATTTATGCCAGAAATTTGAAATTTTGATGGTGGAATGTGAAGGTCACGAAGTTTCGATTGCTATCAATGAGTTGACCCCTTAGACCCAGAGGGAGTAGGAAAACACACCTTTTTAATTTTAGCAGATAACTGTTTGTTTTTAGAGATAAATGAAAAAATATTTTTGGGTTAGATAGGAATTGATAAAATATTATGATTCACACTTTTTAAATCTTCCGAAAACTATAATTGCGCTCTCTAAAGGTGGAAAAATTTGCAAATTCCAAAATTGTAAACGAATATTGCAAACGACATATTTAAGCTAGAAATTTTAAATTTTGGTGGTAAAATGCAAACGGCATGATGTTTCCATTGGGGACAACGAATTGACCTCTTAGCCCAGGTAAGCAGGATAAATGAAAAAACTCTTTTTGGGATTAGATAGGAATTGATAAAATATTATGATTCACATTTTCGGAATATTTCGAACTCTATTATTGCGCCCTCTAACTGTGAAAATGATTGAAAATTCCAAAATTTTAAACGAATATTACAAGGTATTAATGATAGAAATATGGAATTTTGGTGGTGGAATGTGAACGTCTTGAAGTTTCGATTGAGAACAATGAAAATGATAATTAGAGTTTATTTAAGTTTTATTGATACTAATGAAATATTAAAAATCGCATTTTTCAAATAGTTGTTTTAATAATATATACAGTATATCTTTACAAATCACTGAAACGATGAAATAACATAGGTATTACCAATGATGTGATAAAATGTGATAAGTAGGTTAGAAACCACTGCTATTACTAAGTTTTGCAAATAAGATGTATTAAATAGAAATTTGAAAAATTAGTGGTAGTTTCAAGAGTTATTCAATTGACAGCAATAATATACCCACTTTTCTGAGAGAGTTGTGGAAAATGGAAGTTTTGAGATTTTAGAATTAAAAAATGAATACTTTTACGTTGTATAATTACTAATGAAATACTATTTTCATTTTCCCCCATCATCCGCAAGCTCAAATTAAAACTTTTAAGGAATGAAACAGTAGGTAAAGGAAAAAATTCTCTATCTTTGAAACGAGATTCTCATATGCGCCAGAAACAATATGAGTCCTTCTAGTTAGAAAATCAATTGTTTGTGTGAAATGTCGGGAATGAACTTAATCTACCTATTAGAACAGAAATGGAAGGGATAATCGCCCTGCAATGCGCAACAACAAATTAATAATTGCAAAAATTCAGTTAATCTTTTATTACAGCATTTTTCTATTCAGAAAGTATTCGTTTACTGAGTTGTGTCAGTAGAGATTCCTTAGGTATTAATAGCACTCCAATAACAGTAATACTCCAAATTAGAATATTTATTTTAATAAAATTACGCTGAATATAATAATCCTCTTTCCACTAGCTCAGGTAAATTGACTACAGCCTCATGCAATTAGGTTAATGAGGGATTTGAAAGGACTACATGAAGCTCAGCAATCGGACGATTTGCATATGATCGTGAGCTACTCCTACACGGCATAAATAGACTTTTTCCAGTATCTAACATATTCTCAGAGGCCACTTTACTGTGCACAGTTTCATGTTATATCAATAGTAACAGAGATACAGAACTCAGTAACTGCTTTTTATGAAACATTGTTAATGAAGATCTGGCGTGGACTGGCAAGGGGCGATGAGCGCTATAGTGTCCCGGGCTCTTAGTATCGCTGACCCCTGGGACTTCAGAGAAACAGGAGTTTTTAAAATATAACTAGCATTTTTGAAGAAATTCCAGAGAATTGGGGGTAAACTTCACGTACGAACTCTCAAAAGAATAAGTATTGAAATCTTCAAAAAGAAACCATTTTTTTTTTCGCAGCCCGGGCCCTCTGCTTCAGATGCATCCCTGAAAAATGTTGCAGTCCGACCCTGCTGAAAATAATTTAAAGATCTTAATCAATTTTATTTATGTATCGATTTGCAAAAATATACCTTCAGAGTTTAAAGAGTTGTGGGAGATGAAGCTCAGTCGGTAGGGCGCCAGACTCGTAATCTGTAGTTCCCAGGTTCGAGTCCCAGCTGGGTCAGCGTTGAGATTTATCTCCGCAAAACTCTCCGCTCTGCCCACGGTCAGTAGGGGGCACCGATAAGCTTGTAAAAGGCCGCCGTCCGTCGGATGGGACGTTAAACCTTTGCCCCGTGTGTGGGAGATCCATACTCTGTGCACGTTGAAGAACACGCTGGATGGCCTTGACGGAAGGCTACCATCTGTCTACCAACAGCTGTTCCAGTGGGTACCTCCCCCAACCTTCTCAGAGCCTTTGGGGTCCATGTGACCTGGCCATTTATCCCATGGTGTGCAAAAAATGCCGCTCAGAGGTAAAACAACCAAACTCGTTCTGAGAAAAAAAAAATTGGCGAAAATTAATATAATTATTACTCGAACTGCTAGAAACATCGCTACACCTGCTAGTAAAGGCTAGTGTAATGGCTGTTGTTTTTTAACCTGTATTTTATTTATTTTTCAGAGCAATTATTTAAACTGTCATTGTTGATGTTAAATATTCCAATCTCCGTAACTTTCTAAATGCAGAATGAATATCGTTGTAAATCGAGATTTAAATAGATTTTATTATAAATTACCCCTAATCATATTTTTTGTGATAAAAAGCTTAATAAGTTACTGAGTTCTGTATTTCGTAGATCGTATAATCATATTCGATGCACCGGGTAATAATTTTACCCCTAACCATCTCCATCACAAAGATATGCCTATTTGGCATGAGTAAGAACAAAATATTTAAGTAAACCACCCTTAGTTGGGCCCCTAAGGGTAAATATAAGAAAAGCTAAAAATAGCAGTAAAATTGTATAAGAAACCTAAAACGGGTAGGTCTCCTCAGAGAACGCTACCGTTTTAGGCCTCTTGTACTTGTTCAAAACCGTATGATCCGTTCAAAACTGTATGATCCTCTTGTACTTGTCCAAAACCGTATGATCGTAAAGAATGAGAGAAGAAATAATCTTATTGGGATTTTTGCTTACAGCCTCAAAAAATCTTTTTCAGGTGCCTTTTATATGTTTATATATATATATGGTTGATGCCCAGGTCTTTTTGAAGTTGTCTGTTAGTGACAAACCAGGAGGCATCGACCGCAGTTCTCAAAATCTTGTTCTGTGAGACCTGAATCTTACGAATATTGGTGGGTGTAGTATTCGCCCATATGGGTGAAGCATAGAAAATCACCGGTCTGATGATTGAGTTCTGTATTTGAGTTACTATTAACATAACATGGAACTGTACCTAAAAAATAATAAAGTGACTGCTGGGTGTATAGGTCTATACAAAAAATTTGGAATTCTTATTCTCACGGAAAGCTAAATCGAAACTCATTATATTGAGGAATTCGCTTTTTATGGGATTTGCTTACTTAAATTTACAAATAATTTTGAACTAATTTCAAAATTAAAATTTCTAATTTTGAACTCTCTAAAATCTCTAAATTTTGAACTTAGTTCAGCAATATTCGTTCGGTATTTAAACAGTTATGACAAATATAATATTAACATTAGTTACTTCAAAACTGATTTTTTTTTAAGAATATAATTTTTATTCATAAGAGTAAAGAATGGAAATACATTTACGCTTTGACCCGCAAAGCTAAATAGCTTATCTGCAGGAAAATGAATAAATTATATTAAACATAGGTCATTTAGCCACAAAAATGGTGTACATCATATAAATCCACAAAACACAACACATAATAATCAGCTAACTAGAAAATACCAAATAATTTTTTAATTCCATTTTAAGTCTTCTAAAAGAATCTATATTTAGTAATTCTTTTGGAATAGCATTAAATATAAGTGGTACTTGATATTCGGAGGTGTGTTTCCCGTAATTATTTCGAAAATTTGGCAATTGGTAATAACCTTGGTTTTGCAGTCTTGTATTTTTATTATGTTGAATTTTTAGTTTGTAAGTTTCGTCAAAAAAATTTTTAATTATTACATTATATTTATATAAATTGCTGTAGGACAAAAGATTTAAAAATTTTAATCTATCGGTAGAAGTTTTATAAATTTTTTGCAAATGAAACGGAATAATATTTTTAGCTATTATAGACTGCAGTTTTTCTATTTTATTTATGTTAGTTAAGTTAGTTGTTCCATGCACAATTATTCCATAATTTAAAATAGATTCGCGTATTACTTTATAAAATATTACACAGGTTTCCATATTTAATACGTATTTCAATTTTTGAATTTTTATCGCTGATATTCTCAAGCATTCACATATGTGGGATATATGGGCATTCCACCTAAAATATTCATCGAAAATGATTCCTAAGAAATTTGTTTTATTTACTTGCTCAACAAGTGGGCAACTACATAATGATTCATAATTTGAAGCATCCTTTTTTCTGCAATTTATTTTATGAGTTTTGATAAAGAGGTTTTGATGAATATGAAATCCTGGTGAATGAATAATCATCAATTTTGTTTTTTTCTCATTTAAATAGATTTTATTATGATTTAACCATCTAATAATACTATTGTAATCTGTTTGAACCTCTGAAATGCTATCATTTAAATATTTCTGACTTTATTAAAACAATGTCGTCAGCATATAGATAAATAGCACTATTTAATTTTGTATTGAACAAATCATTTATGTATACTAGGAACAATAAAGGATCTAAAATTGAGCCTTGGGGAATTCCATATCGTGTAATTACTTTTCTGCTGTAGCAGTTTTTTATTTTAGTAATTGTGTATCTGTCTGATAAATAATTTCTAAACCAATCTAACAATATACCGCGAATACCGTAATTTTCCAATTTATTTAGTAAAATGCTATGATCTATTGCATCGAAGGCTTTCTTTAAATCTAAGAACATAGTTACAATTTTTTCTCTATTATTCAGTGATTTATTAATATTATTTGCGATTTTGGAAATTAGTTGAATTGTGTTTTTTCCTTTTTGAAAGCCAAATTGATTTTCATTACTTATGTTGTGTTTAAGTAAAAAGTTAAAAACAGTATTATAAATATATTTTTCCATTATTTTCGAAAAAATAGGCAGAATTGTTATTGTTTACGGAAGACGATCGAGATTTTGTCTCTGAAATCACCTGGGAACTAATTAAAAGGCGTATAGTAGGTTGATCTTAAAAAAAGATTCATAAATTCATACTATGGCACAACATGGTACTGGATTGAATTTTGATAAGTACATCCTGAGCGTTTATAGCAAGTTCTGAACGACACAACTGAATTAACGAATGTCGTGTCGAACTTGCAATTTAAAAATTCCTGGATGAATAAAAGATATTAATAAACGACACCTTTTATACGAAATGTAATATACGTCTTCAACAGCAAGAAAAAAAAAACAGAGAGAGAAATTTTCAGGTTTTTGATGAGACATGGATCCGTGTGCAGCAGAAACACTGTATGTCCTTTACAGAACAGCTGAATGACTTTGATTGAAATATCCTGTCTCCTAACAGCTATTCAGTAGAACCCTTTCCTTAACCTCTGAGCTCTTGAGCACTTTCTAAACTGGCCTTTTAACCCATTGTGTGCTGAAAACTTTACCGTCAGAGCAAAAACAACCTAACACTAGTTGATAACAGATGGCTTTCACAAGCTGGATTACCACTGTACTGACAGAATTTTCAATTCGTGGGAAATTTATTTATTTGACATAATTATAATTACCAAAATTACTGATTTAGATTTTGTTCTGCTTTTACAATAAGCCCGCGAAGCACTTACCGGCACCACTGCTTTAGCAGATCCGATTTCTATCTCGTAAACTTTTCTAATAGTTCTCTGGAGAAACAGGATCGACACTCAGAAATAAATATAACATTTGCCTCATTCCTTGTAGCTCGTTAGACAAAATAGCTACCGATAGATATAAAAAAAAATTCTGTCACTCTTTTGTGATTCTTGAAGCAAACGATCTACAGTATTCATCTTGAAGTTTAAAAATTAACATCACTAATGCCATTCAAGAAATTTTCCTACAGTTTCGAAAAAGTATTGTCTAACGAAACAAAAAAGAGGTTCAGATATCTTTGGTTGCAGATGGACATTTTCAACACCTCTTGCAATGAATTATTATGTTTAATTTGAAACATTTTTAAGCTAAAAAAACTGTTTATTTCTTTAATAAATTTTATAAGTTTACTCGGGTTCTGTTATATTCAACTCATCCCTGAATAAATACATCCTACGAGGAGTATATCTCTTACTGAATAAGAAGTTAGGTCTGTCACATGTATTCTCACCTAAACGTTCATTGGGCAGGAATTCTCCATTTTACCACTCGGGGACAGTCAGTTGGATATCCTTGTTATATGATATTGTTATGAATTAAATGGATGGAAACTGATCGTGAGTTCAAAATAATTAACAATTATAAAATAATGTAATTTATTACAAAGGTATGAATGAAAACATTTATATAAACTCAACCAATATAAATCAATATCAGTACGAAAAAAAAAGAAATCTTCAGAAGAACATAGCACTATATCACTATTCCTACAAAGAGTTGTTTGTAAATTCTTACTATCTCTACTCAAAGCATAAAATAAGGCTTGCACAACGCTCAGTAAATTACGCCATCATATTTGCGAACAAACCTGTAATGTACCAAGATTAACCTTACCAATCCTTGTAAAAAAACTAAAAATAATTATGCATCAATTGATGAATTCTTCCTACAGAAAAGTTGAGATCAGCTCTGCTTGTTCGACTAACATATAACCTCCTCAGCCACATCTTTAAGTGTGTACTAAGCATCCTTCTTTTTCTTACCAGTTCATTAACAGGATCCACGTTAATAAATTTATTTAACCTCCCGCTTACACACCAAATAAGATCATTTCCTTTTTTTTTTGCTTTAGTGCACAAATAAAGACAAACTACATTTTCCTTCACACTCTGATTCCTCTTATTACACTCTCTTATTCTTTGTTTGCAAGTTAAATTCGTTCTAAGTGGTTGGTGATGTAATTTTCATGCTGTAGTACACGCGGTATCAAGACGATACATCACATCACAAATTCATTATAGCACGTTCATCTCGTAACAATATTAAGCAGTTTTTCCATATTCAAGCTAACCAGAGAGTATGAGCATTTAATTAACACTCCGGATGGTCTTTACTGTAAGCAAATCTAATAGTTGATGAGTAGATATTCTCCCCAAATCCTTCATTGTTTTCGATGCTAGAAATTAAATTTAGTATAAATATATATATAATGAAAAGAAGATATATAAGACTTAAAATAATTTGCAATTCACAGTAGATTCTGTCTCGCAGATACGTTTTAAGGGTGGTCAGTAACAATTTAAGGTTTATTTCTAAGATGTATGCAGAAGAACTAATAAAATTTACATTTATTTGCAAAAAAAAAAAATCCCACCTCCGAACATTTTGACCAGTGGTGAAACGTATTAACCCAAAGCCACCTAAAAGCGTTAGCCTTAAGCTCACTAACAGAAGTATTAAAATTTATATATTAACTAAAGTACTATCATTAAAGTTCGTCTGGTAGCTATTTATATTTGAAAATTTATTAATTCTAAACTATTCACTAACATTTAAATAAAGTAGTAGTGAGTAAATATCTTGTCTTATGCTATTCTAAATTAAATAACTTGTAGTTAAATTTTAGATAAATTAAATCACGTAAAACTTCACACATATTTAATTTCCTCCTTTGTTCAATGGCTGTCCAGGCCCGGTGTATTTAACTGGCTTTGGCTAACGACGCTGTCACCTGGACAGTGTGAGCAATTGTTAGTGATAAATCAATAAAATTTACTCCAAGTGAAGTAAGATTTCCTTGATGTAGTGATCGGTGTGCGAGACTAGAAGTTATTTGTGTAGGGGAGTACACCTGCCATTTTTTTTTAGTTTATGATATACGGATTTTTTGCGTATCTCACATGCTTCGTTCTCTTAAGGGTTTTACTGAGTATTGGCAGTAGATTGGTTGACAAAGTAATTGTTGCAAAAATTCCTGGTCCTCTTAGTAATTTAATTAAGAATCGCTTCACTACTGTTATGAGTGTGTACTGCAAACTATTTTAATTACGAATGTTATTGTAAAACTGTCTCTATATCATAAACTTAGAGTTAGTTTAAAAAATTTCTTTTGAGAATGAATGCCATTATCTTTATTATCGGTTATGTAGGCAAATGACACTGCTAGACAGAGTAAACGATTTTATCTTACGTGTCACCATAAGATGAAGCAGTAAACATCGGATTTCTTCAAGTCAAATATCCTTTTGACAATTTGAAGCACAGTTTCAAATAACCGTACTACCATTCACTGATACAATTAGTACAGTCGCTCAAAAAAATATCCGAACACTATGGTTGATTACGGAATTCAGAAAAAGTATCTGGCAACGATTTTTTTTAGAAATTAGTGATCTGGTAACCTTCGTGTACAGTACACGAAGGTTGCCAGATCACTAATTTCTAAAAAAATCGTTGCCAGATATTTTTTCTGAATTCTGTAATCAACCATAGTGTTCGGATACTTTTTTGAGCGACTGTACCACTCGATCCATTACATTTAGCAATTGCTTTACGCAATGTTCTGCTTGTATTGATTCACGAGTGTCTCGCAGATCATTATAATTAATGTTTAAATATCCAAAATTGAAGCCTTTGACGTGCTATTTGGCTTTGTCAATAAGTCAAATAGCTGTAGTTGAAAAATTAGGTGGAAAATTAACTATCTGCCAGGCAATTAGAACAATAGGTTAAGAATATACAAACGTATTCAATAATAAAGCATCACAGGAAAATGTCCCGTAGACAACAAAATTTTCAACTAATTATATACAAACGTATGTCCAGTTCAGACACGGAATTTTCGATCTGTTGATAAATTGCATGTTTCATAAGCTAACTCAGTGGTCGACAACCCATGGCAATTTTATCAGCTGGTGATATAAAAATATTTCAGTTGGTATGCGAAATGTGGGAGGAAAAAGCTTGTGTAATACATACAAGTAAAAGCAATACAGAAACATTCTGGAATGGAAGGCCATTACCGAAAGATTGACAAAAAAATGCCTTGTCATCTAAATGGTTGCCAATTCCTGAGATAATTTACTAATACAAAAAAAAAAATAATTTCCAAAAAAGTGATATATCATCTTAATAAATAGTATAGGTATTCGAACGGAAGGATGGGTGAGTGGTCACTCTGTCTGAAGTAGCAGACAGGCAGTTTTTTTTCCCTAGTGCTCCAGGGACCTGTGTAATATTGTCAACTTATGGGCAATCCTACACAGTGGTTCACACAGTTCAAAAATTATATATATTTTTATTGGAAATATGAAAACAAGATATTAGTTAAGAAAACAATGCAAAAAGGCTAGGCTATATCAAAGTTTTGGAAACATATTTCTTTCCTGGCAGCTAATTGCGTTCCAGCAATGGATGGCGCGAGACCGGCACTTTGAGAAGCACTACATCTACAGGGGTTTATCATAATAATGGAAACAATGCATATGGTACAAAATAATGGAACCGACGGCGACTGGAGTACACGGAGTGCGCCGTGTGCAATATCACAGGGACGACGTAACCTGCGATGTGAGATATATAAAGGGGAGAATTACGATGTCGGCTGTCACGTAGTAGTGCAATAGGCCTTTGCAGAGGCACAGGTGAAACAGCTGTTGTGGTGTGATTGTCGACAATGTCAGATCTCAGTGACATCCAAAAAGGCATGATCACTCGTGCGCGTCTTGCAGGAGCTTCAGTAACCAGAATGGCGGAAATAGTAGGTATAACACGAGGAAATGTATCGAATATTATTACTACCTATAAAAAAGGCAGGCGGTAGCCTCCAAACGTGCAAATTTTGGACGCCATACGAAGTTGTCAGATAGGAATAGGCGAACGTTGGCACGATTGTACCATGGAAGCATAAGAAAACAGCACTGTAAATAGCAGCGGAGTTGGATACCAGTCAGAATGATATCGTTTCCGTCATAACAGTTCGTCGGGAATTTCATCGTGCCGGTATTTATAACGGTGCTGCAATCCACAAACCTCTGATTACCAACATCAATGCAACAAAACGTAAGGTGGTGCAAAGCGGTATAAATCGGTATAAAACGTAAGATCAATGCAACAAAACGTAAGGTGGTGCAAAGCACATAAAAACTGGAATGCTAAAAGTTAGCAAAATGTCATTTAGTTTGATGTATTGTGCTACACATTGTTTCCCACCACTGAGAGAGTGTACGTCTGGCGAAAACCTGCAGAAGCATACCACCCCGACTGTTTGGTTCCAACTGTGAAACATGAAGGCTGATCCCTGATGATGTGGGGTGCCATATCATGGCATTCCTTAAGTTAAGGCCATTAGTTATTCTGCAGGGTCGTTTCACATCCGCAACGTAGAATCCATTCTTGGGGACCATCTGCATCCAATGTTGCGGCATTATTCCCTAATGACCGTCCCTGGTTTCAAGCGGATAATACAACCGTTCATTGTGCGAAACGGTCAAGTTGTAGTTTGCAGAGCATGAGGATGAGGTACAGCAGCTACACTGGCCACCTCAATCTCCATACCTCAATATTATTGAACGTTTGTGGGAATATCTGGAGCGCAAGGTCAGAACTCACACTTTCCACCTCCAGCATCACTGGCACAGTTGGGCGATATTTTGCAGAAAGAATGGTCCCACTTCCATTCCCGTATGTGTACGACTTGTATAAGTCTATTCCAGGTCGAATTGCGTTTGTTCTAAACGCCCGAGGTGGACATACAGATTCTTAATAAAATGTTCCCCACAAACAGTACGTGTTTCCATTATTTTGATAAACCTCTGTACCTAGTAGTGTATTTCGCCCCCTTTCGCGTTCGGAACAGCCCGATTCGTCGGGACAAGGAACTTACAAGATGCTGGATGTTTTGTGCAGGAGTGTTGCACCATGCGGAATTTATCGTGTCATGCAGTTGAAGCAAATTGACGATGGCACAGTCTCGCTGCGTGACTCCCTCATCTCAAAATATGCTCGGTAGAGTTTAGATAAGGGGACTGTGCAGGCTAATGTAGCAAGAAATTCTCCTGGGCATGTTCCTGGAACCATTCGTGAGCAGTTTCATTATCATACTGAACGTATCCATTCGAGTAAGGGTAAACTGTAGCCACGAAGGGATGAACTTGGTTAGTAATTATGTTCAAATACATCATGGCGTCCAGATGTCATTAGGTGGGTATCAGTGGACCTAATGTGGACCAGGAAAACATTCCCAACACCATCACACAGCCACCATTGACCTGTACTGTTGACATCAGACAAGTGGCTCCATGGTCTCATGATACTAACTCCAAATTCTTATTCTTCCATTAACATGATGCAAAAGAAACCTTGATTTGTGTGACCAAGCTATCTTTCTCCAATCCTCAACGGTTGAGTGTCGATGCTCTTGCAGCCACTGGTGTTGCTCTTTCATGTTCTTTGCTCCTTTTAAAAGCCTACCTATAGTGGGGAGAGATTTGAAACATTGAATACCTTTGTAAATGTAAAGAATGTGGCATCGGTGGGTGCCACATTTATCATGTTCTTTGCTGACAACATCGGTATTCGTCATGGTGGGCGGATGTTGTAGCCCATTCGTGACAAAGGTCCGATTCGTGGTGCATTCAGAGTTGACCTTCTGCACACCAATGTTTAATTCTGCTGTGATTAGCATGGTTGTAGCCCGTCTGTTTGCTTGCAGGATTCTAATCAATCGCCTTTGAGCTCTCTGATTCACAAGCTCATTTCGCCCACAGGATCACCGATCACTGATATCTTTTGCTTTTCGCACCATTCTCGGTAAATCCTTTAAACGGTTGTGCGTGAAAAGCCCAGGAGAACGGCCATTTGGGAGATGCTAGAATCGTCACGCCTAGCACCAACTATCATGCCACGTTCAAAGTCGAATGTTTGTCAGGTTGCTCGTTTTGCTCATTCTGATACTCAATTCAACTCTGACTTAAGCTCGAAGAACTGGTCTACCCGATTTATACCGCACCACTGTCACGTGACGTATTACGTGTTTGAACGAACCATTTATGTGACGAGGTGTATTGTATCTAATAAACTCATCTCAGTATACACGTGTTTCTTATACAGCGTGCTGACTTCAACGGGGACACTATTTAAATACTACGAAAACTTTTAGAATAGTTTTATTTTTGGTTTGACAGATTTGGATCCCGCATAATTCCACAGGTTCTTCACCAAATGGTCCCAAATTTCGAACACGGATTCCCCTCAGTGATCCAATATTAAAAAATCTTTTAAGTGCCTACCTATAGTTGGGAGAGATTTGAAACATCGAATACCTTTGTAAATGTAAAGAATGTGGCATCGGTGGGTGCCGCATTTATTCTCAGCATTTATCTGCCACAATATTCTCCGCAATTATCCGCCACAATATTCTCCGCTATAATTTGTGAACGAAGACGTTATCAATGGAAAAATCTGCAGGTGAAGAAATTCATTTCTCGTCAAACTTTTGGCGAACTGTATTTAGTTTGATGACGAACACAGTTTTCAACTATCTCTACTGGTTAGGATTTAAAACTAAAGAAATTTCATTATAGTTGCTTTCGACTTAATTCATTACTGATTCTGCTGTGTTTTAAAGGCGATTTCTGATTCACCTTTCAACATAAGACGTGTATTTATACAAATAATATATATGCCTAAAAATACAAATGGTTGATGGAACCGTTTTAAAGTTATTGCTGAACAAACAAACTGAACTGCCGAAAGCTCAAACAGAATGAGGGATCTTTGTTTCATCAATAGGCGCACATAGGCAATCAGTTACACTCCCATCTCGCTACTGTTTGCTTGGGGTTAATTTGCATATCAATGGCTTTCATCCAAGGAACGAGATCACCGATAGTTGGTGATCCTATTTGTCCACTTCACGAACTGCATTTGCCATTTAGGACGTTGCCTTTCCCTTTACGAACGTTAGGACTAAGCCTCAATCGGATGTTAATTAACTTATGGGATTAATCTCTCCTAAAAGGCAAGGGATGTAGAGATAACAACACATCATCCTCGTCCTGGAAACAACATATTCATTCTTCCGTTTGATTAGTAACAATTCCCTATTATGCTATTCTGAATTTTTTTTCTATCAGAGACACCAACAGCTGCAACTGAATAATAAAGAATATCTTTTGGTGCCAGATATTGAAAATGACAGCTGCGTTTGCTCTACAGTTTACTGTTCCTTGCATCATCACGTACACAATTACATTCCCCTTAAAGTGAAATTTGCTTTCGTTGTTCCATAGTTGTCAACAACATTTTGCATTTTTGTAACATTAATTTATTTTAAACAACGTTCTTCCGTCGTTAAAATTAGAAGGAAGAAAATATACATGTGTAAATTTAGTGCAATAAATAATAACAATAATAATAAATTGAGTGGAACAGAAACTCCTAAAGGGTTAGGTTGTTTTACGCCTGAGTGGCACTTTTTTTGCACAAAATGTGCTAATTGGTCAGGTCACAAGTACCCTGATAAGGTTGGGGACCCACTGGATAACTGTTAGCCTCCGGGCAAAGGCCATCCAACGTGTTCTTTAACGTGAACAGGGTATGGTTCTCCGCACAGGGGGCCACAGCTTAACGTCCCATCCGACGGGCTGCGCCCTTTCTAAGCCCATCTGTGTCTCCTACTGACCGAGGGCAGGGCGAGGAAATCTGCGGAGATAAATCTCACCGTTGGCCCGGCGGGACTAGAATGAGGGAATTGCAGGTTACGAGCCAACCCTGCCCCATATAAAATCCAAAGCAATTATACTTCGTGCGAATAATCAGATAAATATGACAGTTCAATGTTGTTTACGGCACCTAATATTTATACAGCCACTTTTCTTTTATATAAAAAAAGGTTTTTTCCTAACTTCAGCATTATAAGATTATTTACCATTGATAAAAAGACATAAAACTTCACAAAACAAAACAAAAAATACTGACTCGGTACAAGGGATTAAATGGCTAATCTATAAAGATCTCTAGTTCATAATGAAGGGTTTGAGGGAGAATATTCGGTCTACAACAAAAAATTTACCCTCATAAAAAATTTACCCCTCTAAAAAGGGGTAATATGAAACTGTTTGTTCCGTTATATATTCTGAGCGCTAGAGTCGAAAGTAATAGGCTATGCATCAAATGGAAGCTTGTGACCTAGGGAATACCACAGGTTTAAATAATTTTCCCCATAAATTCACCCCCCAAAAAAGAGGAGAAAATATGCGAAGAATTGTTCTCCTCTATCTTTCGAAAGCGAAGACCGAGCATAACAAGTTGTATGTCAAAATAAATATTTAGGAGGGGGAGCCATGGTCCTCCCTTTTTTAGAATGCCAGTGAGAGTAATTGAGGCAAAAAATATAAAACTTGTTCATATTTGAAACATTTTTCAAGAAAAGGTCTGAATGTTTAAATGCCTCTGAAACAAAGGAGAAAATATTATACTGCAATAGAAGTCTTGTCTATTGCCCCCCAACTACTTTTTTCGACTCGATAGCGTCATTTGGTCTCCTTTATTTTTTTACTAAATCGGGGCCTGATTCCTGGCATCAATTTCTACATATAATTTACAATGTTTATATTTTTCTAGTAATAAAGCAAAGTTAAATTTTTTGTATGCAGCAATTGAATGTGTTTTAGTGCGCAACAGTATGAAGCAGATGAACTACACTAACACGTTTTTAATGCGTTTCTCATAATATGTTTTTCACCAATTGATTTCGAACTGAAATGAAATGTTCTACAGCTGCAAAGATATAACGGAACAATCATTTTCATATTAACCCTTCTTAAAGGGGGAAAAAAGCATGAGGGATAAATTTTTTGTTGTAGACTGAATATTCCCTCTCAAACCCTTCATTATGAAATAGAGATCTTTATACATTAGCCATTTAATCCCTTGTACAAGTGCTGGAGATAAATTCCATATCTTCGCTTCTTGCTGCTGAAATGCCCGTAGAAGATCGAAGGTCACCACATCTACATCCTTTCAGTAGACATCTTGCTCGATGATGATAATATTTTCCATAGTTGTTTGAGATTTTATTTCTTTCAGTTAATTTTGGTTTTAGTCAGACAATGCACTGCGAGACAAAATTTTTTTAAATTAAAATTTATGTTTCAAAATGGATTGCAGTGATAAATTTTCACAAAAGTGGAATCTGTTTCGAAGAGTAAAATATAAAGCAACAAAAGTTTTCAATTACTCACGGTAGCCTTTTATCTTCAGTGAACTGTGAAGGATCTGAGCAGATTAATAGTTCACCTTCCTCATTAGGATATTTATTTTATTATGAAGCGTTAGAACTTTAATGACTCACTGATTCTCTGTGCCATGTATGAAAATCATTGAAGGGGTAGTGAGAAATCGTGTAAACATATTCTTACATCGTTCTATTTTCATTACGGTATTCAGAGACTTTACAGGCTGATATACTTAAAATGCAGTGATAAAGTTTAGCAGCAAAAATAATAACATTTATCTTTATTAGCGGATAAAATTAATGTTTAGAGGTTACTGGTATGCCACTGTTGCAATAACATACATACATAAGTTGACATACATAATAATAATAATACATACATAAGTTGACATACATAATAATAATACATACATAAGTTGAAAAACCAAATGCTGAAAATCTAAAGTTAGAGTATCAGTAAAAATGACAGTATGGGTGGTTTGCAGAGATTCACTAAGTAAAAACATTCGCGATATTGTTTTTGAAAACATTTCGAAAACAAATATAAATTGAGATGCCAGTTTATGAGGTACAATACCCCGGTCATACAAATGGCTCATCCCGAAACGGGACATGTCACGTGACCGCGCTGTGCGATATAAATAGGTAGACCAGCTCTTCGAACATCAATTAAAAATGGATTGAACTTCAGAATGTGTAAAACGAGACACTTTGAACGTGGCATGATAGTTGGTGCTAGGCGTGCCGGTTCTAGCATCTCCCAAACGGCCGCGCTCCTGGGTTTTTCAAGCACAACCGTTTCAAAGATTTAACGAGAATGGCGCGGAAAGCAAAAAACAAAAGCAGTTATCGGCGACCCTGTAAATGAAAACAAGCTTGTGTATCAGAGAGATCAAAGTAAACTGGCGAGAATTGTGCAAGCGAACCGACTGGCCACAACCAGGCAAATCACAGCAGAATTAAACAATGACCAGAGGCCATCAGCCGATATTCATAAGCATCACGTATCGGACCTTGTCGCGAATGGTCTACAATAGCCGTCGATGTTGTCAGTAAAGAACATGAAAGCGAATCTTCAGTGGGGCAAGAACATCGACACTGGACCATCGAGAATTGGAGAAGAAATCAAGGTTCCTTTTGCATCATGGTGATGAAAAGATCAGAATTTGGTGCAAGGCCCGGGTAAAGCATGGACGTTTGTGATGTTTTTCTGCTGAGGTCCCGCCATCCTCTCAGACCTTCTACTCTGGAGTATTAACTGACAGACTACCGCCCGACTTCAGTGGCAAACTGCTGCTTGAGGCGGTATTAATTTATTTTTTTAATATGAGGCCATAGAGCCACCTTGTCTGGTGTCAACAACAACAACAACAACAACAACAACACAATTAGTGTGTTAGTGGTGGCTGTGTGATGGTGTGGGGAATGTTTTCTTGGTACATATTAGGTCCCCAGATATCCATCGAACGACATCTGAATGCCACAACATATTGAACATCGTTGCTGACCAAGTTCATCCCTTTATGGCTACAGTTTATCCTCTCTAGGATGGAAACGTTCAGCATGATAATGCACCTTCTCACAAGGCACGTATCGTCACCGAAATGTTCCAGGAGCATACCGAAGAGTTTTCCTTGTGTCATTGTCCTGCAGTCTCCAGATCTAAACCCTGTCGAGCATCTTTGGGATGTGATGGTACGTTTGTTCGCAGCGAAACAGTGCCATCGTCCAATTTGCAGCAACTGCGCAACACAATCATTTACACATGGTGCAACACTCTTGCACAAAGCATCTAGCGTCTTGTAAGTTCCATGCCCTGACAAAAAAGGGGGCAAATTCTGAAGGCCAAACGAGGTGTAATACGGAAAAAAAAAGGAGCAGAGGAGACAGAATTATTTGAGTGATAAGGTACTTGAGCTTATTTCAGAAAGAAAGAACTGTAGAAATGTCCTTAATCAATACCCTACTAGTCCTAATAGAAAGCATTACAGAGAGTTTAATAAACGTGTAAAGGATCAGTTAGCTGCTGACACGAAACTTTGGTTTGATGGCTTGGCTGACAAAGCCGAAGAAGCAGTTAGGACAGTACAATAGCAGAGAGCTGTACCAGATAGTTAATGTTTTGTGTGGTAGAAAACGAACAGGTATACAGGGATTAAAGGATAAACAAGGTAAGGTTATAGAAGGCGAGGATTCTGTCATGGCTAGGTGGGCTGAGCATTTCAGTGATGTTCTAAAAATGTGGTTAGTTCTACTCCCATTGTTTGTAATGATGATAGATGGATTACTGGCTTTAATGTTGCCCCTATAACACAGTCTGAAGTTATTGTGGCTATTTCTAAAACTACATAAATCTCCAGGGGTAGATGAAATTACTACGGAAATGCTTAGAGCTGGGAATGTTTCGGCTACAACATGGATGACTGAAATTTTGAATATCACTTATGATCAAGGAATGGTTCCTAAGAATTTTACCAGAGCTATTATTATCCCTATTTTCAAAAAAAAAAAGGTGATCGCAGTTCTTGTGATAACTATACGGATATCACTCTACTTTTTGTTCCAGGTAAAGTTCTTTTCATAATTGTGCTTAATAAAATTAAGAATCTGGTTGACAGTCAATTGCGTGATGAGCAATGTGGATTCAGGAGTGGTAGAGGATGTGTAGATCACATATTTTCACTCAGGCAGATGCTTGAGAAATGTTTAGAGCTTCAGAAACCTTTTGTTGCTAGCTATGTTGATTTCAAAAAGGCTTTCGACTCTATTGATCGTCTTAATTTGTGGTTGATTGTGAGATCATATGGATACCAGACAAGTTAGTTAACATAATGAAATATCTCTGTAATAACACTGAGTCTTGTATCAGAGTTGATAAGGCTTGTAGCAATTGGTTTAGCATTGCTTCTGGTGTTCGACAAGGGTTCGTTTAGTCCCTCTTTCCCTTTAGTTTAGTTATTGATTATGTTATGCAAAATTCTTTGCAAGGGAAAGATTTTGGCCTTAAATGGTCTAGAGATTTCCAACATTCTGATTTAGAATATGAATTTGGCCTTATTCACTAATGATATTGATGAGATGAATTCTTTCATTTGGGCTGTTGATGAGACTGGCAATAGAATTTGTTTGGTAATAAACAGAGATAAAACTAAAGTGATGAAAATTGGTCAGGCAGTTGGTGTTTCAGTCACTCTGAATGGTTGTACCCTTGAGCAAGTGTCTCAGTTTAATTATCTTAAGAGTTATGTAAGATATACTGGTGACGTGCGGAATGAGATTAACAGACGAATAGGGTTTGCCTCTGGGACTTTTATGAATTTATGGATAATGTGGAGAAATAGACGTATACATCTAACTAAAGAAAACCTGTCAAATATTTTAGCGCTGAATTGCTGCCCTTTACCCAAAGAGGAACCATTTTTGAGGCGTTTAGAGCGATGACCTACAGGAGCCTTCAGACTCTTTTATTAACAGAAAGGAAAACTATTACAGTGGCAGTGTCTTTATATGGTAGTCAACACAAAACATTCAAGTCACCATTTGCATCATTTATTTCTTCATTTGTATTGTACCTGTCCGTAGTTTCTGCAATTTGCCCGAATCAACGCTGTAATTAAATCAATAGAGAGAAACAAATTTCCAGTTGAAAGAAAACTACATTACTTACACCAGTCACTGCTGACGAACATGAAATGATGTTTTCAAACAGAATGAAGATTGTTACTTCCAAAATCTGAACGTTCTACAAGTAAAAATTCAAAGCAACGAAATATTTGGAAAAAGTTGAATGATAATGCTTCAGTACCTATTCAACACCAAAACATTTTCATTCTTCTCTAAGCAAAAAGACTGCGTGTTGCCCCCTCCTCGGGAAAGAAGGGCAAATTGCTGCTTTCAAGGCAAAACTCTTCGTCCCCATATACTTCAATTCCACTTATATTTCAAATTGCAGATGACTTCAAGCTCAATTTTTCGAGCCCGAAACATTTTAACAATCATTCGACCTTGATTTCGGGGTTAAATTCTCCACGCATCATAAGACATATACATAGAAATGCATGTCGTTAATAATTTATTTTATTCTTATATTATTAATTACAATCATCTTATGGCATAGTTAAAAAGTTTGTGCTATTTCTACAGCTTTATTTTATCAGAGAAGCGAACTGTACAGGGGAGGTAATGGCTCCTGCACTCAAGCAAGGTGTAGCTGTAAATTTAGCTTGTGCGATAAAAATTTTATTTTTTCATTTATTTTATGTGGCCTTAAATCAAAACTCAAAAGTAAAATGCCAAGCTAAATGATGAAATTATGATATGAAGATCAAGTGAGAAAGATTTGGCAAGTATTTAATAAGTTATAAATCAGATTATGTGAACACTGAGTAAATTAACTCATGATAAAGAAAGCATAGGTGCTGCCATCTTGTGAAAATAAATTATTATGATATATGGGCACACATTTAAAAAATATTTTTCAAGCATAAAATTTAAGAATTTGCATCACACAAAATATGGATATTTCTAAAGTAATCTGTAAATCCTGTGAAGGAGAAATTTTCGATGTAAGAGAGGGAATATATTGTGTAACAGGATGTAAACAATTCTTCCACCTTAATTGTATATGTATGCGTGAAGGTAAATTTAGAAAATTGTCCAATGAACAAAGCAGAAGATGTTTAATTTGTGAAAATAATGCTTTGTGATGAAATAGAAGCTTCCAAAAAAACGCAATAACTCAACAAGAAAGCTAAAACTTTGGAAGGTGAGGTGTCTGATGGTAATGATTAGAGAGATATTGTTGTTGTCCTGAAGTTGGAGTTGATGGATTTTATGATTAATATTAAAAAAGATTAAAGATATAAACAGTTTCTTAATAAATGAAATGAAAGAAATTAGAGGTGTCAATAATTCCTTAATGAGTGAAATGAAGGATATTAAAATTGCACTAAACTTTAACCAAGATAAATTATCGAACACATTATGTCATTCAATGAATTTAAATCAGAATTCAAAAAGTTTAAGAAAGAAAATCAACGTTTAATTGAACAAACCAATGAATTAAAGCAGCAAATAAAAGCTATCAGATTGAAATTAATGAATTGGAACTAAGATCCAAGGCAGACAAAACAGAGATTACTAAAATACCTGAGACACAAAATGAAAATGTTCTGAAATTTTTCAAGACTTATCAAAGCTGCTTGATATTCAAGAAATGAATGATATTGTTGTAGCACATACAAATAATAAAAGTACATCAAAACCTATTGTGGTAAAATTTAGGGATGTCAGATCTAAATATCAATGGATTGAGAAAGCAAAAGCACATAAAAACCTAACAGCTAATATGATAAGTTAAGAATTCAGTGATATTAGTGCTTATGTAAATGAGCATCTGACAAAGCATGTATTTCAAAAATCTATTTTACAGGATTTTAATATACAGGGTTTTAATTTTAAAATGAGCATGAATGTACGTAAGCCTGGATTAAAGAAGGAAATTATACATTTGAGAAAGTCTGTAAAATAGATTTTTCAAATACATGCTTTGTTAGATGCTCATTTACATAAGCTCTGATATCCCTGAATTCTTAACTTATGATATTAGCTGTTAGGTTTCTATGTGCTCTTGCTTTCTCAATCCATTGATATTTAGATCTGACATCCCTAAATTTTACCACAATAGGTTTTGATGTGTTTTTATCATTTGTATGTGCTACAACAATATCATTCATTTCTTGAATATCAAGCAGCTTTGATAAGTCTTGAAAATAATATAATTAGCATGCATAAAAATAGGTAGGTTTCAAGTAAAACAAAGAGAGCCATTTTTGGAAAGTGCAGAAGGAATTTATTTGTTTGAAACAAAGGGAAAATTTTTAATAGCTTTAATACAAGGGCTATAATTTTTCCCCTGATATTTTCAGTAAGGAAAAGAAAATTAAAAGAATTTTTCAAAACATGTCCAGTACAAAATACATTACTTGTAGCGGATATAAATATTAATATGTTAAAAGAATCTAGAACAACAAATGATTACTAAAATATATTGTCAAAATATGGGTTCAGAAAATACTTATATGCACCTACAAGAATAACAAAGAATAGTATTAGATGTTTAGATAATGTATTCTCTAGAGATTTCACAAAAAGTGTAATAAAAGTAATAGTACAACTGATCACTTTTCTGTTATAATCAAGGTTGCTCTGGAGGAGGATTCAAATATTTTAAATAATAAATGTAGTTTTTCACAAATATTAAAACTACAATAAAATTTGACATTTACTGATGATTTAAATATTGCAAATTTTGATATTTGTTTTCAGAAATGTTTTGCAGATTTAAGTAAAACAGAGAAATTTGCAAAAGCGAAAAAGCACAAAAATGAAAATAAAATATTGAAACAGCCATTGGTAACAAATGAGCCTGGCTTGCTACCAACTGAGACGTAAAGGTCTCAGAAAAAGGGGGAGACCTAGGATGCGATAGGTAGACAATGTCAAACAGGACTTTGTTAGAATTGGTGTGCAGTGGAGAGATGCAGCAGATATAGCTCAGGACAGATATGCTTGAAGAACTAAATTGCGCAGTCTGGTTGGACCTCCGTAGCCCATGGCCGATTGAGGATGATGATGATGTATCTCAATCTATTTATAAACGTCTGAGCAATCATCTTCCACTTTAAGTTCTTGCTTTCTATGATTATACCTAAATATGTATATTTTTTTTACTCTCTGTATTTCAGAACAGTTACAAAGTTGTGCTAGGTTACAATGCAATTTATGATATTTAATTTCAAAGTCAGTGTTACCTTCATGCAACTCAAAATATTAGGTATTTAGTTTTTTGAACATTGAAACACAATTTATTTCTAGTAAAAATATCAAATTTAATAAAATAAGTCAATTGCTTGTTTTATGAAAATCAAACTCAATTTTATTTTTTAGCTCATTTAAGTTGTCTGCAGTATGTACAATTGCAGCTTCATCTGCAAAATGTGTTAGTGATCCATTTAGATCAAGAGAACAGAAATCATTCGCAGATATTAGAAATAATATTGGTCCCAGAACAGAACTCTGAGGGACTCCTTTCTTAATATTTATATAGTTACTTAACTAAGTGCCAAAGCAAACTGCTTGCTTTCTATTTTATAGATAGCATTTGAACCACTGATATCCAATATCTCTTATTCCACTATTATATACTATATACCCTGGATGGCCTTCACAGGAGACTCCATCTATCTTCTAAAGCTGTCCATTGATCCCCCTTCCCCAATTATTCATTGCGCCCTTGGAGTTTTTGTGACCTGGCCATTTAGCTCATTGTGTGCTGCTCAGAGGTAGAAGAAACAAACGCAATTCTCTTCCGAAATTCTGGAATAGTGGCGAAAGAGAAACTTCGGAAGACGGTTTCAAGCTCTTCAAACTGTTCATGTGAAGAGTCATATTTCTATATTTTCTTGGCCAAAGGAATGCCCATGAAGTTAAGGTATTTCTTCTGTTGCTACTTAAAATTGTTAACAACAGATGCTAGAGGTCTTGATGATTAATTCCATATATAAGTCTTGAGTTGCAAGTTTTCTCCTTTTCAGCGAATGGAAATTATGGCTTCCTATTGTCAGTTTATATTATACCGGTTTTATCAGTCTAGCAGTTCTTTAGTGACCCATCTTTGCATTCTTTCTAATAAGAGACTATTACAGATCATCCTTTGTCTCCACACTAAATGAGGTCATTTTCAAGTATTGGTTGGCTTTGATTGCACTTCCTGTAATCAATTAAAAGCATGCTGAATTATTTATTTATCTTGTTAATTCAGTGGAGATTGCATAAAACTTATTCTAAAATTAGAACTCAGAACAGATGACCTACGCTGTGTGAATACTAATTTCAAACCCTTCCTGCTCTGCACACGAAAGAGTGGTATTTCAAACGATATTCATCTGCGCGATGAGAAGCAGCCGCCGGGTACATTGTTTTTAAATCAACTGTTCAGTAATTAAATTTTTCTTAAAATTGCTTTGGGCTCTTACCATTTTTTGTAGTGCCTTCCTGGTGGATAGCGTGCTTCTCTGCAGAGTAGAGGGACAGAGATTAGAATCACAGATAAAACATGGAAATTTTTTCTAGTGTTTGCGTTTCTACTGAACTCTTGCCTTACAGATTTTCTCCATGATGTTTGAAACTGTCAGGTTCCTGTTAGATCTCACTTTGGCAATCTGCTGCTTAAGCGATACGTTTTACTATCTTTTTTGTTTACAGACTGTTTTACCATCTTTTTGTTTTCAGACTGTTTCACTATTTATAGATTAAAGTTTGCAACTCATTACGTAATAAAGATACCGGAAATTCGAATGAAAGCTTTCCGTAAGGATAACATAAACTTGATCGGAATTGGTTTAGATTTCAGGCCCAATTTGACATTTAAAAACTCTTAGCTGTTGACAACAAAAAAGATACAAATTACTGAGAGGATTATAAAGAACGTTAAGCTCTAAAATAACAAAAAAATATTCTAGCAGTTTATTAGGGAAAATTACATATAATTTTAACGGCTTGATATACGAATCTATAAGACAAGGGTTTTGTTATTTTACTTCTGACACTATTTATTTTGCACACAATGTACAAAATTATGCAAAGATACCTATTTCGGATTTCAAAGCAGGTAGGTAAGTTGGAGAATTCGTACAAGATGATGGATTTTTGCGGGGGAGGGGGGTCGGGGGTCGGACCTCCTGGGTACGTCCTTAATGGAGTCCATACTAATTATTTATGTATATCTCATTTTCCTAAGAAAATATATTTGATTTCACACACAACTTAATCATTTCTTGTCGAACTTTAAATTTTCTTAAGATTCCATTGAGCATTTGAAAGGCAAGAAACGCGTCAGTGATGTTTGATGATTCTATAACCAGCCCCGCAAAACTCCTCGACCTGCTTGCTCTCGGTCATAGGGACACCGATGAGCTAGGAAAGACCGCCGTTCGTCGGATGGGACATTAAGCCGTACACCGTGTGTGGGAGAGCCATACCCTGTGCACGTTAAAGAATACTGTACTCTGGATGGCCTTGACGGTAGGCTACGATCGGTCTCCCAACAGCTGTCTGGTGGGTACCCTCCCAAAACCTCTTCTGAGCTCTCGGGGTCCTTGTGAAGTAGTCATTTAGCACATTGTGTGCAATAAGTGCCACTGAGAGTTAAAACAACCCAACTTTAACCAGCTGAAAACTCCGCAGAGTAGAATTCTTCAAGCACTGAAAAAGAAAAAAAACTGTTCTGGATTCTGTTTACTCAGAACTCAGAAACGTACAATATTTGATTTCTAAAGACTAGGCACTAAAGACAACTTTTTTGTTTGCTGCAGCTTTCAAGCATTTCCTCAGCATTCCTACATGCTTCAAGTCTTTTCCGTTATAAAAAACTAATCTTGATTTTGTTAATTGTCGTTTTTCGTGATGTCAACGAGACAGCTACCAACGATATCAAGTGCTCAATTTATTCCTCCATATAGTTTTTATCATCTCTTTTCTTGCTCTTTTCCACTAAAATTAACAACAATATTACACAGCAAGATTGAACTTCCATGTTCATTTTTGCTTGACTATATAAAACCATATTAATTCTAACTCCAGTGACTAGAAATACACGATATTGTGCTGCAATCATATCCCAGGTTGGAGATATATGTTTGTTTAGAACATTTCCTTGTATCTTGGGTCGATGGTAGCTAGTCAAATTGAAGCTGCTTTGTGGGAGCTGTCAAGAACTAATGAAAACCACTTCATTATCTCCTCCCCTCAACAAAGAGGGAGTAGGACCTGTTAAATTATTTTACTTCAAAGGTTTGGAGCTCGACAATCTACCAGTTGGTAATAACGACTTACATGAGGTATCTTTTCAAAGTACATTGAAATTTGCGGCAGAATATGTAGTGGAACAACTATTTAAAAACTCTGATCCTATCAGCGCTTATCGAAAAACGTTTCACAGTGGGGTTTTGGGACAGAACGTCACGCAGTACCACGCACCGATCTAGAAGAAAAAAATAGGGGGAAAGGAGCAAGTGACCCAATCGAGCCGGAAAAAGTGTAAAAAGTGAGGAGGCAAGAGACTAGATTTATATTAAAATAAAACATTTTCCCCTCCGTTTTAGAGGTCTTTAAAACCATTTCTTGAAAAATGTGTGAAATATATAAAAGGTTTTAATTCCCCCCCCCTCTATTTCTCTTAATAGCATTCACAAAGAGAGAGTGTATGTGTATGTGTGAGTGTGTGTGTGTGGGGGGGGGGGGTAATCAAAAACCATTTGTGAATGTAAATCTAGTTTTAAAAAAATCCGTAGATTTCTAGACCAAAGACTGAAAAAAATTCTTTTTTTCTATGTCCCTTCAACTTTCGACGCAAGCAACTGATTTTTGTATGTTAATAATTCTCGTGTTTAAGATGCATTATTATGTGATGTAGCTTGCTATTAATGGCAATTTTTGTTATTCTCTTTTAAAATTTTTGTTGGCAATTCTTGAAACTAAAATAAACTATTTTTCAAAACATAGAAGTTGTTCAAATTAAAAAATCGATAACTATTAAATTGGTAATAGAATGATTGATACTTGAGTCTTCAAATATGGAACTCATGGTATGTCTAAAATGTGCTCATCAACGCCAGAATCTGCCAAAAGTATTGGCGGGAACGTGAAAGACTTTGTATAATTCTAGTCAAACTCCCCATGGAAGTATCCAATGCTGAACAACGCGGGATTATAATACTTTTAGTGGCAGACAGAATACTCCCAGATGGTTAGAGCTGTATGAAGAAAGTATGTGGTGAGTATATTAGGATAAAACATCAGTGCATATTTGGTGCGAAAATTCAGCGCAGGACGTCAGTCGATTAATGGTGGGTTTCAGCCTTCAACATCTCATCACGTATGAGCAGAAAGATAACGATTTTCTCCACTGTAACGTTGCAGGTGACGAGTCATAGTGTCTCCATTTCAATCCAGAAACAAAGCAAATGAGCATGAAATGGAGGCACCCAGCCTTTCTAGCTCTCATGATTTAATGGTCAATCCCCAGTGCAAATGAAACCTTATGCTGACTTTTTTTTTTGACTATCAGGGTCAGCTGTTTATTGAGCTTCTGAACAGTGGTGACACCATCAACTCTCCGCGATATGTCGAAACTTTGATCCGTTTAAAAAACGCCAAATGTTTAAAAAACATTTGGGTAGGCAATATAGCGAAACATCTAGGACTTTTGAGCAGAAAGGTTGTTTTGTTGCATGACAACGCCAGTTCTCATATTGCCCAATTAACAGTGACAACATTGTATAGGTATTATTGGAAGTGTTTGTAAAACATTCCTTATAGTTCTGACCTCTCTCCTTGTGATTTTAACATTTTCGATCCTCTAAAAGTAGTCACGTAAAGACGGAAATTCGAGCCAGACGAAAAGGTGCTGCACATAGTCACAGTTCTGCAGCAATTTATTGCATACAATGATTATTACAAGAATTTAAATTCTTCCCAGTGAATTACGACTGAGGTTTGACAAGAGTTTGCTAGTATAAATTTTCATAAGGATTTGTGAAGAAGGTGAGATCTCAACATGGAAACAACAAACATTTCATCAATGATTAATTAGAATTAATTATCAATGTTTAACCTTGGAGCTCACGACGCTGCATTCTAGCCGAATCCACTAACCAGCCAACAAGTCTAACAAATAATTCAGATTAAGTATCGACCAAACATATAGCGTTTTTAGTTACCAACTAGATTGTTACACATCAATTCGTGACCTTGCAACTCACAATTAAGTCATTCTTATACTTCGTTATCATTAGTTCATTTACATTAATGAAAGAATTGTGTCTAAAGGACTGCATCATAAAACTGATGTACAACTATCCTGTACACCTTTATTTCATCTTCTTCTCGTATATAAAACAAAATTCTTCATTAATTTCGTTTCTAATTCTTCTCTGTGATACATATGTGACAGTTTTGTGCTCAAAAGAAGATAATAGCTTCTTCTTCAGATATTAATCTCGGGATCCCCCATCAACATCATTAAAACAGTCTCCACGACAGTTACCGTACATGTAAATGGGGAACTTTCCTTCTTTATTTTGTGGTCTTTCTTATCAAAATCTATTTCTAAAGCATAATTAGCTTAAACGTTTTTCATTAGCCTCAAGTCGTCCCGAAGGTCTCTGAAAAGACGAATGCTGTTTCTGAAAAGATTAACTAATATATGGATGCCAAAGGAATAATAAGATCTTGTTTAGCGTCCGCATAGCTTTAAATTTTATCCCCCTAATTCTATAATGAAAATACTACGTTATAACATCGTTTACGGTTCCTAAATAACTCCAAGTAAGGTAAAGAGTTTATTACATATTAAATAGGGGCGGGGGTGGCTCAGTCGGTAGCGCGCCAGGCTCGTAATCTGTAGTTCCAAGGTTCGAGTCCCAGCTGGGTCAACGTTGAGATTTATCTCAACGTCAGTAGGGTCAGTAGGGGACACCGATGGGCTTGGAAAGGCCGCTGTCCGTCGGATGGGATGTTAAGCCGTGGCCCCGTGTGCGGGAGAGCCATACCCTGTGCACGTTAAAGAACACGCTGGATGACCTTGACGGGAGGCTACCATCTGTCTCCCAACAGCTGTTCCAGTGGGTCCCCTCCCCCAACCTTCTCTGAGCCTTCGGGGTCCATGTGACCTGGCCATTTAGCCCATGGTGTGCAAAAAAGTGCCGCTCAGAGGTGAAACAACCCAACCCAAACAACATATTAAATAGCTTATACTCTACGCTATGAAGCGAAAAAATATCATTTCTTTCCAAGAATTAATACCAAATATTATGAAGTAATTTCAGTTTAAGTGTTGTCAATCAGTTGTTTTAAGCTTAGCACTGCAGTCGTCTCATTAGGAAGTTGGATACACTGCAGTTAACAACCTGTCACTTATAGTATGAAGCTCCAGATTACATCATGAATTTTCTTTGGTTGTCATTTTCTCCTTTCATCTACGTTGTGTACTAAAGTGCCCTTAAGCTAAGAAAGAAGATACCCGATGGACTTGGAAAAGTCGCCATCAGTTATATGGAGTGACGAATCAAAAATCAGGGTAAAACAATCCATGCTAGAATTTCAAGCTAAAGCCTAAGAACCAATGACAGCTAACGATAGGACAGCTGTCTTCCATCCCCTGAAATAAAAAAAAAACTCTAGATTTTTTTTGGATGAATTGCCTTTATTTTAGAATTATGATTCGTCGCTATATGTAACATAATAATTGGGCCCAAAAACAGAATGCATTCCCCTAAAATTTAGACTCTAGTTATGTCACTGAAAAGAACACCGCTTTTCCATACTGGCAGGAGGTTTACATTTGTTTTACAGTTATCCATCATAACACTTTGGCGTAACTGAAATATGTGTAATTTGAAAATGGAGATCTAGCATTTTATGATAACGTTCAGTGAATGAAAAGTATTGTCCAAAACCGAAAGTTCCCTGTCCAGAAAAGTTCAATTTCTGCTCAATAGTCTCTGGGTCTCTCAATAGTCTCTGGGTCTCTCAATAGTCTCTGGTTTGTAGCATCGATTAGTTATTCTCTTCCGCTTATGACAGGTAGACTCAGAGCCAATTAGAAAAGTAGATGGCTTGAACGACTGGGAAATCATTGGATTTCTCGCATGTCAGAGAAGGGAAGAAATGATCGCTGAAACGCAGGAATGGAGCCATGTTGTTCAGGGTTAATAACATGCATTCGGTTTTTTGATAATACAGGAAAAGTCTCAAATCAAGCTCCTGAAAAAGAACGCTTTAAAAAAAATTAGTATTCTTCTAGAACTTTGAATTTATCACAATTAGTACATTGCTAGAAAAGTTTGCATTTTTAGTGTACTTGATGCAATCTGTACTTTTTTTCATTTGCTACATGTATGACACCGAATTATCCTAGAAGCTTGTATAAGTTTTCTCACAAAAGTATTAGAAAACTTAATATTTTTTGAGTATTGTTAATTGTTAAATTAATGGTAAGTTTTCATTTTTGAATATTGTTTTGAACCCCAAAGATTCACACTTCTCTAGCAATGTAATCATGAACAATTCAAGAGCGTGGTGGAAACATCCGTTTTTTTATATAAAAAGTAGTTACACGCTTTTTCAAGAGCTGGATGGGAATTTTTCCCCCTTACGGAAAAAAAGCCGAATTAGGAATAAACCTTTTTCCCCGACCCACCGTAATCCTAAATTCATACACTGACGAGAATCTCTCTAGTTTTGTATGTTATAAAAGTATGGCACATCTGTTCTTTTTTATATGAATGAACAGAGTATAACTGCAAAGAAAGCGGAATAAGCACTAAAATGCGAAAAACATTTTAAATGATAGCTAATTTTGTTTTGAGTTTCAGAATACAAACCCATAACCTTCTGTTAACCCATTCGACTGGACCTGCGAGACCTTCTCGTACTCGTTGAGCAAGGCCTCGAAGTCCACTTACGAGATGATCTCGTGGCATGCATCCATTTCGGTCTTGGCACACGAAATTCGTGCTTTTCTTTATAGATGTCGGAGCAGTATTATATGATGCTACGAAACGTTCGTCATAAAATATAAAAATTAATAATTTTTCAAAAACAATAGGTCATATTAGTACATATCCCCTAGTAAAATGTCCAAGCCAATGTATTAAAATGAAACTGTTCTATCGCTGAGCAATGACAGCAGACCCAAGATCTTCTCCGTTAACAGCTGTGTGCGTTATATAAATGTAGTTGGATATTGCAAGGCCCCAACAGGAATTGAAGATTCGATCTTCAGAAAATTCCTTGGCTTTGTCGACCAGAGGAATACACAATCAGTGTCACTAGAAATGGTATGTGACATGTTTAGTGACACTGATTGTGTGTTCCTGTGACTGGAGGATATAACTGTCGATCAGAATGTGCAATTTCAGTCGGGCGTTGCTAATAACTGTCTACGCAACATATTGTTCATTGATGTTAATAGAGATCTTGCTTGGTGATCTGTAGTTCATTCATAGAGTACTTTACACGATCTTCAGAAAGTCCTAGGTTCGTATCGCACCTGGCTGAAGATAATATTGCATCTGCACCTACAAAAATAATATACATATGCTTGTGGCGAATTTGAAATACGATGGTTATTTTATTTCTCTACCTTACAAGTGCTTAGCATTAAATCTTCGACTTTATATTGTTTATAAGCAGTGAAACTATCAATATTTACTGTAGGGTCAATATTTACAAAAATACAAATGATTTGGTTAATTTTCTGTTGACAAACTGTTTCCATATATATATATATCCATATAACATCAAATGTTTGATAACAATCCATGTTTTTAAATCTGACTTTCGTGGTATTTTGAACCTGTATCTCACAAAAAACTGTCGTTAATAGATTTAATATGCACATAATTACAACCTGATTAAAGAACCTAAAAGAACACGCTGGATGGCCTTGACGGGAGGCTACCATCTGTCTTCCAACAGCTGTTCCAGTGGATCCCATCTCTCAACCTTCTCTGAGCCTTCAGGGTCCATGTGACCTGGCCATTTAGCCCATGGTGTGCAAAAAAGGGCCGCTCAGAAGTAAAACAACCCAATTCAGTTTGGGGTTGTGCAAGAGACTCCAAACCTGCCAAAATAAGAACCTAAGACTAGTTACCACTGCTCCTTGGTTTATCGCAAAGAGGAATATCCACAACGATCTTGAAGTTGAATCTGTGGCTAAATTCATAAAAAGGGTACCATTGCTTTTTGGGAACATAAAGACCTACCCAAATATGCTAATCTCCTATTATCTGAAATAAAATGATCAATGCATTCAAAGGCTCAAGAAGCCACGATATACCCTTCTAAAGGAAGAACTGTAATGCCATTTGCATCAAACCCATCATGTATGATTACCAAGGTATGATAAGAAAGTAGACTAAACATTCCGCTTTATCCTTGTGGTCCAAATAGCTTGGTGTACTTTGTATGTAAACACAATCTTATATAATGTCAGTGCTATTTTGTCGTAAAATATCAGATAAAAGAGGTAGGGTCAAATGCATTCCTGGCGCTCCAGATAAGTTAATTACAATCTCCGATTACTGTATGCTTAATTCTTCTGTGCAATCGCTTCAAGGATTTTAATTTTATACCCCGCGAAATATTTAGCGTGAAACGTCCATTCATTGATAACTTTTCCTATCGATAATGTACTACTATATTCATAAGGCAGGAGACGGCAGTGCCTTCAGAGATTTCGGCCACTTGCGGATGATTCAATCCCGATCCACCACAGTTAATTACCTGATCTCCTGACCCTACATAGGAAGATACCCGTGGGACCATTGCGCCAAATTTGGGACAGATCGATCAAGTACCTGCAGTTCATAGGGAGCAACAAACTTCCGCTACCAATGACGTCACCGCGATCCTACTGAAACGCGAGTCCGCGCACCAGTTCGGAATACGCTTGTTACGTGATGATTACTTTCTTTCCATAATATTTACTCAGCGGATGAAGCAATTACAAAATTTACAATTAATTAGTGTTCAACCTTCAGGGAAGTTTTCTTTATTCCTTCTTCTTATCCTTTTCGGTCTGACTTTTCCGCACCATTGAAAAAACGTGCGTGTCTTCGTTCTCTGAGTTAAACAATCAAGAAACTTAAAAAAAAATATTCTGAAGTATGTCATTATTCGTCTGTCTCCCGTTATGCACTATTCAAGAAGAAAGGTGATTAATAATTTGAGACAATATAATATGACCCGACAGAAAAGACGCCTGCGTTACATATGGAATATTGATTACGGTTCAAGGTAAACAATGACCTAGTGCCCACGAGTTGTTTACAGACTGTGCTGTTTGGTTATTTTTTTTCAACTCTTTGTTATTTTAGAACGGTGGGATAGCAGAAATGCACGAGGATCTTCAATAATCATAGTCCGTTGCATTATTGAAGTATATTGTCTGGGGTAAACGAAAACAAGATAAAAATTTCGATTCCAATCGAAACGTAATTAGATTTGTAGCTTTTATTTTTTGCTATCATTCGTAACATGGTGAGAACAAGAAGCTATTTTAAGCTTATCCATTTCTAAAATCGTTAATTTCAACAAAAGGATTGGCATTCCATTAAACTATGTCAATATTATTCACATCATTAGAAAGAAATTAGAATAGACGACAAGCATTTCGTTGCCTTACCTTCGCCAATCTTTGCCTTCTGAAAGAGATAACTCTCTGGCAGATATATTTACCTTCAACACACACAAAAATGAAAAATTCTGTCCCCGTTGCTATGGTTATTGCTTCTCAGATGGTAGCCGAACTGAGGTGTGCTGGCAAAGCTGCTTGAAAGTTAGCATCCATCTCGTAGAGACGTGAATGTTCAGCGAATAATATATTGCAGTTTTACCTTATGGATCTAAAACTGTCTCCTCCCTGTGACTGGAAGGAAAGGATCATCGAAACTCGTTGCTCTTCATTGTCTTTTATCACATATTTCATCCCTTTGCACGAAGGCTGTTAAAAATGGTGAAAGAGGATTGTACGGAGGATAAAATAAACGGTGTCATCAAGTTGACGACACCCATGGCCATTTTATGGCAGGAAATGGTATGAAAATTTTTGAAAGGATAAACGAGACCGATTATTGAGAAATTTTTAAAGTTATCTTTACCGGGAAAACATAAATTCTGTTTCTGAAGGTAGAAGCTTTGAAGCAAAGGAGATTTTCCTTCTACTTTTAGAAAATTGGATCTAGGATGATTTCGCTTTGTTTTATTGCCAATTTTTTTCATTATCGCGTTTTCTTTATTACGGTTCAGTTGAATAGTAGCTTTTGCTGAATAAATATAACGTTAAATTCACAGAAAATATATGAGTTATATATACTGGTTTTGAAAATAAAGCAAGAAACTCGATACAAGAAAACCATATTGTCCTGTTTAATTTACATATTGTTTTATTTTATTAAGATACCGATTATCTGTAATGTACATACACTACATTACAAAAGGTTTCCGTACACTTTCAAGTTAAAAATGGTAATAAACACTACCACTTTTCAGGAGCGGAGATGGAGCGGAATTTGCAGTTTCCAGGTTCGAGTCTTACCTGGCCAGCGTTGAGATTTACCTCCGTAAAACTCTCCTTTCGATCAGTAGCGGACACCGATGAGATTGGAAAAGTCGTCGGATGGGACATAAGCAATGACCCCGTGTGCAGAAGAACCATTTAAAGAATACGCTGGATGGCGTGACGAAGGCTCACATCTCTCACCTAGCAACTGTCCAGTAGGTCCCCTTCTCCAACTTTCTCTGAATCCTTAATTTTCCTTTTATGTTGTGGACAAAAAAAAGTGCCGCTCAGAGGTAAAACAACCCAACTACCTCTTTCCTTTTCAGCATATCCTTATGTATTTTTTTTTCAATTTTTACTTGTCCATTGCCATTCCTTTTGTTTCCCATTTTTCCTATGCTTTCGATCAATAGAGAAAAGTATGTATATTTCTAATAGACAGTTTGCATTTTAATCTTTCTTTGGGTGTTTGCTTCTTTGGTCGGAAATAACTTGTGTTGCATGTACTCTTTTCGATTCTAATAAGTAAAATTTTTATACATCTTATACTAGAAAAACCGAAGTAAATTCGATTCTCATAACAAACTGGCAAAGACAATCACCCAAAGGAGTCAGAGCAATCAATCAATAATTAAAAACAAAATTTACTACATACTGTAGGGTGGCGAAGTATGCGAATTCAAAGTACGCGACCCACTCATATGTGATTGACATTCAAGAGGATTTTTAACGTTTTTCGTCAGATAGGAGGCAAAGGATTCACAGTAATTCTGTAGAATTACTGAATGGTGATGAGAAGTATTACTGAATGTACGAACAGAAGAAGACCTGCAAGAACTTGTCGAGAATGTGGGGGGACGAACTAGATGTAGAAAAATAGATCTAACATGTATCGTGGGACTTCCATAAGTTCAGAGAAACCTTTCAACTCCTTAAACAGCTATCTAACAAGATGCAGGAGTACGAACTTCGATGTAAAGGAGTTTAAATGTCACTCATAGAGTTAACAGATGTTTTTTCCCGTTAAGAGAAATGTTCAACGAACCACAGCACAAGAACAAGCACCGTGTTCGAAAAGTTTTATTATCATGTTCTTCAAGAAAGCTCTACAAAGAGACTCTTCGTACACTCTTGTTTCATTGCCTGCACCAAAACGGTCGAGAAATCACCAACCAAAACGTGTTAAAACTGAAGACAAAATCGATCCTGTTTACCCTCCATTTATGGAGGGGTCGGATGAAGTGAATAAGAATAAAAAAAATATTGTTCAGGGACAGTATTTTATAAAATGTATCCTTTATTTAAAATTTATAAACATTTATTTTACATAAAGTTTATATACACGTTACAGGCCCGAATCTAGAAAGCAAATGGAGGGGAGGGGAAGGAACACAATCGAGCCCGAAAAATATAAAGGCGGGGGGGGGGGGGGAATGCAACAGGCTGGATTTCTAATGCAGTATAACATTCCCCCTCCATTTTACAGGTCTTTAAAAAAATTGCTAGCCTTCTGAAAGGGGGGAGAGAGGGCATGGCCCTCTCTCTCCCCTTTCAGAAGAAATGAGAAGATGAGTGGGTCGCGTACTTTGAATTCGCATACTTCGCCCCCCTACAGTATATGGTAAATTTTGTTTTTAATTATTGATTGATTGCTCTGAATCATTTGGGCGATTGTCTTTGCCAGTTTGTTATGAGAATCGAATTTACTTCGGTTTTTGGCTCCCCTTCCCCTAAATTCCGCCCTACAAGTGTACATGGTCTATAGGAGTTCGTGTAGTTTTACCTTACTTATGTACAATAGCTTTCTATTGGGTACCCCATCGTATGCGGGAGTACCAGGAACATAAACCCTCCCGTACTCTGAGTATTCTTATTTTGATGTGATTTGTATAACTTTCTTTCAGTCATCATTATGCAGTAGAATGTGCATTTATTGAAATTCTTTCACCTCTAAGCAGCGCTTTTTTTTTTTTGCATACAGTGGGCTATATATCCAGGTCACAAGCACCCTAAAGACTCAGAGATAGTTGGGGGAAGGGGACTCAGTGGTCAGCTAATAGGAAACAGAGGTAACCACCCGTCAAGGCTTCTAGCGAGATCTGTAATGTGCACAGGGCATGCCTCTCCTGCACACAGGGCCACCACAACTTATAAGTACTGTTGGATGGGTGGCGGCCTTTCCGAGCCCTTCTGATAGAGGGCCTCAGGGCGGGGGTTTAGCGGAGATTAAACTCAACGTTGCTGAGCACAGTTGGAACTCGAACCTGAGAACTACAGACTATGAGCCTGGGGCGCTACCAACTGATCCAACCCTGCTTCACCAGGTCTAATTGACACATGGGAAGGTTGGCCTTAAATATTTAATGAGGCAGTTTGTCTAACAGGTAGAGCAGGAAAAAATTAGAAAGGCCTTCTTTTCATTTCTACTTCAATTCAGTATTTTGCCTCTCCCCTGTAATAATTACATATATATTTTTTTCTCTCCGCTCTACTGGTAATTAAAAAAAACCTATTGCTGAAAAATATGTATACATTGTTTACTATTTTTTGACTCTATTCCGATTATAAATTTATTATTTTTTAACTGAATTACTCGTAGGAAATTACCACCTGAACAGTTATTTGCTTTGGTTATATTTAATTTATAATATTAATTCGTTATGTATATATGTATCATTACATATATTAATTTATTTTTCAATGAAGTGTAAAAAAGTGATGTGGTATAAAATGTCTTATGAAACAAAAAAATGGGAGTGATTGGTATTATGCTATTATGAGAGATAATGTGCTATACACATATATGAGCTATTATTTGCTATTATGAGATCTGCTGGTATTAAACCGGAAATTTTTCAGCTGTAAGTAAAAAAAAACACTTAGTTGACTAAGATAATCACTGCCGTTAAGATTTTACATTAAAATATATTGTTGCTATTTTCTTGCAGATCAAATGTTCAACACCTTTTATATTTTCATATCTAATGCTCTTCTTAAATTCTTCATACATAAATATCCTTCCTTAGGAAAATTAAAATGTTGATAACCCAGTTAAAACACATCTTGCCAGGAAAGTTCAGAAATGTTGAGTCTGACACTGCCAAGTGAAGATTTTCGCTGAGTAACGAGATCCGTGGCCGTAATGGAGAAATTCCTATTATCTAAACCAGTGGTTCTCAACCTTTTATGCTTCACGTACCCCATGGAAATGTGTATGTAACTGGCGTACCCTTATATAGATAGATAAAACTATAGTTATAGTATAATAATGCCAACTTAGCGTCTTTGTTACTAGATCTAGCGACCTTTAAGCTCTCACGGCGTACCCTAAAAAAATTTACCGCATACCCCACGTTGAGAACCCCTGGTATAAACTAAAGCAGAGGACGCAACACTTAAAAAAAAAATAAAATAAATACCCCCTCAAGCAGCTGCTTGCCACAGAGGTCTGACAGGAGCCTGTCAGTTTATATGCCAGAGTAGAAGGTCTGAGAGGATGGCAGGACCTCAGCAGAAAAACTAGACAAACAGCCATACCTTACCCGGGGGTCGAACCCAGGTCCCTTAGATCTGTAGCCAAGCGCGCTAACCACTCGGCCATGGGACGGCCATTCGCAGAGTAAATGCTGTGATTGTCTAATAAACACGGCAAATAATAATCACCGAAGGAATATAAAACTGATATTAATTCAGATATGACAAATAATGAATACTAAATTTGAAATTCGTTTATTATTTCTTGTGAGTATTTTTGGTGGGTCGGTACCCCAGATGGCCTACTGGACGAGCCCCCCTGATTACCATGTATATTCAGGGATGACGCTGCTGATGTCTTCCAGATTTTTTTGTTATGCGAATATAATCATGTCGTTTGTCCCCATTATGCAGTAGAATGTACATTTATTGAAATTCTAAGCAATTTTGATACTTTTGTTGAATTACGTTTATATTTGCATTTGTTTCCCATAGCTATCTGCATTTCCTGAGTTATACAGTATAAACGGTTTGATTTATTAAAGGTCAGGTTACATTTCAACGACATGATTGGCGCATCTCTTGGGTGTTGTGGAGCTGTCGGCCCATCATGTCCCAGACTTGTTCAATAGGTGAAAGGTCCGGCGAGCGTGCTGGCCATGGTAGTACCTAAACGTTTTGCTCTAGTAGATACTGCAGACTAATGCGGGCTGTGTGGGGATGGGCGTTATCTTTCTGGCAAAAGGTTCCGTGCTGCTGAACAAATGGGACAGCCACTGACTGCAAAATGTAGGAAATATATCGTTAGGCAGTTAGAGATCTCGTTATGATGATCAGTTCTGATCGAGATGCCCGACTAATGGCACCCCACACCAAGACACCAAGTGCTGGAGCTGTGTAACGATGTCGTACGCACTGAGTGGCGTTCCTTTCCCCTGGATGACGGCGAACACATTGTCTACCCTCGTACTGATTAAGACAAAGCGAGATTCTTCACTAAACGCCACGGTATTCCACCATTGTTCTTTCCAGTTCTGTCTGAGTGACACCACTGAAGACATGTTTGCATGTGGGCAGATATGAGGGGCAAACGCAGTGCCGGACGAAGGCTCGCAATGAAAACTGTAAAAGCCTGTTGTATACCGTTCGCCTGGTAGGTATTCGATGTTTTACCCTTTGCAGTTGCGTTGTAGTCGCGAATCTGTCACGCAATGCCATGCATCGAAAATGGCGGTCCTGTCAATCCATTGTCATACCTCATCTCCCTGATCCTTGTCGGCGTGTGCTGGATCCTTCTTGAACCCACTGGCGCCATATGTGTATGATGGTGCTGGGATTGCAGCCAACAAAGTTGGCCATATCTTTGCACGACAAACCAGCTTCTCTAAGGTCGATAATTCTTCCACGCTCAAAGTCTGTTAACTGTTGGAACGGCTATCGACGTCTGCGTAAAGGCATCTTTAGCGGTTTAGAACAATTTCCACAACGTTTTGTCAACCAGGGAGCTTTGGTTGCCTTTATCTGTGTTTGATTGTTCCGCACCTGTGATGTCAGCTCGCGCCGATCCAATCATTTCGATCGTCCTGCAAACCTAATCATTTCCATGCATTTCCATATACTACCGCCTCCCTAAATTCCAACCCAGATCCCTTAGATCAGTAACCAAGCGTGCTAATCATTCGGCCACGGGAACGCCTATTATATAATGTGATGATAGGAAAGTGTGCTGCGAAACATTTTCCGGAATAGCTTGCATCAATTGACTATAAATCGATATTTGTAATTGAAAAATTTATTTTACTAGATTATCACATGATTGGTTTCATTGAATGGTAAACTGACCGCACCGTCATAGTAAATAGTTCGAACGTTGCATTCTAATGGTTCTAAGTGAGTGAATGATAATAGTGTGCTGTGAAATATTTTCCGGAATAGTGCATTTTCAAATGAATTGTTTCGTTTGAAATTCTAAGCTCTCTTTCCTATAATGGACAAAAGATTACTTGTGGATAATGTTTTGTGCAACAATCGAAATTTTAAAGCTATCCCCACCCTACTGGTAAGGGGCCTGATGAATCACTTCTCTGGAAGGAGCGAGTTAGGAGCCAATAACGCGGGTTCCAAAGGAGCAGAATCCCCTTAACGTGTTAGCGGCCTAAGCCGCAGAGGGCAGAGTCTCTGGAATTTCAACCATTCTGTTGCTTTACAACCGATTACTCGGCAAATAAAAACGAATGTAATCCCTAGACTCATTTGTCAAGAGATCTCATTCATCGAAAGCACCTGATTTATTCTTCAAACTTTCTCTCTCGAGTGATGCATGCGAGATTGTTTCTGAGAAATAGAGTCACTCTGGATGATTGCAGAAAAAGTTCCTACAGCAATAAATTTCAAGAAAAACTTCGGTTTCCTGGAGTACATCAACATATAAATAGGTATGAGTTCCTTCTTTCCCCGTTGCTATAAGACTCGATGTGCCTTAGAGAGAAGCGGTAACTGATGCTTTATTTAAAAATCTGCCCCGTTTCTTCATTATCAACGGCACTCGATGTGCCAAGTGTAGATTGAAGTGATTCTGCGCAGCGTGAAACTCTTCAAGTGGTGAAGTATAGGACGAGAATAGTTAGAGGAGAGAGAGGTTGATGACCCTTTCCTTAGAACTCGGGCCGATTGATGCTTTGCCGGAAGTCACACTATCTAGGGATTACAAAGTGCCAGAGATCAACTAAAAGTTTCTTGGTAAAGATAAATAAAAGATTGTGCGACTTCAATCTCAGAATGAAAGTTGAAATAGCGAAAGTTAATTATTCATCAGTCAGAGTATTTTGGTTTCGTATTAAACGCAGTGACAGGTAGAGGAAATTTGTTTCCTAAATCTTCAATTCTTTTGGAAAAACAAGAACAGTGTAAGCACCAGAGGGGGAATGTGCTGTTTGTTTCCATGGCACGCATTTTGGAAAATTAAAAGTAACAAAAAGAATATTTCACTAAAATACATCTGCAATTTGTTATGCGTTATTAGCAATATGTTACTGAGAAATGGAAGCATTGATTCACAGAAATTTCTTATAAAGATAAAAGAATTACGGTATTGTGCTTATTTTTTATTTGAAAAATCACAAATAAAAACAGTTAATTTTTTGTGAAATCTAGGGAAGCAACATTACATATAATTCCTAATTATCTGCTCATTTAGTCAACCGTTTAAAAGAACGTTTGAACATTTTTAACAGAATTTGAAATCGCAGAAGTCTCAATTACAATTTGTCTGAAAATTTTGCTTTCAAATTCAACACATAATAACGTATTTAAAAGACCAAAGCAAAATAGAAATTGAGAATTATTCCCATCTTCATACCTTAAACTAAATCGTAGAAAAATTTGCTTTTTTCGTTCCATAGATCTGCATTGCAATGCCTTAATAGATAGTAGGAGCGGCTCAGTTGGGTTGGGTTGTTTTACCTCTGAGCGGCACTTTTTTGCACACCATGGGCTAAATGGCCAGGTCACATGGACCCCGAAGGCTCAGAGTAGGTTGGGGGAGGGGACCCACTGCAACAGCTGTTGGGAGACAGATGGTAGCCTCCCGTCAAGGCTATCCAGCGTGTTCTTTAACGTGCACAGGGTATGGCACTCCCGCACACGGGGCCACGGCTTAACGTCCCATCCGACGGACGGCGACCTTTCCAAGCCCATCGGTGTCCCCTACTGACCGTGGGCAGGGCAGGGAATTTTGCGGAGATAAATCTCAACGCTGACCCAGCTGGGACTCGAACCTGGGAACTACAGATTACGAGCCTGGCGCGCTACCGACTGAGCCACCCCCGCCCCAGCGGCTCAGTAAACTTTAATTAGATTTTAAGATATTATGATGCCTGAAAGTTAAAACGGTTTAAATGATTCCTTATTGATTCAAGGGTAAATTTCATTTCGTTAACTAATGATGATTAATTCGGAGTTAAAAAGCGCAATTAGTAAATCAGTAATCGAGTTAATTTCATACTTTATGACATAAATTATTTATTTTGCTTCCCTCTTTTTCTTATATTTACCATGTGGCACTCCAGTACTTTTTACATTATTATTCTGCTCACCCTGAGAAAAGTAGAGACAACCCTGCTGTAGTCGTAAATCATAACGTAACGGTTTCATGACAAAATGGTGAATATTTATGCAAGCATAATCATCGAAACAGATGGTTGTAGCTTTTGGAAGACAAATTTTTGGGGTAAGAGAAAATAACAAGAAAAACAATTTTAAATGCAAACATTTTTTAAACTATATCGGATAAGCCCGATCCCATGAAAGAAAAATCTGTAACCGAAAAGTTAAAGAAAATGCTGAATACCTTTCACAGGAAGCTTCTATTCGTTCCTAACAGCTTCTGAGCTGCACTCCCAACATTTTGAAAAATATCCCACTCTAAAACGTTTTTTTTTTATTTCAAGTACCATATTTCACATAAAGATAATTTATATTATTTCCTGTCACTGTACTCTAGAAATGAGTATTTTTCGATAATGCCTAGCTAAAATTACGAAGCTGATCCCCATATGCACGTTTTGCCAACGAGTTGGCAGAATTAATCTGGGCTAGAACAAACTTTTTGGTATAAAAAGGAGAGATTCGAATAAGGAGTTATGTTCTGAATATTGCTTATCTAGCATTATTGATTAGTGTTTTTAAGTTTAAAGACATTTTTTGGCTGTAACTCAGAGTTTTTATTTCCCTAATGGTGCATTTGATTGCTAAGTATAAAATTTGGGAATTTAAACAAATCCAAAAAATGGGAACTAAATCCCCCCCCCCTCCAAAACACTCTCGCGTTCTACCAAGGCTACGGTTTGTCACCTCTTAAAAAAATTTTTGGCGTCCTTAGTTATACTTCAGAAAAAACTATATTTAGCATTTTCATGTAATATTATTATTCTTCTCTCCTGCAGATAAGCAGATGTTAGTTTAAACTTTTCTATAACTTATAATTATTATTTAAGATTATTATTAAAACCTGCTCATAAGGCAAGGGGCTAACTATTTTGCAGCCCGGAGCAAAAATTGAATATCTGGCGCCTAGAGCGAACTTGTATATCTACCGCCCCTTTCTCCGAATTCTCTTTCATTTAAATAATGATTAATTTATCTACACTTAATGTCATTTTTAAAAGAAATTAAATCTTGTTAAAAAATAAGTCATGCATAGAGTCATAGCAAAGGCCTCAACCTACCACCGGCTACGTATGCCATTACTTTATTCGCAAATCTGCCGCAGGGTGCCGTAAAAATCATAATAACTCAGTCATCAAAAATGTTGATTTTCCCGTGGAATTGCATACAATTAATCCATTTTAAAACTGGTTTTTGAATTCCTCAAGAGTGTTGTGTTAAAAAAAAGTTTCTTTTTTTTTCAATAGCATTTACAGAAAACACTCACTTTACCATTAGCGGTAAATTCTATTTATTGATGAAGATTGTAAATCGGTCAAAAATATCAGTTTAGTATAATTATACCTTGTGTCCATCAGTATTTTTCAATTCGTTATTACATTACAAGCAGCAAAATTTGATATCGCGGGAATGAAAGAAAAAATATATGATTGAACTTTTAACAGTAACGATGACATGATGTATTTTTGAACTGCAAAATAAAGATATAAATTTGTTTTCGGTTTGCGACATATAGGACATAAAAGAATCTAAATTATCTTTACATGAAATATAGTACTTGAAATAAAATAAAAAACATTTTAGAGTGGAATTTTTTTCAAAATGTCGGGAGACTTCTGATCTCAAAAGCTGTTGGGAACGAATAGAAGCTTCTTATTAAAGCTATTCAGCATTTTCTTTAACCTTTTCGGTTACAGATTTTTCTTTCATTGGACCTAGCTTTTACAGGCCTTCTCATACAAGGACATGCCCTACTAAGACCGAAGTCACTGTCTCAGTTAGAACTAACACAGCACGCAAAGTGTGCCTTGCTGGAATAGTGGTTAACTCCTAACCATGCCAGTTAAGGCATTTGGGTGATTCTCTGTTGGACATATATCCTTGAAATTGAATCAACAATTGTTCAACCATATATCTTGCGAAGAACTTTTTCTCTGTAATTGCAGGCTGCATTTCCCAGATATAGGAAATAAATATTGATCTATTGGAAACTAGTGCATCTCTCTCAGTTCGCTGCTCTTATTGAGCACGGAACTATTGGCAGTATTTTTTGCCATAATCCATAAAGCATTGACAAGAAGCAATGTTGTAGGCCAAGATGTATTAGGAACTAGTGAACTGAGGCAAACAATACAAGGCTTGGAATCATAAAGAGAATTGGAGCATGAAACTCATGGTTTTGGTTGTGCCATAAATCAATACTGAGGTGACGGAAATATTGGAGTTAGACAACAGAAGATAGAAAGCTTTCTGAAGGACCTTATCGAATAAATCAGAAGCTGGAAGGGATATCTTCTAAACTTTGAAATACCAAATTTGAGGTGTAAAAAGGAAATGGGGAGGAGAACGAGTTTGATTTCAAGTTCCGTTTTTTTTCGTTTTGTACTATCTCAAAGTGGGGTAGCAGTAATCTGTCCAAGTCCCTTCTTTCAGATGTTATAGGGTGTTCACTAGTAGAGTTCTACTTTGCCACTAAACCTTAAAAGTATCGTAGTAATTTCGTCTTATTGATTTGTTTTGTTGCTATTTTAAATTCCTTAAAAACACTGTGATCTGGTTTCAAATTGTATATTACGTGTGTATGTTCCTAATGTTAAATACTGTGTGTGATGTTTGCTAAGTACTGTATTTCTTTCTACTAAGTAATATCGTGCACGAAAAATTTACTAAAATATTTTTGTTGCAAGCAAAACAGGAAAAGATTTGCAAGACTAAAATAAGTAATTCTTGAAATGCATATTATGTAACAGATGTATCATTATTATTTGTTGTATATTTTTCACGAGATTTTTGTGCTTCTGCTATAATTTTAACTGCTAATAATATATATAATATAATTTCGGAATTTTTCACTAATAAGCGCATCGGGCTCGTAATCTGAGGTTCCAAGAATCGATTCCTTGGTACACTTGAATTCATATTTATCTCCTCTAACCCTTGTTCTGCACTCAGACAGGGGCACTTTTGGGCTTGGAAAGGGTTGTTGGTGAGGAAGTTAAGCCATGACCCCGTGTGTGCAGAAGAGGCACGCCCTGTACACGTTAAAGAACACATTATATGGCCTTGACGAAAGACTTCCATCTGTCTCAATAACAGCTCTTCCCCAAGTTTTCTCTGAGCTCTTGGGTCCTTGTGACCTGGGCATTCAGCCCATTGTGCTCAAAAAAGCGCCACTCAGAAGTAACTAACAAAATAAACCAATTTTCAGTTACAAAAAAAATGTCCTATCTGGGGGCACATTGGTATCACGATAGTTCACAGTCAATCTTCACAGAATGGTTCACATGACTCCCTGCACTGTATGGTTCGCAGTGACTCCCTGCACAGTATGTTTCACAGTGATTCCTTGCACAGTATGGTTCACAGTGACACTCGGCACAGTATTGTTGTTTCTCCGTATGTTGTTAGCTATAAATGAGTCGGTGGTCAGCAGTTACTTCCATCTTAGTTGGGCATATCCTTGTATGAGAACGTCTGTAGGGTCTAGGAGTAATTTCTAGGTCGCTTCTATTCCTACATATTGAAAATCAAGAAAACAATACTCTACATTTTCTGCTGCTTTCAGTGCTTTATCAAATACAAGAGAATTCACTACAACAATCTTTAACCCAACAGACTAGGCTACTGGAACAAATTTGAATTAGTACTATGTTTTCCTTTACTAAAATTAGATTAAAAAAAAATGTTTATAAGGTATTTTATTAAAAATAATCATATCTAAAAAGTAAATGCTCTAAAACAAAAAAGAATTCTTAGAACACCGTAACCAGAATCCGTACGCAAAAAACTCTACGACTTACATAGTTTAGTTTCGTGGTTCTGTTTCCATCTTAGGCATTGTTCTTTAGCTGCAGTAGTGACGTTCTTCAGTTACTGATGTTCGTGCATTGTGCAAAGTCAAGATATTCATTTAAGGTGGCGCCATCTGTTGTTAGGATTAAGAACACCTTCAGTTATTTTCCCACAAAATAGTTTTTTTTTTTAACAGATCTATTGCTGACCAGTCTAGTTCACGTTTTTTTACTGTAATGTATTTATGAAATGACCTTCCATGAAAACCCTGTAGCTGGAATAGAACCTACTTGAGCTCATCGTTATATAACACTGATCTAACTGTCATACCAATGTTTGTGTGCTGTCATATATCACACCTCACATAGTAAATACTGTAAACTTTCTTTAGAACATTTCTAATTACTAAGATTTCACTTCCAGCATGTTTCAATTCCTACCTTGGAAAGGATAATGACAAATTCTTACTTTCAATATTTGTGCAACATGTTTCCATTGTATTTGTTCAATAGAACTCATATTTAAACTTCTGCTTAGGTAAACATTATGCTGCATTTAGTTGCTTTTTTTAAATTTCCAAACTCTAATACATTATTCCGAAATGCAAATTCATTTTTCTTAAAAAGAATATTCGCATTCCTTCATAATGAATTAACCGATATTGTGAGACAGAGATTATTTACTTTCATATCGACTGACAGTTGATACTTTGAGAAAAAAAAATCTCTGCAAGAAAAAAGACGAACTTTCTCCTCTTAGGCAAGATAATCCAAAAATTCTTCTCGAACTTTTTTTTATCTTCAGTAGTTCAAAAGTTTACCGCTGCTTGCTAACTTCTTGAATTTTCTTCCAACCCACTCCATTTCTACACACTAAAGCCAACGTGGGGTATTAGAGCACTGACCCTCTGCACTGAAGATACGCGAACTGACGAATCTTTGTACTTCCCTGAAGTTTTTTTTCGTACGTTTTAGTATTTCTTTTCACTTCAGTGCTGACTTTCATTTTTCCACCTTACTGTTTTGAATATGTACGTATGTATACCGGAAAAGATTACCGTAGAATAAGTCTCAAAAGGCGGAAATAAGTCTCAAAGCAGAGCTCATTATCATCGTCAAGATACTCTTTTGGGAATATTGTTGCATTTAGAAATATAGCAAGCACATTACGCCGATCACAGAGAAATAATCTAGTACTCATTTAGTCACTGTTTTAGAAGTTTAAAGTTTTTTTTATATATAAGGATGCTTGTAAATCCATTTAATCACTATTAGTTATTTTTCTAAAATGTATATAAAACCTTAAACGCAAAGGATGAAGGAACCGAAAATAACTCAGATAAGGAAATCTTTTTTCACTCATTCTAAGGGTTGAGGACTTATTGTAACTTGAATGGTTATTATAACGTGATTATTAAAAAAAAAAGATTATTGTTGGAAAAAGACTGTTGAATAGTAAAAAAAAGATTAAGAGCCAAAGATTATTGTCAACTTGAAATCTAATTTCTGAGACCTTGACTAAATTCAAAAGTCAATATTTACTTTAAAAATTTTGACTTCAAAAAATTATCCTTCAGTGTTTAATCCAGAAAGTGAAGGCATTTAGAGACTCGTTTTTAGCCCAAAAGCAGTTTCCCATAGATTTATTTGAAAAACCAAATAATGATAACAGACATATCAAATCAGGAGTGGCAAACCTTTTTTTTAAGAAGCAGTTGGCGGGATATTCTCCTATGTACTTTAATATCAGGTTTAAATTCGTTCGAAATACTTATTTACCACCGTGTATGCGCAATACCAAATCAGGATCTAAAACTATAAGTATCTTGCACATTAAATTCAACTTATTGAATGTTGTTCTTAGAACGATATTACCTAATTATCATCGGTAATAGGCTAATTAAAATCTATAATAGGTTAATTTTCCAAACAAGTTTGCTCTTAATGTATATAATTATTGCTTTTTTCAAAATAAGCTTATTTTAATTTTGATATTCTTCACTGTAAAATATGCTCTACTTTCACTTACAATAACATTAAATGGCTCGTTAACAGGTATGAGTTATTTTATTTTGCAGAAGATTTTGGTATTTGCTTTCCTCCGGAATTCAGCCATTAGCACGCGAGACTCAAGTCAAAATAGTCATACTGAATTCTCTGGTAAAGCATTAACGCTTTATTAGATTGGCCACACGGCAATGTTGTGGATATGGATGAAAGTAATAAGTAGTGTTGCTCACATCTATTATGTGTCCTTGAAATTAGGAAGATTACTATGCGGTACTCATTGCAAATGCGATTCGCGGGGGATCGAATATAAAAGTTTCTTGTTCAGCTGGTTTCTCGGGTTATATACGGCGGAAAGAACCGCTAACAAACTCAGAAGATATTAAATAAGAGTTCCACACAGGGAGTATGAGATGTTATTTAGGTTTAAGAGAAAAACGAAAAAGGAAAGCGAAGAAGAGAAGCACTTTGCCGAGCTTTGGTCTTGCCGTGAAGCTGGAGTGATGGCGAATCGAACTGAGGCCAAAAGGCCTAACAAATGACGAAAACCAAGTGGAAATTCCATTGTAAGCGAAGTTATTAACGTCTTTGGTTGAAAAACTTCAGTTCAAGTAGAGTGCAAAGAAATAAAACTTTGCTAGAAGGCTGTTTTTTAAATAAAATTTTCTCTCACCTTAAGACCACGATTGTGGTATTGTGAGTTAGGTTGAAGCTTAGATTTGAAGTAAATAAACAGATAATAATCACAAAATGTATCAAAGTAGTATGCTGTATAACACTAAGAACTTTTCGTGGAGGGGACCATGGTTAGATTATATTGCATTTCTTCATAAATTGGATGCTTTTGGTGGGAAGAAGAATGCTAATTATTTTAATCTTCCTGTGCAAATAAATTGGAGAGTGCAAATTCTTGAATGCTCCATTTTTTGTATATTTCTTTAGAAATATACAGAAATTGCAGTTAGGAGAATTTATTACAAAGGCGAAGCTCCTCATTAAAGAGCCGGTACCTTTTTCATTCATAAGGTAGTCTTGTCACAATCACTTGTTGTTCTCTGGTCAAGTTGTTGATGGATATATTTCTAATTTTTTTCCTCAGCAACGTTTGCCCAGTACTTATCGAAGTATGAGAGTATAATTACGATGTTTGGTTGAACGATGAAGGTTGGGTTAGATTATTTTACCTATTATTTAACTGTTGGACAAAATAGCTAGATGGCCAGGTCACAAGGACCAGAGCCAATGAGAGTCGGTTGAGGGAGTATAGAGAAAGCGATCCACTGAAGAGCTGTTAGGAGACTCCCGTCAACATCTATCCAGCATATTCTATAACGTGCACATGATCTGGCTCTTCTGCCTGCGGGCCACGATTGAAGTCCCGTCCGACGAACGGCGTCCTTTTTAAGCCCAACGATGTCTCTTTTCTCATGGAATGGGGTTATCCGCGAAATGCGAAATGGAGATCTATTTGGGACTCGAACCTGGAAATATTTCATTGATAATATTAACGTATAAAAGAGAAAACGTGCATTTTTTTTTTTCTTTCATATGCCAAAATTTATTTGGAAATTTTATCTGGACTTGTCTAATACTCTATGAACTCCATTTACAAATCAATTCATTTTCAGACAGAGTATGACTAAATCGTGAAAACTGCGACTCACTAAAATCAGTAGCTCCTTTTGCAACTGCATTATGGGTATTTAAACGTTTCGCTGCAATAAATTTTCCATTCACTGCTCCAAACTTAATTAAAATTATTACTAAAACTAAAAATTAAAAAGATTTTCCTTGGCAAAAATGACAAACTCATTAATATGTAAATAATGCACTACATATTTGTGTCAATAATTAAAACCACATTTTTCCAGTTACCGTGGTATCCGATAAGCTGAGTCTTTAGTGCCATTATTTTTGTAGTGTGTAATAAGTATGGAGCTTTGAATTTCCTTTTCTAGAAACTTATATAACACGATTGATGCTTCCGATACTTCTCATAGAATACTGAATATTTAAAACATATAATCGTACATTAGCTTTCAGGATTTAAATTTTCAATCACTTAATCTCACACCGCATGAAATATTTATCTCTTCATAAGATAGTAGGTTTTCCGCTGGCAAGCATGAGTTTTCGTTGCTCGACAAAAGGACACGTTGTCGACAGCACTGACATTTTGGACTTCTGCTACGTTGATTTCCTGCTTCCGATTATGAAGATGCTTGCAGCAAAACTGATTGTTCTCGTGTTCATTGATCCCCAGCCTCTGCCTTTAGTGATGCGTTAGAGAGCGCAGACTGTGATGTAAGTAAAAGTCATTGACCCCCGGATCTTATTACAATCAAGAAATTGAGCAGTGGAGAGACGCCGAAGAAAAAGACATAATTGCGTATCTGTGTTTATTTAAACATTTTTAAGAATCATGTGAAATCATTTGAGTACACCTGGAGCAAAAAAAAGGAACGTGCTTCGTTTTTCAGAGAAAACTTATCTTCAGAGAAGTCATCTATTAGAGAGATCGGGCATATTTCATAGAGATATTGAAGGTGATGAGACATGAAGGAAAAAGACAAAAAAGCTATCGGTAGTTGACTCAGGTCTCTCCTCTCTGCAGTGAAACAAACTATCTCGTGACCAACTAACTTTAAATCTTGCATTACAGAAAAAGAAAACGCTTTTTTCCCCTCAGAAAAATACACTAACCTTACAAAAATATTCATTACGGTCACTACAATTATAAGCAATAAAATTCAAGTTTCTCTTTCTCTGTTTTTTTAAAAAGAAATAATGGATTTTTCGTCAGAATTCAGAGCAAAAACAAGAGGCAGTATTCATTCATTTTTTTCTGTGATGTGTTATTAAATATCATTAGGTATTTCAAAGGAAGCAGGAAGTGTCACATTTTACCACTATTCGTCTATGCTGACTCGACGACATAAAATGCAAATAATTCCATTAAGGCCATCAAGAGTGTTCTTTAACGTGCCCAGAGTATGGCTCTCCCTCATACGGACCAAGGCTTTTACGTCCCATCTGACGGATAGTGGCCTTTCGAAGCCCATTGGTGTCCACTGACCGAGGGCAGGATCGGGAGTTTTTCAGAGATAAACCTCAGCTAGTCCAGTGGGACTCGAATTTAGAAACTGCAGATTAGGAGCCTGGCGATCTATCAACTGAGACAACCGCTCCCATGTCATCAGAAAGTTGATAGCTTTCTTTTGAGTACAAGTCAATACTTTGAATGAAGTACTCATGCCATTTTCATGGGTTTCTTTCTGAAAAATAATACAATTATCTCTCCTGCTTTCTATATTATGGAATACAACAAATAGCTCTCTCTCTCTGCCTCCTATGATAAAGAATACAACGACTGATTTTCCCTGGCCTTAGTGAGAAATATTACAATGATTGATTCTTCCTTCTCTCTATTATCTCCAATGTAATGGGACGATAAATTAAATAGCGAGCCCATCTTTATTATAGCCACACTTAAAACAATACAGTGGATGACCTTGACAGGAGGCTTCCATTTGTCCTTAAACGCATCCTTCCTTAAGACTGTTCCGAGTCTGGGCTCTTCTGACCTGAGAGTTTAGCCCGTTTTTATCACCAAAGAATTACTTTTCGACCGTATTCTCTGCTCTACTTTTAGTAGCTGGGTGAGTAGGAGATATGTGACATTTGAACTCGGCGGTCTTCTTGAAACAAATATCTGGTCAGAAACTCATGGAAATGACTTCACTGCGAAGTATATTTGAGGTCAATACTTCTACACTTCTGGAGGTTGGTTGCTTCACATATAATGTTCTCTCATACTTGCTTGTTTGTTTACCTAACTTGTTTTTCATTAATATGTTGTCATGAGTTCACTTTTATCATCGCACCTTTCAATTCTCACTGTGCTTTATTTGATTTCTTTACTCTTGTTCTTCCTCATTCAGATGGCTCGCATGGATGATGGACGGTCCAGGCGATCAACTTACAGACCATGCTAAGAACTTCGGACAATGTGAGAAAAGAAAAGGTTAATACTTTGGGTGAACACTGTAAAGACTGAGCTATTTATCCCGTATCTAAAAATCAATGTTTGTCCATACTGAGCTGTATTTACCTTCATTGAACTGTGAATAGTTCTGTCATCAATGACAATATTATTTCTTTTTCTTTAACATTTATATTGTTATTAACTTCTTTACTTGTGCAGTATGTCTGGAATTTCCAATGAAGTTTTTTTTAATGTTTTCATGAGTACGTATTTTTTGATCGAATTCAGTATCACGTATTTAAAAAGTCAGTTTCTTCCCACTAATCCAAACAACTAGTTACTCGGCCAAGTTAATGATAGGATGTGAACATTGAGCCCAACACTAAATAGGGCAGAAATTTAGGACATTTATATTTCTAAATGCGCCTAAATGCTTATCCATTGAAAACGACATTAAGCGCAAATCTTATCACATATGCAAAGGGATATATTGTTTCAATGGTTCAGCTGAAACAGGCGACGGTGCTCTATAGGGTTCGAGCCCGACATATTTGTTTAGAAGCGTTTCAACGGAATGAGAACTGATTTCTGTGTACATTGTAACACTGCCACAGTTAAATTAATAAAACGATAACAGCAATTTACTCCTATTTCATTAAAAAAGTACCCTTTTAATTTATTTCCAAAATTATATATTTAAGGAAGAGGCTTCGGAAAAAATGTATCGCACCAGGACTCAGCATCACCTTGTTATGCCAATGCTATAGGTATTGTCTACGTTGACTACTTAAACTTGCTGAGTGTGTATATGGGAAACTCTGAAAACAACCTGTCCATTGTAAGAAGTGTTCGCTTAAGGAGCACTTAATGATTAAATCCACATTTAGATTATGTGATAAGTCATTGAAAAAAGTTGCCGGATCGAAGAAAAGTAATGGGCTCTCAGATATTTGATTCCGTTTCGCAATAATTCTCGCAAAGTGTTCTACATCCTTTCCATTTCAAAGCAATAAATTCTTTATCTATTAAAACATCGAATATATATGTCAAGATCGGAGACGAGCTAGTTTTGATTCTTACAACTAAAATTGTAGCGACAACAGGACGAAAGCTGCACAACAACCAATTGATTATTAGTGAATAAAATGATGTTATGGTACATTTCGTGATCTGTCTCGTATATATGTCTTATCCGTTATATCCACTGCGAATATATTAACCGATAAGAATAATGAATAATTTAACAAGGTCTTTTGAGACACGATGCATTAATTGTAGATTTATTACAATATTTTGCCGATCAGTGGATTTGCGCATACTTAATAAACGTTTGAACTACAAGCTCTACTTCCCAGTAGACCCTTATTGCAATTCACTTAACAAGGCCTCAATAGTGATAAGCTCATCGATTGCAGAGACTACAGAGAATTGTCATATTTGCCTTACAATATTTACTACTCTCCATCCTGGTATAGTTTCCTCCACTTAAATCTTTACCTCTCAAGTATCTTCGAAATAAAAGCGAGTGATTAGGATGCGGAGACCAACGTATAAACAGGTAATAAAGGCAGTAGTTCTCGCGGGGCAAAGCTGGAGGTCGCCAGGGAGTCTCCAAGCCGATGCGTGATGCTGCCTAGCCTTGATGCGTGGGAGGAATCGATGAGACCAGACGGCTCACCCGCCATCTCCTTTCTGCGCCGCAACAAACTAATGCCGTGCTACACTATTTGCGGAAGCTGTTGTGATACATTCGCCGAAGATCTGTTGTTACGTAGGTAATTAAGAGAGGTTATAATTGCCATAACCAGTGATCAATATCTGCTTGATGGCATTTTGTGATGGGCCTTCTTCGTGATTTGCTCTTCTAGAGTCAGGTTAAAGAGGTGGAACTCGGTGAAATATACTTGAGGATTAAATAAAACTGTATAATGTATGAAACATTTGCAAAGAAAGAAAATTCATGAGTATCCTGAGATAAATTTCTAAGACCGCGGATAAACTACCCATTCTAATCCAGGGCCTTGTTCCAAGAACAAACATTTTCCATTCTATTCCAGGCCCGCCCAGATCGGACTCTTTTTCGATCTTCTTTGAAAATCTTTTTTATGTTCTGAGAATGCTAGTAAGGCAAATGGAGGTGAATAATATTAAAATGTCGTATATTTCGCTCATTTTTTAAGAAAAATTTGAAAACTAGTAAAATTGAGAGAAACGTTTTCACTGTAAAGGCGATAGAGTGATTTGGCCAACTCCTTTTATATTTTGCAGCTCTACCCAGTCCCTTACCCCGTCCCCCCCCCCCTCCTTTTTTTTTAGATCTGAGCCTGTTCAAGATTATATATTTTTCATTCGAGGACGTCATCCATTTTCAGGAGGAGTGTCATACTCAAGTACATGTAGCTTTTCAAAATCCATTGCTGCCTCCATTACCACCTATTACATTCCTCACTAAATTTTTTTAACTAATAGTAATTTAATGTTAATAATTTCAATCATATTAAATAATAGTAATTCAGGTTATGGTGTGGTATATATATGCATATATAAGCAGTTATATTATTTGAATTATTAGTGCAGATTTTCTTTTTTTTTTCTTGCTATATTTAGGACAGACAAGGATACTAGACACAGCCACGTGATAGGATTTAGGTTCGGGGGTCCAAAAAAGAAGGTCCGAGAATTTTGCTTTGAGGGGAGGGGTCCGAGAATTCAATTCCGGGGATGTCTGACAAGACCTGAGTAGGGTTCCCAATTACTAAAATGTTCCAACGAACAGGAAAGGTTAAAATTATATTCTATGTAAATGAGATTTTACATTTTTTTTAAATCTATTTTTAAGGTTGGACATAAAATACGGGCTAAAATAAAATTGTACCAAGAAAACTGTTTTGGATTTCAAGCAGGTAAGCAAATTTCAGATTTAATCTAAGATAACAGGATTTTCGGGGGTGGTGTCCGGATCACCGGACACCCCTCTGGGTACGCCTCTGGCCGTGCCCCCCCTGTGAAGGAGAGACTTACCCTTTGCACGCTAAGCTATACAGAGGCAAATCATCCCAACCTATAAGAGAGAAATGCGAGAAAGATCAGTAGAACCAGAACTCGTAGTAGAATTAATTATTTTCAGTCACATTTTTTTTTGTCAAAAGCATATTTAAAAAGAAACTGAGTTCTGTATCTCAGTTACTATTAACATAATATGGAAATGCATCTAAAAAGGTGGCAGATGAGTGTATATAACAATGATGCATTATTTTACGCATTTGTATAAATAATAAATGAGCAATATCATTAATAATATAAATAATATTTAATAACCTATATCGTTAATATATATCATTAATGATATATACTATTAGGTATTTTATTAATAACTGGTTACAGGATTGTTATAACATGAACAATTGTAGCTGCCTTTTATTATTTTTCAGGTGCTGATTTCAGATCTGGCGTTAAAAAATGGCTAGCATGTCACGTTTTTAGGTTATTGGTCATTTTGACTCCAATTAAGATCTTCCTATACCAACACTTCCAGGCAACTGGGAGGGTACTAAATATTTTACCTTTTGTGGCTGGCAATACTGATTGCCAAGTGGAGAAAAACATGTAACAGTAATCTAACCTCAGACCGCCATTCTTGTTGTTTTCGTTGTAGGAGGAACACGTGCTGTACCTTGAAGAGTTAATTTTGAGGTTTAAATGGCACAAAGGCAGTGTCGCGGATGTATTAATGTACCAGATAAGTTTTGTTATGTGTGGAATTTTGTTATGTTGTGTGTGGAAATTACATTTTAAAATCCCAGGGTCGTTCTTTGACAAGGATTGTGAAGAAAGCCTATAACTTGTATTTTGGATGTCATGTTGGAGATCAGGACAAAACATGCGCTCCACATGTGTGCTGCATTTCGTGCTTTGTTGGCCTGAGTGAATGGTTGAAAGGTAAGATAAAATCCATTCCCTTTGCAGTCCCAATGGTTTGGCGTGAGCCAACTAGTCATTTGCATGATTGCTATTTTTGTTTAACTAAAGTGTCGGGCTTTTCAAAAAAGAACAAAAGCTAAATATAGTATCCAAATGCACCTTCAGTCATAAGGACAGTTTCTCATGGAGAAGATCTTCCTATACCAACACCTCCAACTAGGAGATTCCCTCTGATGAATATGAATCCAGGAGGAGATAGATTCACATTCATCAGAGGAAGACTTTGAGGAACATACAGATCCGATCCACATACATCATTAAAAAGTTATACGAGGCCTCATCTGTTTGAGCAAAATGAACTAAATATTCTTGTTCGAGACCTAGAACTTTCCAAACAGCAAACCGAGGTTTTAAGTTCAACGATTCAAGAGTAGAATCTTCTGGCCAAGGGTACCAAAGTTTCTCTGTTCAGAAAGATAAATTTGGCTTTATATACTTATTACGAGAGGCATGTGTGTTTCTGCACAGATATTTCAGGGCTGATGGAAGAAATTGGACAGCTCAGGACCCTAAGGAATGGCGTCTATTTATAGATTCGTCAAAATTCAGCTTAAAAGCTGTGCTTTTGCATAAAGGAAACCAAAAATCTTCCACATACGCTGTGGGAATGAAGGAAACTTATGAAAGCATGGAAAAAATACTCACTGCTATAAAATATGACCAGTTTAAGTGAACAATATGTGGTGACCTAAAGTCATATATTTCTTGTTCGGGCTTCAAGGAGGCTTCACAATATGCTGTTGTTTTCTGTGTTTGTGGGATAGTAAGGCCAGAAAAGAACACTACAAAACAAATGAGTGGCCCAAAAGAGATGTGTTTATTCCTGGAAAGAGTAATGTGAGGTATAAGCATCTAGTCAACCCCTCTGATGTTCTGCTCTCACTACACATCAAACTGGGGCTTATGAAAAACTTTGTAAAGGCAAAACTGGTAAAGTGTTTTTGCACTTGAAGAAAAATTTTTCGAAACTAAGTGATGCCGAACCCAAAGAAGAGCTCTTTATTGGTTCTCAGATCAGGAAGCTACTGAATGATTCTGTCTTCGAAGTAAAATTGAATATGAAGGAGCGCGCTGCATGGAAAACCTTCAAGTCTGTGATCCAGGGTTTTCTGGGGAATAACAAAGAGGAAAACTACCATTAGCTCATTCAAGATTTTCTCAAAAACTATGAAAATCTTGGCTTCCAAATTTTTTGAAGATCCATTTCTTGTACTCTCATCTCGACGTCTTTCCTAAGAACTCAGGAGCTGTCAGTGATGAGCAAGGGGAAAGATTTTACCAGGATATCCGAACCATGGAGGAGAGATACCAAGGCAGGTGGGACCCAGCAATGATGGGTGACTACTGCTGATTCTTACAGAAGGAAAATATCTCGCACATAAAAGACAAAAAAGCAGTTTTGCGTTTCAATATTATTTCATTTGTTACTCTACATTCAGTGGTCTATAACTATGATATTTCTAATTTTTTTCACTGTAATCATGTAATTAAGTAATGAGTTTTAAGTTGCAATTTAATAAAATAGTCGCATTTATTTTCATTTCCCAGATATGCGTATTCATTGAAATTTGAAATACACTAATCCATAATTTTAAAAAAAACTGTACGTACTGCAGATTTTTCACAGCCACATTTGAATTCAGCACCCTAAAATTAGTTAAAAACATCTTATTTGCCCAATGTTATAAAAAAAGTTTCAATTTGTTGTCTAATGTAATATATGAACAATAATATTAAGTTGTTTATTCATTAGTATATTTAATGTTATTTATGAACTATGATGTTCTCACATTTACCCTTTATTACTAAAAACCTTAAAAAGCAGAACAAATAACCCAAACGGACTTTACATTAATATTTTCGCATTACTATACTCTAGTGACCGACTGAACACTACTAAGAAATCGGTGAATAATAGCAGTTTTCATAATATATTTTAGTCTTTTTCATTTAAAGCCTCGAATCGTATTGTACCCCTGTACGCAAACATCGACCTACTTTCCTTCACATAGAACAACACTTGAGTAACAAATGCTTTCTGAATTCAACCATACAATGCAATTTCTTTCTATGTCATTCGGAATAATGATATATTTTACTAAGGTAAGCGCTCCTCCTACGATTTACTTCATACAGTCAATGCTTCTCCTCCGCGATTATTTCCCTTCCTTTTCACTCAGGAAACACTCACAATTCTCTTTTCTAATGGATTAACTCTAATCCCTTTACATAACTCTAATCCCTTTACACGAGATTCTGTTAAAGAAGTAGTTGACGTCTTCTTTGATGACTTTGCCATTAGTGAAATACTAAAACCACAAAATTTGCTAAGATGCCTCTTTATAATAGGAAAAGCATCAAGACTTTGCTGTATTGTATGAAATCCCACTCTTAACTGAATAATGCAACGTAAAGGATTAAACTATTGTAATTTTACAGTTCAGTGGTCTAGGATGTTTTTGTTCCGAAGACATTCATTGTTTTTCTTTTAACCGAATTTCGAATTTTATATTCTTCTTCTTCTTATACATCATCAGAATGCAAAGATATTTTGATGAATCACTTATTCAGTAGAGTTATTATTAGATTTATTCCTGCAGTAAGGGAAATTTATAATTTTGTTATCAAATTCGCTCGTTCTAGTAGCCGAGAACTTAGCATACGTACGATGCAAATCACAGGGACCTGCTTCGAATACCGGATAAAGTCATTTTCTAAATATTCATTTAATCTTTAAAGAATTATAAAGCATGAATATTTAATAAAGCTTCATTTTTTTGCGTGTTTCAAAGCAAAATGCTTTCTTTCTGATGCCTATTGTATTACCAAAAGTAATGAAACACTTCCGAGTTAAGTGAATGAAAGGTCACAGTCAAAGACCTAACTGAAAATAAGCTTCATAAGTTTAAATTATCAGTGGACAGCAATTTAAAATTTCAAAAAAAAAAAACAACAAAATCTCGAATCTTCGACTATCAGTTTAAGATGACATTTTTCTGGCATTAGACAGAATAGAAAAATATTATGTTTGCCATGGGCCAATATTTGGGAGAAGGAGAGGGACAATGAAAAGACAAAAAAAAATGTTTAATCTTGTTCGTTTAATTTTACTTGTTATATATATATAGGTAAAAAAAAATAAATAAAAAGCAAGAAAAAATTAAAGTTTATTTTACGGCTAAAACTGAAGGGGGTTTGTCGAAGAAGTATGTATAGAATGGGACTGGATACCAGAAATGGCCGTTCGTCGGATGGGACATTAAGCCGTGAGTCCCGTGTGAGGGAGAGCATACCCTGTGCACGTTAAAGAACACGCTGGATGGCCTTGACGGGAGGCTACCATCTGTCTCCCAACAGCTGTACCAGTGAGTCCCCTCCCCCAACCTTCTCTGAGCCTTCGGGGTCCTTGTGACCTGGCCATTTAGCCCATGGTGTGCAAAAAAGTGCCGCTCAGAGGTAAAACAACCCAACCCAGAAATGATTTGTTGAACCATTCGGTTTCAATATCGTTGTAGCTAGTTTGTAGCATTTTTGCCTTTCGTCTTATTAAAACACCATTCGTTTCAATACAGACAGATTAAACTATAATTGTTTTACACTTTTCAATTTTTACGCGGGGGGGGAGGGGGAAGATTCTCAATTGGGCCGTAGTTTGTGCACGCCCGATTCAAGTAGTTATGTAAGCTGAAATATTTAAGAACGACATTGATAGTCATAAGAATTTGCCTTAAAGGTCAATTAAAATATAAATAGTAACTGTTAAAACAAATTAATTTTTATAATAATTTCAGTTTAGAAGTTTCTGAAATAATTAAGTTTTCGTCAATTTGGATGAAAAGTGTTCTAGCACTCCTTTAATGTTTCAGCTTTGATAGCTCTTTAATTATTGAAATAATATATTATTGAAAAATCGAAGCTTGGAAAGAGATTGTGTTCTTTAATTTATCCCCAGTGACATTTTCCCTTGAAAAGTTTATTTTTAAACCTCGAGAGCTTTCAATGTGGCTATCCAGTCAAATTCATATACAAGAATCCCAATGCTTTTACTAACTGATTTGTGTTATTTTTGTGCTGAGGTCTCGTATTCTCACCAGTGTCCTCTATGGTGCTGGTGTGTGTGTGTGTGTGTGTGTGTGTAGGGGGGGGGGGGGGGGGGGGGGGGGGTGTCTCAGTCAGTAGCGCGCCAGGCTCGAAATCTGCAGTTCCCACGTTGGAGTCCCATCTCTGCCAACGTTGAGATTTATCTCCGCTTAACTCTCCTACCCTCGATGAGAAAGGTGACATTGAAGTTCTTGGAAAGGCCGCCGTCCGTCGGAAGGGGCATAAAGGCTGTGGTTCCATGTGTAGGACAGGGTATTCTGTGAACGTTAAAGAACACGCTGGGTGGCCTTGACTAGCTGTCCAGCAGAACCCCTTCACCCAACCTTCTCTGAGCCCTTGGAATCTTGTGACCTGTCCATTTACCCAACGTTCAGAAAAAAAAAGAGCCGCTCAGAGGTAAAACATCCCAACAACCTCTATTGCGTATTCTACTGATAATTTACATCAGACTTATGTGGCAGATGGGCTGCTCGAGGATTTATGTATTTTGAATTCATAAGCAATCGGCCGAATTAAATTATTTGATTGTTTGTTTAATAAACAAGTCCTTGATTATATAATCAAAATGAGACACTCATTTAACGAAGGAGCTGTTGATAAAAGTATTTGAATCGAGATACTAATTTAAGAACAGAATACCCTGATTAATTAATTAATTGAAGTGAAATAATCGTTCAGTGACACAATTATCTGATCAATTAATGAAAATGTGATATCCGTTTAATGGCCAAACTCTTTAATTAGACGAAAGCGAATCTAGGCCCTTGAGTCAAAATGTTCTAAAACGAAAATCACATTTAATGACTCAATCGTTCGAATGGGAAAGACAGCTTATCACACTTTCCATTATTTTAACTTACTCAGTTGTATCGTCAAGGCGATTAAATACTATTTATGTTGCTATAACCTAACCATTTGATTTAGTTGATAACGAGAATGTCGCTGTTAGTGGCCTTGTGGTTCTACGCATGTGAACAACAATGTAATGATTGGAAACGTGGAAAACATTCGGCAGTAAGAGATTTTAGGAGTTGCTAATTCAGTTCTGCCGATGCCCTTATTTTAGCTGTGGAGAAAATAATCAAGAAACACAGAAGTTATGTCATTTATATTGATAGTCGTTAGGCTTTTATGGTTCCACAAAATACCAACATTACAACTCATTCAGCCATATCAGATCTACATCAAGTTCTTATGAAAGCTTCTGTCACCAGAGCATCCATTAACACTTATCTGGAACGCCGAGCCATCAAGGAATCATTTTAAATGAATTGGCTGATTTCATTGCCAAACGAGCATACTACAATGGCTCTCAACTTGAATGTTTCATTCCAGTATTGGAAGACTTTCGTTATTATTTGAATGCAGATTTAAAACTGAACTCTTTAATCAATGGAAATGAATTTTTTCATGAGCATTATTGTATCCATACGTGTCACGATTTTCAAGATTACGACTAGTAGAGAGTTTAGAGAACCAATCAGACGCTCAGGACTTGTCTTTATTTTTTTGTGTGTGTCCAAGAGAGCAGAGACTTTGTGGGGATTGGCATTAGTCTTTGGTTCGTTTTTGATTCGAGTCCATGGGGACTGGACACTTGACGCTTAACTCTCGATGTGAGCAGTGTAGTTTTGAGGTCTGACTCTCGGTCAGGAGACACGATAGTCTAGTGATGAGAGCACTATATAGTAGCAAGCAGCAGTCTACAGTAATTATGTAAGTTGATATAAAATTGTGAGATTAGGATGAAACTGTATTAATGTTACCAATAAACGTTATTTTTTTGTATTTGTTGTAAAGCCATGCCTGCTCTAGTTGCTCCTTTTGTGTGGGAGGATGGTTTAGTTTCCCAGTAGGGTGCTGGGCTACTGATTGCTTTAAGTGATAAAAAAACAACTATACGATCACGGTAAGAACAAATACCGGTTTGTTCGTTGTTGTTGGGGGAGAATTAACTGATGATGACTATTAAATAGAATTATTAATTAATATTATATGTAATTAGCAAGAATTAATGATATTCCCCCCACCAGTATAACATTGGTGCTCTAGTAATAGTAACTCCGTAATAAGTTTATTATTAACCTTTTTTGAGAATAAAACACTGGTAATCTAATGACCAGGATTTTTGTTTTGTTAAAACAAACCTGGAGTGTAAAAGAAATGCTATTGTTTTTGTGTGAGTAAAGTTACGACATTTGGCTGGTTTTGGCCTAGTAGAAATGATGTCATATTGGTTATTGCGGATAGGTGTGAATTTATTGGCCTGTGAAAACTGAAATTTAATATAATAATTAATTTTTATTAATTCTGTAAAGAGTTGGTTTTGCTTCGAAGTGTGTAAGCCGTAAAGTATTAACAAATTACTGCACATGTGGAAATTTACGAAGCAGATTGAAACAAATTACTGCACATGTGGAAATTTACGAAGCAGGTTTAGTTTTATTTTTAGTGGCATAAATAGGGTGAAAGTGTATAATTTGATTAATTTGTTAAGCAGATGCAGGGTTTGGATCCCACCTGGTCAATCAGCTTTCTCAATTCGTTACACTATTAAAAGTGTCATAATTTGATTTTATTATATATAGAAGAAAAGCGTATCACGGATAATTGGCAGTGTTAGATTTTAGTGATTTTTATGTGTATAATTAGGTTGAGAATTTTGAATTTTAAGTTAGGTAACAATCTAGTAGGTTTTGTTGTGAAGATAATGTGATGTTAAAATTGAAGTTTGAAATATTAAATCTCTTAATATTTGAAGAAATAAGGTTTACAAGATATTCAAGTTTTGGTAATTATTGGTTAAAAAGTCAAGTTAGAGAAAAAAATAATGTTCGTCTCCTATGCAGCGGAAAGGTTGCTTGATGATTGTCATTGTGCAGAGTGGTTATGATGCAGTGCTGTTGTAGATATTGATATTTGATGATTTGATAAGTTTCCCGATGAGTTAATCGGTTAAACGGTGTTAAGAATTAGTGCTAAGAGTATATAATAGTGAAATCCTTTGTAGTGTAATTTTGCACGAAAGTGATCACTGCCCAGTAGCTCAATTGGATAGAGCAGCTGACCAACAATCAGCAGGTGTAGGGTTCGGATCCCACCTGGACATATCAGCTTTCTTAATTCACTACACTACTAGTGTGTCATAATTTTTTTTAAAGAAAAGAGTATCGCAGATAATCGATTGTGTTAAGAGTTCAGTGAGTTTTATGCGTGTGTGTAATTAAAGTTAGGAATTTTGAGTTAAGTTAAATAGCAATTTAGCAGGTTTGGTTTGTGAAGTTAATGAGATATCAAGATTGCATTTTGAGATATTAAGTGTTTTACGAGATATTCAGAAGGTTTTGTGAAGTATTGGTTTAAAGGTTGAGACATTGAGGAAAAAATATTGTATTAATGTGTTATTGAGTAAGAGTATATTGCAGTAGGATTGAGTGATTGTAGATAAGAATGTATCGCATAGATTAGTTTGAATATAAATACGTTACATATCTGTTGGTACTAGATTTTAGAGAAAATTAAAATGGCACATGGAATATTGTAATACGTTGGGCTGGGTTGTTTTACCTCTGAGCGGCACTTTTTTGCACACCATGGGCTAAATGGCCAGGTCACATTGGACCCCGAAGGCTCAGAGAAGGTTGGGGAAGGGTATCCACTGGAATAGCTGTTGGGAGACAGATGGTAGCCTCCCGTCAAGGCCATCCAGCGTGTTCTTTAACGTGCACAGGGTATGGCTCTCCCGCACACGGGACCACGGCTTAACGTCCCATCCGACGGACGGCGGCCTTTCCAAGCCCATCGGTGTCCCCTACTGACCGTGGGCAGGGCGGGGAATTTTGCGGAGATAAATCTCAACGCTGACCCAGCTGGGACTCGAACCTGGGAACTACAGATTACGAGCCTGGCGCGCTACCGACTGAGCCACCCCCGCCATTGTAATCGTCTGCACAGAGTACTAGGTATCCGCAGTTAAGATAAGAAGATAATAAGAACCGTAGTAACTCATTCAGTAGGAACGCGAGGCATCATCAGAAGGAATGCCTCGCGTTCCTACTGAATGAGTTCCTACTGAATGTTTCGAGTGTGAAAATTTTGGCCATTTTGCCCGAGACTGCACGAAGAGGAAGAATTTAAATTCGAAGCATTACAGATACAATGGTCCCGATAGTTACACAGAGCATTGCCCTCCACACTCTGCCTACACCGAACGAAAACAGGCTTTCATCAATCCATCACTAATTACGAAATCTGGAACTTTGGCTTTTTGCCCTTCAGAACATTTAGACTGCTACAACCTTGAGAGACGCCGGCATGAAGAAGACTCCTTAGTCAGTCTAATTAAGCAAACCCCATTGTATCAAACTTTGGAAGCTGAGCTAGGACCACCCCCCATGCATTGGAATAAAGTAGAAGACATTGACGTCCTTCGAATGGTGGCAACCATTTTTACCCCTCCAGGGTTAGAACAAGACGAGGAAAGGCGCAATTCAGTGGAAATTCTGTTCGACATTAAGGGACTCAGGGATGTAATTTTTGAGGTTTTAAAGAAGCAAAGATTAGCTCGGGAGAGGGAGGCGACACAGGAGAAACTGAGAAGAGAGGATGGGAATCGAACCCTCTTAGAGGAACCGTCAGAGAGAATAGTGAAGTCACTTATAGTTACAACTTGCATTATTGAAGAGGATAAAGACAGGGATAGGAAGAGCTTTGAGATATTAGATAATACTATGGAGGTAGATAGCCAAGTGAGTAAGGGACAAAGTAATGGGGAGGTAGAAGAAATAGTTGAAGAGCAAGTGACTGCATTAGATGTGAAACCGTTTCTAGAATTAGCAGAGTTAGCGCCCCTTCCCGAAGCTGTAACTGAAGCAGCGGAATTTGTCATATGTAATTACCACCCTGGGACACAAGTTTATACAGAGGAAGTTAGCCTGACAGAAGAAGAGAGTCTGACAGATGTAGATTTAGTGCCCGCTTCCGAAGCTGAGAGTGAGATAATAGAGTTTGTCGCATATGACTGTAGCCCTCTAATCCGAACGGACTAATATAATAATACGCCTAAGTTGGAATACGCCTAAGTTGGAAGTAAAGAAACGTGTAATGTATGTGTATAAGGAGGATCCAGAGAAACGATCATTTAGCAAGGGCTTAATTGTGAGAAGAGTTAGGAAGAAATTTAGAAATAGATTGAAATTGAGTAGAGTATCTAAATGTAGATTTTGTAAGGAAGAAAGCGCTCTCAATTCACACAAAATAAGCTGCAGAAAAGTCAGGTACACTCAAGTATTGAGAATAAGTAAATTAGTTAAGCAATGGAAGACAAGAAAAAAAAGTTTAGAGTTATCACTTTGGGTGTCCATACATTAATTCAATCGGATCTGTCACTTTAGTATATGCTAGAATCTTGTTTTATTATGTGGAAGAATAATTAAGGTGTTTTAGGAACTATCAGATAAACCAGTACATACAGTTGTAAGAAAAAAAGAGTAATATGTATTTTCAGTTTTATTGTTTAATTGTCTGGTTTTCGTGTTTATTGTCAAATTTTGTCACTAAATTAGTGTTCGGAAAAAAAACCCTTTTTTTTATTATTATTGATTGGATACTGTTATATGGAATTAATGTAGTTAAGGAAGATGATGAAATTTTTTATTTTACTTAAGTATTGTCATTATCTATGTTTTAAATTCATTTTATGGGTTCTATTTTGTGAAAATTCAACTGTAATGTAGTAAAAATTTAGTAAAAGTAATTCCACAGTTTATGCCATTCTTTGTTCATTTGACATAAACGTTCAAAAATTATGGTGGAATAGATTTGGGTTGTAAGAGCTCACAACTCAGAGAATATTTCGTCACTGGGCTTGTAAAGCGTATATTAGGGAATAATTAAGCATACATTATTATAAAAAAGAGCAAGAAATATTTTAATGTCTTGGTTTGTAAAGAAATAACGGCTGTGTTTTGATCGGAAGTAATAATTAATGTAATCACCTGAGTTGTTGTTAGCAGTTATCGGTGTTTGTCAACACGACACCGCTCCCCCCTTTCTTAATACCCACTGCAGGGCAGTCGGGGTAAACGAACGTGACTGTCACCTGATGGTCGCATCGTGCCTACTAGGAAGCCCAAAGAGTTGACCTCGAACAGAGTCCGAGGGTGGAGTCAATCGGATGTACTGTTATGGATACCGGAGAAGTTTATTTTGACTGTGGCTAAGACTTTATTCTGTGATATAGTTGGTTAATTAGCGAAATGAGATAAGCTGCCAGGTCCTGCTCCGTTCGACTGAGTGTTATTTTGATAGTTGTGTGTTACGTTTACTGCCACTTTTTCAGTCATGAGAATTTTGTCACCTATGCGTAACTGTTGTAAATTCCGTCACTTTCTTAGTTCTCACGTGTCATTGATGTAGCCGCAGGACCCATACGTGGTCGCTTGTAATGACGATTGATGTGAGTTATATTTTGAATATTTTTCGTTAAGGTGAATTTTGTAGAATAACAACTTCACGTGAATTTCTTATATGAAAATGAGTTTTGTTTTATGTCAGTGGTTAAGAACGGATATTTACAGTTTTTCTTTCTTGTTTTATATTTCATGTTCATCTTGCTGAACCGGAGTTTGGCTGCTTCAGGCAGCCCGAGAGAAGTCATCGCAGCTCAGGACATGCGGGGTTCTAAGAGCTGTCTACTGTGCCACCAATTTTTGACTCAAACTAGGACGAAAATTTAGTGACTCGAACTTGAACCCTCAGTGATTTCTCTTCAGAAACGTTTTGGTGATAGACTTTCCATTTCTCTTCGGACTGACCTTCAACATTACCACTAAAGGACATTTTACATATTGAACTGTATAATTTTCAAAAAACTTCGGGACTGTTATCTGAATTTTCAGCAGATAGCCCATGAGGGCATGGGTAGTGTATCATGGTTACATAGTGATGATGCTCTCATTACGATTTTTTTCTCTCTCTCTCCCATGGTGGATAGGGATGTTCTGCGTGAATATGCAAACTCACGCAGAACGGCATTCAAGTTCCAGACTGCAGTTTCCTTTCCATCGGAGCGGCGCCGTACGAGGGATTATCATGAAAGACAAGCCCGTTAAGCCCGCATCTCAGGCAGAGAGGACCGTTTGATGCACCGCCTAGCTGAGCCGACCACTTACCTGTCGATAAGCCAGCTTAATCCCGGACTAACTGCTACAGAGGGCAGCGCCCACGCATCAGTTGTTCACCTTTGGTATTGAAGAGTCTGGCGACAGGGCTGCCCTCCTGTCTGCAACCCTGAAAGGGATTCCACAGGCTCACAGCACAACGGTCCCATGAAGGACAGTCACGTGGTTGTGGCCAAGGACGCGGACCCTGAAAGTTTCCATTTTTCGTCCGGCACCCTCTCCCCCCCCCCCCCCTAGTAGAGAGAACCAATCAGACGCTCAGGACTTGTCTTTCTTTTGTTTTTTGCGTGTCCAAGAGAGCAGAGACTTTGTGGGGATTGGCATTCGTCTTTGGTTCGTTTTCGATTCGAGTCGATATGGACTGGACACTTGACGCTTAACTCTCTCGATGTGAGCAGTGCAGTTTTGAGTTCTGACTCTCGGTCAGGACACACGATTGTCTAGAGATGAGAGCACTATATAGTAGCAAGCAGCAGAGTATTAATGTAGCTAGCTCAACGTTTGAATGTCGACAGTGTATAGTAATTATGTAAGTTGATATAAAATTGTGAGATTAGGATGAAACTGTGTTAATGTTACCAATAAACGTTTTTTTTTGTATTTGTTGTAAAGCCATGCCTGCTCTAGTTGCTCCTTTTGTGTGGGAGGATGGTTTGATTTCCCAGTAGGGTGCTGGGCTACTGGTTACTTTAAGTGATAAAAAAACTATACGATCACGGTAAGAACAAACACCGGTTTGTGTTTGGGGGAGAATTAACTGATGATGACTATTAAATAGAATTATTAATTAATATTATATGTAATTAGCAAGAATTAATGATATCCCCCCACCAGTATAACATTGGTGCTCTAGTAAGTGTAACTCCGTAATACGTTTATTATTAACTTTTTGAGCCTAAAATAGGTAGTCATTAATCTTCGATACAGTTTTTCGTGTTGCACCTACTATTTCCGCCGTTCTGGTTACTGAAGCTCCTGCAAGACGCGCACCAATGATCATGTTGTAAGGCATTATGTTGTAAATCATGAAGTTTGCATTTTAGCTTGTTATTTACAATACGAGGATTTTATTATTCACATGCGAAGCTCATATGCTTAATTCCGGGCAGTATTGTAGACTGATTGTTTGTAACTGTAGCGTGACTTGGTACACCCTCAGTTCAAAATGGCTCCTCTCCTAGACAAATTGGGCACCAGAGGAAGTGCGTGCTATGATTAGTTTCTTCAACCCAAAAATATAATGTTTTCCGTGTAGAAATTCATCACTGGCTTGTTGAAGTTTATGGAGAGATTGTAATGAGTTGATAAAGTATAAAGTGTTGTGCAAAATACTGAAATCGAAAGCAGAGCACCAGCGATGCTAGTCGAACTGGTTTAAGATAAATGAACTGTAGGTTTTACTTCAGAGTTATCGTGATTCCTGTATCACGCTACAACGAAATTTTCGGACCTTCGAGGAGAAAATGTATGGAACTTGTAATAGTCACTAGCCTTATAATAGGACCAGTTTCTTAAAATAACTTTTAAACGCGCATTTTGAAGTGGTTAGCGTGATTGGCTACTGATCAAAGGGACCTGGTTTTGAGCCCCGGATAAGGCATGGATGTGTTCCTGCTGAATTCCCGCCATCCTCACATATATTCTATTACGACGTATAAACTGACAGGCTCCTGTCAAACCTCTGTAACAAGAAGCTGCTTGAGGAATATTTAATATTATTTTTTAAATACATTGTTATTTTTTTCTTGAGTGAAAAAAGTTTATTATCACGTATTTATTTTAATGATTTTGCTATCTGTTTAACCTACAAGCCATAATATTATCATTTCTATTAAATATTAATTATCATTACAGCAAGACATTTTTAAGGAGGTGCTAAGGGTATTAGAGCACCCTCTCTCCTTCAATCCTGTAAATCCCTCAAAACTAAAGGAAAATAGAATTAGCGTTCAAATGTTTTATGTAATAGTATGGAAAAAACGGCGCTTTAATGAAACTGTCTAAAAGAGGCAGACAAAACTTTGTTTTTGAATACAGTAGATGTATTCTCAAGATAGCCGTCCCGTGGCCGAGTGGTTAGAGCGCCTGGCTGATCTACGGGACCTGGGTTCGAGCCCCGGGTAATGCATGGATGTTCGTGTTGTTTTCTGCTGAGGTCCTGCCATCCTCTCAGATCTTCTACTGTGACATATAAACTGACAGGCTCCTGTCAGACCTCTGTGGCAAGCAGCTGCTTGAGGAGGTATTTATTTCATTTATTTTATTATTCTCAAGATATCAGTTGTGATTTGCTATCCAAAGCCACATGGAACGTAGTTTTTCGGCTATTAAAGGAACCTAAAATCTTATTTTCAGACACAAAACTTCGAATTCACGGCTGTTGAGATACTAAATATAGAGCTATTGCTTTACTGATAAAAAAAAAATTCTTGGTGAATATGCATACAATTTCATTCCCGTTGTGTGCATATTAGTGTTTCATTTTCAACGCTATTTCTCTCACATATGAAACAAACATGTTATTTGAAAAAAATACATCTAAAATCCTCAAAAGGACAGCCAGGCAGCCATTCTAACAATATTATTTCATTATTTTAATTAAAACATAATATTTAAATTAATTTTTAAAAAAGTATTTCTAAAAACTTTGTGTCGTTTTTATTATTATGTGTTATATTTAAGCATAATTGGTACTGTAAAAAGATAATTAGGTTCAACATCTCTTCCTCTCCGATAAAACAATTCTAAATACGCAACTATTTACAATAGTTTATTAACATTTCTTTACTGCTGTATAGTAATGCATATTTTTAAATTATTCTTCCTATCTTTATCTCATGTTTTTCTTTTTTCCAAAATCAGGTGTATTATTACTTAATCAAAAATCAGTTTAATCCCTTTCAGTGGAGAAAGCTTCTGCGAGATTCTCTTATTATATTAAGCATTAGAAACGAAACAGAAAAGAGAAATAGGAAAGTATATCTGAAGTTACAAAGTTTATGCATTTTTACTTCGTGCATTATTTAAACCAAAGTGAAATGTTTTAATTTAAATATTCCTCTTTGAATCACGTTTTACGTGCATCAATTTTTCGTTTCCTTGATACGTTTACGTTTAATTTTATTTTAAAATTTCGCTTCGTAACGGTTGCGGTTAAATTAGCTCATCGAAATTACCCAATAATATGTTACAAGTATTTCAGATCTTGTATTTGGGTATTCAATTAACTCCTTATTTCATTAACATAAAACAGTGGTTCCCAACCCATGGGTCGCGAAGGGTTTTCTGTGAGGTCGCCAAGCAGTGGTGAGCAATGAAAATTTTAAAAAGGAAAAACAAAAAAACACGTCATCGCGTCCTGCACAGAGATTTGCTTGCGTAAACGTGTAACGATCTTTCGTTCGGCGGGTTAGCTTGTTATGAGGTCAAGGTTCATGCGCAGTTCGGTGATTGGCTCCGGAATGCGGGAATAAAGAATAAAGAGAATAAATGTAGAGAATGACATGAGGTTGGCATTAACGAAAACTCAACCGCGAATTTTTAAGCTTGTTAATGAGTTACAATTTCAATCATCGCACTAAATATGTCGTAAGTAACATTATTTTGAATTATATTATACTGAAAAATCTATTTTCGATGTGTTTTCATTTACCCTATTAAAAAGCCTATTTTTAATGTATCGGGGTCGCGAGTCACTTTGTCTCTATAAAATGGGGTCGCGACTCGAAAAACTTTGGGATTCGCTGACATAAAGTATTCTCTTTTACAATGCTTTTTGTCCTAATTCTTGCCACACTCTTAACCGCAGAGATTCGTTGGAGGTTTGAGTGCAACTACCAAAACAATGCTTAATATGAAAAAACAAAGGAAAATGGAAATTATTCGGAAATTATTAATATATAAAGTTTTTATGACATAGGGCTGAAACTACAATAAGTTACATAATCTCAAACATACAGAGGGTATATCGAAAGTATTGGCCGACCTTAAAAAAGATCTTCATTTACTTATTGGCATTTAGTAATTTTTTTATTTGAAATTATTTTAGAACAGTTAAATGGACCATTTCCCATTTTAAATATATAAATGGTTTAGATAAGATTATGTCTTTAATTCATTCACAGATTAGCTAAAATATCTGTTAAAACAAAATGGTTCAGAAGATCGCTTTAAGTGATAACAACAACCAAAACATAAAATACGTGAAGAGAACATCAATTTCCTTCCTTCAGTGGTTAATTCAATTAAAGAATGCAATATCATCCCAGAAAACAATGGAAAAACCATCAGAGATCCATCTAAAAAAAAAGAGAACAAAAAATATTAAAAAACACTTAACGTTCATAGAAATGATTGTTCAGCCTCTAACTCAACATCAATTAAGTGCACAAGACCAGTCGATATGGGTAATACTCAAGGTCTAAAGGAAATGATCATTGCATTATAATAAACAACCGTCTATATCTTATTGGGTGCTCATTAAGTGTTCCAAATATTTTGGAAATAATTCTTTTATATTTTCCAATATTTTTTATTGATCCTCGCAGATAAGATTAGAAACAAGAGATAATTTCTCAACAAAAATTTATATTTTGTTAAAATTAATTGATAAAATATACAAAGAATTTTTTTTTTTTATTTTAAACGACGAAATATTCAGATGTAAAATGAAAGCAATACTGTTTAAAATAGCAACATTAATGAAAAGGGAATTATTCTATCAGAAAATTAAAATATATTGAAACTACAATATTTAAAGCTATATTTCTATTACGTTTTCAGCTAGGGAAAGAAAAGATTAGTACTGAGTGAGCACAGAGGTTTAAAAATATCAGACGTAGACTACGATTATTTCATCGCAAATGATGCTAAAGAAATAAACTCTTTATTTGTATTTTAGTTATGTAGATTCGATTGTTTTACTGAGAACATTTTACTGCGAACAATAAGCTAAAGGACCAGGTCGCTAGGACCTCGAGGTTTTAGAGCTGATTACGGAATCCACTGAGCAGCTGTTAGTAGAAAAAGATTACTTTTAAATGTACATAAGTCATGGCTTTCCTTCACACAACAAGGGATTTACTTTCTCTCAGACAGACAGGGCTTTTCCAAGATCATCAGTGTCTTCTTTCTCACAAACGTCAAATGTAAACACAGGTCCAGTTGGGACAGAATGTGAGAGCTTACTGTGCTACCGACTGTACCAACTCTCAGCCAAATGAGCAAAACAATGAAGTACTCTCCCGGATCAGTACAACTGTAAAATAAAAGGTTTCTGTGTGTGTGTCTGTGGCAGCCATAACTCATCAGAAAATCGTAATAGACAGTTCAAATTTTCAGAAAATGTTTCCAGTTGTGGTGAGAGTGGCAGTGCCAAATGGGAAACGATAATTGCTGTCAAATTTATTATTGCCATTTTCTGCTCACTAACTATGTATGACCTTAAGAGTAAAACTGACATTTAAATCTGCTGACATTGCCAGATTCCCACACAATTTCAAAGGCGTTATTATTTAAAGACGTTCCATTGCAGCTAGGGATCTGATTTTTTTAGTCCAACACGGGGTCAGACAGGGGGAATCAGCCTACGAAATTTGAGATCTTTCGGTTAAGTACGTCGGGAATCAGAATACCAAAATCTGCAGAAATAAAAATCTCGACAGTCTGCGACGAAGACACGGGCTATGAGAGCTCGCGCTGTGTCACCTACGACCTTTGCAACAACGGAAATTTTTCGTGTTGAATACGTGCTAAAATGTCAGGGGGAGGGGGGTACTCACAAAAACTAGCCTTTAGTTCAGTAAAAAGTAGAATATGCAGATTATAGGTGAGACCCGAGCTGTGATAATTTGTGTAGAAACGATGCCACGAGCCAAGTAGGAATAAGATTTTTAAGCCAACCAACGGGGTACAAAGGGGAAGCAGTGAAAGAAATTTGGACCATGTGGTTAAGTATCACGGGAGCCACAAGGCAGCAAAATCTGTCGTAACGGAAATAAAAATCTCGATAGTTTTGGTAGAAACTAAGCCACGGTCTATGAGAGAGCGCTCTGACATCAGCAAAGACCCAATAACACACTGGGATATTTTCTTTCGTATTCAATCTGCGCTAAAGTGTAGGAGGGGAGTGGGGGTAGTACTTATAAAACTTTACTACAGTGAATATAAAAATATGCAAAGTAAAATTGACATCCGGGCAGCGCCGGATGCCGTTCAGCTAGTCTATATAATAAAAGAAGGTGTCTGTCTGTGTGTCTGTGAGCTAGTCTATATAATAAAAGAAGATGTGTGTGTGTATCTGTGACAGCCATAACTCATCGAGAAATCAATGTACACGCTCGAAATTTTCAGAGAATGTTTCAGGTTGTGGTCCGAATTGCAGCGCCAAATTTCAGGTAGAAAAAGTGGACTTTGCTAGAAGCAAAAATATTTACCATGCTATTCCTACGGAAAAAGGGAATCGCTGTGAAATCTATTGTTGCCATTTACTGCTCCCTAACTATGAAAGTTGCGAGAAACCACACGTTTTCCAAAGGCATTATTGAGGCTTTCCATTGCAGCTAGGGACCAGATTCCCTAATCAAACATGGGGTCGGCAGGGGGAACCCGCCTACGAAATTTCACTTCTTTCGGTGAAATACGGCAGGGAATTACAGAATGCCAAAATCTGACGAAATAGATATCTCGATCGTTTGCCACGGGCTCTGATAGCGCTCGCCAAGTCAGCAATGACCTTTGCAACACCGGGAAATTCTTCGTGTTGAAACTGAGATAAAATGTCGGGTGGGGGGGATACTCATAAAACTACCCTTTAGTGCAGGAAACAACAGAATATGCAGATTAAAAGTGAGACACGAGCTGTCACAATTTGTGTAGAAACGAAGCCACGGGCCAAGTGAGAACCTGATTTTTAAACCAATCACCGAGCCAAATGGGGGACGCTGTGCAGGAAATTTGCGCCGTGTGAACGAATATCACGGGAGCCATAGGGTAGCAAAATCTGTGGTAACGGATTTAAAATCTCGTTAGCTTACGCAGAAATTAAGGCAGGTAGGATATAAAATATTAGCCACGGGCTACGAGGAGTGCTCGCTGACGTCAACAACGATCTGGGCAAATTTCTTCCTGTTGAAAATTTGTGCTAAAGTGTCGGGGGGGGGGGGGGCTTGCAAAATTTACCTTTAATGCAGTGAAAATAAGAATATACAGGTTAAAAGTGACACCCGGGCAGCTCCGGGTACATTCAGCTAGTATATATAACATAAGGTGTTTATATGTGTCTTTGTGTCTGTGGCAGCCATAACTCATCATGAGAATCATGGCAGACGCTCGAAATTTTCAGAGAATGTTTCTGGTTGTGGCCCGGGTTGCAGTGCCAAATTTCAAGTCGAAAGTCCAAAAAAGATGGGCTTGCTGGCAGCAAAATTATTTACCAAGCACTTCCTACGGGAAAAGATAATTGCTGCCAAATTTTTTGTTTTCATTTTCTTCTTCCTAGCAGTGAACTTTTTTAGAATCACAAAAATATATAAATCTGCTGCTGTTGACAGAATCTCCACATTTTCAAATGTATTTTTATTTTACGTTTGCAGCTCGAACTTGATTTTTTAACCCAAGGCAGGGAGGATATAAAATAATAATATTTATTCATAAAAAATTAAATTATTTATTCATTATTACAATATTGAATAATATAAAATTATTATAAAATAAATAATTTACTATATAATAAAATAATATGTAAAATAAAATTATTTATTCATTATTACTATATTGAAATGTTTCTTCAAAATTTTCAAATCAAGTACTAAATTGATAAAAATAAGGCACAACCGGTCGTGGTTTAACCAATTTCTATTTAATTAAAATCATATAAATTCTTTATCAACACATATATCAGAATTTCTTATTTCTAGCATAAATATATCGTTTGCAATATTATTTCAGGTTTCACATTTTCTACATTTACCGCCCCCTAATGATGATAGATTAAAGCCATTTGGAGGATTTGAAAATTATGAATCATCATATTTCATCAATATCTCTCAAAACAATAGTTCCGTTTTCTCAACCATTCTAGGGGTCATAGGGGCACATTGTTGATGCCATGTAACAATGCCCTTATAATCATCACACGCCACCACTAAAATATTAAATTTCTGGCCCGAATATATCGTTTGCAACATTCGTTTAAAATCTTCAAAATTTTCCACCATCAAAGGGCGCAATTAAAACTTTTGGGAGATTCTAAAAGTGTCAATTATAATAGTTTATCAATACCTATCCAACACGAAAAGAATTTTTAGTTTATCTCTAAAAACAAACAATCATCGCATAAAACACAAAAAAAATGCGTTTTCCCATTCCCTTTGGAGGTAAAAGTAAAAATCATTTGTTTGCAATGCAAACGTCATGAAATTCACATTTTACAACCGAAATTTCAGATTTCTAACGTAATTACATCGCTCGCAACATCAGTTCGAAATTTCAGAATTTTCGATTTTTTTCCATCATTAGAGGACGCAGTTTTAGCTTTTGAGATATTCTGAAAGCGCGAATCGTAATATTTCGCCAGTACCTATTGAACCCAAATGGAATTTTTAATTTATCTCTAAAAACAAACAAAAAAATTCGATGTCTACAGACTGACAGACAGACAAAGCGAAATTATTCGATTTTTCGTTAATTAGTTCGTTTTCTCCGAAAACTAGCTAAAAATAATAAAAAAATACTAAAAATATAAAAAGATGCAAAGAATAGAGAAAATTAATAATAATAGTGATAATATCGGAAATATTTCTAGTCTCAAGAGTTAAACAAGTTGGACTTATCAAAAGAAATCGCTAGTCAGAGGAAAAATTGATGTCATTCCATCGTGGATGACATCAATTTTTCATGTCTATCATGGCCTTATGTTAACTAAATTCATGCCCAAGCGCAGACTTTGAGAAAATGAGCCCTGCTGGCCCATTAGACGCAAGGAGAGAACTTCTAGTAGAGAAAACGAAGCTGATTGTAACATTACAATCAGCTTCGTTTTCATCATTCTTCGTTTTAAGTAACATTTCAATATAGTAACTTACTCTTTTAAACCCATCGAAAAAAAAATCGGGCTGTTCCTTTAAATAATTGTATATCACATTTCACCACAGTTTTGGAGGGTCCTCCTTAACCGTGCCCCCGCATCTCGGGTGTTGTTATCAGTACGCGTCTGAGTGAGATTCGAACCCGCGTCTTCCAGCTACGTGAAGGGTATTTTCACCATTCAACTATAGCCAGCTAGTTCATTGTATCAACCAATTGTGACTTTAAGTCTTCCAGAACTTGCCGCTCGTGCCACACTTTTCCAGTCAGTAGTTTGACAGGTTTTAGTTGCTTTATTTGATGGAAAAGTTTCGGATTATAAAATTAAAAACGGCATAAACTTAAAATTATATCATTCCTTAATTTACATTTCTAACAAAATAAACTAAGTACAGTAAAGTAAAAGAGCAGAATGTATGAGAAAAAGAGCAGAATGCAAAAAAAAACAACTAATATCTTAAAATTTCTATAAAATATAATAAACTTTCATATAAGGAGATATATATATATATGATTTTCGAATTATTGTTAATACTTGCACCTAGTTATTTTTCTTGTTATTTTCTTTTCAGGTAGTGTAAAACATAACTATAAGAATAATATGTCGCCTCTGGCGAAAATAGGGTGCTCGTTATCCAAGAGACTGAAGATTTTTAATTTCCGCCACTAACGCTTTCTTACAGTTTTTCAGTTTCTTACAGTTCTTCAGATGATTGAGAGAAAGCATATAGTAATATTTTATTAGTACCTATCAAGCACAAAAGGCATTTTTCATCTTTCTTTTACAACAAAAAAGTCACATTTTCTTGCTCCTTTAATGGTAAGGATTACATATTTCATTGATGCAAATGTAAACCTCTTGTTACCACCCTTTATCAACAAAAGTTTTAATTTCTGTCAAATAAATTACTGATAACATTCGTTTAAAAATTTCCATTTTCCACCGTATTAGGATGTTATTAAAGCTATTGAAAGATTTGAAGGAATTTGAATTTAAAAACAAATTGAATTTGAATTGAATTCGGAAAACTTGAATTGTATTATTTCATCAGCTCCTGTCAAACCGGAAAGGAATTTTCAGACTATTTCTAAAACGCAAAAGCGTTGAATGTCTAATAACAGACGAGAAAGTGAAAACATTAACCTGTTTTTTTTTAAAAAAACGACTACAAACAACATATATACGTAATGCGATTTAGAGGGATGATCATGGAATTCACTGATGAGTGGAACTGATCCCTTACAGACGTGGACTGGAAATGGTAAAAACTGGTTTTATTTGTAAATGCTATCATTTTTCTAAAAGTACAATAGGTTCAGAGACAGAATGTAGATCAAAAACAATTTTTGTTCAACTCCCAGCATCTTTTATTTGTAAACATACATGAAAAAAATCGATAGAATTCACGCTAATAAATAAGCAATGAGACAGAGAAATAAATCTCACATCCTAGAGAATGATGTTTAAATAAATATTGATTACTCTATTACAGTCGTCGTTCGTAAACGTGGTTCTAAGAAAAAGTTTCAAAACTCTTGAGGCACAAACACATTTCTCCTAACCTCACCTTTTAAAAGCAACGGCACAGAATACCAATAAGTCTCATCAGTACGAATAAGTGAAAGAGTCGGAAAGAAAGAGATTGCCTTTTGTTTTTCTACCTCGTTGCTCATTGGATTTCGTTTCCTGAAAGGAGTTTCCACTTCTCCTAGCAGTGCGAAGAATTACGAAAGTCGTTCCAGACGTCTAGTGTATTTTGTCACAATCCCAGAAGAAAATGAAGAAAAGTATTCTTCGTATTTTTAAATTATCGATTGTTTTATTGCCTATGCCAGTTTTGTTTTTATTCCTTCAACCTTTCCCCAAGTTTTTGGATTGTGTTTCTTAAGCTCTGAGAGACCCCTTTTTTCTGTTACACAATTGATTAAATGGCCTGGTCACAAGGACTCTGACCTTTTTTCTGACGCTCAGAAAAGGTTGGGGAAAGGGGGCACCTAGACAGTTGCTAGGAGACAGATGGTAGCCTCAGGTGGAGGCCATCCAGCGGGTTCTTTAATGTACATAGGAAATGGCTCTCCCGCACACGGGGCAACGCTTTTTCGTTCCATTCTGTGGATGGCGGCCTTTCCAAGCTCATCTGTGCCGTCATCTGACCGAGGGCACGTATTTAGTGGAGATAAATCTCAATTCTGGCATAGGTGGGGACTCGAATCTAGAAACTGCAGACTACGAACCTGGTGCGCTACCGACTGAGCCAACCTCCGCACCCAAAATATTTGAGTTTTGTGACTATGCCAATTCATTCATTACGCAGACAAAAGATGATGCTAGAAGAAAAAGAAATTCAAGTTGTATTTTTCAGAGTTTCTCTTGTAGCGCTCTAAATTTAATTTTAGCGATCCTGGTTTAGAAACTTATTTCAGAGAGTTTCCTTCATGCTGAGATAGTTCTTATTGGAACATACTTTCGTGATCGTTTCTCTTTTATTAGCATTTCTTTTAGGCAGAAAACATGTATCTTATTTCCTAACTCCTTCGTATCTAACTCCGCAAAACTCCCTGACCTACCCACGGTCAGTAGGGACACCTATGAGCTTGGAAAGACCGCAATCCATCGGATGGAATGTTAAATCGTGGTCCCGTGTGTGGGAGAGCATTACTCTGTGCACGTTAAGGAACACGCTAGCTGGCCTGGACGGAAGGCTACTATCTGTCTCCCTGTAGTTGTCCAGTGGGTCCCTCTCCCAATATTTTCTGAGCCTTCGGGATCCTTGTGACCAGACCATTTAGCCCATTGTGTGCAAAAAAAGCGGTGCTCAGAGGTAAAAAAAAACCCAACTCAACCTTCGTATCTACGTATATTTAATATAGGCTACAGTTTGGAATTTGGGGTTTGATAAATTTTGCTTTTGTGAGATGAAAACAGTTAAAACCATAAAATTAATAAAACCCCTTGCTTTAATTTTTAACAATATAAACCAGATAATGATATATAAAAAAAAGGTTCATAAGGAAAAAGAAAAATTTAATATATTAAAATCTCGGTAAAGATAGGTATATAGTCTCAGTATGATAGTCTTTCAAACGAAGAAAACAAAATTGTTTTTAACATTGTTCCCCTTTTTCTTTTCCAAATGTTTCGCATAATGTATTGTTTGAACATAGAAATATTACTTGGAAGCAAAAATATTAGAATGAGAAATCTTTCATTGATGAGCTAATCCAACATGGTTTCCAAGTAAGAGTTAAATCATGATGTTCATTTTCATCTATGAGCACTAAATGGCAGCATATAATTTATGACGTTTGGGCAAATGTCGCCAAAACTTTACGTTTTTACATTGTCTGATTAATGTGTAATAAATGTGAACAAGATCGGCAATGGTTTTTCAATGGTTCATGAAAATCGTCAGTTTTTTTATCGGTTCCTTTAGATCGGCAGTTTTTTATTATTATTATTGTTTCATGTAGATCGGCAGTTTTTTTTATTGTTTCATGTAGACCGGCAGTAATTTCTGTATTGACCCACGTAGATCGGCAGTAGTTATTATTGCAGTAGTTATTAAGACTTTTTTCCCTTTTAGATTGGCAGTGTTTTTATTAGTTTATGTGAAACGACGGTGGCATTTTTTATTGGTTCTCGTAGATCGGCAGTGGCTTTTATTGGTTCAGGGAGATCGGCAATGGTTTTTATTGGTTCCTGTAGATCGACAGTTGGTTTTCTCTTTTCTATAAATCGACAGTGATGTATAGTCAGATTGGACGTTAAGCTGTGGCTCCGTGTGCATGAGATAACTGTGCACGTTAAAGAACACGCTGGATGGCCTTGAAGTGAGGCATCTATCTCTTAACAGCTGTCCCTCTCGTGGTGGTGAACGATGCAATTTCTGTCTTGGTCCCGTATAATTACGTATACGAACTGAACTGTGCCAAATGTGGCGTTGGACTGGATGACATAAACGATTAAACACTCTTTAGTAGAGTAGATCGTTAGATCTAGGATTAGTCCCTTTATTAATTTCATCATTACCAAAGTGAAATCACAGGTTCGCGGATTGTTACGCCCATACCGAAATATGCCTCAGACCTGCTGCGCTGAGTGATGTGTAGACGACCAACAATTCAATCACATAGTAGTGAATGGACGACACAGTTTATTTACGTTCACATACAATTACGTGCTGTGAATGCGCTCGATTCCGTGGGCCTTTGCTGCGCTGAAGATCTGAATGATTAGGTTCCTTAGATGTTCTTTGGACTTCCTCCAATCGGCCCACATTTATTCTAAACGCGTCTTTGCTACTGCAAGCATTCATACAATGAGGTGAAAATCTGCGCTTTACAGAAATCGCTTTAGATAAAATAATAAATAAATACCCCCTCAAGCAGCTGCTTGCCACAGAGGTCTGACAGGAGCCTGTCAGTTTATACCCACCTCAAAACTTGGCGAGAGGATATTTAATCCTTGCCTGTTACCTGGTTCACACAGAACCGAACCCTCTACTTAAGGGTTTAAGTTTTTGAGAAAAGCCGCGTCACTTGAAACGTCCTTCCTGTTAGTCAAAGGCGCTCAATCTGCTCTTCGTTGTTTTTACGCTTCACTCCCTCACTCGAGCAGAGCCCCAGACCAGTCGAAAAAGCGCTTTCTCGGCTGTGAGCATCTGCAGTTAGCGAGCTCAAACCCGAAAAACAACTCATGAGTCACATCCCTATCTCAGTACTTCCAAAAATACACTTTATACAGATATATATTTGCAACAACAGCAAAAAAAAAAAAATAAATAAATTAGAGAGATATGACAGTCCTCCACCCTTCACCCCCCCCAACGTTCCCTGAGCCCTCGGGGTCCTTGCGACTTGGTCATTTAGCCCACTATGTGCAAAATGTGTTGTTCAAAGGTAAAACAACCTGACAAGTGGTTCATGCTGATCACATGTTGCCATCGATGATTCCTGAAGTCATAAATGATTATCTGGGAAAAATATATAGTAGTTCACAGCAAGATTTTATCACACTTATTTGTCAATAATGTAAATTACCGTTTAAATAAATTTCATTTATCTCGCTTTCTTAGCTACGTCATTTGCTACAGATAGGAGAACCTGGTGGCCATTCATTACATTAGGCAGGCTATTCATTACAGCTGCGAATACCTAGTCATTCAGGATATTTATTTCGCTTATGAGTACAGTGGAATTGCATCTTGAGCAGGGGTTAGGTTCTAAAATCATCGCCTACGGCGAAAATCACATATAATCAAAATTACCATTAAATGCCCATTAAATACAGTATAAATTATTTTTGCATATACAGTCCTGTATAGTAATATGTATGTATAAATTTTATATATGCAAAATAAAGAGCACGTATGCAAAATGCAATTTTACAATATTTTTTAATTACATAAAAGAGTGAGCAAAAGAAAGCAAAAAATAAGAAAGGAAAATTGAACACACTGTTCATAACCCTATTCGCCAATCCATAATTATCCATATGGGCAATATGACCAAACCAACGGAGTCTCTCTCTGCACAATATGCTGCTTAAAGGAGGTTGCCGACATCTATGCCTAACCTCATCATTAATTACAAAGTTGAACCACCTAATGCCCAAGATACTGCGTAAGCATCTAGAATCAAAAGCATCTAGTTTCCTGTTATCTTGTTTACAAATTGTCCAAGTTTCACTGCCATAACTAACCCTAGAAAGAACTAAATTATTATATAGTCTAATTTTAGTCTTTTGGTGATACGCCTATTTCTCCACACTCTCCAAAGATTCTTAAAAGTCCTGGCAGCAATCCCTATCCATCTGTTAATCTCATGCAGCACATCACCAGTATCTGTTACATAGCTCCCAAGATAATTAAACTGTGACACCTGTTCAAGATTGCAACCATTCAGATTAACTGAATCACAGCCTGCCTGATCAATTTTCATCACTTTAGTTTTCTCTCTGTTTATAACCAAACCTACTCTAGTACCAGTTTCAATAACAGCTCGAATGAAAGAGTTCATCTCATCAACATCATCTGCCAAAAGGGCTAAATCATCAGCATAATCTAAATCAGAAATTTTCGTATCTCCAGCCCATTGAAGGCCAAAATCTTTCCCTTGAAGTGAATTTTGCATAACATAATTAATAACCAAACTAAAGAGAAAAGGAGACAAAATGCATCCTTGTCCAACACCAGAAGTAATGCTAAAACAATTGCTACAAGATCAAAATCTTGATTTCCAACAATATTCATTTGGCATTTGAAAGATTTATGGGAGCTAAAATATTTAGCAGTAATAATGGGTCTTATTATTTTTTCAAAATTCACGCATGTTGAAATAATTTATTTTCAGAAATTTCTAAAGCAGACTTTTTTTTAATTAAATGGATTCCAGTAATACTTATGATTTAAGTTTCAAATAGCTTCTGAGGTAACGTTTTGTGTCTGGCATTTCCCTAATTAATTTTCGTAATTCTAAATATTGAAAAAACGAGATTTAAATAGATTTGCTGAGTTATATAATTTCTGAAAATAAATTCTATCCATTCTGTGGCCGAGCGGTTAGCACTCTTGACTACTGATCAAAGGGAACTTAAATCATAAGTATTATTGGAATCCATTTAATTAAAAAAGTCTGCTTTAGAAATTTCTGAAAATAAATTATTTCAACATGCATGAATTTTGAAAAAATAATAAGACCCATTATTACTGCTAAATATTTTAGCTCCCATAAATCTTTTAAATGCCAAATGAATATTGTTGGAAATCAAGATTTCGAGCAATACCTCCTATAAAAGAAGACCGATGGACCAAAATTATGACGTCACCATTGTAGCCCTGCAATGTAGATAATCCTTATATATATTCATTTCTGTTTTTACTACTGGTGTACTTTAACACTAATCTTTTATTAATGTTTATTTATACATATACCTTATTTAGTAGAAAAATTATTCGGATTTATTAGCAATTATCATAATGCTAATAAATAAGAATAATGTTTCTTCTAAATCAGGTATATTTATAAATAAGCATTAATATAAAAGTATATCACTGATAATAACATTAAGAGATACAATATATAAGAATTATCTACATTGCAGGACAACTTATGCTGATGTCATAACTTCTTCCACAGGCCTTCTGTTGCAGGAGGTGTTGTTTCGAGCCCCGGATAAGGCATGAATTTTTGTGTTGTTTCCCTGCTGAGGTCCCGCCATCTTCACAGTCCTTCTACTATGGCGTATAAACTGACAGGCTCCTGTCAGACCTCTGTGGCACAAGCAGCCGTTTGAGGGAGTATCAATGAATCAATCAATTTTAGTTTACGTGGTCGATACATTATGTCATTCATTATACTAATTATGAGAGGCTTTGCCGCTTAGCCATATTATTTTATGTTTTGTTCAGCTAAACGTATTCGATCAGCTCAGACCTTTGAACCTAAATTCTAGCACTTCATTTTAAGATGTACTTTTAAACTTTTGCGGTTTACCTGGAACAACATTCTTACACGCAAAAACATAAATATATATAAACCTTCTAACATCCTTAAAGGAAAATAATCACTACCATTAAACAATCTCTAAATTCTAGAAATTTAATTGCTCTTAAAATTCTTTATCCTACCTGTTCTGGATGTTCTATTCAAATGATAACTTTACGACGTAGTTTCTCATGCATCTCCATCAAAACATATTCTTTGTTTTAATTAAACGTTTGCTTGTCCAATTTTTATTTTGTTTATGTCTCTGATCTTGAAAGTATATACTCCAAATGTTAGTTTAACTATCGAAAGCTTTTAATTACCGCGAAACCAACTCCTCTGCAAGTCAATAATGAACTGGAATCAGTGATTTCTCAATTAGCATTCTCTACGATTCTTCTACATTTGTTTACTTTGGGAGGATTTTCGGCATTATCACTAGAAAGGTAATTAATTAGTCTGCTGACATAAATATCAGGGGTAAAGGAATAACCTAATTAATATATATCGTTATGTTTATTAAATGTCGGATAGACATTTAAATTTGATGTTATATGTTAGTATTATTATTTATTTATTTATAACGAAGTAAATTTTTATAGGCTTAGGGAAATGTTAATTTCGAAATTTCGACATAAACTTCTACAAAAAATACTTATAATTATTGAAATTGACATGAGTTTTAATTTTAGTCGTTTCTTGCTGTTCCTGAAAAATTATAATGATGAGACTAACCTGTTATTTCATTCAGGGGGTTATTTGCCGAAGTGTTGTTTTGCACTGTTTTGTTCAGTTGTATTGAAGGAATATTAATATTCTTTTCATTATCAATACTTCTAATTACGATATGAAATATTTCATGGCAGGTTAATCATATTCTTGTTCAAATTGTTAATATTTTATGAAAAATTATATTAATTTATATATATTTAAAGGGTATAAAAATGTAAAAAACAAAACTGAAATTATGAATCTGTGTTAAAATTAATTTTCTATAGATAGGCAGTTGTTTTTGAAGGAACCTTGTGAAGCTGTTGTAAATTTGTTTCACCCTGTATAATGACGTTAGTATTTGAAAACTAAAATGTTCACAGCAAAGTGTACATAAGTTAATAACATAAGACTGCAAATATAATTTTTTTAAAAGTTTATTTTCTTTTTTTTTCTCTTACATGAGGAATTTTTACAAATTAGGAAGAAAGGAAACTGTTACATACATCAAATTATTATTTATTTGAAAACGTTAAACAGATTTTATCATTATGCTTGTTTACAAAAATGCAAAAAATTTGAAATACTGATGTGAAAAAATAAACGTATACATTCGATTTAATCCTTTTTTGTGGACTCGATGTCTTTAAGTTCAAAGTTGACACTGGGGTGGCTCAGTTGGTAGTGCGCCTGGATCGTAATCTGCAGTTCCAAGGTTCGAGTCCCAGCTGGTCAGCGTTATGATTTATCCCCGCCCTGCTCACGATGAGTAGGGGACACTGATGGGCTTGGAAAGTCCATCGTATGGAACGTTAAGCCGTGGCCTCCATGTGCGTGAAAGCCATACACACTCTACACGTTAAAGAACCCACTGGATGGCCTTGACGGGAGGCTATTGGCGATATCCCAACACCTGTTCTAGTGGGTTCCCTCCCCCAACCTTCTCTGAGCCTTCGGGGTCTTGTGACCTCGTCATTTAGCCCATCATGTGCAAAAAAGTGCCGCTCAGAGGTAAAAGCTCAAAGTTACGTTTTGTTGCCTTGTGTGCGATAGTATGCGAAATCTGTACATGATGGCGAAAATGAATACTATTTCGGAACCAGCGTACAAGAATTATTGTAAAAAAGATAAAATATTTAAGACAATAAAACCATCGTAGAACAGCGTAATAGATGGCGTGTTCGAAAATCTTCAACTTTGAATATCGAATGCATCTGAAATTTCGTTTAAATTATATGCATGGGTCTTGTGCGCATTGTTTAACTATGACACTATATTGTGCTCACAATAACCAAACGGCTTAGTCTCAAAGTCTCGAAAGCATAGGACTGAGTTCATAAAGGCTCAGTAGGCAATTATTAAAGATCGAAGACAATCTGAACAATGGCATAAATAAAACTTACATTTTAAGGTTTCCTGAATTTTTTTGGTGGCACAAATTTCCATATTATATATACTATAGGACCATCAACCATAATGATGCAATGCAAGGACGGATATAGGGGAGCGGGGGGGGAGCAAGAGGACCATATCCCCCCACACACTTAAGAATGCTGGTTACCGGATCGGTTGCAGAAAAATATTAAACACATACACGGTGTCCGAAAAATGTTGGTGGGGTTTCGAGAATTAATAAGTAGAAAAATATATATTCAAGAAAGTAATGGTATAATCTAAAGCCTACCTCAAACAATTTTGAACGAAATTAGTGAATTTCTATATGTAAACTGCCCGTGACTCTGCATATGTCCAATCAGTATTCCACTTCTTGGCATTCACGCTGCAGCATATCTCTTGTTACTTGCTAAGTTGCTTCGCTTATTCTGGCTTTCGAATAATTCAAATCTCGAATTTTGTTCGTGTAAACATAATTCTTTACAAAGACCAACAAGAAAAATATCACATCAGTGCTCCTTGATGGTCATAGAATTGGATCACCCCTGCCAATCTATCTGTCAGGAAATGCGTATAGGAAAAAGTGGATTACCATTTGAACATATGCAGGGTCACGAACGGTGCACCTGGAAATTCACCAATTATTTTCAAGACTATTTGAGGTAGGCTTCAAATTACAATATTTCTTTATTTTTATTATATTATTTTCCTGAATATTAGTTTTGGAAACACCACCAATAATTTACGCACATCCTGTATATTACCCGTTTATTTCGAGAAATTTGTTAACGACCAGCAAAACGGAGGGAAAACGTTTATGCCGGAACTGCACTCCGTTTCAAATGAGAAGGAGAGAGGCATTTCCTTTTTTGATTTCCCTTAAAACAGAGGTTGGTTACCACTCTGTTTCTTCGTGTGGCTAAAGACTATCTTATGATCAGAGAGATGGCCAATCAGTTTTGGTTAAGATCAATTTGTCAAGCCTCTGGGTTCTAAGGTAGTTTCTAACTTCCATCGGATATGAATCTCTTGAAAGCCATAACATGACTTTAAGCTCCCATTCAATTAACGGTAACCTCTGCAAGTTATTTTCTGAGGGCACAAAAAGTGAAGAAATTCTCAAAGAACGGCAGAGTATAGACTTGCTTCAGAAGCGCAGGCTACTATAGTAGCATGCGATCTACTAGATTAGGGGTTCTCAACGTGGGGTACGATGAGAGCTCAAAAGTCGCTGGATCTAGCAACAAAGTCAGTGTTTAGTTCATTCCCATTGTTATACTATAACTATAGTTTTATCTATCTATAAAAGAGTACGCCAGTTACATACACATTTCCAGTGGGTACGTGAAGCATAAAAGGTTGAGAACCACTGTAGTAGATCATTTGTGCCACTGGGTTATTTACCTAGCTTTCGAAATTATTGATGTAAATATTTTGGGAGATAAGCGAAAGATTTAATTATTACTTAATGTCAAATGAATGCACACCATTTAGCCAATCAAGTTTCTTAATAAACGAATAGCACGAATCGTCGAATGTCTTGTTACAGGTTTCTTCAAAACAATACAAATAGTTTTAAGGAGCACTGAATCTAACTTTCTGAAATGGTGAAAATATAATGTTGTTGATTGAAAATGATTTTGCAAGGAACATTTTCTGAATCGCTTCATCGTGCATAACCAGAACTTTCTCTTCACTCATGTATCGACTAATTAAAGCCCAAATGCATAGCGCAGTAACTAATGTAGTAAACTACATAGTGCACTAATGAAGTTTGAATACAGTTTTCATTATATACGATTCTAAAGCCTCTAATCCACCGCGTTGCAATTAAATGAAATTAACTAAATTCCACCTCCGAAGTAGATCTAATTACTTTGCATTCATTCATTACGTACCTGATTACTTAACTTCTACAAACTGGAGAAACGAATATTACATTGTGTTCCCTTCTTTTAAGCCTAATTAGCCTATTCTGTTTAATATTTGCCTTCGTTTCTTTTTTTCGTTCGAAAGCATCTTTTAGATAAAGAAGCTGAAGATCAGGCAATCAAAAGGACATTTCTTTATAAACCGTCATCCTTCCCTGCATTCGAAATTCTTCTAATTGGTGCCTTGTTCTTGAGAGTGAAGCAGGTCGGTTTTGTCTTTAATTAAATGCTGCTATTCCCTTTGATGTCTCTTTCAATAAGTTATGGAGAGCTAACTAAGTACGTTGTTTGCTGATGTTTCATGCTTGACTACAAGACGCTCAAACAATCTTACTTTTATTAGAAATAAAATTGAAAATGTCACGCTGACAACGAATAGATCAAACACTAAATATAATTCGTTGTTTCGTGGTCATATTCTCAAACGGCTGGTTAAATTTAAGGCGAAATGTAATCGAAAAAGACTTGGTGGTATTTGATTTGTGGAAAGAAAAAGATAGAACTGGAAATAGCGAATCTTTTAAAGGATTAATTATACAAGTTGTTTGCCCTTTCAATTTCTATCCAATGAATTGTTTTCTGGCTTAGTGGCAAATGCTGCGAGAGTTGGTTGCTCTTTCTACAAATAGTTAAATAATAATAATAAAAATATCAGAAAGCATATTGATAAAAATAATGATTTTCATCATATATATCTTCTATTTCACACCATACAATTACGAAATTCATCCTGTTTCACTTAATATTTAAACCTAAATACTACTCTGGATCAACAGTATGTATAAATTTCTATTTTACCCACATAAGTTGGAGTTATTCTGACCGATGCATTATTTAATGTGCACCATTTCCATAAGTTTTTAAATACTGAGCAAATACCACAGAAAATCAGGGGTAGTTCAGTCGGTAGCGCGACAGACTCGTAATCTGTAGTTCCCAGGTTCGAGTCCCAGCTGGATCAGATTTGAGATTTATCTGCGTAAAACCCCCGCCCTGCCCACGGTCAGTAGGGGGGTTGAAAAGGCCGCCGTCTGTCGGATGGAGCGTTAAGATGTGGCTCCGTGTGCGGGAGAGCCATACCTTGTGCATATTAAAGAACACGCTGGATGGCCTTGACGGGAGGCTACCACCTGTCTCCCACCACCTGTTCCAGTGGGACCCCACCCCCAACCTTCTCTGAGCCTTCGGGGTCCATGTGACCTTGCCATTTAGCCCATTGTGTGCAAAAAAGTGCCGTTCAAAGGTAAAACAAACCTACAGAAAATCAAAATGTGAGTAATTTGATTGAGATATTTAAATATCCCCAATGATATTTTTTTATTAAAAGATTTTTTTAAGAGTTGGGATCTTTGGATGTAGCTTTCTATTTTCATACTATACAGGTATACTTATATAGTTATGCCTAATGTTTTTTGTATACTGGTATGCCTAATTTTCATAGTATACAGGGCATGACTAATTTTATGGTATATGGGTATGCTTAATTTTATATAGTTACAGGTAGGACTAATTTTTCAAACAATGTACAAGCTGTCTGGTCAAATTGTAGTCAAATTGTAGAAGTACCATGTCGAAGTACCATGGAACATACCAATATATGCAAAGTTCTTACTAACGTTAGTATTCTACATCACTTCGGAGTCCTATAAAAGCCGGGCGGAGGTGGCTCAGTCGGTAGCGTGCCAGGCTCGTAATCTGCAGTTCCCAGGTTCGAGTCCCAGCTGGTGAAACGTTGAGATTTATCTCTGCAAATCTATCTGTCTTGTCCACGGTCAGTAGGGTACACCCATGGTCTTGGTAAGGCCGCCGTCCATCAGATGGGACCTTAATCTGTGACTCTTGCGCGGGAGAGTAATACCTGTGCACATTAAAGAACACGCTGGATGATCTTGATGAGAGTCTACAATCTGTCTCCCTTACAGCTTTCCAAATACCTCTCACGGGGTCTAATATCCCAGGTGTATGGAGAATGGCAATGATCTGAAAACAAAAACATCTGCCAATCGTATCAAATGCGGGAGAAGAGTCTTTGACAAGACAGGCGTTTATTGGCACAGACTGTACCGCAAAACAGAGCTGCTACATTCCATCAGCTGAGAAAGTTGACCGTTAGCAGTACTTCAAAACACATTTCAGCAAAACTTATGCTCAGAGAATTGAACACTACGAAATCTGGGAAATTTACCGTGTTACATAGGACAAAGTATAAGGAGGTTTTCATACATAATTTAGCCAAGCAATGCAATAACCCTTATTATTCATTTGCATATGACAATACATTTCAAAAGAATCTCTCCGACCTGATATTATTTTTTTCCTTATCGGAAAAGAATGAAAATGCCACCATAAATTCCTGAATCGTAGAGACTGAGTCAGTCAGAATCCATTGGAAGGAGATGACAGATTCAAAAGCAACACTCCTTCTTGGTTCCATGCAGCTTCATCAGACTTTTTCTTCGGAGTCACGTCACGAAAGGTCTCGGTGGAGTATAATGCCTCGACATTCTGTTCTAGATTCTCATCTTTTGTTCAGACTCTTACCTAGAATATTTTTTCCCTCCGAAAAAGTTCAGGTCAGCATCAGGCGTATCTTAGTGAATGTACTATATATTTTTTTACAGCAATGGGGCCAAAAACTTATTCAATGATTTATGTATCCGTCATTAAAATTTAACCTTTGATCTACTTATATGCTGAAAATCTAGAGAACTTATTATAAAGAGTTAAAGTAAAAAATGTTATATATTCTGTTCTTTAACGTATACGGCTCCCTCGCACACGGCGCAAATTGTTTAACATCCGATCCGACCTACACCATTTTTTGCTCCTTCGTTTCAAAAGTGCCGCCACTTCATTGTGCTCGCTGGCATGATTAAAAGGTAAAATTTTCTTCTGCTAATACCTACTTCTAGAGCATTATTTGGCGCTAAAAGCTATGAATAATTTCTTACAACTAATAAAAAAAATCCTACTAATAATTTATATTGTCCTTGAACGTCTAGTTGCTCGAAAAAAATACTCCGAGAACGATTGATGTAGGTAAGTGTCTCACTTAACGCCTAAATGCTCGTCAAGTCGTACGTGGATGCACTAATGTTCTTTTAAAATCATTGCAGAGCCTTGATATACGTAATCCCACTCCATTGTGACGTGGTGTTTTGATTTTTGGTAAAGTGGAAGATTTAGGCATGGCAGGATCTACGTGGGGGGATGCAAAGAGCACGACTCTCCCCCTATGAGAATACAAGTAAGGGTAATGGACACAAATCTTTTTAAAACTTTTGTATATTTTACGCATTTTTCCAGAAAATTTTCAAAGAGTTCTAAAACGGAAGTGAGAAATGTTATACTGTAATGGAAGTCTAGTCTCTTTCCCCTTTTAACTTTTTTCGGCTAGACTGCTTCACTTACATCCCCCTCCCTTTTTTTTTTCTCCGTATAGCTTCCTCCCCCTCCTTTATTTTCCTATATTCGGGCCTTGATTAAGGAGATTTCTTGTCTAATCTGTGTTAGAATTCAGATACGTTTTGGTGTATTTGTCACTGGCATTGTTTAGTTCCTATAAATAAGTTTGTAAATATCCTTATTTTTAAAATTGCATGAAATTCATAAAAGTATTAATAAAAAAAAGTATTGTTTTGGAATCTTTCTTAATTACTTGTGCTAATAGCGGAAGTACTTTTGTGCAGTATGTAATGTTCTAAGGGTTATAAGTGTCTCGGAAATCTCACCAAAATCCCAAGCAACTGTAAGTGTATAAAACCCATAACTTCTGACCACGCCTCATAACTATAAAAATAAAATCTTATGTAAGATAGAAAAGCAGATCGAGGGTCAATATGATCTGACAGCCACTTTCTCCTCATAAGAAAAATCATAATCTGCCCAAAAGCAGTAGCAAACTGTAAACCTTGTAAAGGATATTAGTTGCTACTCTTGGCCGATCCGATGTCCTAAGTCATTGGAATGGGGCAAAACTCTCCTCCCATTTCATGCCTAGTTGCCATTTACAGACCATTAAATTATTGATACTGTGACTATATTACGGCCTGCTACAGAGCGGAACTCAGTATTACGTGGATCTGTCTTGCACGTCAAAACTGTGACAACTGGCTTGGTAATTTTTAAAGGACGTCATTATAACGAGATTTTACTTGAAACGGGTCTCGCATCCATCGGGAATTCAAATCGTAGATATCTAAAGATAGAATTTCGGGTTTAAAGACAGCGTTGTTTAAAGGATTAAAATGTTTTATGGACTTAAAAATATGGGTTAAAAATTAACCGACAATACTGCGAGTATGCACCGAATCGGGAGTGGGTGGAATGAATAATCTCTGACCTCATTGTCAGCTAAAGAGAGGGACCGATAGAGTATACACACAGTTTAAAAAACAGAGTCAAGTATTAAACGGAGTTTGTTAAATTTCGAAATTGAAACAAACTGTGTTTTTAATGCATTTATGGCTCTCTATGAATGCCACAGTGTCTTCGTAAATTTAGGGGGGATATTCGGCCATAATTTGGGGTGGGGTTGGCTCAGTTGGTAGCGCTCCAGGTTCGTAATTTGTTGTTTCCACGTTCGAGTACCACCTAGACCAACGTTAAGATTTATCTCCGCTAAATCATTAACCCGCCCTCTGTCATATGGACTTGGAAAAAGGCCACTGTCTGTTGGATGAGACGAAAAGCCTGGCCCCATGTGAGGGAGGGCCACATCTTGTGCAGTTAAAGAACACGCTGCATAGCCCTGACGCGAGGCTACCATTTATCTCCTAATAGATGTCCGACGGTTCCCGTTCCTCCAACCTTCTCAGACACCATTGGGTTCCTTGTGACCTGGCCATTTAACGTATTGTGTGCAAAAAATGTCCCAGAGCTATATAACGCAATTTCGGCCATGATTATGAAAATGATTTCTTTAAACAAAATCAATGTCTAGGAAATGAATTTAATATATTATTTAAGGTACAGAAGAATTGTAATAAATCTACATCTAATTAGTATATATTCTAACTGAAGTCTAACTCCTGAGTTGAGACTATACTTTAATATTTGCTTTACGAATTATTTTATTAATTTCCAAGAGAGCTAGATCTAATTTCTGTATTAAGCTAACTCATTTAATCTTGATTGTTGAAACCATATGAATTTAGCACTGTTGGCTATATTGAGTCAAGACAGACCGGTTTCAAATTAGGCAATAATATTTGCTAATAACGAACCAGCAAAAATATCCATGAATCGCAATCGTAAGTAATATCTGCTGACCAACAGATATTTGGCAATTAAATGAGAGCGAAGGGATTATATGGATCAAAAGTCTGATAATAAAAGGATCAATACACGTCGCATAGTTCCGTAGTTTTAAGTAAACATCAAACTAATTATCTCGTTCTAGATATCAAGAAAGTGATATGACTTCGTAAGTTGTCCCATTACATTACAATTCATAGGACATTAGCAGGTTTCGGGAAATTACCTTCAGTAGTTTCGTATCACCAAACTCTACTGTTATACTAGTAGCAGCTATAAAATTTCCTCCTTAGTAACCGATGCATGGGAAAAGTTGATAATTTGCTATAGAATTATCTGCAGTGTAACAAAGATATGTTATTGCCTCATAGAAGTGGGTTGTGTTGTTTTACCTCTGAGCGGCACTTTTTTGCACACCATGGGCTAAATGGCCAGGTCACATGGACCCCGAAGGCTCAGAGAAGGTTGGGGGAGGGGACCCACTGAAACAGCTGTTTGGAGACAGATGGTAGCCTCCCGTCAAGGCCGTCCAGCGTGTTCTTTAACGTGCACAGTGTATGGCTCTCCCGCACACGGTTCCACGGCTTTAACGTCCCATCCGACGGACGACGACCTTTCCAAGCCCATCGGTGTCCCCTACTGACCATGGGCAGGGCGGGGAATTTTGCGGAGATAAATCTCAACTCTGACCCAGCTGGGACTCTCTCATAGAAGTGTTAGGAGCTTAGTTGTTTTAGTCATTCTAGTGGTTCTCTTGCCAAAAAGAAAACAAAAACAGGCAGTTTTTTTTTGCGTTGTTCAGATTTAAGCAAATTTGGGTTTACACATTATATTAATTTAGCTATGTTTCCATATTTGAACTGTCCAAAAATATATATATTTACGCGGTTTGAAACGAATCCTCAAAGCGCGACGCGAGAAATCCTGGCTACTCTATTGATAAAACACCCACTTCGTAGAAAAAGCAGAAGAATAGAAAAATCAGAAGAATAGAAGAATTGTACCGATTGATGTAGGACTGTCCCATTTTGCACAGTAAAATCCCAAGTCCTGCATTGACAGCCAAAAGTCCCTCAGACCAAGAAGCAATTACAATTTTGCCAGATTTAATTTCGCTTTTAATTTTTTCTTCTTTTTTTTTTATCCAAGATATTTTTTTATTTGGATTTGTCCGGCGCAGCAGTTAACGTGACTTTCTTACTACATATATATATATCTGATTTAAATTTACTTTCAACTTTAAATCATTGTATTTATTGTATTCTATACTAGTCGATTTACCCGACTTGCTCGGGTCTGACTCTCTAAAATATACAGCAGATGGCCTTCTCCACTTCGCAAGATTTCATTGGCATAATAAAACTAATTACGATCTATTCATCCCCCCTCTACCCTTGGCAAGCACTTTCTTCCTCACTTTTGGGGATGATCTGAAACCACGCAAAGTATAATGTAGATGGCATTCCCCATGTCGCAAGTGGTTTTAGCATAAAACTCGTTACAATCGTTTCATCATCCCCTGCTACCCCCCCCCCCCCCTGGTAACAAGCTTATTCCCTCCTCTTCTAGAGGAAATCGGAAACTCTCCAAAGTATATAGTTGATTGTACTCCCCTCTTTGCAAGGTTTCATTTGGCATAAAAATCATTTCAATCGATTCGTCCCTCCTTCCTAACGTATACTTTTTCTCCTCTTTACACCCGAACGCCCTGACACCCTAACGCCCTACTTTGCAGGGCGTTAGGGTGTCTGAAACTCTCTAGAGTTGTAGTAGATGGCTCTCCACACGTGATTTTGAATAACTGCTAATGTTAAGTCTATAGGAGATTTCGAAATTTTTAAATACGCCCACCCCAGTTTTGGTAGAGTTCACCGGGTTCGCACATAGCCTATACTCTTCGCCTGGGTGAAAGAAACGTTCGTGCATATTTTGTTGTCTCTAGTATTTTTGCGGCATTGTGCATAAGCGGACGGACACACAAACACACAAACAAATATTCTGCTTTAACAAAACACACAAAAAAAAACCAATCTTCCTTTTATATTAGATTACAATTTGAAATTTCGGTAATATTGGGTAGACTAATATAGTGACCTGCTCCCCTTAACCTGGACATATAAATTGTTTATGGCAGAATTATTCCCCTTTTGTCAGAATTTCCTTTACATGATAGTTTTTAGGAATGCATTAACCACACAAATCAAGAACTACCTGTATCGCAATTTCGACGTGTGCTAATATTTGCTGGAAATTAACAAACTTTTGTTAAACCTTTTTTCAATTGTTTATTAAAAATTGACTGTTTTTTTTCACAGGGGCAATGGTAAATATCATAGGGTGGCGGGAGGGGGGAAGGGGACTCGGTCGGTAGCGCACAGGCTCGTAATCTGCAGTTCTCAGGTTCGAGTCCCAGCTGGGTCAGCATTGAGAAAACTCTCCGCACTGCCCACGGTCAGTAGGGGACACCAGTGGCCTTTGGGAAGGCCAACGTCCATAGGATAGGTCATTAAGCTGTGGCGCCGTGTGCGAGAGAGCCGTACCCTGTGCACATTAAAGAACACACTGGATGGTCTACCATCTGTCTACCAACAGATGTTCCAGTGGATCTCTTCCCTTAGAATATCTGCAGTGTATCTGCAGTGTTATCCCTTAACCTTTTCTGAGCTTTTGGGTTCCTTGTGACCTGGTCATTTAGCCATTCACACCATTATCATCATTCTGTGCAAAAAAGTGCCTCTCAAAGGTAAAACAACTCAACCCGGTAACTACCACAAGTCGGAGAATGGCTCGGCAGATTATGTGTCAAGCTCGTATGATGTATGGAAGGAGTTCAAAAAGTTTTTGACACATATCTGCAGATTTTCACTCGTCCTCCTTAGTTAACAAGCTACGACTTGTTTGAAAGACTTTCTAAACTTGTCATTTACGTGTTAAAAACAAAGGCCGTATGATCATTTCTCTCTGCGTTGCAGGGCGTTAAGTTCATCTGTGTGTTGTTGCTATGGAGTCTTCTAAAGAAGGGGAAAGATTTTACATTTTGAAAAGGATGCATCTAGGGGACGACGAGAAAAAAAAAATTCATGCTGATTTATCACAAGTATAAAGATATGATCATGCCATATGATCATGCCTGTTCATATGGCACTGTTACGGGATGGATGCGCAAATTTAGAGGTAGTAAAGCTTTGAAGACTTGTCTCGTGCGGGCAGACCGAAGGAAGCCGTGAGCGAGAGAACCATCGCTGCTCTTCGTGAACGTATTAAGGAAAACCGATACATCACTGTTCAGGTAATAAGTCTAGATGTCAGTATATCGATTGGCAGTGTGGAGACAATTATTCATCAACATTTAAAGTTCCGAAAGGTCTGTGCCAAATACGTACACCGCAAACTGACAGAACAGCAATTAAGGGCTAGAGTCGACTCGTGCAAGGAGATGCTGGCAATGTTTGAACCCCAAACTGCCCCAGATAGTTAACAGACATTGTCACAGTGATGATATTTGATTTTATTACTATACAACTTTCAAAAAGAACGGCAACTGTGTTTGGATTTAGGAAGATGAACTTCGTCTCCAAATCCTCCAACAAGACTTTCGCTCAAGGAAGAGGATGTTCACAATTTTTGCAATTCCCAAGAACTAGTAACCGTGGACACCTTACCTGAAAAAATGGCTATAAATGACCAAATACTGCGCAATATTGTTTTTCCCAAAATGGTTAAGGAGCAGCATCCAACAACAGGTGTGTCAAGAGTTCTCCTTCTTCATGACAATGCCAGTGCTCACAAAACTCCGACAAATTACAGCTTATCTGGAGCAGGAAAAATTCAAACAGATACCCATACTGCATATTCTCCTGATTTTTGGTTGCTTCCAAAAATTAAAAAGGAACTTGCTGGGAAGTCTTTTTCAAAAATGCAAGACCTTGGAAAATGAGTTCATTAAGAGTTGCGACGTATTCCACAACTGGAGTGCCACCAAGCGTTTCAGAAATGGCGTAGACGTGTGCAACTTTGGATAGATCCTGGAGGGGAGTATTTTAAAGAAGAGGAAAATTTTCTTGAGGCTTCTGCGCTGCAGATGCATTGTCAAGACCGTTTCGATCGCGCCTCGTCGTATCCAAGTTCGAGTCCCCACTGTTCCTGAATTGAGATTTTTTTCTCTATTCCTCATCTTATCGAAATGTTGTTTGCAATTTGCTTAGTGGTCACAATTTCGATTCATCTTGTATATGCATTAAAACATTTTTATCGTAAATTTTTAATTTGTGGTAGGTTTCTCGCTTTCGGCAAACTATTCTGAACCTACAGTATTTAGAAAAAGAATAATTGCAAAAACGTATATTGCATTTCTTTAGGTAAATATATTGAACAGTTATCTAATTGGGTTAAATACATACATCCATTGTTCTTGATTTTATTCTTGTCCGCTACTTCTTACTCGTTTTGTGCGAAGAGACCATTCGTAACAAGATGGCCGTTGAATGTTTATTTGTGCAAATTTTTACGTCCAATGCAAATTTTTACGTCGTTAAGTTGCTCAAATTTCGTCGTCCATAACAGGAGAACAGTTTCAATAGCTTCGTTTATTTCATCCTTATAGGTAATTAGCGATCTGCTCCTTAAACATTTTACACTGGAGCTGACAGATCCAACAACAGAACGTACCAGGCTCGGAATTTGATATTGCCCGATTTGAGTTTCACATGTGCCAACGATGAGATTTATCTTCGCTAAACTCTCAGACTGCTCTCGGTCAGAAAGAGGGTTGGGTTGTTTTACCTCTCAGCGGCACTTTTTTGCACACCATGGGCTAAATGGCCAGGTCACATGTACCCCGAAGGCTCAGAGAAGGTTGGGGGAGGGGACCCACTGGAACAGCTGTTGGGAGATAGATGGTAGCCTCACGTCAAAGCCATCCAGTGTGTTCTTTAATGTGCACAGGGTATGGCTCTCCCGCACACGGAGCCATGGCTTAACGTCCCATCCGAAGAACGGTGGCCTTTCCAAGTCCATTCCCCTGCTGACCGTGGGCAGGGCGGGGAATTTTGCGGAGATAAATCTCACCGCTGACCCAGCTGGGACTCGAACCTGGGAACTACAGATTACGAGCGTGGCGTGCTACCGACTGAGCCACCCCCGCCCACAGAAAGAGGTTGTTGATGGGCTTGGACAGTAAGATTTGAGTAGAGTTTCCCAAATTACTAAAATATTCCACCAAACAAGAAGGTTTGAAATTATATGCTCTATGGAATGATATTTTATAGCTGTTTTGTTTTAATATATTTTTAATATCGGACATAAAATATGGGGCTAAAATAAAATTATGCAAAGACAACTATTATGGATTTCAAAACAGGTAAAAAGTTTGAGATTTAGTAGAAGACAACAGGATTTCCGGGGGGGGGGGGGGATGATTCCCAAGAACCAGCCTCTGGATACATCTCTGACCGAGGGGACATGATTTGGAGCTGTTATGCCAAATCCATCTTTCTTCCAGCTTTCAATCAAATAACAGAAAAAAATCAGGTGACATCTATTAAACCAGAAATGTTGAAACTCCGGCCTTTTCAACCATTTTATGAAGCCTGCGTGAAAATCGAAAAATATAAAATAACATATATTCTTTTATCTGGATATGTTAAAGTGAATGGTATTTTAATAGGACAAAAGACGAAAATTTCAATAATGTCATTTTTATCTGGATATGTTAAAGTCAATGGTGTTTTAATAGGACAAAAGACGAAAATTTCAATAATGTCATTTTTATCTGGATATGTTAAAGTGAATGGTGTTTTAATAGAACCAAAGACGAAAATTTCAATAATGTCATTTTATCTGGATATGTTAAAGTGAATGGTGTTTTAATAGAACCAAAGACGAAAATTTCAATAATGTCATAACAATTTGCTGCAACGCCATTGAAGCCAAATGTTCCTCAGCTCATTTTTGGGATACAGTCCCATCTTTCATATACTGCTTTGAGAAGCTAACTTTAATTTTGACTTTAAAATAAATTTTATTAAACATTTTTTTGTTCTCTTTATTGTACTTTCCCCTCCCTCCTCCCCAACTACTGGCCCACACCAAACATAATTTTTTTTTATTCGGCCCGATGTCATAAAAGTTTGTACAGCCTTGCAAGACAAATTTTTGAATTTCTTCTTTCAAAATACTTATGATTTATTTAATTTACATTCATACGATGTTTATTAATAATTTTTAAAATCATTGCATTAATTTATAATCACTCCGTATTTTCGTCAATAAAAAGTGGCAACCTGTAATATAAAAAATATTCCCTCAAGCAGCTGCTTGGCACAGAGGTCTGACAGGAGCCCTATAAGTTTATACGCCTTGGTAGGAACAACTGTGAGTATGACGGGATCTCAGCAGAAAGAGAATACAAATATTGATGCTTTTACCCGGGCTCGAACCCAGGTCCCTAATGATCAGCAGTCAAGCACGCTAACCATTAATATAAATCACCAACATTATATATTCATAGTGCTTAATCAAAAAATGTAAGTATGTATAAAAAATTAAACAAACTTGTCACTCGCCACACAGCAAATGCGTGGGGCGAACAACTTTTAGAAGACTGCGCACCTTCTACAGTCAGCAGTTAGCGCCACCACCTCTCCGCAATGCCGCAGCCAGTTTAAATTCAATTTCGACTCGCAGAATGCACAACTAATCCCTGCTGAGCATGCAGCTGTAGGTTTGATGGGTGGCTGATGGAACAACGTGGCCGTTTCCGACTTACGTTTTCATCGTGGACTTCCTCTTTAGTGAAGTTAATATATATATTTTGATTTTACGACCTAACAGGTCTAAATAATTCGGTAAAGATTTCTTCGGAAGAAAAGTCGGAAGAAATTTTGATGAATGGCCGAAATTTCGTGTTTTAGTACGACATTATTCTTAGCCTTATGACAATGGAATAAAAGCTGATAAATGATATTTTTTGACATGAATAAAGTTGAGAGGAGTTCCCTAAAGAGTAGAAAAGGCCATCCAGCGTGTTCTTTAACGTGCACAGGGTGTTAAGCCGTGGCACACATAGCCACGGCTTAACGTCCCATCCGATGGACGGCGGTCTTTCCAAACCCATCGGTGTCCCCTACTGACCGTGAACAGGGCGGGAAGTTTTGCGGAGATGAATCTTAACGCTGACCCAGTTGAGACTCGAATCTGGGAACTGCAGATTACGAGCCTGGCGTGCTACCGACTGAACTACCCCTCAGAAGTATAAAACCCAATCTTAAACTTTGAAACGGGAAATTATTGATTTTAAAGTACAAATTTTCAATTGTTTGAGGGGCGAGGGTGGATCAGTCGGTCAAACGGTTCGCAGTTTTCAGTTCCCAGGTTGGAGTCCCGTCTGGACCAGCATTGAGATTTATCTCCTCAAAACTCGCCGCTCTGCCATCGGTCAGTAGGGGACACCGATGGGCTTGTAAAGTCGGTCGCCCGTCGGACGAGACGTTAAGCCGTGGTCCGTGTATGGGAGAGTCATAATCTGTGCACATTAAAGAACACGCTGGATGGCTTTGACAGGAGGTTACCATCTATATCACAATAGCTATCCAGTAGGTTCCCTTCCCCAACCTTCTCTGAGCCTTCGAGTCTTTGTGACCTGGCCATTTAGCCCATTGTGTGCAAAAAAGTGCCGCTCAGAGGTAAAACAACCCAACCCAATCCAGTTGTTCGATACGTTGCTTTTATAACATCTAATTTCAAAGCACTGAAGTCCTGCTTAGAACAGCAAAGTAAGTCTGAAGTTTACTTGATATTATGTCAATTAAAAATAAGAGCAAATCTATTCGTGGGTTTATAATCTTCATTTTCGTTATGGTTCGTTACTTTCAATAGCGTTAAACACTTAATTCGTTGTTTAGACAACAATTTATTTTTTTGTTTCCATCATCATCATAATTTTTGCCAACAGCAGATTTTCATTTAGCGAAGAATTTACTTAGGAATTTTTCCATAATCTGTGAAATTTAACGTAAAAAACTGAAAGCGAATCACTATAAAGTTCCAAAAAGTAAAGTACTTAATTCAAAAGAAATTGATTAATTTTTCACATGCCTCTTCTAGTTGCAATTACTTGTGCTGAAAATCCAATTATTTCCCTTGATAGTTATAACTCAATCAGTACATTTTCGGAAAAAACTAATGATAATTCTTTAAGAACGTTTTGCGAAAAAACCTTGGAAGGAAGAAAAACACAAATGAAACTTTTTCGCGAAAAAGTAATAACCATTCTTTAAGAATGTTTTGCGAAAAAAAACCTGGAAGGGAGAAAAACACAAATGAAAAACACAAAAGTATTTTGAAAACATTCTCTACAGTTAAAATCATCATACATATGCCGGGGAAAAAAGGAATAAAAAGTCATAGATGAAATATATTATGTTGATTTGTTTTACATCTGAGGGTCAATATTTGCATAAAACGGGCTAAATGACCAGGTAACAAAGACCCCCAAGTGCTCAGAAAAGGTTGGTGAAAATGAATCACTGAAAAGTTGTTAAGGGAGAGATGGCATCCTCTGGTCAACAACTCTGGTGTTCTTTAACGTGCAAACGGTAATGGCTCTTCTGAACACTGCTCCAAGGAGTAACGTCCCATATAAAGAACCATCAGTGTCCTCTTTTTCACCTAGAACAGAATGAAGCTTATTTGTATTGCAATAGTGAACCTTTTAACTTCAGTTGTGTTAAAGGGAAAATGTATTTATTTACTTTTATTTCAGATTAAGTTATGCTTTGGTTTCTAAGAGACAAAACTGAAAATATTTAAGATATATATAAATCAATTACATAAAAGTTTAATTAACGTTACGAATTCAACTTAGTTCATATCCTATTACCTTCTACCAGGGGTGGCTCAGTTGGTAGAGCGTCAGACTCGTAATCTGCAGTTCCAGGTTCGAGTCCCAGCTGGGTCAGCGTTGAGATTTATCTCCGCAAAACTCCCCGTCCTGTCCAAGACCCAGTAGGGGACACCGATGAGCTTGGAAAGGCCGCGGTCCGTTGGATGGGACGTTAGCCGTGGTCCAGTGTGCGGGAGAGCCATACCCTGTGCACGTTAAAGAACACTCTGGATGGCCTTGACAGTAGGCTACTATCTGTTTCTCAACAGCTGTTCCAGTGGGTGCCCTTCCCCAACCTTCTTCGAGGTCCTTGTGACCTGCCATTTAGCCCATTTTGTGCAAAAAAAGCGCCGTTCAGAGCAAAACAACCCACCCAACCATATACAATTTGTTTCATATCCACCATTATGTTTAAATCTATTTTGAGATATTTCAATAACAGGTTTGTTGCTTATTTATAGAGCCCTGCGCGGATGCGGATATCCGTATTTAAAAGCTCTTGGAGGATAAAACATTGTCCTTAAATATATAAATAAATACCCCCTCAAGCAGCTGCTTGCCACAGAGGTCTGACAGGAGCCTGTCAGTTTATATGACATTGGGTTGGGTTGTTTTACCTCTGAGCGGCACTTTTTGCACACAATGTTATATTTTAAGAATGAATATCATTATTGCAAATTCAACGATGATATTCACTCTGAAAAAGAAAAAAATCAAATCAGAGAAAGTCACAAGTTAAAAAAACCCTTATCCTGTATGAAAGAAGCTATCCTTTTGCTGGTACACTAGAATGTAAATTTTAAAAATTACTGAGGTGTCACATAGAAAAAGGAAATTAGATATCAGTCGAATAAAAATTTTAGTCAGGGAGATAGTAAATTTTATAGGAGAGTTACTGGGAAATGAAACGGAGTGTTTTCCCATAATCGCAGATAACTGCATTTTGAAGAGCAAAATTAATTAAAAAGAATTTGCAAAAATTAGAACTGAGTAAATTTTTGTCTAAATTCAATAAAGCTTATTTTTAAAATCAAAAAGCTTATAATTTATCACAGTATATTTTTAAGTTAATAATTAGTCATTAATCAACCATTAATTTTCCTCGCATACATCGGACTTCAAGAATTTGCAAAATCTCAACTGCTATTAAGTAGGCAATATACGCGGATATTGATAAAGTTTTGCGGATGCGGATATGACCTCATAGATGTGGATAACACTTTTGCTATCCAGGCAGAGCTCTACTTATTGACCTCCAAGGAGCTTCTCCAAATTCTCTATTTCGCGAGCGTTTATAAATATTCTACCAAATGAGTTTTGTAATTGGGGGGTTATGAAATGCATTGGTATCTACCATTAAAAGATATTTCATTGCAAATGATTTACATATCATATTCATTACAAATGATTTTTGAATAAAATATAACAGTTTCATATAAAGTATATTTTCTTACAATTGATCTAAAATATATATTCAGCTTAGTTAGAAAACAAGGCTGCAATTCCGTTTCCCTGGTTTGAGTTACAACTGTTTACCAGCGTTGATTGAGATTCATCTCTGCTGAACCTCCATCCTGCACTCATTCAGAAAAGGAGACACTGATAGGCTTGAAAAGGCCGCTGTCTATATAATGGGACATCAAGTCATTGGGCCGTGTGTGGGAGAGCCATACCCTGTGCACGTCAAAGAACACTCTAGATAGCTTTGATGGGAGACTACTATCTTTCCCCTAAACTTCTCTGAGCCCTGAGAGCGTTGGCACCTGACCGTTTACCCCACTGTGTACAAAAAATGTGGCGTTCAGAGGTTAAAACAACAACTTAGCTGGAAAACCACAAACGATCCTAAAATTGTTGTTTTTATTCATGCTCTCAAAAGTATCAAAACGACCATGACAGTACATTTGCCAAGAGAAAAATAATTACAAATTTGAGAATGTTTATTTTTATGAAACGGATGCAAAGTAAAGGAGGAATATAAATTAGAAATGAATATGAATGATGGATTAGTTATTTACTGAGTTTGAAAATTACAATATTCATTTATAATTGTTTCCTTTCTGTTGTACAAATGGACCTTTTGCGTGGAAGTTGCCAAGAATGGCAAAATGAAAGAATATTAATGCCATATGTTCGCAAAAGTTTTAGTTTTTCTGCGAGCTTGAAAGACAGAAATTTAAATGGTGAGACCTTAGCAGCTGCATTTGATAACAAGAAATATTAACACTAATGTCATAAGAAAGTTTTTAGAATAAAATAAGAAACAATTTGATTAAATAAATGACAGTACACTTTTATCTGAAATTCTGACGATTAAAGTTGATTAAAACATTCACTAATAAGTATTGCAGAACATTAAATTTTAATTGCATCAGTTTATCTTATATCAGTAAACGTGCCTGCTTTGAGTAGAGAGTGGTAAAGAGGTTTTCAAACACTCTGGAACTTTCTCAGGTATGCGATTTTTATTCTAAATAACGAATCGAAAGGAAAGTTGATTCGGTTGTATTGTTATATCTCTGACCGGAACTTTTTCTGCACACAAGGGGATAAATGTCCAGATCACAAGGACCTCAAGGGCTCAGGGAAGATTGGGGGAAGGGGACTTACTGGACAGCTGTTAGGAAACAGACGGAAGCCTCTCATCAAAGCCATCCAGCGTCTTCTTAAAGTGTACAGGGTGTGGCTCTCTTTTACATTGGGCCACGACTTAACGTCCAGTCTAACGGCGACCTTTCCAAGCCCATAGGTGTACCCTTTCTGACGGAGGGCAGGGTGGTTAACGAAGATAAATCACAATAATGGCCCAGCTAGAACTCGAACTTGGGAACTGCAGATTACGAGACTGGAGTGCTACCGACTGAGTCACCGCTAACCATCAAAGATACTTGAAAATAAAAATCATCTTCTACGTAGAGGAATTTACAATTACTAAACTCTAAAGCAGGAGTCGGCAACCTATGACCCGCGGGTCACCAAGTGACCCATTTAATAATTTCAAGTGACCCACTTGAGTTCCGCAAATAAAGTATAATATATAAAAATAAATTATACTTTATTTGCAGAACTCAAGTGGGTCACTTGAAATTATTAAATGGGTCACTTGGTGACCCGCGGGTCATAGGTTGCCGACGCCTGCTCTAAAGGAAAACTAATGAAAGAACAATGAAGAGTTGCATTCACAAATAAAGTGTACACATAAAGCACGCAAAGTTTAGAGATGCACAAGAAAATGGGCTCCGGAGATGATGCGACAGATACCCGAACAATAATGAATTTCCTCCCTCATTCTATGAGGGTGTATCAGGAGGCGTTAATTATAGTAATCGTGTCCTTCAGTTTATTAATGGATTATGATAAATAAAATGGGCTTTTGATGAAACTTGTAGAAATTGCGATTGGTCCGGGTTGGATTGTTTTATCTCCGAGGAGCACGTTTTTGCACACAATGGGCTAAATGGCCAGGTGACAAGGAACCAGAGGCTCAGAGAAGGTTGGGGGAGGGGACCCACTGGCCAGCTGTTAGAAGAACCCGTCAAGGACAATGCATGCACAGGGTATGACTCTCCCACGAATTAACATGCACAGGGTATGGCTCTCCCGAACATGGAGCCACAGTTAAAGTCCTATTCTACGTACGGCGGCCTTTTCAAGCTCATAGGTGTCCTTTACTGACCGAGAATAGGGCGGGAGTTTCAAATCTTAACAGCCCATGCCCGGATTCGAGCCTCGGAACTACAGATTAAGATCCTGGCGCACTACCGACTGAGCAACCCGCCCCTGTTGGTACGGTAAAAGAGGCGGCTGTCATGACTGATTCAACAGCCTGTTGTTAGATAATTTGTGAAATTTTTATCCTTGCAGTAGGTAACGGGGAAATTTCCTCTAGTTATGTTCTTACTTAGTTTCCTCAAACTAATAACGCACATTTTGCTTTCTCAGCACCTGTGTATCTCACATAAAGCTTGATCATTTTCTGATCTCGCTTACTGCAGATGTGGATCCTGTCCTTTTTCCCCAACGGCAGCAAATTAAGGATACATAAATTTAATGTATTTTTCTTCACTGTGATGTCATTTGTTCTGAATTGATGAAAATATTCCGTTGAATAACATAAAATCCCCTTTTATCGAACAAAAGTTAGCCAAATGTCGAAAGACGAGCAATGAATTGAGAGCACTTATCAAGTTTAAGTCAATGCTATTTGCTTCTGCGCATGAAGCATTCGTTGACATGTGGCCATTGCATTCGATGACTTTACATATCTATTGCGGCATATTTTGGTTATCGACGACGTTTTGAAATATATGGAAATATCGCGAAATGCCTTTTAATTGCATGACAGTATACATGCGTGTATGTCAGTTTATTTAAAAATAGGGTCGATACTCTTAGCAACTGAGTTATGGTCTCTGCAGATATTGTACAGGAGTCGGTGAGCAAAATGCGAACATACGACTTTTAATACAATTATGATGGATTGAAATAATATTTCCCCTTTTCAAGCGAAGAAGACAAAGTTTATATTTCTTATTTCCAAGGTGTTAGTAAACATGTGAAATGGTGTTGATCTGGAGTTCCAGATGCATATTTATGGCGGAGAAGTAATAATTCCCACCGGTCGCCTATAGGCCAGATGAAAATTCTAATAGAGAGACGGTTTATTAACGTCATTTTCGCCTTTAAATAATTTGCCTTTATTTATCAAAGAGGCTTTAATATATTTGACCTTGTGGTCCGCAAGAAGGTCCCCTTCAGAAGGTGGAGCACTAGCACAGCATCATTTTGTCCCCATTCCTATACCTTCCCCTTTGCCTCTGTCAAGTCTGACATGTTTAGAAATTTATTTCTTCAGGTATGTTTCTACGAAATCTTCCTTTTTAGGGTACATTTTCAAATTTCGCGGAATTAATTTGAGATGTCGTAAATATTGACAACTGCTGCAACAGGAAATCGTAATACTAAATAAATACGAGCTTCTTTTTATAGAATCATCTCAAATCAGTGGAGAATTGTATAGAAAGCCAAATTAGTATCAATATGGTCAATAGAAATCCAAATTAGTATCTATATGGACAATGGAATGTTAAATTCGTACTACACTACCTAGGCAAAATATTGTAAACATCTACCTAATATGTCGTCGTATTTATTAAGGTACAGTTGCCAAATTTCAAAGTTTTCAATTCTCTGAGCATAGTTCCCGTTGATATGGGTTTTGAAGTACTCCTAGAGTTTTGAAGTACTCCTAGAGTTTTGAAGTACTCCTAGATATGGGTTTTGAAGTCTCTCTCAGCTGATGAACTCTAGCAGTCCAGTTTTGTTATATAGTTGGTAACAACAAAGTGCTGTCCCTATCTCTGCCAGAGCCATTTTTCTCCTACATCACTTTTTTTAGATCGTTGCCATTCTCCATACACTTAGGATATTGTGCTCGTGATTTCCGGCTGAGTTCCATCACCTCCGTTACGGATGCTCCTGCCCATCGCTTTCCAACGATGAGCTTCATTTCAAAGTCACTCAGATCAGCATTTTAACCCATGTCGCGCGACATCACTTTCTACCATGATTTTACGGATTTTTTTTATAGGACTTTGTAGTGACGTAGAACAACAAAATCAGTAAGAATGTTTGCATACATTGGCATTGTGTCGTGGCACTTCGCTCTCGATGCGGTAAGTATTCAGAATAATTTGGCCAAGTAGGTACAGTCGCTCAAAAAAGTATCCGAACACCATGGTTGATTACAGAATTCAGAAAAAAATATCTGGCAAATATTTTTTAGAAATTAGTGATCTGGCAGCCTTCGTGTCACGTGACACGAAGATTGCCAGATCACCAATTTCTAAAAAAATAGTTGCCAGATATTTTCTTCTGAATTCTGTAATCAACCATGGTGTTCGGATACTTTTTTGAGCGACTGTACATGGCCATGGAAAGCCAAATTGGTTTCTGTATGGTCAATGAAAACCTAGAAAATAGATATCTTAAAGAATAAACTTTTTATGGAAATGTGACTTAGGCTAAGCTAAATTCTAAAGTATGTCTATGGAAATATTATATTTCAGCTATACGTTTTGATATTTAAAAAGCTATGGGAATTCGAATATTTAAAAGCAACATAGAGCAGAGTGAATTCTGTTGAGTTGGGTTATTTTACCTCTGAGCAGCACTTTTTTGCACACAATGGGCTAAATGGCCAGGTGCCCCCCGAGAGCTCAGAGAAGGTTGGGAAGAGGAGACCCACTGGACAGCTGTTATGAGACAGGTGGAAGTCTCTCGTCAAGATCATCCAGCATGTTCTTTAACGGGCACAGATTATGGCTCTCACGCAAACGGAGCTACGGCTTAACGTTTCATCTGATGGACGGCGGTATTTCCAAGCCCATCATATCTCCAAGGAAGGCAGGGCAGGGATATTTGCGCAGGTAAATCTCAACGCTGGCCCAGCTGGGACTCGAACCTGGAAACCTGGGAACAATACCGAGAGAAAAAAAAAATTCTATCGGTATTGTTCATCCCTGACATTTCTTCGCAATTCTTCATATCAGCTTGGAAAAGCCACAGACAATCGTACGAGGCGTCAAACCGTGTCCCCGTGTACGGGAGTGCTATACCCTGTGCAAGAACACGCTGAATGACCTTGACTGGGAGCTTTCAGAAGTCTTTTGACAACTATACAATGTGTCTCCTTTCCCAACCTTCTCTGAGACCTTGGGGTCTTTGTGATCTTGCCATATAGCCCATTCTGTGGGGAAAAATGTAGCTCAGAGGTAAAAGAACCTAATCTTCACATCAGTGATGTTTCATATTCCAAAACAACCACTGTTGGCTTGTTTTAAATCTGCAAACAATCTATCTTTGTTTTAGAAGTTTTAATTTAGTTTAAAACAGACGTCGTTTTCTCCTTTCGCCCTAATTCGGTTACAAGACGCTTCCAATAATTCTATTTGGGTTACACACAGCCTTGATTATCATTGTGATGCTACCAATTCAATTAAGGTTGTAAACGCATCAATCGATTTTTAGATATCAACTCTTGAACGCAATTTCACACTTTTTCCGGTCTTTGCAATTCACAAACAAAGAACTGAAACCTGTCTTCGTATAAACTGATTAAGAAGCAAAACTTCGGATGATTAACTACAACGTGTGTGTTGTGTCACTGTCATGTCCCCCGAATTTTATGTTTATTTATTTATTGCTGTATTTTTGTAGTATTCTATTATTATTTTTATGTGTTCTTGGAAATGTTTGTGCTGGGATGACTCACGAGGTTGTTTTTCGGTCTAAAGCGGCTGCATGCAGAAATGAAACCAGCTCCAGAAGTTGTTTATGGCCGTAAATGATTAGCCTAGAGCTCTAGTGCAGCAAAGAGGTGAGTTTCGATACGCGTCAGAAGGACGCCGTCATACTCAAAAGAAACCCTTGAAGTGAGGGCGCGATTCCAAAGGAGAATCCAGAAGGGAGGACACCTGAGAAGGGAGAAGGGAGGACAATCATCTGAGAAGGGAGGACACCACATCTGGCCCAGTCGGACAGGATCCGAACCCAGGTCATCACATCTGACTTAGTCCAACAGGGTCGAACCTTTTTGGGTCATCACGGTCTCTACTCCAGATTTACTTTGAAAAGGATAAAAGCAAAAATATTCAGTGTGTTTTTTTTTATCACTCAAGAAATCAATATCTAAATTAAAGCCTAAAAAAGTAGATTAAGATTAAAATCGTTTTGTTTAAGTCTGTTTTGAAGAGAATAACTACTTCGTAAAGCGTTAAATATTTACGCTTACTAACTGGAATATGCATAGAACTGATGTAAAGAAGAAACTTTTTGCTAATAGTACCCAGGTTGAAAAATTTACAACTTGCAGGGATCATCTCATAACGTTCTTTAGGTTTAGTTTTAAATTACTCTTAAAACGTTCCCGCTCATAAAAACTATTTCATGCTGACTTATATATTTTTGTCAAACTCTTTAACGAAACATTTGTTTGATTGGGAGGAGATGTCTTGCGTTTGAGCGGCACTTTTTTTTGGCACACATTGGGCTAAATGATCACGTCATAAGGACCCCAAGGGCTCAGAGAAGGTTGTCGGAAGGGACTCCACTGGACATCTGTTGGAGACAGATGAAAGCATCCCGTCAAGGCCATACAGGACGTTCTTTAACTTGCGCAGTCTATGCACGTTAAAGTCTCCTGCAGGCGGAACAAAGTATCAATGTACCCCATCCAAAGGGAGGCTGCCTTTCCTAGCCCATCGATGTCCCCTTTCTCATTGAAGAGAGGGTGGTTTTTAGAGGCGATAACTCACAATTAAGGCACTGTTCGGACTCCGAACCTGGGATCTGCGCATTATGAGTATAGATTTATGGTGATGTATGTTTCAGGGTTCAGTCGGTACGACTGAGCACTCCCCAAAAAGTTTCCACTAGTTCCTTTTTAGTGTGATTACAATCTATTATTTGTAATGATAGTACATCAGTTTAAGAATCATACAGTTAGAAAATGCTTCTGAAACCTTATTCCATTTCCGTTTGAAATTCTAGGTGTGAATATTTAAAATCAACATTACCGCATTTGCTTCAATATAGCAAAAGGTTTGAGTGAGAGAAATAGAGATTAAAGAACTGAAGGCTTAATTATGCTCAAAGACACACATGAACGATTTATATTTCAATTTGTTTATGATACCTCTCAGATGAAAGGTTAAATTTTCTCTACCTTTCTACTTGATGAAAACTGCCTTTGCATTTTTGTTATTAATGACTCGAATATTGTTCCTTATCATACTTCAATTTAACACGACTAAAAGGTACAATCGAAGATCAAGGACTGAGGCAAATTAGAGGTTCCTTTCATGTCAAAGACACCGGATGTCTTAATGATGCTTGACTCGACCTGTCATTAATTTGGACTAAGCTCTCGGCAGAAGCATTAAATGAACTCAGTTTAACCTTCCACGTCGTCTCATTATTTAATGAAGGTGATAGCAACAGTGCAGAAAGGAGGTAATGCCAAGTCCCTCATATGCACTTTGCTTGAACTAAGAGACCTTTAATCATAATTTGGAGTTCCTTCGGAAGCATTTCGAATGAGCACAGACAGATGGCTCTCTTTCACATTTAAAGAGATGAGAAGTTTTCAGAGAGAACTTCTGTACTTTGATTTCAACGGTTTGTTGCTTTTGCATATCATTATTATTAAATTTAAACCAGGTTCGTATAACGATTCGATAGTAGAGAATGAAATGGCTAATATCAGTTACAAATATTACTTAATAGACAAATCAAACTTCAGCAAAATTTTCGATTAGAACGAAAAATAATGTTCAATAAAATTTAAAAAGTCATAAAAGCGATGTGGCTTTATAATTAATTACTTCAAAGATAATTACAAATTAATATATTTACTATTTTTGTATTCTTTTTTTCTTATTTATTCACTCCCACTTTCTAATGCAAAACATTGAAAAGTGTTGTGTGAAAAAATTAGATCTCTATATTTTAGGTTTTATTATTATTTTTTTATATTTATATATTCTAGGTCAATAGTTTAGAAATTTGGAGCCGTTTTCTTCAGTTTATTTGAAGAATTAATGGAACATAGAATATTTAGATTAATGCAGTTATGCATGTTTTATTTCGACAGAAACGTTTTGTAATTTATGGATCAAGGTTTTATGATTCAAATGCTAGAATAAATGAATAAATAAATAAATACAGTCTCAAACAGCTGCTTGCCACAGAGGTCTGACAGGAACCTGTCAGTTTATATGCCATAGTATAAGGTCTGAGAGGATGTCAAGATCTCAGCAGATAAACGACACTGACATCCATGCCTTACCCTGGTCTCTAATCCAGGTCCCTTAGATCAGTAGCCAAACACGCTTACCACTCGGGTTGGAGTTACATATTCTTCCATTTGTTAATGTTTCGCGCAAAGTATGGTAGGTGCAGAAAAATAAGAGAGTAGATGTTTTCTAATCTTAATCTTGTGAAGAAATATATGTATGTTTAACATACCGCGGTGTGTTTAATCAACGACGTCCAACTGGATTCCCATGATTAAGGTTGCTGGGTGTTCGGTTTTTGGCGTGATTGTCTGGCCGAAAATTTTCGATCCTACTGGACAAAGAATTGTCTGGTTTTCCGGATTACAGTAAAAAAAAAAGATTTATAGACTTTCCATTGTAAAGAAGCATTATGTTCAGTTATTTATGGTATGTTCAGTATATTATTATTTAATCGTTAGTTGCAAAAATCAGTATGGCTATGACATATTTCCAAAATGTTCGGCGGCATCTTCCCGCAAATTATGACGATTATGCATGGCAACACTGTGTCTGCAAGTTTACACACAACGCACCAACGAAGTATTGTTTTATGAAAATAATAAAATATTATATTAATAATCGCTGCACGAAAATTTGGTGACGGACTTTATAAAAGTTAACATAAATATATTAAATTCTCCCCAACAGTTGTTTCTAAAATGACTGAATCTACAGGAAAAAAAAACCCTCCAAAAATGAAGAGAATTTGAAAATATAATTCGGAATAGGAAACACAATTTTCTTGGATTGTCAAGTGTCAAAGTTAAGACAGTTCTAAGAAAGGCACAAATTGGGTAATATTAATTTTACTGTAAGTTACAATGGCATAAAAGCAGTCACTAAGCTAGCATGCAGAGAGATAGAGAATGTGTTCAAACAATTTAGTCTTCCCAGAATCGGGTTTTGTCTGGCCAACGTGTCCGATTTTGTGGTTCGCTTCATCTGGCAACCCTACCTATGACCCCGTGTGTTCTAGCCTTCCTGACTGCTTGATAATTTGTTTTATTGTTGTAACACAAAAGCATAATTTTTTCTAATCTCTAACATCTATCTGAAAATAATATAAAGCAGTGAAAAGCATTTCTTAGGTATTTACTTTTTACTCCAAGTGCATAGAAAGATATTATTGTCCCACAACTTTGGGGGGGGGGGGCGCAGTTAGTTGGGTTGGGTTGTTTTACCTCTGAGCGGCACTTTTTTGCACACCATGGGCTAAATGACCAGGTCACATGGACCCCGAAGGCTCAGAGAAGGTTGGGGGAGGGGACCCACTGGAACAGCTGTTGGGAGACAGATGGTAGCCCCCCGTCAAGGCCATCCAGCGTGTTCTTTAACATGCACAGGGTATGGCTCTTTCGCACACGGGGCCACGACTTAACGTCCCATCCGACGGACGGCGTCCTTTCCAAGCCCATCGGTGTTCCCTACTGACCGTGGGCAGGGCGGGGAATTTTGCGGAGATAAATCTCAACGCTGACCCAGCTGGAACTCGAACCTGGGAACAAGCTCAGTTAGTAGCGTCCAGGCTCTTAATCCGCAGTTCCCAAGTTCGAGTTCCACCTGGACCAGCTTTGAGATTCATCTTCGGAAAAATCTCACACCGCCCACGATCAGTAGGGAACACCAATAGGCTTAGAAACGTCGCCGTCCGTCTGATGGGTGTTAAGCCGTGGCATCGTTTACCGGAGAGCCATACCCCGTGCACGTTAAAGAACACGTTGGGAGCTACTATCTGTCTCCTAACAGCTGTCCAATGGCTCCTTCCCAACCTTCTGGGAGCTCTCGAGGTATTTGTGACCAGCTATTAGGAGACAGATGGAGCCTCCCGTCAAGGCCACCCAGCGTGTTCTTTAACGTGCACAGAGTATGACTCTCTTGCTTAGCAAGCCACCGTTTAACGTTCTTTCCGACAGATGGTGGCCTTTCGAAGCACATCAATATCTATTTCTCGCCGTGGGCAGGATGATGAGTTTTGCGGAGATAACAATCAGGAAAATCAGTTACATTATTAAACAATACTGATAATTGATAGTCAATAAGTCTACATATCATCCTATTCTTATGTAATCACTTCCAGTCACTGGCATGGAATAAAGTCCAATATGCCTGGGCGAAACTCTCAAGAAATTAAATTTTAACAATTATTGTTTGTAGTTTATCGTTTGAAAATCTGGGAATGTTTTTAAAAATGTTTGAATTTTATTCGAAAAGCGTGGTAATCATTTTCCTGTTGGTTTCAATGTAGAAATTAGCAAATTTGTAATATTTCGGTACAGGGCCGTACATGGGGGAGGGAACAAAGAGGGCCATGCCCCCCTTCATAATTTAAAAATCCAGTCTTTTGTCCCTCCTTCCCCCAATTTTTTCTGGATCTGGGCCTATTTCGGTAGTTGATCAGATTAAACTCTTTTTTAATTTTTCTAAACCGGGCCTGAGCAAACTTCGGCTGGCCACCTCTTTTTGGGCGGCCCGCGAGCTACTGAATTTAATTTGCAAAAGAGGGCATATAGGGCAAATACGTATATAGAGTAAGAAATTCGACTTTGAAGAAGCAAATTCTAATTAAAATAATAAATTTTAATAAAACTACACATATCCCACGATTTACACGATATTAGTTTCCGCCGTTTTGGTTTTAAATAAAAAAATAAAACACTATCAAAAATTGAAACTAGTTTCGATTTACACGGTGGTAGACTCGGTTTTACACAGTCAAGAAAATGCAACCAGTTTCATTTTGCACGATTACAGGCACGTACGGATTAATTTTTTTTATGTATGTAGATATAATACATATTACGAAGTAGCAGTGGTTAAAGTCGCAAAAGAGTTTATTAGACTGTTATCCCAAAGCAAAAACCAACTAAATGGTTCTAACTGGTATAATTTATTTTCAAAAAGAAATAGGTAAAATTAAATTCCTATATTAATAAAATCGTCATCTAAGTTATATTATTTTGTTAAAATTATATTATTTCCATTGTAATGCAATCTGTCTGGAGACATCTTAATAAAATGAATGTTTCGAATCGACAGCGAGTCTAACTTTGTTAGACTGAATTTTTCATATTTTATTTCGTTTTTAACAACAAGTTTAACTTTGTAGACTGTTATATAGGCTAAATATAGCTGATGCGTAATACCATCAAATCCTAATTTCTACAAAAAAAAGCACTATGTTTTGGTACAAATGCTAAATTTTCAAATTTGTATTCGTTTCATAAATATTCTTCTTTCAAATTTTGTCTTCAATTCGATAGTGTACGTTTTCATTAACGATGAGTATTTTTCGTGACAAAAAGAAATGTGTGAGATATTAATCTGAATTTGTGTAAATAAAGTAACAAAACAATGTTGCAGTAATGCTTATTATTACTGATATTATATATCCTGAAATTTGAGATAAATATGTATAAATAAAACTTTCAATATGCATTTTATTTAAAACATGGAGTTTTTCGTAACCTATCCCCTTATTTTTCCCCCAAGTTGTTGGTTTCAATTTGCACAGTTTCGATTTACACGGTGATTTCCCGGAACCTATGTACCGTGCAAATCGAGGGTAAGTGTATATTATTTACGTTTTACTTTAGATTTTTTTCGGGGGTGTTTATACATACGTTAAAGAATATATATTTCTTTGGCAACTTTCTTCTCTGTAGAATATATATTTCTTTGGCGGCCTGCCCTTCCATTTCCGTTTTCTAAACCGCCCTTCAGCTAAAACGTTCCAGGCCTGCTCTAATGCTAATCATTTACGAAGCATGGACCTATGTAAAAATCTCGAATGTTATCAGTTTTAAATCCTTAATTGCCTTAATCTTAAGATTTCCAAACAATTCATTTATCTGTAGTGATGTTTGTATTCTTATATGTGATGTTGCACATAATTCATAATATATTCAATTCGTTTTATATTTGTAATTCTATATCTGTTTATTAATTCTCTCAAACGGAGTCAGTGTAAACAATATATACCTTCCATTTATTGTTATTAACTTGAATTAATGGTACAAACATTTGATCCGCTTAATAAGAGGAACGTTAAGCAATCATCAACTTGAAAATGTACTTCCCTTCAAATACAAGGATTTCACCTTTTTAAAAAAAAAACACATTTCTTGTTTTCGCTTTGTTGTCCGTCCGTCTGTCTGTACACATTTCCCCTTTTATGCTTTTGGAGATGAATGATTTTTTTTTGTTACGTAGGTGTTAATGGAATATTAGGATTCCCATTTTCCTAATCGTCAAATAATTTTAATTTCCCCCGTTAGCGTTAAATTTGGAAAATGGCAAACCCTGGTGGCCGAGTGGCTATTGATGAACGGAACCTGTATACGAGGTCCGATAAGGGATGGATGCTTGTAATGTCTTTATACTGACCTCTCACCTTCCTCACAGATCTCTATGGCGTATTAAATGACCTCTGTGGCAAGCAGTTGCTTGAAGGGATATTTTTTTATTTATTTTTTGAGTGGTAGATTGTAGCTATTTCCATTGACAGCAGATATTTACCCCCTTACTCCCAAGAGGGATGGTAAGAAGTCAACTTTACAATTTATTTTTGTTTATTTGAAGAGATAAACGGAAAATTCTCTTTAGATTTTATCAGTGCTAAGAAATATCACTATTTCCATTTTCTAAATCATCCGTTAGTTTGAATGTCAACCATTAGAGGGTAAAAAATTTTGAAAAATGGCAAACTTCATTTCTTTTTTAAACGAGTATTTCATATTCTCAAGAGATGATATTTTAATATTCTATTTGCAGTATCCTAACACTGTATGTAAAGAAAGAGTATCGTGAATGGAATCCACAATCGCCAGAATGAGAGTTCATTCATTAAGCCACTCCTTTTAAGTTATGCACTGGAACATTTCAATCATTTCACTAACAACAGAAATAGAAAACCAAAGTGCCATCAACTTCTAACTTAATTAAGGAAGAGCATGTGGCCAAGGAGAAATCCAAGCACACGTGTCCGTATCCAGCTCCTTCATTTATTGATAAAGCCATTCTCTGTTCAACCACCCAGCTTCAAGGTCTCAGACGTCGCATTCATTTCTATCTTAAATCAGTGCAAGCCGAGCGAGCAGTAATGAACATATCCAACTCCCCTAGCGACCATTAACGATGGAAATTTGCTGCATTTAATTTTCCTTTTCCCTTTGCCAGTGATATCAAACAGTTCAGTCGGTGTAACGTTCTGTATATTAACAAATCAATACTCTTCCAAAGATAATTCGGGAAAAAGATGCTGGCGATATATTCCATAAGCCAGGTGAGTGGAAGTCTGAAGAAACGGCTAACGAAGGGCGGAGGTTTACAGGAGGGGAGGGGAGTGAGTGAGAAGAGGGATTTTTCCCGATGTCAACTCTCTAGAAATCTGCAACGATTTAATGCATGGTGAAGCGTGATGCATTACTTTAATGGAGAAAGACTTTAAATGGTTTTATCCCTTCCTCCGCGAAAGACAACACCTGTGCGTTTACAGATTAAGTATTCTGGAAGAATTTTCATGCTCGCTGCTCTTAAATGGATCATGACGGAGCTGTAATTACAACGAAGGAAGAACGGTTGCTTCCAAATGTAGCAGGAATGACTGTAATCCTGTTTCATAGTCGGTTGTTTCCAGGGTCCATCAAGTCTACCAAAAGAGCATTTTTCCTGAATGTACTATTTCTGCGAGTTTTTTTTTCGCTGTGAATCTACACAGACGCTAAGTCCTTTAGCTTTTTTATTTCTTAACACCGTGATTACTAAATCATTTCTGCACTTAAAAACTATTTTTAATTGTGAAGTTTATTTTGCACTTCACCGGAAATTTGTCATATGACAATCAAAAAAAATACTAAAAGTTAAAAACGCATTGGATAATTTACACTAAAGTGAGTAATGGAGTGTGAGTTATATGGAAATGAAATATTTGGCGTTGTCTACGTTTTATTTTAAACCAAAATTAATTAGCATTGCTTTTCTTTCAAATATCTAAATAAGCTGTTTAAAATTATTTATTTTTCAAGCTGCCAGTTTTTACGGAAGTCTGACGAAATCACGAAAGTCTGACGAAGTCTGTCAGTATAATACACTACAGAGAGAAGTCTGATGAAATCCTGTCAATATAATAGACTAAAGAGAGAAGTCTGATGAAATCCTGTCAGTATAATACACTACAGAGAGAAGTCTGATGAAATCCTGTCAATATAATACACTAAAGAGAGAAGTCTGATGAAATCCTGTCAGTATAATACACTACAGAGAGAAGTCTGATGAAATCCTGTCAATATAATACACTAAAAAGAGAAGTCTGATGAAATCCTGTCAATATAATACACTAAAGAGAGAAGTCTGATGAAATCCTGTCAGTATAATACACTACAGAGAGAAGTCTGATGAAATCCTGTCAGTATAATACACTACAGAGAGAAGTCTGATGAAATCCTGTCAGTATAATACACTACAGAGAGAAGTCTGATGAAATCCTGTCAATATAATACACTAAAGAGAGAAGTCTGATGAAATCCTGTCAGTATAATACACTACAGAGAGAAATCTGATGAAATCCTGTCAGTATAATACACTACAGAGAGAAGTCTGATGAAATCCTGTCAATATAATACACTAAAGAGAGAAGTCTGATGAAATCCTGTCAATATAATACACTAAAGAGAGAAGTCTGATGAAATCCTGTCAGTATAATACACTACAGAGAAAAGTCTGATGAAATCCTGTCAATATAATACACTAAAGAGAGAAGTCTGATGAAATCCTGTCAGTATAATACACTACAGAGAGAAGTCTGATGAAATCCTGTCAATATAATAAACTAAAGAGAGAAGTCTGATGAAATCCTGTCAGTATAATACACTACAGAGAGAAGTCTGATGAAATCCTGTCAATATAATACACTAAAGAGAGAAGTCTGATGAAAACCTGTCAGTATAATACACTACAGAGAGAAGTCTGATGAAATCCTGTCAATATAATACACTAAAGAGAGAAGTCTGATGAAATCCTGTCAGTATAATACACTACAGAGAGAAGTCTGATGAAATCCTGTCAATATAATACACTAAAGAGAGAAGTCTGATGAAATCCTGTCAATATAATACACTAAAGAGAGAAGTCTGATGAAATCCTGTCAGTATAATACACTACAGAGAAAGGTCTGATGAAATCCTGTCAATATAATACACTAAAGAGAGAAGTCTGATGAAATCCTGTCAGTATAATACACTACAGAGAGAAGTCTGATGAAATCCTGTCAATATAATACACTATAGAGAGAAATCTGACGAAATCCTCTCAGTATAATGCAGTACAGAGAGTATCTATGAGAAAAGCCTAACCCCAGAAAAAAAAGCACATATCAAAAAAGAAACTTCTATGCATTATCCTAGATTCGAATCTACGAGCCTTTGTTGCATTATTTAAAATAATATTACAATATGAATTAAGCCAATAAATGCATTACAAAATATGTTCATTCACCTGTATTTGTGCACAAATTCAGCATCACAACCTAACAAAAGCATTAAAATTAATATAAATTAAATATTAATATAAATATAAGTCTCTATAATTAAGAAACTATTTGATCGGACTAACCTCAAACAAAACAAGGCATATACTTCTGTACTTTGTAACAATCTTCATAAATTACTCTCTACTCTCAGTATTCCACAGTATTACAATTACAAATTTAGCATTATCCCTTAGTTTGTTGTTCTCTACTAGAATCTGAGTTGATTGCTGGTGATTATTCTTTTTTACACCAATTTTTTTTCCAATTGAAACAAAATATCGGTTTTCTTTCGTGCTACCTATAATATGATTGATTTAGGGACATCCCAACTACAAATTAGTGCACTACCATCTTGTTTATTAATGAACATTCCACTGTGATTGGAGTAACCGTTCATATATTAATAATCAGAATGAGAGTTTATTCATTGACTATTCATTGGAAAAGTCGTGCCGTCCGTCGGATGGAAAGTTAAACCATGATCCCATGGTCAAGAGAGCCTTATCACTTTCATAACGATCATGTTGTAGAAAATGACCATTGGCAAGCTACATCTGGTTCTCCTTGCAGAATAACTTCCGACTGTTGTATCGATGATGGCAGTTCCGTCTTTTTTCTTAGGTGCCATAAATAATTTGTTTATAGTTTTTTTTTTTCACTTCATCAGTTTAAAACCGAAAAAGCGTTGAAAAATGGCATCAGAATTTTGTGTTAAAAAGGGAAATTAGAAGTTGGAGTTTATTGCTCCTTATTGTGCAAAATAAAGTACTCTTTAGGACAAAAAATTATCACAGGTAATATTTTTTCTGATTTCTCACCATATTTAATGCCCCCCACTCTCTCTCTACTTCCTTCAGTTCTCTAGATTGATTTGATACTCTTCGTTATATTCTTCCATCTACAAAAAGTAGGAACTAGCATTATATAAGTCAGGCTTGTATATAGTGACCCAATCGAGCAGAAAAAAAGGATGGGGGGGGGAAGACGTTGTATTTTCATTGCAATATGGCATTTTCTCCTCCGTTTTTAAGGTCTTTAAAACATGTCTTCAAAAACGAGTGAAATATGCACAAGTTTAATGTGTTTTTTTCCTCGCCTACTGGCATTCTCAAAGGTGGGGGGGTGTATGTCTCCTTGTTTTTCAGCAAATTTATAGTTTTTAAGCCTCTGCATAAAATAAATATTTGAAGTTTCACTTCTCCTTTTTTGATTTGTAAACTGTGAAAATGAACAAAAAATGCTTTCAGTTATTTAATTTATTTTGATTTTGGAAGTCATAATACTAATTATGTAGTTTAATCAAGACCAAAGTAGAAAGAGAACATTTTTTTTCATGTTGATAAATATTTGATTTGATAAAAAATACTTATTTAATTATTATTAAAATATTATTTCTAAGTCTTATTTCTGTACTGGGTCTTATTGACCCCTTTCGGTTGTTTTACCTCTGAGCGGCACTTTATTTGCACATAATGGGCTAAATGGTCAGGCCACAAGGACCCCGAGGACTAAGAGAAGTTTGAGGGGGACCCACTGGACAGCTGTTAGGAGACAGATGGCAGTCTCCCGTCAAGGCCATCCAGCATATTCTTTAACATGCACAGAATATGGTTCTTTCTCGGCAAACGAGGCCACGTCTTAACACCTCATTCGACGAACAGCAGCCTTTCCAAGCCCGTTGATGTTCCCTATTGAACGAGAGCAGAGATAAACCTCAGCGTTGGCCTAGAAGGACTCGAACCTTGGAACTGCAGATTACGAACCTGTCCCGCTACCGACTGAGGTACCCACACTACAATCCTGTTGGGAGTATGAGATAAAATAGAAACTAACACTCCGTCAAAGTTATCAAAAATTAAAAGTTTCTAGACTATGTTCTTAGTTCTAATATTTTAGACAAGGTTGCTACTTTTGAAGTTCCTATATAAAATACTTTTTGTTTGACAGCTTTTGGAAAATTAGAACTGTCTAATCGACGCAGTTGCTAGTTTTAAGATTAAGACAGAGAATTGCAATTACCCTTTCTTTGCCGCTTCGATTTTGTCAAAAATGCAACTGGCGCAGCTTTAATAAAACCTTGAACTCAGTTTATTATTGGGTCGCCTTATTATGGAACTTGATCTCGATAGCAGAAATTAATTGAATATCCAGTTTTACTGTACACCACGAAATGATAAACTTTTCCTACCATCGTTTAGATATATGCCAAAGCACGTTGAGTTTCAACCGTCATAAATTCAATTTAAGTTCAAAGAAAATATTTTGTTCAATATGCTAAATTAAAGAGTTGTTGACGATTCCGACTACGGTTTTAGATAAAAGTAAACGGCAGAGTTATTTTTTGCTTTGATTTAAAATTAAAAACTGCTGGAAAAGACTAGATGAAGTTTAACATTAGCTTAAAATGCTTTTGCTTTTAATGGAAGTAGGGTAGAATTTTTGTTTCCTTGTTTCTGATTCCTCCTTTAAAGTTCCGTTAAACTAAATATTTAACTTTTAAATCAAAGTTATCTACATCAAAAGACAACGCAAAAAAAATAGAAAGCCATCCAACTTCTCTCTTGAAGGTATAACTATTCGAACTACTCGAACCTGGAAATATTAGATTGCAAGCCTGTCACGCCTACCGACTAAGTCAACCCCAGCCAGGGGCATAGCTATGGGGAGGGGGTAGGATAGGGTGAGGCTCCCCCGAAAGAAATCGGAATTGGCAAAATTCGAAGCAACTTTACAAAACCCAGGTAAATCGTGAAAATTGGGAATATTTCTGTAAAATTAAGAATAGCAAAATCTAGGGTAGTTGTCAAAATCGAGGCAACTTGAGAAAATCTAGGGCAGTTGGCAAAATTTGAAGCCACTTGGTAAAATACAGATGAGTTGCGAAAATTGGGATTAGTTTTGTGAAATTAAGGCGACTTGGCGAAATTGGGAAGTTGGTAAAATTAGGAGTAACTTAGCAAAATTCAGGTGAGATGTAAAAATTGCGATTTTTTTTCTGTAAATTATGGCGAGTTGACAAAATCTAGGGAAATTGATAAAATTTGAACCCACTTGGTAAAATACAGGCGAGTTGTGGAAATTTGGATTGTTTTTGTGCAGTTAAAGAGAGTTGGTATAATTCGAAGTGACTTGTCAAATTCAGGGGAGTTCTAAATATTGAATTTTTTTCTTTAACATTATGGAGAGTTGGCAAAATGGAAGGAACTTGTCAAAATCTAGGACACTTGACAAAATTCGTAGCCATTTGGTAAAATACAAGCGAGTTGTGAAAATTGGATTGGTTTTGCGAAATTAAGTAGAGTGTGCAAAATCGAGGCAACTTGACAAAATCTAGGGCAGTTGGCAAAATCGAGTACAGTTGTCAAAATTCGTAGCCACTTGGTACAATATAGGTGAGTTGTGAAAATTGGGATTGGTTTTGTGAAATGAAGGAGAGTTGGCAAAATCTAGGGAAGTTGGCAAAAATGAGGACATTTGGCAAGATTCGTATCCACTTTATAAAATAGAGGCGAGTGTGAAAATTGGAATTAATTTTGTAGAATGAAGGAGAGTTGACAAAATCTAGGAAGTTGGCAAAATCGAGGCAACTTGGCAAAATTAACGCCTCTGATCCCAGCTATTGTGAATAACAGGTACCTACCATAATGGTATAAAGCAATGTTTCCCCCCACCAAAAATAATGGTATAAAGAAATGTTCCACTGCCCCCATGGGGGGCGCTGGATCGATCCAGGGGCTCGGTAGTAGCCTCGGGTGCAATTGAGGGGCGGTGGAAGAATAAAGAAAGAAGAGAAGATAAGAAAATTTTGAAAAACCGTTCGTACATGTTTCATCTGTTGTGTAACATAGAGTTAAAGTCGTAGTGATTACTTTATTTTCCAAATAAACACATAAAATTATCCTTCGTTATCTTAATTTTCTGTGTGTAATGCGAATGTTACTATGGTTGATTTTATTAAATAACTTTATAATTTCAAGCTTCAAGGTGTCTTATTTACAACAACATCTTTCTTTACTATGTTGTAGGACGTAGGTAGAAATATAGATACATAAGAGAACACAAATTTGTCACTGAATCTTTCTGTTTGTTCGCTTAAAGAAGGTAGATTTCCAGGAGGACGCTGAGTAATTTTTTTCTGAAAAGGGGGCGGTAGGACAAATAAGTTTGGGAACCTCTGGTATAAAGCAATAACGGGAACAATTAGGCGTATCTGTAACCATTAGGTAAAAAATATATTATATTTCACTGACGTTGCAAAATTCCCTTTTTTTAACGATAATAATCGTTTGAAATATTTTTTTTCAAATCAAGATAGCATAATTTCTAAGGGCAACCTATTATCAAACAACGTACGATTACTAGTAATAAAACGTATTCAAGAACAGAATGAAGAGAATTAGGTACATTTTTTGAAATAGTTTCATCATATTGGACATATACGGAAGATTTACAGCTTTTGTTATTCTTTCTCTTATGCACGCAGTGAGAATATTCTTCACGCAGTGAGAATATTCATTTTTCTTATTGTCAAAGGAGTGAGAATATTCTTTCTCTTATTTGTCAACGCAGTGAGAATATTCTTTCTCTTATTGTAAACGCAGTGAGAATATTCTTTCTCTTATTACCAAAGCAGTGAGAATATTCTTTCTCTTATTTGTCAACGCAGTGAGAATATTCTTTCTCTTATTACCAAAGCAGTGAGAATATTCTTTCTCTTATTTGTCAACGCAATGAGAATAATTTTTCTCTTATTGTCAAAGCAGTGAGAATATTCTTTCTCTTATTGTCAACACAGTGAGAATATTCTTTCTCTTATTACCAAAGCAGTGAGAATATTCTTTCTCTTATTGCAAACGCAGTGAGAACATTCTTTCTCTTATTACCAAAGCAGTGAGAATATTCTTTCTCTTATTTGTCAACGCAATGAGAATAATTTTTCTCTTATTGTCAAAGCAGTGAGAATATTCTTTCTCTTATTGTCAACACAGTGAGAATATTCTTTCTCTTATTACCAAAGCAGTGAGAATATTCTTTCTCTTATTGTAAACGCAGTGAGAACATTCTTTCTCTTATTACCAAAGCAGTGAGAATATTCTTTCTCTTATTTGTCAACGCAATGAGAATAATTTTTCTCTTATTGTCAAAGCAGTGAGAATATTCTTTCTCTTATTGTCAACACAGTGAGAATATTCTTTCTCTTATTGTCAACACAGTGAGAATATTCTTTCTGAAGAGTATGCAGCGGACAGACGAAAGAAACCGCTTAGGGGCATACGCAAGAGTCAATGCTCTGAGAGTTAACCAATTTTAATATAATTTGTAATTAAATTTATGATTAAATGACATATTTTAAAAAAAAGAAAAATCAGATGATTTAATTTTTTTAAATTATCTGGAGATCACTTTTGTTCACAAAATGGGTTTAATGGTCAGGTCAAAGGACCCCAATGACTCAGAGAAGATTGAAGAATGGTATCCATTAGACAGCTTTTAGGAGATAAATGGAAGCCTCATGTTAAGGACATCCATAAGATATGACTCCCCTATACACGGGTCAAGGCCTTTAACATCTCAATCTGCGGACGGTGAACTTTCCAGCTCATCGGTGTTTTACTTTATATCTTTGGGAAGGGTAGTGTTTAGCGGCGATAAATTTGAGATTCGAATTCGGGAACCTGAGATTACGAACCTGTCGCGCTACCGACTGAGCAACTTAACCCCGAAATCAGATGAAAAGTACGACCAAGAGAATTGCAAAATACATGCTAATATTTTTATTACTGTAAATGGCTTTAATATTATTTCTCTCTTAATATGTATTTCAGAAATTTTTCTACTGTTTAAACACAAGAAGAAAAAATTCTCTGCTTCACGAAACTTAAATCGGTACAACAGGACATTTGCTGAAATCATTTCTCACTACCCAGTATTTACCAATGGTCCTGGTAGCAGAGTGGCTAGGGTGCTTGACTACTGATCAAATTCCGAGTTCGGACCTCCGGATAAGGATCCTGTCAGAATTCTGTGGCAAGCAGCTGCCTGAGGGATAATTTATTATTATATTAACTCTGTGACCAGGTCGGATCCAGAAATAAAATAGGGAGGAGGGGAGGGAATAAGTGACCCAATCGATCCATAAAAAAATAAAAGAGTAGGGGCAAGATACCGAATTTTCATTTCAATATTAATTTCCCCCTACATTTGAGTGATTTTGTGAAATTTTCTTGAAAAAATGCACTTTTAAAATTTTCTTGAAAAATGCTTCCATTGCCCTTCTTAAAGGGAGGCACGGGTCACTTCCTCCCCCCTAGATGCTGCCTTCTCTGGCCATGTTTTAAGCCATGTTTTTGGCCATGTTTTTACAAGTTCGTATAAAATTCTCTTTGTTTTTGTCAGGTGAAGTACGACCAAGTAGGTCAGGTTAAATAGACCAGACATATCTTTCCCTCAGTGGCTGATGTGCTTGTCTGAAATAGTAGTTAATAAAGACTATTATTATGCAATTATTAAAATTATATTGTTAGAACGTGCTACAATGAACTTGTGATGCGTTGTGTATCATTTTGATGCTCGCATGTGCTTCAGCGTGCGAATTACGTCACTAACCACTTCGAACGAACTTAACTTAAAAAAATAAGGAATAAGGGAGTTGTAATTAGGAAGAATTTGTGTGAAGGAAAACGTAGTTTATTTTAGTCTCTGCATATGGTATACAGAAGAAATATTTTTATTTGATGTGTTCGTGGGAGATTAAATAATTTTATTGGTGTGATCGTGTCAGTAAACTAGTAAAGGAAAGAATTCGTGGTTTGAAGCGTGGTGGTCAACGTCTGAAAAAGAACTGGTTCTGAGAAACTAGTATACTTAGCTGCAGTGTTGGAGTCTTGATGACTAAAACCTTAGAAAGAAGTCATTTGGTTCTTTATCAGTTGTTTAGGAATTGGTAAGGTTATTCTTGATAGATTGCAGGTTTGTTCACATATATGATTGTGCCAATTATTAAATGATATAAAATACCTTATTTTATGCTTTTAGTGTAGATAATAAGAATTATAGAGGAAACAGCTCTTTGTAGGATTAGTAATAAGGTACTAAGTTCTTCTGAAGATTTATTTTCATACTGATATAGATTTATGTTAGTTGAGTTTATTTAAGTGTTTTCATTCATACTTTTGTAATAAATTACATTATTTTGGAATTATAATTGTTAAATACAATTTTTGAACTTACGTTCAGTTTCCTTTCTTTAAATTCATAACACTATCAACAATTTGTACGATTATGCAGCCACTCTGCATTACGAAATGAAACCTAAAACATTTTCGGATTGTCTTTTGCCTACGCTGAAAAGTCTCTGCTCTCTATAGTTGAGAGTTGGCAGAGTGAAGAGACTGGTAGAAAAACTGCCAGAATGAAGAAGAAAAGGTTTTCCCTTTAACTGGACGATCTTTTCCTTTGTGTCAGTAAAAGAGAAATCGACAATATTTGTCTCGAAGTTCTGAAACTGACTGCAGTGCCTTTGCAATTCAGAGTTTTATGACTCTGTTTACTGTACAGTTTTATTGCATCCTGGCATCGTATTTTTCTCTTCGGAGTAAACGTCCCTATGAGAGAAGGCACAGCGAACCAGGCCGGGGCAACCGGGCAGTGCCCCAGAGCCAGAGGCCCATAGGGACCCAGTGAGATGTCCCTGATTATGTTCCGAGAAGCATTTTTCTTAATGGACACTGTTAGGTAAATAAATATAAGTCAAACTGGAAGATAGGTTGTTAAAGACAAGAGAGGTATTCTTAATACTTGCTCTGGTGGCCCCTTTGTTACGATTTCTACAGTCATCACCTCTATTCCCCATATTCTTCCCCCTTCTTCTACCCGTATTCTTTCATTTATACATTTAAATGGTGGACAACGTCATTGTTCGTTTTTTTTTGTATTGTTTACAAGCATGTGTTTTCTATTATACGAAGTCATTTCTAATTTTTAGTGTTATAAAAGGGAAGTTGGTTGAAAAACAATACGAGAGTGTTTTGAAAACTTTCACATTCAGTTTACCTTATAAAAAGTAATATATTTAAAATCATATATTTATAGTACCTAATTTCTAATTCCCCTTAAAATACAGTCTTCAACAACTGCATCTTGACTGAAGAGATTTGGGCGGGGGTGGCTCAGTCGGTAGCTCGCCAGGCTCGTAATCTATAGTTCCCAGGTTCGAGTCCCAGCTGGGTCAGCGTTGAGATTTATCTCGGCAAAACTCCCCGCCCTGCCCACGGTCAATAGGGGACACCGATGGGCTTGGAAAGGCCGCCGTCCGTCGGATGGGACGTTAAGCCGTGGCCCGTGTGCGGGAGACCTATACTCAGTGCACGTTAAAGAACACGCTGGATGGCCTTGACGGGAGGCTACCATCTGTCTCCCAACAGCTGTTTCAGTGGGTCCCCTCCCCCAACCTTCTCTGAGCCTTCGGGGTCCATGTGACCTGGCCATTTAGCCCATGGTGTGCAAAAAAGTTCCGCTCAGAGGTAAAACAACCCAACTGAAGAGATTTTCACACTTAATACTAAATACGTGCCTGTAGTTTAACCAACATTAACTTTAGATCAATGATATCTTTGTTTTTTAAAATGTTCAAAATAACTAATAAAAGGCAATTGACAAATTAACAGTATACAGAATTAATGTTTTTGATTATTTTGGGCCCGAAAACGTGTACTGACCCCGGACCTGTGGCGTACTTGTTCCGCCCCTGGGATCATCTGGCTCTCATTCCGAATAGTCAACTACTGGGAAAATTTCTTGGTATTTAAGAACCACTGATGCCTATCTAAATATCCTAGTTTTCTTGAAGTGTTTAACGAATATTGGTAAATGTGGAAATAAGTTTGATTTGTTCCAAATATGTAACTGTAATCAAATCAAAACACCTTCTTTTTTTATTCCGGGAGGGGCAGGAATTAGCTTAATCCGTAATGCGTGTAATCTGAAGTTCCCATGTTCAATGGAGTCCGAAAAGTGAGCCAGCATTGAGATCTATCTCAGCTAAATCCCCATCCTGTCTGCGGTCAGACAGGGGATGCCAATGGGGCTTGGCTTGGAAAGGCATCCGTCCGTCGGATGGGACGTAGAGATATGGACCCTTGTACAGGAGAACCATACCATTAAAGATCGCTTGACGGGAGGCTACCATCTGTCTCCTAACAGCTGTCCAGTGAGTCTCCTTTCCCAACCTTCTCTGAGTCCTTGAGGCCCTTGTGACCTTCCAATTTAGCCCAAAAGGTGAGCGAAGAAGTGCCGCTCAGAAGTTAAAAGAAACCAAATTTCTTTCTTCATTATATTTATTTATTTATTTATTTATTACACGTTGCAATCAATGGGTGGTCCTTATGCAGTCTTACCCACAAGAAATTATGTTAAAATAGAAAACAAAAATTAATTTTTTTTAAATTACAGAGAATATTAAACTTATTTAAATATATTTATATGTATTCTATATATACATAGAATTTTTTTATAGTTGTAGCCAAAAATGAGTTGAAATTAAAAATTTAAATAGACCAACATATATTTTTGGTCTGAGTTTTTCATCTTGATAGTTAAGAATTGCTTCAGTACTGAATTCCTGTATTCCTAGTTTAGAAAGATAATTAAAAATTTTTTCTCTATTAGCTTGATATTGTGTACAATTTAATGAAATATGATTCACTGTTTCGGGAATTTTGCAATTTAAACAATTTGGGGTTTTACATAATTTTAATTTAAATTTAATATAATTTGTCATTGCTGAGTTTGTTTTGAGTCAATATAAAATTTTTTGTTCTTGTCTTGTGAATTCTAGATTTTTAATTTGATTTATTTTTACTGGATTGTAGTTTCTGATAGTATCATTGAAAATTGCATTATTCTTAAAATATCTTTCTGTTTGTTTGTGTTCAATTTTATTAATTTTAAATTTTATATTGTAAATGAATTGATGTATATCAGTTATTTCATTTATGATATGTGCGTCATTTGCAATCTTGTCAACTGTTTCATTTTCTGGGATTCCGATGTGACCCATTGGATTGTTATTAAATTTTTGTTATTTTTAAGGTTAATTGAATTTAATTCTAGTAATTGTGAGATGTAATAGTTTTAGTTTGAATATAAGAATTCCTGTTGGAGTGTTAAGATTGCTCCTTTGGAGTCGGAAAAAAATTACAATGTTTGAGTTTTTTAAATGTTTTGAGGCCCATTCTATGCTTGGAGAATTGTAAATATTTCTGCATTAAGAATACTTTTAAATGAAGGTAATTTATGTTTTTTTGAATTTTTTGTTTTTGGAATATATATAGCTGCTGTTGAAGATCCTAACTCAGGAAGGACTGATCCATCGGTAAATATCTTTTCAAAATGATTATAGATTTCATCGTTGTATAAGTTATATAGTTTTAAAGCTTTTTCTATTGAAATATTTTTTGAGGTTATTGATGGAATTTCTGTGATAAATTTTGTTCTTTCATATAACCAATCCTCAAATATTTCAGGAATGTCTCCTTTAAGGTTTTTTTTCAGATTATTTTGAAAGAAATCATAATATTCTGAATCATTTTTTAAAATCTGAAAATTTGGAGTTTTATGAAAATTGATATAAAATGGATGATTTGGTAATTTAAAGGGTAATTTTAAGATATATTTTAATAATAATGTTTTCTGTCTAATGCGAAAAGGTGGTAATGCAGTTTCTTGAATTAGTGCGAGAGTTGGCAAAAGTTTGGGAGTCCCAATGCTATTTTTAAGCGTCTGTTTTGAATTATATTTAGTTTTTTAATTTTTGTTGAATGTGGTCCAGAAACAAATTCTAGACCATATTCAATTCTTGACCTAATTAAATTTTTGTATAAATTTATTAATGAATATTGAGATGTACCTTTTTGCTTGAATGTAAATAATTTAAAAAAATTAATTAATTTAAATCCTTTAAGATATTGTGTGTCAAGGAATAAGTTCCAATTTAATTTATGATCCAGATGTATTCCTAAAATTTTTGCATTTAAGTTCTGTTGAATTTTTTCTGAATTAATTTTTAAAACAAAATTAGGGAAAAAGTTTCTTTTCCTGTGGAATGGTATACAATACGTTTTTTGATATTAATTTTAGGGTGCCATTTCTCACAATATTTAATGATTTTATTCAGTTGATTTTGTAGTCTGTATTGTATTTTATATTCCTTTTTGTCCACTGTCCAAAAAATGAAATCGTCTGCAAAACTAGTATATGAAATTCTTGGTTGAATTATTTCTTTGATATCATGCAGATAAAAATTGAATAAAATTGGTGATAGATTATAATCATTCAATATTGATGATTTTGCAGTTTTCCTTTACCTATACAAAAATGAATTTAATTATGTAAATGATCCACGTATTCGTAGTTTATTATCCCGCAGCTTCAGATCTTTTCAAATGTTTACCATCATACAACGAATTCGTTTTTTCATGAATCTATTTATCGCGGGAATACATGAAATTCTACTTACTTTCTGCTTTTAAAGATATTGCTTTTTGCCTCATTCTGTTTTGCTTTTGCAACAATTAATTACTAAATACCAGCAGTTCGTCCATATTATCATGTCAAAAGATGTCGAAGAACAATAGTACGAATTATATTTATTGATTTTTTTTCCTGAAACATAGTACTTTTTTAACTTCATTACTTTTAAGAGTTATGTCGAGTCAGAAAATAAATTTTTCTTTTGATGTTGAACACGACCTTGATTTTTTATCGCTAAAGCTTTAGTGCATATGCAAAAGAAATGTGAAAATTTTGGGGGGAAAATGTGAAAAACCAAAAATTTGATATGTCTTGGATTGTTTTATCTCTGAGCGGCATTTTTGGCACACTGTGAGCTAAATGGCAAGGCACAAGGACCCCAAGGACTCAGAGAAGGTTGGGAGAAGGGGACCCACTGGACAGTTGTTATGAGGCAGATCGAAACCTCCCATCAAGGCCATCTAGCGTGTTTCTCCTGCACACTGAGACACGGTCTAACGTCCTTTGCGAGGACGGTGGCATTTACAAGCCTATCGGTCTCCGCTACTGACCGAGGGAACGGTAGAGTTTTAACGGGGATAAATCTCAACGCTGGACCAGGTGGGGCTCGAACGTGGGAACTGCAGACTACGAGCCTGGAGGACTATTAACTGAATCACCCCTGCCCCAAAACTGATATGGAGATATAGTTAAAATTATTGGAGAATATAATAATTAATTAAAAAAAAATGGGGAAAGATGAGTTTTCAAACATGATACTCATCTTTCCCCATTATGTATGTCAAAGTAGAGGGTGAATGAGGTGAGTAGAGAAATGGGAAAATATCAATGAGCAAATATGGTCAGATGTGAAACAAGAAGAGATGAATGTGGCAGATGTGGAAATGAGAGAAGATGAGTGCATGCCTTCATAATTTTACCGTCGTAAAAGGAAATGGAGTGGTGAGCAGGATTTGATGAATAAGAAAGCTTATGAATTGATATATTGGAAGTGTGACTTCTTCGACATATGCAAGAAGTCACATTACGTAGCGTTTGATACATGATAACTTTTACACATCGATAGAATACGAAATCAAGTAGTGTGATGAACAAGGTCGCCAAGGACTGGTCCATCATATTCAATTCATCATTCTGGAAATGTTCAGTACAGAGTATCTTAAACCATTAAGCCTCAGTAAGATTGTGCATTATTTTGCTGCATGCCTTCATCAAGCTGCACTGCGCAGTCGAGTAGCAATACAATTGGAAGTGTGACTTCTGATATATTTCAATAAAGATGAATAGAAATCGAATATTGTCCGTTTAAGGAACGATGAGTTCTCGTATTGAACTTTACTGCTGTGTAAAGAAAAACTCTTTGAATTGGTCTACGAACTGGTGCAGATTTCACTGTTAGAAGTCATTTGTTAATTATTTTATGTACACTGGTGACCATAAATTAAGGAACAGCCCCATGTTATGTCAATGAGAAGCTAATGTAGATAAGTTTTTGTTTTGAAAAGTGTGATATCAAATAATAAATATCTCAATTATAAGATTTGATTATTTAACTTAAAAGTATCTTCAAGTTAAATAAATTGAAAGTATTTTCAAGTTAAATAAATGTTTCAATTATATATATTAATATCCCGATTTTCAACGATATTCATCCAAAATTTAGTGAGTTATGGAAGTTTGAATATTTAACAACAGCAAAGCTAGTCTTATGAAACGCATATAAAATTGATGAATGGTGAAATATTTCTTTTCACAAACTTCTAAAATACACATTTATTAAACACTGATAAAATTCTCGTTGTTAAGTTCTAATTACGAATTGAATTGAATACAAAAATTGAAATCAATTTTTGTGACTGGCATTGTTATTGTTAAATATTCAAACTTCCATAGCTCATTAAATAGTGAACGAATATTGTTTAAAAACGAGTTATTGGTATTTTAATTGAGATCTTTATCACCTATCACACTTTACAAAACAAAAATAATTGAGAAGTTATAGAGTTTCTACGTTAGGTTCCCATTGGTATAACATAGGTTTGTTTCTTATTTTTAGAAACCAGTGTAGTTCCCAAATTGGAAAGACTATATTGGGATACCCCGTATTTTATGTTTCGTTTATGAGCATTCCAGTTATTGAAATAAATGTCCTTCTGTTTTCCTCTTCCTAGAGCCATTCATACTCACACAGATATATAGTGCACTGAAACATAACGCTCTAGGAAACAAAGTAGTTAAATATTGCACGAAACTGGCAGGGAACAAGAGATGTCACATGGTAGGCTATCTTATGGGTTCTGACGTCTTCTTAAAGTCGAGAAAGGAGAAAAAATAAAAACGATGGAAGAGGAAAGACTATTTATTAACTTGAAGATACTTTTCTGTGGAGAAACTCTTATGACAACATGCCCTGGAGGCTCGCTTCAACAATACGAGACAGTAGACATAGTGTAAGAATGTTCGAAACGAACAGGACTGAACTTTACTAGCATTTATTTCACAATATATATATATATTTCAGAATTCTCTAAGGTCCAGTGTCAGAAGATATTTGTACCCCTTAAAAATGCATTTTTTATTTTTTAAAATTACTTTTATCATTTATTTCTTGATATTTTTATTTTGGAGAGAAAACGTGAAATGTTTTCCATGTTTTTTTCTGTCTTCAGGCTAATTAAAAAAGAATAGCCATATTTTAAAGTGCTATGAATAAAATAAAAATGAATACTCTCTCAAGCAGCTGCTGGTCATAGAGATCTGGACAGGAGTCTGTCAGTTTAATAAGCCATATTAAAGATCTCTGAGGATGGCGGGACCTCAGCAAAAAAACAACACAAACATCCATGCCTTACCCTAGTCTGTAATCCATGTCCCTTTGATCAATAGTGCTAACCACTCGGCCACGGAATGTTATACGGTATTTTATTAAATAAGTAAGTGACCGTGTGTACAAATTGCCAAAAAATTACTTTCAAAGTTTTATGTCCAACAGACTTTAAAATGGGTGTCATTATTGGCGTGATATTAAGCTTCCTTCCATACTCGGCTCAGTATATCTGGTATAACACTTGCAACAGTTCATTGATACCTTTAAATAATCTAAATTTTATTGGAATAAACGATATTTTTAATGTATCTAACAAAACCCCCAATTTTTTCGAATTGGGAACACGTGATTAGTCCATCTCTGTCAATCCAACGACTGAAAATTTAGCACTGCATATGATAACAGCGCCACCATCTGCCACTAACTACATTTCTATCATAAGGTAATTTTGAGAGTTTCTAGACATTTTGGACACAATATTACTTTTACTACTCAATTTTTTATTCAAATATAACACTTCAAAACATGTTTTTTTAAATAATGGCCTTGTATATATATATATAAATTGAAAAAATGTTCATTCATTTTTTATGTCATTATTCGATTTTGTGATAACAAAAATTATATTTTAAGGCAAATAGGAATCGGGGGTGTGCCAATCACGCAATTATTTCTTTTTGAGAGAACGTTAGAACTTACAACACTCACTTTTTATTGCATTTCCCCACCACCTACTCACCATTTGTATTCATCAACTATTCTATTCCAGCTTATTCATTTACCATACTAACACTCTCGTCTTTATCTGCTACATTCAGTGATCTATCTTTACAATTCTGCTCCAAGAGAATTTTACTCATTTACATATCTTCCATTTCTCTTCCATCATATTCATATTTCCATGGTTTCTTCATTCTGCTCCTAACTTTTTAAGAAATAAAGGCAAGTGGTAAGGATAGCTAGAATCGCTGCCTCAGAACGCATACATATATCGACTGTTTCATTTATATTCAATAAGTAAATTCACTATAGGGTATTTATTTGTTACAATAATAAAGACATTATAGCAAAGCTAAGAAAGAAAAAAAAATAAAATCTATCTAGAATACAAAAGTAATAATTACTTATAAACACTTAAGCGCTATCTCCGATGGCTTGTTGATGCTTGTTATGATGGAACTGAATGTAAGTGGGAGTTTCAGGATAGGGTTCCATATGGGTCTGATGATTTAGTAGGCAAGGTAGATGCTTTCTCATCTATTGGCTGCTCTTGGGACGAGGTAGAGGCTGAGGTTCGGGTTTTACGCTTCCATTTATCTTAAGATAAAGAAGCAACGATGTTTAGAGGTTTTCTTTTAAATATTTAAAGTTCAAACTCGTTATTACAAACAAAATTTTTTACATTAGTCGTTATTGCAAACAAAAACCGTATTATTCAAAACAGTGTAAAGGAAAGCCACATAAATCGGGAGCAGACTATAACTTGTTACCAAGTCATCAAATAGGTTCAAAATGAACGAAGACCAGAATGTACCATTACTTTTTGTTGCAGTTTTGAAATCTGAAAATAGGACTGTTCCAAAAAACATTTTTATTGGATTGTGCTTTACTCAAACTAAAGGAGCCCATCCATTATAACAGAAGTATGTGCATAAAAAAGTATATTTCTTTTGTAATTGGGATAACGAGACTTTTTGTCCCAATATGAAAAATTGCGAGTTTAACATAAATAGGGTTATTATAAAGTACACATATTTTAAAGTGCGATATTTTATTAAATAATTAAGTAGCGAAAGTAATTGTGTGTAGAAAATATCAAGAAACTCTAAAACTTTCGTTTTGTGTTCAACAGATGATTGGAAAACGACATCTCATGCACATTAAACTTTCGTTTAGATTCCTATTTCAATGGAGTTATCATCAAGTTAATTTTGGGATTAGAACAAATATATTTTTGAAACCCTGTTTACAAGGTTATCTGTTAGTGAAAATTTTTGTTAAGGATTTTTGAATCGATTTCATATGTATGCTTGAATGATTTATGTAGCAGCAGCAGCACGAGAGGAAAAAATGTTTAAAAGTAATGTAACTTGAAAGAGTATAACGTAACTTGAAAGAGTATTAACAACATTACAAGAAACTGGATTATATCCCAGGTTCGAGTCCCAGTTGGGTCAGCGTTGAGATTTATCTCCGCAAAATTCCCCGCCCTGCCCACGGTCAGTAGGGGACACCGATGGGCTTGGAAAGGTCGCCGTCCGTCGGATGCGACGTTAAGCCGTGGCCCCGTGTGCGGGAAAGCCATACCCTGTGCACGTTAAAGAACACGCTGGATGGCCTTGACGGGAGGCTACCATCTGTCTCCCAACAGCTGTTCCAGTGGGTCCCCTCCCCCACCCTTCTCTGAGCCTACGGGGTCCTTTTGACCTGTCCATTTAGCCCATTGTGTGCAAAAACGTGCCGCTCAGAGGTAAAACAACCCAACCCACTTTGCTATCACGTACATACAAGAAAAAGGAATCTTTAGACTTTCAAAGGATGTAGAGGTAGTACGTACCGATTAAAAAGTTTTCTTTTTCATTACACACACCTTTCCTGAACAGATGTCACTTCAATCTTCCGCTTCAAGGCCGTAAACGTAATCAAACTACTCAATGAAAAGACCTTGTGCAAGCCAGAGAGCTGTCTTTTTAATTTGTTTTTCAAGAAGTTCAAAGGGATATGTAAGTTTATCCCTTTAGGCGTTTTGTAAGGAGTAATCTCAAGTCTACTATTGTAAAAAAAAGTTAACTATATTTTCTAAGGAACAACTGATTTCTTGTTGTTATTTTGCCATTTAAGCGATCAAGCATTTATCCCTTATTTCTTTTCAATAGATCTAATGTCCAGTTACAAGGATGTCAAGTTTCAAGAACATTTCTTAGTGAAAACGACTTCGGCAAAAGAAAAAAGACATTTTAAGTATCACAAAAAAATCCATTAGTAGTGTTTTCGTATATCAAGAAACTGGATTATTTCTTTAAGCACCATAGTAATATCTGTTTGTAGCTTTTGTAAAGCCTAAAATATTTGAACGAACAAAAAATTTAATTCTACAGCAAAACATATATCTTAATTTCTTTAAATAACATGTAAAATATTTAAAATTTTCTAAATTTTAAATAACATTTAAAAATATTTAAAAATGAAACAGGGATTACAGTTTGCAACCTTTTTTGAAGATCATGAAATTTTAACAATGAAAAACAAATAATCTATTAGAGCACTTGAAATTCCATTTGGAAGAATAAGAAATTTCAAAATAATAAATAAATCAAAGAAAAAAATTAATAACATTCACCAATAAATTTTGAAAATATAAAAAAAAACAGCTTTCAGTTATTTTAAAGCTTTTTTTAAAGACAGAAATTTGCACAATTAGATTTTTAAGTAACACAACGCAATTCATTTATAAACCTTTTAAAAGAGCAATAAATTTGAATAATGAAAAAGTTTTTAAATTTGCAGCAATGAGCAGAAAACGTTTCAAGTAGGACTATAAAGCATTTCTTTTTAAATAAAAATGAAAAAAAAATGATTTTTAAGCGACAGAGTGATGCTAATACCAGAACAATCTGTTTATAACGTTTTTCAGAGATCATGCAATTTTAATTCAACATAGTTAATAACGAAGGCGACTCCGGAGCTCTTTTTTTTTTCCAATCACGTAACCTGATATTTGCATGTTCGACTCCTCACCTTGCCAGTGTTGAAATTTTCTCCGCTTGTCAGCAATCCAATCTCGCAGTCAATGAAAACGAAAATGAGCTCAGAAATGCCGTCGTCTTTTGCAATCGACATTTTGTTGCGATCCTTGTGCTAAAGAGAAACGAGTGAATCTTATCAAGGTCGTTGATGCATATACTATATATATAACCCACTGGTCTGATATTGGTTGAGTTACCATTGGCGATATTGAGAACTGAGCAGTTGATGCTTCAACAAGTTTTAGCGATCATAGATCAATGACATGTCAATTACTTGTCAAATAAACCAATAAATCCCTTTTTAAATAAGCATCATCTACATTCCCATAGTTTCTACAACTGTTATTCGCACTACGCCACTGATATATAGCGTTCTGTTAGCTGTGGATCGGGATTAGCAATTAGATAGCGCTATGATCATAAATTCATTTCCTAGGTTCGGGTTCCAAGCCAACGTTGGGATCTATCTCCGCTAGCCATGATCCTGCTCTTGGTGAGAAAAGTAACACCTATGGACTTGGAAAGGCCACCGTTTTCGGATGGGACATTAAGCCGTATCTTCCTGTGCACTATAGAGAATACGCCAGATGACCTTGACGAGAGTCTTTCAACTGTGCTAACAGATTCCCAGTGGATCTCTTTGTTAAGGTCTATGTGATCTGGTCAATTATCTCAATGCGTGCACAAAAGTGACTCTCAAAGGAAAAGACTTCACAATTCAACCCGTCCTCAGCCTTATTTAAATATTTGAGGTCCTTATGACCTGGCCATTTAGCCCATCGTGTGCCAAAAGTAACAGTTCACAGATAAAAACAATCCTGCATCAGGTTGGGTTGTTTTACTTCTGAACAGCTCTTTTTTTGCACACAATGGGTTAAATGGGCAAGGGACCCACGGCATTTTCGCCCATTTAAACCATTAGGTCTCTGAGTCCTAATGGTCAACTGGACAGCTGTTAGGAGACAGATGGAAGCCTGCTACCAAGGCCATCCAGAGCGTTCTTTAACGTGTACAGGGTATGGCTCTCCAGCATACAAGGCTACTGCTTAACATCCCGTCCAACTGACGATGACCTATCCAAGCACATCGGTGTCCCTTTCTGATCGAGGGCGGGGAGTTATGCGGAGATAAATCAACGATGGCCCAGGTGAAATTCGAACCTGAGAACTGCAGGTTGCGAGCCTGACACGCCACCGACTGACCCCCCCCCCCCCGCATATTAGGAAAAAAACAACCTCCATGGGAAGAATAACATATTCTCCATCCTTTTCGACTGTGAGAAATTGAAAGAATACTTCAAAGCTGAAGACGTCGAGAATCGGAACTGTAAACTCTCAAGTGAGGAGTTGGCACACTACGGAGTAGGTCGATCGCCCTCTGGGAGCGGATTATTCAGAGAAACAAAGTAAAAAAAATGGCGTCCCTTCTTGCATTATCTCACGTTGTAGACGGTGCTACTCAATCTACGTCACAGATGCTGATTTTCCCATGTTTTTTTCTTTTCGATTTTTCTCTCGTTAAGAATTCTGTTTCGCATTTCTTTTTCACTTTCTTCACCTTTTTTCCATCCAGGCGTGAAAATGAAATGCTGAATACTCCTTTGTGTATCTCCACGTGTGAGAGAAACATATTTCTTGGAAAGAAAAAAGTGAGACTGTGTAGAAAGAAATAAAACAGAATGGTATAAAGAAAGTGAACCGCCTTCATAGAATGGATGCGTCTCATTACAGCGAGAAAATTCGTGTTTATCACCAAGTCGTGTCAGCACCTTCGGATTGAGCATTAATGCTACTGTTAGTAGATGCCTATGCCATTTTTATTTATTGAATTGACGGTTCGCCAAGTTCTCCATCTCCAGATTTGCCTCTGGAGTTACGGAATGAAAACCTCGTAGTCATGGTAACAACCTGCAACGTATTATCATCAGAGCCTGTTTTCAAAGAGTTATAAAAGAAAGCATTACTTTTCAGGTGGAATGTCACAACTGTTACAGATCGCTATTACAAAACAATGTTTCTTCGGATAAAAGTTTAGTTTACGTTTGTCGGGAATTTGAATAGGTAACGCAATTCTTTAACAGTGATGAGAAGAAAAGTATATGCATTATTCCTTCTTAAAAAAAAATCGCATTTTAAGGAAAGTAAATGATTTGTGGGCGTTTCGTTCTCTTTTTCCATTTTAGTCTTTACTTCCACAATTTTTGAGATTCATCGGAATTTCTGCTTCCATTTTTGTCTTCAGAATATTTGTAGAAATGCTCTTTTCTGTTTCCTAGAAAAGTAGTTTCTATCCCGACCATATCTCCAAATTCATGGAAGACGTGCTCGGGTTCCAACTGTGCCAGCCAGCGTTTTCTGCATATTTCCAGGAAACTTACTGAATATTGTTAAAACACGTGAAAAAAAGTTACCGCTGACGCCGCGAGAAACGAACCCGCCTTTATTTAAAGAGTTTAGGGTTCGATTCCCGCCGCGTCAACGATAATTTTTTTTCGATGTTTTAACTATTAGTTGAAGTCTATATTTACAGGTAATCTGTGTGTTTACTATGGATAGATTCCTGAATATAATTTTTTTATATTCATACCTGATATGCATTTTACCAATATCTAGAAATAAAGTTTTCTGAACGATTCTTGGAGAATTACCGTCTTACCCCTCAAGCTACTACTCGACAACAACACTCGACTGGTTGATTTTTTCCGTATACTTACCTTCACTAAGAAAGGAGACGTTGACTTCAGAAATCGTTAATCGAATGAGTATTAAAATATGGTTAACTATCACCTATGGTGTTGGGGGTTGGCTTAGTCGGAACGGCGTCAGGCTCGTAATCTGCATTTCCCTGGTTCCGGGTTCAAACTGCACCAGTCTTGAGATTTATCTTCGCTAATCCTTACTCACGGTCAGAGAGGAAACATCGAAGGGCTTGGAAACGCCGCCTTCCGTCAAATTGATGTAAAGCCATGTCGCCCTGTGCACGTTAAAGAACACGCTGGATGACTTTGACGGAAGGAACATTTGCTCAGTGAACTTCTCTGATCCGTTTGAGTCCTTGTGACCTGGACATTTAGCCTTTTTTGGCAACAAAGTGCCTCAGAGGTAAAAACTACCCAACAAATTCTTGCTTTTATTCTCAACATATTGTTAGAATACAAAGAACACTTGCTATATCTACATCTCTGACTGATTAGCGGATCCGATTTCCAAATGAGAGTTAAATCATGACAATCCTTTCTTACGGGGACTGGGAAACGTTACCTATTAATTATGATAAAGAAACGGACATCTTCGTGATTTAATTTGGAAATTTGATCTAATATTTCAATACATATACATGGAGAGAACGATGATGGCATTCATTTGAAGTTCTTTAGGCAGTTTTCTTCTCACATATAAGGAGGGCTGGATCTGGGATTTGTGGCTTGAGAATGCAAATAAAGGTAAGAGAAGCAAAAATTATTACATTCATGTATATTTCATACCATTTTTCAAGAAATCTAAAACGGAGAAAGAAATTTCATACTGCAATAGAAAATCAGTCTCTTGACCCCTCTCTCACACTTTTTTTTCTTTTCTCTTTTTCTCCAGTTCAATTGATTTTAACCCCCCCCCCTTCCCCCGCGCTTTATTTTTTTCTAGGTCCGGGTCTGCATTGAAGTCTATTATTGATTTGTACGTGTGCCTTTTGGGCTTAACTTCGGTGTAGTTCATTAATCGAATATCTACAAAATTTTTACGTACAGTATTTGAGATACCCTCACGATTCGTTTGGTTTACCTAGTACTTTAATAATAACGATAAGAATAATACTACGAACTAAATAGCAACAAATCCAGAAAACAAGACACCTAATATTTGTTTATGAACGCCGCATGAGGGGGAAAAAACTTCACGTGACATATTATAATACATATACAGAAACCTATGTCTCTGAACAATTAGTCTCGACATATAGTACGCAGACCACTTGTGGTCCGTAATACCATGGGGCGGGGGTGGCTCAGTCGGTAGCGCGCCAGGCTCGTAATCTGTAGTTCCCAGGTTCGAGTCCCAGCTGGGTCAGCGTTGAGATTTATCTCCGCAAAATTTCCCCGCCCTGCCCACGGTCAGTAGGGGACACCGATGGGCTTGGAAAGGCCGCCGTCCGTCGGATGGGACGTTAAGCCGTGGTCCCGTGTGCGGGAGAGCCATACCCTGTGCACGTTAAAGAACACGCTGGATGGCCTTGACGGGAGGCTACCATCTGTCTCCCAACAGCTGTTCCAGTGGGTCCCCTCCCACAACCTTCTCTGAGAGTACGGGGTCCATGTGACCCGGCCATTTAGCCCATGGTGTGCAAAAAAGTGCCGCTCATAGGTAAAACAACCCAACCGTAATACCATAGTAGGTGGCCATATTGATAAACTTTTGACAGAAGTCGAAGCGTACGGTTCCCATAAATAAAAGTTATTGTCTTATCCACTAGTAGGATTATATATTATGGTATAAAAAGTTTCAGCACCACAATCTCATTAATTTATATTTGACTAAAAATCAAACTTTCTTTAACATGCATATTCACGTAACTGAAATATATCGTAGATCGTATAATCATATTCGATGTACCGGGTAATAATTTTACCCCTAACCATCTCCATCATAAAGATATACCTATTTGGCATGAGTAAGAACAGAATATATAAGTAAACCACCCTTAGATGGGCCCCTAAGTGCAAACATAAGGAAAGCTAAAAATAGCAGTAAAATTGTATAAGAAACCTAAAACGCGTAGTCTCCTCAGAGAACACTACCGTTTTAGGCCTCTTGTACTTGTTCAAAACAGTATGATCGTAAAGAATTAAAAAAGGAATAATCTCATTGGGATTATTACTTACAGCCTCAAAAAATCTTTTTGAGGTGCGTTTTATATGTATATATATATATGGTCGATGCCCAGGTCTTTATGGAGTTGTCTGTTAGTGACAAACCATGGGGCATCGACCGAAGTTCTCAAAATATTGTTCTGTAAGACCTGAATCTTACGAATATTGGTGGGTGTAGTATTCGCCCATATGGGTGAAGCATAGAGAATCACCGGTCTGATGCTGAAATATATATATATACAGCTCTCTTATATTCTTTGTTGGTCTTTTTTTTAACAGTGGTCCCCAGTTTTGGATAAATTCTGAAGTGGTTCGCAACTAAAGAAAGATTGGGAACCGCTGCTCTAAACCATTTTTTTAATTCTTTCTGTTATGAGTTGTTATAACCTTTAAATACCTTTAATTTTGGTGACAAAATCAAAATCTTGATGTTTAAAACATAAAATACTAAGAATAATTCGTAGAAGCTGAAAATTCTTAAGCAACATCTAACTACAAAAGCCAAACTCGAACCACAAGAAAAATTAGAAATTTAAAATATAACTGAGTCCAAGACAGCCCGAAGTCGTTTGTACTATTTTGAGCCCGACAAAGCCCGGGCCAGAACTCATCTCTAATATGTAGTGTTTTAACGTCATATTTCATATAAAAAAGTAGTTCCTTGGTTTGAACAATTTTATTTTCTCTTAAAAGCAAACAAGCTTATGCGACATCATTGGATTGAAGAGGATTCTATCTTGGTCCCAAGCGCGAAGTTAGAAATGCAACAAAACATCCTTCCAATCCTTCAGAATTTCTGCTACATTTTTTTATTGATGAAGTTACCATCCTGAGGTTTGCTTCCCAAAACGTCTTTCTCATACCGTGGAAAAAGATAAACCGTTCCCAAAGGACAAATCTTACGTGCTTTTTATAGTTTCTTCCGCAACACCGAGTTGGCTCAGGGTGGTTTCTGCCCACCAACGATGACGTCAGAGATAAGTACAGAGAAGTTCCCTCGAGAATTATACGGCGGATCTGTTTGCTTATTGTGTGTACATTTCTAGGAAACTGCGGGTAGGAAATATATCTTCATTTTCGAGATGGGGTCCTACCAATGCATTTGAGAAGAATTAATAAAATTCTCTCTTCTCCTAATATCCCGCTCAATGGGCCATGTAATGTAGTCACTTAAGAACCTCGTGACGGGGTTTCATAGAGAGAAAACCGTTTCCATTTTACATGAGGTGGGAATATTCGTATTTACTATCTTCATTTTACGTGGGAGTGCAAAGCGTTTTTCTTTTGTATCAGATGGAATTGTTTAATAACATAGTTGGACAATTTTTACATTTCTCAAGCAGCTATTACTAAGTGATTTCTGTTGTATTTTTTTTTTTCATTCTGATAAAAATCATTCGATGGACGACAATGATCGAAATTTATTTGTAAGCGGATTTTGAAGTTTTCCTGAGATAAGATTTGGTCGAGGCAAAATGGAAAAGCCAAACCGATAATAGAAATCTGCTAAGCGCTTCGAAAGCGTGACACTTTGATTTTCATCATGGGTTTAGGCGATAGTTTTATCTTGTTGGTGAAGGAATTTATATTTTTTGCCAGTACGAAACGCCTATAAAATTTACAAATATAATATAAAATCTACGATGTTGCCTTGAAAATTAAGTAGACATTTCATTTCTTTTCAAGAAAATGAATTGTTTATGCCACTTCCGATAAAATATTTCTTGAAGAAGTGATGGCTAAGACTGATTTTTCAATGTTTTATATTTTATCACAATGGTATTCAATATTATAATTTCTAAATTTTATTTCATTTATACTATTTCATAACATGTTATTTCATAAGGTTTAAATGTATTGACCCTAATTTAGTAGATGAAATTCCGTCATTTTTAGATGAATTTATATTGTTTTCTTTTTATTTTAGAATGAATAAATTTATATCTGTAGTGAAAATTTCACTAAAGCTAGAAATTAGAGTATTGCAATTCATACCCTGGTTTCAGAATGATGAAGTTTGGCAGTTTATTTCAACACCGTTGGATAAAGATGGCATTTTTTCCCCTCTTGGCTTTTAATTTAATTTAAATATTAATTTTAATTAATATTTGAAAATAATAATTATGTTTAGGACAATGTTTATTGGACTAAACATAATTATATATTCAAATGAGAATATATGGAATGGATATTTATCTTTAGGTTAGTGTCTAGAGAAAAAAAACAGCAGAGTCAAGAAGAATAAATCGATCGATCTGGAACACCATTCCAATAGGTAAGTTTTCCCTCCCTGTTAGTGGTCTTTAAAGAATATTCCTGTAAGTAAGGTGTAATATATATAAGTTTAACATCTTTCATCTCAGTTCCTGTTATTATTTTATTACATTATCAAAGCTCCCATCCCTAGATCTAGCTTTAATTATGTGTAAATTTATAATGAATCAAACAAAATTAGAAAAAAAATTCCCAGTTTTAACATATTCGTATTTGAGAAAGCCTTTATGAAATAGGAGTTCTAAATTGCTCTCAAATTCTAAGTACCATAACAAAAGCAAATTTCGTTGAATCGTTTTCGTTAGAATTTGTGTATGCCTGAAAGAACTGTTTTGCTTATTCAAATATTTTTATGATATTGTTCAGTATGAATTTTCATAATTCACTTAGAACTGTTTCGAGTTCTTGCTTTCAGCTTCCTTTCTGACATTCAGGCGCCATGAGGAGGATTATCTTTGTAGACATTCGGCGCAGTTCAGTTCAGCATCATACGTGATTGTATCTGAAGAAGAACCTGTGCCCCCCCATCCCCCCGACCATCAAACCATCCTCTGGGGAGCGAGCAACAATATCTTTGCATTTATCTCAAAAATATTAATACTTATAATTCCTGATACAGACATAAGAATTGTTATAGCATTTTCGAAACAGATTACCTTTTCATATTTCCTTAGAAAATTTCGAACTCTTGGAACCTGATTATGAACACAAATGCAGCGCAACACGATTGTGTTCCGTGATTAGGTTCCAGTATCATGGAATACAAGGCATTGGCAGCATTCCATCGTACAATAATCAATTAGTTTCATTCAGTACCGGCAATCTAGTCACTTTCAAACCACATTTCGCTACCTCATAAATTAAAAGCCTCCTCCCATTTCATTTCATTTCGATTCCTTGAGAAAAAAAACTATCTAGAACACTCCACAAGAATTCGCGTGAAACAAATTTCCTAATTAATAACATTGCAGCAAACAGATGCGACGAATTTCATTGCCATTATAGGTAATTTACCAATGCTCAAAATAAAGAAATAAATGCAGCGTTCGCTTTGCAGAGTGATTTTACTAACCAAAAAGTTCCAATCATTTGTTACGGCGGTTACACATTCCTTTCACTATCACGCAGTTTCCCTTCAAACATTCCTTTAGTTTAAAATCCCAAAGGAGTGTTTGAAATAGAACGTTGTCTCACAGAAAAAGACACACTTGAATGAAGCTGGCTTCCAAAACCCAAATTCTTTAAATCACCCTGAGTTAGCCGCAAGCTGGAAACGTTTCGTAGAGCGTCTTCATCTTCTTGAGTCACGCAGGCTTGGTTCTAATTGGTTTTAATTAAACTCTTTTCCGCAGACGTCATTTACTCTTACGCAGAAGACAAGTTGAAGCTCCGATGTGTGCAGTAAAGTATCATAGAAAAATGCGGAATTTTTCTCCAAGTTTATTTACAGTTTTAGGTTGTGTTTAAAAGCTAGAATTACATTGCAGAAACTTCCTTTGATTTTCAAACTTTAATTACTATATACCATTCGTAGTCCTTAGACATCCTTTAGATCGATTTTATATTTCTCTGACACTGATGTTAGATTTTTTCTAATCCTTTGGTATCTTTTATATTGATCTTAATTTCTCTAATCCTTAGACTGCTTTTAGATCAGGAGTACACAACTCAAATATGGAAGCACGCCATAATCGACTTCTATAGAAATGCAAACGAACAGAATCAACTTCTAAGGGAATGAAGTGGGACGGATTCGACTTGTAAAGGAATGAAGCGGGACAGATTCGACTTGTAAAGGAATGAAGCGGGACAGATTCGACTTGTAAAGGAATGAAGCGGGACAGATTCAAATTATATAGGAATGAAGCGGGACAGATTCGAATTATATAGGAATGAAGCGGGACAGATTCGAATTATATAGGAATGAAGCGGGACAGATTCGAATTATATAGGAATGAAGCGGGACAGATTTGACTTGTAAAGGAATGAAATGGGACAGAATCGACTTGTAAAGGAATGAAGTGGGACAGATTCGACTTGTAAAGGAATGAAGCGGGACAGATTCGACTTGTAAAGGAATGAAGCGGGACAGATTCGACTTGTAAAGGAATGAAGCGGGACAGATTCGACTTGTAAAGGAATGAAACGGGACAGATTCGACTTATATAGGAATGAAGCGGGACAGATTCGACTTATTTAGGAATGAAGCAGAAAAGAACCGGTTTCTAAAGGACTGAAGGGGAACAAAATCCACTTCTAAAAGGAATAAAGTGGAAAAGATCGACGTCTAATGGAATGAAGCTGGAAGAATCGACTTCTGAAGGACTGAAGCGCGACAGAAAATAATAAATAAATACCGCCTCAAGCAGCTGCTTTCCATAGAAGTCTGACAGGAACTTGTCAGTTTATACTACCATAGTAGAAGATCTGTGATGATGAAGGGACCTCAGCAGCAAAACCACACAAACATCCATGTATTACACGGGGCTCGAATCCAGGTCCCTTTGATCAGAAGCCAAGCGCGTTAACCACTCGGCCATTGGACGGCAGCTCTACGTCACAGAAATTGGGAGGTCCTTTTTCAGGCTTTCCCACATTGGACGGCAGCGCGACAGAATCGACTTATAAACAAACGAAGCTGGCCAGAATCAGCTTCTAAACGAATGAAGCTGGCCAGAATCGGCTTCTAAATGGAATAAATACTCGACTTTTAATGAAATAAAGCACTCTATACTTGATTTGTGATGGAATAAAGCACCCTATATCTCGACTTGCAATGGAATAAAGCGGGACAGAGTAGACTTCTAATGGAATGAAGCAGGCCAAAAAACTTCTCTCTCGAGCCATATGCGTGCGGCCCGAGAGAGCCTCTCTTGATCGTTCTTATATTTCTCTAGACATCCTTCAAATCTATTTCATATTTATCTAACATTATTTATATTTCTTCTAGACATCCTTTAGGTTAGTGTTGGGTAAACTAGTTTTTTTAGTTCCAGATCAGTAGCGATGTGTAGCATTATTAGACTGGAGAAATGTTTAGGTACAAGTTGTTAAATAATTAATAAATCAAAAATTATGATGTTTCTGTTAAATCATTCGAGGTTCGCTAGAGATAGCATGACTTAAATTTAATACAGAATAAATATATATTAATGAGAATATGAAAGTCAAAATTTTTATTTTAGCTTTTATGCATGATTCACAAATAACTCTCGAGATAGTTTAAAGACGATTACTGGCCTCACTTAGCCAGTTGGCAGTAGCTCATCAGTCTCTGCTTTAGTTCGTAACTTAATAATTACATCACGAGTCTCATTGATATTCGCAGTAACAAATAGATTTTGGGGCTGTGGCTAGTTCAGCAGGAAGCGCACCAGACCTGTAATCTGCAGTTCCACATTCGAATCCCACCTGTGCCAGGATCTCCGCTAAACCACCACCTTGCCTTCGGTGAGAAAGGGGACACCGATGGGCTTGAGAAAACTGCCGTCCGTCTGATGGTATCTTAAGCTGGGGCTTCGTGTGACGACGAAGAGCTGTGAGCTTTAAAGAACACGCTGGATGGCCTTGACGGGAGGCTTCAATTTCTCTCCTAACAACTGTTCAGTGTGACCCCTTCCTCCAACCTACTGGGACGGGGCGGCTCAGTCAGTAGCGCGCCAGGCTCGTAATCTGTAGTCCCGAGGTTCCAGTCCCAACTGGGTCAGCGTTGAGACTTATCTTCGCAAAACTTCCCACCCTGCCCACGATCAGTAGGGAATACCGATGGGCTTGGTATGACCCCATCCGTCGGATGGGACGTTAATCCGTGACCCGTGTGCGGGAGAATAATACCAATGCACGTTAAAGAACACGCTGGATGGCCTTGACGAGAGTCTACCATCTGTCTCCCAACAGCTGTTCCTGGGTCCTCTCTCCTAACCTTCTCTGAACCTTCGGGGTCCATGTGACCTGGCCATTTAGCCCATGGTGTGCAAAAAAGTGCCACTCAGAGGTAAAACAACGCAACCTCCAATCTTCTCTGAACCTTGTAGTCCTTGTCATCTGGTCATTTATCCCATTGTGTGCAAACAAAATGTCGCTCAGAGGTAAAACAGCCCAAGGTGTATGCATTATGGCTTTTTTTTTATTCTGTGAGCCCAGGAACATCTAAGTCATGTTCGTAAGCTTGAGATCGATTTTTTTTACGATCGTAGTGCATTCTCTAAGCTTCGTTCGTGTGATAAAATAAAACCTTAATAATTAATATTTATATTATTTAATATTTCTGATTTCAATATTTATTTTTAATTTTCTAATTTGTTCTTAGCTGGTAATTTGTTCTATCTGGAGGGAGACATTTGAGAATCGTGAGAACGTTTCATTTCGTAAAACTGATGGCTCTTTGAGGTGGAAACCGGAGATTATTGTAGCACAACGGATGCTGTAATATCAGATGGGTTTGTGCATCATATGAAGTAATATTCTTTATATATATGGATACGTTGAACTTGCTTATTGTTATATATATATATTTATCCTTTTTTAAAGTGGCTAAATTTTAGGGGTCTAAACTATTACATTGCACTAAATTATTATGAAATGAAACTGTACGAAATTTGGTAGTGCTCTCACCGTTAAGGAGTTTTTGATCAAACAGATAGGTAGACAACTTGACATAAACTGTGACAGTTGTAATTCCAAGATTGCCAATCTCAAACATGTAATCGTAACTCAAGTACTCAGAAATATTTTTTGGGGGTTGGCAAAATATTAATTTTTCTATAGGAGATAGACTAAAATGGTGGTGGAAGAAAAAATTAGATACACATGAAATATTTTAGTATACTCCTGGTAAAATTTATAGTTACGCGTAATATAATAACAAACAGATATAAACAAATTAATATGCACAGCTTAAGTTTCCTAAATTTTAAATCTCAAAATTTTTCCAACTTTAGAGAATTTATGTGGCTTTAACCCAACTTCTTCGCTTGACTACGTGCCAAATTATGCTACAAACTTTTGATAACCGTGTAAATAAAAATACAAACATTGTATCCAAAGTATGAAATAGTATCTGATAACCAAAATATGGAGTAGTATTTTATATCCAAAGTATGGAGTAGTATTTTATATCCAAAGTATGGAGTAGTATTTTATATCCAAAGTATGGAGTAGTATTTTATATCCAAAGTATGGAGTAGTATATGATATCCAAAGTATGGAATAGTATCTGATATCCAAAGTATCGAATAGTATCTGATATCCAATGTATGGTATAGTATCTGATATCCAAATTATGGAATAGTATCTGATATCCAAAGTATGGAATATTTTCTGATATCCAAAGCATGGAATAGTTATCTGATATCTAGAATTACACAGTTAAGATGGGTGAAGCTGGTCTTAAAGAAAGTTAATCCTTCGGATATAGAGGGTTAATTTCAACACTAAAATCTCGGTGAGGTATTAACTAAAATGCCAAATTCAATGGCAGCTACTCTTAGGTGAAGGAATCATCAAGCTCAAGAAAATCGGGATCTAAAAGTTTGGAATCTACTCGTCTAAATTCGTGTGCATAAAAATAATTTCTGCCCTTATGGTAATGACTATAGTGTATAAAATGTTTTCGATTCCTAATATTGCATATTTTGAAAGTCATAATTTCGAAGACTAGCATAAATAACGTCTAATGCTGGTTTTTTTCGAACACAGCAAATGTTTCGAAGTTTTCGAAATCAAAACAAAAATTGATTCCTTTATGCCTAAGAATAATTCTCCTCATTTTGAAACTGATTTGTAGAATAGTGTAGCTAGAGGCTAGTTCGATGTGATGTACAATTCGCTTCAATGTGAAAAAGGATAAATATATATATATAACAATATGCAAGTTCAACATATCCATACGTATATCCTGAAGTCTGAAATAACTTTATTGTTTGGCATTAAATAGATGATTCAAATGAATTTCAATTAAGGAAGTACGATTATTTATTTATATTATATAGATGAGTGGTTCCCAACCATGTGTGTCGCGTCCAAGGTTCAGGTGTGTTGAGAAAATTTAAGAAAAATTGATAATACTACCTAACAATTTATTTGTATAGTACTTTTTTTTACAATATTCTATCATTGATTGTATCGTCGATATCATGATTTTATTTTTTACCAAATATTGAGTTTAATATTACTTTCTGCTTTAAAAATAATAAATTTTAAGATATAAAATGAAACAAAAAAGTTTTATCACTGGTGTATCACAGTAAATGGACTATTTTAGAAGTATGTAGCGGTAAATGAACTATTTTAGAAGTGTGTCCCAAGAGAAAAAAGTTCAAAAACACTGATATATATAACATATGTAAGTAAGAAATCAAGTTAAGCGATGGTATTTTTAACTCATCTTTGTTTAAAGTATATTAATAGCAATTTATAATTCCTTCACCTTGCATTATTATAATTTAACCTTAACGAAAAAAATATTTCTAATTAATCCAAGAACGACAATGAAAAAGTGCAACGTTCTTAAATTTAAATACAATTACGTGAATAAAGTCATAACTAAATTTCTATTTCCAATATGCTAGTACATAAATAAGAAATTAAAAAAGCTATTTACTAATCAGTATTCATAAATTTTAAGTTTAATGCCTTTACCAAAATCGCGAGTTTCAAATCCATTTTTCAGTTAAAATATTCTGAAAAAAATTCATCGCCGACACGGCGGGAATCGAACCGGCATCTCTCCATTTTTAACTAATGTTTGAAGTCTATCTCTACAGGTAATCTGTGTATTTACTATGGATCGACCTTTTTTAAGTGTTGGTGACAAACATTTAGCGTACCTTTAATCATGCTATTTCTGTAGATAAGAACGAAAGAATAGAGTATCATTTTTTTTACCAGAAGAGATTAGTAACCAACGCGAGGTTATCCCAACCATCTTAGGTTGGCTCCTACGAGGCGAAAAGAAGAACTAATCCTCCTCCGACAGGAATGCTACACGTGTCGTTCCACCCGTTGCGATGCAAGCACGTGCGAACAAATGAGCGTGAAAACAAGGCTACAGCTGTTGGCTAAGTCTCTATCTTTCTCTCCATCAGAAAGAGGGAGAGACTGGAGTGACCGGAGGTCATCGAACGTGAGTAAGAGGCTAGTGCAATGGTTGTGCTTTTTTCTCACCGTTTCTCTTTTATTTGAAAGCTCCTTGTTTTTGTTCACAGCTAAAGAAACACGGGAGAAGCTAAAAATCTTCGAGAATCTCTTATTTTCATCATTCTCCTGAGAAACACTGACATGGATTCATTTTTCTCCATTGAAATATGTGGTATGATTCTCCAAGCCATTGGTGTAGCATTGTGTGTTTGCTTTCAGCGTATGGTTTCCTTCTTTTGGCGTTGTAAAGAAATTTTCGTTTTCAGAGCTGGAGAGGAGAGTGACAATTGATTACTGCGGTCGAAAGACTCAACAGCTTCTGATTTATTGTTCTTGAACAAATTGAGTTCCCTCGAAGAAACCATAAAGAGAACTGAAACGTAATATTCCGAAATGTTTTTAATTCTTAGCTCCAAAACAAAAATCATGCAATCCAATTATGTGTACAAGCTGAGATTTATTTTTTATTAAATATTTTATTCCATTCAAACAATCTAATTCTATAAGCCATTGTTTCAGAACTTTTTGTGTCACCTCTTAATCCAGTTTTTGGTGCCAGACTCCCCAACCCAGAAGTTTTTGAATTTTTTTTGTATCCTTTTAAGGATGTTTTAAAATGACTACAATATCGGTATGATTCTTTGGAGCCAATAGAGAATATCCTGTCTCCATAGGGAAAAAATAAATGGACATATATGATAAATAATTGAATTATTGCTTCGTTTTCAGCGAAAATGTATCATTCGAAATTACAGTATTTATTTACATATTCATTAATAAAGGGGAGGAGAGTGGCTCAGTCGGTAGCTCGCCAGGCTCGTAATCTGCAGTTCCCAGGTTCGAGTCCCAGCTGGGCTAGGGTTGAGATTTATCTCCGCAAAACTCCTCGCCCCGCCCTCGATCAGTGGCGGAGACCGATGGGCTTGTAAAGACCTCTGTCAGATGGGACGTAAAAGCCGTGACCCCGTGTGTGGGAGAGCCATACCTTGTATAGGATAAAGAATACGCTGGATGGCCTTGACGGGAAACTATCATCTGTCTCCTAACAGCTGTCCATTGGGTCCCCTCCCCCAACCTTCTCTGAGCCTTCTGGGTCTTTGTGACCTGGCCATTTACCCCAATGTATGCAAAAAAAAGGCAGCATAGAGGTAAAACAACCAACTCACTAATTAAAGTTCGCGTAAGCTTGTCAGTATGTCTATTATAAGTTAGAAAACACTGTCTTTAAAGAATGAAATATAAGAACATCTCTAGGTATAATAAGTTGTGTTAAATGTCATCACACCTAGTAGAGATTAGCAAAGATTAATAATAAGATTGCGATGTGTTTGGGGTTGTGAAACCCTCTTGTATGATGACATTTAACACAACTTATTATACCTAGAGATGTTCATATATTTCATTCTTTAAAGATAGTGTTTCCTAATTTATAATAGACATATTGACAAGCTCACGCGAACTTTAATTAGTGAGTTGGTTGTTTTACCTCTAAGCTGCCTAATGAAAGCGCAGATATGTTAAAAAAGACCTTTCCTGAAGTTATTTCTATTTATAAAGTAGATAAAATGTTTGCGGAATGCATAATAAATAAGAAGTGATAGAAGGAATGTAAAAAAAAAGCAAGAGAGATGATTAAAAGAAGTTGAAATATTACCGTTAGACTTAGGTTAATGTATTTATGAGAGCATCCATATAGAAATGATATAAAGATTGCCACGTAGTAGTAGCTTAAAAATTAAAGTTGTTAATAAAATAATAGTTTATGGCTAGAGTTAAAGAATGTTGGACCACGGATTACCATAGAAAAGCATTACGTCGAGTTCAGAGTAATAGAGAAAAGGGCCATGTGCCTATAAGCACTATAGCATGGCCCATCGTAGGTGCCTATAAGCACTATAGCATGGCCCATCGTAGGGATGGGAAGTTGGACTTAAGAAAAAATTTGACTGTCCGTATACCAAAGCATAATTCGTGTTATTCCTATGGAGAATGTATTAGAATAAGTATAGAATGATGTCATTGTAAAGGAGTGTACTGATTGGCTGCAATAAATTATGTTAATTAGGTCTGTACTCTCATTGGCTGGTTGTGAATGACGTCATAGGTCTGTCCTACCATTGGCTGCTTGTGTATGATGTCATCGATTCCTAAGACTGAAAACCTTAATAGAGATCTTTTCCTCATAAACAAGGCCCCCTCAGCACTCTGCCCCAACTGCCAGGTGATTGAAGACATCCCTCACTTTCTTCTACACTGTTCACTCTTCACTACACAAAGAAACAACTTCTATCACCAACTTGCAAAACTTGGAGTCCACACATACAACATTCAAACAATACTCAATCCCTCCCACAAACACAAACAGGCCCATTTTTCTGCCCTTGCTTCCTACATTCACCTTTCTGGCAAATCCATTTAGCCCTTCCCCCTCCTTACCATCTGATTTGCTGTTCTTTGTTTTTTTAAAAGATCCACTTGGACAAACATAAAGATCCAGGAGCCAAAAAGATCCATTGGACAAAAAAGATCCATTTAAGGAAAAAAAAGATGCTCTTTGGACACCTGAATTGCTAACTTTTCATATTTATACAAATTCAAAAATATATATATATATGTTAAAATATATATAATTCTTCAAAAAAAAATAATATACTTAATACCTGATGTAATATTATCATTTTTACAGATTTACCCATTGTCTGATCACTGATCCCTTCCACAGTATACCCACATATTGCCCCTGCTTAATTTTTTATTCATTTTATTCATACTCCACCACTAACACACCTCACTGCCTCACCTCCAATTTACAGACACATTACCCACCTTTTTCCTAATCCCCACTTTCAAATTCATTTAGCAACTTTTCTTAATGAATTTTGCATGGTTCTTTGTCTGGCCTTGCTTTACCCTACCCCTTCGCCTGGTTTTCACTGCACTACAGTGCACGTGGCTCTGTCAACTTCCCAAATGTTACTTTCCCTTTCTCATCCATTTTTTTTCTGATATATCCCTCAATACTTTGGGACTGATACCTCCTCCCCCCTCCCTCTTCACCATATCTCACCCCTTGGGCAAGCCCCTGCCTGAGGAGGTAAAAAAATTTGAATTTTTAGATTAATAAAAAAAAATTTTTTTTTCTCTTTAACCAAAAAAAAAATAAATTTTTTTTTTAGTGCTGACACCCTTTACTGAACTTTTTTGTTCTATGCTTATTTCCTACACCTTACCCCACCTGCCCCCTCTTCCCCCTAACCCATTTGCTCACCCTCCCACTCCTCTTGTGAGATGAATTTCCTCTGATTTTGGACACTCTCTTCTCCTTCCCTATTTCATTGGCCCTGAGCCATCTTTTCACATCCCTGTTGCCATTTCTCCTTCATCTATAGGCGGCCTGTGGCCAAACGCCTTCGCCAGATTGTATGTACACTGTGCTACGCTACGTTAGCTTCTGTCTTACATTCCCATCCAGCATCCTCTGACGACCCTTGCGTATGGACCAGATGATCCTAATTCCACTGGAATATGGTACAGAGTGGTCCAGATATGAATGAAGAGATTTATGTTTAACTCCTAAGACTGAATGTGCCATGTGTTTTTTTTGTTTTTAATGTGGGTAGGAGGTGCTAGTTCACCGATTTCCCAGTGGTATGTAATGTTTTAAATTGAAACAAATTGTGTCATGTTATTCCTATGGCAGATCTTGGCCATACTGAAGAATTAGAGGGCTTCACAACCCCAAAAACATCGCAATCTTGTTATTAATCTTTGCTAATCTCTACTGTGAACTCCAAGTGATACTTTGTATACAAATCCTGCGCTGATACTTCATTCAGAAGTTCTTCAGCAGTAAGTGCGAAATTAACGACAAAAAGTTGGAAAAAAAGTCGTCGCGCATTTATGAAGTAATCAATTCTGATTTTTGAATATTATCAAGAAGTTTCATTGCAAAGAGTTTCCTGCGCTATGTCACAATGCGCAGTTAATTAAAAGTTCCGATTGTAGAAGCATTTTCGGAAAACGTGATCTGATAACAAGAGCAAAAGTTCGTATTACTCTTCAAGTTGCGTTTCAGGTTTAAGTAGACTATGCTGGCAGATTCTGGGCAGTCGTGGCAGATTTCAGTAACTACACATTAGCGAACAGAATCATGAACATTCTTGAAAGCTTTGGATAAAAGAGTACTCTTAGAATCAAGTATGGGGATTTGCCAAATTAAAGGATAAACGTGATAACTGTAATGCAGAATATTGCTTAATTCTTTCTAGTAAAAATAAATAATGCTAGCAATTTTTGTTGTTGTTTACGCTATCTCCCCTCCTTTACTCGCTGACATAGACCCAGATGAGTTCACTGACCGTGGACAGAGCGGGGAATTTTGCGGAGATAAATCTCAACGCTGACCCAACTGGGACTCGAACCTGGGAACTACAGATTACGAGCCTGGCGCGCTACCGACTGAGCCTCCCCCCACTTCTTTGAGAATGCTAGTAAAGCTATCTCGAAAATTGAGTGGGAAATATTATACTGCAATGGAAATCCAATCTTTTGACTATCAGCTGTTGCTTTTTTCCGTCTAGAATGAGTTCTCCCTCCAACTTATATTTTCTAGATCAGGACCTGATATGTCCTATTACACAAAGTGGAATTTACGTCTAGAGGTTATACGATATATTGCTTATTAGCTAAGGTGTCGTACGGCTCTTGACTCACGGCTATGTCTCTCAAAAAATAGCATCCCCGAATTTGGAAACATTGGGCTGACAATTCTTCTACTATAGTTCGAAATCGAGTATATTCAAAGGCATAGCTTATAAACTGCTAGAGTGTTGATTAAGAATAATAAATGTAAAATATATTGAATTAGAATGAATCATTTGGGAGCGTTAGATAGAAATATTGGATGAATAGCGTTTTGTCAATAAAACATTACGATAATATAATGAACTGGTTTCCATAAATTAAGAAATAATCCTGTATTATGCTAATGGGAAGTTAACGTCGAAACTCTATAACTTCTGAAATAAGTTCTTTTTTTCGTTTTGAAAATTGTAATAACAGATAAAGATCTTAATGATAAAGATCAAATATATCAATATCTTGATTTTCAACAATATTCATTCAAGTATTTAATGAGTATTGTTGAATATTTAACAACAATGCCAGTCACAAAAATTGATTTCAGAGTGTTTAATAAACTCGGTGAGTATTTTAGAAGTTTCTGTAAAGAATTATTTCAGTATTCACCAGTTTTCTACCAGTTTCTTAATACTGGCATTGCTGTTGTTAAATATTCAAACTTGCATAACTCATTAAATGCTGAACGAATAACTGATAATCGAGATATTGATATATTAGATTACCTGCTGTCATATTTTTCAAAACATAAAAACTTATTTTAGAAGATTTCGAGCTTCCCATTGCCAAAACACAGATTGTTCCTTACTTCATGGAAACCAGTGTGTTACGACAGATGAACGTACTATAATGAACTTGTGATGTGTGTGTCGTCTTGATGCTCGCGTGAACTACAGCGTGATAATTACGTCACAAACTACTTCGAACGAACTTCAAAATAAAGAATAAGTCGTTGTAATTAAGAGGAATTAAAGTGTGAAGAAAAACGCAGTTTGTTTTAATCCGTACGGTATAGTGTAAAGATGAAACGTTTTTATTTGGTGCATTCGCGGGAAGTTAAATAAATTTATTAGTGTTGATCCTGTTAGGGCACTGGCAAGATAAAGAAGGATGATTAGGACACTTAAAGATGTGGATGAGGAGGTTTTTATGATAGTCGAACAAGCAGAGATGATCTCAACTTTTCTGTAGGAAGACTTCATCGTTTGATACATAGCTATCTTTAGTTTGTTTACAAGAACTGGTAAGGTTATTCTCGATAGATTGCAGATTGTTCACAAATATGATTGTGCCACTTATCGACTGTTGTCAAAGGCCTTAATTTTATGCTTTGAGTGTATATAGTAGGTATTATAGAGGAAACATCTCTTCGTAGTAATAGTGAAAAGGTGCTTTGCTCTTCTGAAGGTTCATTTTTACACTGATATAGATTTATTTGAATTGAGTTTATATAAATATTTTCATTTATACTTTCGTAATAAATTACATTATTTCAGAATTGTAATTGTTAAATACTATTTTTTTTGAACTCACGCTCAGTTTCCATCAGTTTAATTCATAACAATATATATAAATAGATAAAACTTGAAAAGCGGTGAAATAAATAGAAATAGCAAATAAAAATTATGGTGGAAATCTGAAATTTCAGCATCGAAGAAATTTAAAAAAGTCAATTCACCTTAATGTTTTTTAAACTTTTTTTTACAGAGAAAAAAAAAAGTGTTTTGTAAGAGACTGGCAATGTCTTTATTTATATCATTCGATACATTTCGGGATGGGGTGGTTTATTTGGTAGCGCGCCAAGCTCGTAACCTGTAGTTCATAGGTTCGAGTCCCAGCTGGGCCAGGGTTGAGATTTTTTTCCGCTAACCTCCCTACCTTCAGTCAGTAGGGAACACCTATGAGCTTGGAAAGGCCGCCATCCGTTGGATGGAACGTTAAGCCGTGGCGTTGTATGAAGGAAAGCCATACGCTGTGCATGTTAAGGTAACACGCTGGATAGTCTTGACGACAGGCTACTGTCTGTTCCCTTAACTGTTGTTTAGTGGGTCCCCTTTCATAACCTTTTCTGAACACTTGGGACTAAGTTTTTAGCCCATTGTGTGCAATAAACGTGCCACTCAACGGTAAAAAAAAACCAACGTTACACGCAGATTACTAGCAAGTTCCCTTACATAGCTAATTACGAAAAAAATGAGACTAAATTATTTCTTTAAAAAGTCGTATGCTGTGTGTAACTGATTCAAACCATTTCCCTCTATTATTTATTTTACGAAATACAATTTAGAAAGGAAACAAATCGTTAGAATCACAATGTTTTCCTCTGGACCTAGGTCCAATACGTTTCAAGGCACTTAAAAGTCTCTTTTTATATCAGGCATCTAGGTCACTGCAAACAAATCAGTAACAGCGTGCTTTGAATTGGGACACAGTCATAAAGCGGCTATAAAACGGTAATAACATTCTTTAAAGAGAAGTCATAAAACAGAACAGGATGAATAGACTGAAAAGTTACCAAACTTAAATCGTGACTTCACTGTAAGGAGTTTACTACTGAGCAAAACAAGGAAGCTGAATGAGGTTCCAGAAAATAAAGAAATCAGTTTTAATCTCATGTATGTAGAAATAATGCTACGTTGGAAAACTAATGCTCTTTCGTGAATCTGATGCATATTTTCTAAATCGGATATAAACTTTTGAAGCAAGGGATTTAAAGATCTAGTTTCTTAAACAAAAATTGAGTTAATCTGCTTCGGAATTTAGCATCGCTATCCTCATTGAATTTTATGCACATAAATAAAATCCGCTTAACAAAAATGTATGGTGTTTGGACTGCTCTATTTTGCCAATTGTTGAGAGAGGCTGTTTTCTTGTGCTTGTGGTTACACGTTCATGTCACACATCCCAAACCTGAGAGCAAGTTTGGATACGAGGACTCATTGTCCAATTTTTAAGGGTAAAGAGGGAATTCGCAATGTTTAAGGAGTGGGAATGTTTCATTTTTAAAGAGGTGAAATACTTTGACAATGCTGTAAATAGTTGATCCTTAGGGTGGTGTTGGTAGAATTTGGAGGTTGTATCGAAATACCAAGTGCAAAGTCATCTACAGTGTTATTATCGTGCAGAGGATATAATTTTGCACCCGAGCTACTGCTTAAAGTCCTATCCGAAGGCCCAATGGGTAAGAGAGCCATACCCTGCTCATTTTAATGAATACAGTGGATGACCGTACAAAGTACAGCTCAGAGGTAGAACAACCTAATTCTATCTGAAGAATGGTGTCATTTCTTTAACATCGATGTCTCCTTTCTTACACGTGGATAAAAGTCAGTCTTGACACAGTTTGTACTTGAACCTGCCAGCACGCTATTGGTTAACTATTGGTTAATCTGCGCTATTGGTTAATCTGCTCTTATTCGAATATCCATGACAATTTGAACGACAAATTCAAACTTTTTAAATGCTTTTTCAAAAACTAAATCTGATTTTATACTTAAAAAAAAGTTTATATGTTTTCTTTTTTTTTCTGCCACGAATAGAGCAGAAATTTTGAAAATGAAATTTTTGCGGTAATATAAATTCATTGAGAAACAGCAAAATGCAGTAATACTGACAGAATAATAACAAAAAAAAAAAACTTTTCAGAAACTGTGACAAAGAGAGCCGGATCTATGAGTGGGTGGGGGCAAGGGGGTCATAACCCTCGTCTTTGAGAATGGTACTAAAGATAATGGGGGCCAAAAATATTAAACTTGTAGATATTTCATGCGTTTTCAAGTAGTTTTGTAAAAACCTCTGAACCGAAGTGAAAAATGTTACCCTCAATGGAAATGTCCTCGCCCCTTTACCTTTTCGGTCTCCATTACATCGCTTTAATTTTTTTCTAGATCCTGGCCTGGTTACAAACAAATACCATGATTCTCTCTAATCCTCACGCAGAAGAGATCACGCGTCAATTTCATAACCTGAAGTTCACTGGTTTTGCAGTCTCATGTAATAGCGGTACTGAAGCTGCCTTTGGGCAGAAAGTGACATTGTTGATCATAGACGAGTGTCGGACAAGATTTTTTTCCTCATATATTTGAAAAAGGAAAAATCTCATGGTTTTACTCATCAGAAGTACTCATACCTTGGAGGAAATGTTGAATTTGGTTCGGGTGTTTTTATCTCTGAGTGGCACTTTTTTCACACAATGGGTTAAATAACCAGGTCACAAGGACCCCGAAGGCTCAGAAAAGGTTGGGGATGGGGACCCACTGGAACAGCTGTTGGGAAACAGATGGTGGCCTCCCGTCAATGCCATCCAGATTGTTCATTAGAGTTTCTCTCCCGAGAAATGTCGGAAAATTAGGGGTATATATTATGATGATTAATTAGCAAACATCGTTCAATCTCCTTTTTCTGGAAATTTAATTTTAGTAACCGAACTATACTCTTCTTCCATGAAATGCAACAGTCCACTAAGCATAGACAGTCGCTCAAAAAAATATCCGAACGCTATGGTTGAATTCAGGAAAAATATCTGGAATAAAATATCTGGAATATAATAAAAAATATATAGAAAAGTACTTACACTTTACTCAACCATAGTGTTCGGATATTTTTGAGCTGTTATACAAATGTTACTGAATTGCGATTTTCACATAATATTTAAGAAAATTTTAGCGATTGCTTTTTGAAGCTATAAAACGGAATCTCGCTGGATACATGATCTCCATGCCCCTACTTCACGAATTTGAACAACGTTGCCACGAATTTGAACAACGTTGCAATATTAGATGATATAATTATTATTGCACAATGTTGGTTGTGTGTTCGTAAGTAAAAGCCAGATTTACTGAAACTTCCACACAAAAATATAGTGTGTATCTTTGCGAAATATATTTCACTGCCATAAAATAGAACCCACTGTGAATTCCGTAACAACCTTATTTTTCATAATTTGCGATTATTCATAAAACTTATCGCACATGATACAGGTCTTCCCCTTTCAGTATCACCTGAAACACAATGTGAAGAACATAAAAGAAGAAGGATTGGATATGGTAAATGATGATGCAAGTCCTAGTAATGTTTCAAGGTTTTAATCCTTCCAACTTTATTGAATCACAAGTGATCTCACAAGTGGTCTCACTAAGTGATCTAGTGCGAGATTTAAAGCTATCCAAATATCAATCTCAGTTTCTTGGTTCAGAATTACAAGGGTGGATTTTTTTTGTATCAGAACACAGTGATGAGTGTGTATCATAATCGTGAAAAGAAATTTCCTCCTTTTTTTCATCGAATGATAATCTTGGCTATTGCAATGATGGTCATGCCGTAATGGAAACAGACACAGATACCAAACTGGAGAATGGCGACTGTTACAGGTGTTCAAATAGAAAAAAAAGTTTGAAAGTGGTTTGCTCCATAACGGCAATAAACTTCTCTCAGTTTCCATTGCTCACTCAGTGCATTTCAAGGAATCTTATGAAAACATTGAATATCTATTAAGTAGCATCAAATCAAAACTACAAGTGGAGTATATCTGACGACTAAAAACTATTGTTCTCTTGGGAATACAGATGCGTTTTACAAAAAAAAAATGCATTTTTATTTTGCGTCAATGGGACAGCCGTGCCTTGATCTAAACATTTCATCGTTCGTATTGTTCAACGTTCTTATTGTCTAACAAGACAACAAATGGAAAGTTAAATCACTGCTTTACGTAAAATCTTTGTTGAACTAAATGTTTGTCAGCCACCTCTGCATATAAAATTAGGTTTAATGAAAAATTATGTTAAAGGATGGATCGAAATAGCTAAGGTGTTAATTACATTAAAGAAATATTTCAGGAAATTGGCAAAGAAAAAATAAAAGACGGAATGTTTGTTAGTCTCAAATTCGGAAAATGATGAATTTGATAAAGTTTTAGAAGAAAATGAAAAAGAGATCTGGAAAAAATTGAAGTTGTCGTGATCAATTTTTTAGGACGCGAAAAAGCAAAAAATTGCAAAGATTATGTTGAAACCGTGTTGGTAGCATATCATGAATTGAGGTGTAACATGCCTTATTTAAAAATTCCCTCTTTTAATTCCCAGTTGTAATTTCCAATTGTTTTATCTCTGAGCCGCCCTTTTTGCACACAATGGTCTAAATGTCCAAGTCACAACGACCCCAAGGACTCAGAAAAGAATGGAGGAAAGAGATGCATTGGACAACTAGCTGTTAGGAGACAGATGGTAGCCTACCGTCAAGTCCATCGAGATTGTTCTCTAACACGCATATGCATAAGTGTGAGGTATAAACTTCCTGCATACAGAACCACAGCTTAATGTCCTATCCGACGGACGGTGGCCTTTCCAAGCTCCCCGTGGTAGTTCTCTTTCTCACCGAGGGGAACTGTAGGGATTAGTGAATATATATCTCAACACTCTCCCAGTTGGGATGAGCCTGGCGCACTACCGACTGATCGCCTCAATCCATTCGCATTGGATTTTTTTCCTGAGAATTTGGGAGACGTAATATATGAACACTTCTGTCGTGTTGAATTCTAAAATATTATTTAATAAGCAATAAAATCTTGTTTTCCTCAAAATCTACGCATGATAAAAAAAGATAAAAACAGTTTTTAACTCAGTGTGAAAAAACTTTTCAAAACATGTGCTTTTACGCAGAATCCAAAAAAAAAAAAATAAAATTTTTATTCTCTGTAATAGATAATATTAAGCTATTATTGTTTATAATATCTATAATGATTTATGTTATCGAAAGAGCGGCTATTTTTAAAGCTATTAAGCAATGAAAACTTTAAAAAAAAAACAGTATAAGCAGACGAAAAACCACATCTGGTCAATGGGGATCTTTTTCTTCAAGAGCAAAAAGAAATTTTTCTAGAACTCTGTGAGTAAGAAAGAGGAGGAAAACTCTTCTGAGTACTTTGCACCAAGAGACATCTTTCACTTAATGGCTCTTTTCCCCAATGCTAAAATAAGAAAGAGGAGGAAAACTCTTCTGAGTGCTTTGCACCAAGAGACTTCTTTTATTTAATGGCTCTTTTCCCCAATGCTAAAATAAGAAAGAGGAGGAAAACTCTTCTGGGTACTTTGCACCAAGAGACTTCTTTCACTTAATGGCTCTTTTCCCAATGCTAAAATAAGAAAGAGGAGGAAAACTCTTCTGAGTACTTTGCACCAAGAGACTTCTTTTATTTAATGGCTCTTTTCCCCAATGCTAAAATAAGAAAGCGGAGGAAAACTCTTCTGGGTACTTTGCACCAAGAGACTTCTTTCACTTAATGGCTCTTTTCCCAATGTTAAAAGTTTCCGTTTCGATCTTTCTGCGTTTCTACACCACTTCATTAACAATCGATTTCTCGTTTTCTGAAGGAATGTATAAAACACTTCTTTTTTCTTTTCTAGAACGTGGAGAGTGGCTCTTTTAGTTATCTCTTCATTCATGTGGAAATCGAAAGTTTCAACTTTCTAGGGATTTCGAAATGGATTAAATTCACAGGTGAAAATTATCGTTTCTTTCAAGACACGTTGGCTAACATTTGACTGATAGGAGACGGAAATAATAGACTACTACACTGTCATTGAAGTTGTACTACTACTGAATAGTAACTTGTTAAAATGCGAGACTAGATTTCATCTCATACATTACTGGAGTCTGGCCTCTGGATTCCTTCTATTTTTAAATAGATAAGTAAACTGACAGCCATTAATATTATTAAATAAATAGTTTTGTGGGAAAAAATTAGTTTTACCCAACATCTCTCCAGAATGATTGCCAGAGAAAACACTCTGGCACAAATCTGGAGATACTTGGATTCGTGTCCCGCTAATTTCAAACTAATTTTTTTCTCTGGCATGAATCTGGAGAGATATGGATTCGAGTCGCACGAATCGGGGAAGCTCATTTTTTTTTCTCTGGGATGAATCTGGAGAGACGTGGATTCGAATACCTCGCATCGACAAAACTCATTTTTCTCTGTGACTTGAATCTGGAGAGACGTGGATTCGAATACCTCGCATCGGCAAAACTCATTTTTCTCTGTGACTTGAATCTGGAGAGACGTGGATTCGAATACCTCGCATCGGCAAAACTCATTTTTCTCTGTGACTTGAATCTGGAGAGACGTGGATTCGAATACCTCGCATCGGCAAAACTCATTTTTCTCTGTGACTTGAATCTGGAGAGACGTGGATTCGAATACCTCGCATCGGCAAAACTCATTTTTCTCTGTGACTTGAATCTGGAGAGACGTGGATTCGAATACCTCGCATCGGCAAAACTCATTTTTCTCTGTGACTTGAATCTGGAGAGACGTGGATTCGAATACCTCGCATCGGCAAAACTCATTTTTCTCTGTGACTTGAATCTGGAGAGACGTGGATTCGAATACCTCGCATCGGCAAAACTCATTTTTCTCTGTGACTTGAATCTGGAGAGACGTGTATTCGAGTCTTGTTCATCGACAAAACTCATTTTTTATTTGTCATGAAACTAAAGATACATGGTTTTCATGATATCACACAAAAACCATTTTGGATCATTATTTGAGCTCGAGAGCAATACGGGGGAAAAAAGTAAAAAGGATTTAAAAATTTCTTGCTATGTACGTCCTAAAAAAGTTAAAAAATAAAACTTAAGCAAACTGATGGTGTAGTCAGTGACTAAATTCGCATTCACTTTAAAGGAAGATAAGGCACCGGTAATTCTGGTTGAGTAGGTAAATCGGCGCCCTATTTTCCTTTGAGGTCGAAACGAATTGAATGACTGATTCCACCATCGATGTGCTTTAATTTGGGTTTTGTTTTTCTACTTTTCAGAGCACACATAGGAAGATAAATATTTCTTAAATTTTTAATTTATAATTTTTACTTTGCCACTAAAAGTACCTAATTTCAAAAAATATCATTTGACCTCTGACTCGTAACGATCTATTCCCCTTTTCTTTTCTCTTCTTTGGTAGGTGTGGGGGTGAGAGTGAAGCGGGATGTGACTTGAGATAGTTGCAACTTTAATTTGAAATATAACTCGTTGGTATCAACCCCCTAGAAAGTTCCGTGCATTTTTGGGGGAAGAGCTCTGATCTAGAGAAAATGCAATAGGGGTAAGTGGCGGAAGAAAGTAAAAGGCGGGGCCAGCAGATTGCACTTTATTGCAGTATAACATTTCCTTCTCCGTTTTAAAGGTCTTTAAAAAGTTTCTTAAAGAAGTGCATGAAATATGCGCAAGTATAATACATTTTTCCTCCATTACCATTACCCAGCATTCTCAAATGGGGGGGGGGGGTATGACTCCTCTCCTCCCTCCATAGATCCGGTTCTGAGGTAACATTGATTAAGAGATCTATCTTTCAAAAATGTTTTGTATATATTGCACAGAAATTATTTAACTCTTTACCTTGTGATATTAGAAAGATAAAAAGCCAGAGAGTCTTCAATGAAAAATTCGCAATATAATCTTACAACCTACATATTTAAACATATGCAGTATCTTGAGCGTTAGGTGAGTGTACTTTGTAACTATTGATTAGGTAAAGGAGTCGGCAATCTCCTTTGAGCAGCATATTGTTAAAATAGAGACCCCGTTGTTTTGGCCATGTTGCCCGTATGGTTGGTTTGACCATGTTGCCCGTATGCATATACCCATAGTTCCGCCACTTACAAACTTATTAATTTATAAGTGGATAGGGTTATGAACAGTGTGCCTAAAGGTCTCAGAAAGAAAGAGGGGGAGACCTAGGATGCGGTGGGCAAACATTATCAAACAGGACCTTGTTAGAATTGGTGTACAGTGGCCAGATGCAGCAGATGTAGCTCAGGACAGATATACTTGGTGAACTAAATTGCCCAATCTGATTGGACCTCCGTAGCCCATGACTGCTTGAGGATGAAAGCTCGATTATTTTAAGCGTATTATATGTTTAATGAAATCATATAGTTTTTACTTACTGCAGTTACAAACTTTATGTATTTCTATCTGGGATCTGGAGGGACTACATGCTCCTCGATTTTAACTATCTATTTTTGTTTATATTTTGTTTGCTCTATTTGTATACGTTTTTGTGTATTTTTTCGTAATTTGAATAAATTTGAATTTGAAACGTTAAGTCACCTAAACATCTACAACAAATAGAAGATTGACAAGAGATAAATGTAATATTTTTTTGGTTATGGTAAAATATTATTTCTAAGAACATATTCAACACTGCATGCCTATGTAGAAGAAATACAAAATATAGTTCTAAATATAACACAAATAATGTTATTTAATTTCACTTCCAAACTCTCATTCAAAGCTTCTACTCTATCTTAGCGCAATATCTCGCTAATTACAGAAAACTCCTCTTATCCCTAGGCTGATTAACCGGTATACTCAGAAATCTTGCCCATGGCTTGAAAGACTGACAAACATAAAAATTCGTTCAGGTTTGAATAAAAGTAAAAATTCGTTCAGGTTTTAATAAACATAAAAATTCGTTCAGATTTGAATAAACATAAAAATTCATTCAGGTTTGAATAAACATAAAAATTCGTTCAGGTTTGAATAAACATAAAAATTCGTTCAGGTTTGAATAAACGTAAAAATTCGTTCAGATTTGAATAAACATAAAAATTCGTTCAGGTTTGAATAAACATAAAAATTCGTTCAGGTTTGAATAAACGTAAAAATTCGTTCAGATTTGAATAAACATAAAAATTCGTTCAGGTTTGAATAAACATAAAAATTCGTTCAGGTTTGAATAAACGTAAAAATTCGTTCAGGTTTGAATAAACATAAAAAAATTAATACGCAGTTTTACATACACACCACTACTTGAATATAATTTTTGCTCATGTAAATCACATTTATTAACCCATTTTAAGAATCCAAATCAATTCATGGTTGTAGTGTTATTACCTCAATTTTTATTCCAACAACATTAAAATTTAAACAACTATTTGTCAGTTCTGTTCCAAAATTCTTTCGCCATTTCGTAATCTCCCTTATGTTAGAACACATAGTAAATTCCCCCCATTAGAGCTTATACACACAATAATTTCGCCTATTACAACTTAGCTTCCGATAACTCGTACACAAACTGAAATCATGTCGCATTTATTACATGAAAGAGACAGTATATTAGAAACAGGAAGCAAACGACACATATTTTTGAAACACAATCGCGTAAAATAGATTCCATGATCACTAATTTACTAATGTAACTATGTAATATGTAAATTAATTCCAATAATCATGTTAATAGTTGATCACTAATGCAAGATTGCATTAGTGATCAACTATTAACGTTGTCGTAACGACTGTTAACTGTTGTTTGGTGTCGCCGTTTCAAAGCAGTAAGCTGAGTTGAATCTTGCCTAAAGATTCCTTTAGCAGTGTGCATTTTTAATTTAAAAAGTCTCCAAGAAATGTACAGAAACGAAGAAGTGTTTAAAATTATGATGTTTTTAATGATCCGCATTTTTAGGTTACCCAGTTTCCTAGTAGCCCGCATAATTACTGGAGTTTGCTATATTTTCCCAAAAGGAGTACTCAATCACACATTTCTCAGAAATTCAGTTTGACTTAAATGTCGCAATGAGTTAATAAATCAGTATAATAAATGGTCCTAGTTTCGTTCGTAATTTTCCTTCTGCCTGTAATTTACTACGCACATTACAGGCCAAATTTATTAGTTCTGCTTCTACCGTAGCGGCGCGCAATTTTGTTATCAAGATATTTGATTTATATCTGTAATACCCATCGAATCATATTTTTTTTCTCGAAAAGAATAACTTTTAAGAAGCTATAACATGGAACTGCTCGTATTTTAATGGCTTTCGAATGTTCGATAACATGCGACATCCTAAAAACAAACACCGTCCCCTAAGCCACTCCGAGAGCTCTCCCTTATAAAAACATTACATCCTATTTACTCCTCTGCCATTTTGCTTCCTGTGCGAGTCCACCCACGCGTTCGAAAATGTTTGCCGAAGCCTGAAGCAGCTTAAGAAAACGGATCGAATTCCTCCTACGCTGGTTGTCTTAAAGAGTCAACAGCTCCTGCAATCTCTGCTATTTGATAACGTCGCTAATTTTTTATAGGATGCAGATCACAGTACACCATGGATTAAGGATTAAGAAACTTATTTGTAGGACTACGACTTATTTCTTTCGATGTTGTTTACAATTCCAAATAGTAATGTTTTTCGTTAAATGAGCACTTTTCTTACTAGTATTCGTTAAAACGAGCGAAACATACACATTTTTGTTAGGAGAGTGAATTTCTTCACCTCTAGTACGAGTTACAAAGGAGTATCTTTTCTGCAAGCATGTTGAAACACGTTTTTCCCATAACGTCTCTCCCCTTCACGATCTTATATGCATCATAAGAATATTAGATAACAAATGGCAATAGCAGCTTTGGAAGAAAATGATCCACGTTGAGAAAGAAGTTTTTCTTTCAAGCACAACCTAAATGCTTACCTTGTCTGCTATCACGAACTTTACCAAATTAATGCCAAAAACATCGTATCTTAAAATTTCTTTGTCTAAAAACTTGTCAGCCGTTCCGTGGCCGAGTGGTTAGCACGCTTGGCTACTGATCTAAGGGACCTGGGATTCGAGCCCCGGATTTAGGCATGGATGTGTATGTCGTTTTTCTGCTGAGGTCCTGACATCCTCTCAGATCTCCTACTGTGGCATATAAACTGACAGTCTCCTGTCAGACCTCTGTGGCAAGCAGCTGCTTGAGGGGGTATTTATTTTTTATTTTTTTAAAAACTTGTGCCTCAATCATCTACATCAAAACTTTCGACTAAAGATAGGGAAGTTGATATATAATTGTCCAAAAGGACATCACAAGCACCATCCAAATGATACCCACTTCTCGATTTTTTACAAACAGGATTTATTAATTAACTGACAAGATGTATTTATCATGCATAACATAATTAAAATAATAATTTTTGATAAATGAGAATTTTTTTTTCAATTAAATAACATTATATTTATTACTTTTGTGTACTTATAGAGATCATCCAAATTTTACTTTTCCATTTCCTCCCAAAACTGTTTCATGTTAAATTTAAACCGTTTGCATAAAAATTGAAGTGTTGACAAATTATATTTGTAGCATATAGTTAGATATTTATGGTGCCAATTATTTAAATGCGTCAAAAAAGTACCGAAAGTAAACCAATCCATGTCCAGTTACATGCACATGGACCGATCTAGAATTTTGACTTGTATTTTAATGGGAATTTAGTGTCGATTTTAAGAGTTTTCGCCTACGACATTATGTATGTCCAAAATGAGAAGATATTTTGGAACCAGCTGTGCTGGTATAACGACAGCTGAGTGTAATTCTTTACCTATTACGATGATGGTGAGTTTAGGCGAAAAAGCCATCAACAGTTTTTAAGTAACACCTTATACAAGGGGAGATAATGTTGGTTTGGCCACATTACAAACATATACATTATATACATATGTACATTATGTACATATGGAACATGACAGGTTAGAGCAAATGCTTCCCAACATTCTTGATCCCATGGCACACTTTTGAAAATCTGAAATTGTCGCTGAACATCAGGAAAAATAATGCATATCTACTTGTTTTTCAATCAATAAATTTTCTTACTGGGATATACAATAGGATATTATTTTACAATCGATTTTTTCCGTAATTTACATTTACTTGAGGATGCTCTGCTATACCACCACACGGTCCTCGATCAGAAAGAGAACACCGATGGGCTTGGAAAGGCCACCGTCCATCAGATGGAGACGAAAAAGAGGTGACTCCATATGCAGAAGACCCCACTGGATGGTCTTGACGAGAATCTACAATCTGTCTCCTACAGCTGTCCAGTGAATTCCTTTCCCCAATCTTCTCTAAGCCTGGGGTACTTGTGACTTGGCCATTTAACCCATTGTGTGAAAAAAAGTGCCGCTCAGAGGTAAAACAATCTAACCCACTTGAGAATGCACCCAACTAAAACATGTAATTCAGTGACATAAAGATAAAAGTATTATTTTATTCTTGTTTTCCTCCGATGGGGTTGGAAAGACTTCTATGTATCAGATGGAACGTTATGTGCGGAGGAGCAGCTGGTATCAGATGGAACGTTATGTGCGGAGGAGCAGCAACACAAACATCCGGGGCAGAACGTTTCGTGCGGAGGAACGTTATGTGCGGAGGATCAGATGGAACGTTATGTGCGGAGGAGCCGTACCTTTTACACATTAAACAGCATACTCGATGGACTTGACAGGAGGCTACCATCTGTATCCTAACGTCTGTCCTGTGGGTCCCCTTCCTCCAAGCTTCTCTGGGTCCTCGGGGTACTTTTGACTTGGTCATTTAGCCCATTGTGTGCAAAAACTGCGTGTAAGAGGTGAAGAGTTTCTTCAGTGATACTTGAAATCGAAACGATTCACGAGACGAGATAATGCCAATTTGTTTGGCACAGGAGAATCGGAAAATACAACCCTAAACTTATTCTGGAAGGTTGAGTAAGAATTAGATGTTCTGTTGGGTTCGACAATGAACACTCGTTGCACTTTGCAAAGTACACGTTTGCACTCCAACTGTTGAAAGACGACTGGCGCAAGTCTGTTACAAAATCAAGTAATCTGCGTGAATTTACTGAGCTGGTGGGTTGCGTGAGTTTTAGATCACCCTGTACTTTGAGATTAGAAAATTCTTGCAATGTTACGTTGCGAACTGCAGATGCATAAGTAGAAACTCCATTCAAGTTGAAAAGGTTAACTATGTATTAATTGTTTTAAAAACTTGAGTATATTAATCCTTAGTAAAATTTATTTTGTATTCAATATTAGAGACGTTTGATAAAAATTAAATATTTTGCTATTAATAATCCCATTCATCATACAAGGGATTTAAAACGGCATAAAATAAATAAATTACCCCTCAAGCAGCTTGCCACAAAGATCTGGTAGTTTAATATGCCATAGAGAAGATCTGTGAAGAAGGAAAAGATCTCAGCAGAAACACAACACAAACATCCGGGGCTTTAACCCAGGTCTCTTTGATCAGAAGCCAAGAGTGCTAATTACTTGGCCACTGAGAGTGTTAGGGAATATCATGTATTTTTACTGGTTAACAGATGGCAGCACCATATTGATCATTGAGATTCCTGTATTCCTAACGCCCGTTATCAAGTCTCATTCTATCTTTTTGAAACATGTAAAGAGTTATTTAAACGTTTAGAGAAGTGGATTAACGTACAAAGGTATAAGGGAAAATTTACGATTATCGCTACAAAATTTTACGAAGTGATATGGAAGAGTGTAATCAAATCTTTGAGTGGCGAGCTTTTTATTTAGGAGGAGGATAATTAGTTTATACTATTATCTCTCTCTCAGTTTCACTCAAACTCTTTTTTCTGCTAAAACATGTGGGGCGGGGGTGGCTCAGTCGGTAGTGCGCCAGGCTCGTAATCTGTAGTTCCCAGGTTCGAGTCCCAGCTGGGTCAGCGTTGAGATTTATCTCCGCCCTGCCCACGGTCAGTAGGGGACACCGATGGGCTTGGAATAGGCCGCCGTCCGTCGGATGGGACGTTAAGCCGTGGACCCCTGTGCGGGAGAGCCATACCCTGTGCACGTTAAAGAACACGCTGGATGGCCTTGACGGGAGGCTACCATCTGTCTCCCAACAGCTGTTCCAGTGGGTACCCTCCCCCAACCTTCTCTGAGCCTTCGGGGTCCATGTGACTTGGCCATTTAGTCCATGGTGTGCAAAAAAGTGCCGCTCAGAGGTAAAACAATCCAACCCAAATCTGCTAAAACATTACCTTCTCTGTGAAAAAAAAAATGTGATACTGTACTATTAAAGCTGCTATCTTTTCAAATCAAGCAATACGGAGATATTAGAAACCTGTTGCTTCTAATCTGGAGATGCATTGCCTCGCCAAATTGTTATGAACACCTGCTGAATATTTCGCCAGACCTCTGTTAGTGAGATGCAGCCCAGACTCGATGAGGCATGCTCTAAACCTACTTTTGAAATACAACAGGACGGATTTCGAGCCACTCTTCCTGAAAAATGGCTTGAACATCTGGAAGTGAAGAGGCAGAGGTTTGTGAATTCGAATAGCTCATTCTAAATTGTTTCATATGCCTTTGATTGGTTTCAAATCATTCGAGTGTGCAATACCATATGCATTGATTTCTTTCCTTTAGAGTTCTTTAGTTTCTTTTTCTTCTCTTCTTTAATTTTTTTTAGAGTCCTATAGTTTCTTTTTCTTCTCAAACTTTTATGCTTCACGTACCCCCTTGAAATGTGTATATAACTGGCGTACCCCTTATATAGATATATAAAACTATAGTTATAGTGTAATAATTCCAACTTAGCGACTTTGTTACTAGATCTAGCGACTTTTGAGCTCTCACAGCGTACCTCAAACAATTTTACCGCGTACCCCACGTTGAGAACCTCTGCTCTAGAGTGTTGAATGCAATCCTTAGGAGGATCCTTACAAGCCTGCAATCATCTAAAGATCGTCTTCTAAAGATCTTAAGATTGCAAACATCAGTTTTATTAAAAGTACTTCCCAGACTCAGGTATTTATTTCCTAACTTATAAATTGCTTGTCGATGATGAATCGCTCTGACAAATTGTCCTAAAATTGTGCTTTTGAAGGTTTTTTGTGTGTCGCCCCATGGCCTTGGACATTCTCGGCAACTGTGTGTTCCAACCAGGTAGTCAACCTGTGGGAAAGGAGAGCACGAGGCCAACAACCATAATTAAAGCTAAGAATAATTTTATCTGCACCTTTTTAATTATCAATCTGCTAATTATAGGGAGTAAGGGCATCATATTTTGAAGTTAAGGCAAAAGAGTTGGGTTGGTTGTTTTACCTCTGAGCGGCACTTTTTTGCACACCATGGGCTAAATGGCCAGGTCACATGGACCCCGAAAGCTCAGAGAAGGTTGGGGGAGGGGACCCACTGGAACAGCTGTTGGGAGACAGATGGTAGCCTCCCGTCAAGGCCATCCAGCGTGTTCTTTAACGTGCACAGGGTATGGCTCTCCCGCACACGAGGCCACGGCTTAACGTCCCATCCGACGGACGGCGGCCTTTCCAAGCCCATCGGTGTCCCCTACTGACCGTGGGCAGAGCAGGGAATTTTGAGGAGATAAATCTCAACGCTGACCCAGTTGGGACTCGAACCTGGGAACTACAGATTACGAGCCTTGCGCGCTACCGACTGAGCCACCCCCGCCCCGGCAAAAGAGAGATCTCTCCTTAATCTATAAGAACTAGAAGTTAAGCTTTGTTTTATTCTACAAAGCGGTCCCAGCGCAGCATCCACAAACTTTTGGTGTGAGACGTTGAGATGCACAATGCAAGCCCACTATTGTCAACGTTTGGCTTATGTTCACATCTTAGATTCACCATCTGGGGGGGAGTATAACAGTAGTAGTGGTATTAATAAATCGAATACACTTAAAAGACAATTTATTACATACACCCATCTAATAATTTATTATTCATATCCATGCACAACAGATGTTGTGCATGGACATCCATAATAAGTTATCATCAATTCTGTTGCACAACAGAATTAACATGTCGTAGCATGGACTATACCAGGCATTGGAAACGTTTAGGTGGTATTGTGGTCGAAGATTCCAGGACAGCTATCTGTAAAATGCCGAGAGTTACCAGTGGTGGATTTTGGGTCGAATGCATCGCTTCACTTCGTCCCACAGATATTCAAATCCGAAGGGTTCAAATCCGAAGAATAAGATGGCCATTTGAGGGTTGTGAACTCACTGGAATGCTCCTCCAACGAGTTCTTCGCCAAACAGGAGCGATGAGACAGGCGCTGTTTTATTGGAAGAAGACATTCTGCTGTGCAAAATGGGTAGTCAAGAAGGGTGTAAGTGGTCGGTGAGTATGCCAACATAGCCTTGTGTGTTTATGGTGGTCCCAGTAGGTACAGTGACCTACATAAATATTCCTGAGAACATTATATTGCCACCATCGCCCTGTAACATCCCGACTTGACAGTTGGGGACCATAGCCTTATGTGGTGTATGCTATATAAGCAACCTCTCATTGGTGTGTTGTAGTTGAAGCCTTGATTCAATGGACCAAGCTACCCGCTTGAAGTCTTCCATGGTCTATTAGAGATGTTCCTTTGCATACTGCAGCCTCATAGCCTGGTGACATACCATTAACTAGGGTATTTGATATGGGCATTGGCTCCATAGTCCAATCGTGCCATTGTACATTGAATGGTATTTGCACAAACATTCGTAGCTGCTCGTCATTGAATGAGGACGTTATCATTTGCACTGTGGCCCTCCATTTCAAAGTTTTGATGCAGGAGAGGCGGCACTCACCTCAACTTCAATGACTCTGTTACAACTACATTTTTCCTGTTGGCTGCAGGTTTTTCAAGTTTTCATATAGTATACGAGCAACAGTCACACATAGAAATGCCAGACGTTCTGCAGTCACGAATATGGTCGCTCAGGTCGCCATGTTTACCCATCTTAACAGTCGAAGATATGCTGTACAGCAGGTAAGTGTCTGAGCTATTCATAGCCTGCAAGGGGGTGGGGGGTGGCTCAGTCATTAGCATGCCAGGCTCATAATCTGAAGTTCCCAGGTTCGAGTCCTAGATGGTTCAACATTGAGATTTATCTCCACAAAGCCCCCCGACCTGCCCTAGGTCAGTAGGAGCACCGATGGGCTTGGAAAGGCCACCCGTCCGTCGGATGGGACGTTAAGCTGTGGTCCCCTGTGTGTGTGAGCCATATCCTGTGCACACTAAAGTACACTCTGTATGGCCTTATTGGGAGGCTACCATCTGTCTCCCAACAGCTGTCCAGTGGGTCCCCTCCCACAACCTTCTCTGAGCCTTTGGGGTCCTTGTGATCTGGCCATTTAGCCCATTGTGTGAAAAGAAGTGCCGTTCAGAGGTAAAATAACACAACCCATTGATCTAGTTTTACACTGAATGGAAAAAGTATTATATCACTCCGATAATAATATGCAAAGCAGAAGTATCGTGTCCAGTCACGTGGACACTGAAACTGGCAATGCTCTATAAATAGGGCAGGTTCTCTACGCATTGGAAACCAGTCACGGACAAGTAATCCTGGGTAAATGCAGCGACGTACGTGAACGTGCAACTGACTCTCAGATGAGCGCAGACTATCCCGCATCATTACAAGGAATCGCACTGCTACCATAGAGCAGATGGCATTGGAACTGCATAAGCTTATTCACAAAGACTATTAGTTGTACCATAGAAAAAATAGGCTATGGCAGTCGAAGTCCACATCGTGTCCCCTTCCTGACTGCAAGGCACCAAAAGATTAGGCTGCAGTTTGCTATAGCAACTGGAGTGTGGAAGACTGGAAACACGTCATCTGGTCTGAGGAATGGCGGTTTCAATTCTATCACGCCGATGGAAGGCTGCGTGTATGGCATAAATCACACGAAGCGATTCACCTAGCTTGCCAATCATACAGATAAGTGGAGGAAGTGTAATAGTCTTTTTGGTCATAGTTAGGTGGAGGCAGTGTAACAGTCTTTTTGGTCATACAGATAGGTGGAGGCAGTGTAACAGTCTTTTTGGTCATACAGATAGGTGGAGGCAGTGTAATAGTCTTTTTGGTCATACAGATAGGTGGAGGCAGTGTAATAGTCTTTTTGGTCATACAGATAAGTGGAGGCAGTGTAATAGTCTTTTTGGTCATAGTTAGGTGGAGGCAGTGTAACAGTCTTTTTGGTCATACAGATAGGTGGAGGCAGTGTAACAGTCTTTTTGGTCATACAGATAGGTGGAGGCAGTGTAATAGTCTTTTTGGTCATACAGATAGGTGGAGGCAGTGTAATAGTCTTTTTGGTCATACAGATAGGTGGAGGCAGTGTAATAGTCTTTTGGTCATACAGATAGGTGGAGGCAGTGTAATAGTCTTTTTGGTCATACAGATAGGTGGAGGCAGTGTAACAGTCTTTTTGGTCATACAGATAGGTGGAGGCAGTGTAATAGTCTTTTTGGTCATACAGATAGGTGGAGGCAGTGTAACAATCTTTTTGGTCATACAGATAGGTGGAGGCAGTGTAACAGTCTTTTTGGTCATACAGATAGGTGGAGGCAGTGTAACAGTCTTTTTGGTCATACAGATAGGTGGAGGCAGTGTAACAGTCTTTTTGGTCATACAGATAGGTGGAGGCAGTGTAATAGTCTTTTTGGTCATACAGATAGGTGGAGGCAGTGTAACAGTCTTTTTGGCTCCTCGTACCTGTCGAGAACACCGGCACAAGATATGTGAACATCCTATGATTCTGTTTCTGCACAATGATGCCATCTTTCAACAGGATAATGCCACACAACATACTTCCCGAGTGGCGACCAATTGACTCCAGGAGCATTCAAGTGAGTTTACCACACTCGAATGGCCCCTCGATTGCCAGACCTCAACCCCATTGGGACAAATTGGAAAGATCTGTTTGATACCGCCAATCCCCACCGGCCATCAATATGGATGCTCTGCAATAGGCGATCCTCGCTTAATGGGCGACAGTACCACCTCCGTGTTTTCAACACCTCATTGAATCCTTACCAATATGTCTGGTTGCTGTTGTGAGGGCAAAAGTTGGAGCTACAGGTTATTTGGTAGGTGTATATAATGATTTTTCCATTCAGTTTATGTTAAGGGCATCTATTGAACTGAATTTGATTGCTTTGAAGAGGAAACTTATGGCAATTTCCTTCATAACCTTTCTTGGGCAAATCTTAACGTATCATAGCTTAACTGGTAGAGCAACTGTTACATAACAGCATGTTTTTACTCAACGAAATTAAGGACACCTGATTCAAAAAAGATAGTTTTTCTTAAAGAAATTTCGATCACATGGTCCGAAAAAGATATTTTATCCAATAAAATTCCGGATACATGGTGGAAAAAGGGATATTTTTATTCAACCAACTTCTGGACATTTTGGTCCAACAAAGAATGTGTTTGGTTCAGCCAAATTTCGAACACACAACGGATATTTTTGATGCATAAATATATATGGGCCATCAAATTGTATTTTTCAATAAAGTTGCAGACACATGGTGCAATAAAAGTTTTGTTCAATAACGTTTCAGACACGTGGTCGAACAAAGGATGTTTCTGTTGAATAATATAGGTTCACCAAAAATTAATATTTTTTTCCTTAACCCAATATAATCTTGATGCTTCACGTTTTCTTTTGTTTTCGAAAGCATATCATTTATTTTCATATATTAATATGTAAAACATTTTTTACATAATAAGATCTCTAATTTTTCGTTTGCCGGTATTCTTAGTTGTATTTTGGTATGATTGCTCTGTTTGCAACTGTGATCATTAATGACCGTCTCGACCTCAATTATATTTTGAAACAATTATTGCCTTTTCCCCTCACCCAGGGGAGCTCAGTCGGTCGCTCGCCAGATTCGTAATCTGTAGTTCCCAGGTTCGAGTCCCAGCTGGGTCAGCGTTGAGATTTATCTCCGCGAAATTCCCCGCCCTGCCCACGGTCAGTAGGGGACACCGATGGGCTTGGAAAGACCGCCGTCCGTCGGATGGGACGTTATAAGTCGTGACCCCATGTACGGGAGAGCCATACCCTGTGCACGTTAAAGAACACGCTGGATGACCTTAACGGGAGACTACCATCTGTCTCTCATTAGCTGTTCCAGTGGGTCCCCTCCCCCAACTTTCTCTGAGCCTTCGTGATCCTTGTGATTTGGCCATTTAGCCCATGGTGTGCAAAAAAGTGCCGCTCAGAGGTAAAACAACCCAACCAACCCCTCACCCAGAGACCAAGCGACGGATTCTGTGCGCTTTTTTAAGCTTTGCTTGCCTATCTCATGAATATTTCGATAGATAAAAAACAAAACTTAATTATGATTTAATTAGTTGAGCTCCAATAGATTGAATTGCTCTCCATGTTAGGAAATACTTCTTCTCATAATTGAAATATTTAATTTTTCCTTATAAGGTCATTATACTTAATCATCTCACTTTGCATAATTTGTAATTTTAATAGTTGTAGAGTTATGAACATAATTGTGTTTTAAAATGAGCTCTTCTAGTTTAAGAACTGTAATTATTCGTTTTATGGATGTTGCCTAATTAGCAAGGGAACACTAGATTATTTTTAACCAACTGCACACTGTGTTACTCCTTTTGATATCTCGATATCCTATCTTCTTCCTAAACCTCGGATATTTCCGCTGAAACACTAAATTTTTTGTATGTTCCCGGATTTTCTTGTGCTGCCATCTACCGACTACAGTATTAAATAAGAAATCATTCTTTCATATGATTATTTCCTGAAAATTCTAATCCTGATATTTTGTGAGCACGTAAAAAAATGCAAATAAAATAAAACAGGGCAAAATTAATCGAATTACCTATATATAAAACATTTCAATGCAGTGTGTCTGAAATAAATTGCAAAACAAATATGATTTCACCATTAAATATTTGCCATGTAATATTTCACAGTTTCATTCAACAGATGGCACCACTTCTTTCTCTATCTGATCTATCTGGTGTAGAGAGCCCTCATTGGAGTCTAATTTCACCACGATCTTACAACACCTTGAACCTAGATGTGTATGATCCATATTAGTAATTCTCAACATATCTAATGGCCAGGAAGGCTACACGAATATGTTCCAGCTCTCCTGAGGTTGAGATGGAAAGCAGTAGGGCCGAACCTACGCATAAGCTAACTGAGCAACAGCTTAGAGCCTCACGATATGAAGAGCCTCAAAGAAATGTATTTCAAGTTTTATTGCATTACGATGTTTATTTTAATCTTTAATCTATTGTGCAAACAGTGTTTATCTTTTCTTACCAATGCTAGAATAATGTTTTCACCACATCAGTTTCGTATTTGTTTTTCAATGTTCCCCTCAATTAGAAAAAGGGTATGGCTCTCAAAACGCCTGAAAACGCTCTCAAACCCTGAAAATGAATTAATTCTATCTTCCGACTTCGAATGAGAGAAGGAGATAATAAATAAAAAATAAATAAATACCCCCTCAAGCAGCTGCTTGCCACAGAGGTCTGACAGGAGCCTGTCAGTTTAATACGCCAGAGTAGAAGGACTGTAAGGATGGTGGGACCTAAGCAGAAAGACAACCAAACATCCATGCATTACCGAGTCTGGATCCCTTTTTTTCACTTTGAGTAATCGTAAAAACTCTATTAATATCCCATACAACCACTGACCTCCGCAGAGCATCGTAAGTTCTCTGAGATGATAAATCGATATCTTACGGACATCTTTTGGATATTTAGTGTATATTTGAAATCAACATCTTAGCTACGTTGGGTTGGGTTGTTTTACTTCTGAGCGGCACTTTTTTGCACACCATGGACTAAATGGCCAGGTCACATGGACCCCGAAGGCTCAGAGAAGGTTGGGGGAGGGGGCCCACTGGAACAGCTGTTGGGAGACAGATGGTAGCCTCCCGTCAAGGCCATCCAGCGTGTTCTTTAACGTGCACAGAGTATGGCTCTCCCACACACGGGGACACGGCTTAACGTCCCATCCGACGGACGGCGGCCTTTCCAAGCCCATCGGTATCCCCTATTGACCGAGGGCAGGGCGGCATCTTAGCTACATTCCACAGTTTAAATATGCATCAAATTTCAACCACATAAGTAAAATGTTTTCAACAGCATTTACCAACTTTTCTGAGCGCAGCGTTGCCTTTTACTAGTATTATTTTAAAAATCCCTCCCTTTATTGAGAAATATATTCCACCTCCCCTACCTTTACCGAAATATAACTAATTTTTCTCGTATAAAAGTAGCTCAAAACTAGATGTCGGCAGCTATCTGCGTTATTGATTTGCCGCACAAAACTCTTCCTTTGTATACCATTGATTTACAATATCAGTTTAAATTTTGTTATTTCCCAAATTTTACACTTTTTAATCGGGGAAATTCTAATTATGCAAGATACAGAGAATGCGAAAAAAACTGTGTTGAATAAATAGTAAAAGGTTTATTGGTACCTATTCAACATACACAAAATTGTTAACGTGCCACTGACAAAAAGCGTTATACACTGGTTCGCATAAATTAAGGAAAAATGAGAAAATCGATATAATTCGCCAACAAATTGTGCGATCCTCACCAAACTTTTTCATGTAACTAGTAAAGTAATGCCGAATGAGCATATCGTATACAAATTTTCTAGGTTTCGACAATTTGCGTAATCGGATAGCGACATAAAAACGGGTGTTTTGGAGTGAATCGTTATTTTGTGTTGAAAATGTGAGTAAAGAAATTCGAAATAGCCATTTTGTAGGAATGACCTCGAGACATCATTTGCCAAATGAACTGCGATGGAGAGCTATTGGTCGGCTCGAATCAGGCCAAAGTCAGTCAGACATGGTACGATGGATGAATTTGAGTCCTGTGGTCCATAGACTGTGGAATCAATTTCTTAGCATTGATTCCGGATCTTGGAGGTTTAGTCGTGGAAGGGCTAGAGTTACGACCGCTGTACAAGACCGATATCTGTGATTAACAGCACAAAGGAGCAGGACGTCTACTCCTCTCTTGCAGGAGCCACTGGGAGGGTAGTATCAGCTTCTACTGTGTAGAAGCTGATACAACCCTCCCAGTGGCTCCTGCAAGAAGGCTTCTGATCTGTACGCTAGAAGGCCAGTAATTTGTATACCCTTCACGTCACGTCACATTTGAGAGCAGTTTAATAGGGCACACACGAATGTTAACTGGATAGAAGAGCTATGGAGGTCCGCACTCTTCACAGATGAGTTCAAATATTGCTTGCAGAGTGATTCCGGACATTTTTAACATGGAGAAAACGAGGTACCCGCCATCATTCCAGTAACATCCGTCAAAGAGATAGTTACGGAGGAGGTAGCATTTTCTTAGGTGGATGCACAGACCTCTATGTGTTGATGAGTAGGAACCTCAATGCTCCAAGGTAGAGATGACATCCTGGACCCTTATGCACGTCCTTACGTTGGTGTAATAGGTGAAACATTCATCTTTCAAGACGATAACGCTCGTCCACACAGAGCTCGACTAGTGGAACAATACCTTCAATAGGAGACCATTATGCGCATGGAGTGGCCAGCTCAATCTTCCGACCTAACTCCGATTGAGCAGGTGTGGGATGCTCTAGGGAGACGTGTTGCTACCCTCAACCCGCCACCTGAAACAAAGGGGGAGATATATTACTGCTTTAAAGAAAAAATGGTCATTACTCTCTACTGAGCTGATTCACAACATCATAAACAGCATGGAACATTGCTGTCGTGCTTGTGTAGCTGTTAGAGGTGACCACACTCCTTATTAAAGAACTTTTCCCATTGCATTCTGACACCACATTTTTCGACAAGTTCCTATAAATGTTATTGTTTGACGAAAAATGTTTCTAGTTTAAAATATTTTATGCCGTTCTAAAACTAGTATTGTAATTCATGTTTTCATCGAATTTCATTAAAATCATTCATATAGTTTTTTGTTTTTTATAATTTTCCTGAGTTTTTCCTTAATTTATGGAAATCAGTGTATATCAATAGACAATACTTATCAATCCTTTTAACTATTAAGCCTCTTAGTCAAAGGCCAAGAGTATTCTTTCCCTATAGTCATTTAATCTTCAAGATGATCCAAATATTTCAAATTCTGTTGAACTACTCAGAGTCTTGAAAGAATTTCAGCGTCTCTAAAGTAAAGTTTTCTGATGTTATGGTCCTCCTGTTCAAGAATTGAGGATAGACTTAGTTCCTTTACGTTTAATTTAGCAAGATTTTCAATTAAATATTTCTCTGATTCGAGTAGAGGTTACAGTTCAGTAGCACACCTGAGATATTCTTTTTAGTTCGTCAAGTATAGCAGTTTGGTGAAGGAAGTTTTCGCATTTTCAAAAGCGAATTATTTAAAGTTGTTTTAGTTCCAAGTCTTGTTAAATATGAAATTTGCTTTTGTCAAGAGTTTTTCGTCCTCTGGGAGAACTCTATTTTTGATAATTCTTCGATGATTGAGCTTCAAGTCAGAGTAAATAGGAAAATAAGTACTTGTCTTTGAAAAATGAGCTTAAAACATACTGGTTAAAGGTTATTAGTGAACTTTTTCTCAATGGCACGGTTAATACTGCCATAAGTAAGGCATGCTATTTTTAAAGAAACTAAACATGCTAGAGATGCATAATGATAATACAAGTTAAAAAGCAGATCCAATCATACTGTAGCCAATGAGATGCAGCACATTCAAACACTGCTCTTAACGAATATCCCAAGATGCAATTTGGCGACCGATGACTTCACAGGGTCGCACTCTCTCCAGTTTTTCTCGACTTTATGGTTAGATCACCGTTTCTAAATCCATGATCTGCACATTTACTTCTGGTGTTGGAACTAAATACAGTAAACCACTGTTAGTCCGGATGAAAAAGGGAAAGGAGGGGTACGGATTAGTGAATAATACGGATTAGAGAAACAAAAGATGGCTCTAAAAGCTTTAAACGCAAATGAATGGAAAATTTAGAGTACTGATCTTATAAATGAATAATATGTATTAAATATGTAGGTAAATGCAGAGTCACTCTCTCAATTTAAAATATCGAGTTTCTATTTCAAACAAACGCTAAAATTTGAGTATCAAAGAAATAAAAAATCTGAAATTGCACTTTTTAGTCTTTATTTTCAAAGATAGAAAAAGGAGAGCATATTTATTCATTTATAGATAACTCAAAAATTTTCGAAGTGTTCAGGAATAATGGCTCTGAAATCTATACCAAATTCTTTAGTAATTGCTTTTCAGAAACGCCTTTCTCAGGTTATTCTATCACTTTCAACTTGTTTACGATAATTAAAGTTACATTTCTTTTTTTATACGACTTCAACTGATTTAGACCTATAAATAGATAAAATATTTTAACTAAATTATTGCTCAACGCACTCAAGAAACGTATTTCATTTGCAGTGTTCAATGGTATTGTTCGCTCTGTGAGGGACTGGCATTATTACTTATAACGCATAATTTGCATTCTGCTATTTAAAGTCCGTCAATCCGAATTAGCCGACACCAGAAGCAGCTGTATCCGGACTAGTGATCGTTTACTCTATTGCATTTATAGCCTGACTCAAAATGCACATTCTGATGATAAAATAAAAATTCTTAACGCCCATTAAAAGGAAAAAAATTTGAATTAAATTTAATCAAATTAATATCATGCTTTTGACAAACTATAAATAAAATTAATTAGTGGAACCAATACGAAATTATTTCGAACCGAGAATAATTAGTTAAAATGAATGACAAAACCCAGATGCTCCTCTATGCATTGACAGCATATCTATAGTATATATAATCTATAGTGATAATGCCAAAATCTCCACTATCTAAGTCGAAGACAACAAGCACCATATAGATACAGTTCACCCCACGACTACCTATGGCGAACAGTATTATAGAAGTAAAGTCTATCCATCAGTCAAAACCTAAATTTAATCTGCGCCCAGGTTAGCCACAAACAAGGATATATAGATCCAAGTTGCATCGTCTCCCGTAGCCACAAACAAGGATATATAGATTCAAGTTGCATCGTCTCCCGTAGCCACAAACAAGGATATATAGATCCAAGTTTCATCGGCTCCCGTGGTGGGAACTCTTAGTCCGGTCTACCCAGGCCCTTCCATCGGGGCCCCGTCCGACTTAGGCACTCCCCAATACCAGTCAGCGGAGCCCTCAACTTCACAAAGGCCCTCAAGCCCCCCCCCCCCACCACCACCACCACCACAACAAGGTGGTTCCCTCTCGGGGGGTGCAAGGAACATTATGCAAAGGAACAATCTTTTGATTGATATAGATATCGAATGCTTTAATTAAACTGTTGATAAATAGGAATTAGAAGAATACGTTATTGCCTCTGGCCAATAGATGCTCGTTTTCAAATATGATGATGTTTTTCATTTTCCTGAAATTTGTACCATTTAACAGAAGTAATTTGTACTAATAGATGAGTGGGAAAATGTAAATGGTGATATATTATAAGACCAATAGAAAGTAAAAAGATTTTCTCCTTTATCTCTTAAATGAAAAGTTGTGTTTTCTCATCCCTAGGATTAAGGGACAAATTAGTCAACGTAAACTCGTTGACATAGGCCGTGGCTGGGTCTCCTATGTAAGATTTGTTCGGTCTTATTTAAGGGCAAAACAAAAAAGGGAAAAAAAATAAAAGTAGAGAAATTAAATATATATATTTATGAATTTAAACCTTGAGTTCCAAAATAATAATTAGTAACAATAATTCTAAAATAATGTAATTTATTAGAAATGTATGAATGAAAACATTTATATAAGCTAAATTCAATCAACACAAATCTTCATCAGTACGAAAACAAACCTTTAAAAGAACATAACACCTTTTTATTATTTCTACAAAGAGATGTTTCCTCTATAATTCTAACTCAAAGCATAAAATAAAGTTTTTTACAATAGTCGATAAGTGCACAATCATATTTGTGAGCAAACCTGCAATCTGTACAGAATAACCTTACCAATTCCTGAGCAAACGAAATATAGCTTTGCATCAATTAATGAACTCTTCCTACAGAACAGTTGAGATCAGTTTTGTTTATTCGACTAACATGTAATATCCTTAGCCATATCTTTAAGTGTCCTAAGCATCCTTCTTTTTCTTACCAGTCCACTAACAGGATCAACACTAATAAACTTATTTAAGCTCCCGCGCATACACCACATAAAAATATTTCTTTTTTAAACCATCGTTTGCAGACTAAATCAAACTACGTGTTCCTTCACACTCAAATACCTCTCAATTACAACAACTTATTCTTTATTTTTTTTTAAGTTAAGATGGTTCGAAGTGGTTAGCACGTTGTAGTTCACGCGAGCATCAAGACATCACGGTCATATCACGGTTTCATTATTGCTCGTTGATCTGTCGTAATAACATATAAATTTTGAGTGAATTAGTTTTTTTCGCTAACGTTTTCACTTTATCATCTGTCTGTCTGTCCATCTGTAGATAATCAAGTTTTTTGGTTTCTAGTGATAAATGAAAAATCTTTGTCCTTTGGATAGGTATTGATGGAATATTACGATCTGCATTTTCGGAATCTCCCATTAACTATAATTGCGCCTGCTAAAAGTGGAAATTTTTGAAAATTGCAAAAATTAAACGAATGTTGGAAGCGATATAATTATGTTTGAAATTTGCAATTTTGGTGATTAAATGGGAGGGTCACGTAGTTTGTAATGACAGCAATAATTTTTCCCCCTTACTCCCAAAGGGGGTGGAAAAATGCACATTTTTATTTATAGAGACAATCATTCTGTTTGAATGCGATAGGTATTAATGAAATATTACGATTCACACTTTCCAAATTTCCCAATAATGTTAATTTCCCAATAAAATAAATCCCCATCGGTGAAAAATTTTGAAAGTTTCAAAATATCAACGAATGTTATAAGCGATCTATTTGCGCTAGAATTATAATTTAATGGTGGAGTATGATGGTCAAGAAATTTACAATGGCAGCAACATTTTCCCTTCACCGCAAGGATATGTGAAAAACCCAACTTTTCATTTTAAGAGATTAAAATAAAATTTTTGTTGAGCGGAATAGACACCAGTAAAAGATTCTTGAGAATTTTAAAATTATTACTAACTTTTTAAAATAAATATCAATTGGTTCAGTTTTAACCAAGAATATTCTAATTAAAGCACATATGAATATAAATTACACTTCTGTTACTATATAATCTGGATATCTGTTCTTGATCTTCTAACACGAAAATTTCAAATTTCTTGCAGAAATATATCGTTTGCAATACGACTTAAAATTTTATATTTTCTACATTTAGCGCCCTCTAACGATGTAAATTACAGTCCCTTTTTTGAAGGATTTGAAATATATGAATCATGTAATTTGTTTGTACCCATTCAACTCAAAAATAATTTTTCATTTATATCTTAAAACAAAAAGTTGAGAAAGAATGGGACAGTTTTAAAAAGATTTTCTTGGAATTAACAGTATTATTTTGGGGAAAAAAGAGCAGAGGAGATAAAATTATTTGAGTGATAAGGCACTGGAGCATATTTGGAAATAAAGAAATGCAGGAATGTCCATAATCAATATCCTACTTGTCCTAACATAAAGCTTTACAAAGAGCTTAATAAACGTGTAACAGTTAGCAGCTGATAAGAATCTTTGGCTTGATGGCTTGACTGACAAAGCCGAAGAAGCAGCTAGACAGCGTAACAGCAGAGAGTTGTAAAACATAGTTCATGTTTTCTGTGGGAAAAAACGGACAGCTATACGGGGATTGAAGTCAAGGTAAGGTTATTGAAGGTGAGGATTCTGTCATGGCTAGGTGGGCTGAGCATTTCAGTGATATTCTTAAAAATGTGGTTAGTTCTACTACCATTGTTTGTAATGATGATAGATGTATTACTGGCTTGTTAATTTTTACACTTCTAACAAATTTTACATTATTACTCCTGTTGCAAGTGCCAACTGTGCATCGAACAACATTGTGCACTCTCACAGACTCCGTAGTTGCAACTTGCTGGTATTTACGGAAAAGCGTTAATTCACTTCTCAGGTTGGTTTCAATCATCTGTTTCATTAGGGACGGGTTGGCTCAGTCGGTAGCGCACCAAGCTCGTAATCTGCAGTTTCCAGTTCCGGTTTCAGTCTTGGTCAGCGTTGAGATTTATCTCCGCATAACTTCCCGTCCTTCCGATGGTCACTACGGGACACCGACAGGCTTGTGAAGGCCGCCGTCCCTTGAATGGAACATTAAACCGTGGCACCGTGTGCAGGAGGTCCATTCCCTGTGCACATTAAGGAACAGGATGAATGACATTGACGGGATTCTACCATCTGTCTCCCAACAGCTGTTCCAATGGTCTCCTCAACCAACCTTCTCTGAGCCTTTGGGTTCCTTATGGTCTGACCATTTAGCCAATGTTGGCGCTTTATCACAATCTGAAGTTATTTTGCTATTTCTAAAAACTACATGAATCTCCAGGTGTAGATGAAATTATTACTGAAATGTTTAGAGCTGGGAGTGTTTCTGTTATCACATGGCTGACTGAAATTTGGCATTTCTTTCACGATAAAGACATTGTTCCTAAAGATTTTACCAGAGCCATAATTATCCCTATTTTTTAAAAAAACAGTGATCACAGTTTTTGTGATAACTACAGAGGTATAAGCCTACTTCCTTTTCCAGGTAAAGTTCTTTGTATGATTTTGCTTAACAGAATTAAAAATCTGGCTAACGGACAATTGCCTGATGAGCAGTGTGGATTCAGAAGTGGTAGAGAATATGTAGATGAAATATTTTCACTTAGACAGATACTTGAGGAATGTTTAGAGTTTCAGAAACCTGTGGTTACTAGCTTTGTAGATTTCAAAAAGACTTTTGACTCTATTGACCGTCATAATTTCTGATTATCTTGAGATTTTTTGACATACCTGACAAGTTAGTTAGCATAATGAAAGCTCTATAATAACACATTGAGTCATGTGTGATAGCAATTGGTTTAGCATTACTTCTGGTGTTGGACAATGGTGCATTCTGTTTGCTTTTCTCTTTAGTTTGGTTATTGGTTATGTTATGCGAAATTCACGGCAAAGGAAAGGTTTTGGGCTTAAATGGTCTAGAGATTTGAAAATGTCTGATTTGATTATACTGATGAGTTAGCACTTTTGGCAAATGGGAGGGAGATAAACTCTTTTTATTCGAGCTGCTGATGATACTGGTAGTAGAGTAAGTTAGTGATAAACAGAGAGGAAACTAAAGTGATAAAAATTGGTCGGCAGGCTGTGGTTCAGTTAATCGAATAATTGCAATAAAGAGCAAGTGTCTCAGTTTAATTATCTTGGGAGCTATGTAATCGATACTGGTGACGTGTGGCATGTGATAAACAGAAAAATTGGGATTGCTGCTGACATTTTTAGGAATCTGTGGAGAATGGAGAAATAGGGTAAACAACTAAAGACTAAAATTAGACTGTGTAATAGTTTGGTTCTTTCTAGAGGTTGTTATGGTAGTGAAACTTGGACGCTTTGTAAATATGATAACAGGAAACAGGATGCTTTTGATTCTAGATGCTTATGCAGCATTTTGGGGACTTTGTAAGTAACAATGAGGTTAGGCAAATGAGTCGGTAACCTCCTTTGAGCAGCATATTGTGCAGAGAGAGACTCTGTTGGCTTGGTCATGTTGTCCGTAGCATAACTATAGATTAACGAATAAGGCTCTGAACAATGTGCCTAAAGGACTCAGAAAGAGAGGCAAGTCCTAGGATGCGATGGGCAGACAATATCAAACAGGGTCTTATTAGAATTGGTCTACAGTGGTCAGATGCAGCTCAGGAGAAATGTGTTTGGAAAACTAAATTGCACAATCTGGTTGGACCTGCATAGCCCATGGCTGCTTGAGGATGATGATCATGAGTTAATTGTTATTTGCATAATAGAGTTCAAGATTTAAATAGACTTGATATATACACTGGTTTCCATAAATCGAGGAAAATCCCTAAGTTAAGTCAATGGGAAGCTAACTTCAAAGCTCTATAACTTCTAAAATGTTTTTTTTTTGTTTTGAAAAATGCATTACAGCTAAAAATCTTAATTAAATGAATCAATATCTAGATTTTCAACAATATTCGTTAAGTATTTAATGAGTTATAGAAGTTTGAATATTTAGCGATAAAAATGGCAGCTAATACCTGTTAATTCGCCACTAGTTAAGTACCACAGTTTGGGAACCGGTGAAGTGCATTGATAACTGAAGCGTGCATTGATAACTGAAGCGTGCATTGTGATTCCACGGTAGTCCACTAGAGATGGATCCCCCTTCTTTTCTAAGGAAAATACAGCTGCTAGGCAGTTGTTATTCGTGGCCTTGTCCTAGTTTACTGACTGGCATTTATCAATAAAGACACTTTTGCAAATGGCTTTGACGTGCAGAGCAAAAGCTGTACAAATTGGAGAGAGATCGTTATACGAGAGGGGCGGTGTATGGTAGTAGTGGGTGCACCTTTGACAGCAGTGTGTATTATTGAATTCAGAGTAGTAAGAGCAATTTTCTTGCCCGATGTAAGTTTTAAACCATATCGTGGGACACATGCAAGTTTATAGAAAAGGGTGTTCATACAGTCGCTCAAAAAAATATCCGAACACTGTGGTTGATTACAGAATTCAGAAAAAATATCTGGCAACGATTTTTTCACAGTGTTCGGATATTTTTTTGAGCGACTGTACCATTTAAAAGTTAAGTAAAAGGAAGCAACTCGTGATTTATGAAAATGCAGAGAAAGTTTTAAGTGTTAGGAAAACTTTCAAAATTCATCGAAACAAGAATTTTATCTTACATTTTATTTACATTTCAGCATTCAAGGATTTCATAGTGATAGTGTGTTTATTTTTATTTCAATAACTATTAAATGGTTACGACGATCAGTTCATTCATAATTAAAATATTTCTTCGAGCGAAATTACACCTGAAGTTCGAAGGCAAAAATGAAAAAGTCAGTGTAAAATGTGGCATTTTTTTACGAACTTTTCATAGTTCTTAGTTTATGAAATTTGTCTCAGGAAATCAAAAAAGATGCAAAATAAAAATATATGAAAAATAATATCTTAATATTCCTAAAAGTCCAAATCCATTAAAATCCATTAAAAAAATCTTTACAATTTTATTTAAAAATTGTACAAACGTTACACTAGTGAAAATAGTTAGGGTTGGGTTGTTTTACCTCTGAGCTGCACTTTTTTTGCACACCATGGGCTAAATGGCCAGGTCACATGGACCCCGAAGGCTCAGAGAAGGTTGTGGGAGGGGACCCACTGGAACAGCTGTTGGGAGACAGATGGTAGCCTCCTGTCAAGGCCATCCAGCGTGTTCTTTAACTTGCACAGGGTATGGCTCTCCCGCACATGGGGCCACGGCTTAACGTCCCATCCGACGGACGGCGGCCTTTCCAAGCCCATCGGTGTCCCCTACTGACCGTGGGCAGGGCGGGGAATTTTGCGGAGATAAATCTCAACGCTGATCCAGCTGGGACTCGAACCTGGGAACTACAGATTACGAGCCTGGCGCGCTACCAACTGAGCCACCCCCGCACCTGAAAATAGTTAGGGAACAATGCGCATGTTACGCTAATGAAAAATCACATTTAAAGCTCCCTAACCTTCGAAATACGTTGCCTATCCAAAAGATGGGAAACCGTGCACTAATTACCATAACATGCGCATTTTTCCTGTGATAAATATTGAGATGTCGGTCGTCCGACCAGGCTATCTTTTTCTCCTCAACAGTCCACTGTTGATGTTCCTGTGCCCACTGGAGACGCGCTTTCGTGTCCTTCGCTGATATCTGCACTCGAAATGATCGGCGGTTGTTGTAGCCCATTCTCGAAAAGGTGCGATAGTGGTGTGTCCGGAGATGAGTTACTGTACACCAGTGTTTAATTCTGCTGTCATTTGCCTGGTTGTGGCCCGTCTGTTCATTGCACGATTCTTGCTAGTTTCTTTTGATCACTCTGATCCACAAGCTGCTGCCTTCCACAGGATCACTGGTAGTATTTTACTTTTCGCATCATTCTCGGTAAACCCTTGAAACAGTTATGCGTGAAAAGCCCAAGGTGACGCCCGTTTGGAAGATGCCAGAACCGGCATGCCGAACAACAACTATCATATCACGTTCAAAGTCCCTCAGGTCGGTTGTTTTGCCCATTTTAACGCTCAATCTAACTCTGCTGATGCTCGAAGAGATGGTCTGCCTGATTTATACCACACACAGCAGTCATGTGACGTATTACATGTTGGGTTGGGTTGTTTTACCTCTGAGCGCCACTTTTTTGCACATCATGGGCTAAATGGCCAGGTCACATGGACCCCGAAGGCTCACAGAAGGTTGGGGGAGGGGACCCACTGGAACAGCTGTTTGGAGACAGATGGTAGCCTCCCGTCAAGGCCATCCAGCGTGTTCTTTAACGTGCACAGGGTATGGTTCTCCCGCACACGGGGCCACGGCTTAACGTCCCATGCGAAGGACGGCGGCCTTTCCAAGCCCATCGGTGTCCCCTACTGACCGTGGGCAGGGCGGGGAATAGACATTTCAGTGTAGAACGCCTATGCAAAGGACAAGGTCATACTTTACAGTCACAGGATCTTTGAGCTGTCTTCAATACAAGCAGGATAGCCACTGGTCAACACTGAATCACGATATGGCAAAGACGTTTCTCGATCGGCTGATACAACCACAGCCAAAACTATAAAAATTCACAAGACTGTCCAGGGCTATCTCAAAAGTGTATACAATATTGAACTCAGAGAAATAGAGGCAATTATACTTGTCCAATATAAGTTTTAAAACAAATCGTAGGACACATGTAAGTTTATAAAAAAAAAGGTTACTTACACAGTTAGAAAATAAGTAAAACTAAGCAACAGAAAACCAATATTTCATCATTAAAATAAGTTGGTGTTACCTCTTAAGCGCGTTAGCAGATGGAGACTCGACTTCTGGTGGAATTAATTGTGACAGATATCTGATATTACAGGAGAATAACGTTGCAGGGGCTAGAGATCATAAAGCCCTGCAGAGGAATGCGAGATCAAATCCACGTTCAACTCTGCACCAAATGACAATTAATTTTAACAGAGGCTGAAAGCAACTTATTGCAACTAGAATAATATTCAGGGAAATGATATATTTGAGAATCGGAAGTTTGTGTCCTATTCGAAAACCTTTTGTGTTCTCTAAAAAAAAGGATCTCAAAACGTTTACCGGGGAAGGGTCGACGCCATTCCGATATATATTTGGGGGTGAGGGGATGGCATTGTCCACTTGGCAGACTTTCTTGATCCGTTGCTACTTTGGATAGATTTAGAAAATCAACAGAAACTCTTAATGGTATATCAGCACTAGGGAAGATCTGATCAATAACCATCCTAAATTACATGGAATGTGACTGTCAAAGTTATAAAGACCCTTTGATGGATGGCGGCATTTCCATCGCATTGGTGTTCGCTTTCTCATCGGTAGCGCGCCAGGCTCGTAATCTGTAGTTCCCAGGTTCGAGTCCCAGCTGGGTCAGCGTTGAGATTTATCTCCGCAAAATTCCCCGTCCTGCCCACGGTCAGTAGGGGACACCGATGGGCTTGGAAAGGCCGCCGTCCGTCGGATGGGACGTTAAGCCGTGGCCCCGTGTGCGGGAGAGCCATACCCTGTGCACGTTAAAGAACACGCTGGATGGCCTTGACGGGAGGCTACCATCTGTCTCCCAACAGCTGTTCCAGTGGGTCCCCTCCCCCAACCTTCTCTGAGCCATCGGGGTCCATGTGACCTGGCCATTTAGCCCATGGTGTGCAAAAAAGTGCCGCTCAGAGGTAAAACAACCCAACCCAACTCGCTTTCTCATCAATGGATAAACGAGATTAAATGAAATAAAATAATAAATACCCCACTCAAGCACCTGCGTGCCACAGAGGTCTGATAGGAGACTGTCAGTTTATATGACATAGTAGAACATCTGAGAGGATGGCGGGACCTCAGCAGAAAAACGTCACAAACGTCCATAGCAGAAATAAATCTCAACACACGAACATTTGGGACTCGAACTTGGAAACTGCAGATTGAGAGTCTCGTGTTCTGCCGACTGACTTCTCCAACTGTCTTTCAAGAACAGTCAAATTCCGATAACACGGAGCTGTCGGGACTTGAGTGGTGATGGATCATTGGATGTTCTTGACTATTGGATGATATTAAATCCTCCTGATGAAGGTTAATGTTTTCTCTTTCCCCCTCTACAACCTCTGCTATTTCTGTTCGCATTAGGAGCCACTATATGTGATGGAAGGTTTAAAAAATATAAACATAAAGCATGGTAAACAAAGTTTTTGCTTTCGAAAGCGCGGAAAATGACGGGATGACAACGGATTCGTTCCGTAAGTCCTGTGGTTCTTCGGATGACTGATTATCTGGTGTTCCGAACTATAAGAACTCTGTCTATCGTAATTTTATTTTATACTCGATGAACAGCACCCGGCGCTGCCCGGGTGTCACTTTTAATCTATGTATTTTTAATTTTATTGCACTTAAAGTAATTTTTCCAAGTACTACCTTCCCGACACTTTAGCGCAGATTCAACACGAGGAAAATTTCCTGGCGTTTGCTTGAGCCGTTGCTGCCGTCAGCGTTCTCTCTCATAGCCCATGGCTTACTTTCTGCTTAAACTATCAGTATCTTTATTTCTGCTAAGACAGATTTTGCTGCCCTGTGGCTCCCGTTATACTTGACAGCATGGTCCAAATTCTTGCGTCTTCCACCGTGTGCCCTGTGGTTGTTTTTTTTGCTACCCTGTGGCTCCCGTGATACTTGACAGCATGGTCCAAATTCTGGCACGTCTTCCACCGTGTGCCCTGTGGTTGGTTTAAAATGGTTGAAATATCAAGTTCCTACTACTTAGCCCGTGGATTCGTTCTTCGTTTCTACAAAAAATGTCACAGCTCGGGTCTCACCCTTAATCCATATATTTTGCTTTTTGCTGCACTAAAAGGTTAGTTTTGTGAGTATCCCCCTTCCTCCCGACATTTTAGCACAGTTTCAACTCGATGAATTTCCCGGTGTTGCAAAGATCATTGCTGACTCGGCGCACGCTATCATACCCCTTAGCTTCGTTGCAAAATATCCAGATTTTATTTCGACAGATTTTGGCAATCTACTGTTCCCGATGTATTTGACCGAAAGACGATGAGAATCACAGAAGACGACCCCTTCCTGACCCCGTGTTCGATTAAAAAATTAAGGTCCCTAGCTGTAACAGAACGCCTTAAATTAATAATGCCTTTGGAAACGTGGAGAATCTGGCAACGGCAGCAGATTTAAATGTTATTTTGATCCTTACGTTCACAGTTAGGGAGCTGTAAATGGCAACAATAAATCTGATAGCAAGTACCGTTTCTAGTTGCGGGGGTGGCTCCCAACAGCTGTTCCAATGGGTCCCCTCACCCAAACTTCTCCGAGCCTTCGGGGTCTATGTGACCTGGCCATTTAGTCCATGGTGTGCAAAAAAAAAGTGCCGCTCAGGTAAAACAACCCAACCCAAGTACCGTTTCCCATAGGAATAGTAAATAGTTTTGCTTGTAGCAAGCTCCCCTTTTGAAATTTCGACTTAAAATATGGCACTGTTATCCAGACCACCACCAGAAATATTCTCTAAAACTTTGAAGCGTCTATTATGATTTTCCAATGAAGTATGGCTGCCACAGGCACACAGACAAACAGACACACACACAAACATCTTCTTTATTATTATAAATTATTCTTTATTGTTAAATACTGTTTCATTATTTTAAATTCATCTTTAAAAAAAATGAACTTCCCACCTCACTATAAATAAATAAATAAATGCCCCCTCAAGCAGCTGCTTGCCACAGTCAGGTCTGACAGGAACCTGTCAGTTTATATGCCACAGTAGAAGGTCTGTGAGGATGGCAGGACCTCAGCAGAAAAACGACACATACATCCATGCCTTATCCGGGCTCGAACCCAGGTCCCGTAGATCAGTAGCCAAGCGCGCTAACCACTCGACCACGGGACGGTCCTCTCACTATAAATAGATATTTATAAATGAATAACACCTTCATTTCAAAATCGTATTTAAATGAGCAAAATTTAAATAACAGTTTCAAAAGAAAACTGTAAGCTAAAATATCTTTCCGAATTTCTAACCCCCCTCCCCCTTCAAGTTGCTGCTTGCCACAGAGGTCTGACAGGAGCCTGTCAGTTTATACGCCATAGTAAAAGGTCTGTCCCGATGGCGAGACCTCAGCAGAAAGACAGCACAAACATCCATACTATACCCAGGCATAGAGCCCAGGTTCCTTTGAACAGTAGTCAAGCACTCTAACCCCTTGACCACGGGAGCGTAATTTAAAGCAGTTTAATTTCATCATTTTTTTTATTCATTTAACGAATCTGTATTATATGTTCAGCACTTCCTCGAGATCTTCACTAAACCACAACTTCGTCTGTTAATTAATGCATCTAATGCCATCTTAAAAGGGACAGTTTATTGAAAACTGGTATAATGGTCATAACACATAACTATAAATTTCAATGGGTAAACCCTTATGTATTGTATTTAACTGATGCAGTGCTCAGACAGCTTGACTCTCTCTTAAATAGGCACGTTCCCTTTGAACGAGAGTAACTTCTTGATTTTTCTGAACAATATCAGTAAAGAGCCTATCTAGAAATTCTGGTTTCCTGATGAATAGAAACCTCCATCCAAAAATGAAAGAATATCCCATAATTGGAATACAACAGGTTGCATCTCAGTTTTAGGAAGAAAATATTGATAAAACAAGTGTGTCTAGTTTCAAGTAAAGGTAGTGTTTCTTTTCATCATTAACAAGGGAAACAATGTTATATTCAATTTATTTACAAACCAAACGGAAGTTTTATACACACATATATTTATAAATAGAGGTTCCTCCACCTTGCAACCGTCCTACAGTCCTGAACCATTTGGCCCCAGTGAGTGAGAGATCCTCCGTGGAGAGCAGTATAGGGACCAACAGTGACACGACCCATTGCTGCACTGCGACCAAGAACGCCTCTCAACATAACAGCTATCACAAGACTGGAGTCCAATAGGAACTGAGGAGGCACCACGAAATAGCATCTGTGGTTGTACAAAGGGTCTTTGCTTTCCAGCACTACTCGGGATCTTGTTGTTTTCACTTTCTGTCCTCCGCACATCAAGGTGACTTTGACGAAAGTATTACAGACATCTAATAATAGTAAAGAAACATAATTATATACTCTCTACAAATGAGATCGAACTTTACAAGTTACAACTTTAAGTTACTCATGAAGCAACAAAGGTGATAATTTATTATAAAAAATAAATAAATACTCTCTCAAAACGCTGCTTGTCATAGAGGTTTCACAGGACCAGGTCAGTTTATACGTCATAGTATAAGGTCTGTGAGGATGGCGGGACATCGGCAGAAAAACGACACAAACATCCATCATACCTTACCTGGGTTCTAACCTAGGTCTCTTCGATCAGTGACCAAGTACGCTAACTACTCGGCAACGGGATGACTACTAAAATGCAAATGTAAGAAAAAGTCTTTAGAGAAAGAGTAAACGAATATCTTGTCTAGGAGTCGTCTGTAAATAACATACGCCACGTTGCATGGCCACTGGAGAGACGCTTTAACGGAAAAAACGAGATTTTGGAAAGTAAAAATTAGTCACATATACTGCTTACGTATAAAATACTTTAGTTGCTTCCATAAGTTCATAAGATTAACGCGACTGCTCAGTAATGAGCAGAAATATTATATGTAACAATAAATCTGATTAACAAACAAATTTGCTTGATGGTTTATGGCGGTAATATGTCAAATGGACGCACACAGTTCCACGTCTTTGTCTGAGGTAGAGAGATTATATCCTTAAACACTTTTTTGGGACAGGTGAAGATTTTCAGGACCGCTGCTGATTCCAAATTTATTTTGATGGATGATAATGCACAGCAATCGACAACTTTTTCGAAAATGAAGATATTCAGTGGATGGAGTGACAATCCAATTATCCCGTCCTGAACCTTATAGAGCAGTGGCGCATAACAAGTGACTTCCCTCGAATCACTTTGGCGATTGATTATTTTTCGTGAGCAGCTTAATTTAATACCTGTATATAAATAAAAAAAATAAAAATAAATACCTCCTCAAGCAGCTGCTTGCCACAGAGGTCTGACAGGAGCCTGTCAGTTTATATGCCATAGTAGAAGGTCTGTGAGGATGGCAGGACCTCAGCAGAGAAACGACACAAACAGCCATGCCTTATCCGGGGCTCGAACCCAGGTCCCTTAGATCAGTAGTCAAGCGCGCTAACCACTCGGCCATGGGACGGCTGAAAATAAATATCCCCTCAAGCAGCTGCTTGCCACAGAGGTCTGACAGGAGCCTGTCAGTTTATATGCCACAGTAGAAGATCTGAGAGGATGGCAGGACCTCAGCAGAAAAACGACACGAAAGATGTGAAATTGAATATGAGGGCCAAAACATTACTCAAATGTTTTTATCAAATAATTTTAAAGAAAGTGCATTATATTTTACAGCAATTATTTTTCAAGAGTCTCATAAATAACATATTAATAATGCAATATTCGCATTACAAAAATTAGCATTCCAGAAATATATCTTAGAAACGAAAGAATTCAAATAGTCTTTGCAGGCAACTTAAAAACGTTGGGCAAGCCACATGTAAAATAACTTCAGAGCTAAGTGTTGGACACCGTGCTACAGAGCATACACTATGTTGAAAAAAGTGTCTGGAAACTTCCATGTTATGTGAATGGAAAGCCACTTTCAAAACTCCCTAACATTGAAAATAAACCTTTTACGCAAAAACTGTTATTGGCGATAAATTGTAGATGTCACTTAAATCTCTCTAAATATATTTCCCGCAATATCCGTTTAATATTTAAAGAATGAATGGAAGCTGAAGCATTTATCTTCAACTTTTGAGTGAGAAAACACTTCAATAGATAAACACAACTCTTGTAACAATTTGTTCACTAACATAAATTAACTATCTGAAGTATGTATGACGATTTTCAACATGACGACTTTCACATTGCCTTCTAATTGACGAAATATTAAAATATCGTCATACAAACTTCAGATATTTAATTTATGTTAGTGAACAAATTGTTACAAGAGTTGTGTTTATCTGTGAAGTGTTTTCTCACTCAAAAGTTGAAGATAAATGCTTCAGCTTCCATTCATTCTTTAAATATTTAACGAATATTGCGGGAAATATATTTAGAGAGATTTGAGTGGCATCTACAATTTATCGCCAATAACAGTTTTTGCGTAAAAGGTTTACTTTCAATGTTAGGGAGCTTTGATAGTGGCTTTCCATTCACAGAACATCGAAGTGTCCGGACACTTTTTTCAACGTAGTGTATATGGGATGCACTGGGGAGACGCATTGGAGGTAGTCAACCCTCTTCAATAATACTCCAAGAGCTCTCACCTGTTCTCCTGGAAGAGTTGAATTTACTACCACCAGACATCATGACCAGCCTGGTAAATAGTATGAAAAGTCGTTGCGATGCTTGTGTAGCTGTTCGGGATCATCATATTCCGTATTAACCTTTCTATTCTGCTGAAACGGGTCCTTTAGCTATGGACACTTCCTGCATTAGTTTACTTAATTAACCCATAGAAATCATGAAATTATTTTGCTCTATGCCTCAATGTTTATTTCGTTATATAAAAATGCATTGTCACTCCAAGTCTCATAGAATTTCATCTATGTCTGATTTTTGAGATCATCTCGAATTTGCATATTATGCTTAGCTATAAGTTATGGTGCCTCTTTAAAATACAAAGGTCATTGAAATGAAAACAGAAAAAAAATTAAATAAAAGTTGTTTTACTCAAACAAAAAGGAAAATATTCATGCCAATCTTCAATGCAGTCTCCATTACATTAAATATATGTGATGACAAGACCCACTAGTCCCGCCTAAAGCACTACCAATATAGGGAAATGCCATATTCACCACTAACTACGGTCAGGGGCAAGACACTACCATATAGATACAGCTCATCCCCGGCTACCTAATGGCTAACAGTACTATAGGAGTAAAGCTCATCCATCGGTCAAAACCTAAATTTAATCTGCGCCCCGGACCGCCACAAACAAGGATATAAAACCCAAGTTGCCTCGGCTCCCGTGACGGGAGCTCTTAGTCAGGTCCTTCCCATCTTAGCTTGTCCGACCGTTGCCCAATCCGGTCAGCATAACTTTCGATTTCATTTAGGCCCTCAAGCCCACCCACCCCCACCTCGACAAGGTGGCTCTGTATACGTTAGATATACTTTCTCCAACGATGAAGTAATGAGTGGTTTCCTTGAAAGAGGATTTTACTGGTGTGTGGTGGAGTCATTCGTGCACCGCAGTTCTGAGCTTTTCATCTGCCGAGTGCGTCTTTCGGTGCCAAACAAGGTTGCAGTCACTCGGTGTTAAGTTTACTAAATATGGAGAGAAAGATAACATCTCAAACTCCATCTCCTGTATCAGCTCCACTGTAGAACGTGAGGTGGAAGTGAGGGCATTATTATGCTGCAGTCACACGCTTTAATACTAATGAGGATAATAAACCGCACCGTTCCTTTTGAATTGCTGGCTTTAGATAATTCAGAAGCATATTACAGCACTTTGAACTTGTCAAGATTTCTCGTCTCTCTAGAGAATGTTCACGAATTACCTCTTAATGATCCAAGAATAGAGTTGGGTTGGGTTGTTTTACCTCTGAGCGGCACTTTTTTGCACACCATGGGCAAAATGGCCAGGTCACAAGGACCCCGAAGGCTCAGAGAAGGTTGGGGGAGGGGACCCACTGGAACAGCTGTTGGGAGACAGTTAGTAGTCTCCCGTCAAGGCCATCCAGCGTGTTCTTTAACGGGGTATGGCTCTCCCGCACACAGGGCCACGGCTTAACGTCCCATCCGACGGACGGCGGCCTTTTCAAGCCCATCGGTGTCCCCTACTGACCGTGGGCAGGGCGGGGAATTTTGCGGAGATAAATCTCAACGCTGACCCAGCTGGGACTCGAACCTGGGAACTACAGATTACGAGCCTGGCGCGCTACCGACTGAGCCACCCCCGCCCCTGTAAGAATAGTGTAAACTCCCAGCAAATATTAAGAATTGCGGCTCCACTGCTCCTAAACAAATTTTGCATCATCCCGGTTGAAAAACTTTGAGGTAAAGCTTCACATGCCTTGAAATTTGCTTGGTTTGTTTTACCTGGAGCTAATGATTGGTTCAGCTAGTAGTACTTCAGGCTCGTAATCTGTAGATTTCAGGTTCGAATCCCACCTGTGTCAGCATTAAGATTTATCTCTGCTGAATCTCCACACTGCCATCGGTCAGAAAGGGAGAGGGGAAAGTTTTTTTTTTTTCGTTGGGCTTGGTAAAGCTGACGTACATTGGATGGGGACATTAAGCTATGACCCCAACATACCCAGGAGAGCCATACTCTGTGCATGTTAAAGAACACATGGTATGGTCTTGACAAGAAGCTTCCATCTGTCTCCTAGCAACTATCCAGTTGTTAAGAGATAGATGCGAAAAGAAACGTCTACTAACATTCTCTGAGCCTTTGGGGTGTTTGTGACCTGGGAATTTAGTACATTGCGTGAAAAAAGTGCTGCTCAGAGGTGAGATAACCCAATCCTTGTTTTACTTCTGAGAGGGACATATTTTATCTACTTATATTTTTCCACCATATTGGCTTATGGCCTAAATGACCATATCACAAGGGCTCACAACTAAATATGGCAAGAAAATTCAATCTATAGATGTTATAAAGTTATAAGGGACAGATGGACTTTTGCTGTTAAAGCCATCCAACATGTTTTATAGCATGTAAAAGGAGCCATGTTTCAACGTCCCATCCAACGGACGCCATCTCCTTCCCACCCTCATTAGCTTTCCTTGAAGACAATAAATTTTAATCTCATATAAAATAGTAAGCTATATGATTTTCGATTCTATAGCAGAAATTTCCAAGTATATTAGTATTGCTTACCTCTGTGTATAGGGCGGAAATGATGTTTATAAACTTCTGGATCAATTCTCAGATGTCGCGCTCTAATGACATGTATGGAGAGTCGACTCTTAGGAGCAGAATAGGACAAAGACAGCAACATTTGACCAATATTGCTTATGGGCTGAAAAAAAAATGTTTAATGACTGTGAATTACTTTTCTACATTTAATATGAGAAAAAATACTTATTTCATATGATGAGAAAACGGAATTCTTACGAATCGTATGAACATAAGATGGAGTTGAATATTTTTATCCGTAAGTAGTAATATTCTGATGGTGCAAACGTCTAAATTGCCAAATCGCAAGTATCCTAAAACTCTGAATGGGGTTGTGAAACGTGACTGAAAGTTATTAAGGCAGAACACATTCAGCTTATAAGATCATCCAGCTTTTTTTCAATTCTGACTCAGCTGCAAACGGTGCTCCAACTGCATGGACTTTCGACTGTCTTAGACACGCCCAGGAAGTTCACCCATGTAAAGAGGCATAATATAGAGAGGAATTTACATTGATTCACGAATTTTACCTGACTATAAACAATATTACCTTATAAGGGCAACGTGTTGCTCCTATCATGCACCACTTCGCAATGCTACTGCTTCAGAATTCCTATTAATCCGTTTTTACACTTCTCAGATTGCCAATTGCTATGTACACATTGGAATAGAAAGAAATAACTACTCTTTCAGAGACTGTGCAATCTTTAAACCTCATTCCCATAGAACAGCAGTTCTTAAACTTCAGTTTGTGGCAGATCCTTATTTTTAGTCAACAAACATAACAGACCCTTATTTTTAGTTGACAAAACATAGAAGACCCTTATTTTTAGTCAACAAAACATAGAAGACCCTTATTTTTAGTCAACAAACATAACAGACCCTTATTTTTAGTTGACAAAACATAGAAGACCCTTATTTTTAGTAGGTAAACATAACAGGCCTATATTTTTAGTAGGCCAATAAGGCAGATTCCAGAAATATTGCTGCTACTGAAATATAAGTCTTTAGTTATTGCTTAAATTCTAAAAGAAACACGTCGAAGGACAAATACTGTAGGAAGAGATTCACAGTTTAAGAACCGCTGTTGCAGAGAGTGTATGGACTATTATACATCGGCGATTAATTAATATTATTCTCCATTTTTCAGAACTCAAAAGAAATTGGGAATCTTAGTTTAATATTCGACTGACATGTAAAAAAAAATTGCATCGCATTAAAAACTACATGCGACAGACTGACTCATTCTGTATAAATAGAATACGATAAGGGTGATTTTAATATATTTTGTATCGTTATGATACGATATAAAGTGGATTTAAGTTTGCTTTTTTTTTCAGTCAAAAGTAGGTTGTTTAATAACAAACGAACTATAAACAGTCTTAAGCATAGAGGAAAATTGAGGGAAATTTATCTTGAGCTGGGTGTGACATGAACTTATGACCCGCTGATAGCAATGTCAGGTGTTCTGGCCACTAAGTTTGTTTCAGTCGATCAAGCTCTCTTCTGATGATGGACATATGCGTTATGCCATGGCGTCAGTCACATCATTGATCTCAGAATACACATACATAGGGCTGGAGCATAGGGGGAGGGAGGGGACAATGGTCTCGCCTTTCAGAATGCTAGTAAGGGTAATAGAGGCAAAAAATTAAAGTTATTAATATTTCATGCATTCTTCAAGACATTTTTTAAAGACTGTAAAAAGGAAGGGAGGGGGAATGTTATCCTGCTTTGGAAATCCAGCCTCTTCACTCGAGTCCCCTCTTTTGCATTTTTTTTTCGGCTTAATTGTGTTTCTTCTTCACCCCACTTCCTCGATTTTTTTTAGATCCAGGCCTCCACAAACATATACAGGGAAATATCAGTATAATGAAATCAAACAAGTGACCGAAATATATTCGTTTTCCTGAAATTCAATTGTTCAGTACGTTTTTTAATGAAAAATATGTTTAAAGATAGATTTTATTGAGATCTTTAATTTATCTAAATCTCGACTTTAAATAATATTTGTTCAGTATTCAAAGTGTTATGAACGCTGGAATATTTAGCAGTTTACAGGAAAATTGTCCTTAAAATTTAATTGAAACAAGTAAAGAGATCAGTACCAGCTACTCTACTAGAGTCAACTATAATCTCGGATCTCTTAAACTGTTTTAATTAAATTGTGGGGATAATTTTTAATAGCCTGTTAAATATTCCAGCTTTCATAACTCTTTGAAAACCGAACAAATATTGTTTAAAATCGAGATTTATATAGATTTGATTGAGATCTTAATTTTATCTTTAGACATATTTTTCATTAAAAATCATATTGAAGTTATTGAGCTCTGAATGCGATTTACCACTGAGATAACATGGAACTGGTTCCATGCTATCTCAGTGGTAAAATGTATGAATGGGATTTTCTATTGAGATAACATGGAACTGATTCCATTTTTCTATTACTTGCAGACACCTAATACTGTTTAAAAAATATAAGAATGACTTACTACTGACATAGGTGTTATAGGAAGTGAGTGATTCTGTAGTTTCTGCACAGTCAATTTTCCTATAGGCACAGTGACATGTCCAATCGCATCATGTCTTCCTTGCCTGTCACAGTCGAATACACTGAGTTTGAGGAAATTGTTTCTTGAAGTTTTCCACTTGTTGCGACTTATATGGAGGACAAATTCCTCTTCGAAAATTGGGTTGAGGGAATTCTTGAAAGCTCCAGAGAGGCGAAAATTCTTTCTAGAGGATGTCACGAGAAGCTTCACAAAAGTGTCGTACGGACCCAAAGTGCCTTTCTGAGGAAGATCAGTCGCTTTTTCGAGGAAAATGGTGAGTCTGTAAAATGGAAGGAAAAAAAACTCTAAGGAGAACAACTTTTTTCAATAGTAGCAAAAAAATAGGCTAAATTGTTTTATTCATAGAGTTCACAAATACTCAATTTTTTTTATAATGTGAAACAGCTTCATATTTCGCCAGTGCAAAATTAAATTCAAAGTTATCTACAATAAGCTAGCTATGTGTGGAATAATGGAAATGAAGATAGAGATATTATCAATAAAATCTTTTTAAAACTCGATTTGTTTTGCATTTATATTCCTTCATGGTTTGAAGAGCAGTGGAAGCTGAAACACTGAAATGTAGAGAGAGAGAAACTTCTCACAAAATTGAATATTTCCAAAATAGCAAATTCTATTCTGACTCATCCAAAACTTTTTAAAGTTAAAAAAAAATAGATAAAGAAAAATAGAAAGAATTTTGAATGTCTATAAACGGACAGATAGATAGATAGACAACAAAGCGAGTATAATAGCTCGTTTTCTGAAAACAAGCTAAAATTTGGAGTAAATTGAAATAATCATCCTACAAATTTCTTTAAAGTGTTAACAGGCTAATAACCACGCGGGCTGTAGATTCAGTAGCTTCCATTGATTCCAATGTATCCGTTATTTTACCTCTGAGTGGCAATTATTTTGAAATAATGGAATAAATGGCTAGTCAAAAGACTCCAAGATTGCGAGAAGGTCAGGGGGAAGGAAACTCGGCCAGTTGTCAGGAGACAGAGAGTAGCCTACCGTATAGACCATCAAGTTTGTCTTTAAACGCGCTCATGGTATGGCTCACCTGCACATGGGGCCACGGCTTTACGACCCACCCTAAGGACAACGACCTTTACAAGCCCATGGGTGCCCTCTTTCAAACTGCAGGAATGGTGGTGGTTTAGGGAGATAAATTCCAATGTAACTATTTAATCAAGTAAGCATAGGAGAGATACTGCCACTTGTAATTATGACGATTTAGCACCTGGAGCATTATGCCCCTTTCGGTTGTTCAGTAGTATTGTCATATGGAGCCTGTGATATTCACTTCGTCCTGTACTAAGTCCTTTACGTATAAACACGGATAAAGTAATGATTATATTACACGGCAGAACTGCTACCAAAACTTCTGATGATGACGTAATAAGTCGAAACATATCCAGTAACTGTGGTGTAAATATAATTGACTCGTGTTCATAAGAAAAGGACTTACTTCACCTATTACAATAAGTAGTGACAACATCCCAGTCAACAAGCAGCGCTTCAGGTGTCCTTTGCTACGAAATCACGGTCAACGAAAATAATTCTCCAGATGCGAAGTGGACACCAAATGCAAATGGCAGTACAGGCGCTCAAAAAAAAAATATCCGAACACTATGGTTGATTACAGAATTCAGTAATCAACCATAGTGTTCGGATATTTTTTTGAGCGACTGTACCAATACTCGTATACTTTCTGACTAAACTATTCTATCGGAATCACTAGCTGCTACTACCGCTTGAATAGTAATTAACCTATTATTTATTTATTTATTTATACATCTAACAACCATGGTGATGTTAGGGCCAAACTCTTCTACATCAGTTCATTTAAAAAAAATACAAAATGTATTAAGTAAAACAAGAGAATATTTTAAATATTATATACATCAAATATATATAAGTTGTCATTATTCAATGAATTGTCATAGTTATAAAATTTAATAGTTTTATGCTTAATAAGTAAAATAAATAAATAATAGTTTAAAGTTTGAAAATAAAGATCTGAATAATAATGATATATTTAATATGTGCATACATATTACACGTAATCACTACCAAAGTCAGGCTGTGAAGGAACAAATTTCCGTTACAGAACGTTAAAGCAGAAAGACTGAATTTAATAAGTGTAACCATAGAAACTGAAATCTGATTGGTCACGCTTTCCCATTGTTTGAGGGGAAATCCGGTTATATCCTGTTAAACAATGAAGTCGCGAGCAGGAAGTTAATAAGAAAGTTGCAGCTTGCATTTCTGACGTCATCTACTGGAAAATTCAACATATCATGTAAAGTAAACTGATTTATTCCTAGTTGAGATAATTGCTGAAAATAAATTTTACGTCCTTTGTCATAATGTGAACAGTTCAATAAAATATATGAAATAGTTTCTTCACAGTTACAGTAAATACAATTTGCGCTATCTGATTTCTTTATCCTGTACAAGTAGCTGTTTAACTTTGCAGTACCAGTTCTCAATCTTAATATTTTGCAATAATTAACCTGTTAATTCAGTTGTGTTAAAATATATTATACTAGTCAAACCCACGCCAAAAGTATATATATATATACAATATGGCGGGAAACATATTGATAACTTTTGCCATAGATTAATTAATTCACTATCCAATCACATTTAAATTCCGCCAAAAGTTTGACGTCAAACGTATGTCAATCGATAACTTCATTCACCAGGTAGGCGATGGCAGTGCACAATAATCTCGGAGGCTTTTCGAGGGATCACTACTGACCCACGGCAACTAGGAATCCCATCCGTCACCCTAAGAGGGTAGAACTAAGTGCACCCCCCCCCCCAAATTTGCGACCAATTTCTCAAGATGCAGCGGAACCACGGGGAAACTGCCAGTTTCTGCCACCGATGAGGTCATATGTGTGCGCCCTCCCGCCTGGAATTACGCCTATTATAATATATAGACGATTGTAAGTGACTTACTGGCTGACTGATAGAGGATCACGTCAACTCTTACTACGATGTAGAAATGATAGAGCTCTGAAAATTTGCACCACCTTTATCTCCGGAAAAATGCGAAATTTGACCTACGATGTCAAATTAAGGTCACGTAGAGGTCAAACCGTGATCTACGAGTGTTAGAAATGAGAAAACTGTGTCTTGGGGTGTTTCGGGTTGTAGATGTCAAAAACGTCACGAAATTTCGGATCCAGAGGTCGATCCAGATATTCTTTCGAGGTCAAATATAGATCTACCAAGTGTTAGAGGACAGATAATTTATGCCTGAGGATATTTTGAGTTCTAGATTTCGGAACGTATGTCAAATTTTAGATGGAATGGATCCGAGGTCAAAGGCCAAATTCGATATTCCTGTGCTGGAGAACTAACAATTGATAAAGAGGGATATTTCCAGCAAGAGAACTCAGAAGTGAGAGGAATTTTCATATCTGGTGTCACGTCCCAGGCCAAATAGAGGTAGGAGTGACAAGCTAGTAAGCAATCGGTGCCTTTGGCACCGATTGATTTATAGTAATATGATATTTGCGAAAGTTTGTCTCTCTCTGTCTGTCTGTCAGTTTGTTCGATAAACCTCCTAAACAGTAAGAATGGCGAGTACAAAGCTAGGACCAACAACTTTCATCTACAGCTTCATCTCATTGTAGTTTAGGGACTGTAAAGGTTTCGACTCCATAAATTAGGCCCGCCACCAAAACTCGACCTGGAAACATTTGTCCATTGATAACTGTCTCCAACGATGACGTACAGCTTCATTCATAACTGTCAACTCTCCATTTATAAGGTATGCGATATATAAAACATATATAAGGTATGCATTATATATATATGATATTTATAAGGTATGCGATGGCAGCGCCCCCAGATATTTCGGACACTAGCAGCAGGTTTCATTCCAACCCACCGCAGCTAAGAACCCGTTCTATAACCCCAACGCAGAAAGACGAAGGTGGGAACACCGTAACAAATTTGGGACCGATCAGCAAGCATCTGCCGAATTACAGGAAGGCGAAAATTTCTGCCACCAGTGACTTTATCCCCGAATTAAACGAGTGTCTGTCAACCTGTTTATAATACGTCTGGAAGCCAACTACTTGAGCAACGCCGGGTGTTATTGATATTAAGTAATATTCTTAAAAGTACACTTATGTTACTAAATTGCTTAATATAACAGTCATTACATATATAGTGGATGTTCCTGTTTTAAAAAAAAGCTCGGAGTGGTTTGCGACTACGCAGCTCCATTTTCAGTAGAGTTCGATTACTGTGTGTTGTGACACATTTCTCCCTTCACTAACATTCAAATTACGGGCGAATTGCGACACAGTATCCCTTCTGTTGGCTTGTAACATACGGGATAGCCTTCGCTCATATCTAGCATCGATGAGCCGTGGTCGGTCCACACCTTGCTGGTGGTTCGTGGTTTTTCCCTCCTGTGACCACTTTTTGAAGGTACTAACCATGGCTGACTGTGAACACCCTACAAGCCTTGCCGTCTCAGAAATGATCTGACCCAGTCGTCTGACTATTACAATTTGGCTTTGTCAAACACTTAAATCGCTGTTTTTCCCATCTGAAGAACAAGAATAACACATTAACAGAGCTCAGTGTCAGGTGTTATACCGTTTCATAGCCTTCACACACGCCGTCATTTACCTGCAGTTGCTTCGATTTCCATAAAGTTGCGCTGGTTATAATGTTTTGGCTCTTTGGTGTATATATACAGGGTGATTCAGAATTAATCATCAATATTTAGTGGGGAGGAAGGGAATAAGAAAAGAAAGAGATTTCACATAGGAAAGTATGGGGGTAGACGAACGCATGGTGGTGTAGAGGGCGCTGTGTGTACACACCTCTCATACAGAAGCACAGCTGTTTGACGCGTGCAGTCAGTTGTCATTCGACAAGGTGAATTTGCAGAAGTAACATGAACCGGTATACGTGGAATGAATGTGCAGATATGCATGTAACTTACGGTGCGGCAGGAGAAAGATGTCTTCAAGCCAGGCAATTGTATGCAGCGCGCTTCCCAAACCGCCGTGTGCCACAGCATCAAATGTTTTCACGTATTCATCGCCAACTGCGTGAAACAGAATCGTTTGCTGCTAGTAATGTTAATCGAGGGAGGCGCAGATCGGCACGGACAGTCGCAGTAGAGGAAGCTGTCCTACAGGAAATCGAAGAACAACCTGGTGCTAGCACACGAGGTATGGCTAGGCAGTTTGGAATTTCGCAAGCAACAGCGTGGCGGATATTACATGATGAAGGGTTACATCCGTTTCATCTGCAAAGAGTGCAATTATTGGCAGCAGACGACCATCCCAAGCGTGTTATTTTTTGTCAGTGGTTCATGCAGAGAACAGCCGTTGATCCCAATTTCCCAACGTATGTTCTTTTCACCGATGAGGCGTTGTTCACTCGAGAGGGTGTCTTCAACACACACAATTGGCATGTGTGGGCTCATCAGAACCCACACAGTACAAGACCTGGAGCTGCGCAACAACGTTTTGCTGTCAATGTGTGGACTGGGATTGTCGGTGACTGTTTGTTGGGCCCGTATTTACTACCATCCCGTTTGGACGGTGCCAAGTACCCAACATTTCTTCAGACTGTGTTACCGGATCTTCTGAACGAGGTTCCTGATGGTAGTCTCCGGCGAATGTGGTTCCAGCATGACGGCGCTCCTGCACATTTCGCAAATGCTGTGCGTGCTTACCTACACAGTCAGTTTGGTGGTCAATGGATTGGCCGCGGTGGACCGGTTTCTTGGCCACCACGTTCACCGGATTTATCTCCAATCGATTTCTTTGTATGGGGTGCTATGAAAAACATGGTGTACGAGACCCCTGTTGATAGTGCTATGGATCTTGTAGCACGCATATCAGTTTCTGCCTCAAACATCCGGGAAATGCCAGGCATCTTCCACAGGGTCCGGCTGTCCATGCAACGCCGTTGTGAGTCATGCATTCTAGCACATGGTCGGCAGTTCGAGCACCTCTTGTAAGTCGGTACAACCAATGCAAAGAAATGTTACATGTAAGATAATAAATGTTTTTTCCTTACCACTTCCTTCTTATGTGTTCTTTCCATCATTGAACTGGTGTCATTTTGCCCTACTACATGGCATATGCGCCCATGCTTTCCTATGTGAAATCTCCTTCGTTTCTTATTACCTACCTCCCCACCAAATATTGATGATGAATTCTGAATCACCCTGTATATATACACTTTTGCTCAAAATTAAATAATAATTTAAAAACTCGTACATAACTCGAAGTATTTTTAATGGAATGCAATGAACTTTGGTAAAAAGGTTTATTATTACATTACAAATGTAAATCAAGCAGGAGAAATTCATAATCATATAATATGCATGGGTTAGGATCATAACCGTGCAATTGACATGAAGGACAGTCCAATGAACAATACTTAAAGCCTGTTACATATGACATGTGGTATGTCAATATGGAGTATGATCACCCGGGGTCATCGTAGATCACCCCTGACAGCCATGTAGCTCAAGCAACGACTCCTCATACTGTTTATGAGGGTCTTGATTAGATCTTGAGGGATTAATGACCATTTCTCGACAAAGTGTTGTTTTAAGTTCGTGGAGTGTTCTGGAAGGTGGCTGGCAAGCTACAATGCATCTGTCTAGAGCATCTCATAGATCTGGATTGGGATTGAGGTTAGGAGATCTGGGTTGTCACTCCATTTGGTGAATATCTTCCTCTTAGAGAAAATCGTCGATCACACGAGTTAGATGAGGTGGACGTTATCGTCTATAAGAATACGATATTGACCAACAGCTCGCCGGAATGGCCTAACATACAGATTCAGGAACTCGTCTCTGTACCGCAGGCCAATAACAGAGCCACTCGGAAAGGGTTGGGTTGTTTTACCTCTGAGCGGCACTTTTTTGCACATCATGGGCTAAATGGCCAGGTCACATGGACCCCGAAGGCTCAGAGAAGGTTGGGGGAGCGGACCCACTGAACAGCTGTTGGGAGACAGATGGTAGCCTCCCGTCAAGGCCATCCAGCGTGTTCTTTAACGTGCACAGGGTATGGCTCTCCCGCACACGGGCCAGAACTTAACGTCCCATCCGACGGACGGCGGCCTTTCCAAGCCCATCGGTGTCCCCTACTGACCGTGGGCAGGGCGGGGAATTTTGAGGAGATAAGTCTCAACGCTGACCCAGCTGGGACTCGAACCTGGGAACTACAGATTACTAGCCTGGCGCGCTACCGACTGAGCCACCCCTGCTCCCCACTCGGAAAGATGTGCAGGTTTGTATACCCGTTCGTCATGATTCTGCCCCAACCATCATGCCACAGTCACCAGAGTAGTTCCTTTCTCTGATGTTCGAGGGACTGTTGCCGATCCATAGTTATCTCCAGATGAGAATACGTCACGAATCAGGACTTAAGCTGAATAACGATTCATCTATGAACATAACATGTGCCCACTGGTCTGGACTTAAGTGTGATGTTGGCGACTCCACGTTAAACGAGCTCGCCGGCGGCGGGAGTTAGAGGGACACAAATAACGGGTCTCCTGGCGTGAAAGCTTGCTACTACGAGTCATTTACGTTAAGGCCTGGGAAACGCCGGGCATTAACATGCTATTACTTAACATCATTGCTAATAGTTAATATTCTTAAAAGTACTTTTATTTTACTAAATTGCTTAATACATAACAGTCATTACATCTATATATATTGGCTGCCCGTGATTTAAAAAAAGGTCTCCTGTAAACAATATGTTACGAAGTCTTCTGTAAATAATATTTCTTGAAACCTTCTTTCCTGTAGCTGCTGCAAGCACCAAAGGCAGTTTCCTAGCAGTCATCCCTCTGTTCCATCTGGCAGCAAGACTGATATAGCGATTGTCTGCATCAGTTATGGCTCTGGTATGGCCTTGTCCTGATCGACAACGAATATCGCCTGTCTGTTGAAATTGTCTCCAGTCCTAACAGAACATTTTGTGGAACATTCAATGCTCTGGAAACTTCTGTCTGGACTGACCTGCTTCCATCCTTTCAATCGCTCTCCACCACTGAAAATCATCCATACGTTGTCTTCGGGGCCTAATCAGCTCGACCTGCCACTGGAATGAAAGCAAGCGTTTCCTAGAACAGCTACAAGCTACGAGTAGACTCGCGCGTCTTTTTAACGCATTGCTAATTTCCATATTCCGTTTTATGTGCGGCAACTGTAAATGTGGGATAGTCTGCATAACTATTTTCCATGTTCTCTCACTTTCAATTTACTCTTTTACATATATCGGTAGTTATATAGTTTTTGTCGATTATTCTTTAATTTTGAGCACCAGTGTATATAGACATTTTGGCTACCACAAGAATGACTGAAAATTTGAATATCTTTTATGATAAATTCATTGTTCCTAAGGATTATATCAGAGCTATTATTATCCTATTTTTAAAAAAGGCGATCTAGGTTATTGTGATAACTATATAGGAATCAGCCTACTCTCTGTTCCAGGGAAAGTTCTTTGCATGATTGTGCTTAACAGAATTAAGAATCTGGTTGATAGGCAATTGCGTGATGAGCAGTGTGGATTCAGAAGTGGTAGGAGATGTATAGACAAGATATTTTCACTTAGGCAGATTCTTGAGAAATGTTTAGAGTTTCAGAAACTTTTGGTTGCTAGCTTTGTTGATTTCAAAAAGGCTTTTGACTTTGTTGATCGACATAATTTGTGGTTGATTGTGAGATCATATGGTATACCAGACAAGTTAGTTAACATAATGATAGCTCTCAATAATAACACTGAGTCGTGTGTGAGAGTTGGTAAGGCTTACAGCAATTGGTTTAGCATTACTTCTGGTGTGCGACAAGGGTGCATTTTGTCTCCTTTTCTCTTTAGTTTGGTTATTGATTATGTTATGCAAAATTTACTGCAAGGGAAAGATTTTGGCCTTAAATGGTCTGGAGATACGAAAATTTCTGATTTAGATTATGCTGATAATTTAGCCCTTTTGGCAAATGATGTTGATGAGACGAATTTTTTTTATTAGAGCTGTTGATGAAACTGGTTAGTAGAGTAGATTTGATGATAAACAGAAAGAAAACATGAAGTGATGAAAATTGGTCAGGCAGGCAGTGGTTCAGTTAATCTGAATGGTTGCAATCTTTATCAGGTGTCTCAGTTTAATTATCTTGGGAGCTATTTAATAGAACTGGTGAATGATGGAATGAGACAAACAGAAAAATATGGATTCCTGCTGAGACTTTTAGGAATCTATGGAGAGTGTCGAGAAAGAGGTGTATACACTTAAAGACTAAAATTAGAGTACAGTTTTTTAATAATGCATTTTGTTTTCTAGAGTTAGTTATAATAGTGATACTTGGACCATTTGTAAACAAGATAACAAGTATCTTGTTGCTTTTGATTCTAGATGCTTATGCAGCATCTTGGGGACTTTTTAAGTAATGATGAGGTTAGGCAAAGGAGTCGGTAACCTCTTTTGAGCAGCATATTGTGTAGAGAGTGACTCTGTTGGTTTGGCCATGTTGCCCGTATACATAATTGTAGATTAACGAATAAGGTTATGAACAGTATGCCTAAAGGCCTTAGAAAGGGGGGAGACCTAGGATGCGGTGGTAGACAATGTCAAAACAGACAATGTTGGAATTAGTGTACAGGTATTAGTATTTTAGAGAATTAGTGGCCAGATGCAGCAGATGTAATTCAGGACAGATATGCTTTGAGAACTAAATTGCCCAATGTGGTTGGACCTCCATAGCCCATGGCTGCCAAAGTGATGATGATGATGATATAGGCATATTTTATTTCTATATAGCGATTTCTATATAGTGATATGTAAAAAAAATTATACATGCAAAATATAAGTAATATATATATATAGGTTTACTATTTTTTTTCACTCCTCTCCGATTGTAAATTTTTATTTATTATCTTAAACTGAATTACTCGTCGTAAATTATCTCTCGAACTTTTTGATTATAAAAAAATAATGTTTCTTAATTATTATTCTATATGCATACAGTATATAGCAAGTTTTTTTGGATGATGGAACTTAAAATATGCAACGTACTTTAGTGCCATAATAAAAAAGTGGCGAATTAGAAACATTTTAGAGATTTTAAAAACGCAAAGGCTCAACAGTAACAATACACACGTCACCGCCCGGAATTTTAAACCATACTCCAGTCTGAGCAGGAATATATCTCACTAAAGGTTAGACTATAAAGCACTATACTGCAATTATACTCTGATGACGTTTTTATTCGTATATAGGTTAATGTTTCTATAATGTTTTATATCAGCAATTAACACATTCTGCATGCAGTCATGGGGAGCAATGTGGAGAAAAAGTTTTGGATTTCTCCATGACTATATGAGTTTGCATCTATATACACTGTCCTATCAAAATATTGGAGAATATCCATGTTATGTCAGTGGTATCTAACTTCAAAGTGTGTAACTTCTAAAATATGCATTTAATAGGAAATATATGACGGAAGATAAAAAATCATAATCAAATTTATTTACATTTCTAATTTCAACAATAGTCTTTCAATGTTTAAAGAGAAACTCGAACATTTCACAACAGTAATATGCCATGATAATTTACCTCAGAATTAATTAATAATTAAATAATATAAATAATAAAATTATTTTCAAACTATTGAATAAAATATTATTTTTAAAAGTTTACGTAATAATTTCAGTTAAATAAATAATTTCAGTTTCATAAAAAAAATTCAATCCATTAGACAATTTTGAATATTTTTTAAACAATATAATTTATTGTGAAATATTCCAGCTTGCATAACTCTATAAATATTGAACGAATATTGTTGAAAATCAAGATTTAAATAAATCTGATTATGATATTTAATTTATCGTTAGTCACGGAGCCGACCCGTGGCCGAGTGGTTAGCACGCTTGGCTACTGATCTACGGGACCTGGTTTCGAGCCCTGGGTAAGGCATGGATGTGTGTGCTGTTTTTCTGCTGAGGTCCCGCCTTCCTCACAGACCTTCTACTATGGCGTATTAAACTGACAGGCTCCTGTCAGACCTCTGTGGCAAGCAGCTGCTTGAGGGGGTATTTATTTATTTATTCACGTATTTCAGAAGTTATTGAAGTTGGATTCCCATTGACTTTTTTTAATTTGTAATCAGACCCGATAAGCTACTTGCTTATTTGAGAATTATGACAAAGCAAACGACTATGTCATACCGGGACTCGAACCCGGACTCTTGTAATTGCAGCGTCACAGCGATACTACTGCGCCACCGACGCGACATAACAGGTTCTATAATATATTGGTAGAACAGGTGTTATAGTTTGGTTATAAATGTAATTATGTTATTATTCATTTAATAAAACAGATAGTATACTTTTGTTCCTCATCATCGTACATGGTACCAAAGGTCAAGTAGCCGTAGATTTCGCCATCTGATGGACAGACACCTGCCGGTTCCCTTCCGTTATCTCTCTCTTCTTCCACCGTCTCGGTCTCCGCGATCTCGCTCAAAATCCGTCTGCTGGAAGTGAAAGGTCGGTTCCAGTTGGTGACGTCACTCAAGGCATTCATTTGAACCTCCTTTGACGTCAGCATAGATAGGTCAGTCTCGTTGGGGGTCGTAACTGCAGACCAATAGCGCCCTCTTTCAACTGGACCTTCCTCATCGCACGACGATGAACAGCTATCAGAATTCTCTCCTGGTTGGACGTAAACTGAAGTGAAGGATCCTGAAAGAAGAAAAGATCGCGCTGTAGCTGATTATCAGTTTGCTGTACAACAGGGTTCTTTCATTTTCGATATTTAAAATGTTTGTATAAAAATAATAATCATGCGGGTTTCCAATATTTTGTTGAGTTTTTGTTTTTCAAATGGAATACAGACGATCCCCCGCACTTACCGCCTAATTGGTTGGTTCAGTTGGCAATGCTACAGGACCTGTAATCTACAGTTCCCAGGTTCGAGTCCCATCTAGGCCAGCGTTGAGATTTATCTCTGCAAAACTCTCCGCCCTGCTCTCGGTCAGTAGGGGAAGCCGATGGCATCGAACGACGGCCGTCCGTTGGATGTTACGTTAAGCAGTGAGCCGTGTACGAAAAAACCCATATACTGTGCACGTTAAAGAATATGATGTAGGACTTTCACACCAAGCTATTATCTGTCTCCTAACAGTTCTAACATCTGTCCCTTCCCCAACCTCCTCTGAGCCTTCGGGGTCCTTTTGGCCTAGCCATTTAGCCACTGTGTGCCAAAAAAGTGCCATTCAGATGTAAAACAACCCAACCGTAATTGTTTCCTGGAGAGTCATCGTAAGTTAAGCCGTCGCAAGTCGAACTCTTATTTTCCCATGGGCCCAGTGTTATAAATGGCAGTTTTTTTTTTTTTTTTTGCTGATAAACCCATTTGATACCCTAAAAATACCAAAATTCATTATGGAAATGGGGGAAAACTGAATAAAACACTATTACAGTATATGCCTTTACAAATATATATTGCGTAAAAGTATTTTGCTTATTTTTATTATTTATTGGTTATCAGATATAAAATTAACAACATTTTTCTTTTCTTTTACTTTTGAATTGAATCTCAATTTCAGTTCTGATTTTTAAAAATTTTATTGATTACTGCTTCTAATTACGTGTTAGACTAATAATGTATTCAGAAATGTAAAAATTTGTCTTTTGTGCTACTCTAACCAAAACAAATATTTCATTCATTAAAAAAAATACATTCAATAATAAAATAAAGCACAGAAAATACTTCCGAAAATTATTACGTCTTCAATATTGTACAGTCGCTCAAAATAAAAGGTATCCGAACACTCTGGTTCATTACAGAATTCAGAAAAAATATCAGGCAACGATTTTTTTGTAGAAATTAGTGATCTGGCGACCTTCGTGTCACGTGACACGAAGGTTGCCAATCACTAATTTCTAAAAAAAATCGTTGCCAGATATTTTTTCTGAATTCTGTAATCAATCATAGTGTTCGGATATTTTTCTGAGCGACTGTACTTCCCACAAAAGTTTCGTTTATGAAATTTCTTCACTTAAGGAGGAAAAAAGTTTTTTTTTTCTTTCTCTCTTTTTTTGGCGAGGAGGAGGGAGGATTTCTTTCCTCAACGGACTAAACTTGACGAAGTGTTCAAAATAGGAATTCAATAATTTTACGAGATTTATCTTCCATCGAAAGCTTCCTAGGTTCAAACAATATTCTATACACGGATTCAGTCGTATGCTGACTTTCTGAATATGTGATCAATGTTACTGTATGGATACCAATTGTCAAGTGAGGCAAAGAATCTTTATCACATGAGTGCCATACTGCTAACACAATATTTACAAGGTCTTATCCATATGTTTATCAGAGAGTATAAAGTAGAAGTTTTAGAAGCAGTTGACTAGAAGTTTATCTTTTATTATCGTTCACGGCGAGTTAGAACTCGTCATAATTTGCCTGTGGTATCAGTGGATTTGATCTGGACATAAACTAGTTACACACAACTATCAATCAATCTGTTCACAACAAGACATGTATAAGAAACATAACAATCTGTGATATGTGCATTCTATCTCTTTACAGATTGTTGTTACCAGTTCCATTTCAAGAGACAGGTGTGTTTTATCTTCAGATATAAAACATTTCTGTATGAAGAATTTATTTAGAAAACAAGAGAAAAGTAAATTAAAAACCGTTATTTGTGGTACTACAAGTGCTCTAAAAAGTTAAAAACATATTGCCAAAGGTAAAATCAATTATTCAAACCTTGTAATATCAAAGTAAGATAATTGTAGAAATTTTTACTGATGGGTAAAGGCCATTTGTTTAGAGTCCTTCATTTGGGTCGAGTTCTTTTACCTCTTAGCGGCCCTGTTTTTCATACAATATCCAAAATGGCCAAGTCATAAGGACCTTGAGGGCTCAGAGAATATTGGGGGAAGGGGATCCACTGAACAGCTGTTAGGAGACATAGGTAGCCTCCCTCAAAATCATCCAGCTTGTTCTTTAACGTTCAGGATATGGTTCTTCCCACAACGTACCACGGTTTAACGTACTACTACCTATACAAACCCATTGGCGTCCTCTAGTGACCGAACGCAGGGCGGGGAGTTTTGCGAAGTCTAAACACTGGCTCAGGTGGGATTCGAATCTGAGAACTACAGTTTACGAGCCGGGTACGCTATCGCCTGAACCCCCTCCCCCATGTCAACAGAATACTGATATTTTTCTTTGCTTTCTTCTCCTCTCCCTCTTGAAAAATAATACAATTATCTCTCCGGCTTTCTCCATTACAGAATACAATAAATAGCTCCCTATCTGCCTTCTATGAGAAAGAATACAACGACTGGTTTTTCTTGTCCTTAGTGAGAAATATTACAATGATTGATTCTTCCTGCTCTCTATTATCTCCAATATAATAGGAAGATATATTAAATAGCGAGCCCATCTTTATTATAGCCCCTCTTAAAACAATGCAGTGGATGACCTTGATAAGGAGGCTTCCATTTTTTTCTGAGCGGCATTTTTGTGGGCTTTTTTAAAATGAGTTTATGAATAAATTTTTTGAAACCTGTAAAAAAGAGGGAGAAATATTTTGCTGCACTGGATATCCAATCTCTTCCCCCTCCGCTCCCTAAAAAATTTGTGATATAGTATACAGTGATACATATTTGCCAGGTCACAAATCAGAATTGACCAGGGACATTAAGCTGGATATGATAAATGGATCTTTTGAATAGGTTGGGCTGTTTTACCTCTGAGCGGTACTTTTTGCACACAATGGACTAAATGGCCAGGTCACAAAGACCCGAAGACTCAGATAAGGTTAGTGGGAAGGTACTCACTAGACAGCTGTTAGGAGACAGAGTATAACTTCCCGTCAAGGCCTTCCAGCGTGTTCTTTAGCTTGCACAGGATATGACTCTCCCACACACGAGCCACGGCTTAACATCCCATCCGACGGAAGCCTTTCTAAGCTCCTAGATGTCCGCTACTGATCAAGGGCAGGATGGAAATTTTTTGCAGAAATAAATCTCAACGCTGGCCCAGCTGGAACTCGAACCTGGGAATTGCAGATTACGAGCCTGGTGCACTATCGACTGAGCCCCCCCCCCCCCCTCGCCCCCAAATCTTTTGAATAGTTGTTAGGAGACGGTAGCCTCCCATCGAAGCCATCCAATGTATTCTTTAACATGGAGGGCGTGGCTCTCCTGCACACAGGCCACGACTTCCCATTCCAACCGATGCACAGCGGCCTTTCTAAGTCAATTGGTATTCTGTTTCTCATCAATGGCAGGTGGGGGTAGATTGTACAATGGGGACTCCAGAGTGGGAATAACAGATCAGGCCCGGATCAACAAATAAATCGAGGTGGAGGGGGAGGAGGCTAGAAACAAAATGGAGTCGGAATTTTTTTAGGGAGAGGGGGTGGGGGGTAAGAGACCGGATATCAAGTGCAGTATAACATTTCTTCATCTTTTTTACAGGTTTCAAAAAATTTATTGAAAAATTCATGAGATATAGATAAGTTTATATACACGTGACAGTGTAAAACGGTTAACAGGAAAGTCCTTTTTACCTATCTTCCTATTGTCTTTGACATTTGTCGGCTTGTCGGTTTGTGGATTTTACAAAGCGTTGTTCCACCATATCTGTCGAACGCGATGGAGAAACTTAATGATTTATGTGCAAAATGAAAGCTTGTGACGCAGGGAGTGTCATACGATATAAAAAATTGATCCCCCCATACTTTCTTCCCCGCTAAAAAAGAGCAAATGCGAAACTATTTTCCGCTATATTCCAGAATGCAACTGCTGAAAGTAACGAGCTATACGTCAAATGAAAACTTCTGACGAGGGGGAATGTCGTAGTCTATGAAACATTGACCCTCATGCATTCTTCCCCCCTAGAAAAGTAAGGAAATATGAAAATGATTCTTCTCTATTCTCCTGAACGCGAGTGCCGAAAGTAACCAGCTTTGTGTCTAATGAAAGCTGTGACTCTGGGAGTATCGTAGGCCATAAAAAAAATAGACCCCAGTCCTTTCTTCACCCCCCAAAAAAATAGACCCCAGTCCTTTCTTCACCCCCAAAAAAACGGATATGAAAGTCATTTTACTATATCTTCCGAACGCGAGAGCCTACAGTTACGAATTAGGTGTAAAAAAAAAAACTCGTATAATGATGGTCGTAAACTATTTCGATTTTTTGCCCCAGCTATTTCCCCCCTTATAATAGAGGGTTGATTTTCGTGGGGTTGGACTTTAACAAGTCATATTTCAACTTAAAGCTTGTGACGTCTCCAATGTCATGGGCTACCTCAAACATGACTCCAAAAGTTAACGTACTAGATACTTATGAGTCATATATCAAAATATTTCAAGGTAGATATTTTTAGTGAGAAAAAAAATATAAATTAAAAAATTCAGAAACTACCTATCTTCCGATACGGCCCTAAAAAGTAGAAAATAAACCTAAAGCATATCGATGGTGCAATCAGTCGCTTAGTTCGTATCCGCTTCCAAGGAAGATAGGGCGCCGATTTACCTACTCGACAAGATTGCCGTCACCCTATTTTCCTTTGAAGTGAATACGAACTCAATGACTGATTGCATCATCTATATGCTTTAGGGTTTATTTTCTACTTTTTAGGGCCCTATAGGAAGATGGGTATTTTTTTTTTATTTTATATTTTTTCCTGCTCCAGATAGGCGGTAACTTGCTGGATTTTGTGAGCATTAGCATTGTCAGTAAAAAAGAAAAACCCTTGACAGGTCTGTTGTTGGATGCTGTTCCTTCATCTCCTTAACCATTTTTGGCAAACAATTTTGGTGCAGTATTGGCCATTTACAGTCATTTTTTCAGGTAAGATGTCCACGTCTACCACTCCTTGGGAATGGAAAATATTGTGAACATCCTCTTCCTCGAGCGAAAATCTTGTCGGAGAATTTGGGAATCCGGTTCATCTTCAGCAACCCAAACATAGCTATCGATCTTTCTGGGAGTTGTATAGTAAACAAACCACGTCTCATCATCTATGACAATAGCTGTTAAAGTTGTTCAAACATTTTCAGCATCTCCTTGCACAACTTGACTCTGTTCTGTGGGGCGGGGGTGGCTCAGTCGGTAGTGCGCCAGGTTCGTAATCTGTAGTTCACAAGTTAGAGTCCCAGAACGATCAGCGTTGAGATTTATCTCCGCAAAATTCCCCGCCCTGCCCACCTCAGTAGGGGACACAGGTGGGCTTGGAAAGGCCACCGTCCGTCGGATGGGACGTTAAGCCGTGGTTTCGTGTGCGGGAGAGCCATACCCTGTGCACGTTAACGAACACACTGGATGGCCTTGACGGGAGGCTACCATCTATCTCCCAACAGCTGTTCTACTGGATACCCTCCTCCAACCTTCTCTGAGTCTTCGGGGTCCTTGTGACCTGTTCATTTAGCCCATGGTATACAAAAAAGTGCCGCTCAGAGGTAAAACAACCCAAACCAACTCTGTTCTGTCAGTTTGTGTTGTATGCATTTGACACAGAATTTTAAATGTTGATGAATTATTGTCTCCACACTGCCAATCGATACATTGACATCTAAACTTATTACCTGAACAGTGATGTGTAGGTTTCCCTTAATAAGTACACGAAGAGCAGCAATGGTCTCTCGCTCACGGCCTCCTTCGGTCTTCCTGCCCGAGGGTGGTCTTCGAAGCTGTTCTGTCATTCTCTGAATTTGTGCATCCATTCCGTATAGTACCATACGAACAGGCATTATCCCCATACACTTGTGATAAATCGGCATTGACTTTTTCCTTTCGAGTCGTTTCCAAGCTACATACTTGTGAATATACTGTATAGAATCATTCGCTGACTTTAGTAAGTTTCATAGCAACAACCCACAGATTTCGCACACCGAACTTTAAGCTCCACTAGCCAAGAGAGAAATGATGATACGGCCTTTGTTTTTAACACGTAATAACAAGATTAGACAAGCTTCCAAACAAATCGCATATCGTTAACTTTGGAGGAACGGATGCAAATCTACAGATACGTGTCAAGAACTTTTTGAACGCCTTCTGTAAATTAGAAATTATCAAGAAATTTGAAACTGTTCAAAATTTATCAAACTTTTAGTGAGATACCCTTTGTCGATCCTATCTAAATTTCATGTTACCGGAAGAAGTTTCAATGGAAATTTATTCCTCATACTACAGAAAAATTTGATTGTTTTGAGTTAATTTTTTTTTGGTATTAACTATTTTACATTAAAGGAATATTTATGCATGTAAAAGTATTGTTATCAGAACGGACCAAAGTTAATTTCACGTTAGGTGATATTTTGCTTTATCTGTTTTCGTGCGAAGTATTTTCGGCTGTATATACACGGAAAAATTTAGCGGATTAAGGGGACCATATCCCCTCCACCATGGAAAAAATAAAACTCAAATGTAGGAGAGAAGAAAATAACATGTATATGGAGCAAATTTGTGTAAAAATACTTTGATAAAAGTCCACTAGAAAAAAATTACAGGTGTTGCCCTATTAACAAAAAAATTTTCGGAATTAATTAAGAACAAAAAGAAATAAAGGAACGGCGCTGTGGTCATTTCCAGTTCAATACAGTTATCACACCGCGCCTGTTCTACCCTGTAAAACGTTTTTGTTGATCAGGAAGGATGCTTTTTATACATCATTAAATACACCATGATATAATCTTAACAATCAATTAGAATTCCCATGCAGGTAACTACCAGTCCTATCAAATGTGGCGAGGGTTGTCATGTCCCTCCAATTTATTTATTTTTATTTATTATTGTATTTTATTGTATTTTTATAGGTATTTTTATGTATTGAGTATGTTCTTGGAAGCGCTGGGAAGGTATATGACTCACTGATGTTGTTTTCGGCTCTAAAGCTGGTAGCATGCATTGAGATGACGGATTTCAGAAGTCTTTTATGGGCTTTTACAACTAGCCTGGGGCGCGAGGTCTATGCAGGAGGCTAGAGGGGGGGGATTGAAAGAACAGTTTGTGCGTAGCTGTCGAGCGAGAGAAGGTCGCTTCGATATGCGTCAAAAGGACGCCGCTCTTACTCGAAAGAAACCCTTAAAGATAGGGTGCGATTCCAAAGGGAATCGAAATTCTTGGTGAATTTGATTACAGTATGGTGGATTTAGAGTGAACCACAGTGTAGGCAAAGGTTGATTATCCTTTCGCCGAGTTTGAGGTCTGTAAAGTGAGAACTTGCGGAGTGAGCGGTTCTCCACCTCATTGTGTTACTGTTTGCAGCAGCAAAGTCCCAAGGAGTTGAGCGCATCCCCAGCACGTGATTGTATAAAGTGTAAACAAACTGTGTCGTCCCTATACAACTCTCGTGCAGTTAATTGATGGACTATTTTTATTCAACGTTCAACACAGCGAATATGAGGCATACGGCGCTACGGGCGTAAAAACCCGCGAATCTGTCTTTTTACCGAAGTGACGGTGAAGTTTATTAAGTAACAATCATATCGTCCTCGACCGGCATACGATTATTCGTCTCTCCTACCAGGGTGAACATCACAAGGGTCATCATAACTTAAATATTTGATATTATGATCACCCGTCTGTCCAGAGTTCACTGTAAGTTTGAGATGCTACAGTAATGAACACAGTTTCCCAATTTTAGTCTTTGACTCACCTGCAGTGTAAGAAGAATGTCTCCTGGGTACATAAAAGGGCGTAACTTGCACTTCTGCCGCTGCAACAGAAACTGAACCAGGATCCGGAACTAACAAATTGACGTCATCTATCTCTTTGCTCTTGGAGGAAGGCCAGCAACGCTCACAACAACAAAACCACTTCATTATTGAATAAGCTGATACATTGCTTAAAAGGTTGTTCTTTTTTGGATATTCTTTCTTTTACCTCATCTATCTGAAGAATGAAGCCACGACGTCATCGTTAATTAGCATTTTGTTTTGACATCAGTACAGATTTAACAATTTCTTTAATGAGAAGAATTAAAGAGAATCCAATGTAGTCTCAGTTGTGAAAGGATCCAAATTCGTATCTTGAAGACAGAAGAATGTCAATAGGCTTTATGCTTCCAAACTGGAAAAAGAAAGGCACTCAATTATATATATATATGTTAAAACCGTAGCCATCAATAACAGTAATTAATGATGAAAGAAAATGTGAAATAATGCTGAAGATCATCTAAATCCACTTTGAAATTAACATATGATTATATTTTAATGCGTTAATCAAAATAAATTATGCCTTGCAATTTAAGGGAATTTCGTATTACTTTTGAAATATTTCAAAATATCGTCGATAAAATGTAATTGAAATAGACTACAATAAAATAGTCTCAATAACCTGCAATTCTATCTGTATATTCTATCTTTATAGTCTCTATATATTAATCTGTATAGTCTATATTCTATCTGTGCAGCATGTAGGGTATGTTCTATACATAGTCTATAGCCTAAATTCCGTAGTCGGAAGTATAGGCTGTAGTCAATAGGCTGTAGGCTATGCTAAATATTTCAAGTTTTTCCAATTATTTAAAAATGTTTCTTGAAAATTACCTCTATAATATACAGTATATTCTTAATATTTTTTCGCCTCAGTTCCAGTGAGTAGTAGTCCCAAAGGGGAGTATTGCTTGGTCCCATTGACCTTCCCCTAGATCCTGGTTTATAAAAACTATGCGCTATAACGTAAATCTATGAAATTAGAATATTTCCAACACTTCCTGCTAAAATTAAGCGCTAATATGTCCCATAATTACGAATGAATAAAGTAAAAAGTCTGGAAATCTTTTTGAAACTGATACAAGAATGTTATTTCGATTTTTACACTTGTTTATATATATGTATATGTAATCAGTTTCTTTTATGATAATAGCGTTTTAAAATAAAAACACAAACTTCGTGACTATCGCAAAATTGCAAAATAAGCAACACAGGAAAGTAAAGGAAATTAACTATTTTGTGAAAATGAGAAAAAAAGAACCAGCAAACGCAACTTTTCTTACCTCTGCAATAAACGACTAGAACAAGCGATGTCTGAAAGACTGCTAAGGGATATTTGTTTCGAAATTTTGCCCGACAATGGTCTTCAGCAATATCGAGACAACTGCGTACACAAAATCAGCAGCATACGCAACAACGTACATGTTTTTGGTCCTAACTAGGCAGACGAAATACAAATATTTTGCTTTGTGGTATATCGCAACAATAAATAACAGACGAACAGAACTCGTTGTAGGCTACTTTGAAAGAATATGATACATTTAATCGCCAGTTTTATGGACCATATCAATGGTTCGAAATTAATTTTATGGCAAGACATACTAATTAAGAGAGATACACAAATTCTGTTGTGGTATAGAAGAAACAATATTCTTGGCAGTGATGTATTCCGCGTTATGCTGAGGTACATGGATTAGATTGTTTTACCTCTGAGCAGGGGTAGCTCAGTGGATAGCGCGCCAGGCTCGTAATCTCAGTTACCAAGTTCGAGTCTCACCAAGGCCAGCGTTGAGATTTATCTCCACAAAACACCCCGCCTTGCCCTCGGTCAGTAAGGGACACCGATGGGCTTGGAAAGGTTGCCATCCGTCAGATAGGACGTTAAACTGTTGCCATGTATGCACACGTGACCACAGCTTAATGCCCTGTGCACTTTAAAGAACACGCTGGATGGCCTTGACAGAAGGTTATTATCTGTCTCTTAACCGCTGTTTAGTAGGTCCCACTGCCAACCGCTTCCCTGTGTGTGTGTCCTATGTGTGTCTGTGTGTTTATTGTGTGCAAAAAATGTCGCTCAGAGGTAAAAACAACTCACCCTAAGAGAGACAATGGGCTCAATGACTAGGTTCGCAAGCTGAGAAAGGGGATATATTAAACAGCTGTTAGGAGACAGATGGGAGTCTCCCATCAAGAATATCCGGCGTGTTCTTTAACATGCACTTAGGGTCATGGTTTAGTATCCAATGGATAACAGACTTTCCAAGTCCCAACATTGTCCCCTTTTCTCACCTAGTGATCGAGAGTTATCAGGGGAAATTCCCAACCCCAGATTGGAACTCGACCCGGGAGGGTCGAGTTCCAATCTGGACTCTCATCATAGTGTGAGTCCAGCACGCTACCAACTGAGAACCCTTCGGTCACTGCTAAAGAAATTGAGGAACATGTTATTCCAGATAAAAATATCACCCAGAATGAGGGATGTTAGCTTAGTCCTTAAAAGAATTAATTCAAACAAAACCAATTAATCCCTTTCAGTTGCGAAACAATGTTATTGCACTTTTGATGTTACCTTCACATCAAGCATAAAAATCCTCCTTGCGGCCTCGTTTTGTTAGTGGGCTACGTCATTTATTTATAAACAACAGAAAACACCTAACTTTGCAGCTTAATACATGGTCATTATAAAACGATACCATATTTTAATTCGCTATATTTCATAAAATAATTATGTAAGAAGAGTTATTGCGTGTACAAAATGTCAAGAAACTCTCCAAGTTTCGTGTTCAGTAGACTTCAACATGAAAACCATTGGTAGCGCTGCTAATATCCATGCGATATTAAACTTCCATCTATAATCGCCTCAACATGCCTGGTATAACACTTGCAACATCTGCAGTGATTCTTCCTTTTAAATATTGTTTGTTTTTGCTGTTTTTGTGCTTTGTACCGCCGCAAATGATTTGCTTTCAGCTGAGATTTCTCTTGAAGAGTCGTCGTTTTAGTAGAGCTGGCTCGCGATGACGACTCGAGACAACATTTCATGTGATACTAGCGCCACGATGACCATAGTCACAGAACCACGATAACCAACGTCATAACAAGGATGAATGAGAGTTTCTTGACAATTTGGATACACATTTATCTTTCTTGCCTACTTATTTAATAAAATTTAACACTTTAAAATATGAGTATTCTTTTATAATGCCGTTCCGGTAGCCGAGCGGTTACCCTGCTGGCTATTGATCAAAGGGGCCTGGGTTCGAACCCCGGGTAAGGCATGGATGTTTGTGTTGTCTTTCTGCTGAGGTCTCGTCTTTCTCTCAGACCTTCTACTATGGCGTATAAACTGACAGGCTGCTGTCAGACCTCTGTGTCAAGCAGCTGCTTGAAGAGGTTATTTTATTTTTTCATAATGCTGTATAAGAATCTAGGACTAGGATGACAGAGCTCCTAAGTTATCACCGTCCTTTGTGTAGGAGTACCTTCATCCTTTTTATAAAATTTAAGGCAAAACAAGAAAAATATCATGTTCTTTAATGTGCAAAATGCTTAGTTCTCTTGCACCATAGTGACACAGATTAACTTCCCATCCTACAGATGACAGTATTTAGAAGCCCCTTAATGTTTCCTTCTGATCGATGGCAAAGTGGGAGTTCGGAAACAAAATGAACACAAGCCACAGTGGAGATACGAGACTAGGAACATCATGCTACGACTATATTTTCCTCTCATAATAGGATGGGAGTTAACCAACTCTTACCGATGATAGATTGCATATTAGCTACGAAAATATTGCTGGTAAAGCACATAATCGGGACTGGAAAAACAAGCTTCAGTTTTCAGCAAGGGAAGTTTACCGATTCCTTCTAAGCGGAGATTGGCTCAGTCTGTGATATGCCAGGCTGGTAATATGCAGTTCCTATGTTCGAGTCCCAACTGTACCAGCGCTGAGATTTATCTCCGCTAACCGCTACCCTGCTTTCCGTAAGAAAGGGCATACTTACAGGCTTGGGAACGCCGCCCTCTGTGCAGGAGACCTATTCCTTGGTATATTAAAACACATGTTGGATTCCTATGTCAATATCTGTGTTTCCTAATAGCTGTCCAGTGGCCCCTTCTTCCCTCCTCCCTTAAGGTCTTTGACCTGGTCATTAAGTCCATTGCTAGATTGGAAAGGTCGCCGTTCGTTGGATAGGACGTTTAGCAGTGGCTCCATAGAGAAAGAGCCATTTCTTGTATTGTAGTTCGAGAAACGCAACTCTTCCTTCCCTGGCGTCCGATACCCGTCTTCCTTATTCACTTTGCTCCTTCTTTTCTTCATCCGCTCATGCCCCAAAGGTCGACAAGGTCACATGGTGGCAACAGCCCCGCGCATCACCCTGGAGTGCCATAAATGTCATCCGGTGAGCCGGCACTGCAGCCAACTCTTTGGCCGTGCACAACGGAAGGTGGGGAAGGGTTCCTCATTAAGGTGGGGAAGGGTGCCTCATCAAGGCCGCCTGCAATGACAGCGGCTTCCTTTCCTATCATCATAGCAAGTAGATCATCTCCTAGGTTCTCACACTTTCGATGCCCTCCTGCACTAGGTGCAGTGTCAGCAACTGACGCTCCCAGGCAACAGAAATAGCTACAGGCACAACAATATCACAAGAACAAATTAGACATATACCATAATTATGTACTTATAAAAAAATATAATTATCATTAAATTATCAATATCCACGACACAGCACTTATATGCGAGGGATACTACACTGATGTTCACAGGTTCGAATGTCCATGGTACCTATGGGACCCCAGTCGACAGTACGACAGGCTCGTTTCCTGGTTGGAATCGCCTGGTTCGCAGGTATGCAGGTAGAAGAAGTAGTAGATGTGCACAAAACGACTATAATGTAGCAAATTCTTGGTTTCAGAAAAACAAACTCTTCTTAAATGAAGAAAAAAACAAATATATGATCATTCAGAGTCGCCACAAGTTAAATAACTTATGCATTCAACTTATGCACAAGTTAAATAACTTATGCATATCAATATAAATTAATAATTAACCAAAATGCATGTTCCTGCCTAATTGTGGAAGAGGTTAATAAAATTCAATATTTGGGGATTTTTTTACCAAGATTTATACTGACCAAGATTTTAAATGGAAATCGCACATAAAATATACTTGTGATAAACTAAGGTATGCATCTTGCAAAGTCTTGAAGTTGAATAGACTTATTCCATTGGATGTCATAACAATGATATATAAAGCTCTCTATGAATCAATCATTAGGTATGGTATCAGTATATATGGATGCACATATAAATCTGTTTTAAATAAAATAAACTAATACAAAAAGAGTACTCTAAATAATATTGTTAAATTCAATAAACATGTAATTAATGAAGATCACCTTGGCAATATTTTTCATTATCTGAACATTTTACCTGTTGACTTGTTATATTTTTATGTAACTATCTTTAGAAATTACTTTAAAAATGAACACAAGGAGAAAATTTTGCATGTGATCAATACAAGACGAAAGTATGAAAATTATTTTGTTCAACCAATTTTTCACAATAATTATGGAAAAGCGCGGATATCTTATCAAATACCAAAAATTTTTAATTCTCTACCGAGAGATCTGTTATGCCTGAGCACTTATTCAGAAATTAAAACTAAAGTTTCGAAATGGTTATTAAAAAAATAAATACCCCCTCAAGCAGCTGCTTGCCACAGAGGTCTGACAGGAGCCTGTCAGTTTATATGCCATAGTAGAAGGTCTGTGGGGATGGCAGGACCTCAGCAGAAAACAACACACACAACCATGCCTTACCCGGGGCTCGAACCCAGTTCCCTCAGATCAGCAGCCAAGCGTGCTAACCACTCGGCCATGGGACGGCTTTAAATAATTGAAAAGTAATGTTTAAAAAGTCATATCCTGTATCTGGTATCTTTTAAGCAAGTGCAATTTTAATGTGAAATGATGACTTGTACAATAGCGATAGTTTTGTGCAATATGTGCTGTAATCCGAAATTTTATAGGTTTATTTTATAAATGTGTTTAATTTTTCATGTCTGCGTTTTAATACGTGTTATTATTTTTTTGTTGTTATTGTTTTAGTTTCTGTTTTTAATTATGTATTTATTTTCCATTATACATGTCATATTCTTTAATAAACCTGTCGTGTGATTGAAAGGAATCCTGCTGACAAGCCATAAGGCTTAGCGGGGTAATCTATGTATATAACCATATTAAGGCTTAATAAAGATATTATTATTATTATTAAAAAAACTATTACGGCAGATTTGAGATTTATTTCCACTAAAAATTTCTCACCCTGTTCTCGTTCAGAAAGAGAAAAGACCGATTGGTTTGGAAATCCTTGCGTGTGAAAGAAAGCCACAGTTTGCGCACATTAAAGAACACGCTGGATGGTCTTGACACGAAGCTAACATATGTCTCCTAACAGCTATCCAGTGGGTCCTTTTCCCCAACCTTCTTTGAGCTCTTGGGGCTCTTCTCACCTGGCTATTTAGTCCATTGTACGCACAAAAGTGCCGCTCAGAGATAAAACAAGCCACAACTCATTGAACCTGTGTTGAAAGTTTCTCCGCTAAACCCGTTTTTCCCATCATGAGAAAGGGAGCATTGTTTAGAAGAGATCGCTGTCCATCAAACTCGACGTTAAGAGCTACTGCCGTATGCAAGAAAGACATAACCTGTGTACAACGAAAAACGCGCGAGATGACCTGCTAACGAATTCTAGTAGATTCTTGCCAAACTCTGATCCCTTGGAGTCTTTGGGCCCTGGTCATTTAACTGATTTTGTGCAGAAATGTGTTATTTTGAGGTAAAACAACATACTCATGGAACGTTTTAATCATGTAACGAGGGGAGCGAAATCCTGCTCCCTTACCACGTTAGGCGAAACCATTTTTATTCGCTTACCACTAAATATAACATTGAAGAAACGTTTTTTTGTGTTAATTTTTTTATTTTCAATCAGTTATTATTCTTTTTAAATATATCAGTTTTATATATTTAAATATAAATACTTAGGTGGATCGTTTAATTCGTGGACTGCTGTCCCTAACAATTATCAGCATTTCGTACGAATTAATACATGATATGTGACAACACAGTGACTTTTCAAGAGCACGGAACAATGCGCAAAAATTAAAACACGTTGCGATACGGTCGCAAGTAATAACAGAATAGTTCGCAGTCAGTCTATCCCTTTTATCTATTTGGGAAGATGTTCCTCTGTGTAACTTATTTTTGCAGCTATGGCTGATCTGGGAGCTGAGAAGCAGTATATAATACGCTGCTGCGTTCAGCGACCTTAAGTGGTGCTTAAGACAGTTGCAGAAAGGATTCAAGTGTGTGAAGAACAGTGCTTAATTGTCCAGATCTTTGATCGTCCTTCACAGAATGTCCCACAGAACGCCCCCGTCTGTGACCACTTGAAAATCACCACCTTTGTACCACTTGAAATTTGCGTTTGAACAATGCAAGAAACATGCATTGTTCTCCATATACACTTGAGTCATTTCTGTGACTGTCTGTGCAACCACTTAAGCCTTATGAACCACTGCTCAGTTTTTATGTCAACCATAGCCTGCAACCACTTAAGCCTTATGAACCACTGCTCAGTTTTTATGTCAACCATAGCCTGCAACCATCACACAAACAAAAACGAACACCTTTCCAAAGCAAGAAAACGACAGAGACTGACTGTGTGCTGTTCTGTTGTTATTTGCGACCATATCGCTACTGTTTCAAATTGCATACCTTGCTCCGTGCCTTTGACAAATCGCTGCGTTACCACATATCATGTTAACTCATACGAAAAACTTATAAATTGTTGGCTTGGGTTGGCTTTTTTGCACACCATGGGCTAAATGGCCAGGTCACAAGGACTCCGAAGGCTCAGAGAAGGTTGGGGGAGTGAACCCACTGTAACAACTGTTGGGAGACAGATAGTACCCTCCCGTCAAGGTCATCCAGCGTATTCTTTAACGTGCACAAGGTATGGCTCTCCCGCACATGGAGCCACGGTTTAACGTCCCATCTGACGGACGGCGGCCTTTCCAAGCCCATCAGTGTACCCTATTGACCATGGGCAGGGCGGGGAGTTTTGCGGAGATGTCTCAATGCTGACCCAGCTGGGACTCGAACCTGGGAACTTCAGATTACGAGTCAGGCGCGCTACCGACTGAGCCACCCCCGCCCCTAATTTGTAGGCGACAGTACTCCAAGAATTAAACGATCCAATATAGTATATGCTTTAAAAGCCATAAATAAGTAATATTACAACTATACCGAATTTTTACTACGCTGAAGTTATACTACATTTTTGTTAATTAATAGTATTATAATAAAGCTCCTAAATTTAAATAAAGCAAAGTATATTAAATTTTCATTTAGCAATAAGCTCTCTGTCAATTATAAAATTAAATTTCATTTTTGGGGATGAAGAGGCGTATCAAATTGTATATGTCAATCAATCCAAAATATTTCAGAAATGAAGTATCTTGGTGTGTTCCTTGACAGACAACTAACGTGAGAAAGTCATATAGAGAAGTCAAAATTTGCTACTAATAGATTTTATACTTAAGGAGATATACAGTCGTATCAGAATAATATGACCACCTGCCATAGTATATGGTCATATTATTCTGATACGACTATGTAAACAGGCAAACATTAATTTATATATTATTGTGCATGTGTACAATCTCACTTAAATTATGCTCTTCCGATATGGGGAGCATAATAATACTATGCTACTGATATGGGGAACATAATAAACCCGATAAGAGGCAACTAAGAGACTGAAAGTTTTTCAGAAATATATTCTAAGAGTGATGTTAAAAAAATCGAAAATAGCAAGAGTAATTTGTCCGTTATTTCTGGATATCAGAAACTTATCCTTGAAATTTCAGATTTTCGAGTAAAATAAGCTGAATACTGGATCACGAATAACGAAAACAAAATAGAAATACCAAAATTTCATAAGGCAAAGTTCAAATAAAATGTGCTATATATATAAATAAATACCCCCTCAAGCAGCTGCTTGCCACAGAGGTCTGACAGTATGCCACAGTAGGAGATCTGAGAGGATGGCAAGACCTCAGCAGAAAAACGACACACACATCCATGCCTCATCCGGGACTCGAACCCAGGTCCCATAGATCAGTACCCAAGCGTGCTAACCACTCGGCCACGGGACGGCTATATATATATATTGGTTCTAAAATATGTAATAAATTAAAAAGTGAAATCAGATCCTCAAATAGTGCAGTATGGTTTCTAAATATTTTTCGTTTGGCTTAAGATGTTGGAAAATGCTGACTGTTTACTCGCATGAGATATATTGTCTTAATCATTTATGTTGTTCTATTTTTGCATAATTTTTCAACTTGAAACGCATGTTTTGTAAGAGGTTGCGTGTTTGAATATGCTAAAAGTTGTATTGTCAAAATAAATAAGTATTACTATTGTTACACAAAGCAATGTTCCACAAAAATCATGATGCTTTACATTAATAAGATGAATAGGGAAAAATTAAACACCTCTGAGAGATCAAATAAGGAATGATCTTTACATTAAAACAAATATTTATAAACTGCTAAAATAACACTGTCCTTTCCAGGGTTCAAGCTTCCATGTTTAGGCGGATTGATAACCACTACACACAGGTACACAAGGTAAAGCCTTTTATTTCATATTTGTAACACTTTAGCTGTGGTTATGATGAACATTTTATACGTAATTAATTCCATTTATTCAGTTATATAAAAAAATTCACTTAAATAATTAGTTACAATGTTTGTCTCGGTACTAAAAAATGATAATTAAAAATTCCAAATCCTATCAAAAACAGAGACATGCTTAAACTCTTAATTTTTTCTCCTACCAGTCGTTTTTTCTTTCTTTCTTAATGGAATAAGTTTCGATGTTCTAAACACCATAAGAAATAAGTGAAAAGAAAAACTGAAGCGAATATTTCCAAAATTTGTCCCCCTCCCCCAGTTCTCGTCTTGTTAATGCACATAACACAGACTTTGAAACGTTCACAGTCATTGCTCGTCATCATCGTAAATACTAAAAAAAATAGCCTGTGCTTTTTGCAACCAGGAATCCTCTCTTTAGTTCTGGAGCAGACTTTACAATAAAAATGGTTTTTTCAAATCTTCAGCTTTCATTTGTTCGGGTTTTTCTTCTTCCACCACCCTTAACCCATCTACCGTTGTATCGCGGAATTGCTTCGTAAGCCGCATTAGCTTTTATGTTTGCACCGTCTTCTGTGTGAACGTCATTAAAAAAAAAGCAGCAGACGTCATATATTCACAAAAGTATAAAATAAACGGTTTTCGATAAATGGTACGTGACTTTATGTCTTTCTCCTCCTTTACTAGCGAAGGACATAAAAAAAAAGTTGATGAAATGGCCGAGATGTAATCGTGCTTGACTGCAAATCACATTCTAGATGCATCATGAATGTTTCTGTTGTTTCTGTTTTTACTAGCGAAGGACATAAAAAAAGTTGATGAAATGGCCGAAATGCAATCGTGCTTGACTGCAAATTACATTCTAGATGCATCATGAATGTTTCAGTTTCATCACTTTCATAGGTCTCCTCTATATCAAATTACCTTGAGAGTCGGGGCGGGGGTGGGTCAGTCGGTAGCGCGCCAGGCTCGTAATCTGTAGTTCCCAGGTTCGAGTCCCAGCTGGGTCAGCGTTGAGATTTATCTCCGCAAATTTCCCCGCCCTGCCCACGGTCAGTAGGGGACACCGATGGGCTTGGAAAGTCCGCCGTCCGTCGGATGGGACGTTAAGCCGTGGTCCCGTGTGCGGGAGAGCCATACCCTGTGCACGTTAAAGAACACGCTGGATGGCCTTGACGGGAGACTACCATCTGTCTCCCAACAGCTGTTCCAGTGGGTCCCCTCCCTGAGCCTTCGGGGTCCATGTGACCTGGCCATTTAGCCCATGGTGTGCAAAAAAGTGCCGCTCAGAGGTAAAACAACCCAACCCTTGAGAGTCTGCTTTCACACCTTCATGGCAAGTAGGCGGATTGAGGTGAAATATATTTTTCGCCGGTCATGCTGTTATTTCGTTTGATTACAGAGCAAAGGATTGGGTGTTTTATCTCTGAGCGGCACTTTTTTGCAAACAACGGGCTAAATGAGCAGGTCACAAGGACCCCGAGGGTTCAGAGAATGTCAGGGGAAGAGGACCCCCCCTGGACAGCTGTTAGGACACAGATGGTAGCCTCCTGTCAAGGCCATCTAGCCTGTTCTTTCAGGTGCACAGGGTATGTTTCTCCAGCACACGGGGCCACGGTTTAACGTGCCATCCGACGGACTGCGGCCTTTACAAGACCATCGATGTCCCCTACTGGCTGAAGGTAGGGTGTGGGTTTTACTGAGATAAATCTCAACGTCGGCCCAGGTGGGACTCGTGCAGATTATGAGAGGGGAATGAATCCAATTGGGAAGCTATTAAGAGACAGTTAAAAGCCTCCCATAAAGGAAATCCTACATATTCTTTCAAGTCCAGAGTATATGGCTCTCTTGCACATAGACACCGGCTTAACTTTCCATCCGAGACGACGGTATTTCCAAGCTGTTGGTGTCCCTTTTCTCATCGAAGGCTGGAAGGGATTTAACGGAAATAAATCTCAACGCTGGTACAGTTCGAATTTCCGATAAAGGGATCCAAATCCTAATCCCAAATGGGCATAAATGCATCTGTTATCTTTCTGCTGAAGTCTCTCCATCTTCACAGGGCTCCGTTATAACGCATTATAGTGATGTCCTGTCAGACACATATACATATAGGTTATAAATGGTCAGTAGAAATTTATTTTTCTTATGTTTGACTATGTAGTGAAGGGATCAGGGTACAAAACACAGAAGGTCATGAATATTTTTGTTGTCTTTGAGATTCCGCTTTCCTCACAAATCTTCCCTATATCCTATTACAGTAATAGGCTTCTGTCAGATGTGAGTGTTATTGGGGAATGGGGAAAGGCTATTCCAAGGAAAAAATTATAGCTGTGGTAGAGCAGGAATCATGTTTGGCTAGGAGCAAAGAGAGTTGGACTCAAATCATAGAAAAAATAGAAATTTTTCGTCAATATCACTGATCTTTATAGCTCATCATGTTGAATGATTCCTTTCCGACATCTGTGGCTAGTGAACTGGCATAAAACTACTTTAAAAATATTATTTTTCATCCCAGTGACCGAATGGTTAGAGATATTGATTTCGAAGCTAAGGATCCAGGGTTCGAATCCTACGATGTTTTCCTTCTATCGTATGTTGTCTTTCAGCTCAAGTCTAGTCGTCCTCACAGATCCCCATTATGGTATATTATAGACTTTAATGGCAGCCATCCCGTGGCCAAGTGGTTAGCTCGCTTGGCTACTGATCTAAAGGACCTGCGTTCGAGCCCGGATAAGGCATGAACGTTTGTGTTGTTTTTCTGCTGAGGTTCTGCCAACCTCTCAGACCCTCTACTATGGCATATAAACTGACAGGCTCCTGTCAGACCTTTGTGGCAAGCAGCTGCTTGAGGGGGTTTTTATTTTTAATGGCAAGCGATTTGCATGAGGAGTAAATTTAATCATAGACATGTCATTCTAGTTAATAAGCCGCGGCATTTCAACCAGGAGAGTAAGTTTCGGATTCGAAATTCGAAACCTAACGGTCATCGGAATTCGAATTTTCCCTCATTAACCTCATTGAATAATCTAACACAGACGGATACAGAAAAGAGGCGATATGGGTCGGTTCACCTTGAAAATGGAAACGATTTTGTTTTAAAATACCCAATTTTTCGAAGATGACCATATGCTGTATTTGTGAAAGAGCAGAGTAGATGGCTTTCAATGAATTACTTCTTTTTGAACGAGCAAAGGTATATTTCTCTTGTTTCTCTTTTTTCTTGTATCTCCATTCGGCATTTTCTCTTGTTTGCGGTTCTGTCTTGTCTGTTCAGCAATAATCTGGAAGAGGTGGGTTATTTTACCTCTGAACGACTTTTTGTTTCACACAATTAGCTGAAGAACAAGTCACAAAGATCAGAAAATCTCAGAGAAGATTAGAGAACGGAATCCAGAGAGAAAAAGATGGAAACTTCCCGTCAAGGTCATTCAGAATGTTCTTTACAGGGGCACAGGTGATGACTATCTTACATACCCCGCCATGGCTTAACGTGTCATCCAATTGACAACGGTCTAGTCAAGCCTGTCGGCTTCTCCTGTGACAGCGTTATGGTTTATCTCTGCCCATTCTCAATTAATGGCACAATCAGGATCCGAACCTGGGAATATCAGATTACATGCCTGGCACGATTCTAAGTTAAACCCGCTCTCTCGAGCAGTTGGGTTGTTTTACCTCTGAGAAGTATTTTTTTGCACACCATGGGCTAAATGGCCAGGTGACGTGGACCCCGAATGCTCAGAGAAGGTTGGAGGAGGGGATCCACTGGAACGGCTGTTGGGAGACAGATGGTAGCCTCCCGTCAAGGCCATCCAGTGTGTTCGTTAACGTGCACAGGGTATGGCTCTCCCCCACACTGAACCACGGCTTAACGTCCCATCCGGCGGACGGCGGACTTTCCAAGCCCATCGGTGTCCCCTACTGACCGTGGGCAGGGCGGGGAATTTTGCGGAGATAAATCTCAACGCTGACCCAGCTGGGACTCTAACTTGCCAACTACAGATTACGAGCCTGGCGCGCTACCGACTGAGCCACCCCCGCCCCTCTCTCGAGCAGTTGCGAGCAGTTTGCGTGCAGAGCACTTGCTTTGACAGAGCGAAGACAATTCTTTTGGCATTTTGTGATGTGTTCGTCGCTTCCTTTGTATTAACTCCCAAACAGTTGATTCGATTTTTTTGAGTTTTTAAGTTAAAAGACTTACCTCATGGTATAAAATCTAAAGTCCAATGTACTGGTAACATGTTAAAGGTCAGCGTGTAGTCGGGGAGCTCGTGCCAAGCGGCCATCATCATCATGCATGCATCAAACATCATGCAAGATTGTTTGCATCCTAGTTTTCACATAACTATGTCCTTGCACCCGAAATGAACGCTACCATTTCCTGTCTGTGATAACAACGCTGCAAGATCGGTTATCAAGCCATTTGGCGTGAACTCCCCATGCTCAAAATTAATTGGCCGTTTCCATGGTACTAACCAGGTTTTCAACGTAACAAGTATTTCCCTGCACCCCAAATGGACTCTCCCATTTCCCGTCTGTTGATCGCAGATTTCTCGTGAACTATAGATAGATTTTTTTTATGTATGAAACATGTCTCAAGGTTAACTAGTAACAAGATTTGCCAGTTAGAAGAAAAATGGCAGTAACAAATACTTAGCAGCATGTAGAAAAGAAACAGATTGATGTTTGAAGCTAAACAAATATGTAGATATATTTGGGAACGGTTTTCAGTATCGATTTCTGTTTTTTTTTCTTTTTTTGGATTATTTAATGGGATTACAGAATTGGGCTATCCTATGAAATTGGAATTTGAAAAGTCGTCGGTCGTCGAATGTGACATTAAGCCGTGTTTCGGTGTGCAAGGACCATACCTTGTTCCCTTTAAAAAACATTCTGGATGACCTTAAGTCGAGTGTTCCCTCTGTGTCCTGGCAATTGTATGTGGATCCCTGTGTCCTATCCAACGGTGAGCCTTTGGCGTTCTTGTGACCTAACCATAGTCCATTGTGCACTGGAGTTGCCTTTCAAAGGTAAAACTACAAAACTCAACAAGCTGAATGTTTCGTTTTTCAAATGGACATAGAAAAAATATCATTTCCTGCAATAGTTCTCTTGCTAAGGAGATCTGATAGCAGCCTTTCAATATAAGGGAGATATCTACAGAAAGGGAAAAACAAAAATATCCGTGTCATATTCAGGATTCGAACCCAAGATCTTTTATGCTGCAGTGTAGTAAGATAAAATCTCCATCAATTCAAAATTTAAACGTTAAAAACATACTGTAAGATTTCCATTCTTATTCTCAGTTTCTTCACACAAAATCTACCTAATTCTTTAAAGAACAGGTGTTACGTAGTGTTCCATTTAAACACGAACGAAGAAAGTTATTGTCTTGCGTTTGAAAACCCCACGAAAATGTTGTCAATGTGACAGATTACGGAAACCAAATGAATGGAGAGAAGGATATTAATGCTACAGATGGTTCATATCTCAATGCGAACTTTATTTCCTGCTTGTCATTCACATGTCTTAAAGAGGGGCGGGCGTGGCTCAGTTGGTAGCGCGCCAGGCAAGTAATCTGTAGTCCCCAGGTTCGAGTTCCAGCTGAGTCAACGTTGAAATTTATCTCCGCAAAATTCCCCGCCCTGCCCACGGTCAGTAGGGGACACCGATGTGCTTGGAAAGGCCGCCGTCCGTCGGATAGGACGTTAAGCCGTGGCGCTGTGTGTGGGAGAGCCATACCCTGTGCACGTTAAAGAACACGCTGGATGGCCTTGACGGGAGGCTACCATCTGTCTCCCAACAGCTCTTCCAGTGGGTCCCCTTCCCCAACCTTCTCTGAGTCTTCGGGGTCCATGTGACCTGGCCATTTAGCCCATGGTGTGCAAAAAAGTGCCGCTCAGAGGTAAAACAACCCAACCCATTTCGGGTAAAAGATTTCCAATTCGGTAAAAGATTCTTATAGCGCTAATTTCATTGTTCTTCACGATCCGTTGGTTTTATTTTTGCAACAGTTTCGGGTTTTACCTCTGAGCAGCAAAATTTTGTACACAAAGGGTTAAATCGCCAGATCACAAGGACCGCGAGAAGGTTGGGGGGAGGAGACCCGCTGACCAGCTATTAGGAGACATATGGTAGCCTCCCGTCAAGGCCATCCAGCGTGTTCTTTAACACGCACAGAGTATGGCTCTTCCGCACACCGAACCACGGCTTAACGTCCCATCCGACGGACGGTAGATTTCCCAACAGATCGGTGTCACCTACTGACCGCGGGCAGTTTTGCGGAGATAATCTCAACGCTGGCGCTACCTACTGCCCCACTCCCCCCATCAATATTTTCGGAATCGGCAAGCAAAATTTGAGAATGGAAAAAAAATTACGGGTTTGTCTGTTTTAGTCTTGAGTGCAGATTGAATTTAAGGGACGGAGTCAAGGGAAAATGTTTGCTTTCCCCCCTCCCCCCTAACTTGACAGTATTAACTTCCAAATCGGACCTGAATTAAAAACAAAAACTTTTCGTTACGGAAAAAAAAAATCATTCCGACGTTAGAAAAAACAAACCCTTTGGAAATAATATTTTTTCAAAAAAAAAAAACGAATTTCCATCCGTAAAATATTGTTAACCTCTCCTTCACACTCTTCACCAGGTAAATTGTCTTTTACCTTAGATACAGAGGTTCTGATAGGAATTATTTTGTTACATACACATAGACTAGGCTTTCAGGACACTAATATCCAGAGTAAAATATGAGGAGAAGACCCACTGTATAGCTCAGGCATGGCCAACTGTTTTTGCCCCCGGGCCGGTTTGGAAAAAAAAAATATTTTCACGGGCCGGACGAAATATTAAAATTGAAAAATGTTAAGCAAAACACTTATTTCTTTAAGTAAACAAAATTTTATTATGAAATTTGTTTATGAATAATTGTAAGTAAATCAATACAACAAATTAACATAATAACTAATGCGACGTGTTGAGGCGGTTTGCATCGCTTATTATTTTTTTAATATCTGGTTCTATACTTGTAGTAGCTATTCTTAACACAGCCTCCAAATGTAAATGATTCAATCATCAAACAGATCATATCGAGTACAGATGAGTATAAAAGTTTTAATTCTTTATAACGGAATCTTTTTTAAAAAAATAAAGAAGTATCGAGAATTCATTCGATTAATTACTAGAAGTTAAATGCTAATATTGAAAAATTGTTCGCGGGCCACATAAATTCATTACGCGGGCCGTATGTTGGCCATGCCTGGTATAGCTGTTATTGGTAATTAGAAGTATGTTCTAAGAAAATTAGGGTATGATTCTATGGAGAAATTCAGTACATACAAATACAAGGGCAATTACCATTATTTGGCCCAGTTAAACAAAGGCGCCATAAACGTTTAGAGGATCATCCTTTTGAGTTATCAAAACTGAATGCTTTTCATGTACAGTCGCTCAAAAAAATATCCGAACACTATGGTTGATTACAGAAATCAGAAAAAATATCTGGCAAAGATTTGTTTAGAAATTAGTGATCTGGCAACCTTCGTGTCACGTGACACGAAGGTTGCCAGATCACTAATTTCTAAAAAAATATTTGCCAGATATTTTTTCTGATTTCTGTAATCAACCATAGTGTTCGGATATTTTTTTGAGAGACTGTACAATTCCTCCGGTTACTGCTCAACCAATGATACACAACCTGCTGCACTTAAGTTTTCGATCGGAATCAGACCCTTGAGTGATTTCTTTAGGGACCAGAAGTTAAGAAAGCAACACGGGAAAAGATCTTTACAACACAGAGTCACAATGAGCCCGAGGGCTCAGAGGAGGTTGAGAGAAGGGGATACAGTGAACAGCTGTTAGGAGAGAGATCGTAGTCTCTCGTCAAGGTCATCCAACAGGTCCTTTAACGTGTACGGAGTATGATTCTTTTGGACATCACGACACGGCTTAACGGACGGCGACCTTACGAAGTCAATAATCCCCCAAAAATAAGATTAATTGATTGAAATAGTTTATTCATTTACAATGTAAATAATAACATTACGGCACTTTACCATTGAACAATGTAATCAAATGTAGATTTTTCAAACTTTTAACAGATATGTCTTGCTCTATACAGCTTTTATTGATTTATAAGAAAATATAATTGTGCAATTTAAGGTTCGTTGTGAAAAAATAAAACATTTCGCGAAAACCGGTTGAAAATGGATCGTATATATTTTTGTATTTTTAGGGGGGGGGGAAAGTAGTGATTTTGTTAGTTTATTTCTGAAAGAAGTACTTACATATGTAATCAATGAAAAGAGATAAGAGTAATCTCGTGCAAGAATTCTCATCCCTAAAATTTAAGAAATTTTTAAAATGAAAAATAAAGTAATGTTGAAGAAGGTAAAATAATATAAAATATGCGAAAAAAAAAGATTTATTCAGTAAAAAATGGCTTAATCAAGGTTCAAAATATAGTTTCATTTTTTTTTAACAATAAATGATAATTTCTAATTGTCTTGATATTATTTGGAGAAAGTGGATTAATTTTAGAGCTAAAATAAGAAATGCTTAAATATTTCTTTACACAAATCAGGAATGAATATATTTAATATTAATGCTAATTATTATTTTTTATGTCGCGCGGAACGGAGGACGAGGGCTGGGTTTTCATCTGATATACATCATCATCCTCAAGAGGCCATGGGCTACGGAGGTCCAACCAGACCGTGCAATTTAGTTCTCCAAGCAAATCTGTCCTGAGCTACATCTGCTGCATTCGGCCACTGCACACCAATTCTAATAAGGTCCTGTTTGACATTGTCTGCCCACCGCATCCTAGGTCTCCCCCTCTTTCTGAGGCCGTTAAGCACTCTGTTCATAACCCTATTCGCCAATTTATAATTATCCATACGGGCAACATGGCCAAACCAACGGAGTCTCTCTCTGCACAATATGCTGCTTAAAGGAGGTTGCCGACTCCTTTGCCTAGCCTCATCATTAGTTACAAAGTTGAACCACCTAATGCCCAAGATACTGCGCAAGCATCTAGAATCAAAAGCATTACAAATTAAATGGCTGAAACTGAGAATGAGTTAAATTAAATAGTATATAACAATGATAATTCTAAAACAATGTAATTATAAAATTATGTATTATAAAAGTATGGATGAAATAATTTATACATCTTAAATTCAACCTGTGCTTATCATATATGTGAGCAAATCTACAATCTATCGAGAATCTTACAAACAACTAAATATAATTATATACCAAGTGATGAACTTTTCTTACAGAAAAGTTATGACTAGCTATTTCTCTCCGACTAACATATGACCTCTTCATTTTGATTGTCACATTTCTTTCACTTCAGCGTAAACAATCCTTTGTCTTTTATTACTAGTATTACTAACAAAACTCTACACTAATTAACTTTTTTAACCTCCCGCGCACTCACCACATAAAATATTTCTTTTTAGATTATTCTCACGTAAAAACTTAGACTAACTACATTTCCTTCTGCTCTTCAACTGCGCTTCAGAACACAATTTTTATTCCTTCAATTAAATTCGTTTGATATCATGGGTCATGTAACTCTCACGCTGAAGCATACGCGAACGTTCATGAAGCGTTTATCACAAATTCATTGTAGCACGTTCATCTGTCGTAACAATATACTCTATTACATTCCTGTACAACCCATCAGGTGAAATCCATGTATATTTATAAATGTCCCGGTGATTGTAGCATGTTTTTGTTATTCGCAAACCATTAAGTTTACTTACTTGTAGAAACGTTCCCCATTGCCATTGGAACTACCAATGCCAAAGGGACCTAAAATTCCTTCCCAAAGGTCAGAGTCAGTACCAACTTTAGCACTGAAGCCAGTAAGCACAAGAGAAATATCTCCCTTGTTCACAGAATTCAAAATATCCTGAAGCTGTCTGTAAAACTTATCCTTCTCTTCTCATCAGAGTTCTTTGTTGGGGGCGTAACAACAGATGACATTCAAGTCTCTAATTTTTGTTCCAAATTTTGCGGTAAGGAATCTTTCATTAATGCAGTCATATCCTTGAAGAGCATCGCTAGCGCGTCTGCTGATAAGTAGTAAACCTTCACCTTGAAGATGTTTTCCATCCTCCCTTCCTGAAAAAAAAAATTATTAGCTGTAGGGCTACTTTAATTTGCATACATTATTTGATATGTCCTTATTTCATTCAGTTTTACAGATATTTATCAAAATTAATCTGAAATATCAATGTTTAGCGTTTACGAAGGAGTGAAAACACTGATTGTTATGCGTTACTCAGTCTCCTCAGCGATTGTTGATTTAAGTGACTAGGATTTTGTAAAGCAACAGTCAGACCGTTATGTTCACTTCATTGTTCAAGCCCCGAGTGCTGATGTAAAAGATGCATCATTAGACAAATACAATTGTTGAAATGATAGACAAGAGGAAATAAATATATAGTTTAGAGATGTCGAAATGCTTCTCCGAATTGCGAGTGCAGTTGGGTTGGGTTGTTTTACATCTGAGCGGCACTTTTTTGCACACCATGAGCTAAATGGCCAGGTCACAAGGACCCCGAAGGCTCAGAGAAGGTTGGGGGAGGGGACCCACTGGAACAGTTGTTGGGAGACAGATGGTAGCCTCCCGTCAAGGCCACCCAGCGTGTTCTTTAACGTGCACAAAGTATGGCTCTCCCACACACGGGGCCACGGCTTAACGTCCCATCCGACGGACGGCGGCCTTTCCAAGCCCATCGGTGTCCCCTACTGACCGTGGGCAGGGCGGGGAATTTTGCGGAGAAAAATCTCAACGCTGACCCAGCTGGGACTCGAACCTGAGAGCGAGTGCAGTGGTTTTCCAACTGGGTTATGCTATTTCAGGGATTCCGCGAAACATTGATGAAAACTTTGAAATTGTTAGTGATTGAACTTTAAAATAAAAATTTTATACTACACTCAAGTATCTTTTATCCGGTAATCTATGATTCGGGAACATCCGTGGTTCGGTACTATTTAAGGAATTAAAAATATTAAAAAAATTAATACTGTATTAATAACGTTATTATAAAAAAATGCATCCGCAGATTTTCTTTATTGCACAAATGTAAATACACAGATTTCGTCTCCTAGTTATGAGATGTGAAATTTTATTCCCGTGCAAAGGGGAAATTTTATCCCCTTTGCAACATCAAACTCAGGTCGTTTGATTCGGAAGGCCTATTTTGGATTTCACCCGTCATGGATCGGCGAGGTAAGATTGCGGCAATTGCGGATCTTGGAAGGGGGCGACCTAAGTCCAAGGCATTTTGATAATTATGAAAGCTTAATTTAATCTCTAATAATTAGTTACCACTAATCGATATACAATTATCATGCATTAATTATTTTGCATGACATATTTCATAAATTTCTCCAAATAATTTATTAGTTCTCATAGGTTTTCGCAATATCTCCAAATTTTTATTCTTCCAAATCTTAATTTTGATCGTCAGCTCTCGTAAGCAGAGAATTTGCTAATTGGCCAGGTCAAAAGGAAGCTGAGGGCTCAGAGAAGGTTAGGGAAAAGGCTCCACTGGACAACAGTTAGGAGATAGATGGTAGCCTCGCGCCAAGGCCATCCAGGTGTTCTTTAGAGTGCACAGGAGATGGCTCTACCTCACACGGCCCACGGTTTTATGTCCCATCTTACGGACGGCGGCCATTTCAAGCCCGTCAGTGTCCCCTACTCACTGAGGGTGTGGTGGAGGTTTAGCGAAGATAAATCTGGTGGACTGAAATATATGAATTGCAGGTTATGAGCCTGGTATCTACCGACTGAGCGAACTCCACCCCAAGAAAGCGATGAATTATTTGCATATGACACATTTTTCAAATATTTACAGTATGGTTTTACTTGTTAATGGCTCTTTAATTACCTAGATAAATGAAATCAATAATGAATTATTGAAATAAGTGGTTAGCCTGTTTGAATACTGATCAAAGGAACCAGGTTTCGAGCTCCGGATACAGCATCTTTCCTTCTTGTGTTGTATTTCTGCTGAGGTCACCCCTTCTTCACAGATCTTCTCTATTGCCGTATTTAAATGATAGCTTCCTGCCAGACCTTTACAGCAAGCAGTTGCTTGAGGGCAATGAATAATCTTCTAATTTATTTATTTTTTTTATAATGTTTTTAGTTGTTGATGACAAAAAAACTTTCATTGTCCAGCAGTCCTACATCTTAGTGCTGCCTATATATATACTGGAGTATCTTTCATACTTTTGAACCAGATTAACTGAGGAGTATGGTGAAGTTTCAAGGCGTGCTATTGATGAACGACTGTCCTTTCCAACTAGAGAATCAAGAGTTTCGCCATATAGTGTGACAAAAAGCAAATACAGAAATAAAGGATGCTCTGGCAGAATTTAGATGAAACTGTCGACAACAAATTCGAATTTTTTTACAGTTATCAAAATCAACCACATCTTTCTCACTAAGAAAATAACAGGCAACAAACTTTATAATTTACTTAATCATCATCATCATCATCCTCAAGCAGCCATGGGCTACGGAGGTCCAACCAGATTGTGCAATTTTTCGTGCAAAATTCTCCAAGCAAGTCTATCCTGAGCTACATCTACTGCATCTGGCCACTGCACACCAATTCTAACAAGGTCCTGTTTGACATTGTCTGCCCACCGCATCCTAGGTCTCCCCTTCTTTTGAGGCATTAAGGCTCACTGTTCATAACCCTATTCGCCAATCTATAATTATTCATACGGGCAACATGGCCAAACCAAAGGAGTCTCTCTCTGCACGACATGCTGCTTAAAGGAGGTTGCAAACTCCTTTGACTAACCTCATCATTAGTTACAAAGTTGAACCACCTAATGCCCAAGATACTGCGTAAGCATCTGAAATCAAAAGCATCTAGTTTCCTTTTTCTTGTTTACAAAATGTCCAGGTTTCACTACCATAACTAACCATAGAAAGAACCAAACTATTATACAGTCTAATTTTAGTCTTTAGGTGTATACGCCTATTTCTCCACACTCTCCATAGATTCTTAAAAGTCCCGGCAGCAATCTCTATCCGTATGTTAATCTCATGCCGCACATCACCATTATCTGTTACATAGCTCCCAAGATAATTAAACTGTGACACCTGCTCAAGACTGCAACCATTCAGATTAACTGACTCACAGCCTGCCTGACCAATTTTCATCACTTTAGTTTTCTCTCTGTTTATAACCAAACCTACTCTACTACCAGTTTCATCAACAGCTCGAATGAAAGAGTTTATCTCATCAACATCATTTGCCAAAAGGGCTAAATCATCAGCATAATCTAAATCAGAAATTGTCGTATCTCCAGTCCATTTAAAGCCAAAATCTTTCCCTTGAAGTGAATTTCGCATAACATAATCAATAACCAAACTAAATAGAAAAGGAGACAAAATGCACCCTTGTCGAACACCAGAAGTAATGCTAAACCAATTGCAACAAGCCTTACCAACTCTCACCACGACTCAGTGTTATCATAGAGAGCTTTCATTATGTTAACTAACTTGTCTGGTATACCATATGATTTCACAATCAACCACAAAATATGACGATCAACAGAGTCGAAAGCCTTTTTGAAATCAACAAAGCTAGCAACCAAAGGTTTCTGAAACTCTAAACATTTCTCAAGAATCTGCCAAAGTGAAAATATCTTGTCTATACATCTCCTACCACTTCTGAATCCACACTGCTCATCACGCAATTGCCTATCAACCAGATTCTTAATTCTGTTAAACACAATCATGCAAAGAACTTTCCCCGGAACAGAGAGTAGGCTGACACCCCTATAGTTATCACAAGAACTGCGATCACCTTTTTTGAAAATAGGGATAACAATAGCTCTGGTAAAATCCTTAGGAACCATGCCTTTATCATAAAGATATTCAGAATTTCAGTCATCCAAGTGGTAATCGAAACATTCCCAGCTCTAAGCATTTCCGTAGTAATTCCATCTACCTCAGGGGATTTATGTAGTTTAAGTTTAGAAACAGCCAAAATAACTTCAAGATTGTGTTATAGGGCCAACATTAAAGCCACCAATGCATCTAACATCATTGCAAACAATGGGGATAGAACTAATCACATTGTTTAGAACATCACTGAAATGCTCAGCCCACCTAGCCATGACAGAATCCTCACCTTCTATAACCTTACCTTGTTTATCCTTCAATCCCTGTATACCTGTCCGTTTTCTACCACACAAACATTAACTATCTGGTACAGCTCTCTGCTGTTGTGCTGTCTAACTGCTTCCTCGGCTTTGTCAGCCAAGCCATCAAGCCAAAGATTCTTATCAGCAGCTAACTGATCTTTTACACGTTTATTAAGTTCTCTGTAATGCTTTCTATTAGGACTAGTAGGGTATTGATTAAGGACATTCCTGCAGTTCTTTCTTTCCGAAATAAGCTCAAGTGCCTTATCACTCAGATAATTCTGCCTCTTCTGCTCCTTTTTTCCTAAAAGAGTACTGTTAGTGTCCATAAAAGCCTGTTTAAAATGATCCCATTCTTCCTCAACTTCAGTAGTCAGCATACCATGACTGTCATAATGACTAAGTAACCTATCATGGTAAGCTTTGGCTATAACTGGGACTTTCAGAGCTTCAGAATTAAAAGTTAATTTTTTAACCCTAGCACAACACTTTTTAAGTTTAAGTTGCAAGACACTTTTAACAAGGTACAGTACTTAATAAAGGTAAAAAAATTTTTAATCTTTTATCTCGTTTTCAAAAGAGAGATAATATGTTCACTTTGTAGTCCGTCTGTAGACGTTGAACTTTTCGTTTTCAGTTGGGTTGTTTTACCTCTGAGCATCACTTTTTTGCACACAATGGGCTAAATGGCCGGGTCACAAAGACCCCAAAGACTCATAGAAGTTTGGGAAAGGGGACCCACTGGAACAGCTGTTGGGAGACAGATGGTAGCCTCCCGTCAAGGCCATCCATCGTATTCTTTAACGTGCGCAGGGTATACTCTCCCGTACTCGGATCGACGGCCCATCCGACGGACGGCAACCTTTTCAAGTCCATCGGTGTCCCCTACCGACCGTGGGTAGGAAGTTTTGCGGAAACAAATCTCAACGTTGACCCAGCTGGGACTCGAACCTGGGAACTGCAGATTACGAGCCTGGTACGATACCCACTAAGTCACTCCCACCATCTTTGCTTTCATTTTATAATTTCGAAATATTATTATTTTTCTGGATAGTTATTAACGCGATACCAAGAGTATGGAATGTGGGAAAGGTTTCAAACCGCACAATTCGCCGAAAGGCGAATGAAGGGGAAAAGCAAACTTCTTTGCTGCCCGATTTTAAATGAATGAAGTCCACGCTGCGATATTTTCCAAACAATTTGAATTTTTTGTACGTTTTTGTATGAATGGCGGATTAACCAGGAATTCCATTAACCGTTATAGTGTTTTCTTTTTTTTTTTCGTTCTGAAGAATTTAGAGTCTAATGCATTACATTTCGCATTTTCCGAAACATCTGATAGTTTGTTGGATTGAGTTTTTTACCTCTGAGCTGAGGTTTTCTGCACGCAGTGGGCTAAATTGCCGGGTCACAAGGACCCCGAGGATGCCACTGTACAGTTGTTAGGATGTTATGTACAGAGATGGTAGCCTACCATCTAGGGTGTCCAGCATGCTCTTTAACGTGCACAGGGCATGGCTCTCCAACACACGGGGCAGAGCTTGTCCCATCCGACGGACCGCTGCCTTTGAAGCCCATCGATATCCCCTTCTGACCAAGGACAAGCCGGTGTTATTCCATTGCTATAGTTGAGGGGTTCTTAATCCAGGGAGCTGGAAGGGTGTTCAGGGAGTGAGAGTGAAACATCAGGAAATCGAATTTTATTTATTTGCAAGAATAAATCAAGCAAGAACATCTATAAATGGAATGTGAGAAGAAATGACGGGAGTGAGAGGCTTCCATGTATCAGGTGTGGTATCTTAAATAATAACCTCTGTTGTCCTAACGCCATAGTGTCTTAATACTTCAAATTGGCAAAACATCCAAAATATCATCCGAATATTCCAAATAATGTATTCAAGCTAGAAATTTCAAATATTAGTGGTAGAGTGCAGTGGTTAAGAAGTTTGTACTGACAGTACAGACTTGCATCTTTATACTCAGAGTGATGGGTGTGGGACAAAGTAACATGAAAAATTCTTTTATGTTGAATACATACTGATAATTTCTTTTTCATTTCGTGATCATTAATTTGCCTAAATTTTCAGCACTGAAAAGCATTAAATTTACGAGATGACAAAATATTTTCTCTTTGAAAACGAGTATTCCATATTCACCGAAGGGGATTTGACTTCTTAGTTCGCAAATAGTTCGCTTCTTAGTTAGCAATTATAAGACTATTCATAGCTTTGAGTTGAAAAAAGATAACCTATTCTGATAAATATGTTATCTTTATGATAATAGGAATTCATTATTAGCAAATTTTATGATTATTTGTTATGTTTTATTTTATTGAGTCATGCTAATGACTCTATAACCAAACTGAGAGTAGATTAAACTTTTAACATAACACAGCATTATTTCATGAATCAAGAAACTCAATGAGTGGTGCACATGCGCCGCTACGTATATCGTTTTCTCTCGAACACGAGAGGCAAACGCTCACAGAAAATCACAAACACCAAGTTTTCTAAAAGTCAAAGACAAAAGATGATAGACGGTTCGAGATCTGAGATCTAAAATAAGAATTAAAAGAAAAAAAGTGATGGTTGTTGGAAAAAACAAACATTTTTAAGTAATAGATTAAAAATTTCCCTTGCATTGAAAACGTAATAAAATATTATTATTCCCATTTCGAAATCTTAAATTAGTCTGAATTTCCAGCGTTAAAAAGCGTCAAATTTAGAAAATGACAAAAGCTTTTTTTTTTAAACAGAGCATTTCATATTGACCAGAAACGATTTCACTTGCTAGTTGAATACTTGGAAATATAAGAATATCCAGCGCTTTGAATGGAAGAAAAAAATAGAAGACATATTCGTTTAAACAGGGTATAAATTTGAGCAAATAATTCATCAATCGAGGTGGGTGTGGGACAAAAAATTCCTGATTAAAATTCCTGCTGCAAATTTAATGAATACCTGCAGCATTACAATTTACAAAATTAACAGATGCCTTCTAAATTTCAGGAAATCACTTAACCCTTCGAGTACCAGGATCGGTTAGATCGATACTGGATTGGGTTGTTGGGTTGTTTTACCTCTGAGCGGCACTTTTTTGCACACCATGGGCTAAATGGCCAGGTCACATGGACCCCGAAGGCTCAGAGAAGGTTGGGGGAGGGGACCCACTGGAACAGCTGTTGGGAGACAGATGGTAGCCTCCCATCAAGGCCATCCAGCGTGTTCTTTAACGTGCACAGGGTATGGTTCTCCCGCACACGGGGCCACGGCTTAACGTCCCATCCGACGGACGGCGGCCTTTCCAAGCCCATCGGTGTCCCCTACTGACCGTGGGCAGGGCGGGGATATCGATACTGGAAAAATTTGCGTAAATTGCTGAGATCAACCTCTTTATTTCATATGTAATTTCTTTTAAAATCAAGAGATAGCATAAACGAATAGAAAGAGCTGAAATTAACTATTCCCAACGTCAATAAAAATTACCAAGACCTTGTACAGATGACATGTACAAGGTCATGGTAAATGACACAGGTTTCATAAATGCTGCAAATTTAATGATTACCTGCAGCATTTCAATTTACAATATTAACAGATGCCTTCTCCTCAACTGTCACCTGATCCTGGTACTCAAAGGGTTAAGTGATTATCCTGAAATTTAGATCTTGGTTGGTGATATGTATCTCAACTGTCACTCAAAGAGTTAAAGAGTCATTAAAATGCTTTTTGAAGTACGTTTAATTTTTAAGTCGATTTTAATGGATATCAGGAAAGATGTTAAGAGAATAGAGAGTAGTAAATCTACATTATTCGATACTTGGTTCTCATATCATTTTATCGAATATAACTTTTCTAATGATAACGTTACAAAGCGAAGCTTATGAACACTGCAGTGCCTGTGTTTCAGTATTTTTCGTCATGGTAAATAGCATCATTGAGCGATTACCGGCGATACACTTCGTTAAATCACAACCTCATATTTTTTCCTCTTCCAAAAATTGCATTTCATAACTAAATACGTGTTGTATATCACTTCGACATCTGTTTGAATCCCGTTGCACAGAATGCTATGTGTCAATGGTATCTAGGCTTACCTCAGCTGTTGCTGCTTCTAAGAATCCAAGCATTCGGACACCACCCAAAAATTTCTGGAAGTTCATGTCATATCCTCATAGTGATCCTATCCTGCTAGCTGCATTTCCAAGAAGAGGAAGTTCCATTTCTGCCCCAAACCACCTCGCCGTATGTCAGTACATGACGATCGGAAGATCACAACACCAGCATGGCAGAAGACATGGGGCGCATGCGCGAAACACAGAACGGAACACCTGGCCACGCAAAGGAGAACATGTGCGCGTGGGAGTCTGTTAGCTGCTTCTGCTTCAGTTGCTTTGGTTACCGATCTCTCTCTCGGAGCTTTCCCCCTCAATATGCTGCGATAAAATCTTATTCTCTTCCCAGACTGAATTAAACAACCGTAATGATAGTAGAGTTGGGAATAATTTAGATAGTGCGGCTGTCCTCCATTAAAAAGCAATTTGTCCTACAGTTAGTTTTATAATCGGAATACAGGAAAGTAATGTAGTTTTTTCTGTAACCTAACTTTGAGTGCTATTTATTTTGTATTAACAATACCAAAAATTAAATGAATATGCTTACAGATTGGTTGGTAGTGGGTATTAGTCATTAGGTTGTGGTAGTAATTTTATTTTTTCTTCAAATATCATGGTACAAAATGCGCAATAAAACAACTAAAAAGAGCAATATTCATGTTTGTATGGTCAGTGAATTTCGTCAGGGAAACAATACAGCAACGACTACTAAAGGTATTTGTAACATTTATACTAATGCAGTATATCATCAGTCTTCAAACTATTAACATTTGTGAAATCCTTGTGACTAAATCTAATTTATCGTGGATCACCTATAGAACAAAAATGTATTTTTCAAACGCAGAAATTATATGAAACTTTTCGAAACTTAATCTTTAATTTATATAAAATATTCACTCAAATTTATGCTGATTATTATTTTTATTTACATAAATTTATACCGGATTTATCTGAATATTATTATAAAATATTTCCTGATTTAATTGATTATTATTATAAATTATTGCCTGATTTGTGGGCGTTTGCAGAACCCCTGAAAACGGACGGCTGAACACAGAGCTTCGCGAAACAAGTTGTCCTCGAATGCTAACGTTCGATCATTAACTTCCTATGAGGCAATTTCGCATTCTTCGAAGACCATCGTACAGTGGAGCTGAATAAAGACCTGTTCCCTTCAACTGCTGAGGCAGATCCTCGTCAATCCATCAAATATTTAAAAAAAAAACTGTTTTCATCATAGTCTGCTATACAAGAGCAACTTCAACAGATCTGAAAGAGATCAACAGACAAGGGGTTTGAATCCCACACCAATTATTACCTGAGAAACAATCTGAAGTTCAACAATCGTCCCATGGCCGAGTGGTTAGCGTGCTTGGCTACTGATCTAAGGGACCTGGGTTTCGAGCCCCGGGTAAGGCATGGATGTATGTGTCGTTTTTCTGCTGAGGTCCTGCCATCCTCACAGACCTTCTACTATGGCATATAAACTGACAGGCTCCTGTCAGACCTCTGTGGCAAGCAGCTGCTTGAGGGGGTATTATTATTATTATTTATACAGAAAAACAGACTTTCCTCATCGAATTGTTAGAGATGAAAAACGGGTTCTGCACACAAAGCTCAAGAACTAAATATTTTTCTTAGCTGTTGTTACACTGTTACTCATAGAGCATACGAAATTCATAGGGAAGACGATGACGAATATACACCAGTGTGCCAAAACATTATGACCAGCGCGTCTTTATGTAAATCGAGGCAACTGCAAGTAAACGATGGCGGATGTGAAGGTCATGAAGCGGTATAAATAACACCTGATACTGAACTCTGTTAATCAGTGTTATTCTTGTTCTTCAGATGGGAAAGGCAGCGGACTTACGTGAGTTTGACAAAGGCCAAATTCTATTGGCCAGACGACTGGATCAGAGCATTTCCGAGACGGCAAGGCTTGTGGGGTGTTCACAGTCAGCCGTGGGTAGTACCGTCAAAAAGTGGTCCGAGGAGGGTAAAAACACAAACCACCAGCAAGGTGCGGGCTGACCATTGCTCATCGATGCTAGAGGTGAGCGAAGGCTATCCCGTATATTACGAGTCAACAGAAGGGATACTGTGGCGCAACTCGCCCGTAATTTGAATGCTGGTGACGGGAATAATGTGTCACAACCCACAGTTCCTCGAACCCTGAAGAAAATGGGGCTGCATAACCGCATGTCGCTCTGAGTGCCCATGCTAACCTCGGTTCACCGCCTAAAACGCCTATAATGGGCACGCAAGCATCAAAACTGACCTTGAATGATTGGAAGAAGGTCGTCTGGTCCGATGAATCTCGTTCTTGTTGCACCATGAGGACGGCCGGGCGCGTGTGCGTCGTTTACCTGGGGAAGTATTGGCACCAAGATGCACTGTGGGGTGAAAACAAGCTGGAGGAGGAAGTGTAATGTTCTGGGCAATGTTCTGCTGGGAAACCCTGGGTCCAGTCATTCATGTGCAGGAAATATGACGTCTACGACCTACCTAAACATCATTGCAGACCAGGTACATCCTTTCATGGCAATGGTTTTGCCATCTAGTAGTGCCTTCTTTCAGCATCATAATGCGGCATACCACACTGCCCGGATTGTTCGTGAATGGTTCGCGGAACATGAAGAAGATTTCCAGGTATTTCACTGGCTTGAAATTCCCCAATGGAGAGTAGTAAATCTACATAATCTACATCATCTACCTTAATCAATCCAATCGAGCATCTGTGGTTTGGGTTGGAACAACATATCCGATATGCGGCGGCTCAACCACGTAACTTACAATTGTTAAAGGATCTGCTGGTAACGTGTTGATATCAGATATTACAAGACACCTTTAGAAATCTTGTAGCGTCCATGCATCGCCGGGTAAGAGCTGTTTTGGCGGCATGTGGAGGACCAATATTATATTAATTTTGGCTCTTCGGTATAGCTCTCTTCAGTTTTCTGTTACTCATTTTATACGGCTATAACTGGAAACTATCAACATTTAAATAAAACACCCAATTCACCTGGAAGCATAGCCCTTTAACTTTTGCCGGTGTTAAATACACAATTGAGTGTATTCATTCCAACTCTGAAAAAATAGCATCCAAAGTTAGGTTACATAAAACACATTAGTTTCAAGTACCCCCAGAGGCATATTAATAGGTCACGCAACTCCCGCGTTACGTGTGTGTGTGTGTGGGGGGGGGGGGGGGGTCGGTCTCTGCCGAAAAGCCAAAAAAAAATAGTAAACTTGATATACAACTGTTTAACGGAACAGTTCGGAATTTTTTTCCATAGCTTTGAACGAATAATAGCAGACCGTAAACAATCAGCTTCGTTTTCCTTATTTAGAAAATTCTCTCCTTGCTTATTGTGGATCAAAAGTCATTGTCTCTAAGTATGAGCTTAGCAGTGAACTTTGCTCATAACATTTCGTTAACATAAGGTCATGACAGCCGTTCGTGACATCATTTTTTCCTTCTGACTTGCTATTGCTCTCGATAAGTCCAACCGATTTAACTCTTAAGACTAGAAATGTTTACGATATTATCACTACTTTTTTTTTAATCTTTCCAATCTCTCCATATACCTACACGATGACTATCATTTTCCAAACTGAATCTGGATTCAGCCGTCCCGTGGCTGAGTGGTTAGCACACTTGGCTACTGATCTAAGGGACCTGTGTTCGAGCCCCGGGTAAGACATGGCTGTTTGTGTCGTTTTTCTGCTGAGGTCCTGCCATCCTCTCAGACCTTCTACTATGGCATATAAACTGACAGGCTCCTGTCAGATCTCTGTGGCAAGCAGCTGCTTGAGGAGGTATTTATTAATCTGGATTCATCATAGAAAGAAACATTGGAGATTTGGTTTGCGTCCACTGCCAGTATTCTTTGCATCATGACAAACTGTCTCTTCTCCCTGAAGGAGGGACTCTTTTCCTCCGGTTAAAAGTGCTCTTCACTCTCACTCTTTTCCTCTGGTTAAAAGTGCTCTTCACTCTCACTCTTTTCCTCTGGTTAAAAGTGCCACACGCGTAAATTAGAGGATGTTAATTTAAGTTTTGGCAGTGTTTACAAATAGAGAATCAGTGTGCTTTAAATAAACAAAATTATGGCAAATTATCCCACCATGAAATTGAGTATTAAATTGTATACTTATGTTTATGCAAAACCAGAGTGAGTATTCGATCTATTCACAAAATTCCTACACCTCTTCAGCTAAGGGGAGGGCTTGGGTTGATGCGGCTTCTCTTCCCTAACAGATATAGCCAATATCAGTTTGTGAAGATAAGAAATCACAACGCGATATTTATCTACACCAGTGGTTCTCAACCTTTTATGTTTCACGTACCTCTGGAAATGTGTATGTAACTGGTGTACCCCTTGTATAAATAGATAAAACTATAGTTATAGTATAACAATGGGAATAAAATAAAACACCTACTTTGTTACTAGATCTAACGACTTTTGAGCTCTCACGACGTCCCCCAAAAATTTTACTGCGTGCCCCACGTTGAGAACCCCTAATCTACACGTTATTTCACCTCAAATCGAGGGACTGCGTAACAGTCTGCAGGCATCGGATTTTTTTTTGTTTATAGGGATAAATTAATTTTCTTTTTGGTTGGATAGGCATTGATGAAATATTACGATCTAGACTTTCCAAATCTCCACAAAGCTTGTAACTGCGCCCTCTTATTATTTATCTCCCAAAAGCTGTAACTGTGGAAATTTTGAAAACTACAAAGTTTTAAACGAATATTATAAACGATGTATTTATGCCAGAAATTTCAAATTTTGCTGGTATAATGTGAAGGTCATGACGTTTCCATTGGCAAAACCCCCAGATGGGGTGTGTTCTAAAAAATAACTTTTTGAGTTAAAGATATAAATGTTTGTTTTTAGAGATAATTTCGAAATTATTTTTATGTTACCTAGATATAGCTGAAATATTACAATTCGCACTTTTTGGATCTCCCAAAAGTTATAACTGCTCCCTCTAAATGTTTTAAAAGTTAAAAATTCTAAACTTTTAAAAGAATATTGCAAACGATATATTTATGCTATAATTTTTAAATTTTGGATGTGGAAGGCAGATGCAATATGGATGAAAGAGGCAAATGCGCGATATAACTGACAAAAGTACAGTATACACTGGAGGAATGCACTGTAGTTCAGTAGGGTGGCAATTGGAGAAGTTACCACGTTCGCTCGTGCACGAGAGTTCAGTAAGGTGTCTGATGACTACTTACAGCGGTACAAGTGTTACATCGACATTGCATGCTCTTGATTAGGGCAGTAATAAGGTCCTGTGACATTAAATCTGACTCCTGTATAAGAGCAGACCGGAGATCCAGGAAAGCTCTGGGAGGAGGTTGACGAGCTGAAATCCATCTCTCCAATGCATCCGATATGTGCTCTATATCATCCAATAAAGCAGCCCTATGTGGATGTGCATTATTGTTCATAAACAGGAATTGTGGGCCAACAGCACCTCCAAAATCCTCAAGAAAAGTTCGAGGGTTTCGTCTCCATATCTGAAACTTGTCAAAGATCTTCCAAAAAAGACATGGAGCAGCATGCGACCATGTGACATAATGCCACCTCAGACTAAGTAAATCACAAATCTCTCTAAAGGTGCATTTTTCTGATGTTTGAAAGGCGATAATGGGTACCAGATTCTATCCAGATAACTACACGATAATTATCATTTTGTAAACTGAATCTGGATTCATCATAGAAAGGAACATTGGGCATTTGGTTTGCGGTCGACTGCCAGTATTGTCTGCACCATGACAACCTGCCTCTTCTCCCTGAATGAGTCAGTGAAGTGCAAACTGTAGGTTGTCTCACATACAGTCCTTATTCATGAAGCCTTCTGTATATCGTTTCCTTCGAAACTGTTCATCCAGGAGCCGCAAATAGCTCTACAGAAAACACTCTCGCTGACATGTGTCTGTTACATCTCGCTATTAGTGCCACATAGCGGTCATCCTAAGCCGTTGTAACTCGTGGTCGACCCTGTAAACGTGGACAACTAACGTTTCCTCTCTCTTGATATCTTCTCAACAGTCTTCACACACGGGTTGATGCACACCTATTACCCTTGAAATATCACTCTATGATCAGCCTGATTTCAACACCCCTAAAACCCGACCACGTGTAAGAACATCCGTATGCTGCCTGTGTGACATATTGTTGCAGCAACGAATTGGTTCGAACACAAGCACAATGCGCTGGCAGCAAGAAATGATGTTTTCCATATCTCTCCTATTATTCATACCATTACAGGTTCTTACACAAATTATATGTGACCATATTCTATTGCATCATTACTCCCACATTTGCATGTGCAAAAATCAAGAATATCTGCACGTACCTTTTGTTGCTGCTTTCGCCGACTGTTTGCTCAATATAGCCCATTTTGTCAACTATGCTTAACTTTTGGATAACAGTGTATAGTGTGACAATGATCGCAGTAAATGTAAAGAGGAGATCTTGGACGATCTTGGTTCTCTACAATGAAGTATATTTATGCAACAATCCCATTTCTATTCCATAGGGTTTGCAAAAACAACTTCCGAAAAATGACTAGAGAAAGGAGGAAAAAACATAAATGTTTCACCTGCGAACCTGATTCTTTAAACCTGACTTTCGGACTATAGAGTTAGCTCCAGCTAATGAAGAAGCAAGTAGTGAAACTAGTGATGAGGTGTTGCGGAGGACTTTTGCGTAAGTCTTGGTGTATCACTTCAGTGTCCTAAAACAAACAATGTTTGCCCAAAATTCAGATTTCAGAAAAGAAGATATGAAAGAGATGGATGAGTTTACAAAAACGTAACTTTCTGCTCAAATAAACTAGACGAATATATGACGATGATGGAAGAAATGCCGAACTCTGTAAAGGAAATTCAGAAACAAAATAAGAGTTTAACGGAGAAGAATTCTTATGAAGAACTCCGCTATCGAGATAATAGGTATTCCGGAGAGCAAGCAGAAAATGATTCAGAAACTATAACTCAAGTGGCAAATGTTCTGCAAATTGGAAAGTCAAATGTTGATGTACGAGTCGCTCATAGAATCCCTAAGAGAAATAAAAACAGAAATATGCTAATTGCAGTACAAATGGCCACAAGGAAAATGAGAGAGAGATGGATGAAAAAAATGGAGACTTAGAAGAAAAAAAATTACGATTGAATGAAATTAATGATAAGTTTCAAGGGGGGAAGAGTATTCATCAATGACCATGATTTCTTGTATGAAATAAAGCTCAAACAAAAATAAAAAGAGTCTACATTTTCTTGGGTTAGAGATATTAAGATTTACATGAGAAAAGATGAAAATGCTCATACGATAAGCATAAGAAATATAAAAGACTTAGAAAAGCTCCGATTATTTAATTTTTTTTGCTTTAATCAATAATAATGCACGACAATATTTTACACGATATCGAAAGAGAAATATGTATTGAGAGCGCAAATGTAATATAATCGTAACCAGTATAATTTGGGTACGTATGCCTCGATTTACACGTTTTCCGTTTTACAACGGTTCAAAAAATGCAACCAGTTTCGTTTTACACGGTGATACACTTGGTTTTGCACGATCAAGAAAATGCAAACAGTTTCGATTTACACGATTATAGACTCGATTTCACACGGTACAGATTGAATTTTTTTGTTTGTAGATATAATACATATTATGAAGTAGCAGTTGCACAGCGCCAAAGCAGTCTATTAGATTGTCATCTCAAAGTGAAAACTAACTAAATGGTTTCAGCTAAAGGTTGAGGAATTCTTTGGTATTTAACTTATTATTTACTATTTCAAGTTTTTGCCATTTTCCGATAATTCTTAAGCTTTATGCTATCCCTTTTGCTTCACTTTTACCTATCTTCCTATTGGTTTTGGCTTTGACATTTGTCGGTTGGTCAGTTTATGGATTTGACAAAAGGTTGTTCCATCATATCTTTCGAACGCGATGGAGAAACTTAAGGATTTATGTGCCAAATGGAAGCTTGTGACGCGGGGAGGTCATAGCCTATAAAAAATTGACCTCTCATGCTTTCTTCCCCCCTAAAAAAGGGGAAATGTGAAAACTATTCTTAAGCTATATCTCCAAAACGCGAAAGCCGAAAGTAATGAGCTGTATACGACGAATGGAAACTTCAGAAGCCCGGAATGTTGTATGCTACGAAAAATTAACCCCTTCAAAACGGGGGACAATGTGAAAATGATTGCTCCTCTATATCTCCTGAATGCGAGTGTGGAAAGTAACGAGCTATGTGTCGAATGAAAACTTGTGACGCGGTGAGTGTCGTAGGCTATAAAAAATTCTTCCCCTGTGATGGACTGTTCCAATTGTGATGGGCAGTCATAAGGGGACGATGAATTTGTCCCTTGATTACCTTCACCCTTATTTCGGTGAAATAATAGGTTCGAGGGTTGTTACACCCATACCGACGGATGCCTCAAACTTGCTGCGCCAAGTTATGTACAGAAGTATGTCCAACAATTCACGCATGAGAGTTGTATAGGGGCGACAGAGTTTATTCCCACTATATATATAATCACGTGCTGGGGATGCGCCCGCTCCGTAGGCCTTTGCTGCTGCAAACAATTATGCAATGAGGTGGAGAATCGCACTTTGCAGATTCTCGCTTTACCGACCTCAAACTCGGCGAAAGGATATCCAAGCTTTGCCTATAATGTGGTTCACCAAAAACTCACTTCAGTTACACAGAACTGTATTTGATTCATACATAGAATCGAACCCTCTCCTTACGGGTTTTTCTTTGAATAAGAGAGGTGTCCCTTGACGCATGTCCAAATGTCCTTCTTGTTTGACAGCGACGCTCAAGACTGTTGTTTCCTTCCTGCCCGGCTCCTCTCCCGCGCTCATACGTGCACCCCAGGCTAGTTGTAAAAGGCCATAAACGGGCTTTTCCTGTTGAAAGAAGGCATCCTTCTGTGGGAAATGTATAGACATGAATGGGTGTAAGTGGTTGTCGTATTGAGTACGTCAACATAGCCTTGCTTCATGGTGGTGGTTTCAATAGCTACAAGGTTTCAATAGCTATACAAGGGGTCCCAAGGTGGACAAGGAAACATGTCCTAGAATATTATGCTATTTCTCTGAGCTGTAACACCCCATCTTGATAATTGAGATCCATGGCCTCTTATGGTCTGCACCATACAAGTAATCTCCTGTCAGCATACTCTGGTTAGAACCATGATTCGTCAGATCAAGCTACCCATTTCCAGTCTACCATGGTCCAATGGTGATGTTCCTTCGTTCACTGCAGCATTATAGCTAATGACGTGCTATGACACTCGATGTGGACGTTTGATCGTATGTCAAATGGTCTTTGTACAAACCTTCATAGGTGTCCCATAGTTGAATACCGACGCTATCATCTGCACTGTGGTTTTCTGTTCTGATGTTACAATACGAGAAAGGTAGCACAAACCTCAACGTCAATAGCTTAGTTACAGCCACATTTTCCCCAGCGGTTACAGGTTTTGCATTTTTTGATGTAGTCCTGGTACACACATGTAAGGGTAATGCATGCAAATCTCGGATACTGTTCTGCAGTCGCATTTATGGACGCCCCATTTTCTTTACACTCACTATCTACCCACGATCGAACTCGCTCAGGTTACCGTGTTTACCCGTCATAACAGTCGCAAGTACGCTGTATAGTAGGTATCTGACCTAATTATAACCCACAAAGGGTTTTGGCTGGCCGTATTATTGTGGTGCAAGTTTCTGGATGGGTGCGATATGTATAATAAATTGTTCTTTCAGTGTGTTTGTGTATATGTTACCGCTAAAGCTCGAAAGCCGTTAATGTGCACATTACCTAGCTAATCTGCAGATTAACTGATTTGCTCCGTTAATGTGCGGAATCAAGAGTTTTCCTCATTTTACCTAGGTAATGTGCGCATTAACGGCTTCCGTATCGTTAAAGTTCAAATGTTTGTTTCTCTCATAGTGGTGAATCTCTTGAATATGAATCTTCGTGTCACGTGATTCACTCGTCCGCATTATAAAAAACGCCCCGGATGAGCGGAGGCCAAGTGAGAACGAATCGGTAAAGTGATTGATTCTTGATAACGAATCACTAAAATGATTCGTTCTCACTTGGCCTGTTCATTTTGGGGGCGTTTTTTATAATTCGGACGACTGATTCATGTTGACAGAGGGATGACCTTGGTTTCAACTTTACTCTCGGACACTAGATAAATAATATCATGTTAATTTAAGCGTACAGAAACGTTCCTGTTGTTCCAGCAAAGATCTTATTTTCACTTTAACGAGTGCCTAGTAGGTAGTGTGCAGATTATCCAGGTAATTTGCAGATTACCTAGGTAATTTGAGAAATGAAACATTTTCCGCAGTTAACGGATCACCCTAGTTAATCTGCACAATACCTAGATAATCTGTAGAATAACTGATTTCTGTACTTTAGCAGTAACACATATATATGCTCAGTGGTCATTGAGCTATTACCTTTCCTCTCTCCTCTCATTGTTAAGACAATGGAAACTAACCTCGAAGCTCGATAACCTCTAAGCAAGTGTTTTATAAGAATATGTGACTTGAAAATAAAGACTTCAACCAAGTCTGCTTAAATCTCAGTTTTCAACAATATTTACTTTGTATATAAAGAGTTATAGACATTTGACTATTCAAATTCAAAACATCGACAAGGCAAGTCAAGAAAATGGAAAAATATCGAAAGAATTATTTATAAAAGCCATTTAAACATACAGCTACCGTATTAAACAGTTGGAAATACTGCTTCTGATTTAAATTATAATTAACCACTGAGGAAAATCTAATATTTGACACTAATAAACGTTTGGTAATAATGTTTGGTAAAACTTCCATAAATAATACTTTTTTGTGAAATAGAAAAATTAGACAGCCTTTGCCACAGGCAGATATGCGCCGTTTATCAAGGTTATTGGGTAGGGGGTGAGGCTTTTGATGACGCGCCAGGTTCCAAATCTACAGTTACCAGATTCGAATTGCACCTGAACCACCTTTGAGATCTATCACCTCTAGACCCCCATCCTGCCGTAGGGCAGAAAGATTGTTTTTAATGAACCTGGTGTAAAAGGGCTTGGCCCTAACATCACCATGGTTGTTGGGTATATAAATCAATATATAAATAAATAAATAAGGTCACCAATAGTCTGGGAAAGGCCGCTATCCGTCGAATGGTTAAGCCATGGCCTCGAGTGCCGGGGAACCAAAAGAACATGGTGGATGGATTTAACAGGGAGCTTTCGTCTGTCTTCTTACAGCTGTCCAGTGAATCCCGCTTGCCTACACTAACTCTGAGCCTCTGGGGTCCTTGTGACCTGGCCACTTAGCCTATTTTGTACACAAAGTACCGCTCAGAGGTAAAATAACTCAAAACAAACTAACATCAAGATTAACATTATTATGTGTTTGTGGCCAGGTTCAAGATCAGAACCAAAAAAAATAGGAGATAGAAGACAAGTAAATGGGTTGAGCTAGAAAGGACAAGAACGCGGGGGGGGGGGGGAGAGGGTTAGAAGGTATTCTCCACTAATAGAGCAAAGTATATTTTTCCCCTTTCCTAATGTTTTGAAAATATTTTTCTACAATATGCGCAATATATACACCGATCAGCCAAAACATTAAAACCACCTACCAAATATGATGTAGGTCCTCCTCTCGCATCCAAAAGAGCTCTCATCCGATGAGGCATAGATTCAATGAGAAGTTGGTAGCTGTCACTTGATATTTGGTACCATGACTGCAACCGAAGATCCCGCAGTCCCGTTAATTACATGGTTGGGGTGATGCTGCTCGTACCCATTTCTCCAACTCGCACCACAAATACTCGATAGGTTTCATGTCCGTCGAATTTGGAGGCCATGGCAATAAATGGAATTCCTCATCATGTTCTAGGAACCATTCTTGAACCTTCTTCACAGTGTGACATGGGGCATTTTCTTGTTGAAAGACGCCATCTCTGCCAGGGAATACAGTCGCCATAAAGGGGTGTACTTGGTCAGCCATGATGTTCAGGTAGGTGACAGCTGTCAGAGTTTGCTCTACAGGGATAATTGGTACAAGTGTTCCCCAAGAAAATTTTGCCCAGACCATCACACTCCCTCCAGCCACCTGGATCCGTCCCACAGTGCATCCAGGTGAAAACGCTTCCATGGGTAAACGTTGCACACGAGCTCGTCCGTCTACATGGCGTAACAGAAAAGGGATTCGTCTGACCATGCGACCCTCTTCCAGTCTTCTACGTGCCCACTACCAGCGTTGACGACGATGAACAGCTGCGAGCATAGGCACACGAATGGGTCTGCAGCTGCGGAGACCCATATCAAGGAGCTTATGACGAACTGTGTGTTCGGACACATTGGGCCCTTTACCACAATTGAAATTATGGGTAATGTCAGTCACAGTAGTCCTCCTGTTGCTGCGACAACACGAGATTGGCATCAATGAGGGGTGGCCAACCACGCCTTGTTGACAGCTCGAAGTGTCACCTGTTTTGGACCATCTTTCATAGGTACTAACTACTGCATAGCGTGAGCAGCTTACCAGCATCGTTGTTTCGGAGATGCTCTTACCAAGGCGTCTTGCCATAACGATCTGACCTTTGTTGAAATCAGATAAATCCTTTTCTTTTCCCATGTTGAGACGAAACGAAATACTGCCTGCGAGAGCTCCAACCCAGGTATTATATATATATCATTCGCGACCTTGGCACGTGACACTGATTGGCTGCACGCGCACTTCTTTGCATAACGCAGAGATGGTTTTAATGCATTGGCTGATCGGTATACGTTTCTGATCGGTACACCTTTCTCGCCTGTATTTCAGTTATTAAAAAATTCACCTTTATATAAAAAAATATATTCCATGACCAGGATACAGCTCCTTTGTAAGCGCAACAAAAGCTTTAGATATCGTTACAAAAGCCTCAATATTCCCAAGCCTATTTTGTCTCTTTTCTCAAAGAGAAGAGAGGGGCAGCAAGTAGATTGAAATCCTGTATGAACCAAACATTTTTTAGAAAAAATTTTTATTAAAGAAAGCTCACTTTGTTTATAAAATATTTGACAAATATAATGAACACAGGAACATACGACAGCAGCAAGAAGGAGAGCTGAGTTCCCTATCCTTGTTATTTTTGAAATCGATCGCTTCTGCTTGCAAACTTTACTGCCCTCTTTTCCAGCTCCGTGCTCAAGGGAATCTAGGAAGTCTTTGGATTAATGAAAAAATGCGAGTTTCATCGAGAATGGACAGAGAAAGCTAACTCGCTTGTTAACCTTTGACAACAGTTTTTGCGCGAGGAAATTTTTTACCAAATATAAATAAAATTTCCCTAAGGAAATTCTGCAGCCTTCCATTCAAAGATGACCCAACTGATTGTAAATACAATGGTGTGCAAAATATAATAGGCAGCAAATTCCAGAATGTCGAAAGACGCGACAATTAGATGATATGAGAGTGGAGTGACAATTACATTTATAAAAATTAAAAAAAATACCCCTTCGAGCAGTTCTTGACACAGAGGTCTGATGATGCAATAAACAGTGAGGCAACCATGAAGACTAAGACATAGAGAAAACCAACCTCGTGATTTCCATGGGTTATGCAAATAAATGTAAGAGTATCTCTAGCTAAGGGATCTGTTTCAGCACAACAGAGAGGTTAGTATGGTGACCCAGAACAGCTACAGAAGCATCACAGCGAATTCTCATACTGTTTACCTGGCTAGTCATCAGGTCGGTTCAACTCCGGAGAACAGGCTGGCCACTTTATTTTCTGAATATCGTCACTTTCGAGGAATTCATTGACCGTATGAACTCAATTAGGGAGGACATTACCGTTTAGTAACCAAACTGGTGTTCAAGAGAGTTCCTGAAAATCTCATCGGACTACTAAACCAGTAAGGAATGTCCTTGTGTATGTGTTTGTATGAAAAAACAGTACCGGCGCAATAGAGCTTCTAGGTTATCTCCATCTTTCGAGTAGGGAAGTTTTAAAGTAAGAAGTTTTAAAGTAAAGAAGTTTTCGAGTAAGAAGACCCTTTAAAAAAATAAATATTATGCCTCTGACAGTCAGAATGTTTCCGACAAGATGTGACTTTACGATGTACACCTATCATTCAATAATATCATACAAGGTCAAGAACATTTACCAGTTTCGTTTTACGCGATTATAAGCCCTGTTTTATACGGAACGGTTTTAGATTTTCTTATGTATGTACATATAATAGCGATTATGAAGTAGCAGTGACATAACTTGAGAAAAATGTTTAGAGTGTCATACCAAAGTAAAGATAAACCAAGGGGTAATCAGTTGATATCATGAATTTTCAATAATAAATAGATAATAGTAAATTTGTATATTAATAAATTCTTCATCTGTAACAAACTATATTTATATTCTTTCATTAAAACTGTATTCTTGCCATTGTAACGAAATCTGTCTCGTGACATCGTAATGAAATGAAGCCTATTTTGGATCGGCAGCGAGATATGTCTTTTCTAGACAGAATTATTTCAGTCTAGTGAAAAACGTGTTTTTATCTCCTTTTTCGCAGCAAGTGGTTAATTTTATCTACAAGCTCAAACTTTGTAGACTATTATATAGACTAAGGTAGCTGATGCGTAAATACACTCTTTCAAAAAATATCATAGAAATACTAATTTTACAAACTATACTTATATATAAATACTTTTTTTATAATTTATATTCAGTTAATAAATATCCTTCTTTCAAATTCGATAATGGGCTACATTAAGGATGAGTATCTTTCGTGACCAAAAAGAAATATATGAAAATTTATCAAAGTTTAGCTGAATTAGTGCAAATAAAATGCAAAATAATGTTTCATTAACGTTTATTATTATTGCAGAACTGAAAGTTAAGATAAATATGCTTAAATAAAAATTTCAGTGTACAATTTATTAATACAAGGATTTTTTCGGAAGCTATCGTTCTGTTTTTCACAAGTTGTTGGTCTCGGTTTGCACGTTTTCGATTTACACGGCGATTTCCCTTGTAAATGGGATGGGTGTACAGCCGCTCAAAAAAGCATCCGAACAATATGGTCGATTACAGAATTCAGAAAAAATATCTGGCAACGTTTTTTTAGAAATTACTGATCTGGCAACCTTCGTGTAACACGATGGTTGCCAGATCACTAATTTCTAAAAAAAAAAAACGTTGCAGATATTTTTTCTGAATTCTGTAATCAACCATAGTGTTCGGATATTTTTTTGAGCGACTGTACATCCCGTTGCCATAATGTCGCTCCAGACCATCAAATTACCACCACCATAGTAGTGTCGTTCTATGAAGGTAATGAGTCCCTTGCTCTCTCCACATCAAAATGCATCGAGAATCATTCTGAAGATGTCGATTCGTCGTTGGAGTACATGAGTCAATATATGGGGTCCAATCAGAATGTTTTCTGCACCATGTTAGTAGCCACTACTCCTGTGTGCGGCATTGAGAGGAATACAAACAGTCAGTCGTCTGGCATAGAGCTCCCTCAAAGCCAATGTTTATTTGCTCAATTCTATCTACATATTAGGTACATAAATTTGATCCTGCTAAACCAAAGGCTTATCAATAGGTTCTTATACATTTACAAACGAGGCAAGCGAATCTTCTAATTACAATACAATTAACGAATAATATGTGATAATTGGAATAATTCAGTGGAAATTATAAATAATGTCATAATTCATTCTAATAGCAATTTACGTATGATTCATAATATTATTCCTATTGTTCTCTATATGTTATTCGCACCATATAATCAATTCTCTTTTAACTTGGAAAATTTTAATTAGTTCCAGAATATTTTTAGATTCTTGTTTGAACATATATGGAATTTAAAATTTTTTAGTACAGTTTCCATAATGATTAATAACTCTAGGTTTGTTTTTTAGCATACCTGACATTTTACTCCTTGTTTAATTTGGCGTATGACACATATTTTTTTATTCACCATTGTAAAACTTCTTTACCACACAATTATATATATATAAATTTCCAACAAATAAAACGCAAAAATAACTAAAAATTATCATTTCTATTATTGAAATTCTTTTTAACGTCAGGATGACACAAAACTCTAAGCAAACTAACTTGTGATATTTTTATGTTTTTACCATTTAGAGAAATTCCATATCTAATATTGGATTCAAAGAGTACTGTATAAGGTAAAATAAGAACATTATAGGTTTACTTTCATTTGTAAATTTTCATAGATTTTTAAATAACAAGTCAATATGACAATTCTATTTAACATCGGAAGAGAATTTCATCCCCAGATAAATACATCCATTCTGAGCTACCAGCCGCCGATCAAGATATCTTCTACTAATGGCTTTAAGATTTATACCATGGTGTCAGTCATTAGAAGTTTTATTGATCTTAATTGAATATTCTGATCGACGAATTTTCTGTGAATAATTTGCCTCTAAACTGTCCTCCCAATGGCTGCAGAAAGCTTTAGAGTGAGTTGCCTGGCTGATACCGCCCTATGACGTCAGGTAGTTAGCGAAGGTAGCGGTCATCCTGCATCGTTGTCATCCTTGGACAGCCTTGCACTTGTCTATGGCTAACGTTCCCTATCTGTTGGAAACGTCACAAAGTATTGAAAGCACCGATTGGAGGATGCCTAAAGCCTACCCATATTAGTCGAGGATAGGCCGAAATCTAATATACCAATTCCTCTACCTCGTGTAAATGCAGCCATAGGATGCCTTCTTGTTAGGAAACGCTCTTTCATTCCCAACAGAAAACGATTGGGGTAAAATCAATGACAGATTTTAAAGTTCTCTGGATTTACTTTTTGAGTCACGTGTGCAAAATTTGAATTCTAACGAATATGACAAACAATCAATAATGCTCTAAATTTGAAATGTCAGTGATGGAGTGTAATGGTCAAGAGGCAAACAATGAGAGCAATCATTTCTCAAGGTAAGGCGCAACTTTTTTTTGTTTACTGACAAATTCTTTTGGTGTTTTACAAGTTCTAATAAAATACTACTAATTTAATTTTACCAAATGTTTTTCATAGAGCGTGTAACTTCATGCGTGATATCCTAATAAAATAAGTAAACCAAATAAAACCGTCCCTGTTATTACTTAAATAAGTGAATGTTTTAGACCTTGGCTGATTTAGGCTATGCTTTTTTAGTTTACAGTAACACTATATTAATGGAAACTCGAAGGCACCTAAAAACTCTAATTGGGTAGAATATATCTTCTTTTACCCAGCTCAAATCCCTTGGCTCCTTATTAGAGATAAAACAACCCAATCCTTGTCTTTTTTAACACGGTTCTTAATAACCATACTCGAAAATAGCGTTTATAAAACTTCGTTCGATAGTTCCATCCAGTTATCTAAGGATTGCTTCTCTAATTCTACATTGATCTGGTTGCAAAAGCAGCGCTGTAAACTTTTCATTGGTGTTTTCGTTGCACTTATACAAAGTACAAATTGCTAAAAATCTTTAAAATATTTAACATAAATATATTCATAAGCAGATAATAAAATATATATATTATATTACCCATCAAGTTGTTGCTTGCCATAAAGGTATGAATGGAGCCTATCAATGCGGCAGAGAAGAATTCTGACGAAGGCGAGACCTCAGTAGGAAGGTTGTGTTGTTTTACCTCTGAGCTGCACTTTTTTCCCACACGTGCAGGGTCACAAGTGCCTAAGGATGTAGAGAAAGTTCTGAGAGGGGAACCCACTGGACACCACTTAGGTGACAGATGGAAGCCTCTTTATGAAACCAATGAGCGTACTTTTGAACGTGCACAGGGTATGGCTCTCCTGCACACGGAGCCATGGCTTTACGTGAAGGTCTTTCTAAGCCTTCCAGTGTTCCATTTCTAATCGAGAACAAGGTGGAAGTTAGAAGAAATAAATATCAACTAGCTCAGTTAGAAATCGAAGTTGGGAACGCAGATAAAAAGCCGGTCTCTCTACAGACTAAGCCACTTCCGATCCCTCAGCAGGAAAGCAACACATGAAAAGTAAAAGTCATGCCTCACGTGATTTGAACCGAGGAACCTTTATATCGTAGCTAAACACACTAATCAGTGGTCCACCGATAGAGTTCAGAAGTAGACAAAGGAATAATTTCATAGACACTCTAACAAATAATTTATAAAAATGTACTAAGGGTATATAATATTAAGTCTACAATGATTTGAGAACTTTTTAAAAAAAGGTAATGAGAAAGTAATGTAAGTAACTAAAATCCAACCATTGTATTTACTTTTGTATTACGGCCATCATTGAACTCAGTTTATTAAATGTGCGTGGTAATAACAGTACTGTGATAATAACAGTAATTGTTTACCGTAATAATAACTGTATAATAACAAATATTGTTACCATTGTAATAATAATATTATTAATCTCTATCATTAATGTTCTGACGCTTCTATCTAAAATTTTCAGGAGTTATTTTTGAAATGCTTGTTTTAAAACAATGTTTTTTAAGGCCAAAGCAACATAGTCAACTCACATCAATTAGTTTAAAGGCCTCAAAAATAAGTCTTTGCCTTTGAACGCCGTTCTCTCCACTATTTTTAATCAATCAACATGAGCTAATAAGCTTATTATATCCTATCAATATAGACAATGTAAGCCGATTAAAGTCTACCTTTCTTTCCTAGTAACGAATAAAGAGAGTTTTGGGCATATTTCCATTTCGAACTGTAATTACTGCTTAACGTCTGTTCTACGATAAACAGCAATTACAATTCGCAATAGAAATATCCCCAAAACTGACTTTATTAATTTCGATGAAAGAAAGGTAGTCTTTAATCGGCTCACATCGTCTAGACTGTTTAGCACCTGTTATAGGGTAAACAATCATTTTCTCTAAAAAGCTTTCATCTATGAACTTGAGGGGGAAAAATGCGACTCATGTATCATATAATAGAATGGTATCTTGGATGAAATCTTCCACAGTAAAAAATAATATACATTCATGAACACAAAAATTGCAACACCCCATAAAGGATTAATGCAGTGACACCAAATCATTACCACATAGTATAGGAGGTCCTATGCAAATGATTCCAGTGATAACAACATGACGTCACCAGGAACCGCAAATAGAGGCAGCGCTGTCGGTAGGTTGTTGAAAGTTGTTGGATTAGGTTGTTTTACCTCTGAGCGGCACATTTTTGCACACAATGGGCTAAATGATCAGGTCACAAAGACTCCGAGGGCTCAGAGAATGTTGGGGGAGGGGATCTAGTGGAACAGTTGTTGGGAGACAGACCTTTCGAAGACCATCAGTGTCCCCTACTGATCGCGGGAAGGCGGGATGTTTTGCAAAGATAAATCTCAACACTGGTCCAGCTGGGACTCGCATCTGGGAACTACAGATTACGAGCCTGACATACTACCAGCTGAGCCTCTCCTACTCCTCTCAGTGGAAGTGTGTCCATGTGTGTTTGAGTTATGCCATGGCATTCAATACGAGTGCGTTATCAACAGCTAGGCCTGTTTCGTGCTATTTTGTGGGGGATGCATGAGGCAAGTTGGTCAGTTCGTCATATAGCCGACTATCGCGGTCGCGCAATAAGCACTGTAACACGTTATTTGCAACAGTGGACAAGAACAGATACGGGTTCACTTTATCTTCGATCTAGTCCCCATGAATATGCAACACTACGAAAGATCGCCTAATTCACTGACATGCAACTTTCGTCTTTTGTGTGACATCTACAGCAATCCAGCCCAATGTGGTCTGGCAGTGCATGGACCAGTGTCCATACGAACCATCCAACAACGTTTAAATGAAGCTGAATTACAGGCAAAGTGTCCCCTGTGCAGGACTGACTGCCAATCATCGTCAGGCACGTCGTTTATGGTGCATCAAACTTGTATCGTGGGAGAGGGAATATCACCACATCATTTTCTCGGATGAGTCACACTTTTGTGTCTATGCAGATGATGGGAGTTTGGCGCAACTGGCCGCAACTGGCAGGATACGGCACACATTAAAGAACGCCACAGTGTCTACACACCTGGCGTTTTGGTGTGAGATGTCATCAGTTTTGACTCCAGAACACCTTTAATGTTTGTTCAGGGACCTTTGACAGCTCAATGATAATTGTGCACCTCTCCCTGCCACTAAGTCCGATACTGTTTCGAATCAATGTTTGTTTTCCTGCTCTTCTTTTAGTGCATAAGATGTGAAAGTGAAAAAGGGAAATGAGACTAAAAGTTCATTAAAAATAAAATCATTGAATAAAATCATCCTTAATGAAATCTATTATGTTAGATTCATATATCAGTGAGGTATATAAGAGGTATTATGCGCTGTGATATTATGCGTATGAGTTAGGGCTGGGTTTCTTCTTTTGAAAGGTACGTTTTTTGCGCACAATGAGATAAATTACCAGGTTATAAGAACTCTAAGAGTTCAGGGTTGATTATGGGAAGGTGATCCACTATACAGATATAAGTCTCATATTGAGATTGTCCAGAGTGTTCTTTAATGTGCATGGGATATTACTCTGCTGTACATTCATCCACACAAGAGATTATCGTTTAGATTTATCTCTGCGAAAACTTCCCGCTCTGCCCTCGGTCTGCAGGGGACATTTATGAGGTTGGAAAGGCCATCGTTCGTCAGATGGGACATACAGCCATAGCCCCACGTGTGAAAGAGCCATACCTTGTACACATTAAAGAATACGCTAGGTGGCATTGCTTGTCACCTAACGTGGTCACACGCTAGTGCATGTCACACGCTAGGTGGCTATCATCTGTCTTCTAATAGCTGTCCAGTGGGTCCTCTCCCCAACCTTCTCTGATTAAATTTTGAGTCCTAGCGAATTGGCCATTTAGCCCATTGTGTGCAAAAAAGTGCTGCCCAACCCATTTACACAGCTTAATATATCATGTGACAGCCGGCAGCTTTTCAAATCCACTGGTTTCATTCTTACCTTTCTCACCGAGAGAAAACGGAGGTTAACAGAGAAAATATTAATGCAGGAACAATAGTACCTGAACTTAAGGTTGGGTTATTTTACCTCTGATCGGCACTTTTTTGGCTAGGTCACTAGGACTCAGAGTAATCAGATAAGGTTGGGGGAGGGAACCCAGTGGATGGCTGTTAGGAGACAGATGGTAGCCTCCCTACTACCCTATACATGGTAGTAGGGAGGCTATATATATATATATGGTAGCCTCCCTACTCCCCTATAAGAGATATTATGCGCTGTGGGCATCCAGTGGGTTCTTTAACCTGCACAGTGTATGGCTCTCCCGAACATGAGACCATGGCTTTTACGTCTCATACGATGAATTGTGACCTCTCCAATTCCATCGGTATTCCCTACTGACTGAGGGCATGGTGTCATTCAGTCAATTACGAGCCTCGCGCGCAACTGACTGAATGACTCTCCCACCCCACCCCCTGCATCTAGGAACGTCAGATTATGAGGCTAGTGAGATTATGAGGCTACAGACTGAGCCAACTTTTGCTCCAGCCCAGTCAGTAGTGTACCAAACTCAAAAACTTAACTTTCAGATTTGAGTCCCGGTTGCGCTAGATTCCCGACTTTGTGATGTAGCTTATCATCATCCAAATCTTTCTGCTCTTTTCTGTTACAGTTCCTTCAGGTAGCTTCTCCGTAACCAGCTCTTTAGGATGTTTATTTATGATATGCTTTTAATAAGCTTCTTCTCGTCGACATTTTGTTCTATTTCTGTATACCAATTCTTCCACAAAGCTTCTCCACGTACATACCAGTTTGGTGTTTGTAGCGCCGATACCATCTGAGAAGCATCTGCAGGTACACTCCGTGTACAGTCGCTCAAAAAATATCCAAACACTATGGTTGATTACAGAATTCAGAAAAAATATCTGCAACGATTTTTTTTAGAAATTAGTGATCTGGCAACCTTCATGTAAAGTACATGAAGGATGCCAGATCATTAATTTCTAAAAACATTGTTGCCAGATATTTTTTCTGAATTCTTTAATCAACCATAGTGTTCGGATATTTTTCTGAGCGACTGTACATGTAGTCTCTACCTGGAAGCTAGTCGACGTCCAATTCTTTGAACTGTTTTACTCTGAGTGCCAGAGTGCCTACTGGGAGTTTGTTCACTTTCAGCTTTGTGTATCAGTCTCTCATGGAAATATTCGCGTCCAGTTCTATGTTATGTAAGCAAATCTTTTCTGAAATCTTGTCCTCATTATACGCTGTATACTGTGCCTATGGGCCAGTCTGTCATGGAAGCTTTCTCCTCGTCCAGTTCTGTGTTTTGTGTGACAGTTCCATATGTAAGCTTTTCAGCTTCCAGTTCTGTGTTTCGTGTGGAATCTTGATCAAGTCGAACTATGTATATTGTATCGATGTGATAATCATTTTCTTGGAGATTCTCCGCTATGTTTTTTGTGCCGATCAGTTCTGTAAACTTGTCCATGTCTAATTCTGTGTGGCGATTGCGTCTATAAGTCAGCCTGTTCTAAATGCTTCCAGCTAAACGTTTTCTGTGAGGTCACATCCGAAGACTTATCTACATAGTTCTAGCTATATGTTATATGTACTTGTGTGCCAGTTAGTTACTTCTCTAAACTTGTCTATATAGGTTCTTAAGAAAAAATAAACCGAAGAGCTTGAAAAGGCAAAAATTATCAAATCAGGTCATATAGTCAAAAGAGTAATGTTCTTTTACATTAGAAACAAGAAATGAGGATTTTAAGTAAGCTTTTTATGTTTTTCCAACAGATGTCCAGTGGGTCTCGTTATAATTTTGCCCTAAGTTGTGGTTAAGGTAATATCGTCTTTCTCAAGCTTCTCCATACTGTACAACCAATCTTATTTTGACATTATCATTGGGAATAGCATCAGGCAGCTGCGAAGGAAAGAGTACTTTGCTGAAAAGTGTTCAGCTGAAAAACAATATTGCTTACTTGCCTTGCTTAATAATAGTATTGCTTCAGCAAGACTAATGATGATCCTGGTCGAACCCAGTGTCAGATAGAACAATTGGAGTTTCTATTCTGGTAACTATACCCTCTCATTTGCCCAAAAATGCAGCAACTGTAACTCAAAATATATGTGGAGAACTTGGAAAATATAAGCTTTGAAGATATATATTTTATATTGGAAATATAAGCTTGGAGAACTAAGTTATACACGCTGGTTAAACTTCCATAGCCCATGGCTGCTTGAGAATTTAATATGCATGTATTATTCCAGAGTTGGTTTGATTTTTATTTCACATATATTGCAGATTTCGTTGATTACCCTACTAACATGGCGCTTTGTATTTTGTTTTAAATTTACAAGTAAAACCTGTTTTCCGACAATGCGATGAAGGTGAGCAAAACATTTGTTTAACAATTTCTGATTTAATAATTTATCTTTTTACACATATACGTGGACTAAGAAATTATATTGAAGTCTTTAAACCTTTTCTCTTGTAAAATGCCTATAAGACAGGCAGAAGCAAAATGATAATTCTTAAGTTGTTTTCGCATATGAAAACAATAAAGAAATTAATATTGTTTCAAAAGTTCCAAACAGGATCGAATATCAGTCACAGAAAGTTAATGTAAGTGAATAATACAAGTAAACCGAACAGAACGATGATTAATAATATACTAACGAAGAAAATATACATAATAATGATCAATTTTATGAATAAAAATTTTTCTTTATTTCATTACTAATCGTTGCTTTTCATGACTATTATTTTTTATCAATTTTACATATATCATCATTATCATTACAATATTATTATAATGATAATGATGATATATTTAAAATTGATGTAATTAATAAATAAATATAAAATAAATAACAATATTAATAAATTTAAAAAATAAGTAATTAATTAATAGAAAAAATCAATTTTAGGTGAATTTTATTAACTTATCTTACATACTTTGCTTGTTCCTGTTCTCCTAAATTATATTCTTTCTCTTTTCTGAAATATATATGCATTTCAGTATTGTCCTAAATGTCAATTTCTTGTTAAATTGCCACGTGTCGATTAGCTGGGCGAACTTGCTGACATGGCGGTCTACAACCTGATCATTTAATAGGCCAGATGCTACTCGACAGTCACGAATTAATGAGGCGACTTTATAACTTCGTGGATTTATACGTGGGATTCTATCTCGAGAGATACGCCCACCAACGTAGCGTGTCGTCTCATTCTCCTCTTCCAGGTCTGTGCTTTGAGAATACAATGGTTTTATTGGTGTAGGAAGTCCCTTATTGGAGGCTAATTTCATCATGATCTTACTTTAATTTAAACTTGAGAATATTTTCAGTTGTGGTGGTGTGTGCGACCTATACCTACTCATCATCATCATCATCCTCAAGCAGCCGTGGGCTACGGAGGTTCAACCAGACCGTGCAATTTAGTTCTCCAAGCATATATGTCCTGACATATATGCTTGGAGCTACATCTAGCCACTGCGGGGCAGGGGTGGTCAGTCGGTAGCGCGCCAGGCCAGTAATCTGCAGTTCCCAGTTTCGAATCCCAGATGGGTCAACGTTGAGATTTCTCTCCTCAAAACTCCCCGCCCTGCCCACGGTCAGTAGTGGACACCGATGGGCTTGAAAAAGCAGCCGTCCGTCGGATGGGACATTAAGCAGTGGCCCCGTGTGCGAGAGAGCCATAAACTGTGCCCGTTGAAGAACACGCTGGATGGTCTTGACGGGAGGCTACCATCAGTCTTCCAACAGCTATTTCAGTAGGTCCCCTCCCCCAACCTTCTCTGATCCTTCGGGGTCCTTGTGACCTGGCCATTAAACCCACTGTGTGCAAAAAAGTTCCACTCAGAGGTAAAACAACCCAAATCTGGCCACTGCACACCAATTCTAACAAGGTCCTGTTTGACATTTATCTGCCCACCGCATCCTAGGAATTCCCCTCTTTATGAGGCCTTTAGGCACACTGTTCATAACCCTATTCGCCAATCAATAATTATCCATACGGGCAACATGGCCAAACCAACGGAGTCTCTCTCTGCACAATATGCTGTTAAACGAGGTTGCCGACTCCTTTGCCTAACCTCATCATTACTTACAAAGTTGAACCACCTAATACGCAAGATACTGCGTAAGCATCTAGAATCAAAGGCATCAAGTTTCCTGTTATCTTGTTTACAAAGCGTCCAGGTTTCACTACCATAACTAACCCTAGAAAGAACCAAACTATTATACAGTTTAATTTTAGTCTTGAAGTGTATACGCCCATTTTTCCACACTCTTCATAAGTTCTTAAAAGTCCCGGCAGCAATTCCTATTTGTCTGTTAATCTCATGCCGCACATATCACCAGTATCTGTCACATAGCTCCCAAGGTAATTAAACTGTGACACCTGCTAAAGACTGCAACCATTCAGATTAACTGAATTACAACCTGCCTGACCAATTTTCATCACTTTAGTTTTCTCTCAGGTTATAACCAAACCTACTCTACTACCAGCTCATCAACAGCTCGAATGAAAGAGTTCATCTCATCAACATCATTTGCCAAAAGAGCTAAATCATCAGCATAATCTAAATCAGAAATTTTCGTATCTCCAGCCCATTTAAGGCCAAAATCTTTCCCTTGAAGTGAATTTCGCATAATATAATCAATAACCAAACTAAATAGAAAAGGAGACGAAATGCACCCTTGTCGAACACCAGAAGTAATGCTAAACCAATTCTTACAAGACTTACCAACTCTCATACATGACTCAGTGTTATTACAGAGAGCTTTCATTATGTTAACTAATTTGTCTGGTATACCATATGATTTCACAATCAACCACAAATTATGACGATCAACAGAGTCGAAAGCCTTTTTGAAATCAACAAAGCTAGCAGCTAAAGATTTCTGAAACACTAAACATTTCTCAAGAATCTGCCTAAGTGAAAATATCTGATCCACACATCCCCTACCACTTCTGAATCCAAATTGCTCATCACGCAATTGCCTGTTAATCAGATTCTTAATTCTGTTAAGCACAATCATGCAAAGAACTTTCCCTGGAACAGAGAGTAGGCTGATACCCCTATAGTTATCACAAGAAGTGCGATCACCTTTTTTGAAAATAGGGATAACAATAGCTCCGGTAAATTCCTTAGGAACCATGCCTTTATTATAAAAGATATTCAGAATTTCAATCATCCAAGTGGTAACTGAAACATTCCCAGCTCTAAGCATTTCTGTAGTAATTTCGTCTACCCCTGGGGATTTATGAAGTTTAAGTTTAGAAACAGCCAAAATAACTTCAGATTGTGTTATAGGGCCAACATTAAAGCCACCAATGCATCTATCGTCATTGCAAACAATGGGAATAGAACTAACCATATTGTTTAGAACATCACTGAAATGCTCAGGCCACCTAGCCTCCCCTTTTATAACCTTACCTTGTTTATCCTTCAATCCCTGTATACCTGTCCGTTTTCTACCACACAAAACATTAACTATCTGGTACAGCTCTCTGCTGTTGTACTGTCTAACTGCTTCCTCGGCTTTGTCAGCCAAACCATCAAGCCAAAGATTCTTATCAGCAGCTAACTGATCCTTTACACGTTTATTAAGTTCTCTGTAATCCTTTGTATTAGGACTAGTAGGGTACTGATTAAGGACAATCCTGCAGTTCCTTCTTTCTGAAATAAGCTCAAGTGTCTTATCACTCAAATAATTCGCCTCCTCTGCTTCTTTTTTTCTAAAAGAGTACTGTTAGTTTCCGAAAAAGCCTGTTTAAAACGGTCCCATTCTTCCTCAACTTCAGTAGTAAGCAAACTGTCTTAATGTCTAAGTAACCTATCATGGTAAGCTTTAGCTATAACTGGGTCTTTCAGAGCTTCAGTATTAAAGGTAAATTTTTTAACTCTAGCACAACGCTTTTTAAGTTTAAGTTGCAAGACACTTCTAACAAGGTAATGGTCAGATCCAATTTCAGCTCCCCTATATGACCTGGTATTCCTAACAGAACTACCCTAATTGCTGTTAATTAATATATAATCAATCATATTCTTATGCAGACCATCAGGTGAAACCCATGTGTACCTATGTATGTTGCGGTGTTTGTAATAAGTGTCAGTTATTCTGAAACCATTGCTACCTTTCTCTTAAAGAGAGTTCGTATGCTCTGGAGCTACCATGGGTAACTTGGCAATTTTTATTCATCCTACTTTTGGGTACTCTATCGGGGTATAAGAGAAACTGGCTATCATAGACAAGAAATCAGAGTTGTGAAACTTCATGGCATGAAGCTTTACAATGATATTTTTCAGAAAGAATTAAGTTGTTAAATGTTTCAGCTTCCAGAACTCATTAAATACTCAACGGAAATGTTAACATTGAAATTTATAATTTCTTTTGTGATAATTTTATTTGTCTTCTTCAGTTTTAATTTTTTAACATATTTTCATAAAAATCTTATTTAAGAAGTTACCGAGTTGATTTGACATGGTGATACTTTTAAAAAGTGGTCATTGAATGTACATCTCATTTGTTATACGTTGCATAATGCTTCATAATTTCTCACCTAAAAAGTGCGTTGGTTTTCGAATTTTTTAAAACCGCATTTCTATGATTGTACGGAATTTCGTAAATGAGGCAAGAATATCGTTGTACACTACTAGTAGTAATTTGACTTCCTGCCTTGTAAGCAAACTAAGCTATTCTTATGAATTAGTGCTGCCATCTACTGCACATATTGATAAAAAATGCAAAACACTAGTTTCAGACTGCGTATTTGCATTTAGATATCAAGGACTGAAATATCCAGGAAAGGATCCCATAAATATGCATATTCCATTAAACGACAGAAAATTTCTCAGTGTTTAAAATATAAAGTTTTAAAGACACCTTTCAACCATTCAAAGCAAAGTTCTTTTATTTTGTCTTATATTGTCATTCTGAGGAATTATTCTCTGAACCCTTTCTTTCTGGTGATATTTTCTAATTCAGTTGCTAGACAGGTAACGCCATCGTGCGAGGAAAATAGTGACAGCGGAAGACATAAAAACTTAGATATGTTACTAGAGACGTTCTACGACCCCGGCGATGCGGGGGTGCCCCACGGATAGCGAAGTGAACTTGACATACGACTATTTCAAGGAACACCCCGGAATTTTTTTCTATATCTTTGAACGAATAATAACAGACCTTAAACATTCAGCTTCGTATTCCCTATTAGAAATTCCTCTCCTTGCTTCTTGTGGGCTAGAACTCATTGTCTCCAAGACTGAGCTTGTTCGTTAACTTAGTAAATATAAATAAAACTATCATAGTCGTGGGTGACGCGATTTTTTTCAGTTTACTAGCGATTTCTCGCGATAAGTCCAACCTACTTTTAAGAGTCAGTCGGTAGAGCAACAGGCTCGTAATCTGCAATTCCCAGGTTCGAGTCCCGCCTTGGCCACCGCCTGAAATCTTCCCCACCCTGCCTTCGGTCAGTAGGGAAACAGATGGACTTGGAAAGGCTACCATCCATCGGATGGTACTTTAAGCCATGGCCCCGTATGTGGGATTGTGTTCGGTTGTTTTACCTCTGAGCGGCACTGTTTCGCACACAATGATCTAAATGGTCAGGTCACAAGTACCCCGATGCCTCAGAGAAGGATAGGGGAGGGGACCTACTGGAACAGCTGTTAGGAGACACATGATAGCCTCCCACCAAGGCCATCCAGCGTGCTCTTTAACGTGCGCATGATATGGCTTTCCAGCACACTGACCATGGCTTAACTGAGCCCTAACCACTGTCCGTCGGAAGGTGGTTAAGGCATAGGCCTGAGCTGACAGACAGCGGCCTTTTCAAGCCCATCAGTGTCCCCTACTGACATTGGGCAGGGTGGGGAGTTTTGAGGAAATAAATATGAATGCTGACTCGCTCGAACCTGGGAACTACAGATTATGAACCTGGCTCGTCATTTACCTGGGGAAGTATTGCACCAGTATGCACTGTGGTACGAAAACAAGCCAGTGGAAGAAGTGTAATGCTTTTGGGCAATGATCTGCTGGGAAATCCTCGGTCCAGTCATTCATGTGTAGGAAACTATGACATTTACCACTTCCCTAAACATCATTGCAGACCAGGTACATCCTTTCATGGCAACGGTATACCACTCTAGTAATACCTTCTTAACTTACAAGAGTTGAAGGATCAGTTGGTAAGGTGTTGGTACCAGATACCACAAGACACCTTTAGAAATCTTGTAGCGTCCATGCCAGCATGAACGCTACCATTTATTAATCTACCATTTATTATTAATTTAGAGCACTACCAATTACTGCTCTAAATTTCTGCGATTTCAACTACGCTTTCTGTGGGGATCATATTTTTTTGCCTATCGGCACCGAGCATTTATTTAGAAAAGGTACCTAATGTGTAACTAAATCAGGAAACTGGCGAGCTAAGGCATCGTACTTGACAACGGCAGGCTACCTAGCTTAGCCGCACACAGATCTTGGCCGAAAAACACTCGCTCCGGCTAGGAGATCCACCCATGCCGAATTTTTATCCCGGTAGGAGCCAGACCTCCGACCCGCAGCACGTTCCAAAACATAAGGGTACAGGAACAAAGGTTTTTTTTTTTCGTTCCTTATCTCTGGATGGTGACTTGAGTCCTTTCTACGTAAAAGGGCCAATAGTGAGAAGTACGCAAGTCCTGGGTACCTTGTCAATGTGCAATAAATGGTCCTTGAGCACCTCTCAACATCCGATATACGTAGGCTCTTCGACCTTCCCTTGAGGTGGGAGTAAGAGATGGCTGCATCTGACCATTACAATGATAAAAGATTTAAATTATTTGTCATTATTACCTCATCAAGAAAATGATTCAGGAATAATTTAGGATGAGGTGGTGGGGGGGATCGACTGGATTAACTGACAATACAGTTTTGAGAATTAACATACTGAAAGTGGTACTCCTGCGCATGCACACACATGCTAAAACCAGTTTTGACTTAACCTCCTAGTGATATTTTATGTCACTATTTTCAACGATAAAGGATAAATATCTCTATTTTCTTTTTTTTTTTTTTTCCAAAACGAAGTTGGGGCGGGGGTGGCTCAGTCGGTAGTTCACCAGGCTCGTAATCTGTAGTTTCCAGGTTCGAGTTCCAGCTGGATGAGCGTTGAGATATCTCCGCAAAATTCCCCACCCTACCCACGGTCAATAGGGGACACCGATGGGCTTGGAAAGTCCCCTGTCCGTCGGATGGGACGTTAAGCAGTGGCCCCGTATGTGGGAGAGCCATACCCTGTGCACGTTAAAGAACACGCTGGATGGCCTTGACGGGAGGCTACCATCTGTCTCCCAACAGCTGTTCCAGTGGATCCCCTCCCCCAACCTTCTCTGAGCCTTCGGGGTCCATGTGACCTGGCCATTTAGCCCATGGTGTGCAAAAAAGTGCCATTCAAAGAACCCAACATGTCCAGTCCCAAATTTTATGTTTTCTTTTGCATAATATGCGGTTGCATAAGGAACCATTTTTTTAACGACACAATGACGAATTTCCCAACGGAGTCTCCTTACTAACTAAAGATTGGACAAGTGTTGTCTAAGTCGGTAGCGCGCCAGGCTCGTAATCTGTGGTCCCCAAGTTCAAGTCCCACTAGGCCATCGCTGAGATTTATCTCGCTAAAACTCGTCCCTGACTTCGGTCAGAAAGGGGAGAACTATGGACTTGGAAAAGCCGCCGTCCGTCGAATGTGATGTAAAGCCTTTGCCAGTGTGCAGAAGACCCCATACCCTATGCACTTTAAAAAACACACTGTATGGCCTTGATAGGAGGCTCCCATATGTCTCCCAACTGTTGTCTAGTGGGTCCCCTTCTTCAACCTGCTCTGAGCCATTAAGTACTCGTGACCTGGATTTAGCCCATTGTGTCCCGTGGCCGAGTGGTTAGCGCGCTTGGCTACTAATCTACGGGACCTGGGTTCGAGCACCGGGTAAGGCATGGATGTTCGTGTTATTTTCTGCTGAGCCATCCTCTCAGATCTTCTACTATGGCATATAAACTGACAGGCTCCTGTCAGACCTCTGTGGTAAGCAGCTGCTAGAGGGGGTATTTATTTATTTTTTTATTTATGCAAAACGTGCAGTTTAGAGATAAAACAACTTCTAATCAAAGATATACAAGGCTGGCGAAAATTTTAATTCTGTTATATTACAAAAATTCCAATAGAGTGAAGAGTCTATTATCGTTAGGTTACCAATCTGGGCAACTGTTAATTGCATATCCTTCTTTTTTACATTTTAGAATACTATAATGTAATTTTGGTTTGAAGAAATTGGTCTTTTCCTCCGAAAATCCAAATCGATGTACTTTAAACTTCATTTAAATGTGACACGAAATAACAAATGATAGTGAAAATGAAATTCGGAAATGGAAGCAATGTGTGAATAATAAGCAAATGTGTGAATAATTCAAACATTTGATTCCTCCATCAACTCTCACTTAGCAGTAAAATATTCTCTTCTCCCTTACTCATTTCACACAAAGTAATGCTCTTTGTAAAGCGAGATTTTATCTCACTTTCGTAATTATTTCGAAGAAACAACAAGCGGAAACGATTCAGCGAAAACAACTTCAGAGAGCTAGCGTTACCTCCCTGCAACTGGCTTATTCGCTTTCTACGAAGAATTGGTTAGTGACCTCAGTTAAATTCTTGTAATAGCTCGCTACTGGAAAAAATCTCTTTAACCTTAAATATTTTATTTTGGTTTATGTGTTTGCTCCATAGAATATATCCAGGGTCGCCCACCTATGTTGATCTGGCTGGAGTTGGATTCTTACTTCTGAGCGGCACTCTTTTGCACACAATGGCTAAATGGGTGTGGTCACAAGCAGGGATGGATTAAGGAAAGACGTAAGGGGGCCCAGGCCGAAAGAAAAAAAGAAAAGGAGGGGGAGCTTTTAACAGAAATATCTAGCATTATTTTAAATAAAATTAACATATATTTGAACTTGTGCAAAGTTTTAAATTGTAAATTAATAATTATACAATATTAATAATTGAATTAATAGTAATAAAATTGCAATTTAGTGACAACAATATTGTACTAGAAGAAACGTGGAATTGGATTATGGCTTTTATTTATTTACTCATATGTTTATATTTCATTTCTAATAACATTCGGGGAGAGGGCAAAATCGTTAAGTGCCCCAAGCGACAGAATTGCTTAATCCGGCCCTGATCACAAGGATCCCACAGAACTAAGAGAAGTTGGGGAAAGGCAACCACTGGACAACTGTGAGACAGATAGATGGAAGCCTCCGATCAAAGCCATCCAGCGTGTTCCTTAACGTGGAAGGAGGAATCTTCTGCATACGAGGCTAAGGCTTAACCCTCGTTCGACGGTAGGAGACCTTTATAAGTTTAATGGTGTCCACTTTCTCAGTGAGGGCAGAACTGAGGTGTGTTGATTTAGGCATGTGTAAAACTTTGGATTAGGTTCAAACTTTGAGGATTTTTTTACAATTTTTATTCAGTTGTTAAACTTTTCAAGAGTCTCCCAAAATCCCTTACCAAGGGTCGGATCTATAGAGTGTTCAAGGGTGGCATGCCCCCCCCCCCCATTCAGAATGTTAATAAGGGTAATAGAGGCAAATATAGCATTAAACGTATTTATATTTAATGCATTTTTTTTTCAAGAAATGTTTTTAATACCTGTAAAACGGAAGGGAAAATGTTACGATGCATTGGAAATTCAGTCTCTTGCCCCCCCCCCCCCCCCCACACACACACACCTTTACATTTTATATTTACCCTTTCTACATTTTATCCTTCTAGATTTTTCTGGCTTCATTGTATTCCTTGCTATGCCCCCCCCCCCCCCTCGATTTTTTTTTTCTAGATTCAGGCCTGCCTTTGCCGTATTTCTTTTTCCAGTTTTAGGGTATGAATTCAAGTCCAAGAAGGAAACAAAACAGAAAAAAAAGATTCTCGAATTCGAATCTTGAAGAAAAAAAGAGAGCTCACTACTAGAAATCCGAGTTCACACTTAACAACAGATCATCGATTATATGAATACTAGTTATTAAAAATATTCCATAACAGAGTTTCATAAGTGGAAATATACAATAAGCAATAAGGTACATGTCGTATGTGAAATGAAATATTACTTCGCAAATGGCATCGAGAGGAACAGCTTTTCTCAGGGATGGATAAAAGCAATCCTAGCGAGCGGTGATTTAATAATTCTGTAGCCTCTCATGCTATTGGCAATGGATAAGAAATAAAATTTCTGATTCATAGCAAAAAAAAAACTACGCAAAAATTCGGATATAAAACTAAAAAATAACCACCCTTTAGCTAAAAAATAAAAGAGACCTATTGTTTTTATTTTGCCTTCTGTCCTTTCGTAGACATTCAATGTTTTTGTTTTATGCAATAAATCAAAAATACTTGTACAAAAAAATTAGCATCCGAATTGCCCGGCCCTTCATGTAACGTTTTAGGCTCTTAGTCGTGTAGAAGTTTCACAAAAAATTATGAAGTCAATAACGTTTATCCGGTTTTGGATTTGGAGAAAATCTAAGTACTAGGGTTGGGTTGTTTTACCTCTGAGCGGCACTTTTTTTGCACACCATGGGCTAAATGGCCAGGTCACAAGGACCCCGAAGGCTCAGAGAAGGTTGGGGGAGGGGACCCACTGGAACAGCTGTTGGGAGACAGATGGTAGCCTCCCGTCAAGGCCATCCAGCGTGTTCTTTAACGTGCACAGGGTATGTCTCTCCCGCACACGGGGCCACGGCTTAACGTCCCATCCGACGGACGGCAGCCTTTCGAAGCCCATCGGTGTCCCCTACTGACCGTGGGCAGGGCGGGGAAGGCAGGGCGGGGAATTTTGCGGAGATAAATCTCAACGCTGACCCAGCTGGGACTCGAACCTGGGAACTACAGATTACAAGCCTGGCGAGCTACCGACTGAGCCACCCCCGCCCCTTCTAAGCACTAGAGTTAGAAGAAATGATTTACTGTTGTAATTTGGTCACCACAGACACTGACGTCAGAGAAAGATTGTTTTACAAGTCGAATTTATGTGCAAAAGGATTTATTTTAAACTAACTTCAGCTATTATAATTTTTATTTTTCCATTTCATGTTTTCTTCTTTTATATAAGACACCTCATTATGGACTTTCATGACATCAAATACTGTACGAGACAAAAACAAGCTTTACAAATCTATTTATGATTCTTTCTACATATGGAGAATTTTCTACATTATGCCTTTGTATTTTTCATCCCATGTAATGGCACTACTTATGTTGTAATAAATTTATAAATAATGAGCTTTAAGTTTTAAAAATAATCACAGAATATTGTTATTCTTAGCATGTTACATTTTCGCTTCATAATCCCATTTTTCTTCACATCAATTCTTCGAAGTTTGTATTTCTACTTTCGCTGTTTAAATAAGATCTCATCGCACGACAAAAAAAAAACCTTTGCAACAACTACAACAGATACTTGGCATCTGAAATAGCAGAAAAATAAAGGAGTAATAAACGAAAAAATGTAGTCGTATACCTGAAACTTCTCGAATTGTACGCTTGAAGTAATTTGTCCCCCTCCCTCCCATAAAAAGGGACAAATGAGATAGAGTCACCATCTGTTCCATTACAGAGCCACTGATTAGATAACGGCCTTCCACGTGACCTCTAGCATTGCACACTGGCGGCGCCGCAATTCACCTACACATGTTCCAAATAAGTACATTTACCTAATGAGCCTTTCATCAAAGAAGTTCTTTCCCAAAAAAACGTGAGACGTAGTAAATAATATTTTACTGTTCTATAAGGAATTGTTGTCCTCATCGGGTTTTGTATCGTAAGAGTCAGACAGGCTAATGAACACAATTTCAATTTATTTTTTAAAGCCAAAGTAGAATGTTACAGATAGTTGCTCACTATACTACAAAGAGCTTCTGAAAAATTCGCTCCAGTTTAAATTGTACTTATTTTCCACAATACACGACATCAATCATTGTATGTTGTGAATCAAGTATGTTTGTGTAGTGAAATGATTTTACCAGTCTCCCAATGATTTCAGGGAAGCGTGATTATAAAATGAAATTTTAATGTAGGAAACCATCATGCAGGTCGGCAATAAACGGATTCGTTTACAAGTTTGAATCACGATTTAGAAATATCACGATATTTATATAAATATCAAACTATCCGTTATTAATGATACCGGATGTCTATTTATATATCAAGTTCTTGAGATATGTAGGAGGATTATTTAATTCGTGGACCACCGTCACCAACAAATAACAAGGTTTCTCTTTTTCTGTTTGATAAACTGAACTGTATGAATCAAAACAAGTTCGATGAGCTGTTTTGTTTCTACAAAATATTTTGCATTCAGAATGCAATGTTAGATTTTGATCCAAATCTACTATAATAATGTCGGTCTGTACTGCAGTCAAGTTCCAGATCGTCAAAGAAAATTATCAGGTGACTTTGAATCGAAATGCATTTTACTAGATCATCAGAAGATTAGTTTTCAATGAATGGTAACTTCGCGGCGGGGGAGGGGGGTAGTTTCTATTGAATGGTAACTTCAGGGGGGGAATAATTTCCATTGAATGGTAACTTCGCGGCGGGAGGGTTAGTTTCCATTGAATGGTAACTTCGCGGAGGGAGGGTTAGTTTCCATTGAATGGTAACTTCGCGGAGGGAGGGTTAGTTTCCATTGAATGGTAACTTCGCGGCGGGAGGGTTAGTTTCCGTTGAATGGTAACTTCGCGGCGGGAGGGTTAGTTTCCATTGAATGGTAACTTCGCGGCGGGAGGGTTAGTTTCCATTGAATGGTAACTTCGCGGAGGGAGGGTTAGTTTCCATTGAATGGTAACTTCGCGGAGGGAGGGTTAGTTTCCATTGAATGGTAACTTCGCGGCGGGAGGGTTAGTTTCCGTTGAATGGTAACTTCGCGGCGGGAGGGTTAGTTTCCATTGAATGGTAACTTCGCGGCGGGAGGGTTAGTTTCCATTGAATGGTAACTTCACGGCGGGGGGAATTGTAACTTCACGGCGCGGGGCCATGGCCCTTGGTGCATCAAGTGGTAATGCTAAATAGAGGTATACATTGGTAGGAGAGGCAAAAAATTATTAAACTTATTTATATATCATGAATTTTTTAAGAATTTTTTAAAAACATGTAAAACGGAGGGGAATATGTTATTATGCATTGGAAACCCAGTTCCCTTTCTAGTTTTTGACTCGATTGTGTTTCCTGCCCCCCCCCCCCACCACCACCACCACCACCACCACCATCACCATCGTTTGATTTTTTTGGATCCTGACCTGACCTGGTACTGATGCTTTTGAACTTAAGTGCATGGAACGACTGAAAGAGTGAATTATAATTATTTAAATGAAAGTGTAATGTGAAATATTTTCCGGAATAGCTGCATTCTCTATAAAATAGTTTCTCTTAGTGAGTTATAGAGTATGGTTGCCAGAGGAGAAAAGAAATTATCAGTGGATTATAAGTCGAAACATATTTTGCTAAATATTCAGATTGGTTTTCATTAAATGGCAACTTGATTGCACCGTCAGAGTAAACAGTTTTTACGGCATGTTCTAATCGGCTGAAGTACTTCAAATGGTTTCGATAACGATAATTTACTGATTCCGATATCGATATCGATATTCCAAGAAAGACAAACTTTCAGAGTTATAGTGATTATGCGAACGATACAGTAATCGTCACCTACCTATGCAGTTTTTATAAATCTATGGACCAATGCAGCATCTTATTGGCTGACCCTTTTATTGCAACCATACATAAATACAGATTTTGATACGGTTTTGATGAGTCACTTGTCTGGAAGGAGTGAGACAACAACTTGAGCTAAGGAGGCTCCGCCCCTTTTCGGGGTTGACGGCCTAGGACGCAGGAGCGGAACCCCTAGAATAATAAAAATATGCAAAAAATAATTATTTTATTTAAAATTTTAAATTTTTCAGTTTTGTCTACAACCGAAAAAAGTTAAAATTTTAAAATGTAACGTTCTGTATTTCAGCTATTTTTTTTTATCCTATCGACCTATTTTTTATCCTCATTACGGTCCTCACAAAACACAGATAAATTTTCGGTCCGTTCACAATAGATAGTCCTATTCCAGTTTTTTCTCCGTTCTCCATAGATAACTTTTATAATTCCAGGGAAAAGTTCCCAGATTCGAATCCCAGCTGGGCGAAAGTTGAGATTTATCTCCGCAAAACTCCCCGCCCTGCCCATGGTCAATAGCGGACACCGGCGGGCTTGGAAAGGCTGCCATCTGTCCGATGGGACTTAAAGCCATTGCCCCGTGTGCTGGAAAGCCATATCCTGCGCACGTTAAAGGACACGCTGGATGGCCTTGACAGGGACTACCATCTGTCTCCCAATAGCTGTCCAGTGAGTCCCCTTCCCCCAACCTTCTCTCAACCTTTAAGGTTCTTGTGACCTGGCCATTTGACCATTGTAAGCAACAAAGTGCTGCTTAGAGGTAGAACAACTCAACAACTCAATCCGGCAAAAGTTTGGCGGGAATCGTATTTCTCCTCTCCATTCATAATTTTAATAGTACCCGAGGTGACGCTCACAGTTGCCAGATCCCTGTCATTCATAAAGGGATTAATCCTATCTCATGGAAGTTAGGGACCCGATTTTTTTAATCCTATACTGGGACACACAGGGGAAACACGCATACGAAATTTGGGACCAATAGGTCAAATGTCTGTGGAATTAAAGGACCCCCTAAATCTGTCGAGATGTGAAAATTTCTCAATAGTTCCTTAGTGTATAATATACTGAACGTTACTGCACGTTTAATCAAATACTGCAAGTTTAATTCAAAGAAAAAATCGCAGCCCATTTCAATGGGTTTTATCTGCTGATATAGTATTCTAATTAGAAAAATGACATTCACATAATGCTCACATAGCAATTTCTAGAAAAAAAAAGGGAGGATGGAGAGTTCATCTTCCATTGGAATGTAGCATTATCCCTCTTCAGTGGGGGCGGGGGTGACTCAGTCGGTAGTGCGCTAGGCTCGTAATCTGTAGTTCCCAGGTTCGAGTCCCAGCTGGGTCAGCGTTGAGATTTATCTCCGCAAAATTCCCCGCCCTGCCCACGGTCAGTAGGGGACACCGATGGGCTTGAAAAGGCCGCCGTCCGTCGGATGGGACGTTATAAGCCGTGGCCCCGTGTGCGGGAGAGCCATACCCTGTGCACGTTAAAGAACACGCTGGATGGCCTTGACGGGAGGTCGCTCAGAGGTAAAACAACCCAACCCTTGACGGGAGGCTACTATCTGTCTCCCAATAGCTGTTCCAGTGGGTCCCCTCCCCCAACCTTCTCTGAGCCTTCGGGGTCCATGTGACCTGGCCATTTCGCCCATGGTGTGCAAAAAAGTGCCGCTCAGAGGTAAAACAACCCAACCCAATCCCCCTTCAGTTTAAAGACTTTTAAAACATTTCTCCAAAAAAATTCATGAAAAATACCTAAGTTTAATCATTTTTATCTCGAAACTAGTATTCTCACAGAGGGGGGAGGCATGGTCCACTTTCCCTCCTCTCCCTTAGACCCGGCCGTGCATCGAACTTACTGATGAGCACTGTTTTAGAGTTAAATTATTTCGTACTGTCAATAGTCTGCTAGTAAAGCAACATTAATTGTACTCTAATCAGAAAGAAGACATTTGCAAAAATGCTTGAAACTTCACGATGATTATTGATCTCTGCAGCTCATTAGATGTTACAACATCGAAACAGAATAAAAATATTTGCAACTTCAGGAACTAGCTATTATCATAGTTTGTAGTTGCGAAGAAAACCATTTTTTATCCTACAAAATCATTGCATGCTGAAAAATACAAAAACAAGCCATTGTCTGTGCTTGAACCGAGAGAGTAACGCTACCTGAGCCACATTTAAAAGGAAAAAGTTCTCCAATAAAAAACGCTGTACAATGCACGCAATTTAAACATAGCTGCCTTTTCCTGTTTACTACGATAAATTGGTACGGATTTTTTATGCATAAGGAACAGAGCAACAATCTATTGATTATGGAAAGATGCCATACTGATTCCAATATCGATATCATTTTAGTAGGATCATTATATTCATATATAGTATACATATAGTAAATCTCGGCTATAACAACCTCGGAGTTTTCTCAGTTTTCCCTTGTCTCAATCAAATGATATTTAAAGTTACCTATATACATTTCCCTACCAGACTGTTATAGAATATCCATGTTACGTCAATGGGAATCTAACTTCGAAGCTCTATGACTTCTATCTGTATACAAAGTGAAAAATAATTTGGTTTTTTTACTTATTACTTGCTAATTAATTGCTTTACCTATTAAATAAGTTAATTTAATATCTGTTTGGTTATATCGAATCCACACATTGTACTATCAAATAAATATTGCTGAAAAATCTATAACAAAAATGTAATCTAGTACTTAACCAGATATGATTTTTTCTCCATGTTTGTCTGTCGCTGATTAGAATCCTGACTTCACAATTGAGGGTTTTTTGTCTGAAGTTTATTGTCTCCATCTTGTAATTCTTTCCCTTTCTCAATTGCTCTAAATATGATGGTGGAGTGATTTTATTAGTTTGAACGGGGAAGGAACGCAGTTTTTTCCTCTCTAGGAATATTGTCATCAAATAATGTACCATATGTTTTCTCCTCCGTTTTACTGGACGGTAGAAAACATATTCTTGCAAAATATCTGTATATTTAGGTACTGTTACTAAATATACAGATTTAGGTACTATTACTAAATATACAGATTTAGGTACTATTACTAAATATACAGATATTCGTGCAACATATCTGTATATTTAGGTACCTCGGATTTTTTTCAGTTTTGCTTTGTCTCAATCAAATGATGTTTAAAGTTACCTATATACATTTACCTACCAGACTGTTATAGAATATCCATGTTACGTCAATGGGAATCTAACTTCGAAGCTCTATGACTTATAAACTATGTATTTAAAGGAGACATGCGGCTGAAAAAAAATTAAAGATCATAATCAAATTTATTAAATCTCAAATTAAAAAAATTTAATATATCAAAAAATATTAAAAGTACTCATCTTCTTATATGCGCCCTAAAAATAGGAAATGATTTTAAAACATATCGATGGTGAATTCATTCACTGAATTACTGAATTCATATAAATTTCAAAGGAAATAAGGCTTCGGCGGCCATTTTGAATAGGTAAATCGTCGTCCTATCTTCTTTCGAAGTGAGTATGAATCTGTTCGGTGACTGATTTTACCATCGATATATTTTAAGTGTTTTTTTTTTCTACATTTTAGCAAGGAAATAGGTTTTTAATTTTTTTTTCAATTTATTTATATGTTTTTATTTGTCACATTCCGAAGTCACAAGCTTCATTCGACATAAAACTTGTTACTTTTGTCCCTCGCTTTTGGAAGATACTAAGGAACAATCGAGTTCATATTTTCCCTTTTTTAGGGTGGGAGAAAGCATGAGGGGGTAAATTTTGTATAACTTTTAAACTCCCCGCATCAAAAGCTTTCATTTCATCCATAAATCATTAGGTTTGTACGTCGCGTTCGAAATATAACATGAAACAACTGTTTTATAGAGGACCGTAATGACCGAAATATATAGGTGAAATATACTGTTTCATATAAATATATAAGGACCGAAATATATATAGCGAAAGATATAGGAGAAATATACTGTTTTATATAATATAAGGACCGAAATATATGGTGAAACAACTGTTTTATAGTGAGGACCGTAATCAGAGTCAATGTGCAAAATTTCAGGTCGATAGGATAAAAATATAGCTGAAATACAGAGCGTTACATTTTAAAATTTTTACTTTTTTCGGTTGTAGACAAAACGGAAAAAATTAAAATTTTAAATAAAATAATTATTTTTTGCATATTTTTATTATTGTAGGGGTTCCGCTCCTGCGTCCTAGGCCGTCAACCCCGAAAGGTGGGCGGAGACTCCTTAGCTCAAGTTGTCTCACTCCTTCCAGACAAGTGACTCATCAAAACCGTATCAAAATCTGTATTTATGGATGGTTGCAATAAAAGGGTCAGCCAATAAGATGCTGCATTGGTCCATAGATTTATAAAAACTGCATAGGTAGGTGACGATTACTGTATCGTTCGCATAATCACTATAACTCTGAAAGTTTGTCTTTCTTGGAATATCGATATCGATATCGGAATCAGTAAATTATCGTTATCGAAACCATTTGAAGTACTTCAGCCGATTAGATCTATTAGAACATGCCGTAAAAACTGTTTACTCTGACGGTGCAATCAAGTTGCCGTTTAATGAAAACCAATCTGAATATTTAGCAAAATATTTTTTTGTCAAATCCATGAAAGGACGAGTGAACAGCAATAGGAAGATAGGTAAAAATATTCGTTTAAGTATTAAAAGTGTTGGGAAAACTGGAATACTTAACGATAAATTATCTTGTTTTTTTAAAAATTGTGTAATCTTGAAATAATTATTACGCAAACTTCTTATATGTATGTTTATTTTATCAAATGATTTGCAGCAATGTTTTTCATTTAAGTTTTCATTAATTTCTGAAGTATATTCTTTTGACGCATTAATGTTGCGAATATTCCAGCTTACCTAACTATTTAAATACTGAGCGAATACTGTTGAAAAATCCAGATTAAAATAGATTTGATTATGATATTTAATTTATATCCAGCCACATTTTTCCATTAAATGTATATTTTAGAAGTTATAGATCTTCGACGTTAGATTCCCATTGACATAACATGGAAATTATGTAATAAGCTCACCGGACAAAACAATTAGTCAAGTTAGTTAGGCTGAATGTCACCAAATAGCACGTAACGCCTCCGTGCGATCGAAGAACAGCCGAAATCCTGTCTGGCATGGATGGCACCAGTGTGCAGATGTAGTTCACATCAATATTCATCCACTCTTCCAGCAGCAAATGTCGCAGCTCTGCCAGATTGGCCAGATGGCTGGGACGGCGCTTCACTCGTTGCCCAAATAGTCCCACAAGTCTTCTATGGAATTCAAATTCGGGGAATTGGTGGGCCAGTCGAGATATTCGAAGGCTTCAGAATGCTCGTCGTGCCAATCCAACACACTTCGAGTTCTGTGAACGCGACAATTGTCGTCTTGGAAGACGGGTATCCTTCTGGTGTTCACTGTGGAGATGCTTGCACTAAAGACAACTTGTGGTCTTCCAGAAGCTCCATATAGCCCTTCTGGTTTAAGTGTGACGTCATCGTAACCAAGGACCCATTTCTTCGTACGTTAAACACCCCCAGAACATCACAGAGCATCCTCCAGCTTGAACAGAACCTTGCACACAGTCAGCATAGAAGACTTCATGTGGCTTATGATGTACTTGTCGCCTCGCATCATTCGAGTACAAGCAAAAACATAACTCATCTGAACAGATCACACGCTTCCAAGAGTCGACAGTCCAGTCTTTGTGGCGCTGCGCCCACTGTAGCAGTGCAGCCTTGTGCAGAGCTGTTAACATGGGTCTCTTCCACGGTAGGCTTCCCCAGATATCCATGGCGTGCAGTTCCCTTCGGAAACAGCTTTTTGTAGGTCTGCATTGACTGACTGGAGTAATTCCTGCCTCGTTGCAAAGCGGTTTGTCCTAATAGTGTGTGACACGCTGCGGCGGTCCCTATTGGCGAGCACAGTCTTTCTGCTGCAGTTCTGGCGACGATTAGCGGTGGACTGCGATGCGTGCTACTACTGGAAGACCCTTCGGATAGTACGTTTTGACACACCTGCAAAGGCAGCAACTTCTTGTACACTATGCCCTTTGGCTCGGCCAAACGCAATAACACCTTTTTGCCACTCATTCACATCTTTGGTGGGCGGGGGTGGCTCAGTCGGTAGCGCGCCAGGCTCGTAATCTGTAGTTCCCAGGTTCGAGTCCCAGCTGGGTCAGCGTTGAGATTTATCTCCGCAAAAATTCCCCGCCCTGCCCACAATCAGTAGGGGACACTGATGGGCTTGGAAAGGCCGCCGTCCGTCGGATGGGACGTTAAGCCGTGGCCCCGTGTGCGGGAGAGCCATACAATGTGCACTTTAAAGAACACGCTGGATGGCATTGACGGGAGGCTACCATCTGTCTCCCAACAGCTGTTCCAGTGGGTCCCCTTCCCCAACCTTCTCTGAGCCTTTGGGGTCCATGTGACCTGGCCATTTAGCCCATGGTGCCGCTCAGAGGTAAAACAACCCAACCAACCCACATCTTTGGTGCGCCCATGTTTCATGGAGTGACTAACACACAGGTGGCACACAACCACTTCTTGTCACTGTATGAACCCCATAGCCCACGGCACAGCTATTTGTAGGACCCGTTTATTACTAGTGCGCCTTCTGTTACTGTCGAACGGACGTACAGAGGTGTGCCTTTGTTGCTGTCGAACAGACGTACGGCGAGAGATGACTAATTTTTTGTCCGGTGAGCTTATTATTGTAGGGCAATGTATAATGCGAGGGTGGATCATTTAAGTCGTTGACAGCCATCGCCTGCAATTAGAAGATTTTCGTACAAGTGATATATATGATATGTGGCAACGTGTAGCAGTGTGTGCAAGTTGAAACACATTGCGATACGGTGGGAACTAACAGCAGAATAGTACGCAGTCAGTCTATGTCGTTTTCATGCTTTCGAAACGACCGAAAAGTGTTCCTTTTGTGTGTGTGATTTGTTGCAGGCCACGACTGATCTAGAAAGTAAACATTGGCATGTAATACGTTGCTATGTTTGGGAAGGCTTAAGTTGTGCGCAGACTGTGGCAGAAATTTCTCTAGTGTAGGGAGAATAGTTCTTGGTTGCTCAGGTTTGGGTCGTTATCCATGGACGGTCTAGGAAGCGTGTGTACCACTTTTTAATCGTGCTTCGTTTCAAGAATTGTTCTCCATACGCTTGAATCGCTTCTGCGATTGTGTGTGGACGACTTAAACCTCGCTGAACTGAGTAACGTATCACACATCGCTGATCAGTTTCTTGTTAAGCCATAGCCTGCAAAAGCATTTGTACACACAAAAAGGAACACTTTTCCAAAACGTGAAAACGACAGACTTATTTATTTTTAATAATAAATATGTCGTTTTATTGCTTATAGTTCTGCTGTTACTTGCAACCGTATCGCAACGTGTTCCAAATTGCGCACATTGCTCCGTGCCTTTGAAGAATCACTGTGTTAACACATATAATGTATTAACTTGTGCCAAAAGTTGCTAACTGTTGGAGCCGTTAGTCCAAGATTTAAATGACCAATCTGTCAAAAAAAAATAATAAAACACATATCTTTCATGTGACGTAAAACTAATTAAGATGATGCCTGGTGCGGCTGCTCCCTCGCACCAACTTCACACCAGCCCAGCACACACTCCCGATGTATCCCTACATACAAGGGACACCGATGGGCTTGGAAAGGCCGCCGTCCGTCGGATGGGACGTTAAGCCGTGGCCCCGTGTGCGGGAGAACCATACCCTGTGCACGTTAAAGAACACGCTGGATGGCCTTGACGGGAGGCTACCATCTGTCTCCCAACAGTTGTTCCAGTGGGCCCCCTCCCCCAACCTTCTCTGAGCCTTCGGGGTCCATGTGACCTAGCCATTTAGCCCATGGTGTGCAAAAAAAAGTGCCGCTCAGAGGTAAAACAACCCAACAACAACCCTACATACAATCAAATCCGGATATGGGGAGCAAGACTCCCCCCCCCAACCTTTGAGAATGTTAATAAGGATTGCAGAGGCCACAAATCACTAAGCTTGTGCATATTTCACACATTTTTCATAATTTTTTTTTCAAAACCTCCGAAAAGAGGGAGGAAATGTTGTGGATGGAGGACAACAATGAAAACAACAATGAAAAGAGGGAGGAAATGTTGTGGAGGGAGGACAACAATGGAAATTCAGTCTCTTCCTTTTATTTCTCTTCTTTCTTGCCTATTTTTTTCTAGAGCTGGGCCCGAATACAAAATGACAATAAGATTTCAACTCAAATGATGCAAAAATGAATTGTAGTGCAAATAAAGCTAATGTTTTCCTCACAAACTGCTTTCCTACCCAAATATTCACTTCTTGCGTCAATCCTTCGTGAACACTTACGTCATGCGCCCACACACGAATCAAAATAGGAAAATCTTGGTACTTCTGACGCAAAGCATGCTTACGGTATCTATTGCTCTGACGCAACTCACAGTTGGATTAGAGGAAAAATATCTCAGGTGTCGTGCACGTCCTTTGCAAGGTTATTTGCACAGCGCTTAGCAACATGGGAAGACCAACAGGAGATAAAATGGAAGCTCATCTGTCTTGAACGGATATCCGGCAGTTATTTCCTTTAGATTCAAGGATTTTAGGTTTAGATAATGTAATCTTGAGATTCCGAAACGATAAAATTGTGTGTTTTTTTTTTCATTCTCTAGTATTAGAGAAAAAAAAGCCAGATCTTAGTAAGAAAGGGTTAAGTTGCTTTGTTTCTGAATGACATTTTTGTGCATAGAATGAGAGAAACAACCACGTGACAACCACGTTGGATCCTTGGATCCAAAAGCTCAGAAAAGGTTGGGGAAGGGGATCTAATGGACAGTTGTTAGGAGACAAATGGAGGTATTCCGTCAAGGCCAGTTAGCGTGTTCTTTAACTCACTTTAAACAAGACATGACTCTTTTGCACGCGGGACCTCACCATAACATTCTATCTGATGCCCCATTCTCATCGAAAGTATGTAGGCGTTTAGCGGAAATGAATCTCAACGCTGGTACACTTAGGACTAGAACCTCATAACTACAGATTACGAGCCTGGCGCTCTACCCACTGAGCCAAATCCTGCCACGAAATAAAAGAGCTTTAAACAGTTCCTTTCCTCTTTTACTTTTAGTGACGGTGATGATTAACTGCATTGCTTGAAATATTTAGCGACTGACTGAATTTCTCCTGATAAAGTTTGGGCTACTAATTTATTTCCTAAGGTTTTCTTATATGAATCGCAATTTTTCGCAATGTTTCTTGTTGCAGGCTAAATGAAGATTAATAGTGTCTTGTTTAATGGCTGCATTTAATTTGCTAGTAGGCTGGTTAGTCTGGACGACATCATTCAGTCACTGAAGGCGTGAATCTTTCAAAGCTCGATTGTGACGTCATAAATGTAACCCGACCTATGTGAATGGCGCCTTAATATATAAAAAAAAATAAATACCCCCTCAAGCAGCTGCTTGCCACAGAGGTCTGTACAGGATCCTGTCAGTTTATATGCCATAGTAGAAGGCCTGTGAGGATGGCAGGACCTCAGCAGAAAAACAACACACACATCCATGCCTTATCCGGGGCTCGAACCCAGGTTCCTTAGATCAGTAGCCAAGCGTGCTACCTAATGTAAAAATAGGAAACGTTTCAAGCATTTTTGGCTTCCTTGTTAAAAATGCGATATTAGTTTTTTACAGGAAACAAGATGAATTAAATTGCGCCGAAAATTTACAGGATAATTTAAGAAGCTTTTCCAAATCAGAATTATTTTACGCTGATATTTTAGCGTTAAGGAAAAACAGCGCAGTTTTCTTCAAGATGACTTCCGATTCAAATATTTGACCATAACCCTTAATTTTTAACCAGGTTCGATTTTCTTACAGATCGCAAAATGAATGCCCCTAAACCATGTTTCTATTCTTATTACAAACCATTACAAATTTTAAAATAATTTTAAACGTTTAATGACAAATTTAAAATTTTAATACTATTTCAAGCAAAAATACTAAAAAAATTTCGTAAAAACTGAAAATTTATACTAAGTTTTCATAAAATCCAGTGAATTCCAGTGATTTGCTGCCAAAAATACTAAGAGCGATTCAGTAATGAACGAGAGAGAGAGAGTTCCTAAAAAATAATGAAAGGCTGAATGGTGCTTATTTTTAATTACTAAAGCCAGATTAAAAGATTGAAATCATAATCAAATTCTTAAAATTTTTTTACTCTTTTTTTCACACCTGCGAGATAAATTAGTAATTTAAATTATAACTGAGTCAAAGTGTCTAAAGTAGGTTTCTGCTAGTAGTAGGCTCACTAATCTCCATTCATGAGAAATGAGGCACCGATCGGCTCGAAAAAACCACCTTCAGCTATGGTCTCGTGGAAGGGAGAGAGCCATACTTCACACACATGAGCCCGTGCACATCAAAGATCACGCTGGATGGTCTTGGCGGTAGGATTACGTATATCTCTTAACAACTGTCCAGTGAATTCCCTTACTTAGCTCTGAGTCCTAGGTTCGAGTCTCACCAATGCTGGCTTAACTCTGCTAAACCCTCACGGAAAGAAGAGAAATACCAATGTGCTTGGAAAGGCCGCCGTCCGTCGGATGGAACGCAAAACTGTGTGGTCTCGTGTACGTTCATAATAATTCGGATAGGCAGTGTGTATATATAGTATGTTGAAACGGCATATTACGTAAATAAATTAAAAGCGTGATTACTTTATGACGAAATACAGCATGTACTGTGGAAGTGCATCATATTTGTAATGGAACAGACAGTTTAAAAAAGCCTAGTAGTTTGAAAAAATGTATTCGATGAGTTGGGTTGTTTTACCTCTGAGCGGCACTTTTTTGCACACCATGGGCTAAATGGCCAGGTCACATGGACCCCGAAGGCTCAGAGAAGGTTGGGGGAGGGGACCCACTGGAACAGCTGTTGGGAGACAGATGGTAGCCTCCCGTCAAGGCCATCCAGCGTGTTCTTTAACGTGCACAGGGTATGGCTCTCCCGCACATGGAGCCACGGCTTAACGTCCCAGCCGACGGACGGCGGCCTTTCCAAGCCCATCGGTGTCCCCTACTGACCGTGGGCAGGGCGGGGAATTTTGCGGAGATAAATCTCAACTCTGACCCAGATGGGATTCGAACCTGGGAACTACAGATTACGACCCTGGCGCACTACCGACTGAGCCCCCCCCCCCCCGCCAAAAAGTCTGTGAGGATGGCAGGACCTCAGCAGAAAAACGACACAAACAGCCATGCCTTACCCGGGGCTCGAACCCAGGTTCCTGAGATCAGTAGGCAAGCGTGCTAACCACTCGGCCATGGGATGGCAATATATTCGATGAAAAGATTTAAAGTTGTTAAGTAACTTTGCTTTTGTGCAGTGCGCAGGTGTCGGCTTAGACTGTCGTCGTTTGTTTACTAGTTTTTGTGTCTTTTGTTTGTGAAAGGGAATGTCGTTCCCAATAACGTTTTGCGTATAGAGTAAGAAAGTTTTTTGGTAAGAGTCGATTCTATAATATGCTATATAGAAAACTTTGTAATGGAACTTTAGAATGTTGTATTCTCTTAGTATCTGTTACTAAAAGATTGTCAGTAGTAATTAGTCATTAGTTTAGTTAGTCCATCTGTATTCAAAGTGAAAAATAATTTAATTTTTACTTATTACTTGCTAATTAATTGCTTTATCTATTAAATAAGTTAATTTAATATCTGTTTTGTTATATCGAATCCACACATGGTACTATCAAATAAATATTGCTGAAAAATCTATAACAAAAATGTAATCTAGTACTTAACCAGATATGATTTGTTCTCCATGTTTGTCTGTCGCTGATTAGAATCCTGACTTCACAATTGAGGGTTTTTTGTCTGAAGTTTATTGTCTCCATCTTGTAATTCTTTCCCTTTCTCAATTGATCTAAATATGATGGTGAAGTGATTTTATTAGTTTGAACGGGGAAGGAACGCAGTTTTTTCCTCTCTAGGAATATTGTCATCAAATAATGTACCATATGTTTTCTCCTCCGTTCTACTGGACGGTAGAAAACATATTCTTGCAAAATATCTGTATATTGCGCATTTTTCCTAGACTCCATTCTTGTTGGCTCAGTCGGTAGCTCGAGAGCTCGTAATCTGTAGTTCCCAGGTTCGAGTCCCCACTGGGTCAGCGTTGAGATTTATCTCCGCAAAACTCCTCGCCCTGCCCACTGTCAGTAAGTGACATCGATGGGCTTGGAAAAACCGCCGTCCGTCGGATACTACGTTAAGCCGTTACCCCGTGTGCAGGAGAGCCAGTACCCTGTGTACGTTAAAGAACACGTTAATGGCTTTAACGGGAGGCCACCATCTGTCTCCCACAGCTGTTTCAGTGGGTCCTTTCCCCCAACCCTCTCTGAGCCTTCGCCCATTGTGTGCAAATGGAATGGGAATTAATTCAAAAGGGAAGAGGTTTGAGTCAAAAGGGAGGCAAAAATAATGCAAAAGGGGGGCGAACGGAATTGACTCAGTCGGTAGAGCATCAAATTCGTATTCTGATGCTCCAAGGTGAAGTCCCAAATTGTGCCTGCATTGTACCTGCAAATGTACTTGAAAAACCGCTATGGAATGCCGTCGTCAATCAGATGGGACGTTAAACGGCTGTCATTTATGCGAAAGAACCTTAGCTCGTGAACGTTACACAGAGTTGGATGGCCATGACGAGAGCCTTCCATCTGCCTCCTAACAACTATGGAATGAAACAACCTGACTATGGGCTTTAAGTCCAATATGTGCAGAAATGTGCTCTTCAGTCTCAAATCATTCCTGTTTTAAAAATGTTTCAAATAGTGGAACATTGAAAGTTTTAGTGTGTTTATGTAGAATGGTGAAGGTTTGACCCTTTGTCCCCCCTCCCTAGTTTTTGCCCTGGTTTTGCTGAAAGAAATTCAATATTTCACTTCGTAATTTTCACATTTTTTTGTTATTATATTATCCTGTTCCGATAGTTATATTTTTCGTTCTATTCCTATAGTTTATCGATTACGGTTTTTTACTCTTTTGGCCAAGGCAGTTTAGTCCATTGTGTGTTCAAAAGTGGCTCTCAGAAGTAAGACAACTCAAACCCCTGTAAGTGAGCAGCTCGAGAGGTATTTTCTCTTTTGTTTTATATGATATCATTATTATTTTACGGGGCGGGGGTGGCTCAGTCGGTAGCGCGCCAGGCTCGTAATCTGTAGTTCCCAGGTTCGAGTCCCAGCTGGGTCAGCGTTGATATTTATCTCCACAAAACTCCCCGCCCTGCCCACGGTCAGTAGGGGACACCGATGGGCTTGGAAAGGCCGCCGTTCGTCGGATGGGAAGTTAAGCCGTGGCCCCGTGTGCGGGAGAGCCATACTCTGTGCACGTTAAAAAACAACACTCTGGATGGCCTTGACGGGAGGCTACCATCTGTCTCCCAACAGCTATTCCAGTGGGTCCCCTCCCCCAACCTTCTCTGAACCTTCGGGGTCCATGTGACCTGGCCATTTAGTCCATGGTGTGCAAAAAAGTGCCGCTCAGAGGTAAAACAACCTAAAATTATTATTTTACTTTTGCTACTACCCCTTGACTGAAAAAAATACAGTGGGATCATCTCACCATTCATTCTCAGCTATCTTTAAATTCCACTGATGATTTCATAATAAACTATACAAATGTCAATGATTCTAATAATATAATTATTTATATAGCTACGCCTACTAATGCTTTTTCAAATATATGAAATTGGTACCAATTGGTAGAAAAGGAAGACATACTTGGGAGTAATAATTATTACGAAACACACTATTGGTTAAATTGTGCATAGAAAAACTATCTCTTCAATAACAATACGGTATTTTCCCTTATATTTCCTCTTTCACTCAAAACAATCTGCAAGCGAATTGCTTAATTTATTAGACATCTAATCTGTCCCTTCCCCAAGCGATAGCTCTCGCACACCTGTTCGCTGTAACCGAGCTCCCTCTGCGGATTCATTGCGAACTGTAGCGTGACGTACGCGAACGCGTGTCCCAAGAGCCGTGCATACGCCCGTCCTACACCTGTTCTCTCTGTCCACAAACAACGCATCGGACAAAAGCTGAATCATGTGTCAGTTACGTCATGGACTGGAGTTTGCCTCTTCCTAGGATTGGTTCAGCTGCACGGAGAAAATAGCCATCTGCGGAGGATGTGACGTTATTCCTCGTCACGTGATGCGCGGCTGTAGGAGTCTGAGCTTAATTAGGGAACAAGAGTCATGTGACAAAAGGTACACCACTTGCACCTGTCCCCGTTGGTCCTAACATCTCCCCAGTATCCGTCGCACCTAATGCAAGCTGAATATATCGTTATTTTTATGCGTTTCACCCCTACAACGTCCGACGCCATCGCGCTCGGCGGGAAACATGTGGAAAAATATAGTGACTGATACCATCGTTGATCCTGTTGTACAGTTATCAGGTTGGTTGGCATCCTTTACCGCAGATCCTGATGGTTACAGTACAAAACAGCATCCCAAGTGGATATTACATCTCTTTATCTTCGGCTTCTTCAGCATCATCATCTTCCTTTCAGCAAGTGCGAAAATTTCTTGAGAACGAAACACATGTTGCACCAACACCGGAAGATCTTGGAGAATCTCCATTTCCTCTCTATGCCATAATAACTATTGCAGTGGCAATTTTCGCGATGACGAGTACAGTTCTGTATTTTTTATGTCGATGCATTATGAAGCAGAGGAGAAAACGCCATCAGTTAGCTAGCATGACACCAAAGACTTCTGATCCCAGGCTAGCTGGAGTCCGGGCAGACCAACCCATTCAGTTCGTCGTACCCACGACTATAGTGATCAGTGAGACCACAGAAGATTCCTTATCGGATACCGACTATTCTTCGGGAGGTCCTCGTTCTTTGCCGATATTATCCGACAGGAAACGAAAGCGAACGATGGTTGGTTTTCACATTAACCCCGAAGATCTGGAGCGTGGACTCTACGAAGGAGTTGCTGCTGGTGAAAAAAATCGTACTTTTCTTGGAGATTTAGGAAAAGTCGGTTTTTCTGTTCATTACAATTATCTACGGCATCAATTGTGCGTTCGTTTAATTGGTGCAATAGACTTGCCTTGCCTCTTTCTAAAGACAACTGCTAATCCTTGTGCTAAAATTGTTCTCATGCCGGACAGATCCCCAAAGTACTTAACAAAAGTTCAGAGGAATACAATGAATCCCGTATTCAACGAGATGTTTATTTTTCCAGTGAGAAAAGAAGATCTTGAGAGCAAGAAAATCAAAATCAGCGTCTGGGATTACGACAGGTTTTCGCGGAAGCTGCTCATAGGTCAGATAGTATATGACATTAAAGACTGTGGAATCACCAGTTCCATTGTGGGAGATGCTACTACCGGCGACATTTGGGTGGATCTTAAACAAGAATCTGATTTCGTAAGTAGATTTATTTATTTAATGATGATGATTTAAAATTACATTACCATCTATGAATTATTAAAAATCTTATTTTTTTATACATTACATAAGTGACCGAGTGGTTGCTGTGCTCAGTTATTGATCATAGGACCAGGGTTCGATCCTCGGACAACGCATCGTTATTTTATTACTTGTGTTATATTTATGCTGAGGTTTCGTCTTCTTCAGATGTTATCCATGGCGCAATTGTTCTAACAGGCTCCTATCAGACTTCTGTGGCAAGCAGCTGCTTAAGGACTATTTTTTTATATAGTCTTCCCGTGGCTGAGTGGTTAGCGCGCACAACTACTGATGACAGGGACCTGGGTTCGAGACATGGATATTTATTTCTTTTGTCGTCTTTTTTGTGAGAGGGTTCGCCATCCTCCAAAAATCTTCTCTACAGCTTATTAACCTGGCAGGTTACTACAGACTTTTGTGGAAAGCAGCTGGTCAGCGTTTCCTTGATTATATAAGTTATTGCATAATAATAATTTCCTATGAGTTCAAAACACGATGATTTGAAAAGTGTATTAAATAAGGATATAGTATAAATTGTCAGAAAAAGTTTGTTTAATATAATCATCTTTGAGAGTTCCGAACATCCTTTTATCTTCCTCTCAAGCTTCAAAATATTGTTTTCATTATTATGTTCACAAAATGATTTTTTAACGATTTTGTTTCTGTTTGAGATAAATATAAGAAGTATTTGTTCTAAAATTAATAGTTTCATAGATTGCTTAAATTTAAAGGAGGTTTTTTTTTGTTGGTTTGCTCGTATAGGACGGAGAAGGGTCCTAGAAACCACTCGTAGTTTGTGAAAGCCTTCGACAAGGACATGTTACACTAAGACCGAAGTCAATAAGGTGTATTTCTTTGGAATAAAGCTTACCTTCTCGGTAAGGTTTTTTTCTCTGTAATAAAGCTTACCTTCTCGGTAGGCTTATTTCATTCGAATCAAGCTTCTTTCTCAGTGAGATATGTTTCTTTGGAATAAAGCTTACCTTCTCGGTAAGGTTTTTTTCTCTGGAATAAAGCTTACCTTCTCGGTAAGGTTTTTTTCTCTGGAATAAAGCTTACCTTCTCGGTAAGGTTTATTTCATTGGGATAAACTTACTTTCTTGATAAGGTTTATTTCTTTGGAATAAATATTAACATCCTGGTGATTTTTTTTTACAGTTTTTGATGTGAATAACTATTTTTAGTTCAATGGGATTAATGTTCAATGGGATTTGGGATCATATTCTATATATAAATAGACAAAGTGTGTGTGTGTGTATATATATAGACTTATATGTATAAATAGACAAAGGGTGATGAATTACGACATTTTATAAATATAAGTCTTATAACCTATTTATTTCTTTGCAAGATTCAGAGTGACGGAAACTATTTCGGGTAAAAATGTGAAGAAATACAAAACTAATATATTCATCTCATTGGCTTGAACCATTGAGACGAATATAATATATAATAGGCTTAATTTCTTCACATTTAATAACGGGAGTAAGGGAAAATTGGCAGCCTGCTTATCCCAAGCACTTAATAGGGTGATCAGAGAACCCTCCTAAGTATAATATTACAATGAAATGAAAATAAATCAAAAATGCTCAACATTAAAGACTGAATAAAAACAAAACAAGATGTAAATGGTTTTGATAATACAGTCTTTGTAAAACTTTGATTTTCAAAATTTGTGAGAGTTCAAAAGTCACTAAGGAAACAAAGAGAAAGTCTCAATGGAAGCAGAGACGGCAGGTGTCTTTCAGGAACTGCAGCAAAATTTTGGAAATCCTGTTCACAGTGTGAGAGTTTTGTCTTCTGTCCAGGACAGGAGAAAAGGAAACATCTGTGATGTTGATCTCCTGGATGGTTGTGAACATATTGTTTCTTTGGATCTTCATAATTAATAATAATAATCTTTATTAACACAAAAATGCAATACATTTCCAGCTCTAGTATATCCGCTTAAAAACCTCCTTGCCTATATAAAAATGATACAGAAATTAACAATATGATTTAATTTAAAAGAGAAATAAATTGAGTTTGTTCAAACCAACAAAATTTTTCGTTTTCAACATAATCAAGTTATTTAATAGTTTTGAATTCAGACATGGAGTGTATAAAACTGTATTGTAATAATAACGTTGCGTAAAAAATACTCGTATTAAGTATAGAAATGATTCAAAAAAGTTGAAAATTTCTAAACAAAAATCTATAGGTTCAATTAATTATTACTTTTTTTTGTTTTAAAAATAACAATACTTTTGCCACAGGTTTGTCTCAGAAACAATAACAGGTAGATTTTTGTCACATTCATTCATGAATTTATTAACCTATAAAACAACGAATTGCACCACATCAGCATGAAAGATTGTCCTAACATTGATAACTGTTGAAAGGGTTTCATCTAAATGTCCTAATGGTTATAGGACGTCATCTTTTTCTTTCGGATTCTAAAATAAAACCCTGAATTTATGAAGAGCACTTACGTTACACTCTAAATTGCTAGGGAAGATTTTATGCGCCCTAAGATAAATTGGATAGTTTAATTTCCATTTGTATCAATAACATAGTGGCAGAACAATACAATATTAACACCTGATATGATGAGTGGAAAAGCAGAATCCCAGTGATCTCGGACTATCTAGTTAATTTATTAGAGTAAAGCACAGAAAGATTCTGTTAAGAGTTAATTCTATAAAAATAAATAAAATGAAATAAAAATCCCCTCAAACAGCTGCTTGCCACAGAGATCTGATAGGAATCTTTCAGTTTATACGCCATAGTAGAAGGTCTGTGAGGATGGCGTAACCTCAGCAGAAAAACACACAAATATCCATGCCTTTCCCGAGGTTCAAACCCAAGTCCCTTTGATTAGTAACTAAGCACGCTAACCACGTAGGGAAAAAAATTAGTTCAGATAAATACACCTTAAGTAGATGCTTAGCACAGAAGACTGACAAGAATATATCATTATAATAAAATTAATAGAGAATATCTGTGAGGAAGATGAGATCTCAGCAGAAAGACAACACAAGAAAATCAACATCCAAGCCTTATCCGCGGTTTGAACCCAGATTCTTTTGATCAATAGCCAAGCACATTAACCACTTGGGCACAGAAATAGCCTCAATCATAAATGCAATTAAGTAGGAACATAAATATTAGCAAACTCGAATCTCAAACAAAAGTAATAAAAATAAAGCAGGGTGTATAGGGAGAGGAGGGGCAAGCAAGGCAATCGAGCCGGAAAAGGGTAAAAGGAGGCCCAAGAAAGACTGGATCTCCATTCCAATGTAACTATTCCCTTTCGTTTCAAAGGGTTTTAAAAAAGGTTCATGAAAAATTCGTGATGCAAGTGTAATAATTTTTGGATGCCATTACCCTTATTCAGCCCTCCAGTAGCCGAGTGGTTAGCGCGCTTGGCTACTGATCTAATGGACCTGGATTCGAGCCCCTGCCCTGGTAAGGCATGGATGTATGTATCGTTTTCCTGCTGAGGTCCTGCCATCTCAGATCTTCTACTGTTACATACAAACTGACAGGCTCCTGTCAGACCTCTGTGGCAAGCAGCTGCTTGAGGGGGTATTTATTTTTTTACCCTGATTAGCTTTGTAACTAATGATGAGGTTAGGCAAAGGAGTTTGCAACCTCCTTTATGCAGCATATTGTGCAGAGAGAGACTCCGTTGGTTTGGCCATGTTGCCCGTATGAATAATTATAGATTGGCGAATAGGGTTATGAACAGTGTGCCTAAGGGCCTCTGAAAGAAGGGGAGACCTAGGATGCGGTGGGCAGATAATGTCAAACAGGACCTTGTTAGAATTGGTGTGCAGTGGCCAGATGCAGTAGATGTAGCTCAGAACAGACTTGCTTGGAAAACTAAATTACACGGTCTGGTTGGACCTCCGTAGCCCATGGCTGCTTGAGGATGATAATGATGATTAGCAATCTCAAAGGACTCTAGAGTGCCTCCCCTCCCCCACCTAGATCCGGTCCTGCACAATAATAAAATGACTATTGTAAGATTTCGTACCCCTGATCTCTAACAAAAATTGAAAAAGAAATAAAGAAATTTGTTAAGACTCTTTCATCGGGAGGAAGAACGAGAAAAAAAAAAACTGTTTGCTGTTGAGAGCTATAGGAATAGAAGCTCCTTGGGTGGCACCAAAATTAGGTGTGTTTTTTTCTAGAGAGTTTCTTCAACCCACCTTTAAATTAACTTTACGTATCTTGTGACCTGAAAACTTTTTCACATTCTCAGATAAAAGAAACTGATTATTAGGAAAATAATCCGCTTCAAATGTTCCGTAGAAATTAGAAATTTTTAAAGGTAACTTCTATTGTGTAAAAGATATTATAGAGAAACTGATGCTTTATTCTCCAAAGTACAAATTTGCCAAAATGAGGATAATGATAAGAGGAACTGTAACATAACAATTGCACCAGATGTCAGCAAGAGTGATTTTACTTTAACATTGACATACATTGCAAAGGTCTTATCTAAATCTCTAATGGACAATCCAGATTATTTCTCAACGCTGGCGGCTCAAATAGCTTTGGCACTTTAAAACCATTATTTATAACACCAAATCACTTGATCTGATAACAGTATCTATGCTCTGCAAAACAAAAATGCATTTTAATCTACTAGGATTAATTTCTCTGTAGAGTAAATGCTGGGCATCTTTTTAATGAGCGGCAGGCACAATTGCTTTCCCTTGATTGATTACAGAATCTCTCGGACTTGGTTAGAATCGGCGGTCCACTGGTTTTAACACAAGTTTTTTTTAGTAACAAAGATGTGTAAAAGCACAGATTCTACAAATTAAGTGCCAATCTAAAGCCCAAGTATTTTTTTTCCAGAAATTAAAAAAAGGCCAGAAAAATGCATAAAATGATTTGAGCTGAATTTTAACCTCTCTTTTCCTCTATGCAAAAGTTGGATGCCCGCCCAACCGAGAGTTGTTCTTTTTGTACTGATCTTTGCTTTTCAAACAGCAGTCATCATAGATATAGATATAGAGTAAAAAAATAACCAATTTTAGACATAAGGAAACGCAAAAATGACAATTTTACAAAAACAGGCACAGTATTTCAGTGTTACGCAATATCACCCTCACATAGCGCAAAGCAATGGAAACACTACCAGCCCAAGACATTACGTATTTATGGACGCCTTTATCGTCAACTGAAGCAAAATCTTAGGTTTCCCTAAGGTAAAAACTGAATAATGCCAAAATCAGTAATCAGTAAACTTAGCACATCGCAATTAATTAGTAGAACGTTGTCACAGATCCACTTGCTTACAATCCTATACAACAAATCTGCAGCATTGAGCTCAACAATCCATTCGACTTTATAGATAGTAATTTATTTGTTACTTAAACATAATTTATATTTCCCATGGGTTGGTAGTCCACACAACATTAATAAGTGATAAACCTCAATCGACGTTTTACCCAAATTTCCTCTAGACATTAGGCGGACATAGGTAAACATATGAAGAATTTGTGTAAATGTTGTAGCGGCTTAGACTTGTCTAAATGTTTCAATGGAAAATAGATTTTACCGCTGATCTCCCACTCTTCTTGGTTAACCTACTAAATTCATGAAGCTAACTATACCAATGAGTAAAAATTTTATATTCATACCGATAACAAAAAGTTTCATGTTCAGAAGATTCTCAGATAAGTGTCGACAACTTGTAAAATAATATTTTCAGTGGTCGAAAAAAAAACATCTATCGGGTGATTACAAATAATGACTGGTGTGTCGGTAAAAAAGCAAAATATCTCTTCGTTGTGATCTTCAGTAGCACAGTGTTACAAAGAACTACCATTTTGACCTTAGCCAGTTGCAAAGCCAAAATGCCCTTCCTCAACATACTCTGAGCTCTTGGGGTTCCTATGACCTGGACGTTTAGTCCACTGAATACAAAAACGATCACTGGGAGTTTAAACAACCTAATCCAACCCTTCCCTTTACAAATTTCTAAGCCACATAATGACCAGACCACGAATTTCAATAGTTTATAGTGTTCTAGAATCCTAGAATGCGACCAGTGGGACAAAAGATTAAAACATACTGAAAACAGCTTCATCAGAATGACATTTCAGTATTTTTAATATGGTCTTTCGCTGTGATAGCATTTAGTTACGGTTAAAAGACAAACCAAAGTCCCGTGGCAGAGTGATTAGCTTGCTTAGGTACTGAGCAAATGACCTAGGTCAGAGCCTCTGGTAAGGCATGGACGTTTGCTTTTCTATTTTGCTGAGGTCCCGCCATCCACACAGACCTTCTCTATAGTGTATAGACTCTCATTATGATCCTCACAAAACACATATATAAAGTTTGGTTCCACCACAGTCGAAAGTCCTATTCTAGGACACATTTTTTCTATAGACAATGGAAAACAAAGAATTATTTTGAAAAACAAAGAGAATCGACGGACACTTATGAATAATCGCAGAGTACTTGCACGAAACATTGCGATTAGGAAACTTTTGCGTGATGATAATGTAATGTTAGACTTTAAGATTACAGATTATGAATAAAGTTTTTACATATAAGAAATGCAATTTCCAATAAATATAATTTCCGATTTCGATATTTAAGGTACCACTGCTACCTCGGTAGCGCAGTGGTATCTCGTTAGCTCACGGGGACATTGCATTGTCGGAATCTGGGTTCGAGTCCTGGCATGGTTGTGCGTTTGTGTTTGTATTTTTTATGAGAACCAGAACAAGCCTGATGGAGTTTTTAGGTTATCTCCATCTTTAAAAAAATTAATATAAATTTGAAGTTGAATTCAGTCCGGTGAAAAAAGTCATGATATTTAATCTGCTAGTTGTAGACTAATAGACCTCACCACCGATTTTGAGTCCATTTAAGTTCTATCATTGCCTTATTAAAAGTCTACTGATAATATTCAGTAAAAGAAGGGAAAAAAGAATGTTTTCCAGGTATAAAAAAATAACAACTTGCAATAAATAATAGTTTTGAGCAACTTTGGCTCAATTAAAAAAAAACTATTGTTTTTACTTTATCGTCTATCCATCCGTAAACGAACAATCACCACCCTCCCCAAAATGCTTTTTATCCTCACATTAATTAGATCAATCAACTTATGATCCCGAAGATTCTGTGTGGTTTGGAACATCTTTTTCTTTGCTTGTGTAAATGTTAACCCTTTTATTTACTGATCTCAAAACTAATTTCTCCATGTTAATAAGAATGTAACAATGCCAGGAGCTTGAGGTGCGAAAATCTTTTGCACGATTTTGCTAGCATAAAAACCTGAAAAGAGTGGTTTTTTTTCTTACCAACGAAGAAAGATAACGAAAAAGGAATTTCTCTCGACACCTGTGAAACTTGGAAAAAAATATTCGTAATATAAATTGTAAAGAAGAAAAAAAAAACGTGATTTTCAAAAATGAGATTTCAGTCTTTTTGATTAAATTACAGAAGGGGTAGGACTACCTTTACCCAAAGGGGGCGGAGGTGGCTCAGTCGGTAGCGCGCCAGGCTCGTAATCTGTAGTTCCCAGGTTCGAGTCCCAGCTTGGTCAGCGTTGAGATTTATCTCCGCAAAATTCCACGCCCTGCCCACGGTCATTAGGGGACACCGATGGGCTTGGAAAGGCCGCCATCCGTCAGATGGGACGTTAAGCCGTGGCTCCGTGTGCGGGAGAGCCATACCCTGTGCATGTTAAAGAACACGCTGGATGGCCTTGACGGGAGGCTACCATCTGTCGCCCAACAGCTGTTCCAGTGGGTCCCCTCTCCCAACCTTCTCTGAGCCTTCGGGGTCCATGTGACCTGACCATTTAGCCCATTGTGTGTCGCTCAGAGGTAAAACAACCCAACCTTTACGCAAATTCCAGCTAACAGCTCTGTTGTGATGTATGCATTTAGCTCAATCAATGAAAAAATATTGCTGAAAGCCAGAAAAATTGTTCCAAACTTTCACTGCAACGTGAGATGGGGTTTGATAAAAATTAACACCCCAAATTTCCATGACTTATCCATGAAAAGGGAACCAGAAGCGTGAATAAGGTTTGCTAAATGCTACTAAAACCACAAATCACATTTGCTGTGAACTAGTGTAAAGCTACATCCATAGAAGACAATAAGAAACACCACAGCTGCTATGCGTTATGAAATGGTTGTTAACAAATGCCCCATTTCCTGTTTTTGACAAGAAGCTGTAGGCAAATTGATACAGTGATAACATGATCGATCACCAATTTAGTAAGCACGTAGAAAACTACAATGAACTTTAAACGTCGTGTTAAAGAACAATATTAAAATATCAATACGATCGGAAATACCTAAGTAACCATGTAAAGGACCCCAGTAGGTAGAAGAAGCACCTCAATAGGTAGAACAATTCTATGAAAGAAAAAAAAGCGACGGATTGCAAATCACGTTTGGTGGTCACTTTGGGTTCGGGATTAAAATCATTCACATTTCAAATATTTCTTCTGTTGTGAGAAAAAGTATAAAATATTTTTATTGTAATTTTAACCTTTTAATCAATTTTCAGAAATTAAATCAGATCATTTTTGACGTACTCTCTATTTTTAATAAATGAATGGTTCTTTTCGTTTGTAATGATGATATCGAAGAACTTTCAGTTTCTACCAGTATTTCTACTGATTTCCGTTCCAAATAATGTTTACGTTTTATATTTTTCGGGGAAAAAAAGATAATAATTAATAATATAAGAATAAAATAAATGATTATCGACATGCATTTCTGTGGAATGATATGTCAGAGAAATTTTTGCCCCAAATCGGACTCAACAATTGTAGAGATGGTTAAGTTTCGGGCGGGTTTGGGCTCGAAAAATTGAGCTCGAACTCATATGTAACCGATACCATTTCTGTTAGATCGGGAGTTTACTAACATTTCGAATCCAAGGATCTATAAAACAGTAAAATTCCGCAATATCATTAATGCGATTTAACTCGTTTTTTTAAAAGAGATATTTTTGTCATTGTTCGTCTGCAGACAATCAATTGTTTTTTTTTGTTTTGTAGAGATAAATCAAAAATTATTTTTCGTCGAATAAATATTGGAAGATTAGGATTCTCATTTTCCTAATCTCCCAGTACTTCTAATGACACCCTCTAACGGTTCGGCTGTTTTACCTCTGAGTTGAGTTGTTTTACCTCTGAGCGGCACTTTTTTGCACACAATGGGCTAAATGGCCAGGTCACAAGAACCCCGAAGGCTCAGAGAAGGTTGGGGGAGGGGACCCACTGGAACAGCTGTTATGAGACAGATTGTAGCCTCCCGTCAAGACCATCCAGTGTGTTCTTTAACGTGCACAGGGTATGGCTCTCCCGCACAAAGAGCAACGGCTTAACGTCCCATCCGACGGACGGCGGTCTTTCGAAGCCCATGTGTGTCCCTGCTGATCAAGGAGAGGGTGGGGAGTTTTTTAGAGATAAACCTCAATACTGGCGAAGGTGGGACTCGAACATGGGAACTGCAGATTACTTGCCTGGCACGATATCAACTGAGCAACCCAGTCCCTCCTTCTAATGGTGGAAAGAGGCTGGGTTGTTTTACTTCTGAGTGGCACTTTTTTTTGCACACTATGGGCTAAATGGTCAGATTACAAGGACCCCAAAAGCTCAGAGAAGTTTAAAGATGATCCATTAGAAAACTATTAGAAAACAGATGGAAGATTCTCGTCAATGCCATCCAGCATGCTCTCTAACGTGCACACAGTATGACTCTCTTGCGCATGGAGCCACGGCATCGGTCTTCCTGCACGAGGGCGGTATTAGAAACTCTGCCATCCTTCTCTGAATTTGCGCATCCATTCTGTAACAGTACCATATGAACAGGCACGATCACCAAATACTTGTGACAAATCGGCATGATTTTTTTGTGCCGTTCCCAAGTTGCATCCTTGTGAAAATGTAAAATCTTTCTCCGTCTTTAATAGACTCCATAGCAACAACGCACAGATTTCTCGGGGCGGGGTCGCTCAGTCGGTAGCGCGCCAGGCTCGTAATCTGTAGTTCCCAGGTTCGAGTCCCAGCTGGGTCAGCGTTGAGATTTATCTCCGCATAACTACCCACCCTGCCCACGTTCAGTAGGGGACACCGATGGGCTTGGAAAGGCCGCCGTCCGTCGGATGGGACGTTAAGCCGTGACCCCGTGTGCGGGGAGCCATACCCTGTGCACGTTAAAGAACACGCTGGATGGCCTTGACGGGAGGCTACCATCTGTCTCCTAACAGCTGTTCCAGTGGGTCCCCTCCCCCCCAACCTTCTCTGAGCCTTCGGGGTCCATGTGACCTGGTCATTTAGCCCATTGTGTGCAAAAAAGTGCCGCTCAGAGGTAAAACAACCCAACAACAACACAGATTTCTCAGACGGAACTTTACGCGCCCCCAGAGAAGAGAGAAATGATGATATGGCCTTTGTTTTTAATACGTAATTCAGTACAAATAAGTCGTAGCTCGTTAACTTCGGTGGAACGAATGAAAATCTACAGACCCGAGTCAATCACTTTTTGAACGCCCTCCGTAAAATTTAGGGAGGAGAGTCAAGTGATTTAAAGTGACCATAATGATTTGCTCTGTTAAGTCGCTCAAATAAATATCCGAACACTATGGTTTATTCGAAATTTCAGAAAAATATCTGGCAACGGTTTTTTTTAGAAATTAGTGATCTGGCAGCCTTCGTGTACGTACACGAAGGTTGCCAGATAAAAATAACTCTTTAGATACTGAACAAATATTGTTAAAATTTAGATGTAGAAAGAGTTTGCTGAAATCATTTTCTCCAGAAGCAGTTTTGTTCTTTAAAATATTGTCAAAGTTAAGAATTTCAAACTAATTTAAACTGTCATGGAATAATATGGTGAATATTATAATTGTTTTAAGAGTAGATTAGTATTCGTCAATTAAAATTCAATGTGAATTACACTGGTTTCCATAAATTAAGGAGAATCCCTATGTTAAGTTAATGGGAAGCTAACGTCAAAGCTCTATAACTTTTGAAATAAGATTTTTTTGTTTTGAAAAATGTGATTGCAGATAAAGATCTCAATCAAATAAATCAATATCTGGATTTTCAACAATATTCGTTCAGTATTTAATGAGTTATGGAAGTTTGAATATTTAGCGATCACAATGCCAGCCACAAAAATTGACTTCAGAAGTTAATTAAAACTTAGTAATAAGTATTGTATCAAAGTGTTTAATAAAATAAGTTTGTATTTTAGGACTTTGTGGAAAGAATTCTTTCACTATTCTTCAGTTTTGTATAAGATTCTTATAACTGGTATTGCTGTTGTTAAATATTCAAACTTCCATAACTCATTAAATACCTAAAGAATATTGTTGCAGATAAATATTTCAATCAAATTGATTTATTTGATTGAAATATTTATCTGCAATCACATTTTTCAAAACAAAAAAACTTATTTGAGAAGTTACAGAGCTTTAACTTTAACTTACCATTGACTTAACATAGGGATTTTACTTAATTTATGGAAACCAGTGTAGGTTGGCTAATGGAAAATATTATAAACAAAAAAAATTTTGGTGGAATAGTTTTATGTAGTGCATTTTTAGAAGTAAAATAACTCTTTTGTTATTCTCTTAATATAACTTTTGAAATATCATTAACAGAAGTTTTTCGCAGACTTCTCACAACATTTTCGTACAACATTCACAATTTCGCTGTGTTATACTCAAAGTTGGTGCTTAAACGCCAAATTATAATTTATTTTGCACGTTTGCAGAACTGAACAGCTTCATACGTAAAGAAAATTTATTTTATCAAAATCTATATTGCCAAAGCAACTATATATACTACTATATAAAAGACTTCAGGCTGAATTAATAAGTTTATAAATACGCATAGATATAAGATATAATATAAAAAAATAAATACCCCCTCAAGCAGCTGCTTGCCACAGAGGTCTGACAGGAGCCTATCAGTTTATATGCCAAAGCAGAAGATCTAAGAGGATGGCAGGACCTCAGCAGAAAAACGACACATAATCCATGCCTTATCCGGGGATCGAACCCAGGTCCCTTAGATCAGTACCAAGCGCGCTAACCATTCGGCCAATATAAACTGTTAGCTTTACGGGAACTTTGTAAAATTCATGCAAAATTATTTCTATGATGAATAAAGTTGTTTTCGGTTTAAAAAATATATATATTTTGATGGCCACTCACAACGATTGTGGAACATTTGCAAATCAGCGGACAATTTATAAAAATTAAGCCGACCACTCACAATAATTCTGCATATCATTCGCCATTCAGCACATAATTCTTAAAAATTCAGTCAACTAATCACAACAGCTACGCGTAATATTTATAACAATTACGCACAGCATTCTAATTAATAAAGCACATCATTCTATACAGTTAACTACCTGATTCTATATTGTTAAGCACACCATTAAAATAAATTATTCTCGCCATTCAGATCAGTTACGTGCACCATTCAAACTAGTTAAGCACACCATTCAGATCAGTTACGTGCATCATTCAAACTTGTTAAACACACCATTCAAATGGGTTGCTAACACCATTCAAATCAATTACGCAATCATTCAAATTCAGTTGACCCACCATTCAAATCATTACTCACATCATTGAGATCAATTGCGCACATCATTCAGTTACTCACACAATTGAGACCAATTACTCAGCCCTTTCAAATTAATTCCGCAAACAACTCACAATAATTCCTACCTTCCCAATTGCTCTGCAGACACGTTTGCAATTATTATAAATAACCTGCACGTGAGCTTTCAGTTTAGGAGGATTTAGTGTACGTACATGCATCTCCTTTGTTGTTCATATTTGATAGATTAACATTTTACTTAGGTTTTGCGTTTTTACTGTTTTACAATTCTCTGTTTGCGTTATATCTGATGTAATATATCTTGTAGTGTTTGTTTAAATGCATTCATGTTTCAGTAACTTTCAATTATGTAGACACAATTGTGAAATAAATTTGAAATAAAACTTTGACTACTCACAAAAACTACATATAAAATTCCAAAAATTCTACCAGCCACAGGTTAGGAATCTCTCCTACCGGTATTTCAGATGGTAATCAGTGATACATTTACAGTGGGCACTTAGAATTACGAAAGGTCAAGTTGAAATAAGTATTTTCCTCAATTTCGACATTTTCATGTATTAAGGCTTTTTCTTTCTGGTAATGAGAACAAATGATTATTATTTCCTTGAAAATCAATGCTTCAAAACTAGTGCATATATAGAAAAACTAAATTACCCCTTAAGCAGCTCCTTACCGCAGAGGTCTAGCAGGAGCCCGTCAGTTTAATAAGTAATAGACAGATCAGAGAGGAAGGAGATACCTGCAGAAACACCAACAGAAAGAAAATGCAGGAAAAAATTAGCCATACTTTAAGCGGGGCTCGAATACAGGACCCTTTGATTAATAGTCAAGTGCCCTAACCACCTGACTATCGTGTTGGATTTTTTATGGAATTATTACCTATTTTAGAAGGACGGAAACTTCTCAGTCTATTGCGCGCCAGGCTTGTAATATAGAGTTCCCAGGTTCGAATCCCACTGTGCTAGCGTTGGGATTTATCTCCCCTTTACTCTCACCCACCCTACCATCGGTTAGTAGGGGGACAACGATGAGCTAGACAAGGAAGCCGTCCGTCGAATGTGACGTAAGCCGAAACAGCGTGTTCGGGAGACTTTAAATAACACACTGGATGACCTTGAAGGGATGTTACCATATTTCTCGCAGCAGTTGTCCAGTGAGTGCTCTTACTCAAAATTTCTCTGAGCCCTCGGAATCCTTGTGCGCAAAAAAGCGCTGCTCAAAGGTAAAATAATCCAACCCAATAGTCATAGAGTTTTAATGCGAGATTACTAGAGAGAAAGGAAATGAGTCACTTAAAGAGTTGTGTATATTTTGCAGCGCCACGGTGGAAATGGAGAGCTGCTGTTTTCTCTTTGCTACAATCCTGACACTGCGTCGCTGACTCTATCCATATTGAAAGCCAGAGGATTGGCCATTGGTGAAAAGGAGAAAGATACAGGTAACAACATTTGCACTTTCATTGCTTCATAGTCTTTTTAATTTTACCTATTATGTGAACATCGAGTGATTTCAATACTTTTTAAAGGTATACGCCTAGTCGACGACTAATGCAAATTCTCTCATCACTGTTTCGTTTTTACCCGGTTTTTAAACTAGAGCTAGTTTTTTAGAGAAAATCAGCCGCTGTGTTTTCTGTTTGCTTGTGCGTGGACAGCTCCAATTGAATAGATTCACAGGATACATTTTATCAGCTGGTGGAAAATACTGATCTGAGTTCACCGGGGTACCTGAATTCTTGTTTCTAAGGGCATCGTCAAACCTACATTGCAGGAAGTCTTCCAGTGTAGACATTCCTTTAGTAGTGGAGGAAACAGGTCTTTGCCTCATTCTTGCTATTAGGGGGCTTTTTCATAAGCGCATGAAGCATTTCCTCTCTCAATAATCATAATTTCTTGAAACATCCCATTAACATTTTTTTTTCATAGGTAGTTGGAATGTGAGGACTCTGCACAGAGTTTTATCTCTTAATGTCCTCACACAAGAATTCCACCGTTATAATTTAGATATTCTCTGCTTGCAAGAGACCAGATGGACAGATAAAGGTCAGATGCTTAAAAATAATCTTAAAAGTCACTTTTTAGGGAGGGAAGATAAGAAGCATCTCCAAGGCGTAGGTTTGCTTCTCAGCCGACACGCTAGTGATGCTCTTCTAGGATATGAATAGCGAAAGATTTCTTACAGTTAAATTCCAGATAAGCACTAAAGACTTGAATCTGATCTGTTGTTATGCCCCACTGATGATGAGGATGAGAAAGGTAGGTTTTACGGACAACTTCAGGATATTTTGAATTCTGTCAAGAAAGGAGATATTACCCTTGTTCTAGGTGACTTCAATGCCAAAGTTGGTACTGACTCTGACCTTTGGGGAGGAGTGATAGGCCCTTTTGGTATTGGTAGCTGCAATGGCAATGGGCAACGTCTCCTACAGGTAAGTAAACTCAATGGTTTCAGAATAACTAACACTTATTACAAACCCCGGGACATACATAAGTACACATGAGTTTCACCTGATGGGCTGCACAAGAATATGATTGATTATATATTAATTAACAGCAAATGAACTAATTCTGTTAGGAATGCCAGGTCATATAGGGGAGATGAAATTTGATCTGACGATTTCTTTGTTAAAAGTGTCTTGCAGCTTAAATTGAAAAAGTGTTGTTGTGCTAAGGTCAAAACCTTTACCTTTAATTCTGAAGTTCTGAAATATCCAATTATAGCTAAAGCATACCAAGATAGGTTACTTAGTCATTATGACAGCCATAGCTTTCTTACTACCGAAACTGAGGAGGAATAGGTCTATTTTAAACAAGATTTTCTTGAAATTAACAGTACTCCTTTAGGAAAAAGGAAGCAGAGGAGGCAAAATTATTTCCGTGATATGGCATCTAAGTTTACTGTGAGAAAAAAAACTGCAGGAAAGTCCTTAATCAATACCCTACTAGTTCTAATAGAAAGAGTTACAGACAGTTTAATATTCTTGTTAAGGATCAGTTAGCAGCTGATAAGAATCTTTGGCTTGATGGCTTGGCTGACAAAGCCGAGGAAGCAGCTAGACAGCATAACAGCAGAGAACTGTACAAAATAGTTAATGTTTTGTGTGGGGAAAAAAAGGACAGATATACATAGATTGAAGGATAAACAAGGTAAAAGTATTCAAGCTGAAGATTCTATCATGGCTAGATGTGCTGAGCATTTAAGATCTACTCCCATTGTTTGCAATGAGGAGAGATCGATTATTGACTATAATGTTGGCCCCTATATCACAGTCTGAAGTTATTTTGGCTATTTCTAAACTTGAACTACCAAAAAGGGGTAGACGAAATTACTACTGAAATACTTAGAACTTAGAACTTTCTGTCACCACATACCTGACTGAAATTTTGAATACCTTTTCATGATAAAAGCATTGCTCCTAAGGATTTTACCAGAGCTGTTATTATCCCTATTTTTAAAACAAGTGATCACAGTTCTTGAGAAAATAGGGGTACCGGCCTACTTTTCTGTTCCAAGTAAAGTTCTTTGCATGATTGTGCTTAATAGAATTAAGAAACTGATTGACGAACAATTGAGTGATGACCAGTGTAGATTTAGAAGTGATAGATGATGTATAGATCAGATGTTTTCACTTAGGCATTTTCTTGAGAAATATTTAAAGTTTCAGAAACATGTGGTTACTAGCTTTTTAGATTTCGAAAAGGCTTTTGACTCTTCTGACCGTCAAAAATTGTGGTTGATCGTGAGATATTATGATATAAAAGGTAAGTTAGTTAACATAATGAAAGGGGGCGGGGATGGCTCAGTCGGTAGCGCGCCAGGCTCGTAATCTGTAGTTCCCAGGTTCGAGTCCCAGCTGGGTCAGCGTTGAGATTTATCTCCGCAAAATTCCCCGCCCTGCCCACGATCAGTAGGGGACACTGATGGGCTTGGAAAGGCCGCCGTCCGTCGGATGGGACTTTAAGCCGTGGCCCCGTGTGCGGGAGAGCCATACCCTGTGCACGTTAAAGAACACGCTGGATGGCCTTGACGGGAGGCTACCATCTGTCTCCCAACAGCTGTTCCAGTGGGTCCCCTTCCCCAACCTTCTCTGAGCCTTCGGGGTCCATGTGACCTGGCCATTTAGCCCATGGTGTGCAAAAAAGTGCCGCTCAGAGGTAAAACAACCCAACCCAACATAATGAAAGCTCTCTATGATAACACCTAGTCATGTATGAGAATTGGCAAAGCTTGTAGCAATTAGTTCAGCATTCCCTGCGGTGTTCGACAAGGGCGCATTTTGTCTTCTTTCCTCTTTAATTCGGTTATTGATTGTTTTATGCGAAATTCACTGCAAGGGAAAGTTTTTGGCCTTAAATGGTCTAGAGATCTGAAAATGTTTGATTTCTATTATGCTGATGATTTATTTATTTTGGCAAATGATGATGTTGATGGGATGAACTCTTTCATTAGAGCTGTTGATGAGACTAGTAGTAGAGTAAGTTTGGTGATAAACAGAGAGAAACTTAAACGATGAAAATTGGTCAGTCAGGCTGTGATTCAATTAATCTGAATGGTTGCACTCTTGAACAGGTGTCTTAGTTTAATTATCTTGGAATATACGTAACAGATACTGGTAATGCTCGTCATGAGATTAACAGAGGAATTGGTATTGCTGACTTTTAAGAATGTGTGGAGAGTGTGGAGAAATAAGCGTAAACACCTAAAGATTAAAATTAGACTGTATAATAGTTTGGTTCTTTCTAGAGTTAGTTAAGGTAGTGAGACATGAACCATGTGTAAACAAGATAACAGGAAACTTAAAGCTTTTGATTCTGGATGCTTACGTAGTATCTAGGGCATTAAGTGGTTTGGCTTTGTAAGTAATGATGAGGTTAGGCAAAGTTGTCTGCAACTTCCTATGAGCAGCATTTTGTGCAGAGAGAGACTCCTTTGGTTTGATCATAGGGCTCGTGCAGGCTTGGGCACAGAATAATTTAAATTTCAAATATTACTTGTAATTAGTAAAAAATAAGTAAAAATATCTTGTCACTCTTTAGTAAATAAAAATAACCATCATATGGCTTTTAATTGTTTTTTACGTATTCTCTATCTTTAATATGCAAATGGCTCCTTGTTTACACGAATTTTAAATTTCTGCTACTAGTATTTCAATATTTTTCTTTACGAATACCATTAACATTTCGATTTTACCAAAAATTAAAAAAATGAAATAAATTATTTGCGGCATGCATTTCTGTTTATATGTCTTATGATGCACCAGAGAGCTTTTATTCCCCAAATAGGGCTGCGGCTTGAAACATTCAGCCGGAATTCATCTATAGTTCCATAAAAAAATACATCTTGGACGATTTCCTTGTCTCACCTATCTGACCTAACCTTGTTCATAATTTCACCATTTCAACAAATTAATGCATTTAAATATCTTTAGGACATAATATATTTGTAAACAATGGAAAACGTTTCGCAATGTCTGCAGGACTTATCCTGTAATTCTTTACTATAAAAAATAAATAAATACCCCTCAAGCAGCTGCTTGCCACAGAGGTCTGACAGGAGCCTGTCAGTTTATATGCCACAGTAGAAGATCTGAGAGGATGGCAGGACCTCAGCAGAAAACAACACGAACATCCATGCCTTACCCGGGGCTCGAACCCAGGTCCCGTAGATCAGTAGCCAAGCGCGCTAACCACTCAGCCACGGGACGGGTCCCGTAGACCAGTAGCCAAGCGCGCTAACCACTCAGCCACGGGACGGGTCCCGTAGATCAGTAGCCAAGCGCGCTAACCACTCGGCCACGGGACGGTACCGAATGGAAAAGTTTTAATTGATGCTAACCGATAACAGTGTGTGCGTATATAAATTCACCCTGGTCGGTTAAAGATTATAGTTTCACCCGTGTAGAGTAGAAACTCTCATTACATGCAATTAGCTAGCTTCATTACATGCAATAAATTTCAAAACAATCATTTTTCGTTTTCAATCTTCATTGCTCGATAATTATCTACACGTACCACGAACTGAAATAAAATCCAATTTAGCAGGTTTTTTTTTCTTTTTCTAACTTTATTATTATTCTTTTTCTGGAAAAATGAGTTGTGTGTATGAAATATGCTACAACAAATAAAAAGCACAAAGCATTAACCAAAGTGTAGTCATAATAAATAATTAAAAATGCGTCAATCGATTTAGGATTATGGAATGCATCCTCCACTTTTTACATTATTTCTAATGAGAAATTCGTTTACGTCTAACACGGTTTCACTTAGTTTCTTAAGCATGCTTCTATTGTGTTAATTGGAGACTCTTATGTATATATATCCCATGTGTCGTGCAGAGCGCAGATATAGAAGCACCAGGATCAGCGACATAATGATATAATATTCAATAAGGTTACCAAATATGATTGGTAAAAGCAGAATTGAATTAATCTTCCTCAAGCATCTCAAAACTCTTCTAGGTTCTGAAAATTTATGAAGGGTGAAGAGGATATATTTATTTGTGTTTTCCTATATTAGAGTATAATGTTTTTTAAACTAACACAGTATCGTAAACGAGGTGACTTTGTTCCACTTTGGTTGTTTGATAGAAGAAAAAAAAGAAATATATAATTTTTTAATTTTAAGACATCACACTTTAGTACTATATGTTTCGTATTACTTAAAAAAATCATAATGCCCAGTATTTAAAAAAATGGAAATCTGCAGAGAAATGGACACCTATTTACCCTACATAATATGGTACTTCGTTAGAGTATTTTCCATCCTCATTTTTATATTACTTTTTCATGGGTTGGATTGTTTTACCTCTGAGCGGCACTTTTTTGCACACCATGGGCTAAATGGCCAGGTCACATGGACCCCAAAGGCTCAGAGAAGGTTGGGGGAGGGGACCCACTGGAACAGCTGTTGGGAGACAGATGGTAGCCTCCCGTCAAGGCCATCCAGCGTGTTCTTTAACGTGCACAGCGTATGGCTCTCCCACACACGGGGCCACGGCTTAACGTCCCATCCGACGGACGGCGGCCTTTCCAAGCCCATCGGTGTCCCCTACTGACCGTGGGCAGGGCGGGGAATTTTGCGGAGATAAATCTAAACTCTGACCCAGCTGGGACTCGAACCTGGGAACTACAGATTACGAGCCTGGCGCGCTACCGACTGAGCCACCCCCGCCCCACTTTTGCATGGTGTTTCATTTTTATCAGCACAGCAGGTGACTTTGGCAAAGAAACAGTGAATATTGCATTATTCAGAGTTCATCAAAAATATAATGTTTAACCTTAAATATTACTGGTTAATACCAAAGTTCGTTAAGCAACTACGTAAAATTGCTATACTAGTAGCAGAAATTACTCGAGTCTTAATTAAATTTCTAAGTTGTGTAGACAGATGAATGAAAAATAAAGAGCTACGTGTGTTACACCGACAATGCTATTTTGGAAAAGCATAGGTTATTTTAACCATTAGCAATGGGTTTGTTTACACAGTGGGCTAAAATTGCTAGGTCACAAAGATCCCAAGAGCTCAGAAAAGGGAAACCACTAGACAGCTGTTAGAAGACAGATGGAAGCTTAGCGTGAAAACCAACCAATGAGCATAGGGATATAGCTCTCCTATATTATTTTTCTGCAGATCTTCTCTATGGCGTATTAAACTGGAAGGCTCCTGTCAGACCACTGCGGCAAGCAGCTGGCTTGAAGGAGTATATTCTTTAATGTTCATAGAGTTTGGCTCTCTCTCTCTCTTGCATACAAAGCCACTTCTCAAGGTCCTATACGATGGACGGTGGCTTTTGAAATCCATTAGAATCCCCCTATTTTATCATAGGCTGAAAAGAAGTTAACAGAAAAATCAAATAGAGTTGGGATTTGAACCTGAAACAACAGATTACGAGCATGGAGCCTTCAAATTGAGTCAAGCTCCGTCCCTGGGAAATGTATATACCTAGAGACTTTTAGTGAGACTGTTGACTTCAGGCTTTGCAAAGTTCTGAAATATCGAAATTGCTTATTTGATTTTTCAAAGTTTCTGGATTTTTTCATAATAAATTTTGCTGAGGTATACATTAGTTTTGCAAACTTTCATTACACAACCTGGGAATTCGCTTCCCTTCTTAGGGAATGGGTTGTTTTACCTCTGAGCTGCATTTTTGTGCACAAATTGGGCTAAACTACTAGATCCCAAGGATCCCAATAACTTCAGGTTCGTAATCTGACGCCCCCAGTTTCAAATCCCCACTGTGGATACACACTAATATTTTTCGCGAGTCCTCCTGATTTCCTTTGATGAGAAAGGGGCACGTATGGTCTTGGAAAAGACGCCGTCCATTGAATTAATGGTTAAGACGTGACAGTGGTTTCCTAAACGCTATACTTTGTGCACGTTGAAGAACAAATTTGGATAACCTTGAAGTTAACTTTATACTAACAGCTGTCCATTGGATCCCTACCAGAATAAATCTGAGCTTTGGGGATCTGGTCATTTATAAGCTCAGAACTAAAACAACAATAACAACAACCTTAGACGTTACCTCCCAAATCTGCAGCAGTAAATTTTTCCTTAATTCATATCATCAAGTACAGTCGCTCAAAAAAGTATCCGAACACTATGGTTGATTGCAGAATTCAGAAAAAATATCTGGCAACGATTTTTTTTAGAAATTAGTGATCTGGCAAATTCGTGTCACGTGACACGAAGGTTGCCAGATCACTAATTTCTAAAAAAATCGTTGCCAGATATTTTTTCTGAATTCTGTAATCAACCGTAGTGTTCGGATACTTTTTTGAGCGACTGTACAAACATAGTCTGACACTTCACGGCAGTGCATCCAAACTCTCCAACTCATTCAACAGTAAACAAGCAAACAAAACTTTTGATATGGTAGATTGGAGATACAACGATAAAACCTTTAACATCTTTAAAAAACGACTTCTATTGAATAATGGAGATGAAACTTTTCAAATACTGCATGAACTTGGAAAGACAGAGTTAGTGATAAATTAATGTCATTTTCTCGGCCCTTAGTGAATGAAAGTGCACAGTTTGGATAATGGATATAGAATAATATAATTTTTAATGGCTAATCTTAGAAAAAAGGCAGTTAGAAAAATTAGACATAGATAGCTTTATTTCCCAATCCACGGTTAAATAACGGCAAGTGACGACAAAGTTCGGCTATCATCTGCAGCGTTTCGCCAACTACAGCAAAATGCAAACTTAAAAGCAATGTCGAAGCTAGCAAGTACTACTCTGACACAAAGTTATCTTCATGGTACAAAGTCACCCAGGTTTAAGGTATATGTTTTGTTAAAATTAATAACTCGTAGGAAATTTGTAACAATTCCACTAAAATCAATTTTGCTCTCAATTAAAAAAATTATGAAACTAAAGGAGAATAACGGCTGAATCTCAATTTCGAACTCTGCTATTTTTGTGGGTTTTTATTCCTGAGCGACGTTTTTTTACCGTACATTAGCTAAGTGGTCCGGTCACAAGGATCCCAAGCGCTCAGAGAAGGTTGCGAAAGAAAACCACTGGACAGCTGTTAGGAGACAAATGAGAGCCTCAAGTCAAGGCCATCAAGCGTGTTCTTTAACGTGCAAAGAGAGTGACTCACCCGGAGACACAGCTTTAACACCCCATCTGATTGATGGCGGCTTTCCCTTTCTCGCCCGAGAAAGAGAAAGGGATATAGCGGAGAAAATTCTCAACGAAGCCAAGTTGAGACACGAACCTTGGAACATCATGATTACGAGCCTGGCTGTTTAACTTATAGGAAAGCATTTTATAAACTTTTCTAACTGAAGCTTTTGTTATCATAGCTTCCACTAAATACAGCTTTATCTTCGTTGCATTATGTTGTGAACTGAGAACCGAAACTTCTCCTTTTTCTCAGCTTTGCATGGGTAGTACCAAACTCTCAGAGCCAAACCGGGTAAAATGTTTCTTATGGTTAAATTTTTTCTTCTGTCTCTATCATTATCTTTCCCTATTATTTATTCTTGCTCAAATTACGTGCCTCTCTAAAGCAAAAATTTTAATAATACCCGTTTAAAAATGTTGAGTAAGAATATTTCAATTTTCATATAGTAGAATATTTATCAAAAAATATCAAATTCTAATGTAGGGTTATAATAAAATAAAAGCTTATTTAGAGTTGATGGTTTTATTTTGAAAAGCTAGAATATTTCTCTCGCTACTTTTCTGTGACACAAGATTCTGTAAAATTCAAATAATCCGTTTTAAGTAAAAAACAAACTTTAAACCTGACTATATATTTTTAAGAGAGAGGTATAAACAATCGTTTTGAAAAATTAACGTAGTTTCTTTTATGCTTCTTTTCCAGCTATTTATGCTAAAGTGACTTTATACGTTCGAAGGAAGCTCGTGCGCACAAAGAAGACGTCTTCGAGGAAAAAAACACCCCACGTGGAATTCAACAATACGTTCGATATTCACGTACCGCAGGGAACAGTTAGTGAAGTGGATCTGTTGATAACTCTGTGCGAACGCTCTGGCCTCGGTGGCAAGCGCATGATTGGCAGAACTCAAGTTGGATCCAACTGTTTGTCGGACCAAGGATTCCAACATTGGCAAGATATGTTGATCAGTTCCAAAAGCACGTGTGCACAATGGCACATCCTCAGCGGAGGAGGTCATTAGATTCAGTGTACAAGTTGGATTGATTGTAAATAGACTTTTGCTACATTTGTAATTATAATTTCATTTCAAGACTTTTTTTGTTTAACGTTGAAGCATACAATAATGTTATTTAAACCCCCATTTAATAGAAATTTATGTTTTTGCTAAAGATTTGAGGCGATTCAGTAGAATTAGAAAGTTTAATTAGTTGTATTTCTCTTCATTTTGAGAAACAGGGGTTGATGCCATTACAAATTTAACGAAAAGATGAATACAATGAAAACTGGATTATCCGAATTAAATGGGAATGTATGTAGTTCTGATAATTGAAAATCCAAATAATCAGTTTCAAATAAAACAGGTATATGTCTTATATATATACAGGGTGAATCTGAAAAAGTGGGCAAAACTTTACAGGGTGGTAGAACGCAGCTATACGAGCAATATTCGTCATAGAAAGTATGGTCGGAACGCAAACGGCGAGCCGCTAGGTGGCGTTGGAAATGGTATAAAAGGGTCGGTCCTCGCACCCAACGGCATTTCTACCGTGGATTGCCGAGAGGATGGCTGGTTATACTAACCACGAAATGGCGGATATGCACTTTGTGTACGGTGCAGCGGACGGGAATGCAAGTGAGGCACAGAGTATCTCCTCTCCTTCTTGTGTTCATTCTTTAAATGTGACAGTGGAAAACTACCTTTTAACTTCTCACCGCTTGCGTTCCGACCATACATTCTATGACGAATATTGCTCGTATAGCTGCGTTTTACCACCCCGTAAAGTTTTGCCCACTTTTCCAGATTCACACTGTATATACATAAAATTTTCTATTTTGTATTAAAGAATATATTACAACAAAAAAATAACTAATTCAATTTTGAATAATTATACCAATGAAGTGAAAACTTACGTGCAAAATTAACAAATAAATGTACGGTGAGCCAAAACGTATCTGTATAATCTGGATAAACAGTTTTCTACTGTATCTTGTAAGATATACGTATAAGTGCGTAATATAAGTGAGTAGTCGTGATATAATTCATTGACGGGAACTTAATTGCTAGGTTGCCAGTCTCACACACACCGAAGACCTCTGAAATAAAATTTGCATTTCAACCCTATGATTAATGATTTTACACATTTTACTGATAAACTTAAAGACAAATTCTCAACAAAGAGATAACGAATATACATCTAATGTAGTATTACTATGACATTTAACATGTACCAATGGAATTCTAGGAGTAAAGTTCACAGACAATGTTTGTAGGATCAAAATTTACATTCGGGATGAAATTAAAACATAGTACTTAGTTAAAGTGTTGCCCACGTATCAGTAAAATGCTGGCCAAGTGTAATAACCCCTGAATGATATATGACTCACAACAATGGTTCATGCTATTAATAAAACTATCGATCAGTGACGGTAGAAAAATTGACCACTGATAAACTTTAAAGTTCCTACAGAGTATCGAAAGACGTCGCGATAGGCATAAACTTCTCCCTAGACCAGCCCAAATATTCTCCACAGGGGTGGGTTGTTCCACCTCTGAATGGCACTTTTTTTACATAGTGGGCTATATGATCAGATCACAAGGACCCGAGGACTCAGAGGTTGACCCACTCGACAGCTATTAGGAGGCAGATGGTAGCCTCCTGTCGTGATCATCCAGTATGTTCTTTAACATGTACAGGGTATGGCTCTCCCGCACAGAGGGATCACGGCTTAACATCTCATTTCGGCAGACTGCCCTTTCCAAGTTCATCGGTGTCCCGTACTGACCAAGCGCAGAGTGAGGGTTTAGTGTTGATAATTCTGAACGTTGACACAGGTGAGACCCGAACCTTGGAACTGCATATTACGAGACTAGTGCGGTACTAACTGAGCCAAACCCTGCTCCATGAGACTGTGACCAAGAGAACTATCTGGAAATGCCATACGACTGATAGTAATTTTTCGCCTATTGCCTGGTGGGGTGAAGCCAGATATCATGATGAATATATAGGATGAGATTTTCTCCTATTGCCCCACATAAATTCTTAGATAGCCATTGAAATTTTATCCCATACATCAAGCAGCCATGGTGCCATCATAAAAAGCATCGAGGTCCCACCTACCTAACCATGGGGCGGGGGTGGCTCAGTCGGTAGCGTTTCAGTATCGTAATCTGTATTCCCAGGTTCGAGTCCCAGCTGGGTCAGCGTTGAGATTTATCTCCGCAAAATTCCCCGCCCTGCCCACGGTCAGTAGGGGACACCGATGGATTTGGAAAGGCCGCCGTCCGTCGGATGGGACGTTAAGCCGTGGCCCCCGTGTGTGGGAGAGCCATACCCTGTGCACGTTAAAGAACACGCTGGATGGCCTTGACGGGAGTCTACCATCTGTCTCCAAACAGCTATTCCAGTGGGTCTTCTCCCCCAACCTCCTCTGAGCCTTCGGGGTCGATGTGACCTGGCCATTTAGCCCATTGTGTGCAAAAAAGTTCCGCTCAGAGGTAAAACAACCCAACCCTACCTAACCAAGAGCAATATCTGAAATAAAGGTGTACCTTTAGATATTGTTTATAGTATGCTGGAGTGTTCTTAGTGTGTCCTAGATCAGGCAATGTTTGGAATCATTCCCAAATGTAAAACTAGCCCACCTGCATACACCTCCATTCTTCCCGGGTTCATGTCATATTCGCCCTACACAAATTCCGAATCCCCATCCTGTAACGGTTCCTTTGCAATGAGGACTGGCCTGTTCTAGTGCTATAATGATAATTGGACATATAATCAAAGAATCATCTCTTTTTGAGCATCCTTCAACTCGCTTTCTGTTAATATTAATTGTCGTTTGAAACGAGTTCCAGAATCTATGGATAACAGAATGCTTAATATCTAGCGGATCACATAAGACTTCGTCATATTAAATACTCCAAAAACTCTTATTCAGGGGTTTCATACCCGGAGCTGCAGATATTGAACGTAGGGTAGTTTTTTGAGCCATTTCTTTGAAAATAAAGTGCGTCTTATATGCAGCAAACTACGGTATTGTTTTTATAGTATGTAATGGATAGCTGGTCTTTAAATCGAGTGTGTTTCATCTACTAAAAACGAAATTGTATCGTTTCTATTTTACAGCTTTATAAATATCGCTGCAATATTTCCATCTAGTCAATTCAAGCCGAACGTTTGTGAACACAATCATTTGAAAAGTGGAGACTGAGATTCCAGTAACCCTCGAATGTTTCCTAAGATTAAAAATATAACATTTTGGGTCGCATAACTTTCTGATCCTTTGATTATAAGTGGTTTACGTCATAAGTGTAATAAGTTCGAAAAATATTGTGAAACATTTGTTATCACTTTCTGAAACTGAATTGAAATTCTGCTCTGCATCATTCGCATTTCTCACTTTTTTATGAGAGACACAAGTAGTGAAAATCACAACCGTCAGTCTTATGGGATGTAAAGTCGTGATTCAATGCAAATAGATCATTAGGAACTAAATAACACAAAACGTGCTGGATAGCCATTATGGAAATGTGATCCTGAGTGTTGAGCACAATCACAATGCCAGCTTGCATTTATCACGATTTGCAATATTCATTGGAGTATTCTGCTCGGTATTAAAAAACACAGAGAAGCAATCAACATCATTACAACCTTCGCATTACATAAGGTCCCACCGAACCCCTGTGCTAATCCAACAACGCACAATATTCTTCCTGGAATGCGTATTACATTCTAAAATATTTTATGAAGATGCGTTCCTATATCTTTCCAAAACCGCTATGAAAATTAAAATTTCAGGTCTCAAAGAGCAAAAGGTTTGCTTGAAACTGAGTAAATAATTTTGCGAATTACGTAATTGTGTTTTTTAATTTTTAAATATATATTGTATGTTTTGTATTTAAGGTCTATGAGCTTGTAATGGTAAAATTAATAAATGTTGATAAATATGTGATATTTTTATCCTCGTTACAGATACTATGTTGTTAACATTGATCATTCGACCCCCCCCCCCCCCGAAAAAATATTGTCGTCTTATGCGAAATCTCAGTCTACCTGCTTCAAAATACAACATAGGTACCTTTGTATAATGTTTAGTCCCATATTATGCACGACACTAAAAATAGATATAAGAAAACACAACTATCAAATTTTATTCCATATAGAATACTATTTTAACCTTCACTGTTGGGTTAAGCATTTTCGTAATTGAGAAATCCCCCCCCCCCCCGAAACTAAACCTCGGTACGTGTTTGTCCGTTAAGCTGTCAACATTAGTATCAAATTAATTGAAAAATGTAGTATTAGTACAATATTTTTAATACTTCTAATACTATATTTTATTTTGATTATTATAATAAGCAAATTTGATCCAGTCACTAAGTAATTTTGACACTTCTCCTGATTAATTAAACTGCGTTGTACAATAAAATGGATTCGCAAAAATACATTTTTAATACATTATGGACAAATGACAAGAAAATTTGTCATGTAGTAATCGGCAGGCTTGCTGCCGAGATTAGAAATTTGCCTTCATAAATAAGGGAAAAAGCTGACGGCCGAAAACCGAATTTTCTGACTTTTGTCAGTTTTCACTCGTCTTCAAATTGTTAAGCAATTGTTAGTTAGGTTGTTTTGTTTTCACACAATGGGCTAAGTGGCCAAGCCCCAAGGACCCTACCCCACCAAGAGCTCGTAGAAGATTGAGAGAAATGGGACCTTTGGGCAGCTCTTAGCCTCCCATCAAGGTCATTCAGCTTGTTCTTTAATGTGCACAGCGTATGGCTCTCCTGCCCTTGGGGCAGCGACTATATGCCCCATCCAACGAACAGCGGCATTCCGAAGCCCATCGGTGTCACCTTTCTGATCGAGGGAAGAATGGGGGTTAGCGGAAATAAATCTCAATGCAGGCACAGTTGAGACTCGAACCTGGGAACTGCAGATTATGAGCTCCCAGGTTCGAGTTATGCGTCTTTTAATATATACTGCTCACAAAAATTAGGGGATATTTCAAAATGAATATGAAGCGATAATATATCCCCTAATTTTTGTTAGCAGTATGATAAAGCTTATAAAAATGAAAAATAAGTTAGGTTGGATGTGTGCATTTTTCGTTAAAGACTGCCTTCTAGGTGTAATTTTGAACCTTTAGTAGCATAACATATACATCAATAAGCAACTGAACTTCGTTTTGTATTGGTCACCTGAATATAAATGGGAGAAAAATGCGTTTCTAATTAAAACAGAGCGAAACATTTCATAGTAGACACTTGTATTCGACGGGCATCTGTTCAAACGATTTGCTTTGTGACATGTATTTCATTTCTAACATAGATAATTCAATTGATACCTTATTCCAAAATATATTATAAAATATTCCTGTTTAATGCGATAACAGACAGACTCATGACACAGTTCATGGAATTTGAAGCTAAACATTTATCTTCTAAGCAAGCCACTCTCGTGACATTTGGAAATTTTAGACATTTCCATTCCATTTCCATTGTTAATTGCCTTAGAAAGTTTTTTTTTTTAAATTGGTTCATGCAATTTTAAGCTAAACTGTTCCTGGAACGTACTTCAGTTATTCATTGAATCCAAAGTAATCTGATAAAACAGTTCATTCTCATGACCAGACCCGGATCTGGAATAAAATATAAGAGAGGGAGGAGGAGAAAGAAACTCAATCGAGCCAGAAAAAAAGTAAAAAAAGAGGTTAAAAGAGGGGATTTCCGTTGCAGTCTAGCATTCCTTCCTTCGATTTAGAGGTCTGTAAAATTTTTCATAAAAAATGAAACATAAAGTAATTTTAACATTGCAGTTGGCAAAAAAATCTGCTGAGGACCCGCCATCCTCACAGATCCTTATACTATGGGGTATTAAACTGACAGGCTCCTCTCAGACCTCTGTGGCAAGCAGCTGCTTGAGGAGGTATTTGTTTATTTATTTTACCCTTGGTAACATTCTCAAAGAAGGGGACATACCACTTGATCACCCTTCCTAGATCCGGCCCTGAATATGACATTATTTCAATAAATAAGTTGAGAAACTTAGAAAACTCAAACTTTCCTCTTTAACTGAATTTTGGAATGTTTATGGACACCAATGAAATGACCTTTAGGATAATAGTTTAATATCACTATTTAATAATATTAATAATTTACAAGGGATGATCTTCAAATTGGTTGTATTATCTAGAAGAAGCACTTTTATTCACATAATGAGTCGAATGGCCAGGTCACAAGGATCCCAAGCATTCAAAGTTAAGCAGATAGAAATGGGACCCAATGCATAGCTATTAAGAAACATATGGAAGCGTCCTCTCAAGCCTTTCAAAGTATTCCGTAACGTGAATAGGATATGAGCTCTCATGCACACGAGACAATGGTTTGATGTCCCCATCCGAAGGGAGACGGCCTTTACAATCCCATCAGTGTTCCCTTTAATATAGAGGAGAGAAATTTTCAATGCCCACATGAGGGGCATTCGAACCTGAAAATCTATGGTCATGCGGTCATGAGCTGTGGCGCCTTCGACTGACAACCTCCGCTTCTAAAGATTTTAGGTTTTCGAGTTATAATTGCACCATCTACGCACAATCAGAGACAAGTAAGATCCTTAATTAAAGCTAGCATAAGTCTTCGCAAATACGAACTACCCAAATCTTGTGTTGAAGTTATTGCATCATTTTTTTAGAACTTTGTCAATGTAGAAGTTATAAAAAATGCCACCGTAGAGTGGCTAAATGAGCCAATGTAGGGTTCTTCTGCCATGAGTGTGGTCTACCAATGTAGTTCTTCAACCATGAGAGTCGTCTACCAATGTAGAATGGCCTGTTAATGTAGAGTGGTCTGCCAATGTAGAGTGGTCTGCCAATGTAGAGTGGCTAAATGAGCCAATGCAGAGGTGGCAGGTTCATAATCTGTACTTCCCAGGTTCGAGTCTCACCGGGCCAGCACCAAGATTTATTTCCACTAATTCCCAACTTTTCCTCGTCAGAAAGAGAATACAATGGGTTTAGAAAGTCGTCCATCCGTCGGATGGGATGTTAAGCCGTGCCATCATGCGAAGGAACGTCATACTCTGTGCAGATTGAAGAAAAGTCTGAACCGCCTTCGCAGGAGGCTACAATCTGTCTCCTAACAAGTATCGAGTGGATTATGTTCCTTAACCTTCTCTGAGCCCTTGATGTCCTAGTGACCTGGCCATTTAACCCCTGGGGCCGGGGTGGTTCAGTCGGTAGCGCGACAGGCTCGTAATCTGTAGTTCCCAGGTTCGAGTCCCAGCTGGGTGAGCGTTGAGATTTATCTCCGCAAAATTCCCCGCCCTGCCCACGGTCAGTAGGGGACACCGATGGATTTGGAAAGGCCGCCGTCCGTCGGATGGGACGTTAAGCCGTGGCACCGTGTGTGGGAGAGCCATACCCTGTGCACGTTAAAGAACACGCTGGATGGCCTTGACGGGAGGCTACCATCTGTCTCTCAACAGCTGTTCCAGTGGGTCCTCTCCCCCAACCTTCTCTGAGCCTTCGGGGTCCATGTGACCTGGCCATTTAGCCCATGGTGTGCAAAAAAGTGACTCTCAGAGGTAAAACAACCCAACCTATTTAACCCAGCGTGTGCAAAAAAAAAAATGAAAAAAAAAGGAGCTGAGGCAAAAAACTCAAGTCAATACTGAGTTAGGAAAATAGACGAAAATAGAGTTGAAATAACTTCTGATATGGAATTAGAATAACTGAGAATACGAAATTTGAGTAGCCGTATTTCGAAATTTGTACAAATAGTTCTGAAGTTGTTGGCTTTAATGTAATAGTAATGGAAGTGTCATTGAAAAATTACGACGGGGGGTATATCAGGCTCGTCCTATGGTTACAGTATTTAGTACCGAACCTAAATTTCTCTGGAGTTGATTTCAAAGCAAAAATTAAATAGACACATAATAACGATCTTGATTAAACAAATGCCTTTTGAGATTTTATTCTCTTCGGTGCTTCTTTCTTCTTAGAGAAAGGAAGTAACTGTGCACTTGAAAATCAGTCATTTGGATGAATATCAGCCGTAGCCCTTTAACATGGTGGAGCTACACCACTGAACACGAAAAAACACGGACGGATTTGACAGGAGGTCATCGTCGAAAGGCTACTCGAGGTCATTTAGCTGATAGTGTTCAAGATTTTTGCAACTTAAAGGTTTTAAATTCAGTGCAAAATTGTGCCAGCTCGAGAATTTTTCTGCTTCAGATAATTTCAGGTTCGAAAAAACAGACTTCCATTGAAAGGTACATTAAGCAGTGGTCCCATGTGCAGATTAAATGATAGTTAAGCCGTTCAATAATACGCCCCCACTTAATTTTAAAAAACATGCCTCAGATATTTAGCCGTGGTTCTCTGTACAAGTCGTAAAACATGCTGGATGATATTTTAAGCAACACTCTAATTTGCAGGTCCCCCTCTCGTGCAAAGAGGGCATTATTTGACACAATCAGAACAAGAGCGTCGAAATTTGGGAGAATGAAATTCTTCAAAATAGGTGAGTGATATAATGTAAAGTAAAACTGTTTTCAGAAATCATTACTTGCTTCCGTTAAGAGACTGAGTAATTCTCGGTTCATTAAAATTAAGAAAATAACTACCAATAGCTACAAATTTCAATTGCCTTTAATTGTAGCACTGACATTAACAAAGAATATCAAACCCAAAAATGTAATTTCTTTATGCATTAAATAATCGAAGGTATGGGAATGGTGTGGGAAGGTATTTCAATTCAGCTGATTGGAGCACAATAATCAAATAACTTCAAAATGCGCGTGCAATATAACATTTCAAAAACACTATTTTCAGGAACCATTTTCTAATCTTGCTTGATCTGAAAAAGACTACTGTTTTTAGCTTTAAGCATTATTAATCTTTAGCGTTAAGAATATTGAGGTTATGTTTGTCACAATTTATAAACTAAATACTAATTGTTATAGTGTTTCATTCAAACTATCTCATTTTAAGTGTGCATGTTTTCTATACTGCTAAGGATCAAAATATGATAATTCTACATCTATTCGACTAATGTCTTTATTTCCTAAAATGAAGATAAAGTTTCCAGTGTTTCCATCGACTAATACAGAAATTATCCTTTGCAAAATAACATCGCAAATTAGATAGTGTGAATATTAGTTGAACAATCTTGGAGTTAGTCAAATGTGATTATTATATTGTGTATTATTATCATTATGAACCTTATATAACTAATGAAGAGGTATGCTTATTGTTCGAAATTATCGAGAAATAAATATATTATCAGTGAGAGTCGTGTTTAATCATTATTATGACATATCTTAATCATGATGGAGAGAACATTTACCAAACAAAACCTCCAACTGTACGAATGCAATCACAACACTGGATCAGTGTTCCCTGAAGCACACTGAGAACATTGACTAATTTGTTGATTGTTGACACCTAATTGTTTCGTTGAAGACTGAATTATTTTGCTTCAACATTTTGAATGATGACACTCTGTTTTTTACTCACCGAATACTTGGAACCATGAAACTCTTGATTTAATCGAGCATTCATTTAAAGCCTTAGAATTGTTGCCTTAACACCTGGGACTGTAGCACACCATTTTGTCACCATATTTTATGTTGTGCCACACGTTTCCCTGAAACTCTTAGTACTGTGACACATTCGTTTTGCTCCAGTCCTTAAAATGCTTTGGCATACTTGTTTTTTTTTTCAAACTCTTGAGGTATTGACATATGTGCTTTGCCTGCCAGTACTGTTGGGTCTATTGTAACATATAAAGCATGGGGTTGGATTGTGTTTTTTTACCTATAAGCGGCACTTTTTTTACACACAATGGGCTAAATGGCCAAGTCACAAGGACCCCAAAGACTCATAGAAGGTTGGGGGAGGGAATCCACTGGAACAGCTGTTGGGAGACAGACAATGACCTCCCATCAAGGCCATCCAGCATGTTCTTTAACCGTGCTCTCCAACACACGGAGCCACGACTTAACATCGTATTCGACGGACGGAGACCTTTCCAAGACCATCGGTGTTTCCTAACTGACCAATGTCAGGGTGAGGGTTGAGAGAGATAAATCTCAAAGCTGGCACAGCTGGGACTCGAACCTGAGAACTGCTATTAGCCTGGCGCGCTACCGACTGAGTCATCGTGCCCCATGGGACCCACTGGACAACTATCAGGAGACAAATGGGAAGCCTTCTGTGAAGTCCATCCAGCATGTTCTTTAACGTGAAGTATCAAGCCACTTGAACATTTAAACTAATATCCAAAATTGCCTGTACTTTTGGTTTCGTATAATAATACCCTGCATGGAATGCATTATTATTATATTATAGCTCTCCTGCAGTCGAATCGTGGATTAACTTCCCATCCACTAGACAGAGATCATTCAAAGCAATTTAAGTTTTCCATCTCTCACAAACGGAAAAAGTGGAGCTGCAACAAAATTGATATGCAAAAATAATGTAATCTTTTTTACGATTCTTTGAGTTATGCTCAAATGATATATACATATAAAAATCATGAATGAATTCAAAATCTTATTTATTTGAATCGGAAGTGCTATTTTTTTCGAAATAGACACTGAGATAAAGAAACAAAGACATGAAAGACTTAAAAATCAGCATTCTAAACATTGGATTGGGTTGTTCTATTTCCGAGTGTACATAATTTTACTTAAATGAACAGGTCCAAGGACCTGATCATTTAAGCAAGAAATTTGAAAGAAGGAATTAAGCAATCGGAGGTTTAGGAAAAGGGATTCATTGTACAACATTAAAAGACAGATGGAAGCCTCTCATCACGGTCATTCAGTGTGTTTTTTAACGTGCATAGAACAGTGTCATATAGAGGGTTATGAGGGCCTTGAGGTCATGAGAACCATTTGGTCCAGGCCTCAAGTTCAAAGGGGCCTCAAATTCAGACACTTACTATTCTTTGGTATTGGATACAGTAGTGAAAGGTGCGATTTAATGCAAAGTACGATTTTAAACTTGTGAGGCATAAACGTTTCTTTTCTGCCGTTGTCTTTCTGCTGAAATCCCACCTTACAGACCTCTATGACATTTTATATCAACAAGTTCTTGTCAGATCTCTGTGATAAATGCTTGAGGGGTAAATTAAAATATATAGATTACGGAAGATTTTATTTCAAATTTGGCATGTTTTAGTTAAGGGCCTCAAACATCGAAAGTGGCCTAGGCCTCCCTGGATCTGTGAGAGATAGGGCACATAGCATGGCTCTCTTACATACCAGGCCACGTTTAAAGGCCCATTCGACGGACGCCGGCCTTTCTAAAACCATCGTTGTCCACTTGTGAAGGCAGGGTTAACTGTCATAGAAGTCGCAATTGGGACTCGAACCTGGAGCATTAGATTATGTGTTCTGCAGACTACCGAATGAGCTAATATTTAGGAGCCTTATTTCTTAGGTATATCACAAAACCTGAGCTCTGGAGTGCCATAAAATAATCCTGTTTAGGGATTCTGCCAGCAGAAAAGGTTGGAAACCCTTTGTTTTCTTCATTGATAAATTAACATTAATACACAGAATTCCCATTGCCGTATATGTTAATTCAGTAACCTTCGACACACATAACCTGCTGTTTCAGCTTTGACTTCTCACTGCTCCTGTACTGAGAATTTTTCCCTTAATTTTTGCTTTACCGTCATTGAGACTATCAATAAGCTTGAAAAGTAGCCCTTCTTTGAAAAGGACGTTAAATATTTTTTTTGGTTGCTTTTTATTCCTGAGTGACACTTTTGTACATACAACTGGTTAAATTAACAGGTAATAAGAACCTGAGGCCCTCAAAAGTTTTGGGAAGGGATCCACTAGAAAGGTATTAGGAGACAGATTAAATCCTTCCATCAAGAAGTCACATGGTATGGCTCTTCTGCATATGGGCAGCGGCTTAATATTCCATCCGACTGATGGCAGCCTTTTCAAGTTCATTGGTGCTCTCTTTCTGATCAAGGGCATGGTAAGTGTTTAGAAGAGATAAATCTCGACTCTAGCACTTCTCAGGTAGAGATTCGAACCTGAGAACCGCATATTACTAGACTGTTGAGCTACCGGCTGAGGAACTTCCGCCCCATTTTGACGGAAGACTTCCATCTGTCTGATAACAGCTGTTCAATGAATCCCTTCCCCTATTCTGTGTCTTGGATCTTGTGATCCAACCACTTAATCCATTGTGCGTAAAAATATTGTACCTCAGAAGTCAAAGAATCCAATTCCACTCGCAGCTTATGTACCCCCAAAGAAAGGTCTTGGAGATTTGAAAGCCGAGAAATAGGGAACTAACTACATTTCTGAAATGTTAGATTATACGAAATTGTTCTGGAGGTCCTTCCCTCATTGCAAACTATTTTAGACCATCCTTACCTCTTAGCAAATTTTCACTCTTTTCAAGGCTTGCAGGTCATGGTCATGTAAAGGAGGGGGGTGGATCTGAGGCGTTGTTCTGTCCCCCCAAGTGAATGGACCCCCTTTGAACTCTTCGTACTAGTATTTGAAGCATGGGGTAGGAAGATAAAGATGATTAAAATAATGGTTATATTGGTACAAAATAGAAAAATATTTTCATATCATGAAACTATTGTAAATTAAGTAAGGATTCCCCCAAATAGCCCTTTTCCCCCAGATGCCTTTCACGGTCCTGCTGCAGGCAAAGAACTATTACTAACTAATGGAGATGGCCTTTATAGAATCGCTCCATGATCTATATAGAAGGCTTTGGAACTTGTATCCTAAACGCATTTTGAAAAAAATTATCCTTCTGAAGAGAAAAGTACCCAAACAAGATTTTGTTATGCATTTCAAAACGGAAAAATTGTAGTTATCATCACGTTATTCGAACATACGTAACTGTGTTGTTCTATAGGCAATGAATTTTAAGAAATAAATGTGTTTCGTCAACGCATTAATCTATTAATTTAACGTTTATTAGTCTGTATACATAAATAACCATATGTACAATAAAACAGCCTTAATATAAGACATAATTTTATCACAACGTTAGTATGTGGAAACAATATGGCTCTGTAGTAGAAAATTAAAAAAAATCTAGAATTTAAATTGCACTAAACATACGAATCAAAAACAAAGAACTTAATTACACTATGTTAATAAAACTGCTTATGGTTAGTACCACTTATTTGCAATTTTTAATTGTAGTTTTTTTTTTTGAGAGAGATTCCTCACTCTATTTGAAACAATAACTTATGCAAACACCAAAGCATTTGTAAGACAAAATACAGATTTCAACTGATCATAAATGTACATAAACTAAAACACCAGCTGTTACTTTATCAGTTCCTGGTAGTTTCAAAATAGTATGTTGATGTTACAGAATGTAGTAGTTTGAGAATACCTATGTACATTAATAAGTAGAAATGACAATAGCCTCTAAGTACATTGACGCTTTCCTTGGTGAATCATGATTTGAAGAGTCGAGAGCAAATAATAAAGCAGGTGCTATGTGATGTTACTTCAAAGCAGGAATTTCTGCTTTGAAGTAACATGCACCTGCAGTTAAAACTTCGTAGTGTATAATATTCTTGCAAACATCATTAATGATCATTCATTTAATGTTCAGTTTCGTCAAAAAGGTTTTGATAAAAACATTTTTTGAGGTTTTCACAACACCCCATATACTCTTGACTAACTCGCGTTTTCATAGATTCATATTCGATGACGGCTTGTCGATTACTAGAAGCTTCAACTTATGTTCATAGAATTAGATTACTCAACATTTGTAAAGCTAGTAGTTTCGGACATTATAAACTGACACCCTAAATCGAATTTCGGACAACTCGTTCTTCCTGACGTTATAAACTTGCATCCTATATCGACTTTCGAACTCGGTCGTCGGTTCTTCAGACATCGGTGAACCGACAAACGAATCCTACGAGTCACCGCATGTCTTGCTGAGACTCTTGTTCTGAGATTAAGGAATTAACGATTATAGTTGCTAGGAGGTAGGGTCCAGAGTTAGTTACAAATTTTCAGGGTTTTGAGGAGAACCCTGAGGCTACTACAAATGAAGATGTTCAGTTAATAATCAGTTGGATTTTGAAATCAGCACTGAAGATGTTGATAAACTGACTACAAATCATTCAGAGTCTATGTCCAATGAAGATCCGATTAGTATGCAAGACTCAAATAAGGCATCACCTAAAGACTAAGATGATGACAAAATCCTCCCATAAAAACTTTTAATGTGTAAAACTCCAATATAGCCTTCATTTTAGAAATTTTCAGATCTTGTGGAAGAATTTGACCGTCAATGCAGGAAAGTGGTCAGCAGAGATGTTGAGAAAGTCTTATCTTTCTGTAGACTTCTTTACCGAGATAAAACGTGTTTAACATTCTCTTGAAGTTTTCAAGAAAGCCGAAAAGACATGAAAATCACCATCAAAAAAGTCTAACATCTAAGTCTGAATTATAGTCCCCTGCAAAATCATCATCAGTCCTTCATCAAAGCATTAAAATGCGTGTCTCTTCTAATAGATATCACCACTAGTAAACAGAAACAAAACGTTTCCAAGAAAAAAAAAAATGGTTTTTTAAAGATTAAGTTTACTGACAAGTTTGATATCAAATGTATCTTTTAAATGTTTAAAAATATTCTGTATACATTGAATGGCACTAGGTGTAAAAAAAAAAGCATTTATACCGTATTTAGGGAATTTATATTTTTTGGTTCTCTGAGAGAGGCACCCTCATTATAAAGTAACACCTAAATCTATCGCTCGACTTTCATACACGTTTTCAAGAACGCAAACTGACAGACTCCTCTCAGACCTCTGTGGAAAGAACCTGCTTGAGGGAGTATTTATCATGTCCGAAAGTCGAGGGCTGCTTGTATATATATACACACACACACACATAAACATAGAGCATTAATATTGTTTAAAATAACCATTCAATATTTTGGCGGACAAAATTTTGAAGAAAAATTATTTTTTCAAATTTTCTTCTAATGAAGTCTGTTTTCAATGGTAACTGATAAATGTTTTGTTTGGTAAGTAGTGCTGATATTTGAATAATAATTAATGGAAGAATCATGCAAATTTGATTTAAGATTATTATTATGATACTAAAAGATTTAACATATAAATCTTTTATTCTTATTGTACACTTTATGCTGCATACAAAATATGAAATCAATTTAATGTTCATTTCACAACTTGGGTGTGTATATATATTTCTCTTTATATATATATATATAGTTAACAATAAATCACAACAGACAAACAATAATTGTTTCAACTTGTTCCTGAACATTTTTACTTTCCAAACATATTTCAGATATCTTCAATATTTTATCGAGGAAGACTTCAAAGCTACCTCAAATTTCATCAGAGGAAATTACTCACAAACGATATTCTTCTTTATCAATCTCTATCAAACAAACATTTTAAAAACAATCTTTAAAACCAATGTCAGACTTGGTCCCACTAAGGTGGAAAATGTAGAAATGTTAAACTCGGCAAACAGTGGAAATAAAAAAAAATAGACATTATTGTTGAGGAAGGAATTATTAGAAACCTGTAAATGGTTAAATAAACGAATAACGGTTTATAAATTATGGAATTATTATCCATCAAGATTCTATTTTTTTAAGTTATGTAGATTCAGTAGATAAAATAGTACGATCAATTCCAGGGAAGGAGTTAATCTTTGCCCCCCCCCCCCCCCAAATACCTTCGCATTTCCAAAAAATATGGCAAAAAAAAAAACCAACAATGAAATTGTGCTTTCCCCCCCCCCTCATGGATAAAACTCGCTGCCCTCCCTACACACCTTGGCTTTCTCGTCCATGGTACTGTATGAGAAATAAAATTGCCTTTTCTGTGTAGGGTGATGTACTTAAGGGAATATCGGGAAGATATAACACCTCCCATTATGAGTGAATATTTTACGTATAAGTAGCTGAATGCCTTACCCTTCTTGGGTTTTTTACAAGAAAAAATTAGTTTTAATCGTATTGTTAACCCAATGTACCAAAATAAGCTTATCCCTTCCGCATGAGTTTCCGTGTAACACTGTCTGTGATTCGAGTTCATATAGGCTGACGTGTCACAGCCATACTGTACGTTCTGTGCTGCAACATCTTGGGTTGTTTTACCTCTGAGCGGCACTTTTTTGCACACCACGGGCTAAATGGCTAGGTCACATGAACCCCGAAGGCTCAGAGAAGGTTGGGGGAGGGGACCCACTGGAACAGCTGTTGGGAGACCTATGTTTAGTCCCTCCGTCAAGGCCATCCAGCGTGTTCTTAACGTGCACAGGGTATGGCTCTCCCGCACACGGGGCCACGGCTTAACGTCCCATCCGACGGACGGTGGCCTTTCCAAACCCATCGGTGTCCCCTACTGACCGTAGGCAGGGCGAGGAATTTTACGGAGATAAATCTCAACGCTGACCCAGCTGGGACCCGAACCTGGGAACTGCAGATTACGAGCCTGGCGCGCTACCGACTGAGCCGTCCCCGCCCCCTAACATCTTGACATTTTGTAAGGTACGCGCATTGAAATTATAGTATCTAGGGCAAATTATTCTAATATTATAACCTATTCTCTACTCGTAATATTTATTAAGAATACCTGAATACTCGCACAATATACGCATTTTAAACGTAATATTATATACATATCAAATAAAATGTTGCATATATATTGTGATTAAAATGTTCAGGGATTGACTACCTTGACAATGCGTCGTAGAGCTAGTTGAGACTTGTAACATGTTCATTGACTCATCTAGACATAGCTTAAGACCTCTAAAAAAACTTAAAACGCCACATTTTTGCAACGACTGGGGAAATTATTCAGAACGCAACATAGGAACTATTAGTAATAACAAAAGAATCCTATGATGGTTCAGTGGTATGGCATTGGATGGCGATTACCACTGAACTTAGAAATACTGGTGGTCCGTTTCGAATCACGGGTGGCGACATGGAAATTGTGTGATTTTTGAAAGAAACTGTGATAAGCGAGATATAGTAGTAGCTGCAGCACGTGCTCCCGGATTAACAATGAAGCAGCTACTGTTCGAAACACTAAAGCAGTTGTAGTATGGTTTCGAAACCTGGCTATTTACTGGGGTATTGCTTAGATTTGTTGAAGAAAGTTTGATAAAGCTACAAAATAGCTTTTAGATTTCTACAATGTGAGTGCAGCAACGAAACAGAAGAAACCTAAAAATAAAATCGAGAATGGGTTAAAAAATAGCAAGCCACAGGAGTTTAAAAATACAGAGTCCCCCCCCCTTTTTTTTTTCAGAGAGAAAATAAATGGCAATTAAGTCTACATACCGAAGGCCCTTCCTGGCCTAGTGGTTAGCATACCCAACTACTACTACTACTCCAGTGGGCATGTCCTTGTGTAAGTGTATATCGTATGAGAAACCAGGAAATCTTAATTACAGCTTCTAGGTTATCTCTATTCTTTGCATTGGAAAGCTTCATAATAAATTTTAAAAAATTACAGAATTCGTGCTGCTGTAAAGCAGAAATATTGTGAAAGTTTTTCGAAACCATCAGGCAGCAAAAACGAATATTTAGATAGAATAATATATAAAATAATATAGTATAGAGAAATCATGAATAATATTGTGTTCTAGATATGCGAAAAATTATTTTCGTACTCCTATAAAAAATGATTGAGAAGCCCAAAATATCCTTTTTTCCGATTACATACAAGTTTATCATATAAACATACAGCGTCCATTGCACCATGTGGATTCAGATCCATATCTTAGTATATAGTTATTGAAAGATAATGTAGTTGGCAATGGGTTTTAGAGAAAGAAAATGGATAAAAATAAAAATTGTTAAAATTGCTTTGACTGCGGATAAAAGAATTATTAGCATTAAAAAATCTTAATTTTAATCGACAAAATTACATAAGAAAATTTCAACTTATTTTGTTCATTTTTCTTATTCAGATAGATAAGGAACTAAAATCTTTAATGTTTTTTGTTAGACTATCAAGAGAAATCCTCATTGAACAAAAAATTATTTTCATGTTCTATCATTTGTTTTTTACTGAAAAGTGAGGAAATGTTAAAAATAATTAAACTGAAAGAAGGAATTAATATTGAAAATAACAAATGCAGTAAGAACAATAAAACTATAGAAAACGTTTTAAAATAAATTGTAAAACTCATTTAAAACCAAAGGACAATTGATCTTATGAACAACATTGTTTCGAACCCCTTTAGGAATATTTTCCGATTGTTCTCTTTATCCACTTCACAAAACTTGCCACTTTGGCGTAGATTCCAAACTTCCCTTTCTGACCGCATCCTTCTCCAAAGCTAGTGATTCCATATATAATCCACCTTCCGTTCTGTCTGTACAAAAGCGGTCCTCCGCTGTCACCAGCACACGAATCTACTCTTCCTCTCTTATACCCAGCACACATCATATGATCACTGATGTGGTAGCTGTCGTACACGTCCCTGCATTCCTCAATGTCAACTATAGGGACCTCTGCCTGGTGAAGGACATCGGTACCGAACACTGCAGAGTTCCTCCTTTTCCCCCATCCGAGGATGGTAGCTCGGGCGTGGACAGGAAGATCGTCATCTGATGAGGGGAGACAAGAAGGCTGCACGTAAGGGGTTAACTCGAACGCGTTCCTCAGAAGCAGAAGAGCGATGTCGTTGTTTACAGTTTCGGCATCGTAGGCTGGATGAAGGAAGGCTTCTATGACTCGGGTTTCTTGTTCGGTGCCTTCGTCTACCATCAAGTCGTGCTCTCCAACTCGAACGAAGAGGCGACGACGGACGCAGTGGGCCGCAGTGAGCACCCAGCGGGAGGCCAGAAGAGTCCCTCCGCAGAACGGCTCTCGGAACTTGTTCAGTATGGTGACCTAGGAGAGAAGGGATTTTTTAAAATTGCAAATGAGAGAAATGTTCTTGAGTTGGAATTTAATTAAAAACTGGTTTTCAAGATTTAGAGCTAGAACATGTTAGAGAATAGCAAATTCGTGAGCTATGTAACTTATTTTTTAAGATTTTAGAACAAACTGAGAATAAAGCTAAAGATCTCATATCTTTTTAATTTTATTTTTATAAATATTCCCAGAACAACCTTGACCAGATTAAGATGGAGGACCAGAGTAGGGTCATCTAGATACTTGGTCCACGACAGCCAATGGACAAGAAAATTAAAATTAAATATGCTTAAAGATTTAAGTAATTTTTGTTTACATTTCGCTATAAGTCACTTATTTTGAATAACATAAAAGAATTATTACGAATTTATTAAATTACAAAATTTTTAAAAATTAATAACTTTGGGTTGTTTTACCTCTGAGCGGCACTTTTCTTGCACACCATGGGCTAAATGGCCAGGTCACATGGACCCCGAAAGCTCAGAGAAGGTTGGGTGAGGGGACCCACTGGAACAGATGTTGGGAGACAGATGGTAGCCTCCCGTCAAGGCCATCCAGCGTGTTCTTTAACGTGCACAAGGTATGGCTCTCTAGCACACGTATCCACAGCTTAACGTCCCATCCGATGGACGGCGGTCTTTCCAAGTCCATCGGTGTCCCCTACTGACCATGGGTAGGGCGAGAAGCTTTGCGGAGATAAGTCTCAATGCTAACCCAGCCACGACTCGGACATAGGAACTGCAGATTACGACCTAGCGCGCTACCAACAGAGCCACCCTTTAGCCTATTGTGTGCAAATAAGTGCAGCTCAGAGATAAAACAATACAACCCACAACTGATCGCAACTTCTTATTTTGAAATACCTGAAGGTTTTAAACTAACGACTTCTTACAGTACCCCCATATACTGTGGATGCATTCATGAAAATGTGTTTTTATAACTAAGCTATAAATAAGGAACTTGCCGAAACTTGATATAGTCGATTTCCTGGACATAAAAGCGAGTGGTTAGTTTAGTGGTTAGAGTACTCTGGCACCTATCTAGAGAGACGTGGGTTCGAGTCCCACGCTCTCGCAAAACAAATTAATGGAGATAAATCTCAATGCTGACACAAGTTAGGACTCGAACCGAGGACTGCAGTTATTAGCCTGGTACGCTATTGACTGTGCCACCCCTGTCCCCAGGTATGAACCTAATTGCAGCAGAAGCACATTTGAGACTCGAACATGGGGTCAATCCCTATCCTCTAACATGTGGCTATTTAGAATGAGCCTTATTAAGGACATCTGTAATATGAAAATTACAGTATAAATTCTAACGGATTTCGTTTGGATTTGTTTGGAATAAATTTTCAAATTTTTAGAATCTAATATATAGAGAAAAAAGTTTGCGTGTTTTTCTGTCCGCTTAAGTACTCGGCCCCCAGAAGAGCTAGAGGCCCCTTCACCCAAGGGAAGATTATAGGCTATGTGCGAAACAGCTGAATGGGATTAAAACCATATCGAGCGGTTTCGCACCAGGGGGTTTGACACCAGCAACCAAAACTGGGATGGGCGGGTTGAATTTCCCAAAATACCCACAGACTTAACATTAACGATCGAAAGTTATTCAAAATAGCTGTTACCATCAATAAATTTAAGGGTAGGAATGCATCAAACAAATATCTTTCTGATTTCGCGTGATAAAGTCATTGTTCAGTTTGTTAGGTCAAGAGCACGAGCGTCAGTGGATATTGAAGTCGTTCCAAATTAAACATGAGGGGAAAACGAGTTTTTTTGTTGAAATGAAAGCTTCAAAAACTAAGAATTTCTATAAGAAATTAAAATCATTAACTTAATTTCAAAAATATGTAAAAGTTAATAAACGAAATATGTTAATTAATAAAAATTTTTAATATGTTAAGTTGTAGAAAAAATGTCTTACAATAATAATTTTTTTCATAGTACCTACATATTTTTTGGACAGATCAGACTACGTTTAATTTTTTTTTCTATAAAGTTACACACACCTAGCAAACTGTATCCGAGAAACTCTGGTGTGTACAAAATGATTTGATTTGGGTTGTTTTACCTCTGAGCGGCACTTTTTTTTGCACACCATGGGCTAAATGGCCAGGTCACATGCACCCCGAAGGCTCAGAGAAGGTTGGGTGAGGGGACCCACTGGAACAGCTGTTGAGAAACAGGTGGTAGTTTCCCGTCAAGGCCATCCAGCGTGTTCTTTAATGTGCACAGGGTATGGCTCTCCCGCAGACGGGGCCACGGCTTAACGTCCCATCCGACGGACGGCATCCTTTCCAAGCCCATCGGTGTTCCCTACTGACCGTGGGCAAGGCGGGGAATTTTGACGTAGATAAATCTCAACGCTGACCCAGCTGGGACTCGAACCTGGGAACTACAGATTAAGAGCCTGGCGCGCTACCGACTGAGCCACCCCCGCCCCACAAAATGATTTGAAAAGTTCGATTAACTGAGGGAGGCAATTCGATTTTTTTTTGCTTAGAACTTATGACGTGGGGAGACCATACTGGTACCTAGAAATGTATCAACATCTTTCCTTCTCTAAAAGAGAGGAAGAAATATTAAACCGGAGGGGGATATATCGTAATGTTTTTTGTGCCAAATGAAAGCATACGGTGTGGGGAGCGCCATCTATCTATATTTTAAAAGTTTCAGACCCGAGCAGCAACGCCGGGTAAATCTGCTTCACTACCAAACTACTAACAAGTGCTGCCATCTACAGCTTTAAATCACAACAAACACTGAAATTATCACAGCAGAAAAGTCCCCAGATAACAGTTCATTATAATTTAACTTCACTTGTTAGTGCTGCCATCTACATTCTAATATTGCAACAACCGTAATCACGGAAATATTACCTACTGAAAAGCTGGCTTCACGATGCACACAGTATATTACGGAGTCGTTGGTGATCAGAGCACTCTGCATGTATCTATGGTACCACTCGAAGTGCCTATGGGATTAGTTAACAAACTTATAGCTTATAGAAAAAAGGATAAAAATATTTTACAGCATTTCATGAAAAATGTATTTTCCACTAACCTGCCAAGGCCAACTGCCTTTTTCTGCCTCTCTTCCTCCAATAATTCGCAATAAGTTGCGAAGACCTTTGTTCTTTGAAGATACACCACACCTCAAGCCTGAAAGTGGATGCTTCCTGACTACAAAGATAAAAAAGGAAATTAATGAATGGCCAGAATCAAATGACACAAAGTTCTTAAATTATCAGTGAAAACTCTTAATACCAAATCTCTGTTTACGTAACTTCTTAATACGAAAAGTTCGTAAAAAACTTAATTATTTAAGCATCAGAATTCATTAATATTTATCTAGTTAAAAGCAGTTTCCTTTGACATTTCGTCTTTAAAATGTTTATATTCCCTACCCAAAATGTAATAATCTATATACAGTTATCAAACAATTATATGATATTAGTTAAACCAACTGCAAAAGTTTGGCGCAAAACGTCGTTGATAAAAATTTTGGCGCGAAACTTCGTTTGATAAAAAATTTGGCGCGAAACTTCGTTGATAAAAAATTTGGCACGAAACTTCGTTTGATAAAAAGTTTGGCGCGAAACTTCGTCGATAAAAGTGGGGCGAGAAACTTCATTGATAACTGTTACTTCCATTCACAGTTTTCACATGTATAGTCGCTCAAAAAAATATCCGAACACTGTGGTTGATTACAGAATTCAAAAAAAATATCTGGCAACGATTTTTTTAGAAATTAATGATCTGACAACCTTCGAGTACTGTACACAAAGGCTGCCAGATCACTAATTTCTAAGAAAATCGTTGCCAGATATTTTTTCTGAATTCTGTAATCAACCATAATGTTCGGATATTTTTTTGAGCGACTGTACTATTCACAACTCATGTAGGTACACATGCTAGGCGATGACAGCGGCCCCAGAAATTTTGATACTTTTCGAGGGATCACTCCCGACCCACGGCAGCTAGGAACCTTATCAATTACCTCAATAGGACTAGAAGTAAATTGTACCACTTTACCAAATTTGGGATTGATAGCTCTAATACTCACGGAACCACAGGGAAAGTGACAATATCTGCCATCTATATGTCACACGTGTTCCCCTGTCAGGGGCGTAGCTATAAGGGGATGGGGGTTGGCTCCCTCACCAAAAGTAACTCTGAGTTGGCAAAATTCAAAGTGACTTCGTGAAACCTATACGAGTTGTGAAATTTTGTAATTTTTTTTGTAAAATTAAGGGGAGTTAACAAAATCTAGACAACTTGGTAAAATCTAGGGTAGTTGTCAAAATCGAGGCAACTTGGCAAATTTAGGGCAGTTGGGAAAAATGGGCACGGCTAAATTCAGGCGAAATGTAAAAATTGAGGGTTCTTTTTTTTTTGTAAAATTATGGCGAGTTGGCAAAATTGAGAAAACTTCGCAAAATCTAGGGACAGTTGGCAAAATTAGGAGTGGTCGGTGTCCCCTACTGACCGTGGACAGGACGGGGAGATTTTCGGAGATAAATCTCAATGCTGACCCAGCTGCGACTCGAACCTAGGACCGAGCTACCGAGTGAGCGCCCTCCTCGTTCTCCCGGAATTACGGCTATTATATAATGATACTTGGTATTTATGATTAGAGATACAAGTATGCACATTAGAAGCAAAGACTACTTATAGTGAAATATTTACTATGCCATCCTTCAGGCAAAATATTAAGCTGTGGTTCGTATACAAGAGAATTTTCAATTCAACAGAAAAAAAATCTCTGGAAAGCTTTCTGACAGAGATCTCATCTCTTTATAGCAGTTGTCAAATAAGTTCTTCTTACGTTGTTCTGAACTTGAAAATTGCAGATGTACTTTAATGACTTGCGACGTATTATTAAGCCCAGTGCGAAACAAATTCTTGATTCTTGTCTGCCTTTGAAGTTTTTATCTAACTAAAATATGTCATTTTCGGGTGTATTTTTTTCTATCTTTAAAAACTGGAGCAACACAAGTGTTCCCTCCCTTTCAGTTCTAGTGGCCATTTAAACAATATACATTAAAATATGCGAGTGTTATTAATACGCAAGTAGTTTTTTTCGCCTCAGTTCTTTTAATTTATTGATTTTCTCAGAGACAAATGAAGAAGGGACCTATAAACCATCTAACAACAGAAGTAGCCGTGAGTGTAACAACAGAAGTAGCCGTGAGAAGTAGCCAGTTCCCCACTGACCGTGGGAAGGCGGGAGAAACATCAAAAGTCTTCAGAAGTAGCCGTGAGAAACATCAAATATCTTCGGTTTAAATAAATAAAATAAATACCCACTCAAGCAGCTGCTTGCCACATAGGTCTGATAGGAGCCTGTCAGTTTACATGCCATAGTAGAAGGTCTGAGACAGGTCCAGGTCCCTTACATCAGTAGCCAAGCGCGCTAACCACTCGGCCATTGGACGGCCTTCGGTTTACCATGAGTATATCATATTGCACCTGTTTGGTAAGCATAATTTCTGGAGAGAGAAAAAAACATTCCCCACTAATTTTTTAATCATTAATTCTTATATGGTGTAATAAGGAAATGCTCAGAAAATCCATAGACGATAAAATGAAGATGTTGGATTTTGGATTCTTTTACTTCTAAGCGGCATTTTTGCATACAGTGGGCTAAATGGCCAGGTCACAAGGACCCTGAAAGCTCAAAGAAATTTGGGGGAAGGGGACCCACTGGACAGCTGTTGGGAGACAGATGGTAGCCTTCCGTCAAGTCCATCCATCGTGTTCTTTAATGTGCACAGGGTATGGCTCTCCAGCACACAGTGCCACGACCTAACGTCTCTTCTGAAGGACGGCTGTGTTCCCCACTGACCGTGGGAAGGCGGGAGTTAAAGATTATGGCTATTGTAACAATCCAGGCACTTTCTCAATTTAAATAGCATTTTCTGAGTGCTATTTCTACAAAATGTCTGAAACTAAGCAAAAGATTTAGTAGTTGAAATCTACTGTTGAATACGAAACGAAAAAACTTTCAAAGGACTATAGAGAAAATATTTAAGGCGAAGTTACCCCATGCTATAATAGATGGCAGCACCAGCAATGAAATGATTCGCTGTTCCTCTCGTTATTCCTTGTACATTACATGAAATATATATATATACCCCCTCAAGCAGCTGCTTGCCACAGAGGTCTGACAGGTGCCCGTCAGTTTATATGCCATAGTAGAAGGTCTGAGAGGATGGCAGGACCTCAGCAGAAAAACAACACGAACATCCATGCCTTACCCGGGGCTCGAACCCAGGTCCCGTAGATCAGTAGCCAAGCGCGCTAACCACTCGGCCACGGGACGGATAATACATGAAATAAGGAACAAAAAATGTTTATTTTCACCGATTTAACTGAAAATTATGCGTAATTTGCTTCAATTCACGATTAATAAAAAATAATGAGATATTGCTCCATTTCTGGAAAAAAAATTCAAATCATTCTCCTCTATCTTTTGGAAAATGAAGAAAATATTGATTTACCAAAATATTGAGTACCAACCATAAGGCAACAATCAGCGAACTTCAAAGAGGATTTTTATTTTCCGCAGTCAGCAGAAGTCCAGAAAGTCTTCGCTTCTGGCGAGTATGTAATTCTCGTTTTCAAAAAAAGCAAAATTATCAAGTTTCGCTCCCGCCTACAGTTGCCAGAACATCTCTTTAAAGAGAACGTGTTTTGTTTGGTTTTTCGGATTTTTTTTAATAGACAGAAATGTTGTCTTTTTCAGTTCGTATTTTTGTCATAGACGAAATGTTTTTTTTTTTTTGTTTTAGACCTTTTTTATGCACGAAATGTTCTCTTTTTAAGTTCGGATCTTTTTTATAGACAAAATGTTTTTTAGATGAAATATTCTCTTTTTTAATTCGGATATTTTTATAGACAAAATGTTCTCTCTTTTAACTACTAACAAAAACGTTTATTTCTAAAATATTAAACAATTCAAAAATATGCTACTGTTTCAGAAAAATTAAAAAATATACAATTTACCTGAAACTAATATTAACAATGAAGCAGAATACATAAAGTTTTGAATGCTACCCAAATTGTGAAATTCAAATGACAATTACTTCTGATTATTCATGGTGATTTTGAATCTACGGAAGAATTTACGAGCTTTAAAAGACACTACTTTCAGGAAAATAAATTCTCTTTGATAATATCGCATTTATCTAGCATTAGTCTTTTAAGTAAAAGTTTTCTTATAAATTTTTGCATTTTCAGCAAGAATTTAAACTTTTTCTTTATTGTGTGTAAAACGAAACTTTTTCTGCCTTTACTATATGGGGTCAGTCTACTTCCAAACTCAATTATGTGGTGAAAGAAAAGTTTCTAGTTGCCAGTATAAAACCCTTAAATATTATGCGACATAATTATCAAATTCCCATCGAAGATATTTAACAATATTTAAGTATCCACATTTTCCCACCTTAGCATCTTTAAAAAAAAAAGGTGAAAAAATTTTAAAGGTTAAAATCCAATCAAAAATAATTTTTTCATTAATTTCTTATAAAAAAGAAAAATTAATGCTTACATGAAGACAGACGGATACTCCACAGAACAAGCATTTGATAGAAAAAAAAGGAAATCATTAAGGAAAAGAGGACGAGGGTTGACTCAGCCGGTAATACTGCAGGCTCGTGATGTGCAGTTCCCAGGTTCGAGCTCCACCTGTGCCAAGCCATTGAGATTTATTGCCGCTAAACCCTTCCCTGCACTAGGTCGCAAAGAGGACACCAATTGGCTTGGAAATCGGATGGAATGTAGACATACCCTGAAGACTTCAAATGTGTTGGATGGCCTTGACGGAGACTACCATCTGTCTCCTAACAGCTGTTCAATGGTCTCTTCCCCTTGCCTTCCCCCAACCTTCTCTGAACCCTTGAGGTCCTTGAGACTTGGCCACTTAGCTCAATGTGTGCATAAAAATATCTCAGAGGTAAAACAACCCGGTAGTAAGCAATAAATGATAAAAAAAATTCACTTTCGTACATTGTAATCGTAGACTTCTACGATGTTTTTCTTATAAAAGTTTTATTCATGCAGTATTTTCGAGAAAAAAAATAGAAAAAAAGAGAAACGTTGACATTTTAGTAAAACATATATGCATACATAGCAACTTTTTATATACAGATGAAGTATTTCAAACAAAATCAATAAACTTCTTTGAACAATGGAAGCTTTTGCATGAATGATGATTATGCCACATCATAGATTTATTTCGAATAAAAATCTCATGTTGCAACGGATTCCAGCTACAACAGGAATGCGAATACAGGATCGAATTTGAAGTTAACCAAAGCCTTCTGAAGAGTACATTCAAGACACCACTTTTTATCGTTTGTCAGATCCTCAAGGTCGCCTTGATAACGTTCATTCTCTCTTGGATAATGATGTAGCTTTTTTGATTCAGTTGGATCCCCTCCCAATACTTTTACCTATTTCTCGATTTAGGTGGATCTCCTCCAGATCATTTTACCTATTTCTTCATTTAGTTGGATCCAATCCCGATAATTTTATCGAATTCTGAATCAGGTGGCTTTCCTCCTGGACAATATTTTCGAGATCCGAATTAAGTTCGATTCCTTCCTTCATATTTTTCTCGAATTCGGGATTGGTATCGCTTCTTCCAGGACAAGGCTTCAGAAAAGATTTCAGGATTCAGTTCGCTTGCCTCTTGGACAATGTTGCCAATTCTGAATTCAGTTCGATACTCCTTGAGTAAAGCTCAAGATTTCAATACTGTGTTAGTTTACAGTTTTTTCTGATATCAAATTTTGCTTTTTGGGTGTAAACCTTTTACCAGAACGTAGTGTTACTTTTCAGAGTAAATGGAGATAACCTAGCTGACACTATAAACTGGTTGTAACACTGCTTTTTTTTACAGTGACCATAAGTGTAATGATAAAAAGAAATTTAAACTACTGTGGTTCGTCAGATAAGAAAATAATGGTAAGAAAATAAAACTATATAAACAAGATTGATATTTTTACCTGTTTCTTCATCTTGCTTTTTTCTCTTCCTCTTCTTGTTGTAGAGTCTTTCACAAGATGTTCCTTCAATGTAACAGAGAGCATCTTCTTGAATGACACTGCTGCCGCACACCAAAGCCAGTTCACAAGTCCGTGAGCGTCGAGTTCGACAACCACGTGTGCAAGGCGACCAATTAGACCAATCAGAATAAACATAGTTCTGCAAATGATAGAGAACCCGAAACTCCGAAGACGGGGAGTTACCACGATGCTCGACAAGTTCTTCTCTATGTTCAATATCTGGAGGAACGAAGAATGGTTTGTCCTTGCACCTGTCTTTGAAACATGTCCTTTCCTCACGTAAGACATCTGTTCCGCATTTTTCCATCACTTTGCAATGACGTGTACGGGACTGTCTGCACCTCCGAGTACATCGATGCCATGGAGACCAATTGCTGTATAGTTTGTCGTATGTTTGCAACCTTTCTTCTGATGGTGAGATAGTTGTGCTGGTGACTAATGGGAGGTTATTTGTACTATTGTTTATTTGGATAGAAGATTCCGTAGATACCAATTCTGTAGATGACTCATTAAACTTCATGCGACGTTGCTGTAAAAAAAATTACAAAAATTTTTAAACAAAATGCATTTTTTTATAAAAAAAAAATTAATTTTTTACATTTTTTTCTCACGAATTGAGAAATATTTTCAGTATTTAGAATCTGAAGTGAGATTAACAATAGTAGTTATTATTGAATTGTAACAACTCTGTTGATTCACTTTCTCCCATACTAAAATGAATCGCGATATTTTTCAGAATGGGAAAATGTGGTACAGGTACATATGTTCATTATATAAGATAGCCAAACCCTATGCAACTTAAAGAAAACGTTGACAAAAATTTTTCACCTTGTCTGCTAACAGCTCCCAGGGGTACTTTCCCCCAAACTTCTGAGCCTTTCAGATCTTAGTTCCTCACATTTATCCCATTGTCTACATAAAAGGCCGCCCAGAGGTGAAACAACCCAATCTAACTTGGTAATTTATTCCATATGTGTCCTGAAATTTCTATTTTTTTTGTCAGATGAATGATGAAGAAACGTATCCTGGAATAAATTAGAAGTGAGCTATTTTACGTAAATTTTAATTTAGCGTCCTAGATCAATTTCTACAAATATAGCTAATCATGATCTATAGATTCGCAGGTTTCTGTCTTCGAGAAGGTTCTCGATTTCTTTTCTTATAAATCACAATTAAGGGTAAAGGATGCAGTGGACGAAGTTTAATATATAATAAATTTATAGACTGCAGATCGTCTCTGTAAATTTCGGGGCGGGGGTGGCTCAGTCGGTAGCGCGCCAGGCTCGTAATCTGTAGTTCCCAGGTTCGAATTCCAGCTGGGTAAGCGTTGAGATTTATCTCCGAAAAATTCCCCGCCCTGCCCACGGTCAGTAGGGGACACCAATGGGCTTGGAAATGCCGCCGTCCGTCGGATGGGACGTTAAGCCGTGGCCCCGTGTATGGGAGAACCATACCCTGTGCACGTTAAAGAACACGCTGGATGGCCTTGACGGGAGGCTACCATCTGTCTCCCAATAGCCGTTCCAGTGGGTCCCCTCCCCCAACCTTCTCTGAGCCTTCGGGGTCCATGTGACCTGGCCATTTAGCCCATGATGTGCAAAAAAGTGCCGCTCAGAGGTAAAACCCAACCCAACCCAACTCTGTAAATTTCAAATTGTTATGGCATAGTATTCATGCTATTCAAATTAGTCTAAAAAACATTTTTCTGTTGTCAACGCCAACAGAGGATTATTATCTTGTCTCTATCATAATTCAAGCTGAGTATTGGGTTGTTTCACTTCCTAGAGACTTTATTTTTGCACAAAATGGACTGATTGGCCAGGACACATAGACCCCAAGGTTTCGGGGAAGTGTGGGGAAAGGCAACCCACAAGACAACTATTAAGAAACAGATGGTAGCGTCATGTCAAGGTCATCCAGCATGTTCTTTAACTTGCGAAGTGATCCTGTCACAAACCACCGCTAAGCTTGTGAATCGGACCTGGGAAGTCCTGAAAACTGAAACTTGCCAAGTGATCCTGTCACAAACCACCGCTAAGCTGAAAATCGGACCTGGGAAGTCCAGGTTTGTGACCTGGGAAGTCCTGGTCTGAGAGACAGAGGTCTTTCCAAGCCCATTGGTGTCCTCTTTCTGACCGAGAGCAAAGTGGGGTTTACTGGAGTTAAATCTTATCGCTGGCACAAGTGGGACTCTAACCTGAGAACTGCAAATTAGGAGCCTGGCACACTACCGACTGAGCCAAACCCCTCACGCCCGAGTAGAATGCGGATCAAGGAGCAGGGCGTGGGTTTCGGTTGTAATCTGAATATTAGACGGAAATGCCAGTTTTCCTAGGAAAAGTTAACATTATAATGCAAATAGATCAGGTTGTAATTACTTATATCCGCTTTTGCTTTTTCTCTGGATGCATTTGTTACTTTCCTATCCTATTTAGGTCCTTGGAGTCGACCCATCCCTACTCTGTACCGATGGGCATAATGAATAATTTATCCTTCGCTTGTTTTGCATTACTAGACTGGAACCCAAAAGACGTTCAACTCTTTTTAATGACACATTTTTTTGGGGGGAAAAAGCTCAGTCGCAGCGAATTTGTTCGGGTTTGGGTTGGGTTGTTTTACCTCTGAGCGGCACTTTTTTGCACACCATGGGCTAAATGGCCAGGTCACATGGACCCCGAAGGCTCAGAGAAGGTTGGGGGAGGGGACCCACTGGAACAGCTGTTGGGAGACAGATGGTAGCCTCCCGTCAAGGCCATCCAGCGTGTTGTTTAACGTGCACAGGGTATGGCTCTCCCGCACAAGGGACCACGGCTTAACGTCCCATCCGACGGACGGCGGCCTTTCCAAGCCCATCGGTGTCCCCTACTGACCGTGGGCAGGGCGGGAAATTTTGCGGAGATAAATCTCAACGCTGACCCAGCTGGGGCTCGAACCTGGGAACTACAGATTACGAGCCTGGCGCGCTACCGACTGAGCCACCCCCGCCCCAATTTGTTCGGGTCTTCATGAAATATTACTGGGATTAAGATCAGAGTGACGTCACAAAAAGGTGCAACTTTTGTGATCTCCAATGTGAAACAGGGAGTTAACTCATTAAATTAACGTATGCTACTCTTTCGCGTTTATCTTTCGATGGGGGCTGGGTGGCTCAGTCGGTAGTGCGCCAGGCTCATCATTTACACTTCCCAAGTCCGATTCCCAGCTGGGTCAGCGTTGAGATTTATCTCTGCAAAATTCCCCCTCCCCGCCCTCGGTGGGCTTGGAAAGGCCGCTGCCCGTCGTATGGGACGTTAAGCCGTGGTCCCGTGTGCTAGAGAGTGCACGTTAAAGCATACGCTGGATGGCCTTGACGGGAGACTACCATCTGTCTCCCAACAGCTGTTACAACCTCCACAACGTTCTCTGATCCTTCGGGGTTTTTATGGCCTGGCCATTTAGCCCATCGTGTGCAAAAAAGTGCCGCTCGTAGGTAAAACAACCCAAACTTTTGATGGATGACATATTATTTAAAGTTGGGTTAAAAAAGTTCCTCTGAGTGGCATCAATTTTTTTTTCGTATAATGGGCTGAGTGGCTAATTCTCCAGGACTCGAAGGACTCAGAGAAGGGTAAAGAAATGGGACACACTGGACAACTGTTAAGAGACACGTGGTAACCTTCCGTCAAGACCATCCAGCGTTCTCTTTAGCGTGCACAGGATATGGCTCGCTCTCAAAGGCTTAACGTCCCATACGACGGACAGTGGCCTTTCCATGCCCATCAGTATCCCTTTTCTCATCGGGAGTGGGTGTTTATCGGAGACCCCACTTGTTGGCACAGTTGGGAATGGACCTGGGAACTGCAGATTACGAGACTGGCATACTACCAGACTGATATACTACCCGCCCCATAGTAGCCCATGGTAGTATGCCAGTCTGGCATACTACCATGGGCTACTATGGGGCGGGTAGTATATCAGTTAGTAATGGTCTGGCATACTACCAGACTGGCATACTATCCGCCCTGAATATATCGATATGTGGAAGAATAGTTTTTTTTACGGGGATGAGATTTTAATAGTAAATGCACTGATAAGTACTTACACTGATGATACAGTGCTAATAAACTTCCATTCAGATTTAGAAACCTCTGTTTGCAATTTGCAAAATGATTTTAAATAAAGCAGTAAATGGTTTGCTTTTAACAAACTGTCGAAATGAAAAAAAAAAAAAAATTATGTGCATTGGTTTTCAACACTGTACATTTAATGGAAGTATTACTAAACATCGAATCAGTTATTCTAAGTAGATTACCTGATATAATGAAATTGGACCTAAAATAAAAGAAGTAAACCAAATGATTTACCTAGGCTTGAAAATGAATACAAAAATGAAATAAAATATATTTACTGAATGTGTTCAAGATTACAATCTGTAGCATTTATAATTAGGAAACAACTTCTTTTTGATACACAGTTAACGGATTGAGTATGTAAAACACTTTTTTAATCTATAATTAAATATGAAATAACAGTTTATGGAACAGCCTTTAAGAGAGATTTAACTAAAATTAAAAGAATACAAATTAGTCTACTAAAAGATTGTGTAAACCAGAAGTTAAAAATTCCCTTACGACAAAAGATAATATTTTTGGTTTGTTCAGAATTTTACCTACTGAAAGTTTATATATTTTGCTTGTGTTAGCAATAACTTCTTGACTAGTAGCTATAATTAAAATATTTGCCACGATAGAAAAATACTAGAAAAAAGGAATTTTTTTTGAAACAACCAAAATATTATAATAATTGTGGAGAGAAATTCCAAAGAATATCCAATTCCCTACTTATTTGACTTGCTTCCTAGAGAAATTGCAAACTTAAGAAAATTCTGATGCTAAAGAAAAATTATTCGAGTTGTTGACGAAAAAGTGATGTTTTTATTCGGTTTTCATTTATCATTTTATTGGTCTCTTTTTATTCGTTTCCCCCCCCCCCACTTCATTTTATGTCATGATATTGATGTAATCTAGATCATATCTGTTAAAACCATTTACATTCCCGCTGATAAGCTTCAGCTTAGTGGGATTTTTTAAAGTAAAATAATTGTATAGATGATACTTCGGAAAATAAATTTGAATTTGGTAAACGACTGATAATAATCTAAATAAATTTATTTTGAATCTATCTAAACTAATAAATGCTTAAAACTGTTAAATTTACAAAATATTCATTTCTTAAATCCTAACAATCCAGCCTTTTGTTTTTTACCAGGTCAGACGTTCTAAGGAGGAGCAGGTCCCTTTGGCTACATGCCTGCCTCGGACATAAATAATCCATGCACCAATTCAAAAAAATGAATTGAACAGCAATTATAAAATTTTAACAAAACCCAATCAGCAACAGTTCATATATTACTATTAGTTGTCTGATGTATGAAAAGGTAACAAAACTCGTAAAATCGTAAAGTGAAATTTCGAAACTATGGGACACCTGAACACGTGAGACCCAGCTGAATCATCCCCGGCTTAAGCTGTGGGAAAGAGATCTTGAAGCCGCACGTGCCGTTGACAGTGGAAGCCAAGTAGCACCTGCATGGCCCGGTATCTTGGCATTGTTTCCAAATACCTCCAAGGTTGCTAAGTGTCAGTGGAGACTGGTACGTTAAACTCGACAAAGAATGCCCAGCAAATAGGATTGTCAGCCAGCTGCTGTCTTCAGCGTAAAGTGGAGCTCTGTCTACAGCATTCGATATTCAAAATTTAAATGCATAAAAGATATGTTATCTTTTATTCAGTGATTCTAATAAATTGAAGCTGATGCTTGTTTGGATTGTTTTACCTCTGAGCGGCACTTTTTTGCACACAATGGGCTAAATGGCCAGGTCACATGGACCCCGAAGGCTCAGAGAAGGTTGGGGGAGGGGACCCACTGGAACAGCTGTTGGGAGACAGATGGTAGTTTCCCGTCAAGGCCATCCAGCGTGTTCTTTAACGTGCACAGGGTATGGCTCTCCCGCACACGGGGCCACGGCTTAACGTCCCATCCGACGGACGGCGGCCTTTCCAAACCCATCGGTGTCCCCTACTGACCGTGGGCAGGGCGGGGAATTTTGCGGAGATAAATCTCAACGCTGACCCAGTTGGGACTCGAACCTGGGAACTACAGATTACGAGCCTGGCGCGCTACCGACTGAGCCACACCCGCCCCTGAAGCTGATGCATTTAATGACAAAGTAGCCTTCGATTCCCAGTTACGTACTGGAGTCAATAGTGTAAATTTTTGTCTAGTCACACCGGCTTTCTTTTCTCTTACTTTTTGCGTTGGTGTTTTCATACAACCAGAAATCTCAACACCGGGGTCTGACATAGAAAATTAAACTGGAATACGAGAAGGAGAGGGATTGAGACTAATTTTTAAAAAACTTATTCTAAACTATGTTAAGCTAGATATTTACTGAATATTTCAAAGAAAAAACATGTGAAAAGAGTAACAGTGCAATGTTACTCTTACAGTCGGTAGCTCGCCATGCTCGTAATCTACAGTTCCCAGGTTCGAGTCCCACCTGTACCAGAGTTTATTTTCATCTCCGATAAACTCCTACCCTGCAATCGGTCAGAAGGGGACACGGGTGGGTTTGAAAAGGCCGTCATCCGTCGGATGGGAATTAAGCCGTGAACTGTGTACAGGGCAGTCAATCTGTTCACGTTAAAGAATGGGAATTGACTTTGAATGGCTTTGACTTCCACCTGTCTCCTAACAGCTGTCCCTAGTGGCTGTCTTTTCCATAATGTTCTCAGCGCCCTTGGTGGTCTTTATGACCTGCCCATTTATCCCAGTATGTGCAAAAAAAGAGCCACTTAAAGATAACCCAAAGTTTATGAAACCTTTAGCTGGTGGAGTGAAGGAGACCGCCCCCCCCCCCCACACACACATCAGTTTTCAAAAAATAGGTTCTGTTTTTGTGGTGCCTTCGAGTTAAAATGCATCTATTGATCTATAAAGTGTTTATAAATCATTGCAATCATTTAGTGAGCTAAAGAGTTTTAATTTTATTTTTTGGTCACTATGATCCTACCTTTCTAGTTATCTTTCATTGTTTTATCCCTTTTTTCAAAACAAAACATTAGTTATCAGTTTTCATGATCGGTTGGGTTGTTTTGCCTCTGAGCGGCACTTTTTTGCACACAATGGGCTAAATGGCCAGGTCACATGGACCCTGAAGGCTCAGAGAAGGTTGGGGGAGGGGACCCACTGGAACAGCTGTTGGGAAACAGATGGTAGCCTCCCGTCAAGGCCATCCAGCGTGTTCTTTAACGTGCACAGGGTATGTCTCTCCAGCACACGGGGCCACAGCTTAACGTCCCATCCGACGGACGGCGGCCTTTCCAAGCCCATCGGTGTCCCCTACTGACCGTGGGCAGGGCGGGGAATTTTGCGGAGATAAATCTCAACACTGACCCAGCTGGGACTCGAACCTGGGAACTACAGATTACGAGCCTGGCGCGCTACCGACTGAGCCACCGGGTGCCCCTTTTCGTGATCGGCACAAAATGAACAAAGATGGGGTCATTCTACCCCACCATCCTGTTTTGATGCGCATTTTTTTTAATTTCAACGATTTAAAATTGAGAAAATTGAAAGTTAGATATTTCATAAATAACGTATATTATGCATTTTCTTATATTTAATGAAAGCAACTTTAGTACATTTCATTAAAAATTTTAAAAAAGTTTTTTTTTTTGCTCTGGGTATTCCAAGATACCATATTGTGGAAGATAAAAAAAAAATCGTTTTTACCCAAAATAATAATTATGTGTAAAATTGTTTCAGGGTTTAATATCAGATGTAGCTATTTTAATGGGTAGTACTTACGTTTGAAGTATCTTCGCTAACCTCCTCCCCCCCCCCCCCCCCGCTGCCCTCAATCACAAAGCTTGGAAAGGATCCGTCGTAAGTTGTGATCCCTTATGCAGGCGAGCTATATACCGTGCACTTTGAAGAACACACTGAATGACCTTGACGGGACGCATCTATCTGTCTCCTAATAGCTGACAGGTGGGTACTCTTCACCAACCTTCTCTGAGCCGTTGGGGTCCTTGTGACCTGCCCATTTAAGCCATTGCTTCATAAGTAAAACAACAAAACCCAAAAATATATGTTTGCGAAAAACGCAGAACCAAGACAATGATTATGACTACATTTTAAAAATTTGAGTCATTCACTTGATAAACAACATATATAAAAAAGGTAAAGTCTTTTTACTGAAAGTTAATTCATAAAGAATTCCAAATTTCTTCAAAAAGACAACAAACTCCTTAAATATAGATTTGAGTAAAACATTCCTTCCTCCCTTGTTACAACAGTTCCGTCGGGAAGCGTTTTCAATGCGAAAGTCATTTTCATTCCCTTTCCGTCAACTGAAAAATAACCGATACGAGAGAAACTAAACAAGAAGAAATTTTGTTTCACGATATTTCTTTCAAAAGAGGAAATAGCACGCCAACTATTTTTAAAGCCCTTAACAACCACCTTCAGGTGACAACACATCCGGATTATTCTTCCTCTTTCTGTTTGAAAACATTGACTCCTAAGCTCACACACACAGAGCAGATCCGCATCATCCGCAGACGCATTTATCTGGTGAAGCATTCACCACACGTGTTGGGAATACCAACCAGAAGAACAGCCACATGCCAGGAATCCGTGGCAGTTGGCGATGTCAGCATCCGCCACCACTCCTGTCCGACCTTGCCCTTGGTTGGGCGTAGGTCGTTGTGGGTCACAGTCCCGGAGCCTTTCTCATACGGCACGGAAACTTTTCACTCGCTTGGCTGCAATCAAACTGTAATTTGTTTTCTGGCGCCGGAAAAAATACTTCACACTTGTTGGTATAACATCATTCACTTTAATAATAACTTAGTGGATTGTAGCGCGACTTTTCACGGAACTAGTAATCGACCTTAGCAAATCACAGCTCAGTAATATTATGCAATATTTCACCTAATATGTCTGATATTTAATGAATGAAGTGTATTTTTATATGATGATGACGTGGCTTATAGGAATAGATTAATTGTTTTCTCAATAGTTCTTTTAGAGAGTCTTCCCATTTTCTAGTTTCTTTTACCATAGAACTTAATGCTTAATCATAATTTTCCCTATCAAAATGTAAATTTTTTTAATCCTACTGAAATATGTTGTTTATTGTAGACATGCTCTAAACCAATGTTTTTAACCGGTATTCCGCGAGAATAGTTACGTGTTTCTCATGAAATCCCACAAAAAATTAGATTTTTATATTAATATAGAAATTTTAATAAATATTGTTGCAAAAAGGCTATTTCTTGCCGCATGGTAAATCCTCTCTTAAGCGCCAAGTATGGGAAACCTGGTTTCTGTTTTCTTTTTGACTTTACGAGAAGTTATTAGGCAGTCGTTTTAAGCAACTGTTTGTAGTTATTATGCCAAATATTTTTTAATACAGAATTGTATTTCTGTTCCTACAGAAATAAGTTTATGTATAAACAAATGCATATATTCTTTATAAGTGTTTCGCCATTTTTTTATTATATTACAAAGTGGTCCTTACCCCAAAAAAGGTTGAAAAGCATGCTCTTAAGCAGTGATTATTATTCACAATTTATCAACAACTGATTTTCCTACATTTTTTATTTTATTATTGTTTTTAACAAATTTCAAGGATGAAAAACGCATTTAAAGGGATCACCTTTTTAAGAGTTATTAAAAAGAGAAACTACAATAATTCTTTAAATATTCGTTTGGCTAGTAATAGCATATTTGTGTTGTTGATTATTTTTAATTATTTCAGTTTTTTGCTTTTTAAAAAAATCTGTTTCGAGATTAGTAATATTTTTACCAACTGGTATTAAAATCACAAGACGACGTATATTTTTAATAGATGGCATAAAAGTTAAATAGTTCACAAAGTTATTTTATATTTTCTCTAGACCACAAAATCCATTTAAACAGGACGGTAAAATAGTTAAAATGTATTAAAAGCCAAGTTTAAACTAATGTTTTTCTTGTTGCATACATTATTACACCTGCACTTTTTATCTCACAGCACAACATTGGCGGTTTCTGCTGTTTCACCTCTGAGCTGCACTTTTTTGCACCTTGTGAAATAAATAGCCAGATCACAAGTCCCCAAGGATCAGAGAGGTTTGGGGGAAGGGGATCCCAGTGGACATCTTTTAACCCTTTCACGACTAAGGGAAACATTTTTCCCCATTTTAAAATTGGTGATTGTCGTATTTAATTATAACCTTATCTGCATTTTTTATACAGAATGTCAAAATAGAACGTATGCCGAACGCAATTACGTAAACGGGAACGTTTAGAAAACAAAAACAGAACTGTCAGGACGCATAATATATGTACTATGTGCAATGTCCATCTTCGCCTCACTACCAAAAGAAATTGCTTCGCAGAATATCATAATTAGCACATCATTTTGTATAGTAATTTTATTTCATAATTTTGTATTATTTTAGTTAACATTTTGTTCTAATAAACCAATAAATAAAAGACATTGCATAATAAGCCAAACTATAATTTGTGTTACCTTTATAGTCCATTGGGAAAAATATTTCCCATAAAATTCCAAAAAAACTACACATTGTTACGTATTTTTCTTATGATTTTTATTTATTTTACGTCTAAACAAACTAAAATAAACAGTTACATACTAATATTTACTCTTAGAAACCTTATGGTCCTGAAAGGGTTAAGAGACAGAAATCTCCTGTCAAGGCCATCCAGCGCATTCTTTCCCATATATAGGTTATTGCTTTCTGACACAAGGGGACCAAAGCTTAACGTCCCATCTGACGGACGGCAGTGTTTCCAAACCCCAAAGTGTCTCCGTTCTCACCGAGAGCAGAATGGGAAATAGTGGAAATAAATCGCAACTGAAGCATAACTTGGGCTCGGAACAACTAGATGAGAAAGAAAAATATTTTTGAGACTGAGGACATCTTTCATGCTGCACAAGTTTAATCAGATTAACAGTAGAAGACAGTTATGTTATTTAAACCAATTCCCTCTTTTATATACAAGCGTACAGACTGATATATACAATATTTATAAAAAATAGTTGTTCTGATGAGAGAATCGGAAAAGATAAAAAATCTCTCCCTCTCTTGCAGTTATGTATGTTATACATCTTTCGAATTCTTGCGTCCTGAAAATATGTTATCGCTAAGCAGATTTGAATTACACTCTCGCTATTCGAGGGTGGTCACGTTCTTGAAAAACACCGTGAATACTAAAGCTCTGCAAATGGGAAGAAAAGGCAGTTCAGTTGTCAGATCATTATGAAAAAGTAGCGGAAGGATCAGGGCCCACACTGTGGTATTGCTAGATTGGATGGGAGGCATCCCCCGGTCACATTCTCTAAAAGTGGCGGCTTTTGAACAATTTTTAAAAGGTAATATTTTTAAATAACATGATGGTTATTAAGTCCAGGCAAGTACCCAGAGTTTAGTTTCGTAGGAGGGAGGTGGTTGTTTTATCTCTGAGTGTACTTTTTTTGCACACAGTGGGCTAAATGGCCATTTGTCGGTCACAAGGATCCCGAAGGCTCAGGAAGGTTGGGGGAGGGGACCCACTGGAACAGCTATTGAGATACAGATAGTAACCTGCCGTCAAGTCCATCCAGGGTATTTTCTGACGTGCACAGGGTATGACTTTCTAGTACACGAGGCCACGGCTTAAAGTCCCATCCGACGGATGGCGGTCTTTTCAAGTCCAGCGATGTCTCCTACTGACCGAGGGCAGGACGGGGAGTTTGTGAAGATAAATCGCAACGCTTGCCCAGCTGGGACTCGAATCTGGGAATTGCAGGTTACGAACCTGGCGCGCGCTTGGGGGTGGGGGGGGGGGGGGGTTACGAGCAAGAATTTTGTTTTGTAATGTCGGAGATTTACAATTTTTTTATATATATTTTTAATGTCGGACATAAAAACTTATGAGGCAAAAATTATACAAAGAATTGTTTTGGATTTCAAAGCAGTTAGATAAGTTTGAGATTTAGTATAAGACGACAGCATATTTTTTTCATGGGGGGGGGGCGTGGATGGGTCCGAACCCTCCCCCTACTCCTCTGGGTACTGAATACGTCCCTGGTTTTAAACTATGATGAAAAGACGTAAGAAGCACTAAGAAAATAATGGTCAGTCTGTTCAAAAACTTGTAGGCGTATTATTAATATTATATGTTTTATGCCTCTAATCAGGAGCTTGGGTTCAGAATTCAGTTCCAAAATCATCGATGCACTTTTTCTCACCGATTACTGGATGGAACCTAGCGGAGATAAATCTTAGCGAAGGAACAATTGGGACTCAAATATGGGAACTGCATAGCGAGCTTGGCACGCTACTGACTGCGCCAAAACCTGCCATAACAAAAACTAGATTGGATTGGGTTGTTTTACCTCTGAGCGGCACCTTTTTGCACACCATGGGCTAAATGGCCAGGTCACATGGACCCCGAAGGCTCAGAGAAGGTTGGGGGAGAGGACCCACTGGAACAGCTGTTGGGAGACATATGGTAGCCTCCCGTCAAGGCCATCCAGCGTGTTCTTTAACGTGCACAGGGTATGGCTCTCCCGCACACGGGGCCACGGCTTAACGTCCCATCCGACTGACAGCGGCCTTTCCAAGCCCATCGGTGTCCCCTACTGATCGTGGGCAGGGCGGGGAATTTTGCGGAGATAAATCTCAACGCTGACTCAGCTGGGACTCGAACCTGGGAACTACAGATTACGAGCCTGGCGCGCTACCGACTGAGCCACCCCCGCCCCATAAAACGTACGAAACCAGATTTTATTGTATGTTTTGAAATAATACTCATTTTTTAACTTTTAATTAATTTCTTTTTAATTTCTGACTTTTTGTTTTAACCTCAGAGCACACGATAGGCAAAATGGCCAGGGCCGATGAACGGTGGCAGTTCCAAGCCCATCGTTGTAACTTAGCGAGGTAAATGTAGGAGTAAGGGGAGATACACTTCAATGCTGGGACATTTCGAACTCGGACCCCAGAATTGCAGATTACGAGCCTGGCTCCTTACAGGGTGGCGCACTACTGATTCTGTTTAGAATCGGCTGACTCAGAACAACATTATTGGTCCTCCTAATTTTATTAATTTTTATATTTGATATGGGGTAAATGACAACTACTTAGTTTCGTAAAGGAAAAACATGGAGTACCTCTGTATTAAATATCTGATAAATGAGGTTTAGTGTACTCGCAAAAGCCAAAGTGGATTGTTTCATTTATGAGCTGCACTTTTTTTTGGCACACAATAACCTAAATGGCAAGGTCACAAGGATCCCAAGGTCTCGGAGAAGATAGACGCGTTAGACAGTTGTTAGGAGACAGATGGGAAACTCCTGTCAAGGTCATCCAGCGTGTTTCTTAGTGTGCATAGGGTAGGCTCTCCTGCAGACGGGGCTACGGCCATATGTCCCATCTGACGGACGATGGTCTTTTCAAGCCCATCTGTGTCCCCTTTTCGACCGAGTGCAGAATGAGGTTTAGAGTAGATAAAGCTCAAAGCTGTCCCAAATGGGACTTTAACCTGTCGCCCTACGGACTTTGCCAATACCGCCCCAAAAACCAAGTATTGAATGCTCAAAATCGATAGAAGCTTCAAGTCTCATTTTCCCTGTTTTTTTTTTTATCTTTCGTCGCAAAAATGCAAGAACAAATTTCCATTAAAATAAGACGAGTGCAATTACAGAGAAACTGAATTACCGGTTTAATAAACACCGTCGAAATATACCGGAAAATAGCACAATCTACTGATAACAACCATCTATTGTTATTGCTTGATATCCTCACTTCTACAACTGCGTACGTGTAGGTAAAAAAAGAGACCAGAAAATCTTCCAATCCACCAATAAAGTGACAATACGACCAGCCCACTTATGTTTGAGAGGGGCGGGGGTGGCTCAGTCGGTAGCGCGCCAGGCTCGTAATCTGTAGTTCCCAGGTTCGAGTCCCAGCTGGGTCAGCGTTGGGATTTATCCCCGCAAAATTCCCCGCCCTGCCCACAGTCAGTAGGGGACACCGATGGGCTTGGAAAGGCCGCCGTCCGTCGGATGGGACGTTAAGCCGTGGTTCCGTGTGCGGGAGAGCCATACCCTGTGCACGTTAAAGAACACGCTGGATGGTCTTGACGGGAGGCTACCATCTGTCTCCCAACAGCTGTTCCAGTGGGTCCCCTCCCCCAACCTTCTCTGAGCCTTCGGGGTCCATGTGACCTGGCCATTTAGCCCATGGTGTGCAAAAAAGTGCCGCTCAGATGTAAAACAACCCAACCTATGTTTGAGATCTAACTGAATGGCAGCAAGTCTGTCCTTCACGTTCCTGACATTGATTATTTACTGAGTTCGTTGTTTGGCTCTGAAACATGTGGTCACTTGGCAAAGGATACTTTATATTAAATTACACTTCAGCTGCCTGCCTTCTCCATTTACAAGGCACCCCTCTTATGTGATCATTAGGAAACGGACAAAAGATTTCTTTTTAGTGTATTAACATTACGTAATTCATACGCAAACTGCGTCATTCAGCTACGTCATTCAGTAATTAAGTCACAGAGCAACTCCCTTTGTTATTCCGCAAGTCTTGTAAAAGCTCAGTTCGAAATTAAATTTTTTTTCCAATATTTACAATTAATATTCTGAATTATGAACGACATGGTGGTTATATATAACAACTGAAAGCACATTTTAATTCTTAGAATGTGAGTGGGGGGTTGGGTTGTTTTACCTCTGAGCGGCACTTTTTTGCACACAATGGGCTAAATGGCCAGGTCACATGAACCCCGAAAGCTCAGAGAAGGTTGGGGAAGGGAACCCACTGGAGAAGCTGTTGGGAGACAGATGGTGGCCTCCCGTCAAAGCCATCCAGCGTGTTCTTTAACGTGCATAGGGTATGGCTCTCCCGCCCACGGGGCAACGGCTTAACGTCCCATCCGACGGACGGTGGCCTTTCCAAGCCCATCGATGTACCCTACTGACCGTAGGCAGGGCGGGAAATTTTGAGGAGATAAATCTCAACGCTGACCCAGCTGAGACTCGAACCTGGAAACTACAGATTACGAAACTGGCGCGCTGCTGACTGAGCAACCCCCACCCCGAGGGGGGGGGGGGGGGTGAATGGTTCGTTCAATCGGTAGATGCACTATTGTCATCTAATGTCCCCACTATGCCTGATTTGAGATTTTTTTCGCTAACCCACTCTTTGCCCTCTGTGAGGAGACAATGGCTGGAAGAATGCTATCTGTCAAAGAGGACATTAAGACGTGGTACTGTGTGCAGAATTTGGGTTGTTTCACCTCTGAGCTACAGTTTTTTGCACATAATGGGCTAAATGGTCTCACAAGACCCAAATACTCAGAGGATGTGTGGGGAAGGTAACCCAATGGACAGCTTTAAGACAGATGGAAACCGCTCCTCAAGCCAACTAGTGTGGTCTTTACCATGCATTGTGAGTGTATCGCTCTCCTGCATGCGGGACCACGACTTAATTTCTCATCCGACGGAGGGTAGCCTTTCTAAGACCATCGGTGTCCTCTTTCTTCCACAGGAGAGGGTGAGATATTGGCGGAGATAAATCTCTACGTTGGTACAGTTGCGATTCGAATCTGGGAACTACAGATTGCGAGCAACCGAGCGGGTCAAAACCCGTCCCCTGTGTGCATGAGAATCATGCTCTGTGCCTGTTAAAGAACGCACTGGGTGGCCTTAGTGGGAGGTTTCCACCTGTCTCCTAAAAATCGCAAACGCATAAGAATTATGGTCTAAAGAGTTTCATAGAATGAAATAGTCTACCTTTACAGCATTGTGGATAGTGTGTATTCGCGATAAAAGCAAATACACTGCGTAAAAAAATGTTCGCCATTATAGAGGATATATGACATAAAAAATGTTGCGAAACATTTATGCAATATTCATGCCACTATCATCGCTGTATTTTGCCTAATACAGGGTACAGGGGGGGGGGGTCTCTTAAGCCGGGTGGGATCAGAACCCAATACCTTCTAATCAGTAGCGTACTTTGAACACAGTTTGTGCGGAGGGGGGGGGGGAGAAGGTCGATTTGTTTTATTATAATATTAAAACATAAGTAATGAATAGGTAAATATGAGAAAAGGAGAACTAATAAATAAACAAAAACCAGTGGTATATTTTGCATCAGTGCTTAATAGTAACTAAATGTTTCAAAAGCATAAAAGAATAATTTTTGAAACGTATAGATTTGGGTGGGTGGTGTCAAAAACTCAGACTCAAATCTCACCCTCAAAAATACGCCACTACTCCTGATAACATACCAGATGCTCCGATCTTTGAGCTACCGGCAGCTGATCAAGATTTCCCCTTTTGTTTCCCGGTAGCTCAGCGATGAGACGACCTCGCTTGTATGTTATCAGCAGGTCGTGGGTTCTGGCCCCACCCAGTTCAACATAATTTTTCCCCTATACCCAATATTAGCAGAATGGCTTGAATATAAACCATTAGATCGCTGTGAATACAAAAGAACATTGAGAAACATTGTTTCTACCAAACAGAGTAGCACATAAACATTGTGGATCTCAATGTAAAGCGTCGTGGGGGATTTTAATGCTAAAAGTCTACATCTCTACTTGAGTTTGTATTTAGTGATCATCGGTTGTATACGTTTTCATTAAGCCGTATACTTTGAATCGAATACGATAGAATCCTGATTATCAGAATTGAAAAGTGCTTAAGATAATTCGAGATAGTAAAAAAATTAGATAAAATATGGCAAAATATAAAAATGTTTGTATATATGCATAAAAAAGGGGTTTATAAATTAATTTGTAATTTCCACATAAACTGCAAAAAGTTGGGTTGGTTGTTTTACCTCTGAGCGGCACTTTTTTGCACACCATGGGCTAAATGGCCAGGTCACATGGACCCCGAAGGCTCAGAGAAGGTTGGGGGAGGGGACCCACTGGAACAGCTGTTGGGAGACAGATGGTAGCCTCCCGTCAAGGCCATCCAGCGTGTTCTTTAACGTGCACAGGGTATGGCTCTCCCGCACACGGGGCCACGGCTTAACGTCCCATCCGACGGACGGCGGCCTTTCCAAGCCCATCGGTGTCCTCTACTGACCGTGGGTAGGGCGGGGAATTTTTGCGGAGATAAATCTCAACACTGACCCAGCTGGGACTCGAACTTGGGAACTACAGATTACGAGCCTGGCGCGCTACCGACTGAGCCACCCCCGCCCCAAACTTCAAAAAGATTCAGTAGTAAAGAATCATAGGATATGTCCTGTAGACATGGAACTCATTTTAAAACGTAGACCACAGAATTAACTTTAAAAATAATCAGATTTTTTTTTTCGTAGAATTATACTTTTTTTGCAGGATATCAAGAGTTTTAGATTACTGTATATAAAGTAATCCTTTGAGATTCAGTTGAGTTTATACCTGCACAGGGTCTTCATAGGCAGTTGTCGAGATTGGTTATAGTTTTAACTCTATCCGTTCAGGTCACCCATCTTTTTGATTTTTAAAAAGAATTTTTTTTATGAAATACGTAGGATCGATCTGACTGATTCTGGCAATTTATGCAGTTTTCCTAGCGTCGAACTAATCGATCCTGAAACTCTAAGGGTTAAAATATTAGGAGCATTATTGAATCACTGTTCTTTAAGAAATTTAAGGATAATTTAAATATGAAATTAATGAAATAAGGATAATTGTTGCTATACTCTAGAGTTTGATTTTATTACCTAAGATAGAAAAAAGAAGTTCGGATAATCGAAATTTGTATAACTGAGGTACTAATGCATTTAAAATTAAAAAAATAAATAAATACCCCCTCAAGCAGCTGCTTGCCACAGAGGTCTGACAGGAGCCTGTCAATTTATATGCCAAAGTAAAAGGTCTGAGAGGATCGCAGGACCTCAGCAGAAAACAACACATCTCTTGCCTTACTCCATGCTTTACCCGAGGTTCGAACCCAGGTCCCTTAGATCACTAGCTAAGAGCGCTAACAACTCGGCCACGGGATAAAACAACAGTGGAAATAAAATAAGGCCCAAAATTCCAGATTACTGCGGGACTCATTCGGTAGTGTGCCAGGCTCGTAATCTGTAATTCCCATGGTTCAAGTCCCACCTGGGCCAGTGTTGAGATTTATATCCGTAAAGCTTCCCTTCCTACCCCGGTCAGTATGATGTCCCTAAGGGCTTGGAAATGCCACCGTCCATCGGATGTGATCTTAAGCCGTGGGCAGTATGCTGGAGACAGTCACACCCTGTGCACATTAAAGAACACGCTAGATGGCGTTGACGGGAGGCTATCATCTGTCTCCTAACAGCTGTCTAGTGGGTACTCTCCTCCCAACAGGTCCATGTGACCTGACCATTTAGCCCATTGTGTTCAAAACAGAGGTAAAACAACCCAATTCGGATAACTTAAGATCTACTGATTCAGAATTCGATTTCATTAAGGCAGTTTAAAATGTTTATCTAACTATCGCGTTTTCCCAATTTCGTGTAACTGAACCTTACTCAAGTATCTCCAGCGGTTAATGGCATTGGAGCTTAAATTTCATTAAGAAAATTTCAAGAAATGCGAAAGAAAAAATCCCGGCAACATCATCTAGCTCTCCGTATCCGTGTGAAGCAGCTTTGTTATTTTCATTCTTTCATCACCCTCATCCATCCCGCTGTGTGCTGCACAGCTCAGCCACGAACACTGACAAATAGCCGAGTGCACTTCCTACATTCTGATGCAGTAGTGGACAAACAAGTTCTTGTTTCCTGGGTTGAGAGGCGTTTAGCGCGCAACGCAGCAACTCAGCAGTACCGAGAAATGACAGATGTTGGAATTTGATGCCGGCTTAAACGCTTTCACTCACGTAATACGACTTTTCGATTCTGACGTCATCTGTAGCGTGTTAATCTCCAAACATTTTTGGGAATTTGAAACCGAAATATGCATTTTGGTGTTTAAGAAATTCACGTAAATCATAGAAAACTGTTGGCATTCAATCATAAATTAGGAATTTATTAAATTTGTCTAATCTTTAATTAGTAGCCGAAATAACATTTGAAATGTTTTTACTTATACAGTCAGTCACGGATAACCAAAGATCGAGTTTGAAACAAAATTATTCAAAACGTGATAGAAAATGGATTTAATGTAAACTTATTTGCTTAAATGCCGTCCCGTGACCGAGTGGTTAGCGCGCTTGGCTACTGATCTATGGGACCTGGGTTCGAGCCCCGGGTAAGGCATGGATGTTCGTGTTGTTTTTCTGCTGAGGTCCTGCCATCCTCTCAGACCTTCTACTCTGGCATATAAACTGACAGGCTCCTGTCAGACCTCTGTGGCAAGCAGCTGCTTGAGGGGCTATTTATTTTTTTTTATATTTGCTTAAAATTTCATTTAGTATTTAGGACCACTGCAGACGTCATCCCAAAGTGGGGGAGGGGAGTCAGTTGGTAGCGCGCCAGGCTCGTAATCTCTAGTTCCCAAGTTCAAATCCAGTCTCTGTCACCGTTGAGGTTTATCTCCGCAAAAATTCCCCAGCCTGCCTTCTGTCAGTAAGGGAGACCAATGGACTTGGAAAGGCCGCCGTCCGTCGGATGGGACGTTAAGCTATGGCACCGTGGGCGGGAGAGCCATACCCTGTGCACGTTAAAGAACACATTGGATGGTCTTGACGGGAGACCTGCCTCCTAACAGCTGTCTAGTGAGTCTCCTTCCCCCAACCTTTTCTGAGCCCTCGAGGTTCTTATGACCTGGGTATTCAGCCCGTTGTGTGCAACAAAAAGGGATACTGAGAGATAAAAACAACCCATCCAAAAGTGTAAAAATAATAAAGGTACAATATTTACTAAGTATTTAATCACTATTAAGCTGTTTAAGTAACAGAATAAAAATGGATGCAGAGAAAAAATTATCTTGAGCATTGTGGGATTTGAACCCACGACCTCCAGATGACATTTCATGCTGCACGTCATCAGAAAGCATGCATTTTCTTTACATCTGCGTGTTTAATAGTACACTAGTTTCGCTTGGGGTCACTAATTATAGAAATAATTTGGACTTTAGAAATTTGAGCTAAAACACATTAAATAAGGTTGGGTTGTTTTACCTCTGAGCGGCACTTTTTTGCACACCATGGGCTAAATGGCCAGGTCACATGGACCCCGAAGGCTCAGAGAAGGTTGGGGGAGGGGACCCACTGGAACAGCTGTTGGGAGACAGATGGTAGCCTCCCGTCAATGCCATCCAGCGTGTTCTTTAACGTGCACAGGGTATGACTCTCCCGCACACGGGGCCACGGCTTAACGTCCCATCCGACGGACGGCGGCCTTTCCAAGCCCATCGGTGTCCCCTGCTGACCGTGGACAGGGCGGGGAATTTTTCGGAGATAAATCTCAACGCTGACCCAGCTGGGACTCGAACCTGGGAACTACAGATTACGAGCCTGGCGCGCTACCGACTGAGCCACCCCCGCCCCCAGTGTATCACAAGACAAAGCTGTTTAATTTTGGTCCGTTGGTAGAAAGTACAAAAACGCTTGTAAGAAGTTAGAAACTGCCCTCCTCCGACCATGGCATTTCTTTTACTTTGGAATTATGAGGACAGCTTTGAACATAATGGTTAATGATATACAATCAGCATGCATTTAATCTCTTCACAAAACTATAAATTTTAATTCTGCGAACATGATTCCTTTTGCTAAATTGAAGAAATTTCTCGACACTTTTATTCAACTGTCAAGGAAAGTATCACTCTTAATTTAACGTCGATATGAATTATAGGGGATAAAATTATCTTGAACCGGGTAGGATACGAACCCACGGTCTCCTGATAACATGTTATCAGGAAGTGGGTGGGGGTTCGTGTCCCACCTGGTTTAAGACAATATTTCTTCTAAAATTGATATCGACGTTACACTAAAAGTGATATTCCACTTCCATTTAGTTTTTCACACAAACACATTTTTTTTGGATAACATTTGAATTGATTATTGCAACTCAGAGTTGGAATTCATTTTGACCATATTGTGCAGAAGATTCAGACACGAAAAAAAAACACTGCTGCCGTATTTTCGTTAAGCAACACGGGCTTCGATTATCGGTTTAATTGATTGCAGCTAATCGTGTTGCTAAGGGTGGCCAGTGCCTCAATTGCTACAATGAACTAGGAGCAATAAGAAAGTGCATGCAAGTATTCGCCACACACACGCAATGCCAAATGTTTAAAATATCTGAAAATGATAGTAACGTTCAAACTAAAATGTAACCCATATTTTAAAACTTTATAATGTCAATGATATTTCAAACAGCATAAATAAAAAATTCAATTCAAGACACAAATGATAAAAAATATTAAATGAACTTGTTCATTTTTTTTCGGGCAGTGTCCAATTAATGAGCCCTCTTTGCAGAGCATCACTGTCATTTTAATCGGTTTAGCGGTAAAAGCATAAACAAAGATTTGCAAGGTTTCCCGAGTTGCTTATCAATTATGCCACAATCAATATTTTCTCTGAGCTGCGCCTGCTCACCATTCTACGCGGGGAAGTCTCCTTTAGAATTCGAAAATGATAGCCCTGAGCACGAAAAATTTCCTGTCCACACTCCGTAAAATTTGTAGAGAGCATTGGTCATAATTGAAATTTCTGCGGCTTCTCTGTGCTCTCTTTAAATTAGAAAAGGGTTAGGTTGTTTTACCTCTGAGCGGCACTTTTTTTGTACACCATGGGCTATATAATGGCAAGGTCACATGGACCCCGATGGCTCAGAGAAGGTTGAGGGAGGGGACCCACTGTTGGGAGATAGATGGTAGCTTCCCGTCAAGGCCATCCAGCGTGTTCTTTAACGTGCACAGGGTATGGCTCTCCCGCACACGGGGCCATGCCTTAACGTCTCATCCGAAGGACGGCGGCCTTTCCAAGCCCATCGGTGTCCCCTACTGACCGTGGGCAGGGCGGGGAATTTTGGGGAGATAAATCTCAAAGCTGACCCAGCTGGGACTCAAACCTGGGAACTACAGATTACGAGCCTGGCGCGCTACCGACTGAGCCACCCCCGCCCCATTAGAAAAGAGGAGAACGATAAATTTGGGGAAGCTGTCATCCCTCGGGTGAAACGTTAAATCACGATTTTGTATGAAGAGCAGTCGATTTTTAAAGACAAAACTCGGTTGCCAATGCTTAACCACAGGAATTTTAGAAGATTGCTTTCGAATGTTTTCGCGGTGGGTTCAATTTTTAAGAGGGAAATGCGATTTTTAAGAAGATGGATTCAAGTATTTAAGGTGAATTAAAATATTTATAGTTGGTTCGCTCGAGTATTTACAAGTTCGCTCGAGTATTTAAAAACTATTTAAAGGGTATCTATTCAAGTATTCAAGAAGATAAAGCATTTGCAGAGGGGAACTAAAATTTTTAAGATAGTACTTTTGATATCTTGAAGAAGGTGTGTGTTCGATTCCTTCTGGGGATATGTCAAAATTTCATAGGAGTTGTACTGCAGGATGAAAATAACTAATTGATAGTACTACTTATAGACTAGTTGATAACGAGGAGATTTAGCGAATTGGGTTGCCTACCCTTACCTTTGCATCAGTTGTTTTATGTATAATGGGGAAGAGAAGAATGACCTTTTCAGAAGAGCGACATCTTCGCTAGTAAACAGCCCTTTCTACAAAAAGGCGAATATTATTGTTTAATATATAATGCTATATTTTCTTAATTTTTAAGATAACCAAATACAATTTTTTGGATCTTTTAATATGCAGCTCTTTGTTGTAATTTTCGTACTATGTCATTTAGAGCACTTTTTTTTTTCAGATTCTGGTTGAGGACCATTGGGACCTGCGAAATCCCACTTTTAAACGTAAACTATGAAAATTTGTTGTAATTCATTTACGTATATCTTTGGAAATTTGAGGAACAACTTAATTTCTTCAATTTTGGAGGGAGAAAAATCGGAGGTAAGAAGAGATCTAAATATTCTATCTTCTAGTACACATTCAAAAACAAAATACATTGTAGAAGTATTTTACAACACGCCATTTTCTTTTCAAATGGCATGGCAGTTGTAGCAATTTCTGAAAAAAATATATATAGCGGAACGGCATTCTGGTCAGCTGTGGTTCAATCTAATCACTTAGTTGGAATTTCATGGCTGATTCTGCGAACCTTCTGAATTTCAAATTTCTTTACAATAATTACTTATCAGTGACCTAGGTTTTTATGTTGTTTTACTTCCGAACTGCACTTTTGCTCACACAGTGGGCTAAATAGCTAGGCCAAAAAGACCCCAAAAGCTCAGAGAAGGCTGGGGAAGGAGATTAATTGGACAGCTGTAAGCAACTGATGGACGCTTCCCATCAAGGCTATCCAGCGTGTTCTTTAACGTGCATAGGGAATGGCTCTTCTGTACACAAGTCACGGCTTTACGACCCCCATCCAATAGACGGCGGCCTTTCCAAACCTCTCGGTGTCCCTTTTCTCACTTAGGGTGAGGAGGAGGTGGGGAGAGACGAAATAAATCTGAAAGCTGGCACAGATGAAATTCGGACACAGTACCTACTGAGAACAGATATGACATAGGCAGTCTTTCACACTACACAACAAGTGGTCAATAACCAATAAACAAAATTTGTTTACTTTGATATTAAAATAAATACCTTTGATAAACAATACTGTATTATAAACGGTGTTTTCCATCTTACTCTCTAGCATGTATTTCATTCAGCCATCAAGTTCACCGGCTACGACAATAATCTGCTAAAGGTAATCGCTCAGAAAGAATCAAAACTTAAGCTTTTACATAAAGTTTTCAGAAGATTCTGCTACCCATTAGTGTAAACTCCCACTATAAAACATTTGATTTAAAACTTGTGTTACTTTTGTCTCAGTGCCATTAAAAAACTTTTAAACAGCAGTTTCCAATATGTAAATTTGTTTTTAAAACGTCAACATTACCAAAACAAAAAAGAGCGCTTTAACAAAGTTAAACCGATTAATTCCACTAAACAGTTCCTAAAAAAATAACTTTTGTCACCTCATAAATAACTTATTTCAAATATCCGTAATTTAACATTTGAATTAAGCAATACAACCTTTCAAATAAATATATTCTAAAGTTCTAAAAACATATACAGATCCTGAAATAACAGCATATTTTAGGTTCATAGAAACATACAAATTTCGAATTATCGATATAGTTTCTGACTAGTCCAATAAATTATTAAATATCTATCAGTCTTACTCAACATGACAACAATTTAGGTTTCATAAAAGTATAGTTGAAAAGAAAATATTACCTTCTCGTACCACGGTCGTTTCCTAGCTGTAACAACAGTCCCTAGTAACAGAAGAATTACGGCAGTTGTATTGACTTTGACATGTTGTCCTATAAAAGGCATCGTGTCCTCCTTTCTGATCTGATCCAACGACACTTAAAGGAAAAGTTTACGCCAACCTTAAAGGAAAGCTCGTGACAAGTTCATCAAATCATTTTTTCTAAATATTGAAATGAACAAACCATGTTAAAAACTCACACTAAAGATATTAGACTTATTTAAATTCCCATATATCAGAAACTGTAGGAAAATTTTCAACTTGAAATAAGGGTAAAGCGACCGATATGCCAAAGACACGTCCGTATTAGTAACAACCACGGTAAGCTAGCGTTGGTTGAGATGCCGCCGCCGCGGCAACAGTCGTTCAAGTGGGACGCCATCGCGTGTAGTCCTGAGGGTGGGAAGTTCCTGGCCCACGTGTTCGTTGCGAGGCATTGCTGCCAGTGGTTGTAGCAGAGGTGATTACGCGCCACTAAAACGAGACTTGTGGCTAGTTTTCAGGAGAACCACTCCTCCGTGCTTGTAAAGGAACAACCGGGATGCATATATCTCCCGTCATTAAGAAGTCTAATTCTCGGCTACGTTTCCTTACAGAGCGTGTATTAGTGAAGGCTACTCAGTTCGTTTAATGCTGCTCCAGATGCAGAAGGTCTGCGGGGTTCTGTAAAAACTGGATTGACCACTTGAAATGCACTGCTGAGGCTGCTTAAGAGGCAAGACGAATACGAAGCAGTTTGTAGCCATATGACTAAGGTATTTAGTTTTATGTATGCAGAGAAGTCAATAATCAGGTATGAAGGCCATTAGAAACCAAAAAAAAAAATACAGACAGCCGTAGTATGGTTTTGTTACTTAAAGAACGTCAATCTTAGATAGAAGGTTGTGAAATATTGATGGAAAATTTAGTTCAGCAGTTTCCAACATTGGAGTTTGGGACCGATTCTGATGGTGTCGCGATGTATCTTAGATATTCTAAAATTCTACAATATTAAACAGCTGTCGTCAATTAATTTTTTAGAAAAACTTAATTATATGGCCTTCATTCGGTTCCTAAAACTGGCATGAACAGGACAACAAAAGATATTTTCATTTAGACGGATGCCGGGTCAGCTGATTGAAACTGAGCGGATTAATAACTACTCATACTGGAGAAGAGAAACGGATTTGTTAACAAAGGTTTCTAAATAGCCAAAGGTAAAACGAGCAGAGTATATTCACGACGAAAGGAAGTTTTCGACTTTTCTAAACGATTGGAGAGGTGGGGAAGGTTCGTGACAGAAGATGGAGTCATGACGATCTCGAAGACAAGTTTTGGGGTTATGACATTTTCAGTGAGATGTTGGTAAAATGACGATCTCGAAGAGAGAGTTTGGGCGTTGTGACCTTTTCAGAGACATGTTGGAGTCGTGATGATCTCGAAGAACATATATTGGAGTCGTGACAAATCTCGAAGAATAGATATTAGGGTTGTGATCTTTTCAGTGACATGCTGGAGTCGTGACGATCTCGAATTACAGATATTGGGTTGATTTTTTCAGAGACATGATGGAATCGTGACGATCTCGAAGACCAGTATTGGAGTTGTGACCTTTTCAACAACTTGTTGGAGTGGTGGCGATTTCCAAAAACAGATATTGGGGTTGTGACCTTTTCAGTGACATCTTGTAGTCATGACAAGTCGTTGTCTTAGTATCTAGAGACGATATTGAGATTATTGATAGTATTCATGACCGATATTGGGCCAGAACCCTAAAACAGGTTGTAAACCGTTGGTTTAGATTATTACATTATGATTAGAGAAGTTAAAATTAAAGGTGTTGGCTAAAGAGACAGAATTAACCTAATCACTTTGGTTTTCGAGGTGAAGATATTGAAGATACAAATTTGGACAAAAAATACAACAAAAATTATTATTTTTTATATTAAATTTTCAGAAATAAATTAAAAAACACATATCTGTTTTTAATACAAATAATCGAAGTATTATTTGAAAAATAACGGAGAACGGAAAATATAGATTAAAAAAAATTGCCTTTTCTCAAAAGCCAGTTGGGTACGGAGTAAAACTGTTTCTAAGCATACGATGAATGTAAATGGCCAAGAAAAAATATTGGCCTTTTGAAAAAGAAAACGTAGTGAGTTCCATGTCTTTGAAGAGAAATGGCTGATTTAGGGGCAAGGTTGAAGGAGATTAGGAAGCGGACGGGAGGACCACCCAACGCCCAAAGCTAAAAGGCAAGGATATTACTGATCACTTGGATAATCCGGTTTGTTTGCTATGATCAGTTACTGGGGTTGTGCTTGTTACTGGGCTATCACGCTCGTCTTAAAACGCTGAAAAAATTATGGCTCAGACTCTTAAAATTACATTTCAGTGAATGATTTGTTATAAAGGTGTTTAGACTCCTTTCAATTAAACTTGGAATTAAATTATTATAATTAGTAACGCTGCTCATAAGTGTTTCGGTATCCAGACACGTTACCGGCAATGTATGAAAAGCCGGCATTCTATAGAATACCCGGCGTTTTTAGGCAATGTATGAAATATGAGAATTATTACATACTTTCCCTAGGCATTATATAGAATGACAAATACTATTTCGGCAAAGTATGAAAAAGGCTTTTATTGAAAAGATACATGTGAAAATGTAAGAAATACAAAATATAAGATACGGGATTTTTCTACAAAAAGAGAAAAATACCATTGCTGAACTATCGCCAGAAATATTAACATCATAACCTGTAATGAATCTGTCGTCCGCATTGTAAAAAACGCCCCAAATAAGGTAAAGCCAAGTGAGACCGAATCAGTAAAGTGTTGAATATTCGAAGTTTGCAATTCGAGTTAGGATACTCGTATTTCACTTTACTACTTGTCAAATCTATTTCAGTGGAGTTCCGAGATGCTTGTGATATGTCGTTTTTTGATGACTTTTTTTAATCTGTTTTTTTTACCTTAACTCTCTTTCTATGGAAGCTAGGGTTCTCAACCTTTGGGATCCCTATTGAGGCAACCTTCTTTTACACTCTTACAACGCTAGGGGGCGCTTTTCCGAATGGAAGGGTGTCTTTTTGGTGTCCAAAGTGACCAACTACGGCGCTCTTTTTTACTGAAACTAGGGACTGGCGGATCTGGCAATCAGGGCCTATAGGGGACCCAGGGGAACATTTACTGGTCAATTCGAATTGGACTGAGTGCTCTGGCTCTCTGTTTGAGGTGAGCGTCGAGAGTCACGTGACTCGCATTGCGACATTAAATATCACTGCCGGGAGTATTTTATACTTTGCCGATTTGCCTTTTGGCATTCTATAGAATGCCTAGGAAATGTGTGAAATATGAATCGTTTCATACATTGCCGGCTAGTTTTAGGCATTATGTACAGTGCCTAGGCATTCTATAGAATGCCGGATTTCAAACTTTGCCGGTGACATCCATAATTCTAAACATTAACGAAAATTATTGAGAATCCGGATTTGGATAAATTTTAACAACATCTTTAATATATCTCCGGTGATATTTTTTGGCAAGAAAGATTATTTTCAATGTTAAGAAGCTTTTAATGAGGGCTTCCATTTATATAAACTGGAACTTTACCAGTACTCTGGAAATATAGTGTATATTGATTATCGTGTTTAGCTTGCTTTCCAATACTAATCTTTCTCTTTTCCAAATCTAATCTTTCTGAACTCTAATCTTCTCTTTCAGATTTATGCATTATACAAACAATGAAGTTTCTGTAATGCACCAAAAGAAGCGTTATAATGCAAAATCATATCTGTAAAAAAAAACGAATATAATTAAAGCAGTGTCCGGGTTGATGGTCGGTCGGACGCGAACCTAGGCACCAGCGACGATACTTCTCTTTCTTCTGTAGGGGCGGGGGTGGCTCAGTCGGTAGCGCTCCAGGCTCGTAATCTGTAGTTCCCAGGTTCGGGTCCCAGCTGAGTCAGCGTTGAGATCTATCTCCGCAAATTTCCCGCCCTGCCCACGGTCAGTAGGGGACCCCGATGGGCTTGGAAAGGTCGCCGTCAGTTGGATGGGACATTAAGCCGTGGTTCCGTGTGCGGGAGAGTCATACCTTGTGTCCGTTAAAGAACACGGTGGGTGGCCTTGACGGGAGGCTACCATCTGTCTCCCAACAGCTGTTCCAGTGGGTCCCCTCCCCCCAAAAAACGAGGTCCAACTTTCTCTGAGCCTTCGAGGTCCTTGTGATCTGGCCATTTAGCCCATGGTATGCAAAAAAGTGCCGCTCAGAGATAAAACAACCCAACTCTATCTATTACAATATGCTGACTGAACTGATGAACTCTTAGCAGATTCAACTATTGTTGTTGGAAGCAAAACTGTCGTTATTGGCGAGAATATTATTACCACACAACTGCTGACACAAATTTATCTGCTTTATTTTTAACCGATTTAGGCCTCGTGTAATTTTCTAAATATTTGATCGACAAGTTCCAAATTTCGGACGCGGATTCTATTTCACCCTCTGTTGAGTTAGAAATTCTAGCTTTGATAAAACTCGAGTTCAAGTTTAAAACTGCTTTTATTTTTTCATTTCATTTGAGAGAGGTCCAAACGTTCCATTGATTTCTCAATGGGGAACTTGTTGCATTAAAACTTCAAATCCATACTTATAATAGAACCCGATTTCGAAACCTGTTTCTGACCTGTTTCTCATCCGTGACTGTGTTTAATGCAAATTTCGTGTTCATATTTTAACTCAGCGTCGTTTTTTATATAAAAAACTGACTTTTATTATTTATTGTCAATTATCGCACAAGATATGCCGATTTTTGCATTTGTTGCTTAACTTTTGAGCTCCAGTGTACTTTAGCAGCCTGTCCCGAATTTCCATGAGGTTTCGTTGTACTATCCCATGTTTATTAAAACATTAAATCTCTCTCTCTGATAGAACTCGAGTTATAAACTGCTTTTATTTTTTTCTCTTCAAGCACCCGTGGGATTTCAACGGGAAATTTGTGTAGAACCACGAGATCTGCTCTCCGTTATTTTTTCATTGCGTTCCGCGTCGACATTTATGATTATGTAAAGTGGTCATTGGTGAAAAAAATATCATTCACAACTGGCTTGATTTTTATCGCGTTGAAATAAAAAATCGAGAAGACTAAAAGAGAAGATAAAATAAACGTCTTTATGAAGGAGAAATCTAGATTTTTCTCATCAAAAAGAAATCCTTTTTAAAGAACAATTAATCTGATATTTGTGTCAGTGGTTCCTGCCTGACCTGCAGTTTCCAAATGGTCGCCTTCTCGATTCATTTTCTGAGCCTTTGGGATTTCTGGGACGAAAATCCGTGGCTCCGTGTGCAGGAGAGCCACACCCTGTGCACTTAAAAAAGATGGTCTTGATGTGAGGCTTCCATTTGTCTCCAAAAGCTGTCCAGTAGGTTTCCCTCTTTAACCTTCTCCGAGTCCTTGTGACCTGGTCGTTTAGCCCATTCTATGCCCAAAAGTGCAGCTCAGAATCATCCGAACTCTTTGGGTTTTCGTGACTTTGCTATTTGTTCCATAATACGGCAGAAACCAATGCACCTTTGCGCCGTCTCGCGGCCGAATGGTTAGGGCGCGTGGCTACTGATCGAAGGGACCTGGTTTTCGACCCCCGGGCAAGTCATGGACGTTTATGTTTTCTTTCAGCTAAGGTTTCGCCTTCCTCACAGATCTTTTCCTTGGCGTATTAAAAAAATAGACTCTTGTCAGAATTCTGTGGCTAGCAGCTGCTTGAGGGGATATTTAATAATGCAACCTTCTTTGAGGCATATAGCCTGGCTATATGCCTCAAAGAAGAATAGTTGCATCTTGTCTGAATGCAACATCTATCTGAATAGTTGCATCTATGCCTCAAAGATCGCTATTTAAGAAAGAAAAAAAACACTTGTATGTTTTTATAATTGAAATCGTGAAATATTAAAAAGTTTAGATCTTTTTTTAAAGGGTACATGAAAATAGATTCCTTTTTGTATGCAGACATGTTTCAACATAATTATTTACAGGGAAGTTATTTCCATTAGACCGAGGTAGATAGCTCCCAAAACGACAATTGAGCTTATTATATTCCTTTTGTGGATAATATCCTGGAATAGGAAACTACAACTAGTAAATAATAACATGAAACGTATTCTACAAAGACTGAATGAAGTATACAATATTTTGATTAAAATTAAGTAAAAATGCATTGTTTTAGAGTCCTCTAATTGGTACTCGGATACCAGAAAAACTGTTTATGTGTGCTTACATGCTGGGCAGTGATTTTTTTACCATAAATTAAAAAAAAATTGTATTCAGAATTACTGTACTCAAAAATAGGACAAAAAATAACGTAAAACAAATGCAATTCCGCATTAAACTCGCAAGTTTATACATCTATTTAGCGACATTTTTAATGGACATGCTAAACATTAATAATTAAACCACGGAATAGGTAGGAGGGAGGGCGTTTATAATTGTTTGCATAGAGTGCATAAAACTTCTTATAGCGGCTCCAGATATCTGAAAAGCTAATTAATAGCCTTGAAAAAACAACCAGAAGGAAATTTACTTTCGATTTAGATCGAGGTCGATGCGTTGAGATCAAATGGTCAAATAGTAGGTCAATGGCCTAGGAACGGGGAGAACAAACGGAGCTCATTTCCTGTTTCTGTTCTCCACACTTTTCTGCCTGCTCTTCAGGTCTGTGAAAAAAACGCAAAGAAATCGACAGAAAGGAACAGAAGTAACATGAAAGTTAGAATATTCCAAACAAATTTCTCAAAACCAGATTATAAATACGCCAACGGAATATTCATGTCTTTCGTGGATAATGGGTTAGGTTGGGTTGTTTTACCTCTGAGCCGCACTTTTTTGCACACCATGGGCTAAATGGCAGGTCACAAGGACCCCGAAGGCTCAGAGAAGGTTGTGGGAGGGGATCCACTGGAACAGCTGTTGGAAGACAGATGGTAGCCTCCCGTCAAGGCCATCCAGTGTGTTCTTTAACGTGCGCAGAGTATGGCTCTTCCGCACACAGACCCATGGCTTAACGTCCCATCTGACGGACCGCTGCCTTTCCAAGCCCATAGGTGTCCCTTACTGGCCGTGGGCAGGGCGGGGAGTTTTGCGGAGATAAGTCTCAACGCTGACCCAGCTGTTCGTGGATAATAATAGATATACTGAAAGGTTTATGTTTTTTTTTTTCAGTTCAAAAGTAATTTTATCTCACTAAAATTTGGTAGTTTCAGCATCACAAAGGATGAATTTACAGGTTACAAGATACCTAACCCTCTATGTGGGGCCAGGGGTCGGATCAGATGGTAGCGCGCCAGGCTCGTAATCTGCACTTCCCAGGTTTGAGCCCCAGCTGTGCGGTTTATCTCAGTTAAACCCCATCTTGCCGTCGCTGAGAAAGGGGAAATTATTGGCATGGAAAAGCCACCGTCCGTCGGGTGTGCGCAGTGTGCAGGAGATTGGTTGTTTTTTTGGGGTTTTATAGCGCAAGGGCTACCAGCTGTCTCTCAACAGCTGTTCAGTGGGTCTCCTTCCACTACTCAACTCGGAGTCATTGAGGTCTTTGTGACCTGGCCATTTAGCCCATTGTGTGAACAAAAGTGCGCTCAGAAGAAAACAAAATAACCACCTCATAACATTTGGGGGCGGGGGTGGCTCAGTCGGTAGCGCGTCAGGCTCGTAATCTGCAGTTCCCAGGTTCGAGTCCCAGCTGGGTCAGCTTTGAGGTTTATCTCGCAAAACTCTCTACTCACGGTCAGTAGGGGACACCGATAGGCTTGGAAATGCCCGTCCGTCGGATGGGACGTTAGCGGTGGCCCCGTGTGTGGGAGAGCCATACCCTGTGCACGTTAAAAAACATACTGGATGGCCTTGACGGGAGGCTACCATCTACCTTCTAACAGCTGTTTCAGTGGGTCCCCTCCCCCAACCTTCTCTGAGCCTTCGGGATCCTTGTCACCTGGCCATTTAGCCCATTGTGTGCACAAAAGTGCGCTCAGAAGAAAACAACATAACCACCCCATAATATCTGGCTTCGGCGTCACTGAAATATTTATGGTTTTTCCCTTTCTGTAAGATCGCATGATACAGAATCATTTTCTCTGGAGCCGCATTTACCAATGCTCTTCCCTGAACCAGTTGGTTAAGGTAGGGGAGCAGAAATTTCGACATTTTGAAAATTCTGTCCGGCCTGCCAAGCATTTAGAAACATATTGAAGAAAGCTGTCGTAAAATAAAAATCTTGCGTTGAATGTCACTTTTCTAATGAATGTGATAATACTATCTCTTTGTCATTGATTTCAGTTACGTAAAGTTAAAATTTAATTTAGTATTTTTCACGTTATGTACAGAAACTAGAAGAAACACTGCACCTAAATAATTGTAAATTTCTACCATAAATAAATCATGAGCAATATTCGTTTAACGTTTTGATTATACCAATTTTTTCCAAGTTTGCTATTAACGCTATTTCGAGGTTCAATAAATGGGAATTCATATGCTTAACTAATTTCCGCGATTGAATCATAAATTCACAACATCATTCATTCTAACTTTAAATTCTTCTCATATATGTATGCATCAATTTATAAGTTTTTTGTCATTTTTTAATGTTTATGAAATGTTTTGGTAATAAGACAATATACTACTATTTTTTAATTCATTTTAAAACGACCCTTCTTAGGTTACCTTGTTGTTCACTATAGCTTGAAAAACTGCATTTTGACATCACTATTACGAAAAACAAGGCGATGGGAGTTGGCTCTCAATCTGCATCCCAGGTTCGAGTCGAACCTGTGCCAGCGTTGAGATTTATCGGATAAACCCCCACACTGCCCTAAGTCAGAAAGAGGACGCCGGTGGTCTTGGAAAAGCCACCGTCCTTTCATGTGACGTTAAATCGTGGCTCCGTATACAAGAGAGCCATACCCTGTGCACTTTAAAGAACACGCTGGATGGCCTTTACGGGAGGTTTTGTCGTCTAACAGCTTTCTTTTGAGTCACTTTTCCGAAACTTTCTCCGAACCTTTGTGGTTCTTGAGACTTGCCTATTTTAGTCAAAAAGTGACGCTCCGAGGTAGCCCAACGGAAAATAGTCATTTATTTTTCACTTGTAACGTTGCAATTTAATCTCATTACCACCAAATTTCACATGACACACATCTCTAATAAAGAAGAGGATTTGGGTTGGGTTGTTTTACCTCTGAGCGGCACTTTTTTGCACACCATGGGCTAAATGGCCAGGTCACATGGACCCCGAAGGCTCAGAGAAGGTTGGGGGAGGGGACCCACTGGAATAGCTGTTGGGAGACAGATGGTAGCCTCCCGTCAAGGCCATCCAGCGTGTTCTTTAACGTGCACAGGGTATGGCTCTCCCACACACGGGGCCACGGCTTAACGTCCCATCCGACGGACGGCGTCTTTTCCAAGCCCATCGGTGTCCCCTACTGACCCCTATTTGACGGGCAGGGAATTTTGCGGAGATAAATCTAAACGCTGACCCAGCTGGGACTCGAACCTGGGAACTACAGATTACGAGCCTGGCGCGTTACCGACTGAGCCACCACCGCCCCTAAAGAAGAGGAAAATCAGGCACTTGGCCTGCATTAATGTATACTAGCATCATTGAATCTTCGCTTTTTCTTATTTCCTTCTAGTCGAAGTACAATCTGACCTTGAAAGACTTCAGCAACAATAGCAATTACTATTGAAATCGTCCTAAGAATATCTTTCCATAGTTGCACGCCATAAATACTAGAGATAAGATTTGACGTGTTTTAATATTCCGATCCAGTACTGACTGCGGTTATGATCGAACTGGGCGTGGATTTGGCTGTTGGCTTGTTAAAAGAGTCTTTAAAAAAAACCTTCCTAAACTGTGTTCTTGTTAACGATGGCAGACCACCTACACACTTTAGTCCAGTAAGGTTGTGTGCTATCTCATAGCCTGAAGCAAATTAAAGGGAGGACAAGTTAAATCTCCTATAATTACTAACAACAAGATGATTAAAGCTCGGCCACGGGAATCGTGGTGTCGACTGTCAATAAGCAAGCCTATGAGTTTAATATTTTTGAAAGAAAAGAAATGATAATATTCGCATGGAAATCATAAGCCTCAAATAGGAATTTTTATTAAGTGAAACTCGTGGGTTCAACATTTATTTGTGGAATTCAGCGTAGGTGACAGATGAACGCTGTATCTCTGTCACACTATGCAAAACTGGCAATTACAATCTGCTTCAGATTTTCTTTGGTTCATTTATGAGATGATAATGTTCTGAGGGGATTTTTATCGGTATTTAATGCACATTTCGAACGATAATAGAAAATGGAGGCGATGATATGAAACGTTTAAATATTGTTCATTCACAATCCTCTTTTCTGATGCTGTACTTATTAAATGTTTAGGACTTGTATCTAGTTTTTAATCATTATTCTAACTATTTCTGATTTTGTTATCTAATAGGGATGGACTTTGACTCAGCCAATAGTACACCAAGCTCACGTTTTACTTCCTTCAGTTTTGATTCCTTACTGTAACCGCGTTGACATTTTCTCTCTACCACATTCTCAGCCATCGGTTTACAAAGGGTTCTATCTAAGGTTCAGTTGAGTTGTTTTAATAACTCTGAATAGCGGAATACCCAAGATTCAGTTGGGTTGTTTTTACCTCTGAGCCTCACTTTTTTGCGTCGACTGGGCTAAAAGGCCATGTCACATGGACGTCAAGAACTCAGGGAAGGTTTCGAAAGTGGACCCATTGGACAGCTGTTAGGAGACAGATGGAAGCTTCCCGTCAAGTCCCCAGTGTATATAATTGAGAACTTAACGTACACAACGTACGGCTTTCCTGAACGAAGGCCAAGGTTTTATGTTTCATCCGATGGACCGCGGCCTTTCCATGACTTTATTTAGTTGGCCCCTTTCTGACCTTTCTAACCGATTCGCTTTTTCGTTTTCGTACATATTTAGTTGTATTATGATTTGATGTTTCCTATATTCGCAATTGTGCTCGTTAATGAACAGCTCGAAACTAAATATTTCTATCCTGAAACATTAATTTCTTTTTTCCTCTCCCCATCACCTCTAGAAATTTTTTTCCGTCTCTGAGGTAATTTTAGCCCTCTCTTCCACTGAAAAAATTCCTGCCGACTCCCATGGTGAAACCTCAGCCAAAAATCAACCAAGTAAACATGCATATCTGTGCCGGATTCGAACTCTGTTTTATTTCTAACGAAGAAAATCCCACCCATTGAGATGACTGCATTTGAATAAAAGTCTGTGAAGCTGAGCACACATAAAATTAATTGCTTTTTTTTTTGTTTGTTTTTTTTATTTGCGACAAATAGGACAGAGAAGAATCCTAGAAGCTGCTCCTAGCTTTTACAGGCCTTCTCATACAAGGACATGCCCTACTACGACCGAAGTCACTGCTGACCACTGCCTTAGTGAGAGCTAACATAAAAAGTTTGCCTTGCTGGAACAGTCGCTAGCTGCCTAACCACTATGCCAGTTAAGGCATTGGTTAGGCATATATATACTTTATCTCTTGGTCCCCCTAAGATTATTGTATATGCTTTGGTTTCTCGTTATTTGTTAGACTGTTAAAGGTGTTCCAAATCGCTGCAATAAAAATGACATTTGTACAGGAAAAGGTGAAGGTCGTTCAGTGCTTGCCAGAGTTCAGGTCAGTGATGATACGTGTGGAGAGTAAATTCCGGCAACACACCGCTACATCCGGCAATCAATCAAAAAGCGGTTTAGGCAGTTCAAGGAGACGATAGAAACGAAAGAGTCAAGTGTCGTTACCGTGATAGCTTGGGAAAATTCTGATAAACAGGGAAAATCCTGCATGAATCTATCTAGCAGCTTTGTGAAGAAGAAATGGGGAGAATAATAGATGGGGGAAGAATTCAAGGGTCTGGCAATAAGGTGAAGGGGGCGGAGGTTAAAAGAGATGTTTGAATAGGGAAAAAGAAAACCTTCATCATTTCCGATGTTCATGGAGAAGTAATAGGCAAACTTTGCATTCGGTTCTCTCAAATTTCATTACACGGTCTTACACAATTTAGCTATCTTTGATTATTTAAAGAGTTGGGTTGTTTTACCTCTGAGGTAGAGAGAAGGTTGTGGGGAGGGGACTCACTGGAAAGGCTGTTGGGAGACAGATGATAACCTCCCGTCAAGGCCATCCAGCGTGTTTTTTTAACGTTCACAGGGCATGGCTCTCCCACACACGGGGCCACGGCTTAACGTCCCATTCGACCGACGGCGGCCTTTACCAAACCCATCGGTGTCCCCTACTGACAGTGGGCAGAGCGGAGAGTTTTGCGGAGATAAGTCTAAAAGCTGACCCTGCTGGGACTCGAACCTGGGAACAGCAGATTACGAGCCTGGCACGCTGCCGACTGAGCCACCCCCCACCCCAATTATTTAAAGATTTCGGGAATCATTAATATATATTATCCTAAATGAAACTGCAGAAGAGAATTACGGATGTGTATTTTAATTTACCTAGTACGAATTTCGATACGGGGGTGGAGGAAGTTGCTTTAAAATTAAGATAATTAACTGGTTAATTAATTTTTGCAAAATTATTAACTTTTTTTTAATCGAAGTCTGTGCATTGTGAGATATTTTTACTTTTCTCATTTACAATATGTTTACTGTAATATAATGCACAATGCACTCTATTGCAATCACAATTCAGTATTTACCCACGCGAGTAAATTCGTTTATGGAGTATTATTAATATTCACCAAATTACTTCTTGTACAGACATGGATTACAATATAATAATTTTTATGCTTATTGAATCAACCGGGTTGTAGAAATATCGAAGTTTATTTAGCAATATTTAGAATTTTGAAGCTTCAGATCCAATTGTTATTATCAATTTCATTATTTCTTTGATAAATTCATTTTTATATCTTAAATGGAATTATATAACTTGGAATTATATTATAAAATTTTTTATAGATAAATAGATGTAATGTCTGATGACAATATTTTTCTTACCATAAACTCGTCTGGGGCGGGGGTGGCTCAGTCGGTAGCGCGCCAGGCTCGTAATCTGTAGTTCAAATGTTCGAGTCCCAGCTGGGTCAGCGTTGAGATTTATCTCCGCAAAATCCCCCCCCCCCCACCGCCCACGGTCAGTAGGGGACACCGATGGATTTGAAAAGGCCGCCGTCCGTCGGATGGGACGTTAAGTCGTGGCCCCGTGTGCGGGAGAGCCATACCCTGTGCACGTTAAAGAACACGCTGGATGGCCTTGACGGGAGGCTACCATCTGTCTCCCAACAGCTGTTCCAGTGGGTCCCCTCCCACAACCTTCTCTTAGCCTTCGGGGTCCTTGTGGCCTGGCCATTTAGCCCATGGTGTGCAAAAAAGTGCCGCTCAGAGGTAAAACAATCCATCCATAAACTCGTCTAATAATAGATTTTCTGACAACCTGGTTATACATTACAAAATGTCTAACGTTTTGTTTGTTCCAAGATTTCTGCAAGTGTTTCATTGAGTTAAATGCAGTTATACATATATACTCCTCTTTTTTTTTTCATAAATGAAACAATGCTAGATTACGTGAGAGAAGCAGCACCTAGAGCCGAAAGGTCACGAGTGATTTAAAGGATTTTGGGGACTGGAAATGAAAAACGTTCGTGATGTCTTTTAACACTACCGGAACTTGAACTTTTTTTTTCTCGCTCGGGGCAAATTACTCTGAATTACGCCTCCCCCCCCCCCATAAACAGTCAATGATTATGGATTTATGAAAGGTTAAAATTGTCCCATACGTATAGCTTGGGTTTGAATTTAAACCTTTATATATATACTTTTGCTGTTTGTTGTCGTTTTTCCTCTGAGCGGTGGTGGATTTATCTTCGTGAAACACTCTGCTCGGTCGGTAGTGGACACCGATGGGCTTGGAAAGGCCGCCGTCCGTCGGATGGGATGCAGAGAGTGTGCGGAGACTTACACTCTGTGCACGTCAAAGAATACGCTAGATGGTCTTGGCGGCTGTCCTCTATCAGCTGTCCAGTGGGTCTCCTCCCCCCCATCCTTCTCTGAACCCTCGCTACTTTTAGTCTCTTGTAGGCAAAAGAAGTGCCTCTCAGTGATGTATCAACAAACAAACACTCACGACTATCAAAATCTGCAATTACTGTATGACAGTGTCAGTTAACTACCAAAACTCCTTCAGCATTACATTTTTATTTTTATTTATGAGATATTTCAAAATGTCCCTGAACAAAATTTTTGTCTGAATCTTTTTTTGAGTGTGTTCTGGCGGGGTCTGGAACTTCGACACACTCAGTCCCCTCCTTAATAGGTCTCTGCCCAAAATTTTCAATGAAAATAACTGTAATATTAAATGTACTAGGGTTCTGCTATGTGAATGGCAAGTACATAGTGGGAAAATATTTTTCGAGAGAGGAGTGGGTATGCAAAATTTCAGGGGGGAAATTCAGGTTCGAAATTGAAAAAAGTGATGGAAGAGAACACTTCGTTATAGGTATAATATATTTTATTTATTATTCGCAAAGTATGTAATCGTAGTACAATAATAAATTGTTTATAAAACAGCTATACACAAAATATTTGGTTTTTAAGCAAATTTATTAACTATCTAAAGAACATGAAAGCTGAAATATTTAATAGCATTTGCTAGTCATAAAAATTTACGTCGAAAGTTAATTAAATAACAACTGTTATGTCAAATCCTTTAATAAAAATAAACGTTACTTTAAAAGTATAATACTGTTTAAATTGATATTTGTAAGGGCTGCAGAAAATTCTTTATCTCATGTTTTTTATGAAACTTATTAATTTCTAATTTTTTTTTAAATTAATGAGTTTTGAATACGGCATTTCCTTTACATGACATGTCAGTGCCCAAATATATTAATGTTATATAATACTGATGTAATAATTGTACCAGTATCTCCGATTATTATGTGGGCGATATATAACACAAAAGAGAAATAACAAAAATAACTTTTTTTCCCTACATTTACCTTCATATTTTGTTCATTGTCATCAATCTTTAAAGGAATCAAATACACGTTTCCAATAAAATCAACTATTACAGTTATTTTTCGATTCTTCTCGAATTTTAACATCAGTAAGTCGTGATCGTGAATCAATAGCAGGGTCTGTTGCTGTGTCAGGCGCCAAGCAGTCTGCCAGAGCACGAAGTCTGAAGTGATGTGAATTACTTTACACCGGTGGTCTCACCTGTGTTGACCTTTTACGCTAATCGGATGCACCTGCGACCCGGAGGTCACACGGGAGACAATAGCAGTTGGAAGAAACGTGCCACGACTCTGCGGTGAAAGATGAAAGACTCCCCTACTGTCCAATCAGATTACCAAGCTAATGAGCGAAGCGTGCTGAGCTGTGGAATTGTGGTTATGGCTATTCTCAGAATTACCGTGCTTCCTGCCAGTCTTTCTTTTCTGCACTTACTAACATGTAGATGAAATGATATGGCGTTGACTCGGGTAAGAGTGGATAATAATCCCACTGAAAACTGATTCAAATCAGTGATAAATGTCTCCAGTTGATGTGCCTTGTCAGCTGCTGTAGTACGTACACTGCTTAGACAAAAATGTTAAGAGAATGTCCATGTTATAAAGGTGGAAAGCGAAACTTAGCGAAGAGTAACTAGAAAAAAAAAATATTCTTAGAGAGCAGAGTTGTAGCAAACACTCTCACTTAAAAACTTCCATTATTCGTTAGAAACATAATTTCTGATAAGCAATGAACTAAACTGTATTTTTATGGAATCAAGAAAATGTTTTGATTAAAAATAAAAAAAATGCATTTTCAATGTTTTTAAATATAAATTGGCAAGATCGTTTACTGATGCAGCTAAAATTGTTTGATCAAAAATATTGTAAAAAAAGAGTTAGATTCAGTTTTCTGATGGATTGAGTTGTTTTGCTTCTGATCGGTACTTTTTGCACACAATGGGCTAAATGGCCAGGTCTCAAGGACCCCGAGGGCTCAGAGAAGGTTGGAGGAACGGGAACCACTGGACAGCTGTTAGAGATGATAGATGGTAGCTTCCCGTCAAGGTCGTCCAGCGTGTTCTTTAACGTACTTAGGGATGTCTCTCCAGTACACGGCCACGCTCTACGTCCCATCTGACGGACTGCGGCCTTTTCAAGCCCATCGGTGTCCGTTACTGACCGAGGGGCAAGACGGAGAGTTTTGAGGAGACAATTCTCAATGCTGCCCAGGTAGGGTTTACAAATGTTTTGGTTTATGAGTGACAAATGGTTGGCCAGACCTGCTCTAGAACTTCTAAAACTAGATTTTTTTAATTGAAAAAAATGCGAAAATCTACATAAAGTCTATTTAATCAGTGATTTCCAATGCGTGCGTTTTCGAAATTTGTGGAGGTGTTTTCTTAAAAGTCCTGTATAGGGCAATGTTTTCTAAATTAGCTTCATACGGAAAAAATACCATTTAATTTTTCCTGACGGGGGCGTTTGCTTGGAAAAAGCGTGCAACCTGAAGAAAAGGTTTGCAAACCAGTGATCTAAATCCTGAATTTCAGAAATATTCAGTCAGTGTTTATAAAGAGTAATGGAAGCTGGAATATTTAACAGCAGCAGTGCCAGTCTAAGATAGTTATATAAAATTGACAAATATTAAAAGGATTATATACACAATCTTCTCAAATATGCGCTTATTGAATGGTTTGAAATAAAACACATTTTTATCTCGTGGCATACCAAGAAATTTCGAATTGTGGGAGAGGGACGGGCGCGTTCGGGCGTGTCAGAATTTCATTTGACGTAGTTGAGTCTGTTTCGAGGTCTGCCTTTAGAAAATATATGATATTAAAGTTCAAGGGGGGGGGGGGGAAGGTTATAACCCCAGGGCACGCCACTGTTTTGATTTGTATGTTTTTCAAAATAATGTGAATACCTTTGTGAGATCAAAAAATAAATTTAATCTGCGTGATTTTACAAGAAAAAGCGTCATAATTTTCCCGATTGTACTGATGATATGAAATCCTTAAATTGTTTCAACTCAATGCCAGAATTATCATCTAACACTTACACTATATTGCAAAAGTTTCCGGACACTTTCATGTTGTGAACGAATGACCACATTCAAATCTACCTAACTTTGAAAATAAGCTTTTTACCGTAAAAAGCTTATTTTGGGTAAAAATTTTTCGGTTATTTAAGTCGCTATACATAAATTGAAAATCTCGGTCAGAGCTCTCTAAATCTCTCATTTTCTATAATATTAATGTAATATTTAAAGAATTATGGAAGCTGAAACATTTAAGTGAAACTTTTGCTATTTTGAAAATTTACTTCATAAAGTTAAATCGCAACTGTTGTAACAAGTTGTTCGCAATATAAATGTGATATTTGAATTTTGTGTAAGGATTTTTGAAGTTTTCATCAATTTGGGGGGGAAATGTTTTGGAAGTGTGGTGTGTGATAACATCTGTTGTTAAATATTATAGCTTCCATAACTCTTTAAATATGAGATTAATATTATATAAAATAGAGATTTAGAGAGCTCTTACCGAGATCTTCAATTTATGTCTAGTGATTTTTTCCGTAAAAAGCTTATTTTCAAAGTTAGATATATTTGAATGTGGTTATTCGTTCACTTAACATTAAAGTGTCCGGATACTTTTTGCAATGCAGTGTATTTCACATGTTCCTCTACACCTGTTACTTGGTTGACTGAAGTTATTAGTTTCTACAGTTTTTAGTTCTCTATTAGTAGCGTTCCTCTTTCTGTCAATATTTACTGCCAAATCTGCCCCAAAAAGCAAACTATTGTTTCATTTGCGTCGTTCTATAGACAATCAAACTTTTTTGTGTTTAGAGAAGAATGGAAAATTCTCTTTGGTTTGACAGGTACTGATGAAATATTAGGACACATATTTTCGCCTCTTTCGGTAGAACTAATTTCCACTGTTACAGAGGACGCTTAAGATAGAAATTATCAAAATTCTAAATGAATATTGTAAATCATCAATTCATGTTAGAAATTTCGGAATTTTAGTGGTAGAATGTGTAGACAAGAGATTTGCATTAGCAATGTCGATTTTTTTCCCCCTTTACCACCAAAGGGGTGGAGAAATATAACTTCATTGTTTTACAAGATAAACAAAAATAGTTTTTTGGTTGGATAGGTGCTAATAAATATTACTATTGCCATTTTAGGAATCATAGTTCGACTTTCCACCGTTAGGGATCGCAAAATTAGGAAAATGACAAATTTGATTCTCTTTGGAAAGAGCCTTCCATATTCAATAGCAGCGATCAGCGATTTGTCTTTTTAGTTTGTAATACGTTATTTTTGGCCAATTACATAACCAGTACTACCAAGCGTCCATAATTCGCATAGACGTCTCCAACTTTGCATAGTAGCTGGAAGGAAGTACTTTGAAGGACAGTAAAAAACATTTTTTGAGGTAAGTGCAATGGATTTCGTTCTGAAGCTGCATGTCAAGAACTTTTAGAACGCTCCTCGTACAAGAAGTTTCCGAAAGTGCGGATCGTAATATTTCATCACAATACTCTCCAACGAAGAAATAAAAAATAAATTCTCCTTAAAGCAGCAGCTTGCCACAGAGGTCTGAAAGGAGCCTGCTAGTTTATATGCCATAGTAGAAAGTCTGTGAGGATGGCAGGAAAAAAGACAACACAAACATCCATGCCTTTCGCGGGACCCGATCCAAGGTCCCTCTGATCAGTAGCAAAGCGTGCTAACCACTCGGCCACGGGATGGCCCGGTGCCCGATCCAAGGTCCCTCTGATCAGTAGCAAAGCGTGCTAACCACTCGGCCACGGGATGGCCCGGTGCCCGATCCAAGGTCCCTCTGATCAGTAGCAAAGCGTGATAACCATCTCGGCCACGGGATGGCCCGGTGCCCGAACCAAGGTCCCTCTGATCAGTAGCAAAGCGTGATAACCATCTCGGCCACAGGACGGCCCGGGGCCCGAACCAAGGTCCCTCTGATCAGTAGCAAAGTGTGCTAACCATCTCGGCCACAGGACGGCCCAGGGCCAGAACCAAGGTCCCTCTGATCAGTAGCAAAGCGTGCTAACCACTCGGCCACGGGATGGCCCGGTGCCCGATCCAAGGTCCCTCTGATCAGTAGCAAAGCGTGATAACCATCTCGGCCACAGGACGGCCCGGGGCCCGAACCAAGGTCCCTCTGATCAGTAGCAAAGTGTGCTAACCATCTCGGCCACAGGACGGCCCGGGGCCAGAACCAAGGTCCCTCTGATCAGTAGCAAAGCGTGCTAACCACTCGGCCACGGGATGGCCCGGTGCCCGATCCAAGGTCCCTCTGATCAGTAGCAAAGCGTGCTAACCACTCGGCCACGGGATGGCCCGGTGCCCGATCCAAGGTCCCTCTGATCAGTAGCAAAGCGTGATAACCATCTCGGCCACGGGATGGCCCGGTGCCCGAACCAAGGTCCCTCTGATCAGTAGCAAAGCGTGATAACCATCTCGGCCACAGGACGGCCCGGGGCCCGAACCAAGGTCCCTCTGATCAGTAGCAAAGTGTGCTAACCATCTCGGCCACAGGACGGCCCGGGGCCAGAACCAAGGTCCCTCTGATCAGTAGCAAAGCGTGCTAATCACTCGGCCACGCGACGGCTTCCAACGAAGAAAGACTTTTATCTCTAAAAACAAAAAGGTTTGATATTTACACACATACAGTCGACGACGAAGTGAAAACATTAGCCGAAAACAAGCTGATAAAAATAATTGCCTCTAAACCATTTTTTAAGTTATCAGTATTACACACTATATCGCAAAAAGTGTCAAGACACTTTCATGTTAAGTGAACGAATAGCCATATTCAAATATATCTAACTTTGAAAATAAGCTTTTTACGGGAAAATGTCAATAGACATAAATTAACGATCACGGTCAAAGCTCTCTAAATCTCATTTTCTATAATATTAATCTAATATTTAAAGAGTTGTGGAAGGTATAATATTTAACAACAGATGTTATCCCACACCACACTTCCAAAACATTTCCCCCCCAATTTGATGAAAACTTCAAAAAACCTTATTACACAAAATTCAAATGTCGCATTTGTATTACAAACAACATGTTAATTGTGATTTAACTTTTTGAAGCAAATTTTCAAAACTAGCAGCTTCACTTAAAGGTTTCAGGTTCCATAACCCTTTAAATATTAGATAAATATTATAGAAAATAGAGATTTAGAGACCTCTGACCGAGATCTTCAATTTATGTGTAGTGATTTTTTTCCGTAAAAAGCTTATTTTTAAAGTTAGGCAGATTTGAATGTGGCTATTCGTTCACTTAACATGAACGTGTCGGGACACTTTTTGCAATATAGTAGCCTTTTCTGTTTCCACCTCAAGCAGTTCTTTCCACATAGGTCTGCAAACTTTGAAATATAATCATAATTATTTCATGACAAAATTTAAATCTTAATGTTATATGGAATAAAAACTACTAGAAATAATTTGTAGAAGTTGAAAATATTTGAGTCACGTTATTACTCATAAAATCATTAAAGGCAGTTATTTTTATCAAAGAGAAAACAGACATCGAAAAAAAATCAAAAGCTGAATGGTGCTTAATTTTAATTTGTAAAGACTAAGTAAAAAGATTGACTTTATAATTAATTATGTTTACCGATTTTTTTAACAAAATAAATAATTAGAAATTTAAGTTATGACTGGGTCGATAGTTGTCTGCATTAGTCTTTTTAATTAGGGTTACCAGATTAAAAGAAAAAGATTAGGGGACTTTCGAAAATTCAATCTGAAAGATTGACATATATACAGAATTTAATTAGCATTTGTTATATGTATCTTTTTATTTTATAGAATCGTGGTGCCTTACTTATTTAACAGTAAACGATAACACAATGCAATCTGTGTGGCGATGATGGCTCAATAGGTAATGAGCCAGACTCGTAATTTGCAGTTCCCAGGTTCGAGTCCCAGATGGTCTCAGCGTTGAGATTTATCTCCGCAAAAGTCCCCGTCCTGCCTACGGTCTGTAGGGGACACCGATGGGCTTGGAATAGACCTACGTCTGTCGGATGGGACGTTAAGCCGTGATCCCTTATTCCGGCGAGCCATACCTGTGCACGTTATAACAATAGGATGGATGACCATGGTCAGTAGGTTCCTAACCTTCTCCGAGCCTTCGGGGTCCTTGTGACCTAGTCATTTAGCCCATTTGTTCAAAAAGTGCAGCTCAGAGGTAAAACAACCCAACACAGAAATCTCATTTCTAAGCCTTTGAAACAAATCTGTGTAATGTGCTGCCATCTACTGCCAAATAATAGAAACAAATAAAAATTATTTATTAGAGTGCTCATTAGAAATGAATTCGAGCTTAATTTATCCAGTTCGAACCATTTCGGTAATTGTTGAGCTCGAGCCCGAACCGTTTCGACAGTTGTTGATCCCGAATCATTTTGACAGTTGTTGAGTCCAAGTCCGATTTAAGATAAAAATTTCTCTAACATATCATAAATATATATTGTGATCATTTATGATAATCATTTCATTTACGCAACTATGAGATAGATCACTAACAGTAATAATCCTACTGTGTCATATAAACTGACAGGCTCCTGTCAGACCTCTGTGGCAAGCAGCTGCTTGAGGGGGTATTTATTTTTTTATAACAATTTCATTTACACAGCTATGAAGTCAATCAAGATGAGAATACAAGGTACAAGGTAAGATATAAGACATATATACAGAAATGAATGTCGCTAATCAATTTTTCTTATATTTTTTCATTATAATCATTTTTACGGAAAAAAATTAAAATATTAATGCTATTTTGGAACGAAAAATAGTAGAAATACTAGTAGAAACTGAAATTTCATTGGTATGATCATTATACACGCAAAAAGCCATTCATTTATTAAAGATAATAACATAAAAATAATCAAAAGCTGTATGGTGTTTGTTTTTAATTACTAAAAACCCACTAAATAATTGAAATTATAATCAAAAAGTATTTTATACTTTTTTTTAACAGTTACAGGAACCATTCGAACCCGAAGTCTATTGCAAGTCAGAACCCGAAGTCATCTGTGCTATTTTGAGCCGAAATCGAACTCATCTACCGAACATCATCAGTACCCATAACTAAAGCCCTGCACGGATAGCAAAAGTGCCATCTGCATTGGGGCGGGGGTGGCTCAGTCGGTAGCGCGCCAGGCTCGTAATCTGTAGTTCCCAGGTTCGAGTCCCAGCTGGGTCAGCGTTGAGATTTATCTCCGCAAAAATTCCCCGCCCTGCCCACGGTCAGTAGGGGACACCGATGTGCTTGGAAAGGTCGCCGTCCGTCGGATGGGACGTTAAGCCGTGGCCCCGTGTGCGGGAGAGCCATACCCTGTGCACGTTAAAGAACACGCTGGATGGCCTTGACGGGAGGCTACCATCTATCTCCCAACAGTTGTTCCAGTGGGTCCCTTCCCCCAACCTTCTCTGAGCCTTCGGGGTCCATGTGACCTGGCCATTTAGCCCATGGTGTGCAAAAAAGTGCCGCTCAGAGGTAAAACAACCCAACCCAACCCAAAGCCATCTGCATCAACGAAAGTTCATCAACTTCGGCGTATATATATCTGTCAATAAAAGAAATCAGTCTAATTTTTTATTAATGACTAGTAATTAAATGAAAAAAACTTACTGTGATAAAAAAAAAGGCCTATATTTCGGAAAAATATGCCTTATTAAATACTAGATTAGAAACTTACCTTATAAATAATGTGATTTTGTAAATGCTGAGTAAATTTTGCTTTTTTGAATGCAGTTATCCGGGATTATGGGAAGACACTCGTTTTTAATAACCAGTACCTCTCTCTACGTTTAACAGAGTAAACTTTGTGATATCCTAAACTGAGATTTTCTGATTTAATTCCAGTTTTCTGCGCAGTACTCGAGTAATTTTGAACTTAAAGTTGCTTTATCAGCAAAAAAGATTGCCTCTTTAGCATTGAAATTACTATTTAAAATATTTTTATGTAATATAATTGTATAAATAATACTTTTTGAAAATAAATTTGAATTTAACTTTATTCTAATATGTATTTAATAATGTACTTTTTTAAAGTAAATATCACTATTGAATTTACTAATCAGCTTATTTTTCATTAAGTAATTTTTTTTCTCACTCGTGTCATATACCAGTAATGTTTGCCCATATTCCCAAAGATTATATCCGTTTTCAGCTTTAACATCAATTTTTCTATTCGCGATTTTATCCTTTATTCTCGTTAACGCTAATTTTTTTTTTTTGATCTGCGGAGTTCTTTTAACTGCGATTATCTGTATCAGCTCAGGCCTGTGCCCGTAACAGATCAAAAATCAATTGTTTTACTTTTGTGTGACACGATTTTGAACACAATAGTCTAAACGGCCAGATCACAAGGGTTGGGTTGGGTTGTTTTACCTCTGAGCGGCACTTTTTTGCACACCATGCGCTAAATGGCCAGGTCACATGGACCCGAAGGCTCAGAGAAGGTTGCGGGAGGGAACCCACTGGAACAAGCTGTTGGGATACAGTGGTAGCCTCCCGTCAAGGCCATCCAGCGTGTTCTTTAATGTGCACATGGTATGGCTCTCCCGCACACGGGAACACGGCTTAACGTCCCGTCCGACGGACGGTGGCCTTTCCAAGCCCATCGGTGTCCCCTACTGACCGTGGGCAGGGCGGGGAATTTTGCGGAGATAAATCTCAACGCTAACCCAGCTGGTAAACAACTCTAAGAAATTGGCATCCGTTTGACCTGCCTATTTAGTCTATTGAATTTACAAGTGCCGATCAGAGGTAGAACAATCCAAGCCCTATGTGAAAGTTAATGTTTTGTGTTACCCTCTTGTTCCGATTCCAATAGGGAAAATTTTCAATTGCCATCTTGTTTCGATTCCAAGGGGAAATATTTCAAGTTTTGCTCTGTTACAAGATATTGCATTTCGTAAACCTAACTGATAGGAATAGGTAACAGCAGGTGTTTCAAAGAGATTATTTTCAACCTCTACCTTTGACTTTGATATAGCTTAATTCAGTAATTTTCAGATTGTACACGACTACGTAGCGAAACTAAACAATCTGAGATCCTTAATAATCCTTATGTTTCGCTGATTTTGAATTGGAAATTATAAAGAAAAAAAGCTTCTGACGATATGGTTAAGTTATCGAAATACATCTGTTTTATGTTTTCGTTTCTCCTAACGGTTTTCGTGCAAGGTAAGTTTTTTATTCTATATAGCCCTTTTTACCTATCTTCCTATTCCTTTTCGCTCGTCATTTGTCGGTTCGTTAGTTTGTGTGGTTGTCAGTCTGTTGGTTTGACGGTTTGTTAGCTTGTATGTGTCAAAACTGTTTGTTCCAGCTTCTCTGTGGGCGGGGGTGGCTCAGTCGGTTGCGCGCCAGGCTCGTAATCTGTAGTTCCCAGGTTCGAGTCCCAGCTGGGTCAGCGTTGAGAATTATCTCCGCAAAATTCCCCCATCCTGCCCACGATCAGTAGGGGACACCGATGGGCTTCGAAAGGTCGCCGTCCGTCGGCTGGGACGTTAAGCCGTTTGCTCCGTGTGCGGAAGAGCCATACTCTGTGCACGTTAAAGAACACGCTGGATGGCCTTGACGGGAGGCTACCATCTGTCTCCCAACAGCTGTTCCAGTGGGTCCCCTCCCCCAACCTTCTCTGAGCCTGCGGGGTCCTTGTGACCTGGCCATTTAGCCCATGGTGCGCAAAAAAGTTCCGCTCAAAGGTAAAACAACCCAACCCAGCATATCTTTCGAACGCGATGGGCAAACGTAATAAGTTATGTGTTAAATGAAAGATTTTGACGTAGGGAGTATAAAAACTTTCCCCCCCCCATGCTTTCTTCCTCCTAAAAAGGGGAAATATGGAAACGATTGTTCCGTTATATCTTTGGAACGAGAGGACTGAAAGTAATGGACTCGATGCCCAAATGAAAGCTTGTGGTATGGGGAGTGTCAGAGATTTCATGAAAAAATACTCCTCATGCATTTGAGGACTGTCGTAAGCTACTTCAAATTATGCCCTCTCTTCCACCCACCATTTATCCCCGTTCCATTTCATGGGTTTTGAATATTAGGCACTAATAAGTGTAGCTTAATTTTCCGAATCTTCCTTTAGTTGGAATTTATCAAAAGAAGCAATAATAGAAATCAATATTGTAAAGAACCTATTTTTCTTCCAAGAAATTTGATATTCAGGTAGTAAAGAGGGTTAGTTAGATGATTTAACATTGACTGATGTGACTTGTCTCTCCTGGGTGAAGGAGAAGATCAAGATTTTTTCTATTTCAAATGAATGCGGTATATTGTATAGCCTTCGCGAAAAGCGATTAGACTTTCTCGCTTATTAACATAGGGTTGGGGGTTGGCTCAATGTGTAGCGCGCTAAGATCCAGAGGCGTACTGATAGGCCTCGCGATGAAAAAAAAATGGTGAAACTTGATATGCAACTATATAAAGTAGTAGCCCGGAATTGAAGGACTTACAGCAATAACGAGTCAGCTCCACTTTCTGCCAATTTTAAGTAAACAAAAAATACCATTTAAAATTCAAGTATTTTTTTCAAACATGCTTTAAATAATATAATTTGTTAGTCTCCATCTGTTGGAAACCAAGGTAACTATCACTCGGAGCTGGCTCCTTCTTTCACCAAATAAAAGGCCATATATTTCTTAACAGGATAGTACAGTCGCTCAAAAAAGTATCCAAACACTACGGTTGATTACAGAATTCAGAAAAAATATCTGGCAAAGATTCTTTTAGAAATTAGTGATCTGCCAACCTTCGTGTCACGTGACACGAAGGTTGGCAGATCACTAATTTCTTAAAAAATCGTTGCCAGATATTTTTTCTGAATTCTGTAATCAACCGTAGTGTTCGGATACTTTTTTGAGCGACTGTACATATAACTAAGAATGAATAACAACTAGAGCTGCCTCCTTTTTGCTGCAAACCCCTCAATTTTTTTCTATAGCTTTGAACGCATATAACACACCATGAAAAATCAGCTTCGTTTTCCCTATTAGAAATTAATCTCCTTGTTCCTTGTGGGCCAGAACTCATTGTCTCAAAACCTGAGACTTGGACATGAACTCTTCGTTAACATAAGGGCATGGCAGTCGTAGGGTTAAGTCAATTTTTTCCGTCCGACAAGCGTTTTATAGCGATGTCCAAGCAGTTTAAGACTAGAAATATTCGCAGGATTATCCCTTTTTTTTTTTCAATATTCGTTTTCTGCTGTTATATGTTTTTTTGCAACAGAGGAAAAAAATTAATCATATTTAAAATAATTTAGTTTATGTCCTTCTGAAATCAACTGAAGCAATATTTTGTGAAGAAAGTTAAAAAAAATAATTAATTCCAAAATGTCGAATTATACAGTACGTTTTCAAAAAGTTAAAATTGAAGTATATGATGATGCACATTAAACGAAACAAATTCGAGCTTCACACAGACATTTCTTGCGGAAGTGTGGCGAGATTTCCATGTACGCCACTGCTAGGATCGTAATCTGCAGTTCCCAGGTTCGAGTCCCAACTGTGCCAGCGTTGAGATTTATTTTGCTAAACCTCCACCCTGTCCTCAGTCAGAAAGGGAAAACCGATGAGCTTGGAAAAACCGCCGTCCATCGGACTGGACGTTAAGTCGTGGTTCTGTATACACAGACCCGGACTCTGTGTACGTCAAAGAATTCACTAGATGGCCTTGACTGGAGGCTACCATCTGTCTCCTAATAGATGCCTAATGGGTCCCATTTCCCTAACCTTTTTTGATCCCTTGGAGTCCTTGTGACCTGGCCATTTAATCCATTGTGTGCAAACAAAAATGAAAGGGCCGTTTAGAGGTAAAGCAACAATGTATACAGTAAGCAACAATCTATACAAACTCTGTATACACAGACCCGGACTCTGTGAACGTCAAAGAATTCACTAGATGGCCTTGACTGGAGGCTACCATCTGTCTCCTAATAGATGCCTAATGGGTCCCATTTCCCTAACCTTTTTTGATTCCTTGGAGTCCTTGTGACCTGGCCATTTAGCCCATTGTGTGCAAACAAAAATGAAAGGGCCGTTTAGAGGTAAAGCAACAATCAAAATTTTTATCTTGTTTTTCCGCTGAACAAAAACTGTTCGCTACTATGCGCTAATGAATTCATACCAGTTTACGCTCAGAATAATATTGCATTAAAAATTATTTTTGAGTCAGAAGCTTAAAAAAGCAGTGATGGAAGTGGAGAAAAATAGTGACTAATTTGCATTTCTAACCCCCTCTCCTTCATTCTCTGTTTCATTTTTTGTTGGTAAAGTATATAATTTCATGTAACGCAATCACGTGTGGCTTAAAAACAACTAAATACACGTAAAAAAATTGTTTATTTGTTTTTATATCTTCTAAATATTTACCGCCTTAAAATTTCGGGGAGGGGTAACAGATGCCCTCCTCTGGGTTATATAGCCTCTATTCTTCACACCCCTTGCGTACGCCATTAATCTTGGCTGTTGCCTAAATTTTAGCAATAACTAATAAAATAATTAATATTTCGTGTTGCTTTAGATATTATTTTGCCCTTTCCGATGAAAAACCATTCTTACAGCTCTTGACAGAAGGTTCTCTTTGTAACACATTTCACTTTCTCGTTTGATGGAGGACATGACAGACACGATAAAACTATCTCTCGTGAACAGATAATAATTCGCATTCCAGTCAAATGCGCATCCTTATCGCTTTATCATGCAATTCTCAAACCTGCAGTCGTGAAGTTTTTTTACTATTGATAATCCGGTTTGTAAAATGGCATTGTCGGCTCAAAGCACTGTATTGGGATGAGCTAAGTAGGATAAGAAATTGAACATGAATAGCTCAAGAATCTTTGAAACATTAACTCGTTTTTCTTATTACGTTACTTCAGAATTAAAGGCATTTTTAATTTTTTCGAATTCTGATTTAAGCAGAAATTTATATGTTTAAATGAGGACTACTACTAGTCAGCCAACAGTGAATATATAGAATAAAAAAAAATTGCGAAAGAATATCATTACATTATTACGTTATATAAAGGCAAGTCCCAGATGTTCCGCAGCATAAAGGCTGCACTACATATATAGGGAGAATGCCATGCACACCACTACCTACTTCGGGGCAAGACAGTGCCACAAGGACACAGCTCATCCACGGCTACCTCTGACGAACAATCCTATAGAAGGAAGGCTCATCCATTTGTCAAAACCTAAATTTAATCTGTTCCCCGGTTAACCACAAAAATGGTATATAGAACCAAGTTGACTCGGCTCCCGGGGTGGAGATTCTTAGTCTGGCTTTTCCATCGATAAACCCGCCGACCGGGGATCCCACTCCCAGCCGCGAGCCTTTCAACTTCGTCCTCTCCATAGTTCCACGGGCCGAAAGCCCCCAGCCGCAGTCTTCCGACCCACAATTTCACCGAGGCTGCACCGATGAGTCCACTGGACCAGGTTCCCCAAGCCCAGTCCGCAGACCCTCAGCCACAGCCCCTCCACTGGGGCTGCATCCCGGAGCTTCTCAGGGGACAAGTCAATGAGCTCCACAAGTATGGAGGCTCTCTTACCAGTCCACAGGCCCTCAACAGGCCCCCTCCACCAGAGGTTACAAGATCTCTTGCAAACCACGAACCAACGAGCCGTGACCCTACTTCACAGAGGCACCATTCTTCCCCCCCACCACCACCACGTCAAGGTGGTCCCTATCGGGGGTGGGGGTGGGGGGGGGTGAAAGAATATCAAACGAAAAACATGGGTTGGGTTGGTTTACCTCTGAGCGGCACTTTTTTGCACATCATGGGCTAAAGGGCCAGGTCATATGGACCACAAAGGCTCAGAGAAGGTTGGGGAAGGGGATTCACTGGGACAGCTCCATCTGACAGATGGTAGCCTCACGTCAAGGCCATCCAGTGTGTTCTTTAACGTGCACAGGGTATGGCTCTCCCGCACACGGGCCACGGCTTAACGTCTCATCCGACAGATGGTGGCCTTTCCAAGCCCATCGGTGTCTCCTATTGACCGTGGGCAGGACGGAAAATTTTGCGGAGATAAATCTCAACGCTGACCCACTTAGGACTCGAACCTGGGAACTGCAGATTACGAGCCTGGCGCGCTACCGACTGAGCCAGCCAACCCTTAAAATAAAGCATGAGGCAATATGCAGTATTCCAGGGCACCGTATATCCGAGCCCCGTGCAAGTTTTCGGTGCGCCCCATTCAATTTAGGATTGTAAATAAATTGATAAATTTGGCGCTTTGTGCGGTTGCACTGTTTGATCATGTCTAAGCCGGCCCTGCAGTGTTCCCATTAATGACGGATAATCTTCCAGTAAGCCGTCGAAAACTAAATACCAAAGGTTCTGAGGAAGTTTTGCGACCTAGGTCAAGGCCACCATCGAGATGCTTTGCTAATGTTTATGAAGATGTGGGTGGAAAGGCAGAGGTACTGATTAAGTAGCTAGGACAGATAGACGACATCCATATATGCTTCTTCCTAATTGCCGCTTAACTGAGATTAAAGATCATAAAATACGGTGCTGAGTATTTACGGCTCATAACTCATCCATCGGAAAGGTAAAAAAAAGGAATGAGAAAAATAAAAGAATAAACGATGCCGATATCGTCCCTCCAAGTTGAATGATCTAGAACCAAAAAGAGAAAGTTCTAACTCATTCAGAAAACAATTTATCACAAAATATTTATGACAGGAAAGAAAGAAAAATTTGTAGAGTTTAAGTGAGTTGATGATTGTGTAGTCTTCATGTTGTATGTGAATGTTTTTTTTTTCTTCATGTTGTATGTGAATGTTTTTTTTTTCTTCATGTTGTTTGTGAGATTTAAATTCATGTATCTTGGAATGTTATTTTCATGTTGTTAGTGTTGATTTATATATTTAAAGAGAGTCTATTAGATAACAATTTCTGAAAAAAGAGATTAAGTTTATACTGTAAATGGTAGCTAGGTAGTCACTGGAAGGAGAGCTATGCACCAATCCCCTGTGATGATGCATAGAACCGGCCAGGCCTAGCACCTAATGTCCGACCCCGCCTTCTCGTGGTGCAGACCGTTAGTACCTTTCAAAAGAGATACTCTCTTGTGGAAGTGAACGGAAGGGGAGGGCTGCCAGATTAGTGTGGCCTACTGATCTGGACAACTATGGCTACTTTTCTTTTTTTTTTCTACCCTGCTGAGGAGTGGTCAACCACACAGGGTCCTGGTGCTGACCATATAAACCCACTGGACTGGACAGATATATGGCTCTGAGCTTGATTATGGATCCTGATTTTGCTGCACTGGTGGGCTTCTGTGGAGGGAAAATCTTCCGCTGTGTTTTCTGTTTGTTTGTGGGTTGACAGCCCCAAGTGAATAGATTCACAGGATATGTTTATCAGCTGGTGGATAATCCTGAGCAGAGGTCATCGCAGGCACCTGAACTCTTTGCTTCTATTGGCATCGTCAAATTCTACATTGGAGGAAGTCTTCCAGTGTAGATGGCTTCAGCCTTTAGTGGTGGGGGAACGGGTCTTTGCCCCATGTCTGCGATTAGGGGGCTGTTTGATATTGTCGGCATTCCCTCTCTCAATAAACATAGTTTCTTAAACATCCTACTAACCATTTTCTCTCCATAGGTAGTTGGAATGTGAGGACTCTGCACAGAGCTTTTTCTCTTGATGTCCTCACACAAGAATTCCACCATTATAATTTAGATATTCTCGGCTTGCAAGAGACCAGATGGACAGATAAAGGTCAGATTCTTAAAAATAATCTTAAATTTCTCTTTTCAGGGAGGGACGACAATAAGCATCACCAAGGCGTGGGTCTGCTTCTCAGCAGACACGCTAGCGATGTTCTTCTAGGATATGAGTGCATTAATGAAAGGTTTCTTACAGCAAAATTTCAGACAAGCGTTAAAGACCTGAATGTTATCTGCTGTTATGCCCCCACTGAGGATGCCGATGAGGATGAGAAGGATAGGTTTTATGAACAACTTCAGGATATTTTGAATTCTGTCAAGAAAGGAGATATTACCCTTGTTCTTGGTGACTTCAATGCCAAAGTTGGTACTGACTCTGACCTTTGGGGAGGGGTGATTGGCCCTTTTGGTATTGGTAGCTGCAATGGCAATGGGCAACGTCTCCTACAGGTAAGTAAACTCAATGGTTTCAGAATAACTAACACATATTACAAACACCGCGACATACATAAGTACACATGGGTTTCACCTGATGGGCTGCATAGGAATATGATTGATTATATATTAATTAACAGCAAATGGGCTAGTTCTGTTAGAAATACCAGGGCATATAGGGGAGCTGAAATTGGCTGAATTTCCAGGCATATAGGGCATATAGACAATTCCCTATATATATGACAATTCCCTAGTTAAAAGTGTCTTGTAACTTAAACTTAAAAAGTGTTGTGCTAGGGTTAAAAAATTTTGCTTTTAATACTGAAGCTCTGAAAGATCCAGTTATAGCCAAAGCTTACCATGATAGGTTACTTAGTCATTGTGACAGTCATGGTATGCTTACCACTGAAGTTGAGGAAGAATGGGATCATTTTAAACAGGCTTTTTTGGACACTAACAGTACTCTTTTAGGAAAAAAGGAGCAGAAGAGGCAGAATTATCTGAGTGATAAAGCACTTGAGCTTATTTCAAAAAGAAAGAACTGCAGGAATGTCCTTAATCAATACCCTACTAGTCCTAATAGAAAGCATTACAGAGAACTTAATAAACGTGTAAAAGATCAGTTAGCTGCTGATAAGAATCTTTGGCTTGATGGTTTGGCTGACAAAGCCGAGGAAGCAGTTAGACAGCACAACAGCAGAGAGCTGTACCAAATGGTTAATGTTTTGTGTGGTAGAAAACGGACAGGTATACAGGGATTGAAGGATAAACAAGGTAAGGTTATTGAAGGTGAGGATTCTGTCATGGCTAGGTGGGCTGAACATTTCAGTGATGTACTAAACAATGCGGTTAGTTCTATTCCCATTGTTTGCAATGATGATAGATGCATTGGTGGCTTTAATGTTGGTCCTATAACACAATCCGAAGTTATTTTGGCTGTTTCTAAACTTAAGCTTCATAAATCCCCAGGGGTAGATGAAATTACTACAGAAATGCTTAGAGCTGGAAATGTTTCGGTTACCACTTGGATGACTGAAATTCTGAATATCTTTTATGATAAAGGCATGGTTCCTAAGGATTTTACCAGAGCAATTGTTATCCCTATTTTCAAAAAAGGTGATCGCAGTTCTTGTGATAACTATAGGGGTATCAGCCTACTCTCTGTTCCAGGTAAAGTTCTTTCCATGATTGTGCTTAATAGAATTAAGAATCTGGTTGACAGGCAATTGCGTGATGAGCAATGTGGATTCAGAAGTGGTAGGGGATGTGTAGATCAGATATTTGCACTTAGGCAGATTGTTGAGAAATGTTTAGAGTTTCAGAAACCTTTGGTTGCTAGCTTTGTTGATTTCAAAAAGGCTTTCGACTCTGTTGATCGTCATAATTTGTGGTTGATTGTGAGATCATATGGTATATATAGTTAGTTAACATAATGAAAGCTCCCTATAATAACACTGAGTCGTGATGAGAGTTGGTAAGACTTGTTGCAATTGGTTTAACATTACTTCTGGTGTTCGACAAGGGTGCATTTCGTCTCCTTTTCTATGTAGTTTGGTTATTGATTATGTTACGCGAAATTCACTTCAAGGGAAAGATTTTGGCCTTAAATGGGCTGGAGATAGGAAAATTTCTGATTTAGATTATGCTGATAATTTAGCCCTTTTGGCAAATGATGTTGATGAGATGAACTCTTTCATTCGAGCTGTTGATGAGACTGGTAGTAGAGTAGGTTTGGTTATAAACAGAGAGAAAACTAAAGTGATGAAAATTGGTCAGGCAGGCTGTGATTCAGTTAATCTGAATGGTTGCCGTCTTGAGCAGGTGTCACAGTTTAATTATCTTGGGAGCTATGTAACAGATAATGGTGATGTGCAGCATGAGATTAACAGACGAATAGGGATTGCTGCCGGGACTTTTAAGAATCTATGGAGAGTGTGGAGAAATAGGCGTATACACCTAAAGACTAAAATTAGACTGTATAATAGTTTGGTTCTTTCTAGGGTTAGTTATGGTAGTGAAACTTGGACACTTTGTAAACAAGATAACAGGAAACTAGATGCTTTTGATTCCAGATGCTTACGCAGTATCTTGGGCATTAGGTGGTTCAACTTTTTAACTAATGATGAGGTTAGCCAAAGGAGTTTGCAACCTCCTTTAAGCAGCATATTGTGCAGAGAGAGACTCCGTTGGTTTGGCCATGTTGCCCGTATGAATAATTATAGATTGGCGAATAGGGTTATGAACAGTGTGCCTAAAGGCCTCAGAAAGAAGGGGAGATGTAGGATGCGGTGGGCAGACAATGTCAAACAGGACCTTGTTAAAATTGGTGTGTAGTGGCCAGATGCAATAGATGTAGCTCAGGATAGACTTGCTTGGAGAACTAAATTGTACGGTCTGGTTGGACCTCCGTAGCCCATGGCTGCTTGAGGTTGATGATGATGATGATGATGAATGCTAACATGATTTTGTGATTTTCATGATATAAAATACTTTTGAAGTCATAACTGTTAATATTATACTTTTTTAGTTTTTGATAATAAATTGTAACGTTGTGTGTTAAAGAGTTTACTATTAAAAAAAATAATGTGTGAAAGTGTTTGAGGTTCTTCACAAGTGGTACAATTAGGGGAGGATTTTTGTTTAAATAAAAATAAAGTGGAGTTTGTAAAAGCTCTGTTTGTTTTTAATTTAAAAATTAAATTAATATATTTTTTGCAAAAACCAAAAGTTTTAAATTTTTGTATTTTGTTGGATATTAGATATCTGTGTTTATTTATGGCGTTGTCTTCATAATATTTTTGGATATTATTGTAAAGCAGCTTTTTATTATTCTGTTTATGTAAGAAAGAAAATATGGGGAAGTATTGGGTTCTGATCAAGTAAAGCTTTTTTGGCAAGTTTATCAGCCTCTTCATTGCCGGTGATCCCCACATGGGAGGAGATCCATTGGATTTGTGGATAATTATTTTGCGAAATATGTTTAAATGTTAAAATGAAGATGTCATTAGCATTTATGGGAAAATTGGATTTATGTGGATTTTTGTAAAGGAATTCTATGGCAGATTTACAATCAGAAAGAATTACTATGTAAGAATTTTAGAATTTTAAGGACCAATTGATGGCTAAGATTATTGTAGTTGTTTCAGCAATTATAATAGGGGCGAGGTTGTTAAATTTAAAGGAGTAGGATGCATTTTTTTCTGGGCATACGAATGCTTTAGGTCAGGCGTGTCCAACCCGCGGCCCTGGACAGCTAGTAATGCGGCCCACAAAATCGTAAGGTTTACATGTTTACGACATAAGCTTTCAACATGATTATGTGATTTTCAGCGAGTTTTTGATATCCCACTAGTTTATGTTGCCTCTTTAAATTTTATAATAAAAAACATAAGAAAATAAATGAAGTTTTATTATTTATATACATTAACTATGTTATATATTTTATATTCGGCTCAAAACAATTCATCTTCACTCAATGTGGCCCAGGGAAGTCAAAAGGTTGGACACGCCTGCTTTAGATGAAGATTTAAGATCTGAGCTCTGAGAGAAATCAGTGTATATTTTAATGTACTTATTATAATGTGAGTTTATGTGTAGATTTGCAAGTATGTTAAGAGAGGTAGGATTTAATTGTTTTTTGTTGTAAATACCTGGAATGTTAATACGTATTTAGGATGGGAGGGCTGCTAATCCAACTGGGAAAATTTGATGGTAAGTCACCACTCAGTTTTTTACAGATAATGCTATTTAGTTTTTGATTTTCGTTAATAAAAGAATAAACAGGCAAATGCGAAGCTCCTAGATTGGACTGCTTACCAAGACATCGGACGTCTCCGTAAGCTGGCGAGTGCGGAGAAGTGATAGAAAATAAAAGGCGAGAAGAGAAAATAGGGAAAAGAAACAAGAATACGGAATGAAAAGTAGAAAAGTACAGGGAAGTTTTGAAAATGCCTCCAACACAAGACACGAGAAAACGTGTAGGAGGTAGGAACATTATATATGTACAGTCGCTCAAAAAAGTATCCGAACGTTATGGTTGATTACAGAATTCAGAAAAAATATCTGGCAACGATTTTTTTAGAAATTAGTGATCTGGCAACCTTCGTGTCACGTGACACGTGGTTGCCAGATCACTAATTTCTAAAATAATCGTTGCCAGATATATTTTCTGAATTCTGTAATCGACCACAGCGTTCGGATACTTTTTTGAGCGACTGTACATTTGCCAGTAGTTTAAAATTAGGTGGGGAGAGGAAGATTCTTTTTTCAAGCAAAGTTCGGTTTTAAACAACCATCATTTTATCCACTTCAGGTAGCTAATGCAGAAATATTACAATTGGGAAAAAATAAATAAATACCCCCTCAAGCAGCTGCTTGCCACAGAGGTCTGACAGTTTATATGCCATAGTAGAAGGTCTGAGAGGATGGCAGGATCTCAGCAGAAAAACGACACACACATCCATGCCTTACTCGGGGCTCGAACCCAAGTCCCGTAGATCAGTAGCCAAGCGTGCTAACCACTCGACTACGGGACGGCTCAGTTGGGAAAGGGGTATCATTAAAACACGCCATCTCCTAAAAGATCCAACATATGTTATTTGTGTTCTAACGTAATACAGTATACATGCTTCCGTGTAATATGAGATTTGGAGACATTTTAAAAAAGAAATATCCTTCCAAATTTTGAATTTTAGATACCTCACTGACGCAAATCCTAAGCATTTTTAACAAAATGGATTTCAGATTTATAATTAATCGTAATAAATTCCTATGTCATTTCATGATGTGTTTAAACAGCATTGTTTCAACAATTACGTGCTTACTTTGTGTTTTATAAGATTGTTGTTCGACCCTAATAGGAGAAGAAGAAGCTTGTGGACTTGGAAATATTAAGTTTCTTAAGGCATTTGACGAGCCCATTGGATATATTTACAGTCCTGGCTATGAAGAAGGCAAAGACTACCCGAATTCCATCGGATGCTATTATCAGATCAAAACTTATGAAAAATGGGTAAGTAAAAGATTTCAGAATAAAGTTGCACATAAATTTTGGTATTCTTAAATATCAAAGAATTTTTAAAATTTGCATGTGATTTCTCAAGCATGTTACTCGCGCTCATACTTGCGTCATGCAAACGTTGTCTAATGGTTTGCGTGGAGACCACAGTATCCGCAGTGCTCCGCTGTAAATGATGTGATGAATAATTTTATATATCCTTTAACGTGTTTGACTACTGAGTAAAGGGACCTGAGTTCGAAAATTGTTTTATTTAGCAGTTTTATGTTAAAATCGCTTTTGAAATTTGTTTTCAATATGGACACGGAGAGGGGCGGGGGTGGCTCAGTCGGTAGCGCGCCAGGCTCGTAATCTGTAGTTCCCAGGTTCGAGTCCCAGCTGGGTCAGCGTTGAGATTTATCTCCGCAAAATTCCCCGCCCTGCCCACGGTCAGTAGGGGACACCGATGGGCTTGGAAAGGCCGCCGTCCGTCGGACGGGACGTTAAGCCGTGGCCCCGTGTGCGGGAGAGCCATACCCTGTGCACGTTAAAGAACACGCTGGATGGCCTTGACGGGAGGCTACCATCTGTCTCCCAACAGCTGTTCCAGTATGTCCCCTCCCCCAACCTTCTCTGAGCCTTCGGGTCCATGTGACCTGGCCATTTAGCCCATGGTGTGCAAAAAAGTGCCGCTCAGAGGTAAAACAACAACAACCCAATGGACACGGAGATTGAAAATATTAAGCAACATTTCATCAATACGAAAAATAATTGAAATTTTCGTACTAGAAATCTGAAGTTGTATATTATAACATCAATTTTTTTCTTAGAATATCCGTCTGACGTTTGAAGATTTTGACCTCCAGGAATCTCGTTATTGTCTCACTGATTCGCTTCTCATCTACGGAACTGATGAGAGAGGTAGATTTGCTCATAGGTTGACATACTGTGGGAAGCAAACGCCAAGAGATTTTCAATCCTCTGGAAATGCTGTAGATTTAGAATTCAGAACCGATCACTTTGGAACAGCTAAAGGCTTCAAAATCAAGTATTCTGCTTTCCCAGCTAAAGGTAAATGACGCTTGAAATAAAAAATAGTTTCTATCGTTATTAATTGTTGCTATATATATATTTACATCGTTATGTTGTACTGGAAATTATAATTCAAATATTTGTCTTTTACTTATTTCATTTTCGCTACTAAAGAACACATGTTTTTTCAGCATATTTTACACGAACTTTGGCCGTGTTAATTTCTTTGCTTCTTCCTTTTCTGTTATTATTTCTTTTTGAAAAATATAAGTTTTGTTAAATAAATTCTCTACTATTTTACTTGTTGCTTGCTAACTTTTTTATTGCAAGTTGTTGCTTATATAACTTTTGCATTTTATTGGAAATAATAGTTTCTTTAACTATTTTTTGTTTTCTAACTAAGCAACTGGCTCTGTCTTTTAATATATTTTTCACAAACTTTCGTTATTATTATTTGCCACATTTCTTTTTGTTATACAGTGGACCCCCGATATAACGCGCATGTCGGGCGGGAAACAACACCCGCGTTATAAGGTGAACCGCGTTATACTGAGCGGCGCGGTGGCGACACAATAAATTTCACACTGTAAGCTTTTCTTTTACTCATCATGCATACAATAATTAAATATTATTCAAAATACATTCAGGAACTCAATACATACACAATTACTCAATACGCAGTAACAATAAAATGCGATACTCACTGACGCCGCACGGACCTGTATAAACATGTTTGAACTTATCGCGAACATCGCTTGCGCTATAACCGAGTGCGCGGTATAGCGAGCAGCGCTATAACGAAGGTCCACTGTATTAAGTAAGATATAATATTATCTTATACAAAGTGTTTAGCTAAATTGCTTATACTTTGTTGTTTAGATCTGTTATGCTAATAAATTTCGAAATTAAATTATAACTATATATACGGTACATTTCATTTTCACGTCACGTTACGTTTTTAGCAAAGCAGACACTACACAAATTCTATACTCTAACCGTAAACGTGGCCTAGACGTGAAAAATAACTGTAAATGTTTGAATAAAAATGTAGAAGAACATGAAGCAATCATTATGTTTCAGACTTTTGTCCAAGAGGAGAAAAGAAGTGCAGGAACCGTAACTGTGTCAGCCAATCTTTGTTTTGCGACGGAAAAGATGACTGCGGCGATGGGACAGACGAGGAAAACTGTAGTGAGTATTTAGAGAGTGGTAGAATGTTTGTGAAGCTTGCCTTCTTTCTGAAGCCAAATGCATGGCTGTCCTGGTGAGGATTGAATTAAGGTCCTCATAGACCCAAGGCCCTTCTATTTCGTACGTCAAGTCCAGGCCTGGGTAAACTACGGCCAGTCACTTCTTTTGTGCGGTCCGAGAGCTACTGATGACAAATAAATTTGTAAAAGTGTAAAAGAATGTATAGAGGACTAGAAATCAAACTTCGGTGAAGGGAATTATAATTAAAATTATTAATTTTAATAAATTTATATTGTGTGTTTCACTTTAGATTTTTTTAAAATATTTTTTATTTATTTATTATTATTTTCGCTCGTTGGTTCCCATGGCCAAATGATTAGCGCGCAAGACTACTAATCAAAGGGACCTGGGTTCCAGCCCCTAATAAGGTACCAATGTTTGTGCTATCTTTCTACTGATGTCCGTCATCCTCATAGATCTTCTAATATGGCGTATAAACTGACTGGCTACTGTAAGACCTCAGTGGTAAGTAGTTGCTTCAGGAGGTATTTAAAAAGTTTGCCCACCTAAAAAGTTGCCCTAAACCCTTGTGTTTCATAGGCCCTATGGCAGATGTATTTTATGGGTGCATCGATTTCAATAGGAAAATCAGTGATCAAAATTAATTTGAATATACTTTCTCGGATTGGAAAACGGCACGGAACGTCCTTAACAGCTGTTTAATTACTATTCAGGAAGAGATCTTTTTTAAAGCTTTTATAATGCAAAAGGAAAAACGTAGTCAAAACATTTCGTAGGCCTTTTAGTTTTCGTAGTCACTAAATTTTGCTTTCAGTGTCTATTATATAATACGTTCCTGATCCCCGTGTATGCTGCCATCGATTAGCAACCGCATCAAACCTATCACCATCCCTTAATATTCTTCTTGTTAGGTTCCGAAAAATTTGAACGATATGTGAAAACACAAATATCGAATGTTTTTTTTTTTCTTAAATAACAATGTTATAAACAGATAATTTGTTCCCAGACAAACAAAGTCAGACCGTTCTTTTACTTTATTTTAAGCAATTGTTAGCACCATAAAAATAATCTACAGTCTACTATTTCAGTTTTTCGCAACTTTATTTTTACTACCCTTACGAAGTCTCCCTCATTCTGCAGTATTACCATTCCCCAAAATTATCTTATAATTTGGATTAAACAGAACTTTTTAATGTGGAATTTAAAAAAAAATGTGGGAAAAAAAGTTTAAAAGAACGTAAAAAAAAGTAGCAATTAAAGCCGAAATGTTTACAAATTAAAATGATAACTAAACTGTAAAAATATTTGTTAAATTAAAGCAAAAATAATTGCAGTTAATAATAATTTCTCTTGCAATAATTCCAATAAAACTAAGATTCCAATAAAACATGTTATCAATGCAAACACCAAAATAATCAATGAAACAGTATATGAACTGAAAGGTTTCCCTTCAATAACGTGAAGTTTTGTTGAAGTGCTTAATTTTTTTTAATATTTAAGAATGATTAACATTATTCAAAGGTAGAAAAGAATTCATTTGTTTGGCCGTCTTGAATACTTATATTTCCGTCTGTTTCTTTTTATATCGTTTTCTTTGAAAGCGAGATAATAGTTTCGCTTTGTCATCTATCTGCTTAGACAGTCAGGAACCTGGCTAGTCTATAGTGGTTTCAGTGACAACTCCCTTAAGGTGGGGGGGGGGGGCAGTCGGTAGCGCGCCAGGCTCGTAATCTGTAGTTCCCAGGTTCGAGTCCCAGCTGGGTCAGCGTTGAGATTTATCTCCGCAAAATTCCCCGCCCTGCCCACGGTCAATAGGGGACACCGATGGGCTTGGAAAGGCCGCCGTATGGGATGTTAAACCGTGGCCCCGTGTGCGGGAGAGCCATACCCTGTTCACGTTAAAGAACACGCTGGATGGCCTTGACGGGAGGCTACCATCTGTCTCCCAACAGCTGTTCCAGTGGGTCCCCTCCCCCAACCTTCTCTGAGCCTTCGGGCTCCATGTGACCTGGTCATTTAGCCCATGGTGTGCAAAAAAGTGCCGCTCAGAGGTAAAACAACCCAACCCTTAAGGTGATATGCAGTCTCAGTACTGCGGTGCACCGGGACTGTCACGCATTATTACGTTGTCTGTCTGCAGACATCGAACTTTTTTGTTTACAGAGATAAATCAAAAATTATTTTTGTGTTGGATAGGTATTGAAGAAATATTACGATACGCACTTTCAGAATATATCTAAAGTAATAATTACGCCCTATAGCGGTTGAAAAAGAAGAATATTCCAAAATTTCAAACGACTATTGCTAACGATGTTTTAATGTTAGAAATTTGAAATTTTGGTGGTGGAATGTGAAGGTCACGAAGTTTTCATTGCCAACAACGAGTTGACCCCTTAGAGCCAGAGGGGGTGGGAAAATACACCTTTTTAGTTTTAGCAGATAATTACTTGTTTTAAAGATAAATGAAAAATTTGTTTTTGGGTTAGATAGAAATTTATAAAATATTGTGATTCACACTTTTTAAATCTTCCGAAAACTATAATTGCTCCCTCTAACTTCTCTAACCTAACGGTGGAAAAATTTCCAAATTCCAAAATTTGAAACAAATATTGCAAACGACGTGTTTAATCCAGAAATTTTAAATTTTAGTGGTAGAATGTGAATGCCATGATGTTTCCATTGGCAACAATGAATTGACCTCTTGGACCCAGGAGATAGGAAAAAACATTTTTTAGCAGATAATTGCTTGTATTCAGAAATTAAAAGAAATTCTTTTTAGGGTTAGAGAGGAATTGATGTAATATTATGATTCGCACTTTCGAAATCGTTCGAAAACTATAATTGTGCCTTCTAGAGTGAAAAAGATTTGAAAATTCAAAAATTTCAAGCGAATGTTGCAACTGAGCAAATCGCTTGCACACAGGATAATCATTTGGCTAATCATTTGGCCATGGGAACCAACGAGCGAAAATAATAATAAATGAATAAAAAATAATAAAAAAATCTAAAATGAAACACACAATACAAATTTATTAAAATCAATAATTTTAATTATAATTCCCTTCACCGAAGTTTGATTTCTAATCCTCTACACATTCTTTTACACTTTTACAAATTTATTTGTCATCAGTGGCTCTCTGTCTAAGTGGTCAACATATGGGACATGGCATTATTTTATGTTTCGATTAGGCGCTTGTAAATTGAAATTATCTAACATTCAGCAATTACATTTCCATGATTTTTTTTTCCATTATCAAATGAGTTTAAAGTTGCAAAATCCGAAAAACTTACCAATTTGAAAAATGTAATTCTCATTGTTATTTTAATCTGTTTGGCAAAATTAACAAAATTTAATAATCGGTTTTCTCGAAATAACGAAGCAGCTTCCCACGTAGCTGTGGGCTTTTGCTTTTTAGAAATTTATAGCAGTATCTTTTTTTAAGCAACTAAACCAAGATTCTGCCCCTTTTTAAAACTTATCTTTCAATGTTATTTAATAACTTTTCGATTGAAGTGTAACGTTCATTCATCTTTTTTTTGCCTACCTACGTATTTTCAAGAAATAAATCTTCAAGTATGGTAGTGTAAGTAATGGTGGCTGAATGTTGAAAATTTGAAAAAAATAACGGTTTGTCTAGAGCAGTGGTTCTCAACCTTTTATGTTTCATGTACCCTCTGGAAATGTGTATGTAACTGGCGTACCCGTTGTATAGATATATAAAACTATAGTTATAGTATAACAATGGTTATTTTTACTTTGTTACTAAATCTAGCGACTTTTGAGCTCTCACGGCGTACCCCAAAAATTTTACAGCGTACCCCATGTTAAGAACCCCTGGTCTAGAGCATAGGCAGTTGATTCTATAAAAAGAAACACTAAATAATTCTTAATGATATATATATAAATAAAAAAACCCTCAAGCAGCTGCTTGCCACAGAGGTCTGACAAGAGCCTGTCAGTTTTTATGCCACAGTAGGTCTGAAAGGATGGCAGGACCTCAGCAGAAAAACGACACAAACAGCCATGCCTTACTCGGGGCTCGAACCCAGGTCCCTTAGATCAGTAGCCAAGCGCGCTAAACACTCGGCCATGGGACAGCAATTATATATATATATATATCAATATAAAATAAATTAATAAGTTGATATCTATAAAAATTAAATTTGAATTTTTCTCTTTTTGTCTTTACTCCTGGGTTCCAGAAACGGTTCTTATATTTTTATACAGTCTAATACTTAATTGCTCTAGTCTAAATATAAGATTAATTTAACATTTTCTTGGAAGTTTCTAGTGTTAGAGGAAATAACATCAAAACTCATGTCGCTTGGTTTATTTGCTTTTTAACCTGTACAGGTTTCCATGTTGGGTAAAACTTCCCAACAAATGACAGACTCTAGAATAAGAAACTGAGCAAATCGTTTGTACACAGGACTGTTCATTAGTACCTTATTCAACGAACTACGGTCATTTGAAGTCCATCATTTGGATATTTTCTGGGACTTTTAAAAATCTATGACGAGTGTGAAAAAGTAGACATATACACCTAAAGACTAAAATTAGTCGACATAATAGCTTTGACCTCTCCAAAATTAATTATTGTAGTGAAACGGAACTAGATTACTTTGATTCTAGATGTTTGTGCAGTATCTTTGGCATTAGGTCGTAGGTCTTTGTAAGTAATGATGAGGTTAGAAGGAATCGGCAACTTCATCAGCAGTATATATTGCAGAGAGACTGCATTGGTTTGGCCATGTTGCCAGTATGCATAACTATAGATTTGCGAATAGGGTTATGAGCAATACACCTAAAGGCCTCAGGAAAAGGGGGAGACCTAGGATGCCGTGGGCAGACAATATCAAACAGGATCATATTACAACTGCACTACATTGACCAAATGCAACAGCTGAAGATCAGGGCAGATGTGTTTGGAGAACTAAATTGCACAATCTGGTTAAACTTCCGAGCTCATGACTGCATGAGGATTATGTATGAATGTGTGTTTCTGTTTCTATCGAAAACAAATCACATATATATCTGCAAAATCTCAACTCTTCAAGAGTGCGTTGTTCTTTTACCTCTGAACGCACTTTTTTAATGCAAAATTGCTTAGATTGCCATTTAACAAGACTCCCGAGATCTCAAAGCAGGTTGGAGAAGGCGATACATAAGCAGTTGTTGAGAGACATGGAAGTTTCTCCATGTCTCACGCTCAAGGCATGACTCTCTTGCCCACAAGGTCACAGAACTCTTTTCTATTCAATGGACGGCTGCCTTTTCGAGCCCATTGATTTCTCATTTCTCACCGTGGGCACGACGAGCACAGAGGAGAAAGTTCTCAAATAAGGTACAGTTGGGACGCGAACTTTGGAATATTAAATTACCAACCAGACACGCTATTGACTGAGTTAACTCTCTTTCACCGAATAGGTTAACCTGAGACCGACTACGTCACCCTAATGAGACTTAACCTACCGAAATCACCCTAATGAGGGTGACTTAGTCGGTAGCGCATCAGACTCGTAATCTTCAGTTCCCAGGTTCGGCTCCCGCCTGAGTCAGCGTTAAGATTTATCTCCTTGAAATTCCCCACCCTGCCCTCCGTCAGTAGGGGACACCTATAGGCTTTGAAAGGCCGCAGTCCATCATTAATTCGTACCTCGTTTGCAGGAGAGGTACCGTGTGCGCATTAAAGAACACGCTGGATGGCCTTGACGGGAGGCTACCATCTGTCTCCCAATAGCTGTCCAGTGTGTTCCCTCCCCTTAACCCTCGGAACCTGACCATTTAGCCCATTGTGTGCAAAAAAGCGCCTCTCAGAGATAAAACAATCCAACCTTTAGATATGAAAGCGACCCTCAGTGGAATAAGTCACCATTTCCCTATTAAAATTAAAACTGGTACTTTAATTTTTTCTGACACATATATTGAATGTATTGAAAGATTACCGATGTTACGTTTATTTCGATGTTTACAGTTATGATAAACTGGCATAAACAATTTCAATGATTTTAATATTCCCAACTTTCCAGATCGTCCATTAGTTGTAACCCAATGTGGAATTCAACAAGTAAAGTCAACTTTTTTTAAAAGAAAAAGAATTGTTGGTGGAGAAATTTCTGCGCCAGGCAGTTGGCCATGGATGGCTGATCTGCAGCACATCAAGGTATGGCCCAGTGCTCACAGGTGCGGAGGAGCTCTCATTAATGCTCAATGGGTACTGAGTGCTGCGCATTGCTTTCAAAGCAGTCCGTAAGTATGAGAAATAAAATATTAGGCTTTCCTTAAGACATTCACTTAGACAGAGAATTTTGAAGTCTGACTTGCATTCCAGTCACAAATCACTCGTGCTTGTCTTCTCTGTGTGTTGCCGGTTTTGCATTGTTTTACTATTATGCTGCACTAATATTTTAAGCATTTCTTCTGAACTATTCGCTGGTAGCTCGTTCTGTTCATGCCAGTCATCTTCACATTATGTTCATCTATCACATTATGTGACGCAATATCGCAAAGTCTTGGAACTGGTAATTCCATGTAGCAAACATAATTAAAACTACTCCATCACCACGAGTCATCGATGACTCGTAACGCATTGGACAGGATCTTTGAGATTCAATACTGCACTACAAAAAAATGAAGACGAGACATCGTAACTGGTGACGCAGAGAATTTAAAATGATTAAACTGCTACACCACAACGAATCACCGGTGCCTCGTGACACATATTGAACAGGATCTTTGAAATCTTTGAAATTCACTTCTGCACTACAAAAAGAGATGAGGGCGAGCCCCCGTGACTCGCAATGCAGAGAACGTGTTTTGTTAAGTTGCAAATTCATCTTGATTTCTTAGAGTTACGGCAACTGTAAATTTACTTCTAATGCTTTCATGTGTTTTGTTTTCTCAAGTGAATGTTACATTAAATTAGCTGCGAGACTGTATGGATTGAGTCAGAAAATAATGTTTCATACTCAATATCAAGGGCTAGAGTTCCGCTAAAATCTTCTGGTCATTGAATAAGAGTTACATTAAGTAAATCCTAATCTAATTCTTTCGCAATAAATACACAGATGACTTGTTAATATAGAATTTATTTATTTTGCATACAGCTTGGGACTCGAACCCATGTCTCTCTAGATTCATGCCACAGTGCTCTAACCACTAATCTAGCCATCTATTCTTTCGGTTGCAAAAAGAATTCTTTAGAAACAACATATGAGATTGACGAGGCTTAAGCAGAAAGAACACAAAATCATTCACACCTTATCCAGGACTCAGAACCCAGAATTCTTTTTCCAGCAACCAAATACGCTAACCAGGATCATCGGTTTTGCGAAATATACCTGCATACGAAAGATAGAAAAAAATGCATTATGAAGACGCACTTCTTACAAGCGTTTTACAACTCTCTACGGCTTCATTAGTTCATTAGTTTGCACACGAAAGATACATCTGAAAACCGGAATTGGTCTAAATTACAGTTCTACGCATTTCACGCAACTAGTGAAAATTAAATTCAGTTGTATTAAAAACATTTGTACTCAATAGATTTTAACCTAGGCTGTATCTTTTAGCACTTTGGGATTCTCTTGCTGCCTTTTATGAAAAGCCCATCTTTTCTGGAAGTCATCTCGAGATACGATGGACTCGGAAAGGCCACCGTCCATCTGATGGACGTATGCTTTTCTATATCGCTTTTCTGACCGCTTTTTTTTATCTGTATCGCTTTTCTATATCGCTTTTCTGACCGCTTTTTTATCTGTATCGCTTTTCTATATCGCTTTTCTGACCGCTTTTTTTTTATCTGTATCGCTTTTCTATATCGCTTTTCTGACCGCTTTTTTTTATCTGTATCGCTTTTCTGACCGCCCATCTGTATCTCTTTTCTGAACGAAGGTAAATTTGAATGTTTAAAAGGGGTGGGGATTTTGCACAGATAAAAGTGGTGGATTTTGCAGAGATAAATCTTAACGCAGACGCAGGTGGGACTAGAACCAGGGAACTGCAGATTATGAGCCTGGCGCTCTACCGACTGAGTCAACCCCCGCACCTATCAAGAAAGTAGCAACTAATATTAAATGAGTGCTTTTATACAGAAGTAATAATATATTTGATTTTCCCTACGTCCTTCTCCTTCGTGTAAACTGCTGAGTTCACCACTGCTCTTATTTTCTGAATTATAATATCACTTGCTGTTTTTAGAAGCAATATTTTTACTTCTTTTGCAATTATTGCAACTTCCCTTTTTCCAAATCCACGTTTTCATTAACAATCATTATTCAATCATTTAAACAATAATTTTAAAATAGACCTTTAGTTGTTTTCCAGTTAAAAATATTTAAATCGAATAACTAGTTTCACATATGGCAGAAATCTCTTCTACTTAACTCTTTATAATGTAAAACTTGCAGAGCTCAGGACTGAAAACGATATAGAACAGTCAAAATTTGATGATGTAAATATTTGTTTTATTGTACTATTCTCAAAAAATTTCAAGGCTTTAGTATTGTGATAAATTATAAATATGTTGTCATGTCCCTCTAATTTATTTATGGTTGCATTTTATTGTAAATATTTTTATGTATTAAGTGTGTTCTTGGAAGTGCTATTGTGGGGATGTGACTCATAACGTGTTGTTTTCGGGTCTGAACTTGCTGCCTGCGAGGGTTGACGTGGCCGAGAAGCCTTTTATGGCCTTTCTACCTTGAGCCTGGGGCGTGAATGTGATCGCAGGAGGCTAGCTGCGAAGAAGAATAGGACAGTTTTGAGAGTAGTTATCGAACAGGAAGGATGTTTGAACACGCGTCAAAGGGACTCTTACTTGAACGAAATCCTTAAGGAGAGGGTTCGATTCTAAGTGAAAATCAAGATTCTTGGTAAAAGTGATACAGTTCTGTGGATTCTGTGTGAACCACATTGTAAGCAAAGGTTAATTATTCTTTCGCCGAGTTTGAGGTCGGAAAAGCGAAAACTCGCAAAGTGTGCGGTTCTCCACCTCATTACGTAATTGTTTGCAGCAGCAAAGCAGCAAAGGCCTACGGAGTTAAGAGCATCCCCAGCACGTGAATGTATATAACTATAAACAAACTGTGTCTTCCCTATACAACTCTCGTGTGTGAATTGTTGGACATATTTTTATACATCACTTGACGCAGCAAGTCTGAGGCAAACATCGGTACGGGTGTAACAACTCTCGAATTCGAAGTAACGGTGAAGGTATTTAAGAGACAAATTCATCGTCCTCCGGCGGCGGCAACATTTGGTGCAGCCCATCGCATCCGGAATGAGTACATCAAATATGTATAATATTATACTTATACATATATATAATGCATATTATAAATTAGACAAATTTATAGAGACCTGTAAGCACTAATACAACCAAAAGAATTTATCAAAACAAAATGATAATGTAAAAATTAATATCCGCTAGAAGCCATTTAAATTTTCATGCTCCCTTAAAACTTAAATTGCGATCGAAAAATTGAATTTATTTTCAAAGTTCCTAATCCTCCGATTTGTTATTTTTTGTTCTTATTTAATCGGTGCACATGAAGATGCAGAACCGTTTTTTCCTCTCTCATGGTTTTGTGTTTCTTTTCCCCGCAGGAGTCGCGAAGACACTTTTTGGAGAATCCACCTCGGTAATCATAACACATTCAAAGAAGACATTGGGGAACAAATTCGATACGTGGAACGCATTGTCATTTACGACGATATTCCACAAGAGGAGGTATTGTGATTTATTCCCATTATAAATAAAATTAAAATCTTAAAATATTGTTAACTATATAATTTTATATGCATATTCACAGATTAAATCATGTTTAAATTTTGAATGCGTTCAATTTTTGTAAATATGTTTCTGCATAGTATTATAAAATAAATAAATACTCCCTCAAGCAGCTGCTTGCCACAGAGGTCTATATAACAGGAGCCTGTCAGTTTATATGCCATAGTAGAAGGTCTGTGAGGATGGCAGGACCTCAGCAAAAAAACAAACACATACATCCATGCCTTATCCGGGGCTCGAACGCAGGTCCCTTAGATCAGTAGCTAAGCGGCCATGTAATATTCCAAATTTTTTCTTAATCTTTTCTATCAGTGGACTAATCAGGCCCAGATCTAGAAAAAATTGAAAAGGGGGAGGAGCAAGAAAAACAATTGAGTAGATTAATGTAAAAAGAGATGGAGAGAGTAAGAAAGCATTTACTCCTCCGTTTTACAGGTCTTTAAAAATTTTCTTGAACAATGCATGAAATATAAATAAGTTAAATAATCTTTGCTTCTCTCTTATTAGCACTCTGAAGGAGGGCTTTTACTATATTTTGCCATTTGAAAAGTTCACCTCCCACTTTCCGTATCAACTTAATTGCATTTGGTGAGTCCATTAATGCCTGTTAAAAACCCTAATACGCCAACGTTGAAGATCAATGGCCTAAGTGGTAACGAGGTCTTCTTGCTGATGATCACCTTGCAGCTCTTGTTTACAAATAGAAATGTATAATCAAAGATATTCCCCTAATCTAATTTCTCGACGCGATACTAGGAAGCAAATAAAGGTGATTTGAGTAACGTGTAAAAAAGAGAAGAATGAGTTGAACTAGATTGCTGTGCCTCTGAGAGGTACTTTTGTGTGTATGCATTTAATCAGTTATATAGCCATGTCACAAGGACCACAAGGGCTCAGAGAAAACTGGAGAAGAGGATGCATTGAATTACTGTTAGAATACACGAAACTTTCCAGTCAAAAACTACATATGGTTTTTAACTTGTACACTTCCCTACACAAGAAGGCACGAATTAAACCTTCAATAGGAGGCAGCGTTTAAGAAGACTTCCGTATTCTTCAGGGTCATATTTAGCCTTATCAGGGCCCCTGTATGGGGTCACCCTTTAAAACTGTTATAAGGGATTGTGGTAATGAAAATAGACCCCAAAAATCGCAGGCCCCCAGCATTTCCCTACTTTGCCTATGCCAAAAGATGGGTCTGGTTCTCCCCTTTCTCTCCAATGGCAAAACGGGAGTTGTGGAGAAACAGTTTTAACCGAAACAGTTTCGGAAGAGTTGATTTGACTCTCGCTCGCATTTTCCTTTACAGGACACGTGTTTTCAACGTATTTACGCAGAGAAATGGCAAAAAGCGAAAGATAAACGTTTTAATTCATTTATGTTTCTTTCATCTATGCACTGCTTAGTACCTGATTAATACAGATAATTGATATTGATAAATTGAGAATTTCGTATTCTTAAATTAAGACTCACAAATATTGATTTAAAAAATACATTTCATTCTTTCAGTTCGAGAAAATTGGCAGGTACTCTCTCGAACATGACATCGCTTTGATAAAACTTAGTGCTCCTGTTCAGTTCTCAGATTACGTACAACCTGCTTGCCTTCCTGAACCTGGCTTCCAACTAAGAGTTGGGGAAAAATGCTATTTAAGCGGATGGGGATTAACTCATGGTGAGTCAATTTCTTTCTTGTTTTAATGTAATTTTTGTTTGTTTTCAATCAAGGCCAGGTCTAAGGAGAGGTGATTAACATACCGATCAATAGTAATGAATTTCGAGGGACATTTGAAGGTGAGTGGATGACTAACTGATGATTTCCTTTATAAGAAATCTGTAGGCCAGAGATCAATACGGTACATTGGCATTAAGATTTGGAATGACGAGATACCAGAGGATACTGCTGCAATGGAACAATATAGAACTTTTAAATATAAATATAAATTACACTTATTATCAAGTCAATGATAGAGTCAGACCACAAAAATTCATGTGCTCAAATAAGTGTATAAATGTATATATTAAGGCCACCTGTAACGTTTTAAATTTAAGTGTATTTCAGGAAACATTTATTCAAAAGCTACGGCTTATTATGTTCTCCTTTTTCACCTGTGAACTTGTCTGTGTTTTATCTACCAATATATGTATGTTTGGGTGAAATAAACTTATTCAATTCAATTCAATGATCAACAGGATAGTCTCAACAGGATAGAATCAGATTCTGGGATGTCTGGCATCCCTCTCTGAGACTAGTTAGCAAATTTAGCACTATTACCTGGCTAAAATTCAGGAACAGGTACCATTTTGGCAGTGGCATTTAATAGGTCATTACGGTATTGCCATGGTAGAAAGATGTATACCAATACCCACGGCACTCACCCAGAAACGACTATTACCTTAAATGATCTATTAAACGCCAGTGCCAAAATAGTAACCTGCCTGAATTGTACCCAGGTAATAGCGCCGAATTTGTAAATTGTAGCCGGGTCTCAGAGAGACATGCGAGACATCCGGAATCTGCGAGACTATCCGGCATAGTAACGTTTGGCAGCTCTGCAGCACACAACGCCGGTAGGTCATTGTAGTGACAGTTAAATTCCCGTACATACTGTTAAGTATGATTTACCTCTATATTTATCAGATTTTGTCCTCTCTCTAATTCCCTAGATGCTTGACCTATCTGCCCTCAATTTGTTATACGATTTGCTCTGTCCCACCCCTTTTTGAAGTAAAACTTCAAGTCCCTACCTACAACAGAACGTAATTTAGAACTTCCAGTCATTTCTCTCCCTCCGTTTTTATGCCAGTTAATTGAGAATTTCCACCTAACACTTTTCTTTCCTCCACTTTCATAACTATCCAAATACAATAATAGCAAAAAGTTCGGAACACACCAGTATTTTTATACATTTTTTGTGTTTCAGCCAATTTTTGCAGCTTAATTTGTGCGGGAGTTATCTCAGTCGGTAATATGCCAGACACGTAATCTGCAATTCCCAGCTGGTCCAGCATTGAGATTTACCTTTGCTAAACCCACACCCTGTCCTCGGTCAAAAAGGGGACATCGATGGACTTGGAAATGCTGCCGTCCGTCGGATGCGATGCTAAATGTGGATCTGTGTGCAGGAAAGCCATATCCTGTGCAATTAGGGAATACATTGGATGACCTTGGCGGCAGGCTACCATCAATCGCCTAACAGCTGTCCAGTGGATTCCCTTTCTCCAACATCTTTTGAGCTATTGGGATACTTGTGATCAGGTTATTTCGTCCATTGCGTTCAAAAAGTGCCGCTTAGATGTAAAACCATCGAACCCAACCGACTTATTATCTAACTTTTATTGTTTATTCTGAAATATTTTGGATGCTGATATCCAACGTTTGTTCTGTTTTAAACTTCTTAAAAATTTAACTGTTTCCCTAATCTAGTGTATTGTATTTGTAAAAATCTACTTGTAGCTGGTATAGTTCAGCTTCTGTAAATAACTTCAAATAAGACGCTTATTCCCCTCCTATGAGAAATTTACAACATTATTTTTGTCGCAGGTTCAGGAGGTGCCGGTGTTTTAAAACAAGCCATTCATCCGATTCAGCACAATGAAACATGCCTTGAGACTTTTTCAACCCTTTTCGTATCTGATTTCATGATCTGTGCTGGTAGTCTGGAGGCCGGTCATGGAGCTTGTACGGTAATTTGAATCAATTTGTTTTACGGTAAATACTCTAGTTTTTTTTAGTATTATTGGAAAAGGTAAGAGAGGATTAGTAGCAGGTTTTGGTTCAGCTAAAAAAAGCATATAAAGGAAAGATTCATGCAAAAAAATTAGATGGAAATATTTGAATATTTAAATGTATTTTAAGGTCTTGAAAGTAAAGAAATTCGTACGGAGTGTATGAGAAGGAAAGTTAAGATACTTTACCGGCAAAAAAAAGTTCAGCTCTTCTTAGGGAGCCTGCCATGTGGACAATATGAAGACCATTAATCGAAGGTGTGATATAATGATTAATTAATAAATTATGTGTAACGAAACAAAAGTAACGGAGTTTTTTTGCAGTATTCTTTTGCTACCTAACTCAGTACGGTGTAGAGTCATTCTCATGCCGTGATGTAAGCGACATGGAAAGCAGTCGTAGACGTTTACACTGCCGCCCTGCTGAATTTTGTCCCAAACAATGCAGCATTTTAACTCGTGTGGTCCAAACATGTTCTTTGAACGATGGTTGGCATGGACGGTATCATGGGCATCGGTGGGAATTTTTCCAGGAGTATGTGAGGCAAACCAATTCAGTGTTTAAAGACAGAAATATTTAGGTCCAGCTGTTTTTTTAATGAGTACTACTATGAATACAAGAATCATGCATACATCACATCATAATGTAACTAAGGATTCCAGAAAACAACACGAAAAGGAAATATAAATGGTATGTTTTTAAAAGGGCAATATGTTCTGTAGGGCACTTTCTACACAACAAGGATACCAGATCGAGAAGAATCGATGGTGCGGTAAAGTTATGTGATATTCTACGGACCACTGAAAACAGCGTCATTTAACGTCATCAACCTCAGTATAATGACAGGCTGTGACCTGGTTTTTTGGCTAATAGTGCCACACACTGTAATACTGAGAACGACGAGCAGACAAATCCATTGTCTGAGACCGTGTCGCTGTTAAAAGTTTCAGTCGATTCTAGTATGTCACTACTGTTGATGAGTATTGCGTTGGAATGCAGTAAGCAAGAATCGCAGCCGAGGGTGATACACTACCAAAAATAGCAGCAAACCTGTTGTTTATCATCCTAAAGGCTATGTCTTGCTATCTATCACCAGTAATCTACAATTGTGTTATGGCTTCAAACAGATCTTGCAGTGCCATGTATCATTGATGTCTGGCTCTTCTTTGCAGATGTGATAGTTCGGAGGACGTAACCATCCAAGATATTATGTCATTCACTAGATAACATATGCGCCATATGAGTGGCAATATTTAGAATCGCCCCTCATAAGATGTCCTATCTCTCTTATTAATATATCCCACCATTGTCTATTGAGATTTTTTTACTGAATTTCGACAAGTGGTGATACCTGCGGTCGGTTCTTAGACGTAATGATCAGCTCATGTCACCTCCTTGATGTTACGTTGTTCTTCAGTGGTTTTGCTTATCTCAGTGGGGCGGGGGTGGCTCAGTCGGTAGTGCGCCAGGCTCGTAATCTGTAGTTCCCAGGTTCAAGTCCCAGCTGGGTCAGCGTTGAGATTTATCTCCGCAAAATTCCCCGCCCTGCCAACGGGCAGTAGGGGACACCGATGGGCTTGGAAAGGCCGCCGTCCGTCGGATGGGACGTTAAGCCGTGGCCCCGTGTGCGGGAGAGCCATACCCTGTGCACGTTAAAGAACACGCTGGATGGCCTTGACGGGAGGCTACCATCTGTCTCCCAACAGCTGTTCCAGTGGGTCCCCTCCCCCAACCTTCTCTGAGCCTTCGGGGTCCATGTGACCTGGCCCTTTAGACCATGGTGTGCAAAAAAGTACCGCTCAGAGGTAAAACAACCCAACCTAACCTTATCTCAGTGTAATAGTTATCATTTGAATATTTCGATATATGCTGTCTAAAATTGAATTTCAAGATATTTCTTTGTCTGTTTTCAGGACATGATTTGGGGAAGGGGTCTACAGATCCCCCTTTGTGGTGAAGCATTTTTAAAAAATATTTTCATGTGAATTACAGCGAAACGAAGGTATAATATAAGTGTCTGAAAAATAATAGTGGGGGTTTCAAGAACTAATATGTCGGACACTAATATGTACATTCGAAAAGGTAATATTTTAATTTCAAAGAGTGACCAAAATAGTTTTTGAACATAATTAGTAACTTTCCTAACATCTCTTGAAAAATGTATCAATCAGCCATTTTGTTGGTGACCGCCCTTGAAACCGTTTGAGGAAAGTACAGGTGCAACATACAATGTGATGATTTTTGAGTATTTGGCGATAGTGCTTCCTGAAATCCCACCATTATTTATAGACATCCAGTATATCCAGTTTCAGTTTCAAACAATTTCTTCTTAGTCAATAACTTCAATTAACATTTGCATATTATATTATATTACTATTCGATTATAGTGATATAATAATAATATACAAAGTGATATATTATCGATTATTAGTGATATTAGTGACTATTATTACTAATCGATTATTAGTGATCGATTATTATCGATCACTAATAATCGATTTATTATCGATTATTTATCGATTATTATATGATTAAATTATTATATATCGATTATTAGTGATTAAATTATTTCTTAACCTTTCAGGGTGACAGTGGAGGACCCTTGGTATGCAAAGTAGACAATCATTGGACCTTGATGGGTGTGACAAACTTTATTCCTAAAGGATCCACAACTAATGTTATATGTGGGATGAAAAATAGACCTACAGCTTTCCATAAAGTATCGAAAAAGATCGATTGGATATACAGTATGATTGACAAATATAGCTAAAACATCTTACATCATCCTACATACGAATTTGTTTTTTTTTTTATGTAGATCTCACAGACGGAAATAAAAATATTTATTTATTTGTTTTTTTTAATATGACCTACACTGACGAAACGTTTATTATACCTGTAAAGGAATGAGTCATATCTTTAGAATTGAAAGCATCAAAATTTCCTTAGTTACCAATGTGTTGAAAAATGGAAGTGCTGGAAGAAAACTAAGTGTTAAATTAAACCAAGAATGGTATTACCACTTTGAATTTGACCTTATTATTTAATTCTTTAGATCAATGATTTTTCAAACTGGTCAGGTGCATCCCTTTTCTTGTGACGATTGGATTACTTTATATTACTCTTGGGGGATTATTAATATGGTGATACCCATAGTAATAAAAATTTTTTAGTATGTAGTATCGAAGTACTTCAGCTCCACGTCGCATAATAGATACTATTCTAAGGTTTTGATTTCATTCTAAGTCCATTGCTAATAATGGATTGTAGTAAAGACACTAAAAATAAATTTCTTCATGGACAAATATATTGTTAATTCCCTAGATTTCGAGTGCCATGGTTTTTCAAGATATCAGCATATCTTGTTATGGTATCCATGGAAGCTTAAAACCAGTAATTCCAAACTTAACACATTTCACAACCCGTTCAAACTTCACCTGCATTGATAGCGATGAACTGTTATGCAAGCTTAAGTCGCTGTCCGGTTTCAACAGGTAGTTGACCTTTAATAGAAATTGAACCTAATCCTTTTTATAATAATACTGAAAATGATACTCAGATTTAATTTTTTTTTTTCAAAACCGAAAAACTTTGATTTCGGATTTATCTTTGATTTCAGTTTTTTCTCTAGCCTTCAGGGAAATGTGCCAAAAGACACACAATAAAACTACATTCATTTTATAAAACATTTACCACTCAAAAATATACTATTGCTTACTCCACTTTATCTGCCAAGTTTTGTTTTGACGTTTCTCAATTTTTTAAGTTTATTTATCACCTTATTTCCTGATGTTTAGATTTACACACACACATGTAGAGTATTCCATAAGTCGTTATGCACAGGCAAAGTAATATTCATCTATACACACCTTTACTTTTATATTAATTTATTCAACTGTACCAAATCCACAATAGGATATCAAATGCTCAAACTGAGCATCTCTGTGTTGCTTTCACATGGCGATACTGTCTTTGAATGACCGCCACACGTTACGGAGAACGGACAGCGTTATCATTCACTGTAGATGGTTTTCTTTAACTCATCCAGAGTTCGAGGGCGATATGGTACACATGAGATTTTGGTGGCCCCCATATAAAAAAATCTGGACTTGGAAGTGGCTATTCCAACGACCCAAGCCGGCCTTATCCATTAATGGGTAGCATTTCATCCAACCAAGTTCGGGCAGTTATGGCATAGTAAGGCAGTGCCCCATCCTGCTGATCCATTTGCAAGTAAACATTGCGATAATGTGCTAAGGGTATGGTCCTTTTAGTAGGGTAGCAAAATGACATTGAACATTTGCAAATAAGAATCGCCGGTAATAGGGTCAGTATAAAAGTGAGGTTCTAGGTTGTTGTTGCCATGATTTGCACACCAAACAGATACCCTGGGATCGTTCTGTACGTACGCATCTTCAACTCAGTGTGGTTGTGTCGCAGTCCAGTAACGACAATTGTGCGCGGTTGACTGTCCCTTTCAAGAGAAAGTTTACTTCATTTTCATTTTATGTGGATGGATCCTGTTTCTTCTGAAGATTACGGATAAAGATAGATTTTTCAATTCCCACCTCCTGTGCAATCGACTTTGGTCAGAACATACACACTGTGGTCTTCACCTATGGTAGTACTCGGACAACCTGGTCTAGGTTTGTCACCGAACCAGTCTCCTTCAGTCTCTTCAGAATATTACTGACGGACATGTGACATGGCCTTGGCTTGTCTGAATGTCGCCCGTGAATTTCATCTCATGCTTCTCGCTGACTTCTCCAGCAACATGAATAAGTTGATGACATTGAACTTTCTCCTGGGGTGTGAGAAGATACACCATTACTCTGTCATTCATCAAAGTGAACAACAAAGAAGAACCCTATATATAATGCGGAGTGATTTAACATTACATACGAGACCGAAAGTGGGTCACGATAAAATGCGAACCATTTTCTCTATATCGATAGAGAACATATGAAAGTATTCAAATGAAAATCATGGTCCTCTAGTTAACATTTGCCATGACTTATTTTGTGCATCAAATTTTGGTAACTATTCTGGTTCGTATAAATACCCTATATTGCAAAAGTGTCCGAACACTTTCATGTTAAGTGAACGAATAGTCACATTCAAATCTACCTAATTTTGAAAATAAGCTTTTTACGGAAAAAAAAGTCACTAGTCATAAATTGAAGATCTCGGTCAGAGCTCTTTAATTCTCTATTTTCTATATTATTAATCTAATATTTAAAGAGTTAAGGAAGCTATAATTTTTAATAACAGATGTTATCATACACCACACTTCCAAAACATTCCCCCCCCAAAAAAATTGATGAAAACTTAAAAAATCCTTACACAAAATTCAAATATCGCATTTATATTTCGAACAACTTGTTATTACTGTTGTGATTTAACTCTTTGAAGTAAATTTTCAAAATTAGCAAAATTTCACTTAAATGTTTCAGCTTCCATAACTCTTTTAAACATTAGATTAATATTATATTAAATAGAGAGCTCTGACCGAGACTTCAATTTATGTCTAGTTACTTTTTTCCGTAAAAAGCTTATTTTCAAAGTTAGGTAGATTTGAATGTGGCTATTCGTTCACTTAACAAGAAAGTGTCGGAACACGTTTTACAACATAGTGTATCATTACTTATTTTTAATTCTCATTAACGGAATTGTGCGAAAAATACGATTTTTTATGTTGTTTTCTTGAGATGTACAACTCCTTTAATTACTAGTAGAAACCAATAAGCATCGACATAAGCATTTAATTGATAAAGCTTGTTACTTTAATACATTTTGGTATTAAATATGATACTGATCACTTTCTCGACGTTAAATCTCGTCGTGAAATAAAAAATATCAAAGAGAATTATATCGTTATGAAGTCGCCATTTTCTCTTCGTTATTTCCTCTTAACTATTTGCAGAGATGACGGAGTTGATCCACTGTATCTTACGAGATACTTTGTTAAAGACTGTTGGTCTATCAGAAAGGCCACAAATTCCATTTATAAAATTCCCATCGATCAAATAACTTGTTACTCCGTAAACGATCCATCGACCATCCTTTTGACAAATTAGTGGACCTCCGCTATCTCCCTAAAGAAAAAAAAATTAAACAATGATTATTCAATAATCCTACATGCAGGGAAGGCTCTTAAAATCAAAAGTACACTGAAATCATATTGTTAGAAATTTGAATATGTAAATGCCAAATTAATGTAGACACAGATTTTTTTACAAACCCCCAGAGACAAGATAATTATGGAAAAATAATGAATAGCATATTTATTTATTCGAACATATCAACTGCTTAGTAATGGGTTCTTGGGTTGGGTTGTTTTACCCCTGAGCGGTACTTTATTTGCACACCATGGGCTAAATGGCCAGGCCACATGGACTCCGAAGGCTCAGAGAAGGTTGGGGGAGGGGACCCACTGGAACAGCTGTTGGGAGACAGATGGTAGTCTCCCGTCAAGGCCATCCTGCGTGTTCTTTAACATGCACAGGGTAAGCTCTCCCACATATGGAGACACAGCTTAACGTCTCATCCGACGGAAGGCGGCCTTTCCAAGCAGGTCAGTGTCCTCTACTGACGATGGGCAAGGAATTTTTCGGAGATAAATCTCAACGCTGACCCAGCTGGAACTTGAACCTGGGAACTACAGATTACGAGCCTGGCGCGCTACCGACTGAGCCACCTCCGCTCCGCTTAGTAATGGAATTTGGCTTATCAAATTCAAGTGTTTTAATTTGGCAAGTGTGAAAAAATCAACCAATCAGCCTCCCGGACTTGAACTCGGGATATTCTGGTTACGTGCTAGTTGCTCTACCATTTGAGTTAAGGCGGAAACAATTCATACTTGATTAAGGAAGGTTGTGATGATTGTGCTATGAAGCTTTTATCATGTGATTCTAAGTGTCGGGCATTAATGCTCTATTTATACCGACGAGAATCAAGCTTTTATAACCACATTGCAATAATATACTTTCGGTTATTCAGATGCCGAGCAGCGAAGCTCTGGATGTAAATAACATCTCTGCCGTAGGCCTGAAACCAATTTGATAGGAAGGAATGAAACTCGTTACAGTGTTTTTTTTAGTTATTAATTACTACAAATTAATAGCACTGAAGTGAGCTTCATTCCTTCCTTTCAAGTGTTTTACAATCTTCGGTAACTACTGAACTTGAAAGCTTGTGGTATTTAAATTTTCTGCCGTAGTAGAACTCACAAAAAATTATTCAAAACTTTTTCCTGTTTCAACCACAGAGATACAAAAGGTCCACTCAAATACTTTTCTGATAATTATTAGAGCAACGAATGTCAGATTAAGAAACTAAGTTTACCTGTCTTGATCTTGTGCAAGGGCACAAACCTCTATGACTCGTATAGTTTTAAAAAATTGTGAAATAAAATAAAATAACTATAATAATTATACATTTGATCGAAAATCGAAATCGTATCATCATACAAAAATATTATCGATTAATCAGAAATTAATTAGCAACTTTGTAGAAACAAATAGCAATCAGTGAATTTAAAACTTGTGTAATTTTAAATTAAATTACATCAGAATTATGCGCTAAATTTGATTTTAGGTGAAATTAATCAAACGTTAATAGCAAGGCTAGTTGTATGCTTGTTCTGTGAGAGTTAGTACATAAGTCTGCTTACTAGAGTGTTGTGGAAATATTGCCGTAGAGAATGAGCATCAATTTCTGTTCATTTATTTTTTCCTTTATATCCTCGTTACAATAAACCTTTGAATAAATTTGTGCGAGTTATCCTGATCTGTGTTTCATTATTACAATCTTCTCTTGGGTTTAGAATCAGCGCAGTCGAAATGCGATAATATAGTTGTTAAATCTGCCAGTAATGGCCGAGTTCAGGACTGGGCAAACTATGGCTCGCCACTTCTTTTTGTGTGAACCGCGAACTACTGATGACAGTTAAATTTGCAAAAAAGGTAATGAAGGTATAGAGGGCTTAAGAAGTACAACTTCGGCGAAGGAAATTCAAATGAAAATAATTAATATTAATAAATTTATATTGTTTGGATAATTCATTTTAGTTTTTTTTTTAATATGTTATTTGGAGGTTTTCCCTTACACTTCAATTTTCTATGCTATTCCATTTCAATTTCCTACGACTGGCCTAGTTGTAGCGATATTATGATTAAATTTAATTCCTATAATAAATTTAATCCAATGTTTGCCTATCCCAATGGATTAAACCATCTATTGATAAAACACCAGAAACATTACACCTTAGTCAGAGAAAAATAGCAAAAATTTGTGTGCGAAAGACACAGATGCAGAGACATCTTCCACGATGTATTCTGCCTATAAAAGTTATTGTATTATTCAAATAATTAAATTATTCAATGTATACAAAAAAAATTTTATAAAATAACTATCGTGTTAATTAACAAACTTCAACCATCATGTGTGACAGGCAATTTACTAGAACTTAATAATATAAAATGCCAATGCTCACTAGAAATGGTGTGAAAAAAGATATTTGAAAGAATGAGAGAAAATTTCCTTTAAATTGTGATACGATTAAAATAACCAACAATAAAATAATTAACTTACATGACATATGCCATTTAAAGGATCCACACGACCTGCACATATCATAGTATCGTTGTAAAACCTTTGGAAAGGTGACCTACATTTTGTACCTTCTTGGACAGGATGCTCAGCCTGTTTCAGCACGTCATGGCCGGTGGTTCCTGAAAATCGTAATAGGAATCGTCAGTGTGTTTATTGTTCAATAAGGTATAAGAGACGTGAAATGAAACATACAATTTTAGCCTTCAAAAGTTTGCAAAATTTACCCCAATATTAATGTTTGTAATAGAACAAATGTCTTTTCATTTAGGCTTTATGCTCTTTCATCAGTTTCTCTAAAGAAATAACGACCTGAAAAGTCACATATCATGCACCACGTACACCTCCAAATGATTATCATACTACTTAGGTTACCACAATACAGGTTAAGAAATCTTGTTAGAGCAACTAATACAAGTTATCAGTAGCGCGTGGGCTCCTATCACACCTGGTTCAAAGCAAGTTTTCTGCTAATTTAAAAATGATTTTTATTACTAAATTTTAGCGAAGAGGATAGGTGGTTTTCTGAATAATTTTTGTCGGCAAAAACTTTGACGTATTCATAAGCACTTTGATATTAATGGCTAATGTTTTATCCGTGACCCCGCGTAAACGTATATGGTGTTTCGTTCGTGTTATGCTTCTTTCGTTGTTTTCACAATTAATCACAATTTTAAAATACTGTGGAGTATAATCTCCTATGTCTATCATCAAACCATATTCATATTTATTCAAAAAATATATCTTCACAATATATGAGCTTCAAATAAATGATTTCATATTTTATTAGTATAAATACTATTGTTCTAAATCGAAACTCGAACCACTGATACGACCACTGTTTTCACACTTAATGGAATCAGCACGCATAAAGTTAAGGGTGGTCATATCTCCCTTATCAGGCTGAAAACAACAATAACATAAAACAATCTCTTCATTCACACATTTGCTTCAGTGAAACATACATTTTATCTTTTTTACAAAGAAGTTTTATTTCTGAGCACATTTTGAATACAATTGGTTAAATGATCAGGTTACAAAGACCCCAAAGCTTAAAATTGTGATTGGGTAGAGCAGTGGTTCTCACTCTTTTATGCTTCACGTACCCCCTGGAAATGTGTATGTAACTGGCGTACCCTTTGTATAGATAGATACAACTATAATTATAGTATAACAATGGGAAAAAAATAAAACACACATATATGTATACATTAAGTTTTGAATTCATAAATTACATATATCGATAAACACAAAAAATTATATAAATAATTTAACAAATCTTATAAAATTATAAACATTTTACTGGGTAATCAGTGAAACAGCTCTCACGGCGTACCCCAAAAAATTTACTGCGTACCCCACGTTGAGAACCCCTAGGGCAGAGTATCCACTGAGCAGTTGATAGGAGACAGGTGAAAACATCAAGACCATCCAGAATGTTTTTTTAACATGCTCAGGGAATGCCTATCCTACATATGAGATCCTGATTTAAAATCCCATCCGACGGAAGTTGGCATTTTGAACTTTTATTTGAAATTAGATATAAAAAAGAGTATCACCTACCTCTTGTTTCTCCCCAACCTGTAGCATAGCAGAGAGTTCCAACTTCCAGCTCCTCGTCCTGTGCTGGGAGACAAGCTGGTTTCACGTAACGAGTGAACTTCACTGGAGCATTGAGCTTCACCAAAGTTTGATCGTGTGTGATGTTGTACTTTCCATTCGAAATGAACTGAAAATGTCAAACGTTATTATGTCATTCCCCTTTTAAATATATAATATTCAACAATTATTATTTAATTTTTAAGACTAACCGGTTAGGATTGGAATGTTAGTTTTGAAGATATGAAATAAAGTTGAATTACTATGTCAGAAGCTACGAATGGGAGTTGGTTGGTTAGTAAGAAGAAGAATGAATTAGGATTTGTTGACTATTTTTCGAAGTTGAATATCCTAGTTTGTTGGTAGGGTTTGGATGATTAGATTTGTGTAAGTATTTTAAGCTATAAATCTCAGAAATTATGCTAAATTTTGGATTCTATGGGTTCTTAGATGTCAAAGGTCAAATTCCATACCGGTTCTGGAGAGCTAAACAAATGTGAATAGGGCTATTTCGGACAGTAGAACTAAGAATTAAGAGGAATTTTCAGATGCGGTGTCGCATTCAAAATCAAACAGAGATCGGAGAGACCGGATGAAAATCAAGATGTGCCCAAGGCATAAATTGATTTTTAGTATCTATATATAGTAATTATTACACTGGAAGGGCAAAAACGCTGTATTGAAGGAGAAAGAACAAGAACACCTTTTCGATTTTTTTAGAGGGAATAGCTGAAATAAAAAAAGAATATATCCATTTTGGAATACATTTTCAGTCCTATTCAGTATCAGGCATCTCCCTAATTTTCTTTCCCTACATTCAGGCCCTGCCTCTAATAATTAAGGTGTCACACTAAAAATTTTGCTCACGAGCTACCACTGTTCATATCCCATCGAAGTCCATCTACTTCTACTTTCTGAACGAGACTAACAATGGGGTTAACGTTGCATATCGCAATGTACAGATAATGAACAAAAAAGATAGAAATATACCCGTGTTAAATCAATGGAGAGTCAAATTTTAAGATTCGTAATTTCTACAATAAGCATTTTACATGAAAAGAGTATAATATATATTACAATCTCATTCAAATCTCTCTAAATCTCGATTTTGAATAATATCCGTTCGGTGCTTAGAGAGTTAAAGAAGTTTCAATATTGAACGACAGCGATGTCAGTCATAAGAATTTACCTCAGAAGTTAATTGAAACTTTAAAAAAAGCATTATTTCAAACTATTGAATAAACGTAAGTGTATATTTTAAAATTTATTGCAAATAATTCTGTCAAAAAATGGCAGTTTTGCATGAGTTTCTTAGGATTGACACTGCTACTGTTAAATATTCTAGCTCCTTAGCTCTTTAAATACCCAACGAATATTGTTGCAAATCGAGATTTAGAATTATTTGAATGATATTTTAATTTATCTAGTCCTATTATCGTGTAAAATGCTTATTGTAGAAATTATAGACTTTCCACTGACTTACCATGGGAATGTTTCCATTTCTCTGTTCATTACCTGTATACAGTGGTACCTCGGTTACCGAGCTTAATTCGTTCCGGAAACGTACTTGTAATCCGAAGCACTCGTATATCAAAGCGAATAACTCATAACAAATAATGGAAACCCCAATGATTCGTTCCACAACAAAAATTTATTCAAATAAAATGTTTAATACAAAATAAAAAGAATACATATAGGTACATAAAAATAATACACACAATTAATTTGCGTTTGGAACACTGGAATCTTTTTCCTTTTGTGTAACTCTAACGACGAAATTATCAAGGGACATTTGCTTCTGCCTTCTCTTTATAATTTCCCGAAAATGTGACATTGCATTGTCATTAAAAAGGTTGACTGCTCGCATTGCCACAGCCTTATTTGGGTGGTGTTTTTCTGCAACATTTTGGACTGTTTCCCACATTTTACACATGTCCTTAATCTCATTTGAAGTGAGTGATTCGTCCTCCTTTTTCTCGTCTTCCTCACACGAGATCTCCTCCACAAACTTTTGCTGTTGCTCGCGATGCAGATCCATTAGTTCGTCGGTGGTCAGCTCCTGGCGATGTTCCTCCACCAGCTCTTGAATGTCGTCCTCATTCACTTCCAGTCCCATGTGCTTCCCCAAGGAGACAATTTCATCGAGAACTGGCAGTTCCTCTTCGTGAGCTAACCCCCCACAGTTATCTCCTAGAATGCAGTCAGGCCACAGTCTTCTCCAAGCAGAATTGAGCGTTCTCTTGGTGACCCCATTCCAAGCTTTATCGATGATCTTGAGACAGTTCACGATGTGGAAATGATTTTTCCAGAATTCTCGGAGGGTAAGATTTGTTACTTCAGTTACCTCAAAGCACCGCTGAAATAATGCTTTGGTGTAAAGCTTTTTAAAGTTCGAAATGACTTGCTGATCCATGGGCTGAAGTAGTGGAGTGGTATTGGGAGGAAGGAACTTCACCTTAATGAACTCGAATTCCTCCAGTAAGTCATCCTCGAGACCTGGAGGATGAGCAGGGGCATTGTCCATAATTAGCAAAACTTTGAGTGGCAGATTATTTTCTAAAAGGTATTTTTTCACTGTAGGACCGAAGACCTCATTGATCCACTCAACGAACAAGATACGAGTGACCCAAGCTTTGCTGTTGGACCTCCACATAACGTTTAACTGATTCTTCTGTACCTTGCATTTCTTGAAGGCTCGTGGATTCTCGGAATGATACACCAGCAAGGGCTTAATTTTAAAATCCCCGCTTTGCATTGGCACAAAACAAGAGGGTGAGACGGTCTTTCATGGGCTTGTGACCAGGCATTGCATTCTCTTCTATAGTAATATAAGTCCTCTTTGGCATCTTTTTATCAAAAAGCCCTGTCTCGTCACAGTTAAAAACTTGCTGTGGTAGGTAACCCTCGGAAATCATGAGTTTCGGAAATTCGGTGGCGAACGCCTCAGCTGCCTTAACGTCCGAACTCGCAGCTTCTCCGTGTCGCACAACACTATAGATACCACTTCTCTTCTTAAAGTTGTCAAACCAGCCCCTGCTCGCTTTGAAGCCTTCTTCGTATCTTATCGACGTATCTGGCAGTTTACTTATGAGGTCGGCGTACAAAATCTTTGCCTTCTCGCAGATACAGTTTTCCGTCACAGTATCACCTGCTAGTTGTTTCTCGTTTATCCACACGAGAAGCAACTTTTCTACATTTTCCAGAACACGTGGCCGTTGCTTTGATAGTCGCGTGACTCCTTTTGCTACATCTAGTCCCCTTAATTCTTTTTTCTTCTTTAATATTGTGCAAATAGTCGATGTAGACTTATTATAAAATCTTGCGATGTCGACCACTCGCATACCTCGTGCGTGCTTCTCGATGATTTCCTTCTTAACTTCCACCGTAATCATTTTCTTCTTCTTATCACTTTCTTTTTCAACAGTTTTCTTTTTGGGAGCCATGGTTACAGTACTGTTATCAAAAAATACTCATTAACCACGTTTAGAAAGAAAATAAACAATACTTCGTACGTATGTTGAGTAAATATGTAAAGCACACCGACACCGACCGACTGAAACCGAACGTGACGGTTGGTAGACATGCGCATACATGTTACTCGTATTACAAGACTTAGCTCGCTTATCAAGTTAAAATTTATTTTAAAAATTTGCTCGTCTTGCAAAATACTCGCAAACAAAGTTACTCGTAATCCAAGGTTTTACTGTATTTCAATTTGACTCAAACAGTGGCAACATCAGGTTACAATCCTGGGGCTACCGACTCAAACAACTCTCGACGGCGAAAAAAGGGATGGGTTCCAGTAAAAAGTTATTTCATAATGGGAAGGAGAGTATTTACATAGTGTATATAATGGGTATTACATAATGGGAGTCAGATCTCTTTGATAAGTAGCTGCTTGAGGGGTATTTATTTCTTTATATGATTGATTTAGTTGTACTATGAAATTATGATATAATCCAAAAGAGTTAATAGAAATTAATGAATAAATAAAGTTTTAAAATATTTGAAAGGAAAGAAGACTTGCGAAGTTCTAGTTTTTGGTATTTAATTCATCCTTAACATTCTTCGCTAATTATTAATTAGTTCAAAATTCCTATACTTTCATTTCTTCTTTACAGTGTCGTAACTTAAATAGGTTGTCAAATAAACTGTTTTATTTACCGTGTCGCTAGGCCGAAAGGTTCTTAATTCCCCGAAAATATTGGAGGTTTTTGTGCTTAACGAGGAAATAGAAATAATGCCAAGTTCAGAGCTAAAGGGTATGAAAGGATTGGAGAAATGTATAGAGAATTCGAAGTGAATACAGGCGAAACTCACTGACTTGACTTTAGGGAAGAGATTTCAAAATCAAGTTGACGCAGATTAATTTCGATGTATATATGTATATTAGAATTATTAGAATGCACTTTATTTGAGCAATAATAAATAGATAAAAGATTAATTTATTGTTTTAAAAACAATAAAAGTTTATATTTATGCATTTTTACATTGCATCAAGTTGGGTGTCCTACTTATCTCTGAGATGGTGTGAACATTTGAAAGCGTTCAGATTGTGATATTGTCCCTGATTTCACAAAACCCTCTCATTGCTGCGTTGAATTTCTCATCTCTTAATATAGATCTTGTTATAAACATATATATTTTGAGTAAGAAGAATAGCTAGAAAATGGCCATGTTACTAAACGTAACAATGATTCTTGATGCGCGAGATTAACAGAAACAATTTATAGTTTGATAACAATAAAAAATTCGTCTTTTATCACATTAAACTTTTCACTCAAATTAGATCAGATTGAAGATTAGTTAAGTTCATTTGCATATGGTCTGCTACTTCTGAAGAATTTCAAAGTCTTTGAATCACCTTCAAAACTCTTCTCACATTCAGGTTGATTATTTTTGCGTATTATTGAATATGTTTTTTTTTTCTTTTTTTTTTGCCTTTTGAATAACTCCTTGTAATGTGTTAGCTCTAACTGAAGTAGTGATCATAAATGATTTCGATATTAGTAATGCTTTCGGTAGGATGGTTTTATTTCTGAGCGGCACTTTTTGCACAAAATAGGCTAAATGGCCAGGCCACAAGGACTCAAGAGCTCTGAAATATTGTAGGATGCGACCCGCTGGACAGCTGTTAGATGACAGATGGTAGCATCCCGTCAAAGCCATCCAGTGTGTAATTTAAAGTGTACAGGGTAATTACTATGCTGCACACGAAGCCACAGCTTAACGCCTCATCCGACAGACAGCATCCTTTTCAAGACTAACGATGTCTCGAACTGATGAACGACAGGGTGGAAATTTTCCAGAGCTAAATCTCAACGCTGATCCAGGTGGGACTAGAACCTGGGAACTGCAGATTACTGCGTTACCGACTGAGCTACCCGGTTCCTCTTAGTAGTTGTATGAGAAGACATGCAAATGACGTCACACCGCGAACTTACAAGAAACGTGTGTCCGATCATTCCGTCCGTTTTTTGTTCGCCTGGTCTGCAAAAATCAAAAAACTAAATTAAGAAATGAAATAAGAAGAAAAAAAAAATACTTGCATCTTCTTGTTTAATATCATACATAAAATAATTCTCCATGTATCTGACTTGCTCATAAGGCTCCGGTTCAAATTTATTATGATTTCCAAGAATTATTCTCCACTGATGAGGTTTCCGTAACCTACAAACATAATCAAAAGAAAATTTTTTGTTATTTTTCAGGAAAAAAAAAAGATTTTTGTTTCTTCTTAATGAAACAGATTATTAACCAGAAGGACGCATATCGCCTCTGTCTCATATGAGAATCTCGTTTTCAAAGAGAAATAAGTGTTTCCTTTACCTAATCTTTCACTCCTTAAATGCTTTAATTTGAGGTAGCAGATTATGGGAAAAATTCAAATAATATTTTATTAGTGATTATACAACATAAAAGTATTTCTCTCTTAATTCTTAAATATAAAAAGTTGCATTTGCCACACCTCTCTCATAAAAGTGAGATTATTGTAGTCAGTGGAATATCTATTGTAAAGCGACCACTGCAATTTCAAATATCTATTATATATATAGTATTTGTAAAACATTAACAAATGTACCGTTTCCATATTCAGTAATCTGCAAAGGTATACACCAGGGGTGTCAAACTCAATCTTCTAAAGTGCCAATTTGTCTTTCAAAGTATATCAGGGGGCCGGGATTCAATTAAATACTAATTTTAAATTTAAAGTATACATCAAAATTAAAATGGCATTAAGTCATAACGGTTAAAAAACAGCGCATTATTTCGAAGATCCAGATACTTGAAATCTTTTCAGCTTCTTTTCTCTAATCTGTACCTATTTTGTATTCGGGAAATTCGAGTATTATTAATTCAGGTCGCGGGCCGCATCTAAATGCCCAGGGGGCATCTCATGGCCCGCGCGCCGTATCTTTGACATGCCTGGTATGCACAGTCTACCATACCTATGATAGATAGGTGGTCATATTATTCTGATACGACTGTGTATATATGAATAAACTAGTTAAGTATTTGAAAAATGCGAATTCTGAAATTTCATTAGTATCAATCCAACTAAAATAAAGTTCTCTAATTATCACTTTCATTGTTTCCAATGAAAACTTCATGACGTTCACATTCCACCATTAATTAATTTCACGCGAGCATCAAGACGATACAGGATATCACGGTTTCATTGTTGCTCGTTCATCTGTCGTAACAATATTATACCTTTTTAATATTATTTCAAATTAAATCAATTATGGACAAAAATACAATAATAAAAGAAATAAAAATAGAGAAATGATGAATTATCAATAAATGAACATACTCCTTGAAACAGTGAGTAGCCGTAAGTACCCATTGAGCATTGAGAAGAGTTCCGCCACATAAATGACCAGACGGATCTACAAAAGCAGCGCCCATATCTGCTTGCCATGGCCAACTCCCTTGACGAGCCTCTTGGCCACCTACAATACGATCTGCACCATCCAGGATTGGTAAAATCTCGGGAACTCCGCAGTTTGGTGCCAGAGGAATAGGATGACCTAAAATGATTTTAAGGTGTTAATCAATAGATCATTATTATTCTAGGTAAATCATCGAAACAAGAGTCTACATTTCCTTATCATAACTTTACTCTTTACAAGGAAAATTTCTATTATAATAAACTTATGGAGATAGGACTCTATCTGGGTGAAAGGGGTCATCCTTTGATAAGGCTGGTAACAGAAGCAAAAAAATTATTAAATTTATGTATAAGGAATGGGGAGAATATTTTTATTACTTATTTTCCTATTGCTTTTGGCTTTGACATTTGTCAGTTGGTCAGTTTGTGGATTTGACAAAAGGTTGTTCCACCATCTCTTTCGAACGCGATGGAGAAACTTAATGATTTATGCGCCAAATGAAAGCTTGTGATGCGGGGAGTGTCATAGGCTATAAAACATTGATCCCCCGTGCTTTCTTGCCCCCTAAAAAGGGAAAAATATGGAAATAGTTCTTAAGCTATATCTCCAGAACGCAAAGGCCGAACGTAAAATCCTATACGTCGAATGAAAGCAACTGACTCAGGAAATGTCGTAGGCTACGAAAAGCTGAACCCCTTGCTTTCTTCCCTCCTAAAAAGGGGGACAACATGAAAATGATTCTTCCCCTATATCTCCTGAATGCGAGTGCAGAAAGTAAGGAGCTATGTATTCAAGGAAAGCTTGTGAGGCGGGGAGTGTCGTAAATTATGAAATAATGGCCCCCTCATGCTTCCTTCCTCTCTAAAAAAGGGGAAATGTGAAACAATTGTCCCGCTATATCTCCAGAACGCGAAGGCCGAAAGTAACAAGATATACGTCAAATGAAAGCTTGTAACGCGAGGAATGTCGTAGGCTTTGAAAAATTAACCCCCGTGCTTTCTTCACCCTAAAAAATGGGGATGATATGAAAATGATTGCTCCTCTATATCTCCTGAACGCGTGTTGGTGTTTTCTTCGACCTATAACTCACCACAGGTATTTTCAGGTGAAAGAGGTCTGTGACATTGTATATCTTTTTATTTTCAGCATCCTTAGGCAATTCTGCCAAGAATACAGGGATCGGAGATTTGTCTTTTCCTCATCTCATCTGTGAGAGTTTAATAATTGTAAAACCCAAGTCCACCAAGGCGACTCGGACATCATCAGTGGTAATGTCATTGGGTAGATTTTTGATTACCACTCTGAGGGTTTTCACTTCTTTAAATTTGTGTGTATGAAATTATTGCTTCGAAGCTTCAAAAAATCTGACAAAGGACCTGTAATCATTGGAGCATTTGGTTAGTAATCTGACCGTTTCTCCAGAGGTCTTTGCAGTGAAAGCTTCCACAGCAATTTTAGTTAATTCTTTGTCAGCCAGTTATTAGGAGAACGTAAAATGATGGGAGGTATTTTCCCATTATTATTGCTATTCCCTTTAGGAGTAGCGGTAGAGTCAGAAGCCTCCATTTTAGAAACTGGAAGGTCCAAGTATTCCTCCTCAAAGACCGAAAATCTGGTCTTAGAGGCATAGGCAGAGTCAGTGATGGGAAACAAGGCTCTCTTGTGTACTTTCTTTAAGTTTTTGCCAACACCCTTCCTTTTAGGTTTTTTGGCAGCATCAGAAATATCTTGAAATAAATCCATACCATGTTTTGGGGCAGGATCCAATTCCTGAACAATTTCCAAAACAATTGTTTGACTAGAGCAAGTCCAGAGCAAACATGTTTGTTAATATCTTTCTCAAGATAAAACCTTTCCAACATTGCATCATTGAATTTGACGCGATCATCAGGCAAAAGACTGTATAATTCCTTCATAGAAGGTAAATTTGCCAAAATTGAGTTGAAATCGAACATGAGTTTATTTTTATACGTTAAAACGTGCAAATTTGCGCATTATAAGTCAGTTGTGAACTATCCATAGAGACTTGAGCTTCAGAGGTCCGGACTAACGTCATTAACAGAGTAGCTCTCTGTCAGGACCGGGATAGAAATTTCATGAATGTCAGATTTTGACATTGCGAATGCTTAAAAGTTTGAACAATTTTCGAACAAAAGCAGTTGAAAACAAATAAATAAGTATGAATAAGATAAAAATAAAAGAAATAGAACAAATTTACATAAAATTTATGCAAACTATTCTAAAATTTCAAATATCAAATTGACAGTTGCAACTGTAAAAGTTGACAGTTGTAACTGTAAGAACCGGCTCAGACCGGATTTAAAACGGACAGAATTACTGTAAAATAACAGTAATCTGTCCAAAAACAATATTTAAACTCAAAAATGAGTATAAAATATCAGAATAAATGTAAAATTACAAATCTAATGAAAGATAAAATACAAAAAAGCTACTTTTCAGTAGTGATTAGAATCGAATAAAACGAAAAACTTCAAAAACGCTACTTTTCCAGTAGCGACTAAAATCGAATAAAATACGAAAAACTTAGAGCTAGAATACCTCAACGGAGGATTTTTAAAGTCGAAATGCTTACTTGTATAGCATGTTTCCAAGCCAATAACGGCCAATCGATGAGTCGGCTATCAGCACGTACTCTTCCAATGCCAATAACGGCCAACTTAAAGTCGGCTATTGGCTCGTACTTTTCCTATGCTGACAGCGGCCAACTCAAGTCGGCTATTGACTTGTACTTATACTTATCTAATGTAGATTAGTATGTTCAAAGCCGGAGACTTTATTAACACATCGTTGTAGAAAATAAACCTGTAAAACCCTAACTAAGAAACTACAAGTTTAAGCAAAAGATTAGGCTAAACTAGCTACCTTCCTGCCAAAGACTCCACTGGGATTTTCACCCAGTCTTGCCAAAGGCTCCACTAGGATTTTCACCCAGTCTTGCCAAAGGCTCCACTAGGATTTTCACCCAGTCTTGCCTTTCACCCGATCTTGCCACTAGGATTTTCACCCAGTCTTGCCCACTAGGATTTTCACCCAGTCTTGCCCACTAGGATTTTCACCCAGTCTTGCCACTAGATTTTCACCCAGTCTTACCTAATAGGTAATTTAAGTAAATAGTTAGCTAATCATTAGTACTTGAAGTAATCCAGGAACGATGCGAAAACACGTCATGACCGTGCGAGGGAAGGAAGAAAGAGAGCGAGGAGAAGCTAGCTTCCATAGGTTTAATATAAACTTTTCGATTGCAGCGCCCTCTAAATATGGCAAATTCGTGCATTGCAGTGAAGCCACCTAGCCAGGGAGAGGAGCCAGTTCCTTGCTTTATTTTTTCACCGCCCAGCAAGGTTTTCAATGGCTTACACCACGTCACTAATTTTACATTCCCTTTAGCTCTGTTCAAAGTGTTCATTTCTTAAATTTTACCATCATAATTTCCTTTTTACAAGGATTAGTTAAAATTATTTTCTTTAATAAAATCCCATTTTGTAAAACAGGTAGTAGCTATGCTCAAGAAAAGAATTTTAATATTTTGAATATTCTACAAAATTTAATATATTTTAATAAATTGAAATTTATGGCTGTATGCGAGATAACATGTTTTGTTTAATCATATTTTATAGAATTTTAGAAATTTTCAATAAAAGTCATGTCGAGTTTCTTACTTGTATAAATTGTCAATAGATGGCAGCAGGCACTTCTCTTATCAACCATAAAAAAATTTACTATTAGAACAAACTGTAGACACTTATATACATCGATATGTTCCAGAGAACACAAAACGGCAACATACATTGACTTACATGTTCCCAAGATGATTAAATGTATTAATTCATATATTAATTTTAAAAATTCTGCAAAATTACTCAAAATAAACATACAATGGCTTTTCCAGGTATCGTGAAATGTACTCCTGAACGGGATAAAACACTCATTGAATAACTTTAGGGTCAGCTACCACTGTGCCAAACACCAATGGCTGTTAGACATTTGGAAACACTGGTTAAATCGCAATATATATATACCAATAGTAAAACAAACCATAGCTGCAGTGGGCTAAAATGATTGCACTGCGCATGCGCAGATCTCCCCTTACAGTTGTTTTTGTGTCTGCACATCAATTTGCCACGTTCAGCTTCGGCAAAATTCCACAGGACGGCGCCACTTACGCTTGTGCGAAGCTAGCCTTCTTCCCCTTAGACCTTCTTTGGTCAGAGCTCCAAGTCCTCTCCAAAACAGTGGTAAATGTGATCATCATTTATGAGTCATATATCAAAGTTTTTGAAGGTAGGTGTTTTTAGTGACAAAAAGAATACCTATCTTCCTATAGTGCCCTAAAAAGCAGAAAATATTCCTAAAACATATCAATGGGGCAATCAGTCACTGAGTTCATATTCGCTTCGAAGGATGATAGGGCACCGAATTACCTACTCGACAAGATTGCCGGCGCCCTATCTTCGTTTGAAGTGCATACGAACTCAGTGACTGATTGCATCATCGATATGTTTTAGGATTATTTTCTACGTTTTAGGGTACTATAGGAACATGTATATTTTTTAAATTTTATAATTTATCTTTTTTTTACTACAACGCAAATACAGTCTCTTGTCCCCCCCCCCCCACCTTCCTTTTCATTTTTCCTGTTCGACTGAGGAACTTAATTCCTTTCATTTTTTTCTAGATCCGGGCTTGCGTGAAGATTTCGAAGATCTGGTATTAATAATGGATATTCAGTTTGGGTTTATGATGCCACTTTCTAAAGAAAGCTAAATCAAGAGAGCTATTTTAAATCTCCTTTTCCAAATAATAAAGAGCTTTTTTTTACTATGTATTTAAAATATTCAACTTTTTGTGTTCAGACAAAAAGAATAATTATTTGTGAATTACATAGGAACTAATGAAATATTAGGAATCCCATTTTTAAATTTTCCCATCATCCAATAGATTAGGATACTAATTTTCTCCAAACCTGGAATAGTTTTAATTATCACTGAACACCTTCAAGTTGAAATATGAAAAATTCTAAACGACAATTGCAAACGATCTATTTTTGGGAGAGATTTGAAATTTTTGTGTTAGAACGTGATGTTCAAGAGATTTAAATAGAGAGCAGCGATTTACCCCATTACCTGCCAGAGGGGTAGGAAAATTATAATATTTTTGTTTTATGACAAATGTTTTTTTGTTGTTGTTGTTGTTGGATAGGAACTAATGAAATTATCATTATTTTAATTTTTCACATCATCCATCTATCAGAATTTCCATGCTTGAATGATGCTATAGTCGAGGAATGACGAATTCCATTATTATCAGAAACGAGCATACTATATTCCCCAGAAGAGATATGTTGTTGTTTTAAATTTTAGAACATTTACATAAAAATAAGACCTATTGTTTTAATTTTGTCGTGTTTCTGTCTGTGTGTCTTTCAACATTCAAAGTTATAGAGAAAAAAAAGTTTTTTGGAGCATTCGATTAACTACTATTATGATCCATATTTTCGAAATCTTCCAATAACCTGCATTTCCAAAGTCAGATGGGAAAAAAGAAAGCATAGAATATTAAACGAATATGTCTATCCATGCAAGAGATTTGAAAATATCGTTGTAGTGTGTGTGATCAAGATGTTTACATTGACAACAGAGATTACTAGAACTCACAAGAACAGCGAGATGTACTTTACCTACCCACGCCAGAGCTGTGAAATGAAACTTTTTTGTTTTAAGGAATTAATCAACAATTCGTTTTGGGTCAGAGAGGTACTTATTTAATATCACACTCTGAATTACCATTAGTTGGAATTTTCACCATTTCCGACATTACCGTTAGAAGACGGTAATGTCGGAAAATTAATGTCAGATGAGAATAATTCCAAAAGTTGAGAATCTCTCTCCATATATGCATTAGCTTTAAGAGGGTAGTGTAAAAAGGTTCGTCACATGCATCTGCAGAACAAAAACCATTGCGCTAACCTCAATGAAAATGGAAATAAACATAAGAAAAAAATCTTTAACTCGTTACAGTAGACGCTCTCTCTTATCCGGTCTCTTCTCAACCTGCCTCCGCTTTAACCAGTCGTCCCAAGAAAAGGAAGCAAGTCGCCGCTAATTTTGTTTATTTGCTTCAGTTCCAAGAAGCGGAAACAAGTCGCGGCGTGTTTTGTTTATAGTACAGTACATATTTGCTTCAGTTCCTCTTTGTGAATATTACAGAGTACAGTGTACTGTGCATATACAGTAGTGTGTGTTATGATCTATTACACATTGTGTGGTACAAAATGAGTGGGTGCAAACGTAAGCGTAATGTCGTTACGATGGAGATGAAATTAAAAGCGTTAGAACGTATTGACAAAGGTGATCCAGTAAAGCATATTTGTGATGAACTAGGTGTTGGTAAAAGCACGGTAAATGACTGGAGAAGGAATAGAAAATCTTTACAAGATTTTTGCACTCAAGTCGAGTCTGAAAAAACGCTTTCTTCTCGGTGCACTCTTAAAAACCGAAAAATGAAATTGTCGATGATGCACTTTGGTTATGGTTCATGCAAGAGCGTGGAAAAGGAACGCCAATCAGTGGGCCAATCTTGAAAGAGGAAGCATTAATCCTTCATTTTAAAATCGATAATGGAGGAAATTTTTCAGCAAGTGAGCAATGGCTTTCTCGCTGGAAAAAGCGACATGGTGTTCATTACCTTGGTGTTTATGGTGAGAAATTGTCAGCTGATCCTTTAGCAGCAAAGGAATTTTCAGAAAAACTTTTAGTGCTTATTGAAGAAGGCCTATGCGCAGAACAAATCTACATTGTAGATGAGACTGGGTTAAATTTTAAACTTCTTCCAACGAAAACGTTTGTGACAGCGCAAGGCACAGCATCAGGATTTAAAACAAACAAAGAGAGAATCACTGTGGCTGTGTGTACAAATGCTGCAGGTACGCACAAACTTCCTCTTTTTGTAATTGGGAAATTAGCAAAACTCCGTGCATTCAAGCACTTAAATTTAGCTGCTCTGCCAGTTTACTACAAAGATTAAAATTCTGCTTGAATAGACTCGTATTTGTTTAAAGATTGGTTCTTTACAGAATTTGTTCCAAAAGTAAAAAATCACTTGACAAGTCTTAAATGCTTGTAAAGGCCCTACTCATTCGCGACAATGCCCTAACACATCCAAGCGAACTCATTTCTGACAACATAAATGTCATGTTTTTGTCACCTAATGTAACATCTTTAGTGCAACCAATGGTTCAAGGCGTGCTTGTAAGTTTAAAAAGGCGATACAGGAGAAAGCTTCTTTCAGAAATCCTGCAGCGAATCAAAAATGACGGAATAGGACTTTTAAATGCTTTGAAAACAATAAATATCAAGAATGTTATCTACATGTTGGCAAGAACTTTTGAAGAAATGCCTCGTACAACGTTTGTGAAGTCATTGAGAAAACTTTGGCCCGACGTTGAAAACTGTGTAGAAAATATCAAAGACAACAACACAAAAGAATTGAATGAGCCTGCACCTGCGAAGATATGACGGATAATGACAATATTTCGCTGCTTAATGACTTTAAACTGCTACCTGAATGTGACACACTTGATGAAGATGACATTGAAAAATGGTTAAAAGGTGATGAACAGTTGGAAAATGAAATACTGAATGATGACGAAATTATCAATGCAGTCTGCCAAGAAGGGAACGGAGAAGAAGCGGAGAATGAAGAAGAAGAGGAAGAAGGGAAAGTTAGCCATATTAAAGAAAAAGAAGCTTTTGATGCTGCAGTAAGATACATTGAACAACAACAGACCTCATCTGCGATTGATGTGATGTTTATTAAAAAATGGCAAGACTTTGCAGGTAAAAAAAAGTGTCTAGTTCAAAGGAACAAAAGAAAATCACGGACTTTTTCAAGTGAGTGTGAGTAAATTGTTAATATTCTACAACAAATTATTAATTAAAATGCAGTACAGTGAGTATTTTTGTCCTTTACCGTTTTTATTTATTTTCTGACACAATTTTAGGATTAACCAGCCTTTCGTTTATCCGGCCAGGGGTCCGGTCCCGTAAGGGCCGGATAGGAGGGAGTCTACTGCATTTCAATATACAGTCAAACCTCGTTAACGCTACCTCAATTAACGCAGTTTCAATATAGCACTGTTTTTTCTCTAAATGGAAAGTAATTTATTTCACTTTCTTTTTTTATAAGTTTACCATTGTCAGAATATTTGATAAGATATGCGTTAATGTCATTTAAAACAAAAACACACCATACCACTTAAACACGACGCAAATTTAATATCAAAACACGAAATAACATCTTAAAATTTCTTACAAGATAACACGATGATAATTCAAGATGCAATTGAAAATTTGAGTGAGAATGATCCCGATATCGAAAGATCTTGTTATGTAAAGCGTGGAGTGTTAAATGCTTTTCCACCTTATACAGAATTTCTAAACGAGAACCAGAAAAGCTAAAGTAATCAAGTTTAGATAGTTTTCTAAAGACCTCAGGGCAGCAACTTGTCGCATTTTTTTTTTGAAACTTTTGAATTTCATTAAATTTTCTTCGATTTGAACTTTATTTTGAATACAAATATAAAAGTGAACTAATTAAATAATAAATTGTAAAATTTTCTAGTAATTTTCTTTAATTGTAAAACTAAACAATCAAGTGTCATTATATCAATTTAACAGCCTTTTTTTCAGACTGTATTAAAAATTAGCAAATATTATATGTATGGAAAATGTTTTCTTCGGAATACTATAAGGGTACATCAGGCCTCGTTTAACGCTGTTTAATAATTTCAGGAAAGGATCCTGAGTCCTAAACGAGGTACGCCTGCATTGTATTAACCATGTTATTTTCCTTAAATATTAAATACTTATTCGCCTCTAAAACTATTATAAACTGAAACGCGTAACTCATTCTCCGTATGTCCTCCTCCATGCTTCCTATTGGACTAAAGTTAAAAGACCTGAGCATTTGATGTTTCAACAATTCTCATAAATCATAGGCCAACGACCTTCCGGTCACCTGTCTATTAAATGATCTACAAGAGCTGTCTGAAGCATCTACTGCGCAGTCTCATAGTCTCCTCATTTACGATTCACTCTACGTCAGTGGTACATATTAACATTAAAATATTTGCTGTATTAAATCAAACAGTTGGAAGTTAATTCTGAATTAAACTAAAGTTTCGATTTCTGATTAAAGGAAGAATTGAAAATGTTTTACAGCTGTGCATGGCATATAAACTGACAGGCTCCTGTTAGACCTCTGTGGCAAGCAGCTTCTTGAGGGAGTATTTATTATATTTTATTTTTTTTATAACGATTTAGAACTTCCCTTTATTACTTACCACAGTTTTCTTCGTCTGATCCATCACCACATTCGTCTTCACCGTCACAGACATATGCATCGCTATCTAAGCATTTTCGATTTCTGCATTGGAAATGGCCTGGAGGGCATAAAGCTGGAAAGAAAGTTATACGCATTTTCATTAGAAGTCGAGATTTCTCTGTCTTGTATTAATACATTTTTCAATTATCAGCTTATTCTTTAAGTATTTATTAACAGCAAACAAAGTTCTATTTTGCAAGTCAAAATTGAACCTGAAAAATTGGGTTGTTTGGGTTGTTTTACCTCTGAGCGGCACTTTTTTGCACACCATGGGCTAAATGGCCAGGTCACATGGACCCCGAAGGCTCAGAGAAGGTTGGGGTAGGGGACCCACTGGAACAGCTGTTGAGAGACAGATGATAGCCTCCCGTCAAGGCCATCCAGCGTGTTCTTTAACGTGCACAGGGTATGGCTCTCCCGCACACGGACCACGGCTTAACGTCCCATCCGACGGACGGCGGCCTTTCCAAGCCCATCGGTGTCCCCTACTGACCGTGGGCAGGGCGGGGAATTTTGCGGAGATAAATCTCAACGCTGACCCAGCTGGGACTCGAACCTGGGAACTGCAGATTACGAGCCTGGCGCGCTACCGACTGAGCAACCCCCGCCCCTGAAAAATTGGGAATTGTTTTTTTTTTAAAAATGAACTTTTCTTGAACATCAAATTTAAGTTAAAAGAAAAATTTACTTGAACGGAATATGAACCCACAAAATTGTCATAAGATATCAGGTGCGCTGACTCTATTAAAATATTTATTCCTTTTACTGTTCTTCAGGAATGCTCACTTTGACTTTTAATTAAATCAACAATAGGTGTTCAGTTGTAAATCGATATACTGCATATATATATATACGTATTTATTGCATACCTGGTAAACAAGTATCAAAAATGCCTGTACATATTTCAAACGTTTCGAGGATTTATCTTAATGTTTATAATTACATATGTTTACCCCCTCTACATATATGTGTAAAATTCTTTGTCATTGCAAAACAATGTGCAATTGAAAAATCGATTATACAGTAGATCTTAGCAATCTCAAAGCTGAAGTGATAGTGGGAATTAAGCGAATTCATTATTTTCTTTTCGTACCTGTGAATGAAAACAATGCTTTAATAAAAATATTGAAGCGAACTTTAATTTTTATCAGCAACAGAAAATTTAAATTAAGGAATAATCCTATGTTAATCAACGGGAAGCTAACGTTGGAGCATCGAACAATAAAGATCTCAGTCAAATATATCAATATCTCGATTGTCACCAATATTCGTTCAGCATTTAGTGAATTATGGAAGTTTGAATATTTAACAAGAATAGTGTCAGTCTTAAGAAACTTATACAAGCTAATGTATATGGAAAGAATTCTTTACACAAACTTCTAAAATACACACTTATTTTATTAAATACTTTGATACAATACTTATTATGCACTAAGTTTTAATTAACTTCTGAAATCAATTTTTGTGACTGGCATTGTTATCACAAAATATTCAAGCTTCCATAACTCATTAAATACTGAACGAATATTGTTGAAAATCGAGATATTGATTTATTTGATTGAGATCTTTATCTTCTGTCGCAGTTTTCAAAGCAAAAAGATTTATTCTAGAGTTCATAGAGCTTCGACTTTAATTTCCCATTGACATAACATAGGATTTTTCCTTAATTTATGGAAACCAGTGTATATGGTGTGTATAGCAGAGATTATAAATAGTGAGACTGTAATTCAGATTTTTTTCTCAAATACCACGGAAATACAAATATATTTTATTTAACTCTCACAACCAACTATTTCGATAACTGAATTTACTGACATACTGAACAAATGAAACGGAAAAGTCTATACATTTATCTCTATCTTTATAAGGTTAATGTTTTCCTGGAAATGATTAGATTATTTTTACCTGTGAGCTGCATCCCTTTTTCTTTTTGCCCATAATGGTCTAAATGGTTTGGTCATAAGTACTCCATGGCTCAGAAAAGGTCGGGGAAGTTCATCCATAGAACAGCTTTTAGGCAACAGATGGAAGCTTTCCGTCAACAGCAACTCTGACTGCGGTGATCGTCATCAAAAAAAAAAAATGATTATTTCCTTTACGGGTAAATAATGTTGCTCACAGAGTTGTACGTTGAAACACCCATGCTCATCTCTAAACATTTGATTGTTTTGTACTCGGAGGGTTATTTTGAAACCGTGACAAAGCGAAATTGACCAATGTGGTTGGGTTACCTCTGAGTTGCACTTTTTTGCACACCATGGGCCATAAGTTTTAAATTTTTTGCACACCATGGGCCAGGTCACAAGGACCCCGAAGGCTCAGAGAAGGTTGGGGGAGGGGACCCACTGGAACAGCTGTTGGGAGACAGATGGTAGCCTCCGTCAAGGTCATCCAGCGTGTTCTTTAACGTGCACAGAGTATGACTCTCCCACACACGGAGCCACGGCTTAACGCCCATCTGACGGACGGCGGCATTTCCAAGCACATCGGTGTTCGCTACTGACCCGGGAATTTTGAGGAGATAAATCTCAATGCTGACCCAGCTGGGACTCGAACCCGGGAACTACAGATTAGGAGCCTGGCGCGCTACCGACTGAGCCACCCCCGCCCCTGACCAATGTGGAAAGGGATGTAGTTTTCAAAACGTAACTTGTGTAGTACTTTGATATTTAGAAGCAATGTTCTCTCTCAGAATAGAGATATCATTTTTTAAGCATTTGCCTCCAATGATTCTTAAAACCACTGGCATAGTCTACATTTTGAAGTGATATTGTGAGCTATCCTAAATTTTTGGAATGAATGATATCGTATTAGACATAAACATACATGCCTACGGTACTATACCTTTTGTCTAATACGATATCATTCATTCCGTCAAAATAATAATCAAACTGTTATAAGAAGAGATTATTTTTTTCCTTTCAAATAAATATAGCTTTACTTTCGATTCTCATAGATTTTATCAAATTAAAGTATCGTATAGTCAATGTCCTCAAAGAAATATTATGTGTACAACGATAGCCTCTTACCATTTGTATCGGTGAGTTTATACGTAATATTGAATCCACGTCTGCCTCCTGCGAAATCGCTGACAAAGTCAATCCGCAATATCTCTCTAGTTGACTTGAAATCCCTGTGACTATAGTTGCCACAGAGTCGGAGTCCAAAGAACACTTCCCCATCTTTATCAACATCAACAACGGTTACAGAATCTCCTTTACAGCCTTCGGAAAGTTCAATGTCCACAACGTTAAACTTAAGTCGGATGAACTGTAATATAAAAATAACATTTTTAAGAATGAATAATGTTGAAACATGAAATTACACCGTAAGCATAATCAATGATATACTTTGCATTTTTTTCCTGCTTCATAATGCATTTATTAAAATTATTTTAATGAAATGAAATTAAGAGCGACTCTATTAATTTCATTCCAAACCTTAACTTTTTTAAATACTCTAGTGTTCTCACTAACGTATTAACTAGCTTATTTTCAGAAACATTGGATCATTATTGTTAAAGAGTCATGCTTCAGTTCCTCACACACCAGTTTTGTCTACAATAAGAAGTATGCTATTAGGATCGCAACTATGTATATGTCATGAAATATTGCAGTTTTCATACAGATAAATCCGCTTAATGAGTCTCCGACTAACGACGTGTTAAAAATATTAATTTTTTTCTTTATCCAATTGTTGAAAAAGAAAAAAAAAGGCACCCAAGAATTTTTTTTTTTCACAACGTAAAACTACACACAACTAGTGAAGTAGTCTCATCGTAATGAGTTGTTCTCTTGAGCCAGGTACCTCATGAAAGTGTTTACTAACGAAATAATTGAGGATTTTCTTTCCATAATCAGTGCATGGCTTTGTCGGGGGGGGGGGGACAACTGTGACTTCACCCTAAAGAGGGTCGTGAAACGTAGTTGTTACGCGCTGCCTCAGTGCTCTCATCATCATCAGTTTATTATAATAATAAAGTTACAAGTAGCATATATTTGTAATACATAATTTTGGCAACATTGGCATTCAACTTTATATAAAGAATAAAAAATAATGTGCAAAAACAATAAAGAATTTATAAAAACGAATTAAAGCTTTTTACTTTAACGTTGAAAACAAGCTGTCAGCATTAGTAACGCTCATTAGATAATTAGCAGTGAGAAATCTGAAATGCATAAAATTTGTTTCATCTCGAACTATAATCGGTAAAGAATTAAAAATTTTAGGGGTCAAATAATCAAAATGTGTGTCCATAATTTCCTTTTTGCAAGTGGCAACAGAAGCCCTTTCCCGTCATCTGGCATATAATGATTTGTTTAACGCAGCACTGCATTGTGATTTTAAATAAGTAATTTAATGTTCTATAAACAAATAAGTGTCTTAGTGGAAATACATCTAAAATAGTATACATACAAAAGATGGTAATAGTTTTATATTTATTTGGTAACATTTGAAATACAAGGTTATTTTGTATTGAAATTAGACTTCTTAATGATGAAATATATGTTTCTTCACAATTTGTAATGCCATACTGTACAGCAGATTGGACCCAAGATTTGCATAACATTATTAACATTTTATTACTTGGGATTTTTTTTAAATAATAAAATTTATATAACATCTTTCTAAGTGTTCGCTTGTGCTATTTGATGACCTTGATGCAGTAAGGCCAAACATGACGACAGGTAAGGTGGGTGGAAGTCGTCTCTTAATGAAAACTATGGCCACAGTCTTATCGGTGGAAAGAGTGAGGCTGGGGTTGTCGAAAAACTTGAGGATAGTGACCACGGCTCGTCTGATCTTAAGCTAAGTAAAGGAGGGGTCCTGGCTAGGGAACCAGACACAGATGTCGTCTGCATAGATGGAAATTCCCACTCTATTCTCGAGTCGAGAGGGTAGGCATGACAGCAAGATGTTTAGAAGCATTAGGCTGAGAACACCCCCTTGAAGAATTCCATGATTGATGACATATGGAGCACTGATCGTGATGCCTAGCTTGACATGGACCAGGACGGTCCATGTCAGAGAGGTACGCCATGATCCAATGTATAATATTTCTTCTGAGACCGAGATCATGAATCTGCAGAGAATATCCATGTAGGACAGAGATTCAAATGCCTTCTGAATGTCGAAGAAGACAGCGACGGTAGCCTGTCCTTCAGACAGAGCCTGGTCAGTGGCAGGGGTGAAGCCAATCAGATTATCAGATGTGCACCTCCCTTTGCAGAAACCAGACAGGCTGTCGGGAAGAAGGCCTTTGGACTCCAGGTACCATTGCAGGCGTCCAAGAAAAGTCTCTCTGGGATCTTGCAGAGGCAAGAAGAAAGACCAATGGGCCTGTAGGAAGAGAGATCAGTGGCAGATTTTCCCTGTTTCAAGATAGGTACGATGGCTATGCATATGGTAATAAAGAGTGAGTGAAGTCTTTAAGAAACACAAGCAGAGCCTCAGGTGATAGGTTAGCTAACAGAGTACAGCTGACGCCGTCAGAGTCTGGGGCCGAAGATCACTTCGAAGCATCAATGACAGAAATAAGTTCCTGCAAGGTGAAAAAATCATTATAGCTGAGCATAGTCGCAGGTGGAGCAAGAAGGCTGGAGATGAAATACCGCAAGAAAGAATTAGCAGTGGAGGCTAAGTCCTTCCCACAGGACAAGGCTAGGTTGTGGAAGGGGAGGGCAGTCTGCGGCTTCCCTGTCAGGTTTCTGATATATTTCCAGACTTTCCCAGAAGGGGTGAAGACATTAATGGTGGAGCAGAAGAATCTCCACCTGAACCTATCATGGTGGTTCAGGTACCTTCTGATAGCAGCATGTAGTCTTCTGGCATGGAGAATATCTGGAAAATTACCAGAGTGGTGGGCGCCCTTTCGGGTCGACAGCGAATGGTGTGTAGTCTCTTGTAGTAAATATCAAAAGGGGGAAAATGCCCAGGAGTCGATATCGTAGCAGTGCAGGTATCAGAAGCAGCGGTAAGGCCTTCTGACACTGCACAGAGATCTGTAGCATCGATGGCAGCGGATCTTTTAGAAGAGATCTACTGAAGAAGCTTAGAGATACTTCTAGGAGCTGCACGTCCCATGGGAAGAAAGGGGATGTGCAGCGGGAAGTTGGGTTGGGTTGTTTTACCTCTCAGCGGCACTTTTTTTGCACACCATGGGCTAAATGGCCAGGTCACATGGACCCCGAAGGCTCAGAGAAGGTTGGGGGGAGGGGACCCACTGGAACAGCTGTTGGGAGACAGATGGTAGCCTCCCGTCAAGGCCATCCAGCGTGTTCTTTAACGTGCACAGGGTATGGCTCTCCCGCACACGGGCCACGGCTTAACGTCCCATCCGACGGACGGCGGCCTTTCCAAGCCCATCGGTGTCCCCTACTGACCGTGGGCAGGGCGGGGAATTTTGCGTAGATAAGCAGCGGGAAGTGATCACTGGTCCAGGTGTCCCCCCCCCAATAGGGGACCACCTTGTCGTGGGGGGGGGGCCTAGGGCCCAGCAACCCGGCTGAGGAGGCATTGCCGGTCGGGATGATCCCCAGCTGGAGCAGGCCAAAGGATTTGCCGGCTGTAATGGGCACCAGTTGGAGCATTCCAAGGTTTTGCCGGTTGGGGTGGTCCCTGGCTGGAGCATTGCTGAAGCCAACCGAGGTTGAAGACGTTGCTGGCCGGCTTGATTGCCGGTCGGGTGGTGACGGCGTTGGAGACCTCACCTCTCAGGAGACCTGTGTGGTCTGTTCGACGGCTCTGCCGAAAGGTCTGAACCCGCCTGTAGGCACGAGCTGTCCAAAAATTCTGGGTCTTACTAAGAGTCTCCACCCCGGACGCCGATCGAACTTGGATCTATATATCCTCGTTCATGGCTAACCGGGGAATAGATTAAAGTAAGGTTTCCTCCGGTGGTCAGCTTTCCTTCTATAGGACTGCTGCCATGTGAGGCTGGTGTTGAGGTGCGCCTATAGGGCGTATTCCTTGCCCCCAGCTCTAGATAAGCACGGCTTTTCATAACCAGGTAGTGCTGTACACGCGGAACCGGGAATAGCCGTGGTTGCATAAGATCGCAACAAAAGAGATTCATTGGTCCAGGTGTCAGGGCTAACCGACCAGCTGAAGCTCTGGACAATGCTAGAGAAACAGAGAATGAGGCCAATGGAGCTGTAAATCTCAGAGGTCTGAGTTTATTCTGCAAGATGACATTCTCGATGTCATTCCCTCTTTGATCACTGAGGTCTGCATTATAGGAAGGACTGTAGACATTAAAGGTCCCCACAGAGAATCAACGGCTGAGGACACTGTGAGAGAATAATCTGTAGGGTGGATACGGGAAAGGCCGGATGCAACAGGATACTCTAAAGGCAACAAATCACATTGGTTATAATATAAAACGAAACGTAGAACACGAAGCTTTAGAAGCATTAGACCAGTCGAAAGTCAAATCATAGACTTTTTGAAGTTTAATGAAATATATAAATCACTTACCTTCCCCTTTATACCCAATAAAACTACTTTGCAATCTATAAAATCGGGATAATTCTCGGATCTTAGGAAACCAGGACTATACAGATTGCCCTCAGGATCGTCCAAAAGATGGATAGTTCTAAGTTGTGTACCTTGACATTCCACATCAAATCCTGAAACAAATTGAATCAAATTAAATTTACTTCCTTGACTTGCTTCTTACAGAACTTTAAAAATAAATACACGGCACGATATTGAAATTGCCTCACCCAGAAGGAGTAAGGGGATAAGGAGTGAAATGTAGCACACTCATAGCAATACATATTGGTATACCATGATTTAATTTGTAGCCACTTACAGCGGTTAGAAGATGAGAAAAATGTAGTACAATGTGATTGCCTCAGTAGGTGATTGCACCGCCGTGAACGGCAATACGGCGTGGCAATCGACGATATGGTCCTGAGGAACTGCACACCAAGCAGCATTGACTTGCTCCCATAATTCATCGAGATTTCCCACCAGCCGGTGAGAGGATTGCATACGTCGTCCAATGTGATCCCACAGATTTTCCATTGGAGATAAATCTGGAGATCGTTTGGATGTTTGCAAACATAGGATGTTTGCAAACATATTCAAGTATCGCCATGGCAATACTTGAATACGTTTGCAAACATTGGTCTGGAGACCCTAGCAGTGTGTACACGGGCGTTGTCAGGCTGGAAAATGAGCTGCCGCATGCCTCCGAGAAATGGTAATAAAACGGGCTGCAGAACCACGCTAACATAGGGTGCAGCTGTCAGTGTTCCCGTGATGTGGACAAGAGGTGACCTGCTGTCACATCCAATAGCACCTCACACCATTATGCCTGGCTGACTGGTGGTGTGTTGGTTGCGAACAAATGCTGGATCCCTCCTCTCACCAGGTTGTCACCATACACAGACCCGTCGATCGTCAGCACCCAGACAGAAACGGGATTAATCACTAAACACAACAGTGTTCCATTCCTGATCCCAGTTCTCACGACTTTGGCACCAAGCCAGACGAGCGCTGCAATGGTTTGCAGTTAATGGCAGTCGGTTGGCAGTCAGTCAATACGGTTGCCTAAAGTGCAGGTGTGTCTCCTGCAACCTTCAGTTTACCGTTTGGGTCGTTATGGGGACGTCCATGGCTGCTGACACAGCCTGTTGAATATCGCCTGCAGTGCTCTTTGGTGAAGCACGTCGAACAATACGCCTATTAAGCCATGCTGATATCTGTTGGACGGCACCACTCCCTCTGCGACCGCACGCTAGAACCTTCATTTCACTACTGTTGCCAACAGCGTCCAACAGTTCGTGCATCCCGATGAACATGGGCAGCAATCCTCTCTCAAAAGCATCCAAATGGCGATAAACCTGCCGACGGCATGTACCAGGCATTTTTGGCCTTCTATGAACAATTTCCAAGCGGACCACCTAATCTCAACCGTTCGCATGACTTCCACCTGCATAAACACAATACTATCCCTGTTCCTTCTTGCACCTTTTATCTCTTGAGCCACACACTTCATTGGCTCCGGATTATCATCATCTGCATATCTCAACTACAACACCCATCCTTCTATTTGCAGGGGGGTGGGGGGCTCAGTTGGTAGCGCGCCAGGCTCGTAATCTGTAGTTCCCAGGTTCGAGTCACAGCTGGGTCAGGGTTGAGATTTATCTCCGCAAAATTTCCCCGCTCTGCCCATGGTCAGTAGGGGACACCGATGGGCTTGGAAAGGCCGCCGTCCGTCGGATGGGACGTTAAGCCGTGGCACCGTGTGCGCGATAGCCATACCCTGTACACGTTAAAGAACACGCTGGATGACCTTGATGGGGGGCTACCATCTGTCTCCCAACAGCTGTTCCAGTGGGTCCCCTCCCCCAACCTTCTCTGAGCCTTCAGGGTCTTTGTGGCCTGGCCATTTAGCCCATGGTGTGCAAAAAAGTGCTGCTCAGAGGTAAAACAATCCAATCCTTCTATTTGCATGTGTACGAAATGCCCTTCCGGGTGGGATACTTTCAATGTCAAGCAGTGTACATATATAAAAGAACGTCATTCCGCTACATATTCATTTAGATATTTGAAAAACGGTAAATATGAATCCGAACCTAGGTTAAAAAATTCGTTAGAACAAGTGACAGCAATGAATCAGGAGATATAATTTTTTATTGCCATTGTGCAATTTGCATTTCTAATCTTACAGGTTGAATACCCAAGAGGAGTTAATAGTTAAACCCACACCTGCCAACCCGCAGTCTGAAATCTCTGGGTACGCCACTGAAACTGATATTCTAGTAGCGTAGAAAAATCTTTGCCAAATGTATGCACTACACTTGGAATAATGTGGTGATTGTTCAGCGAAAGCCAAAAATCCCTGGTACACGCCGTCGGCAGGTTTATCGCCATTTGGATGCCTTTGAGAGAGGAACAATTATAGTTACTAAAAATATTCCGACTCGCTTCGAAAGATTACATAAATGGGTATATTTCGTTTGGGTAGGAATTCGCATCCAATTTGAAGCCTTTGTTTATTAAAGAAACCAAACTGCAGGAAACTTCTGATTCATTAATACATCTAAAGATACACGAGACTTTGTTCATAGTTCGTGGTAATTGTCTCTGAACTAGAGATGAGTTTGGGCTGAGGAGGGGCTTAGGTTCAGACATAAGTTAAATTCCTAATTTTTCTTGTACATGCAAATTTTGCTTAGATTTTCAAGATTTCCATCAGTATTTAGTTATTAAAATTAGGAACCATTTGTTCTTTTGATTTTTAATCTCTTTCTTTTACAAATAATTCATTTAGCCTTTGTAATATGCTATTTAAGATTTTCCAATTTTATTAATTATTTCCAGTACTTTTCGTTCCAAATAATATTAAGAATTAATTTTGTATGAGAAAAAATTATAAGAGTTTTAAAGTTTGCAATAGCTTATAATACAAAATATATAAAAAAATAAAAACTTTTAAAGGTACTCATTTCCGTATATGTGTTTTACAGAAAAATGATTTTCCCCCCTAATTGAAGTCGAATTGTCTTGGGCTCAATAATTATCGAAATAATTTAAGCTCGATCTCAGTATTTTTCTAATACAGCTCGAAAATTTATGCCAGAACTGGCCTCTAATTTAAATAGGAAATTGCACCGTTATTTAAAAAAATTATTAATAATAAAATCCTAGTTAATTAGCAGATTCATTAATTTTATAACAGGTGGGTTGCCTTCATTACTGAAAACAGCACGAATGAAAAAGTCTAAGTGCCCCTGCTCTTCACATTCTGATATTTTATCCCAAATTTTGATAACGTAAGTTGGAAAGAAATACGTTGCATATCCAAATAATTTGAAACCTTCTCCAGCATGGTATAGGACACCTTGAGAACATGTTGAATACGAGCAGCAAAAATTCGATTATTATTTGAAAACTGTCTGGTGCGTGTGAAGCTATTCTTGTTGCACGGCTCCTTTAGGTCAGAACTGGGATGGTTCAAACGGTAGCGCGCCAGGCTCGTAATCTGTAGTTCCCAGGTTCGAGTCCCAGCTGGGTCAGTGTTGAGATTTATCTCCGCAAAATTCCCCGCCCTGCCCATGGTCAGTAGGGGACACCGATGGGCTTGGAAAGGCCGCCGTCCGTCGGATGGGATTTTAAGCCGTGGCCCCGTGTATGGGAGAGCCATACCCTGTGCACGTTAAAGAACACGCTGGATGGCCTTGACGGGAGGCTGCCATCTGTCTCCCAACAGCTGTTCCAGTGGGTCCCTTCCCCCAACCTTCTCTGAGCCTTCGGGGTCCTTGCGACCTGGCCATTTAGCCCATGGTGTGCAAAAATGTGCCGCTCAGAGGTAAAAGAACTCTAACCCAAGCTCCATCAGGTCGAGAGCAGTGGAGTACTTACCATATGCAACCTTCCACTACATCCCCCAAATGTTCAGTAGAGTTCAAATCAGGCTAATGCGATATCCATCGAAGATGACTAAATTTTTCCATCATGATCCTCAAACCACTCACAGATGGATTTGGAATCATGTACTGTTGAATTATTATCTTTAAACTGTGTCTCCATTAGGGAAGAAATGAAGCCTAGCAGAATGGTCCTTTTGGGTAGGTTACCTCTAAGCAGCAAGTTTCGACACACAATGGGTTAAATGGCCAAGTCACAAGGAACCATTAACTCAAAGAAGGTTGGGAGAAAGGGACCAACTGGGCAGCTATTAGGAGACAGATGAAAGCCTTCCATCAAGGCCATGCAGTGTATTCTTTAACGTGTATGAGCATGGTCATCCCCCCCCCCCATGAGCCACGGTTCCACGTCCCATCTGACGGACGGTGGCTTTACCAAACCTATAAGACCGTATTGACTGAGGGCAGAGTGGGGGTTAGTGGAGGTATATCTCAAAGCTAGACAGTGTTGGACGTGAACGTGGGAACTGCATATTATGAGCCTGGTGTTTTACCGACTGAGCTATCCTCGCCCAGGGTGCTAGTTATCGAACATTTTGTTCAAATATGCCGCTGCGTTTTTCCGACCTTCATCAATATTAGAGCAATCGATACATCAATAGTAGAGCAATCGATACACAAAAGAGCGTATATTTCGACTTTTTTCTGTCATGTAACCTGTAGTCTGTCCTCCATAGTCCAAACATGCTTCTCGCAACATTTTCCGATATTTGGCTGACACTAAAACTTTCAAATAAGGTACTGTGCGCATTGTTCAATTTGTTTGGAATGATATCTGCCTATGCTGAAAGCATTGATTATTTGGTGCAGTATTGAAAGACGATTTGACATCACATGACTCTGTAACGCTCTATGGTCCCTCGCCTGTAGGTATCATTGAATCTCTGCCATAATTGGCTAACCTTCAGAGATGGAAGTACCAAGTCATATTGCAGAAATTTTAGAGATAAATTGCCTTAGATAGACGTATAACTTCTATCGCTTTGGCTATGGTTGTACCAGCCCTGACAATCACCAATAAAAGCACTTTCTTATCGTAGGACAGTACAAGTCTACCTCGACGGTTAAGGTCATGAGACCTATTTCGACGATTCTGCGAACGGAGGAAAATATTTAATATATTTTAATTTAATATTACTCCAAGTTGCTTTAGGATATACACCGAAGAACCAAAACATTATGACCAGCGCATCTTTATGCAAATTGAAGCAACTGCAGGTAAACGACGGCGCGGGTGAAGGTCATGAAACGGTATAAATAGCACCTGATACTGAGCTCTGTTAATCAGTGTTATTCTTGTTCTTTAGATGGGAAAGGCATCGGACAAGTGTGTTTGACAAAAGCCAAATTGTAATGGCCAGAAAACTGGGTCAGAGCATTTCCGAGACGGCAAGGCTTGTGTGGTGCTCACAGTCAGTCCCTTCAAAAAGTGGTTCGAGGAGGTAAAAACCACGACCGCCGGCCAGGTGTGGGCCAACCACGGCTCATCGATGCTAGAGGTGAGCGAAGGCTATCCTGTATGGTACGAGCCAACAGAAGGGATACTGTGGCGCAACTCGCCCATTATTTGAATGCTGTTGATGGGAGAAATGTCACAACACACAGTACATTGAATCCTGTTGTAAACGGGACTGCGTAACCATGGGCCAATCTGAGTGCCCATACTAACCTCGGTTCACCGTCGCGCACAAACGCGTACAATGAGCACGCCAGCATCAAAACTGGACCTTGAATGATTGGAAGAATGCCGTCTGGTCTGATGAATCTCTGTTCCTGTTGCACCATGTGAATGGCCGGGTACGTGTGCGTCATTTACCTGGGGAAGTGGTGGCACCAGGATGCACTGTGGGATGAAAAGAAGCCGATGGAGGAAGTGTAATGCTTTGGGCAATGTTCAGCTGGGAAGTATGACTTCTACCACTTACCTAAACATCATTGCAGACCAGGTACATCCTTTCATGGCAACGGTATATCCCTCAAGTAGTGCCTTGTCTCAGCAGGATAATGCGCTATGCCACACTGCCCGGAATGTTCGAGAATGGTTCGTGGAACATGAGGAAGACTTCCAAGTATTGCTCTGGCCTCTAAATTCCCTAGACATTAATCCAATCGAGCATCTGTGGTTTGAGTTGGAACAGCATATCTGATCTGCGGCTGCTCAACCACATAACTTACAAGAGTTAAAGAATTTGCTGGTAACGTGTTGGTACCAGATACCACACGTCAACTTCAGAAAGCTTGTAGCGTTCATGCCTCGCCGGGTAAGAGCTGTTTTGGCGGCACATAGAGGGCCAACATCATATTAGGCAGGTGGTCATAATGTTTTGGCTCTTCGGTGTTTATATCAAATGCGAAAAACAATATTTAATAACAGTGATTAACGTAATAATAATTAAATATATATATTCATTTAAGAGTTTCATAATTTTTAATTTTTGTATTATTGCTATTATAGTAATATATTTGGGCAATATTCTGAAAAGTATGTAAAGGTATTTATAACCATGTATTTAGTCAATCCAGGTGTTTACCTTTAAACTGTCCTACAGCTTTAATAGTGTATTATCGCTAAATTTGTCTATACATTAATATACACCCAATTCTGTTTTTACATGGTACATAGGTTCCCGAAAAACCGTGCAAAAAAATCCATGTAAATAAAAATACAGTGCATATGAAAAAACAGAAGATTGGTTCCAGACGTGAAAACCCAGTACAAATAATAAGTTGTTTTAAAACAAATCATATCAAAATCTTTAATTAAATCTTTATTTGTTTTTTATTCATTTAAACACATTTTTTAGTTTATAAACTTTTAAAGATAATTAAACTAATACTTCTTACTTTAAACACGAAACGAGAGACCAAAACTAACGTATGCATTGAAGATAAAAATTGAGGGGAATTCTCGAAACTCAATGTTGCCACTTTATTCCGAATGAAGTAGATTTTTTATAAGTTTTCCATAAAATAGAGAATAAAATAGAGAAAACTTGTTATGTAGTTATGTTAGTGTAGTTTTTATTCTGGAAATTTTTAGTGCACAAAATGTGTATCTATAGTACATTTTCAAAGTTAAAACTACTTCAAAAAATGTGACCATAAAAACGGCATCTTTGTTATAAATGTAAGTCTTGGAATTTTTTCTTGAATAGGAATATATTTTTCAGAATTAAATTCAAATGGAGTTTTTTAAGAAGGCGCCGTTTGAACCGTGTTAGATTAAAATAAATCATGTAAAAAGAGAATTAGAATTTTTTTCTAAATCGTGTTAAATCAAAATCGTATAAAAAATCCGTGTAAAAACAGAATTGGGTGTATTTAAAATTTTATTCATCTGTTTTAAATATATATTTATAAAAGCTACCTGTAATCGTATTGTAGTTAAATTTATTAAAAAGAAATTCCCACCGGTCGTGTACTCACGAATAGTTGTTACTGCTTTAACCATCGAAGTATCCTTGGGTGGTATCAATGCTTCTGGTATTTTAAGACAGCTCAGGGATCACGTGACCATGACATATGACCAATTGTTTACAGACAATATATATAACAGTGTCTACTATACCAAGTCCTCCTTTTGCATCTTGGACAAGTAACCTTAAAATCACGACGCAAATCGGTACATTTACGATAAACGATAACTAAAATACTTAAGATAATTCAGTAGTGAAGAATTACAGGATGTGTCCTGTAGACGTGGAACTCATGAAATAATAAGCTGAAAAAATTAGTTTTGTCGTGAGTGGGATTCGATGATCGTGTAGTGGTTAGCATAACTGTCATGTTTCCAGGAGACGTGGGTTCGAATACCACTCACGACAAAACGTACTTCGGGTAAGTTCTAGCATTAGAGTGTTCCCTATTCAAACACTCGTAGATTGATTAATTTTAACTCTAATTAGATTGAAAGGTCTCCTGCGCTTGATATGATTGACGAACGGTTTTTGAGACAATTGGCATTCTACACACACTTAGGATATTGTTCCCCGTGATTTTGTGATGAATTCATCACCTCTGTTATGGATGCGCCTGCTCATCGCACTTCAGCGTCTGTGATGAGCTGTCAGTGAATCATATTAGTCTCTTTATCTATGGCACACTTGACTTCGCTTTTCACCATGCCTTTACCGGTTTTATGTAGGACCTCATAGTGACGTAGAATACTAATACCAGTAAGAAAGTTTGCGTAAATTGGCAATTTTCATAGTACTTCGCTCACGATTCAGTGTTCATAATGATTTGTCCAGGTAATGTATTAACTCCATTAACAGTGGGTCGTCTCTCAATCCTGTCATTATGGCTCTCCAAGGTCTATTTCTATTAACAGTTACTCCTGCGATATTGAGGTGTGAAAGCTTACTTGGTAACGTGCAAGGCTCGTAAACTTCAGTTCCCCGGTTCGAGTCCCAACTATGCCAGTAAGCAGATTCCGTGCCCTCTGTGAGAAAGGAGGGACGCATACCTTGAAACTCTCATCGGTGGACATGAAGCCGTGGCCCAAAATGCAGAAGAGTTAAGGACACACTGCATAGCGTAGACGGTAGGCTTCCATCTATCTCGTAACAGCTGTGAAGTGGGTTCCCTTCCCCAATCTTCTGAGAGCCCTTAGGGTTCTTGTGACCTGCGTTCAGATTTATCTCCAATATATATATATAGTTAATTTAAAAAAAATTAGATATATAATTAATATTAAAATATAATATATTTATTTGACACCTAAATAACTGTTCAATGCATATCGCTCCTATACATCTCCGCAAAATTCCCTGCCCTGCTCTTAATAAGTAGGGGACACCGATGGGCTTGAAAAGGCCGCCGTCCGTCAGGTGTCCCACCTGACGGACGGCGGGTTTAAGGCGGGGTTTAAGGTTACTTGTTAAGTCGTGAACCCGTGTACGGGAGAGCCATACCATGTGCACGTTAAAGAACAGACTGGATGGCATTGACAGGAGATTATTATCTGTCTACTAACAGCTGTCCAGTTGATCCACTTCCCCCAACCTTCTCTAAGCCCTCCGGGTCCTTGTGACTTGGCCATTTAGCCCTCGGTATGAAAAAAAGGCCCCACTCAGAGGTAAAACCACTTAACCGTTGCGACTTGAACATTTAGATCATTGTGGGCATAAAAGTGACGCTCAGTGATAAAACAACCAACCTGCGATATCGCTGATTAAATATAAAGTGCAATATATTAGACTATGACTAATCCAATCAAAAAAGATTATGAACCAAATGGTTGTCGCTTTTAACACAAATTGAATCAAGTGATTAAATCTTTTTGTATTATAATTTTCATTCGTTGTTCTTAGTACGTGTAAATTGTAACTTTACAGGTGTCCCGGAAAGCTTAAAGCTTGTCTGCAGGATATAGAATAATTAATTTTATAATTCGTTACAATAGTATGATTGGCATTCTTTCATTTAATTTAATTTGATATTATTATTTGACATCGACCTATAATATTTCACATTGGTATATGAAGTCAACCTTATATGCATAAAATCTGCAATTAACACAGTTCATATTTCTGAGACAGAAAAATTTGTAAGCGTAAACACTTTACCTTTAACTGTGTAAATTTCCCATGAAACAAACAACAAAATAAAATTTACGAAATGATACATTTTACTATTCATCTTTGTTCTCCTCTCTCTTATAGATAGCAATTTATGAACGCCTTATATTACATTTGGTGGCATCAGTTTTAAAATTATCTTATCTGTGACGTCAGCACTTTTGGTGATAATGGCGAACTTTAGCAGCACAGAGAGCAAACTAAACAATGAATTAAGTTCTTTAGATAATTAATTTTGATACCTGTTCCCAATCACATATAGAAGATGATATAAAAATGCATGAAGTGAGCTGCCAATAAAAAATGCAGCGATAAACTTCTCTATTGTTCTTGTTTACTATTGTTTCTTATACACATTTGAATAATTGCTCAGTAATAAGTCTATAACATGTTGATGAAGGTCGCCATTTGTTATACAGCTCGAATTGGGTTGTTTTATTTCTGAGTAGAATGTGTTCACCAAGTGAAATAAATGGCCAGGTCACAAGGATCCAAGAGGCTCAGTGAAGACTGGCGAAGAAGAATCACTGACAGGTGTTAGGAGAGAGAAGGAACCCCCCCCCCCCCCATTCACACACCTTTTTAAAGCCACCTAGTACGTTCTTTAAATGCATAGGGTATATCATTCACAGCCTGCAAACGTCAATGGCATAATTAAAAGTCGAATTGCCCAATTATGAACCTGGCCACTACCGACTGAACCATTCATCGGTAACTGTAATGTATAGTATGCAATATATAAAATTTATAGAACTATAGTTAGATATACTTCTAGAAATTCCATCCCAAATACGATGAATTACACTGTGTCATAAATATTTGTTCATTTATTATTCTATGTCTCCCAATTAATTGAGATTGCAAATTCTGCATTTTATGTGCTATACAGTCACGAGATTTGGAAGGAATCACAAATTTCGATTTTCGTGAGTGTTATATGTATATGTTATGTAGACACTATCACATTCTTATAATGCACCAGTACTTTTGTCCTGTTTGCATATTATTAAACCATCAGGAAGGAAAGAAGTGACAGGTTTAAAATAAAGAGATGATCCTATATTTAGCATTTGCTCTGACTCTTTTCCTTTTAACTTTGAATACCCTTTTTGCTGGATCGTAAAAATATTATATAGAGACCTAGATCAACATGAATTCGATTAACACGATTTTTAAATTAGGGAGAATTTTCAACTAAGACGACTGGTGTATTAGTTAGGTGTGTAACACGATTTCTCCAACACTTCCCTAAGATCGTTTACATTTAACATATAAGACGACACTTTGAATGCTTTCCTTGTTCTCAATGACCTATCCTTGTTCATAATTTCAACACTTCAAAAAACATTTTCGCATTTTTCCTATAAAAATCAGCTTATTTCAACAGCTGTAATGTATTTGTATACATTAGAGAACGTTTTAATTGGCACTGAGCAATGATAATGTATGCGTATATATGATATATACGCTCTAAAGCAGCTGCTTGACACAGAGAATAAAACACAGATAAAGCAGGACCTCAGCAGAATAAACAGCACAAACATGCATGCTTGTTTCGACCCCAAGTTCCTTTAATTAGTAGCCAAATACTCTAAACACTTGGACAGGTGACGCTTCACCCTTATTGATTGAAGACTTTAACTTGTCACGTGTCGAGTAGAAACATTTGTAAACATACAGTTAATCATCTTCATTATTTAAAAACAATTTTAACCACAATCAATTTCTCATTTTCAGTCATTACTGAACAATCATCTATAAACAAAATGTTTCCTCAAGCAGCTGCTTGCGATAGAGGTCTGACACTTAAATACGGCATACAGAAGATCTAGGAGGAAGGCGAGACCTTCAGCAGAAAGAAAACATCCGTGCCTTACCTGGATTCGAACGCAGGCCCATTTGATAAATAACCAAGCACGTTAACCACTCGGCCACCGTGAAAGATGATCTACATAGAACAGATATTAAAATAAAATTGCGTTTAACCGTTCTTCGTTTCTACTTTTATCACCGTTTCTTTTCTGCATACACAAATAATAAGCACAAAGCATTAATCAATGTATACTCATATTAAAGGAATAAAATAATTTCTTACGAGAAATTTGTATCCGATTAACGCGATTTCAACTCACACGAATTTTTTAAAGAACGCATCGCATTAATCGGGGACTGAGTGTTCTTATATTCTAAGCCTCATCAATTCAATTTGTAATTGGAAAAGTGCGGTGATCTTTCCGTCGATCATCGGAAATTTTGCTTTCCGAACTTCCGATGATCTTCGGAAAAATGCTTTTATCTTCTGCGGGTTGTGTTTTTGTGACGAAAAAAAATTTCTTTAATACAAGTACGAGCCACAAACATCTACAAAAGAATTTAATTAACAAAAGCTGCTTACATTAATAGTTTGTGTTATTTAAATTCCGTTTAAGCACGTAAAATCTCTTCGTCAAATGAAAGACATTAACACCAAGTACGGCGTTAAAGCCCCATTTCCTTTTCATTATTTCCTAACTGTTTGCAGTAATGACAGAATAAATCCACTCTATCTTATGAGACACTTTGTTAAAGACTGATGGTTTATCAGCAAAGCCACACATTGCAGTCATGAAATTGTGATTAGTCACATAACTTGTAACTCCGTAAACGTTCCATAAACCATCCTTTTGACAAACAAACGGACCTCCACTGTCTCCCTAAAAGAAAAAAAAAAGATGATTAATTCAATAATCTTACGATACCAAGAAAATTCTACACCAAAGTGTATCCTAAATAAATATTTTTTACAAATCTGTGAGGGAAAAGGACGAATGAATATGTGCTCACTTTTATTTTGAAAAACCGATAGTGATGAGACATATTAGAGCTGAATTCAGTTTCAAACTTTTTGAGACAGGTCGAATCTTTTCGATAACTATTGAGCCCAAGCTCGATTACAAGAAATGTCTTAGAGATATTTCGTAATGTAAAAAAAGTCGTAAAAATGTACAGAATTTTACAAACTTTAAAAAAGTTAAAACTCTAAAGTTATTTAAAGCGAAAAATACTAGAAAAAGTCATAGAAACTGAAAATTTCTTAGTACACTAAGAGTTATTTATTAATAAAAGAGAGTACTTAAAATAAAGAGAGAAACATGCTCATTTTAAATTACTAAAGACTGATTAACTGAAATTATTATCAGAAGAAATTATTCATTATACTTTTTTTTTTCACAATTGCAAGAAAAATTAGAATATGACTGAAAATGTTTCATTTAGGACTGAACTAAACCTGAGCCTGAAATCATCTGTGCTATTTCGAGGGTTATTTTGCAGTTTGGATTACTGTGGAAACTATAGGTTCCAGTTTAGCTACGTCCTTTCCTAGTTAACTGGATTCACTGCACTACTCATCTGCACTGCACCTAGACTCTAGAAGTCCAGGACTAGACCCTAGGAGGTATTGACTGTAGCCGCCCTCTTGACTTTGTAATTTCTTTCCCTTCTACTACAAGTCCAGTATCATCGATTTACTTATACTAGTAACGTATCGGTAAAAATACAAATAGTATCCGATTAACCTTCCATTTCCATTGATTATTTCTAGATATAATAACCTGTTCAAAGTTTTAAAATATTATAAATATGGTATTATAACTAGAATAATAACCTGTTCAAAGTTATCAAAATAATGCTTATTACCTGTACAACGCAGGGGCTGCATTTAGATTTTGGTTATTTTACACTTTGTTAACTGGGAAAGGACGTACCCCAAAGGGGAACCTACAGTTTCCACAGTAACCCAAACTTTACTATGAAATCCATCCATACATAAGAGTATTTATATATATATGCATATCTACTTCACATGGAAACTATATTTGTATAATAAAACATAACTATTTGGTAACGGATTTAGTATTAACAAATCGACCGCTATCATTACAATTTGTATTTTAACGAATTAGCAATAGCATCTTTACAATTAGTTATTATTGATTACATTCCCTTTTTTTTTCAATAGCTCAAGAAAGTTTCAAGCACGCCAAATATTGTTATTAATTACTGTAACGAACTTCATATTATACATATTATATACAACTTTTTATGCTTTAGTTGGTTAACCAACGTGTAAAAATTCCAACTTTGTCATAAGAAAGAAAAAATTATTTAAAATCTTTTCATATACTTAAAGAATTAAATATACATTAATTTCTTACACGGCATAGGCCATTTAGACGATCCAGGTGACCAGCACATATCATAGTGTCGTTGTTAAACTTCTCAGACCCATATTCTGAACTTTCTTCAGCGTAACACATGGAATTTTTCTGGACAGGATGTTCAGCCTGTTTCAAAACATCGTCGCCGGTAGTTCCTGCAAAATGCAATAGGAAAAATCAGTTATTATTTATTGTTGCATAAGAAAACCTCAATCAATTAATCGTATATTCCCACATTTTATAAATATTAATGTTCATAATAGGACAATGCACCTTTTCCACCGAAATGTCCAGTGTCCGACTTTAGCCTGACGCACATATTTATCCTAAACGGGTGGTAATTAGTACATAATACGTATCTAGTGTGGTGAGATGCGCAGAAGATAGAATAAAACTTTGATTTTAAAGAATAAACACCCAAAGATATCCATAACAATGAGAAAATTCATCAAATTTAAGTTCAGAATTTGCAGCTCAAATTATAAGAACCTAATTTTGTAGTGAATTCTTTTTAAATTGCCCAAGAATTGCATTGGAACAAAATCAAGTAACGAAATTCACAAAGAGATATTACAAGTATCAGTGTAATTGTGAAAAGTACTAGAGTATACGAAGTGTTTGGTGAAAGCAGCAGGTCGGATCTACAAATAATCAATGAAAAGGGGGAGGGGCAAGAAATACAATCGAGTCGAGAAAACGTAAAGAGACCACTTATACATGTTTCTAAAACGTTTCTTGAAAAACCCATGAAATATATATATAAATAAATTAAAGATTTTTTTTCACCTCGATTACCCTACTAGCTTTCTGAAAATGGGAGGGGCATGCCCCTTTCCCCCTAGACCCGGCCCTGAAAAGCAGAGAAGTGTGAAGTGAACGCGCCCAAAATCCTGCTAAAAGCGAAAATAAGTTAAAGAAACATGTTTCTAACAATTTTTAATATTTTCGGCAATGTATTTATTATTTAGTTCTTATTAAACTTTAGTGTTTCAAAGCACATATATATATTTTCATTTTAAATATCCCGATTAACTCGAAACAAAGCATCCCTTAAATCTCAGGTAGCATGAGCGACCCCCAGATAAATAAAAAGGGGGAGGGGGGATCGATTCTCTACTTTATAAAAGTGACTGCACGAGAGTGAAATAATAATATACACTGGTTTCCATAAATTAAGGAAAACTCAGAAAACTTATGATAGCAAAAAAACAATATGAATGATTTTAATGAAATTGGATGAAAACATGAATTACAATGCTAGTTTCAGAATGGCATAAAATATTTTATACCAGAAACATTTTTCGTCAAAAAACAACACTTACAGGAACTTGTCCAAAAATCTGGTGTCAGAATGCAATGAGCAGAACTTTGAAATATGGGAATTTCTCCTTTGAGCATTATGTCTCGACAATTAACTCGCTTTTACGCCCCTAATAGTGGAGTTAAAAAAGATTAGGAAAATTAAAATATTAGCTCATCATTCATTACTTTTAGGTAGATGCAAGTGTAAAGACAAAGTTTCGAATGGTATTTTCTGTGGAATGTACTTTTCGAATGGTACTTTTGCTCGTTTCTTTAGAACTGTCTAGGTTGCTAACTAGGATATTTGCATAATACTACCTACCTCTCGTTTCACCCCAACCTGTAGCATAGCACCGAGTTCCAACTTTTAGCTCCTCGTTCTCTGGGGGAAGACAAGCTGGCTTTACATAACGAGTGAACTTCACTGGAGCATTGAGCTTCACCAAGGTGTGATCATGGGTCATATTATATTCTCCAGTTAAAATGAACTGAAAATATCAAGTGTTATTATATTACCCTTAATTAAATGTATAATATTTAGAAATCATTATTTTGTTTTAGATTAACCACGTTTGAATTGGACTGTTAGTTTCGAAGCTGTGAAATTAAGTTACTTAAAGTTCATTAATTTTTGCTATGAACTCTTCCTTCTTTTCCCATACGATCAGTTCATGCTTACTACTATAACTTAAAAATATATAATCTTCAGCCTTATTAGAAAGATATTACAGATTAACTGTTTTTGGATGGGTTGCTTCCGCTCTGGGCGGTGTTTTTTATTGCCCACAATGGGCTAAATGGCCAGGTCCCAAGGACCCTGAGTGATCAGAGAAAGTTGGAGGACCCACTGAGGACAACCAGTAGAAGACAGATGGTAGCCACACCTCAAGGCCATCCAGCGTGTTCTTTAACATGCACAGGGTATGGCTCTCCTGCACACGGTGCCAAGGATTAAATCCCACGGACGCCTTTTCAATCCCATCAGTGTGCCCTTCTGACTGAGGGCAGGGCGGGAAGTTTTGTGGAGATAAATATCAACGTTGCCCCAGGTGGGACTCGAAACTGGGAACTGCAGATTACGATTCTGATACGCTAACGACTAATCCACTCCCCCCTCACCGCTTTCGAAGTGGAGTATTGAGTCACTTTTGTTCCGTTCTGTCTCTGCTCGCTCTTCTGTTGCCGGCACTGTTATCTCGCAATCCTACATTTACATACATGGTGTGGCAGGGGTGCCTAAGTCGGAAGCGCGTCAGGTTCGAAATCTGCATTTCCCAGGTTCGAGTCCCATCTGGTCGAGACTGAGATTTATATCCACAAAGAGCTTATCCTACCCTCGGTCACAAAGGGATATCGATAGCTTTGGAAAACCGCCATCCTTCGGATGTAAAGAAAGCCATGGATCGTGTGCGAGAGAGTCATACCCAATTCACATTAAATAACACACTGAATGGCTTTGACGGGAAGATACCATGTGTCTGTTAATAGCTGACCAAGGGTCCCACTCCGCCCAACTTTCTCTGAACCCTCGGGGTCCTTGCGACCTGGTCATTTAGCCCAATGTGTGCAAAAAAAAGTGCCACTCAGAGGAAAAACAACCTAATTTTGCAGCGTGCAGTTACACTCTTACGGACACACATTTAGAACACTAAAAATATGAAAAATAATAGAATTGACGTGGAGAATAAAATTAGATAACATATTATTATTATTACAGAGGAGGTCGTAATGTGCTGTATCAGCACACTGATACCGGGAAAGGGAAAGTACGTCAAAATTACAAACATTTGAGAAATGGCGATGTCAAACTCTTCAATCTAAAAGTAAAAACATCAATACTTGTAGAAGTGACAATCTCGCTGGGAAGAGAGTTCCATACTCTTCCAACACGGCACACAAAAAATGGTACTTACCGTTCTTTCGAGCAAAAGGCACATCGATCATAAGAAATGAACTCTTGTTCTTCTAAGGGGCGGGGGTGGCTCAGTCGGCAGCGCGCCAGGCTCGTAATCTGTACTTCCCAGGTTCGAGTCCCAGCTGGGTCAGCGTTGAGATTTATCTCCGCAAAATTCCCCGCCCTGCCCACGGTCAGTAGGGGACACCGATGGGCTTGGAAAGGCAGCCGTCCGTCGGATGGGACGTTAAGCCGCGGCCCCGTGTGCGGGAGAGCCATACCCTGTGCACGTTAAAGAACACGCTAGATGGCCTTGACGGGAGGCTACCATCTGTCTCCCAACAGCTGTTCCAGTGGGTCCCCTCCCCCAACCTTCTCTGAGCCTTCGGGGTCCATGTGACCTGGTCATTTAGCCCATGGTGTGCAAAAAAGTGCCGCTCAGAAGTAAACAACCCAACCTTGTTCTTCTATTGACAAGGTTGAATATTGGAGTACCTGCGTTAGAGTGAGTTATCTCACGAATAAGTTATAACATGTTTTGAAATCAAGCATTAATCTTCCCCACTCCAAGGAGAGCATTTTCAACCTTTCTTCACACGGCAGATTGTAAAACTCAGGAAGTCTTTTCGTAAACCATCTCTGGGTGCGTTCAAGATTTTTTATGTCTGATATTAAATGAGGTGTTCATAAAGGTGAGTCGTATTCTAGTGAGGGTCTGATGAAAGTCACAAATGCGCGAATTAGGGAATCAATGTGACATTTACGATAACATTTAAGAATTAAGAAAACGGTGCGATTAACATTTCTAAAAATGTTGTTATAGTGGTCACCAAAAGTTAGCTATTATGAGAATGACACTCCTAATTTTTCTGCGTCTTGTTTGAAATTGGATCATTTGTGAAATTCCAAGGCATGGATGTTCGTATTGTTTTCTGCTGAGGTCCTGCCATCCTCTCAGATCTTCTACTGTGGCTTATAAACTGACAAGCTCCTGTCAGACCTCTGTGGCAAGCAGCTGCTTGAGGGGGGTATTTATTATTTATTTATTTATATTTATAAAGAGGATTCTTGCTTCCAAGCTACAGAACACGTGATTTGTCTTTTGATATAGGTGGTTCGTACTTTAAGCTCCATTGGTAAATGGCGTCACAAGCAGTTTATAGTGAACTACATTCTTCTTTATTTCTGGAGGTACAAAAGAAATTAATGCCATCTGTGTGTGCTGTACATTGGATAGGACAATATATTTTAATACTATACGTATACTATAAGTGTGTATAGTATTAAAAATATAATAAAATAACGAATGAGCTACGTATAGTAATCATGGTGCCATATTTACGTATGTAAATAATTTTATATAGGTATCAAGTCAACATTTCTGGTCTGGGGGCGGGGGTGGCTCAGTCGGTAGCGCGCCAGGCTCGTAATCTGTAGTTCCCAGGTTCGAGTCCCAGCTGGGTCAGCGTTGAGATTTATCTCCGCAAAATTTCCCCGCCTTGCCCACGGTCAGTAGGGGACACCGATGGGCTTGAAAAGGCCGCCGTCCGTCGGATGGGACGTTAAGCCGTGGCCCCGTGTGCGGGAGAGCCATACCCTGTGCACGTTAAAGAACACGCTGGATGGCCTTGACGGGAGGCTACCATCTGTCTCCCAACAGCTGTTCCAGTGGGTCCCCTCCCCCAACCTTCTCTGAGCCTTCGGGGTCCTTGTGGCCTGGCCATTTAGCCCATGGTGTGCAAAAAAGTGCCGCTCAGAGGTAAAACAATCCAATCCAATTTCTGGTCTGAATCTTCACACACTCATAGGAGAAATTTTTTGATCCTAGCATATTGACAATATCGTCTGCAGAAAATGTTGGCATTAAATCTGTCAACCAAGATGCGTTTTTTTTTTCTAGGAACATTGACAATAGTGATATTAGGAGCATTTCGGGTGCACTTGAATCACTTTTTCGAGGAGAAAGTGGGCTCATTGCGGTTTGTAGTAGAATGGTGAACCTTTGAACTGCTACTAGTATCGGCGATGACATGGTTAGCAGATGCGCTGAGAGGAGCATTCTTTTTTTGGAATCAAGGTATAGGTTTGTGTAATTGAGATGAAGTTCAGCTGTTTTCAACAGGGCGTAATTGGGAATGACAGTGTTGAATGGGCAGGCTGAAATCATTCGCATGCTGCTAATGTTTGATAATGTTGATCTCGAGATTTAGTTCTTCTATCTTAGTCTAGTAGATGGTTGTTGTTTGCATCAAGATTACTGTTTAGTTTGGCAATCATGTCCATTATATATGGTGAATCACTGGGAGAAGATGGCTGAGAATAATTAGTTGTACGTTCATGTAAAACGGATTTAAAAAGAGAGTTTGCCTGACATTGGTAGTGTCAAGTGCACTTTTATCAACCTGGCCAGCAGATTTTTTCGGAAAAATGCGAACAAAGATTGCATTCATGCAGTCAATCTGGGCCCATAAACCCTTGGAAAGTAAAAGTCTAATCTCTATTCACCTGAGGTGAAGTGCAAGTAGCTTGACTAGTCATTTCGTGTTTGTAGGGGGAAAGCAGGCAAAGACAAGAGAAGGTAGTACACGGCGGCTATGATACGTCGCGGGGAGTGCTAGATGCCTGAGGCGTGGTCGATTGTAGTCCACTCCTTCAAGGTCAGAGTTGGCGAAGCGGTTGCCGTAGATTTGTCCGTCACAGAAAATTAAAATACAAAAAAAAACCGAGAATCGCACGCATAAATGCCTAACCACTAGCCTTAACTGGCATAGTGGCTAGACAGCTAGCGACTATTCCAGCAAGGCAAACTTTGTGTGTTGTGTTAGCTCTAACTAAGGCAATGGTCAGCAGTGACTTCGGTCTTAGTAGGGCATGTCCTTGTATGAGAAGGCCTGTATTAAGCTAGGAGTAGCTTCCAGCATTCTTCTCTGTCCTATATGTCGCAAATGAAAAAAAGAATGAGATAAGAAAGCTTACCAGTTGTGAAAGTAAAAATTTTCTATATATAACTTTTTACTTTGATTATCATACATATTGCTTATTATGACTGAGTGAAAAGGGTTAAAGATAATTCCAATTAAGATGCTAAGTGTTAGTGCTCAGAAAATTTACTCCTAGGGATAATTCGGATAGTATATTGTGGAAAATTCCGAAATTTGATAGTTCTGGTTGTTTTACCTCTGAGCGGCAATTTGTTGCCCACAATGGACTAAATAGCAGATCACAAGTCCCCCTAGGTCTCAGAGAAGATTGGAGGTGGGACCCACTGGGCATTATTGTGTTAGGAGACAGATTATTATTATGTTAGGAGACAGATTGTATCCTCCCGTCAAGGCCATCCAGAATGTTCTTTAACGTGCACAGGGTATAGCTCTCCCACAAACGGCGACATAGCTTAACGTACCATCTGACTGACGGTGGCCTTTCCAAGCCCTATTGACCAAGGTCAGGGCGGGGACTGTTGCGGAGATAAATCTGAACGCCCAGGCGAGACTCTAATCTGGGAGCAACATAATACGAGCAGAATAGTCATTTATATCATTCATAAAATGTTTCGAAAACAAATGTTCGAAAACAAATATTTCGAAAACAATGTTTCGAAAACAAATTAAAATGTTTCGAAAACAAATGTTCTCAAATTGACTCAAACGCAATTGAAAAAAAGAAGACAATTAAACGAGCCACCTTCCGAATTTATATTTCTGCGTGCTAATTGTTCGCTCGAAGGTTTTCTCAAAAAGTTTTGCCTTTCGCCACTATGAACCAGCAAAATAGCGAACAGAAAGAAAATGCTTTAATTATGCTCAGCAGAAATTAGCTTTATTTTGTAAATGTGAATAACATAAACAGTAAAAATTTGCCTTTGAAAATAACTTGCGCTAAGTTATTTGAACGTAAGTATGGCCGAGTGGTCAGCGCGCTTGACTACTGACTGAGGGACCTGGGTTCGAGCCCCGGGTAAGGCATGGCTGTTTGTGTCGTTTTTCTGCTAAGGTCCTGCCATCCTCTTCGAGCCCCGGGTAAGGCATGGATGTTTGTGTCGTTTTTCTGCTGAGGTCCTGCCATCCTCTCAGACTTTCTACTATGGCATATAAACTGACAGGCTCCTGTCAGACCTCTGTGGCAAGCAGCTGCTTGAGGGGGTATTTATTTTTTATTTAATAATTTATAACTTGAAGTAATTATTTTCTTCTTAACCATTGCATCTATAATTTACCATCTGGCTTTATGTCCAATTCTTTAACAAACCAAATATCGTCGATTTTGCATCGGACGCCTTTATAGGGTCGGGATAGAGATGGGGGTGTAGAGTAGCAACGATGCCACTACTAACTGAAATGGTAGGGGGAAATACTCTGAACAATTGAAAATAAATTAAATAAGTATCCCCTCAAGCAGCTGCTTGCCACAAAAGTCTGGCAGGAGTGTGTCAGTTTATATGCCATAGTACAAGATCTGAGAGGATGGAAGGACCTCAGCAGAAAAACGACGCATACATCCATGCCTTACCCAGGGCTCGAACCCAGGTCCCTTAGATCAATTGCCAAGAGTGCTAAACACTCGGCCACGGGACGGCAAAAAAATCCTTTTCAACCAGGCACCGATGGTGATTCGAACCATGATCGCCTGTTTACTAGACAGGCGCTTTAACCAACTAAGCCACGGCACCTTATGAACAAATGAAACTGAGAAAAAAATATACTGTACTATTCCGCGAGAAATGTTGCTGATAAAAAAATATGATGGAATAATGATCCGATATTTTATCTTCCCCCCCCCTCCCTATAAATTTGTTTCTAGACCCGTTTGTCGGATACAGAATTTGGCTCTAATTGAATAAAGGTAGGAATTTTTTCCATAGTTTAATCTATAAATACAACTGAACGAGTATAAGGGTGAAATATCACTTACTTCTTCTTGTTTAACACCATACATAAAATAATTCTCCATATATCTGACTTGTTCATAAGGTTCTTTTTCATATTTATTATGATTTCCAAGAATTATTCTCCACTCGTGTGGTTTCCGAAGCCTACAAACATAATTAGAAAAGAAATGTTTTATTAAAACAATGAATACTGCATAATTGTGTGTCCTTTTAAGAAAGTGAATGAAAGATCAACAAGGAATTTTTAATAATTTTTCGAAACACACAGAAGTAAATATCAGACATGCTTTCTTAAAAATTGTTTCGGTTACAATTTTTAACCATTGTTCATTATCCCTTCCAGTTTAGAGGCAATCCTCATTTGGAATGCAAATAATGAAAATTAATACATGAAAAAATTAGTCGATTCATTAAGAAAATTATAGGAAAAAATAGTAAACTATTTGTAATAGATTCAGAACTAGAACAAGAGCAATTAATATATTTAGTTATCTGATGTACAGTCGCTCAAAAAAATATCCGAACACTATGGTTCATTACAGAATTCAGAAAAATATCTAGCTATATTTTTTCTGAATTTTGTAATCAACCATAGTGTTCAGATATTTTTTGAGCGACTGTATATCTCAAAGATTCATTTACATGTGTGCGCCGATTTCACTCACGAATATTAAATTTTATTGCATTTAACATACATATTTCATTAACCGGACAATAAAGGATAATTACGAAACTTTAAAAAAAATGCAGATAAATTGTTTCGCAGATAAGTTATTTCGCTATCTGTGGTAGAAGAGTTGAACCAAAATAAACCACTTGAAGAAAATTATTGTTAAATACTTGTGGTTAAAAAGTCGATGCCAATATTTCAAACGATAAAACTTACACACTTTCTGAATTTGAAATTCGTTTATAACTGCTAACTAGTGAAAGGGAAAAGTAGGACAAAACTCTTAAAATATACTATAAAAAGGATTTTTTTTAAATTTCTTTAAATTCGTTTATCTTAAAAAGAACTCATCTTACTAATATTATCGAAAAAGTCCTTAAAGTCATTTAGTTTAAAGCAATGGTTCCCAATCTTTTTGAGCCCAACACTCCCTTCAACCTTTCTAACGTTCTCTTTACTCCAATTGTTCACAAAATTCAAAATATTTTTTTTCTTATTTAAAACATTTTTGAACTAATACATATTTATCGGGAATAAAAATTTACGAATATTTTACATCCATGAATTTCTAACATTAATGTACAAAGGCACACATCTTTATTAAGCTAATAACTATTCCATTTAATCGATTTCTATGGAAAAACTCAAGAAAATACCCTCACCACCTTTAAAAAAGTCCCTTGTGAACCATTGATAATTGTAAGCAATAGACAAAATTTTGCATTAATAGTTAGTATTGCTTGACTTATCATCAGTTATCAATAAACAAGACATTAATAAAAGAAAGAATTGCTTAAATAATAAATTTTCAGTAAGTTAACATATTTAATTTAATCTATTTCTCCGGAAAACCTGTAAAATATGCCTCCCAATTTATAAAAAATCGCCTTTGGAAACCATTGGTAATATTAAGCAACGGATAAAACTATGCTTCAGCTACTTTGCATTGTTTGAATTATCATCAATCATGAACAAAAAAGTCACTAATAAAAAAACAGCACAAATAATAAATTATCAATAAGTGAACATACTCATCGAAACAATGAGTAGCCGTAAGCACCCACTGAGCATTGAGGAGAGTTCCACCACATATATGACTATACGGATCTACAAAAGCAGATCCCATATCTGCTTGCCAAGGCCAGCTGCCCTGAAGAGCCTCTTGACCACCTACAATACGATCTGCACCATCCAGGATTGGAGAAATATCAGGAATTCCGCAGTTAGATGGAAAAAGAACGTGATGCCCTAAAATGATTTCAAAGTGTTGTCAATATATTATTACTTTTCTAGAAAATTCGACGAAGAAAATCTAAATTATATTAATATATCTGCACTATCGATATGGAAAATTAATATTTATATACTGCAATGATCTCTGAGGTCTAGAGTTGTTAATGGATATTTAATTTGGCTCTATGAGGTCCCAATAGTTTGACGGCAAGCTTATTTCTCCTCTCCATTCGCAACTTTCATAGTAATGTAGGCATCGCCAATACCACTTACCATTTTCATTGTCATTGTCATTCACAATGGGATTAATCCCGTAACCATGGGGGAGGGGGGAATGACTCAGTCGGTAGCGCGCCAGTCTCGTAATCATCAGTTCCAAGGTTCGAGTCCCAGCTAAACCAGCATTGCTTTATCTTCGCAAAACTCCCTGCTCTGTCCTCGGTCAGTAGGGGACACCGATGAGCTTGAAAAGGCCACCGTCCGTCGGGTGGGACGTTATTTGATTGTGCTAAAGAGCCATACCCTATTCCCCCCTCCTTCCAACTTTCTCTGAGCTCTCGGGGTCATTGTAACCTGGTAATTTAACCCATTGTATGCAAAAGAGTGCCGCTCAGAGGTAAAACAAACCAAGCCCGTACCATGGCACCCGATGTGTTTACTCAACATGGAGTCACACTTGTGAAATACGTGTACGAAAAATTGGGAAAAATCGATCAAATATTTGTTAAATTGTAGGCCACGAAATTCTGTCGAAACCGAAATAAAACTTTCTCAATAATTTGCGGTAGTATATTTAAGCTATCGCACAGTATTGAAAGTTAAATCAAATCAAAATATCATTGTTCGTTTCTACAGGTTTAATTTGCTAGTTATAAACTACAACTTATGGCTCATTCTGCGGATGCATTTCCGCTTCTAATTACCTGCTTCTTATTATAGTTTGTGGTTCAAACGTTCTCCTGAATTGTTGCTTTCGTAAACGAAATTTTTCAAGTCAATGTTTGTACTGTAAAATGAATGTCTGAATTAAACTGAGAGTATCGGTTTCTATCAAGGATTGGTGATTAACAAGAAGAAATGAAAATATTTTTAAACTATGCATAATTATTTAGAACCTCCCATTATTACATACCACAGTTTTCCTCGTCTGAGCCATCATCGCAATCATCTTCACCGTCACAGATATATGCATCACTATCGAGACATTTTCGGTTTCTGCATTCAAAGTGGCCAGGTGGGCATAAAGCTGGAAATAAATAAATGTGAAATTAATTAAAATACGAATTCGTTTCAGAAATGAATATCAACCTACATATAAGATAGTTAGAATCAGTAATATGCATAGTTTTTCTTTTCTATTCGTAAGTCTGGAAATTTCTGTAGATTGTAGGGTGTTCATCCTCCCGACAGTAGGGAGTCTTCCGAACCTTTTGCGCCTAAGGTCGTAAATCTGCCTCTGAATCGATGAATTTCTTTGTTCAATAAAAACACTTATGATGTGTGTGATATGCATTTTTACCGTGATGAAAACTATTATCGAATCCAAAATAAATTTTAGATATTAAAATTCGCCATACACATACACACGTTTGAGAACTTGACTACCCAGATCCCGTTTCAGGTGCATTCACCGACCACCAAATGATTTAGAAATTTTAGCGACGCCATTCATTTGTACTACGTTTGTATCGAATTCTAAATAAAAATTTCGTTTGCATAGAATTTATTAAAAAGTTATTAGGCTTTCAAACTGGAGGGCTGTAGAAATTACACCCCCCTGCCCCATCTAGCGATTTCATAATGTTTGCAATGGCATTCGTTTGTACGACGTTTTTACCGGAGAACGCACTACGTTTGTACCGAACGAAGAAAATGGACTCGTTAGGATCTAAGCTGCTCTGAGGCATCAGCTCCTGTAACCCCGATGTTCCAATACCTTACAGCAGAGGTGTTCAAACTTTTTGACACTATAGTCCCCTAAAATTGTAATAAATTTATGACATATCACACCCCTAGAATCGTAGATAAAATTATGGTTTCAATTCCACTCCCTCAGAGGTCAATAAAATCTCTCCAGATTCGAGAGAATTCACCATGGAGATAAGAATAGTCGTTTCAATAATTTGATTGAAAGTTTGTTCTAATTTGATTGTAAGAGAGTTGTGGGAGAGGATGGATTTCTAAGAAGTTCGAATATATTACGTGCTAACAGGTCTACCCCTCGGCTTCACTATGTGCAGCGAAAGCGATTAACTGCCGGTGATGGTAAAAAGAACTCTGCGGTACAGAATATGTACCACTGTGTTTTTTCACGAGTCCAGTGTGTGTGTTTGTAGTACAGATGTGTACCAACCGTAACCAAATGGTTGAAGGATTCAAACAAATGTAGTAATTCTACTTTCGATTCTCGTAGTTTAAAAAAAAATTAAACTATAGTATAGTAGCTATCCCTGTGGGCAAGTAGTTAATGCGCTTGACTACTGATTAAGGGAACCTGAGTGAAGCATGGATATTTGTCTTTATTCCGAGGTTTCGTCTTCCTTACATACCATCTGTATGGCGTTTAAACTGACAGTCTCCTGTCAGATCTCTGGCATGCAGATACTTGAGGAATAATTTATTTTTTACAGTAGATATACTCAAAGAAATAATATATGTAGCACCCACAAAACTTTACCATTTGTATCGGTGAGTTTATACGTAATATTGAATCCAGGTCTGTTTTTTTGAAAATCGCTTCCGAAAACAACCATCAGGTTCGTCGATGTTGACATAAAATCCCTGTAACTAGAGTTGCCACAGAGCAGGAGTCCTAAAGAAGCATTTCCACTTGAATCGGCATCGAGGACCATTACAGAATCTCTTTCACATCCATCGGAAAGTTCAATATCCACGAAGTTAAATTGAAGTCGAATGAACTGTAAGAGAGTTAAAAAAAAACACTTCAGAGAATCGATAAGGTTTTTCAAATATATTCAGTTATAGGTAAGCACATTCAATAGCATCTTGTTCTGGTAATGATTCGTGTTCACTTCATTAAATATTCCTTATATTATTTTCTAGAGTAAAAAGACTTACTCAGATACAATAGTAGGAAGCTCCCCAATTTAATTTATGTCAATATGCGCTTGCTTTATCAGTCTGTTCGCTGTATGATACGCATATTTTTTAGAACAGAAAAAGTGACGTAATCATTTTGCAGATTTTATCAATCGCTGACTATGTTCAGTTGTAGCAGACAACCATCTCTCAACCAGTTACAACCATTATCGTACTAAGATAGGATCAATAAGCTAATGTACAAAGGACATCCTAAAACAACTAAGAATATTTATATCACTTTAAAAGTAATGCACAATGTGGCAACACTCCAGTATGGATGATGTAATCACCACAGGCGTTGTAGAAGTTATAGACAGGAAGTGGAGAAGGTCGAAGGTGACGTGGTTTGCATCGTATCATGTCGCATTTCGGAACAACAGTCGCTGAAAATGACGCTTGCATAGGTTTCAAGTACTGTTACGAGTGAAGATCAACAGTCGAACATTAAAATTAAAAATTTACGGGGAAAAGTCCGACATGAATACACCATTCAGTGATGGAAGTTTGGGGTGAGCTAACGGTAAACTAAAGCACTGTTTCTCGCTTGGCAGGACGTTTCCGTGAGGGACGTGAAAGCATACATAATGGCCAAAGGTTAAGGAGACCGAAGATCACCACAGATGACAGCTTTGCTCAACTTGTCCAGTTCCTCGATGATATCGTCGAATCACCTGTGAGGAGATCGCAGCAAGTACTGGAATCTCGCCAGCTTCTGTAGTCCACATTTTGACTGAAACGTTGAAGAAACGCATAATTATGCCAGGTGGATTCAGCACAAGTTGAGTAATACACAAAAAGAGAAGGGGAGGATTTTCTGCATCGATTTGTCGCTATTGATGAAACTTGGATTAGGAATTTTAAACCTGAACTGATATCTCAGTCTAGTCAGTGGAGAAGTCTTTCCTCTCCCAGGCCCAAAAAATGTATTTTGGAATGCTGTAAAATTGTACTATGCAAAAAAAAAAATGTATGTTGTAAATGCAATAAGCAAACTACCGTAGAATTATAACAGATGTTAAAAATGTCCACCACCTTCTGGTAGACAAGCATCCACCCTTTTCACATTGTTTCTTGCAACTTTCGAAGAATTTGCTGGTCAATGATGACAACATTCTATTCAATTTTATGTTTAAGGGTTATTGGATAAAAGCTTTCTTTAAAATATCCCCACAGAAAAAAAGTCAGGTAGTGTGCAGACTGGTAGTAGAAGACTTAATTAAGTCCCAAGTTTGTGACTTAGTAGAATTTGATAACTAGCCTTTCAAACTCATCAACAAAAATGTTAACAAAGGCGCAATGGAGAAATGCTTTTGTTCTAGATTTTACTTATGTTCTGTACCCAAATGGTAAAAGATTATGTAGTAAAAGAAAAACTTAGAACATGAAACATCACAAGTATCAAACCACTCAAATGTCAATATGTACATTTCTCAATGTTTTAAAAAAATTAAAACACTCACCTTTCTTGGTATACCTATTAAAATGACTTTACATTGTACGAAATCGGGATAATTCTCCGATCTAAGGAAGCCAGGACTATACAGATTGCCCTCAGAATTCTCCAAAAGATTGATTGTTTTAAGTTCTTCTTCACATTCCACATGAAATCCTGAAACAAGATGAATCTAATCAAATTTGTGCTATTCCCTTAATTCTTACAGAATAAACTTTCAAAATAAATAATAAAAAACTTCGTTTCATGAACTATTTTATTAATTTATTTAAAAACAGCTAACAGAAGGAATGAATCTTGATAAAAAAAAATTAAGGTGTGGAAAGTTATTAAGCTGTGTGAAATTAATTACTTGTGAAATTTTATTACTTGTGAAAACTCAAGACGTGTTAAGAATGAATGTACCAGAAGATACCTAAACCCCTTTACAATTTTATCCATTCCTCTTCTTTTGTTTCGTAGAAATTATTCTCGGAATATAGTGCAATTTAGGTTTTTACTCCTACTAGGATCGAAAAGTAATGCACTATAATTTGTTTACAGATCAATAATTATTATAAAACCAGTTGCCTAACTACACCAGGCCAACAGCATTGTGGCCCCTACGGAAAGGGAGCTCTTGAACTTCAGGGAAATAAATTTCATGCATTTATTTTAACATTTTTTAGAAAAAAGAAATTAATGCAATAGTTGTTACTCTATATATTGTTTATAGAAATACAAATTGGAGCACATGTATTTAAATTATATTTAAATAAACATACTTGCTATAAGAGCTATGCACCACACTTGAGGAGACGGAACTATTTCTGTTTCTGTTTGAAGAATTATAGTACTGTCTGCTATGACTAGTAAAACAACGATTGCCATGATTTAAGAATCATCTGTTTCCCAACAGCCGTTCCAGTGGGTTCCCCTCCTCCAACCTTCTCTGAGCCTTCGGGCTCCTTGTGACCTGGCCATTTAGCCCATGGTGTGCAAAAAATGCCGTTCAGAGGTAAAACAGCCTAACTCAATCCAATTTGAAATAAAATCACAGCAAAATTGCTATGCTCGTAAAGATATATAGAGATAATAGTACTTTACATTCATTGTACTTTTATTTTGAGTTGAAATAAATGCAAACGCTTCCAATTAGTAACTTGCCACCTTAAAATTTTGCCTTCCAAAGCGACCTATTAGAATGCTTCTGCTTGCAGGGCAGTCCCTGACTATTGGTTGTATTAACATTATTGTTCGAAACAACTATTGCGTTCATTAGTTTCACAACAGTTCATTTGATCGGCTATTATTTTCACCAATTCCTGGGAGATAGCTGCTGAAATATTCAGTACAACATACTAGATTGTGAGTCAAAAAGCGTTGCGATCGAAACGATTTTGGGCCATGGAGTAAGTCATCTTCAGCACAAAATCAATAAAGGGATTAAATCACTATTTACATAAAGTTTGCATTTACGAAACACGGACTATCGGGAGAAAACAGTGTAAGTACAAGTACCTTGAACAGTGGAAATTTTCCATGAAACGAGCAACAAAATAAAATTTGCAAAGTGATGCATTTTATTGCTCATCTTTCTCCACATCTGAATATCAGATTGCACTATACGAACTTCGCGTTAAATATCATTTTGCAGGTAACTTTTCTGAAATGTTTTATCTGTATAGTCAATGTTTTTAGACGATAACGGTGAACTTTGGCAGCACAGATGGCAAAGTAAGCAATCAGTTACATTTTTCACACTTTTTTAACTTCATTTTTCCATATATGCATTTTAATAGTATCCGGAAATTTGTTTGACAACATTTGTTCGCCGGAAATTTGTTCGACAATATTTGTTCGCCGGAAATTTGTTCGACAACATTTGTTCGAAGCCGCAAATTTGTTGGAGGTAAACATGTTCGAAACGGAAATTTATTCGAAATAGAATTTTTTTTCGAAACGGAATCAAAGTTATTTTAGGAAAAGTGTCGAGATTTTGTGTCTATCCAGTGCGAAAGAATTTAGTCCGGTTTTCAATGTAGGGCTGGGTGCGGGTGGTGTAGTTGTTATTTTTTTTTTTATCTCGTTTTCTTTGAAAACGAGATAACAATTTCGCTTTGTCGTCTGTCTATAGGTCCGTCTGTAGACATCAATATTTTTGTTTACAGAGATATATTAAAAGTTCTCTTTATACTGGATAGGTATTGATAAATATTACGATATGCACTTTCTGAATCTCTCTAAAGCTATAATTATGCCCTCTAGCGGTTGAAAAAGATGAAAATTCCAAAATTTCAAATGGATATTGCAAAACGATGTGTTTACGCTAGAAATCTGAAATTTTGGTGGTGGAATGTGAAGTTCACGAAGTTTCCATTGCCAAAAATGAGTTGATCCCTTAGACCCAGAGGAGGTGGAATAACCCACCTTTTTTGTTTTAGAAGATAATTGTTTGTTTTTTAGAAATAAAGGAAAAATTTTTTTGGGTTAGATAGCAATAGATAAATATTAGGATTCGCACTTTCGTTCTTTCGAACACTATAATTGCACCCTCTAACGATGAAACAGATTGAACATTCCAAAATTCCAAACGAATATTGCACGAGTTATTAATGACAGAAATATGAAATTTTGGAGGTGGAATGTGAACGTCGTGAAGTTTCCACTGGAAACAATGAAAACGATAATTAGAAAACTCTTTTTTAATTTGAATGGTACTAATGAAATAGTATAGTATAACATGCATTTTTAAAACACTTAGTAGTTTTATTATGAATATCTCTACACATCTATGAAATGATGAAACCGCAAAGCTATTATCGATAGATCGTATAATCATATTCGATTTTACCCCTAACCATTTCCATCATAAAGATATGCCCATTTGGCATGAGTAAGAACAAAATAAATAAGTAAACCACCCTTAGGTGGCCCCTAAAGGCAAACATAAGAAAAACTAAAAATAGCAGTAAAATTGCATAAGAAACCAAAAACGGGTAGGTCTCCTCAGAGAACGCTACCGTTTTAGGCCTCTTGTACTTGTTCAAAACAGTATGATCGTAAAGAATCAGAGAAGAAATAATCTCATTGGGATTATTGCTTACAGCCTCAAAAAATCTTTTCGAAGTGCGTTTTATATGTGTGTATATATGGTTGATGCCCAGGTCTTTATGAAGTTGTCTGTTAGTGACAAACCAGGAGGCATCGACCGCAGTTCTCAAAATATTGTTACCTGAATCTTACGAATATTGGTGGGTGTAGTATTCGCCCATATCGGTGAAGCATAGAGAATCACCGGCCTGATGATCAATCATTAAAATGGAATTTCTCCTAAGGAGTGGGCCTTACTGACCCCTAGAGTTCTCATTGAAATTTACAATAAAATGTATAGAACGCAATTTGAAAAATTGGTGTTTGTTTTTAAGAGATATTTCACTGACAGATGGAATTCACTTTTCAGAGGGAGGTTTGGGAAATGCAACTTTTTAGATTTCAGAATTAAAAGACGAATTCTTTTATGGTATAATTACTAATGAAATGCTATTTGCATTTTTCTCATCATCCGGTAGCTCAAATTAAAACTTTTAAGGAATGAAACAGTAGGTAAATGAAAAACTTCATTCTCTTTTGGAAACGAGATTCTCATATGTGCCAGCGGCGATATGTGTCCTTCTAGTTTCGTTCTATCTTTAATTTTCGATTGTTTTTATATTTTTTCTACTACAACTATACGTTGAGTGATCATTGAAATAATGACCACCCCACGGAACTCTATTTTCGAATTTGAATAGAAATGATGGCGCATTTTTTTTCCGTGGGAACTCTAATTTCGAAGTCCTATAACTTTTAAAATAAACGTTTTATGGGAAATTTTGACAAAGTAAATTAAAGTTCTAAATCATTTCTATTCAAATAGCCATTTTGAACAATATTCCTTCAGTATTTAAAGAGTTACGGAAGTTTCAACATATAGCAATAGCAGTGCTAGACATTGGAAGTTAATTGAAACTGAAATAGGAAATACTATTTCAAACAAGTTCATGTAAAAATACATATTTTAAAAGTGTGTGCGAATAATTTCTTAAGTTGTTTTCAATACATTCCTGAAAGCAGATTGTTGCTCTCAAAGTTTAAACTTGCTGCTTAAATACTGTGAGGATATTGTTAAAATTCGAGATTTAGATCGATTGTACTCAGACCTTTATATTATCCTCCGCGCATTTTCTCACCAAACGCTGATTTTAGATATTATAGAACTTAGAAGTTAGCACCCCATTGACATAACATGGAGTGGTCTTGTTACGTCAATGTGTCGCAAGTTTCGAACAATTACACTGACTTCAATGATTATTCAGCGTATGTCATCTCTAATAACCTAGATCATGTGAATGCATGAATAAATGTTTTGGGTTTTGGGAGAAGGCCAACTGGTCTGATCGAGAATATAACTAGAAGGACGCATATCGCCTCTGGCGCATATCAAAATTTCGTTTCCAAAGAGGGAGAAGTTTTTCATTTACCTACTGTTTTATTCCATAATAGTTTTAATTTGAGCTAGTGGATGATGGGGGAAATGCAAAGAGTATTTCATTAGTAATTATACCATAAAAGAATTCGTCTTTTAATTCTTAAATCTACAAAGTTTCACATCCCAAATCTCCCTCTAAAAACAAGATTCCATCGGTGAAGGGAAAATCTCTTAAAAACTACCACTAATTTTTCAAATTTGTGTTCTATACATATTATTTGTAAATTTAATAATTTTTTTTTTTCTTATGTTTGCCTTTAGGTTCCCACCTAAGGGTGGTTTACTTAGATATTTTGTTTTTTACCCATTCCAAATACCAAATAGGCATATCTTTATGATAGAGATGGTTAGGGGTAAAATTATTACCAGGTAAATCGAATATGATTATACGATCTACGATCTATCGTTAATAGCTCTACAGTTTCATCATTTCATAGATGTGTAAAGATATACATAATAAAACTACTAAGTATTTTTGAAATGCGTACGATAATATTTCATTAATACCAATCAAATTAAGGAAGAGTTTTATAATTATCATTTTCATTGTTTCCAATGGAAACTTCATGACGTTCACATTCCACCACCAAAATTTCATGTTTCTGTCATTAATATCTAGTTGCAATATTCGTTTGAAATTTTGGAATTTCCAATCTTTTCACCGTTAGAGGGCGCAAATATAGTGCTCGAAAGATTGCGAAAGTTCGAATCACAATATTTTATCAATTCCTATCTAATCCTTAAAGAGATTTACTTATTTATCTCTAAATACAAAGAATTATCTGTTAAAAAAAATTATCTCCTCCCAGACTGGATCTAAGACGTGAATTCATTGTTGCCAATGGAAACATCATGGCGTTACATTCCACCACCAAATTAAAAAATTCTCTCTTAAATATAACCTTTACAATATCTATTGGAAATTTTCGAATTTGCAAATTTTTCCACTGTTAGAGGGCGCAATTATAATTTACGGTAGATTTAAAAAAATTCAATCATAATATTTATCAATTCCTATATAACCCAAAAAGAAATTTTTATTTATTTTTCTAAAAACAAACAACTATCCAAAAACAGAAAACTAAAAAGGTGCGTTTTCCCGTCCCCTCTAAGTCTAAGGGGTCAACTCATTATTGGCAGTGGAAACTTCGAGATCTGCACATTCCACCACCAAATTTTCAGATTTCTAGCATAAACACATCGTTTACAATATTCGTTTGAAATTTTGGAATTTTCGAAAATTTCCACCGCTAGAGGGCATAATTATGAGTTCAGAGAGATTCGGAAAGTGCATATTGTAATATTTCTTCAATACCTATCCAATGCAAAATGAATTTTTAATTTATCTCGGTAAACAAAAAAACTTGAAGTCTGCAGACAGATGAAAAAGCGAAACTATTATCTCGTTTTCCTTGTAAACGATATAAAAAGTAACACTACTCCACCGCCACCCAGCTCCATTGAAAACCACACTTAAAATCTTTCGAACTGGATAGATACAATAATCTTTTTATAACTATCTTTTATAAACCGTGTGTGGGATAGCCATACCCTGTGCACGTTAAAGAACACGCTGGATGGTCTTAATGGGAGGCTACCATCTGTCTCCCAACAGCTGTTCCAGTGGGTCCCTCCCCCAACCTTATCAGGGCCTTTGAGATCCTTGCTACCTGACTATTTAGCCTACAGTGTGCAAAAAAGTGTCGCTCAGAGGTAAAATAATCTAACACAACTCGGTATGCGAAAAAAATAAAAACGTGAGAAACTTTAAAGTGGATTTATATTCAAGTCTGTCAGCATCAGTTGCCTGAAAGTATAAAATTTAATTCTATGGCCTCTGGCTGATAGATGATATTTAAGAGCCTAAAAGAAAATGCACTGATAAACCCAAAATGATTCTAGTTTGCTAATAAATTATACATGCATACAAATAACTGCACGATGATATGTCTTTATCACGTTGGTGCCCACAATAAATTTAATGCCAGGTCACAAGAACCCCAGTCGCTCAGAGAGGTTTTGGGAAGGAAATCCACTGATAGCTGTTTGGGAACAGAGGAAAACCACCCGTCAGCGTATTACTTAACATGAACAGGGTAGGTATCCAGCGTATTACTTAACATGAACAAAGTAGGTCTCTTCTGCACAGGGAGCAACGGCTTAACGTGCCATCTGACGGTAGGTAGTCAAGTTCATGGGTGTCCCCTTTTTCACTGAAGGCAGAGTAATGGTTAGCAGAGAAAATTCTCAATGGTAGCATGATTGGAACTCGAACTGGGAGGGAACAGTATATTACGAGTTGGCGTGCATATGAACCAATCACCATTATCAATAGTATATCCCTTAGTTACAATTATGTAAATCTTGCACCCGTTACGATACATTACACTGTATGATAAATATTCACTTACGTTGAGTTTTCCTCTTTTTTTGCTTAATTAATTATAGTATTCTGATTACAAATTTAGTATTTGTTATGCACCGATATTGTATAATTTTGAAGGAATCATATATTACGATCATTCAGGAGTGTTACGTTTACGGAGTCAGCTAGGATGAGGTGGTTGGGGCAACCAGAATAATCATTTTGGCTGGAGGTTTTGATCTTGAAAAATAAACCACAATATGGGGATACATGATGCGGAAGTCGGCGAAGATACAACAAATGTACTTAATTAAAGTCTCGCACATCCCAGACATTGTTGTAGATGGACATACGTACATATTCCAGAACATACATAATATTGATGAATCAGATTGCCTAGATGGCCCAATATGGCCGTGAATGCTTCACGTGATCGCGCCTGGCTGTTCTTTGGAACTGAGAAGACAGTTTGAAAAGCGTTTCGACTCTACTGCAAGGCGATTCCTTAGTCAGGTAGGTAAAGATCGACCCTTTGGGATGTGATTTACTTATTTCCGTCTTTCGTTGGTGGGACGTAGGACCAGCGAAGACTTGCGTAACCTAAGTTCCCTTTTCTTTTTTAAGTTCAAACATCGAACAATTAGCAGAATGATGAGTAATAGGATTCGCCACTTTACCGATTTCGAGTTCGGTTGTTTTACCTTTGAGCGACACATCTTTGCACACAATGGACTAAATGGCCAAGTCACAAGGACCCCGAAGGCTTTGAGAAGATTGTGGACCCAGTGGAACAGTTGTTGGGAGATATATGATAGCCTTCCGGAAAGGCCTTCCAGCATGTTCTTTAACGTGCACAGGGTATAGCTCTCCCGCACACGGGGAAACGGCTTAACGTCCCATCGTGACGGATGGCGGCATTTCCCATCGGTGTCCTCTACTGAACGTGGGCATGTCGGAGAGTTTTGTGAAGATATATCTCAACGCTGACCCAGCTGAGATTCGAACCTTGGAACTCCAGATTACGAGCATGGCATGCTACCGATTGAGCCACCCCAGCCCCATCGATTTCGAGATGATAGTAGTTTAGGCTAGGATAGTTTGTCTGCCATGTTTCTGATTTCAGTTTATTCAATTACGAAAATCATCTTCATTTCTCTCTTACTGACACTGGAATTTTAAAAGGCTCTGTTGAGGGAGAGTCTGCCGCTGTGTTTTCTGTTTGCTACTGGGTTGCCAGCTCTAAGTGAACAGAGGCATGGGATACCTTATATCAGCTGGTGGATAATCCTAATCAGAGGCCATCGCAGGTACCTGAACCTTACTTAGCTAGTTGGGCATCGTCAAGCCTAAACTGGAGTAATGTGTCTCAGGCAGGCCATATGGTTCTTGAAAAAGTCCACTTGAAAAGGTGGTGCCTGAAGTTCCTACCAGCATCGGTGACTTCAGCCTTTAGCGGAGGAGGAACGGGTCTTTGCCCCATGCCTGCGATCAGGGGGCTGTTTGATATTGTTGGCCCTACCAATCTCAATAAACCTAATTTCTTTAAAAATCCTACTAATCATTTTCTCTCTGCAGGAACGTGGAACGTGAGGACATTACATAGAGATTATTCTCTTGATGTCCTCATGCAGGAATTCCAGCGCTATAACCTAGATATTCTAGGCTTGCAAGAGACCAGATGGACAGGTAAAGGTGAGATACTTAAAAATAACTTTAAATTTCCCTTTACAGGGAGGGAGGATGGAAAGCATCACCAAGGCGTGGGTCTGCTGCTCAGCAGACATGCTAGTGATGCTCTTCTAGGATATGAGTGCATTAATGAAAGGTTTCTTACAGCAAAATTTCAGACAAGCATTAAAGACTTGAATGTTATCTGCTGTTATGCCCCCACTGAGGATTCTGATGAAGATGAGAAGGATAGGTTTTACAGACAACTTCAGGATATTTTGAATTCTGTCAAGAAAGGAGATATTACCCTTGTTCTTGGTGACTTTAATGCCAAAGTTGGTACCGACTCTGACCTTTGGGGAGGGGTGATAGGCCCTTTTGGCAATGGCAATGGCAATGGGCAACGTCTCCTACAGGTAAGTAAACTAAATGGTTTCAGAATAACTAACACATATTACAAACACCGCGACATACATAAATACACATGGGTTTCACCTGATGGGCTGCATAAGAATATGATTGATTATATATTAATTAACAGCAAATGGGCTAGTTCTGTTAGAAATACCAGGGCATATAGGGGAGCTGAAATTGGATCTGACCATTACCTTGTTAAAAGTGTCTTGCAACTTAAACTTAAAAAGTGTTGTGCTAGGGTTAAAAAATTTACCTTTAATACTGAAGCTCTGAAAGACCCAGTTATAGCTAAAGCTTACCATGATAGGTTACTTAGTCATTATGACAGTCATGGTTTGCTTAATACTGAAGTTGAGGAAGAATGGGGCCATTTTAAACAGGCTTTTTTGGAAACTAACAGTACTCTTTTAGGGAAAAAGGAGCAGAGGAGGCAGAATTATTTAAGTGATAAGGCACTTGAGCTTATTTCAGAAAGAAGGAACTGCAGGAATGTCCTTAATCAGTACCCTACTAGTCCTAATAGAAAGCATTACAAAGAACTTAATTAACGTGTGAAGGGTCAGGTTAGCTACTGATATAATCTTTGGCTTGATGGCCTTGCTGACAAAGCTGAGGAAGCAGTGAGACAGCACAACAGCAGAGAGCTGTACCAGATAGTTAATGTTTTGTGTGGTAGAAAACGAACAGGTATACAGGGATTGAAGGATAAACAAGGCAAGGTTATAGAAGGTGAGGATTCTGTCATGGCTAGGTGGGCTGAGCATTTCAGTGATGTTCTAAACAATGTGGTTAGTTCTACTCCCATTTTTGTAATGATGATAGATGCATTGTTGGCTTTAAAGTTGGCCCTATAACACAATCTGAAGTTAGTTTGGCTATTTCTAAACTTAAACTTCATAAATTCCCAGGGGTTGATGAAATTACTACGGAAATGCTTAGAGCTGGGAATGTTTCAGTTACCATTTGGATGACTGAAATTTTGAATAACTTTTATGATAAAGGCATGGTTCCTAAAGATTTTACCAGAGCTATTATTATCCCTATTTTCAAAAAAGGTGATCGCAGTTCTTGTGATAACTATAGGGGTATCAGCCTACTCTCCGTTCCATGTAAAGTTCTTTCCATGATTGTGCTTAATAGAATTAAGAATCTGGTTGACAGGCAATTGCGTGATGAGCAATGTGGATTCAGAAGTGGTAGGGGATGTGTAGATCAGATATTTTCACTTAGGCAGATTCTTGAGAAATGTTTAGAGTTTCAGAAACCTTTGGTTGCTAGCTTTGTTGATTTCAAAAAGGCTTTCGAATCTGTTGATCGTCATAATTTGTGGTTGATTGTGAGATCATATGGTATACCAGACAAGTTAGTTAACATTATGAAAGCTCTCTATAATAACACTGAGTCATGTGTGAGAGTTAGTAAGTCTTGTAGCAATTGGTTTAGCATTACTTCTGGTGTTCGACAAGGGTGCATTTTGTCCCCTTTTCTCTTTAGTTTGGTTGTTGATTATGGTATGCGAAATTCACTTCAAGGGAAAGATTTTGGCCTTAAATGGGCTGGAGATACGAAAATTTCTGATTTAGATTATGCTGATGATTTAGCCCTTTTGGCAAATGATGTTGATGAGATGAACTCTTTCATTCGAACTGTTGATGAGACTGGTAGTACAGTAGGTTTGGTTATAAACAGAGAGAAAACTAAAGTGATGAAAATTGGTCAGGCAGGTTGTGATTCAGTTAATCTGAATGGTTGCAGTCTTGAGCAGGTGTCACAGTTTAATTACCTTGGGAGCTGCGTAACTGATACTGGTGATGTGCGGCATGAGATTAACAGACGAATAGGTATTGCTGCCGGGACTTTTAAGAATCTTTGGAGATTGTGGAGAAATAGGCGTATACACCTTAAGACTAAAATTAGACTGTATAATAGTTTGGTTCTTTCTAGGGTTAGTTATGGTAGTGAAACTTGGACGCTGTGTAAGCAAGATAACAGGAAACTAGATGCTTTTGATTCTAGATGCTTACGCAGTATCTTGGGTATTAGGTGGTTTAACTTTGTAACTAATGATGAGGTTAGGCAAAGGAGTCTGCAACCTCCTTTAAGCAGCATATTGTGCAGAGAGAGACTCCGCTGGTTTGGCCATGTTGCCCGTATGGATAGTTATAGATTGGCGAATAAGGTTATGAACAGTGTGCCTAGAGGCCTCAGAAGGAGGGGGAGACCTAGGATGCGGTGGGCAGACAATGTCAAACAGGACCTTGTTAGAATTGGTGTACAGTGGCCGGATGCAGCAGATGTAGCTCAGGACAGATATGCTTGGAGAATTAAACTGCGCGGTCTGGTTGGACCTCCGTAGCCCATGGCTGCTTGATGATGATGATGATGATGATGATGATGATGATGATGATGATGATGATGATGATGATGATGATGATGATGATGATGATGATGATGATGATCAGGGATCATATGATAACCGGATCCAATCATGTTGATCTTTGAAAGAACGCCTCCATAGGATGGGAGGTTAAGTTGTGACTCTGTGTTCAGGAGAGCCATAACCTTTGCATATTGAAGAATACGCTGAATGGCCTTAACAGGAAGGCTTTCCATATGTATCATGGCAGCTGTTCACTGGATCCCTTTCCCAAATTCTTTGAGCCTTTGTGTCCTTGTGGCATTTATCTCATTGTGTGTAAAAAAACGAAATGCTGCTCAGAGGTAAAACAGCACAATCTACCACCATTTTTATCTTTAAGGATGTGTGTTATCATTTCTGTTCTACATAATCCTGAGAAAATTGAAATCTGTTCCTTGTGTTGGAATATCGAACATATGTAATTTTATCAAAATGACGAAGAACTAAGTTGCGGTACTGATAATTCACATCCTTTTCTCTGCTTATAAAAAGAAATCGGTTTATTCCTCAGCACAATTAGTAGGCATGGTTCCTCTAATTTTGTTTCGCTCTCTGTTAAGGAGTATATTAATTTTCTGTTTTATTCCGACAATTAGAGGTAAGAGAGGTCTTTAATTGAAAGGAATTTTTAAATAATTAACCCTAATTACGTTTGAGTCATAAATGCATATATATATATACTTTCGCTTTAAGAAGCATTTTAAATTTATTAGTTCAAACTTTCTTAAAAATACTGGTCGTTGGCAACTACTGTTGATTTTCAAAATGTGGTCATGATGAGAGGATGGAATTATAGATCAAAGATTCACAATTTTATTAATAGTTTTCTCAGATTCGACATTTTTTTATGACGAGTATACCTTCTTGCTTTTCCAATAACACTGGAAACTCTTGACAAGTATTATAAGTTTATGATTTTCTACTGGGAGTTATCTTTAAACGGCACTCCGCATTAGGTTTGCAACAAAACTTAAATGCGCTGAATGGCCAGATCACATAAGAGCCAAAATCTCAGAGCTATGTAGGAGAAGGAAATACACTGGACAAAGGGGCGAAACAAGTAGGCTCTTCGGGCCCCAAAATTTTCAGTGGGAGTAATTTATATGCTGATAAGTTGTCGATTATATTATGCACTATATTGAAAAAAGTGTCCGGACACTTTCATGTTAAGTGAACGTATAGCCACATTCAAATCTATCTAATTTTTTACGGAAAAAGTCACTAGACATAAATTGAAGATCTCTGTCACAGTTCCCTAATCTCTATTTTCTATAATATTAATCTAATATTTAAAGAGTTATGGAAGCTGAAACATTTAAGTGAAACTTTTGTTTGTTTTGAAAACATTTGACGGGACATTTCATCAATTTGGGGGAGCAATGTTTTGGAAGTGTGGTGTGTGATAACATCTGCTATTAAATATTATAGCTTCCATAACTCTTTAAATATTAGAGTAATATAGAAAATAGAGATTTAAGTAGCTCTGACAGAGTTCTTCAATTTATGCCTAGGGACTTTTTCCGTAAAAGGCTTATTTTCAAAGCTAGGTAGGTTTGAATGTGGCTATTCGTTCACTTAACATGAAAGTGTTCGGACACTTTTTGCAATATATTGTATTTCTTATTTCTAAACAATTTTTTTTAATTTCAGTGATCTAAAGCGAATGTTGATTTAATTCTTTCAGTCTAGAGCAGTGATTCCCAACCTTTTCTGGACCATCGCCCCCTTTAGAAGAGAACAAAAATTTCAACGCCCCCTTTAGAAGAGAACAAAAATTTCAACGCCCCCTTTAGAAGAGAACAAAAATTTCAAAGCCCCCTTTAGAAGAGAACAAAAATTTCAACGCCCCCCTAGTCCATAATAGTTAATTTTATATGAAATATTAAAATATTGTTGAATATTATCTGTACCTAATTTATCTGTTTATTTATCTATTAAAAATCATAAAACAGAAATTAATAAAACGACAACCAAATGTTCAATAAAATTGTTTATTAAAATTTTAAAAATAAACACAGAATCAATAAGAAATAAAAAATAATGAGATAAACACAATATTAATAATAAATAAAAAATAATGAGATAAACACAATATTAATAATAAATAAAAAAATTAATGAGATGGTTGAGGCTGGTGGAATGTTAACAATTTGTTAATGTCGGGTTCCAATTTCGTTAACATCAATCGCAGATCGCCACGTTCAGTGATGTGTAGTCTGTTCCTCTTCTTTTGACAGTAAATTAGCTACTGCACTGAATCCACGCTCAGCCATATAGGACGAAGGAAATGCGATAAAAAACTTCTGTACTATTGTCCACAATCCAGGGTAGAGAACTGGTATTGATTTTTGAAGCCAGAACTCTTGATATCCATGTTTGAATTTTATTTTGAGTGCTTCGTTAGTCGTGAGTTCTAAGAGTTCCTCTTCCAAATTTGATGATTCTTCAGTATCTGTGTTTGCGAAAGGATCTAAAACCCATCTCGGTATATTCATGTTTAAAATATCTTGGAAACGCTCCGTAAAATCAACATGAAGAACTTCCAAGTGTTGGCAGTAAGTAAGTAAATCTTCCGGTTTTACAGAGACTGCTGATAGTGTGGGAAAGTGGTTGTATTCACCTCTACCTAGATTTCGTTTGAATAGAAGCCCGCAAAAGCAGCTATGACGTTTTTTGTTTTAATTAAATTCAACTCATCACCTTGCAATTGTAAATTAACTTGATTAAATATTTTAAACAGGTCTGTCAAATAAGCGATGTCATTTTTTGACGTAATCAGGTTTTCGCGCAATTTTTCGTCTCTGCCTTCAAGAAAGTCCAGTACTGAATCAAATAGATAGAAAAAACGATTCAGACAAACACCTTTAGAGAGCCAACGTACTTCTGTGTGCAGCAGCAAGCGATTGTAATCTTCATCATTTTCATTACAAAGCTTACCAAATAATCGGTCATTCAATGAATTGCTTCTAATCTTATTGATTGCTTTAATAACGTAATGGAGCGACGTATGCAGACGTTCATTCAAATTTTTTGCAACCAAATGCTGACGATGAATAATATAATGTACAGCGAGTACATTTGGTACCGCTTGTTTCAAATGCGCTGTGAAACCCTTATGACGCCCTGTCATTGCTGGAGCACCATCAGTAGCAGCAGACAAAATGTTGCAAATAGGAATTTCTTTCTCTTGAAAAAACTTTTGCATGGTATTAAATATAGATTTTCCCTTTGTATCAGATTCCAAATTTTTAGCAAATAATAACTCTTCATGAATTTTTTCTTCTTTTATAAATCGTACGTATGATAAGAGTAGAGCTTCGTTATTTAGTAGAGTTGATTCATCGAGTTGAATGGAAAATTTGCAAGTATTTAAGTAATCACATAATGATATTTCAACGACTTTTGCCATTTCATCTTTTCTTCTTTGCACTGAATTATTACTGAGAGGAATTTTTTGATGATATCTGACGGTGTCTTATGATGAAGAACAGTTTTTAATATCTCTTTGACTGCCGGTAAAATTAATTCCTCACCAATTGTGTGTGGTTTTCCTGCTTTTGCGATTAACAATGAAACGTTATATGAGGCTCGTAGTCCATCATCATCTTGTTTAGAAGACGACGCAAAAAGGTTTGACATAGTTGGCTGTTTTAAATATTGCTTTTCCAGTTCTTGAAAATAGGATAAATCTTTGTTCTTCTTATCAGCATGCATTTTATTTAAATGCTCTTGTAGCCTAGAAGATTTCATAGCTTCATTTGAAAAAACTTTTCGGCAAGTTAAACACATAGATAATGATTGGTTTGTAGGAGAGTACATATATCCATATTTCAAATACTCAATACTGCCGGCATTTCTTTTTAGATGTAGATTCAGACATTTTCAAATACAAATTAACTTCTCAACAGATTTATAAATAGTTATAAAAATAATGTTTATAATGACTTCTAGCACTTATCACTCACGACTATTTATCACGGCGAAGCACATAAAAATAATAAAACATTCCTAGAGCTATCGCTTTTATAGATTTGATTTTGTGCACGCATTAACTTGTATGTTTGCGATGCCGGCGCACTTGCTCCGTAAACATGTCATTTCAAGCGCCCATATTCTTGTCGAAACATGTTAAATTGCATGAACCGCGTGTTTGCCTACCAACTTGCAAGGACTTGCCACCGTCAATCTATTCTAGACTAAAACAAATTAGGTATAGGTATACCTAATGCTAATTTAAAAATGCTTATTAACGCGATAACAATAAAATAATTTACATAGCTAGATAAAATATTTATTCATGAAAACAGGTATTTTCAAAGTCTTTTATTATATTAAAAGAATAATTAGAAAAAAATATTAAATATAATTAAATATAATAAATTTATTATTATATTATTATTGCATCAAAGTTGATTTGCCTATCGGGACGGACACACATATCCAACATACTAAGCCTGATATAGTAGTGCATGTTAAGGTATTGAATGGGATTACAATTATTGAAATAGGAATAACATCTCAGGATAACCTGCAGACAGTAGAGGTTGAAAAGAAGAGGAAGTATGATATGCTGGCTAATGAGTTGAGCCTAATTCACAAGTGTAATGTTAATATTATACCTTATGTTCTGACGTGGGATGGTATCTTAACTACGTACCATAAAGCATACTCAAAGCGACTTGGAGTGGGAAAACATATTGAAGCTGATATCCAATCTGTGATCTTGAAGAGAACTTTTGAGAGCATCTCAGTCGACTTCAGACGTACCAATACGCTAGTAGGCGGTAGCAGGGAACTTATTGTCCAAGCTGCAGTTGAAAAGCTGTACATGACGGATGAGGTAGTGGATGACCAGAATCACCAGGAAGACACCACAGAATAGAAGAGATAAAAAGGTTGTCACAGAAAATTCCATTAAATTTATTTATTTATTTGACCGCCCCTCTTGACTGCCTCTACGCCCCCCATTTGCCTCTGGATCCACTACAGCCCCATGGAAGGCTCCAGCGCCCACTGGGGGGCGGTATCGCCCCCATTGGGAATCTATGGTCTAGAGGCATTGAATTCTCTTCAGTTTAGATGCAGTTGTTGAAGACTGTAAATTAAATATTTTAATGAGAATATGACATGAATTTTGAAAGTTGGCATAATAAAAATATGATTTTAAGGATTTATACCTTTTATATAATACTTTTTATAAGTTTAACTAAATGTCAAAAGTCCTCAAAATACTCTCGTATTGTTTTCTACCAACTATTTTGTATGACACTAAAAATCGGAAATACTTTCACACAATCGAAAAAATATGCATATGAACAATGAAGTTCTCCAGTTTTTAAAGGCAAACCTCGCTTACGTTTGTTTCTACAGAGCGCTTTTTGAAAAAAAGTATTTCATTTCATTTTTTATGAGTTTACCTATGCCAGAATACTTCATAAGATATCCGTTAATGTTGTTTAAAACAGAAAATCCACCATAATTCTTAAACACGACACAAATAATTCTTTAAAAGATAATACAATTGAAAATTTCGGTGAGAACGGTTCTGAATTCGAACGATCTTGTTGCGTGGAATACTGATTGCTTTAACACTGAATTGCTAAAAGAGAAACAGAAAAGGTAATCAACTTTTGATAATTTTCTAAAGACCTCCAGTCACTAATTTGTTGCATTTTCTTTTGAAACTTTTAAACTTTATTAAATTTTCCTAGTTTTAAATTTAGTTTGACCATGAATATAGAAGAGAAGTGATTAAATATACAAATTGAATGATTTTTTTAAACAAAGAAACGTGTAGTTATATCAAACAGCCTTTTATTTTTAGACTGTGCTTAAAAACTAACAACTCATATATATATATATGGAAACTTTTTCCTTCGGAATACTATATATACGTAGAAACATGAAGCCTCGTTTAACGCTGTTTCATTTAACGCTCGAATTTTAACTCCTCAAAACTCCCCGCCCTGCCCACGTTCAGTAAGGATGGGAAGATGGGCTTGGAAATACCACCGTCCGTCAGATGGGAAGTTAAGCCGTGGCCCTGTGTGCAGGAGAGTCATACCCTGTGCACGTTAAAGAACACACTGGATAGCCTTGACGGAAAGGCTATCATCTATCTCCCAACAGCTGTTCCAATGGGGCCCCTCCCTCAATCTTCTCTGAGCCTTCGGAGTCCTTGTGACCTGGCCATTTAGCCCAGTGTGTGCAAAAAAGTGCCGCTCAGAGGTAAAACAACCCAACGCTGAAATTTCAGGAATTTATTCTGAGCGCTAAACGCGGTATGTCTGTATATAAAAGAAAGAACATGAGGATAGATGTGATGGCTAGAAATCACAAAAAAGTGGGTCTATATAACAAGTACTAGGAATATACCTTTCTTGCCTTTAACATATTCTCTTCCAGTTTGACTTATATTCACCTAACAATTTCTATTACGAAAAATGTTTCTGGAAATGCAAACATGGCCACACAGGGTCACTACGGTACTTGGGCTCCAGGACATTGCCCCGGTTGCCACAACCTAGTTCTGTCACTGACTAGACAGCTATTATGAGAGTTAATATGTTAAGAAACCCATCGTATGACGCTGAGGGACGTTTCTATTTGCTTAACTGCTGTCTAATCGGGTTTCATTCCATCTGCTCTAAACCTTATTAGTTCTTTCGAAACTGCCTATTTAGACCATTCTGTTTACCCAAGTAACCATTTCTCACGAAAATTATCATGCTACAGATGTTTTGCTTTGTCTACATATATTACTCATTAATCGTTTCTTCCTCTTCTTTTTCGAGGAATCTTAAGTGTAAAAAAAAACGAAAAGCAAAAGTGTACGGTTATAGGTTAGGAGAAATAATTAATTAAATGCACTTCGAAAACAAATTATATAAAGCATTAATGTACACGTTAAATACCTCCCCGTAAAAAGGGAAAAAAATTATTGCTCTGCTTTATTGCAATTTGAGCAGAAAACTGAGTTAGACTGCTTTACCCTTGAACGAATGTGGTATAGGTTAGCTCAGTCAGTTGGGAACCAGGATCGTAACCTGCAGTTCTCAGGTTCGAGCTCACCTGTGCCAGAATTTATATTTATCTCCGCTAAGCCCCCATCCTGCCCCCGGTCAAAAATTTGATAGACTCGATGGGCTCAAAATGCTGTTGTCCTTAGGATGGAACGTAAAGCCATGGCACAACGCACATTAGAGCCATATCCCCTTGTACGTTAAAGAACACCTTAGACGGGACACTTCTATCTGTCTCCTAACAACTGTTTTCCCATTCCGCTAATTTCTTCTGAGCCCTTCTGGCCTGGCCATTTAACTCACTATGTTAAAAAAACGCCACTCAGATCAGAGGTAAAGCAACCTAACTCTTCAACGAAATTATTTTTCCAAGGTTCAAGATACCATCTAACAATTTAAGTAACAATCACACGGGGAGGGGGTTGGAAAAGAAGGCTTTTTTGATATATGTTATGAGAAGATGGTAGCATCTACTAAAGGCGACTCAATGTGCTGTTTATTGGTGCACAGAATATGGATATATTTTGCCCAAGGCACCAAGGCCTTGGGCAAAATATATCCATACTCTGTGCACGCACATAAAAAAACGCCACTCAGATCAGAGGTAAAGCAACCTAACTCTTCAACGAAACTATTTTTCCAAGGTTCAAGATACCATCTAACAATTTAAGTAACAATCACACGGGGAGGGGGTTGGAAAAGAAGGCTTTTTTGATATATGTTATGAGAAGATGGTAGCATCTACTAAAGGCGACTCAATGTGCTGTTTATTGGTGCACAGAGTATGGATATATTTTGCCCAAGGCATTGATGCTTTACGTTTCATCCGAAGACATTCCAAATGTAATCAGTGTTCTCTTTAGTACCAAGGATCAGAATGGGAGTTAGGGGGGAATATTTTTATCTCGTTAGCATTAGGCTCAAACGGAAGGGAAAATCGTAGATGGATGAAATTCTAGTTGATTATTCACATTCATTTTATTAATTTTAACATAAAATTTTACAAAATACAAATTTGATTGTGTTTTGAATTCACTTCTGAGAATTTTATATTATTCAGCGATAACCTTTATCTTATATGCATCGTTTATCAGAATTTATCCATTAACTAGTAGATTTAGTGGTTGGCTAAATCTACTACTCAGAAGAAAAACATTCTTTCTCACCTATGGAAAAACAAAGCTGGTAGTCCCTACTATAAAAGGTGGATATAATATGGGTGCTCTCTGAGAACTCTTCATGGCTTCTCATAAACATATGTATAAACATTTATATCAGAACACATTTACTGATTAAGCAGTCAGCTTCGCTAACTACTGTACTAACCAGATGCTGTCAGGTATGTAAATGGCAGTTGTTCGAGATTGAAGTGAAATACAGTAGTTGGATTATTTTGCCTCTCAGCAGCACTTTTTTGAACACAATGGCCAGGTCACAAGGACCTCAAGGTTCAGAGAAGGCTGGAGAAGGTAACCCACTGAACAGAAGTTAGTAAACAGATGGAAGCCTCCCGTCAAGGCCATCCAGCATGTTCATTAATGGGCATAGGACATTGCCTATCCTGCACACGGTAACACGGCCTAATGTCCCGTCCAACGGACGTCGGCCATTCATGGCCCATCGATGTTTTCTTTCTTACTGAGGGAAAAGCTGGAGATAGCAGAGATGATGATCAGTGATGGAACTAGAAACAGGGAACTGTAGATTATGAGCCTAGCGCTGCCGACTGCCAACCTCCGAAACAAAAATAGTAGTAGAAAATAAGTTGTTCAGATGTTTAGTCAATTTGACGACATTATCTTTAAAACTAAAAATATATCTACTTATATATTTATCCAACCTACGAAAAACATGTATCTCAGTATGAGGGGGCAGGGGTGGTTCAGTCGGTAGCGCGCCAGGCTCGTAATCTGCAGTTCTCAAGTTCGAGTCCCAGCTGGGTCAACATTGAGATTTATCTCCTCAAAACTCCTCGCTCTGCCCACGACCAGTAAGGGACATCGATGGGCTTGGAAAGGCCACCGTTCTCGGATGTGACGTTAAGCCGTGGCCCCGTTTACGGGAGAGCCATAGCCTGTGCACGTTAAACAACACGCTGGATGGCGTTGACGGGAAGCTACCATCTGTCTCCCAACAGCTGTTCCAGTGGGTACCCTCCCTCAACCTTATCTGAGCTTTTCAGATCCTTGTGACTTGGCCATTTAGCCCACTGTGTGCAAAAAAGTGTCGCTCAGAGGTAAAACAACCCAACCCAACTCAGTATGCATAAAAAACAAAAACGTGAGAAACTTTAAAGTGAATTTATATTCAAGTCCGTCGACATCAGTTGCCTGAAAGTATAAAATTTAATTCTATGAAGTGTGTCTTAAAATGTGAGAATTTGTGAGCATTTATTTTATACACAAATTTGGTTAATATTAGGATAATTGATATGTCTGTGAATTTTATCTTCTACTTGAAAAATTAATTATTACAATAGAAACAGCAAACCTTACTTAGCGAATTATAAACTATCATTTTCAATAGTTCGTAGCCATCTGTTCCCAAGTTGCTCGATTCCTCTTCGATACCATGCTTGGTCCTTAGAGGTGAAAAATTACCTATATCCGTTTTCGATTTCCTGAAATATTTATAATAGCTTAATTCGAAGAAAATGAGCCATAGAAAGAAAGAGGAGGTGGTCCGGATTACACACTAAGCAAGGAAGAAACACCATTACCAGTTCTCGAAGTTTTTCGTTGGTCCGAAGTGCGGTGTGTGATTTTTGCATTGCCTTGTTGAAGGATATCTGTTTAACAATCGTGTGTAGCGTTGAAGTATTACATAATACACTCACTACAGTTACCTGCACGACATTGAAATTGTCCCACCCAGAAGGAGTGAGGGGATAGGCGTGAAATGTAGCACACACATGGAAATACATATTGGTATACCATGATTTAATTCACAGCTACTTACAGCGGTTTGAAGATGAGAAAATGCAGCACAATGTGACTGCCTCAGTAGGTGGTTGCATCGCCATGAACGGCAATACAGGCAGCACTAAGGCGTGGCATGGAGTCAAACAATCGACGGATATGGTCCTGAGGAATTGCACACCAAGCAGCGTTGACTCGCTCCCGTAATTCATCGAGATTTCCCACCGGCGGGTGAGAGGATTGCACACGTCGGCCAATGTGATCCTACAGAATTTCCATTGGAGATAAATCTGGAGATCGTACTGGCCATGGCAATACTTGAATATGTTGGCAAACATTGGTCTGGAGACCCTAGCAGTGTGTACACGGGCGTTGTGAGGCTGGAAAATGAGCTGCCGCATGCCTCCAAGGAATGGTAATAAAACGGGCTGCGGAACCACGCTAACATATGTTGCAGCTGTTAGTGTTCCCGTGATGTGGACAAGAGGTGACCTGCTGTCATATCCAATAGCACCTGACACCATTATGCCTGGCTGACTGGTGGTGTGCTGATCGTGAACAAAAGCTGGATCCCTCCTCTCGCCATGTTGTCACCATACACGGACCCGTCGATCTGCAGACCCAGACAGAAACGGGATTCATCACTAAACACAACAGTGTTCCATTTGTGACCCCAGTTCGTCACCAAGCCAGACGAGTACTGTGATGGTTTGCAGTCAATGGTAATCAATGGCTAGTTTATGGTAACAGTTGCCTAGAGCGCAGGTGTGCCTCATGCAACCTTCGGTTTACCATTCGGGTCATTATGGGACGTCGATGGCTGTTGACTCAGTACATTGAATATCGCCTGCAGTCCTCTGTGGTGACGAATGAGCTTGTCGAACAATGGCCTATCAAGCCATGCTGACATCTGTCAGACAGTACCACTCCCTCAGCGGCGAATACTGGAACCTTCATTTCGCCACTGTTGCCAACAGTGTCCAATATTTCGTGCATCCCGATGAGCATGGGCAGTGACATGACGTGTAGTCCATCCAGCTTCGCATAAGCCTATAATTCTTCCTCTCTCAAAAGCATCCAAATGGCGATAAACCTGCTGACTGTGTGTAGCAGGCATTTTCGGTCTTCATTGAATAATTTCCAAGCAGAACCAACTAATCTCAACCGTTCGCGTGACTTCCACCTGCATAAACACAATACCATCCCTGATATTTCTTGCATCTTTTATCACTTGAGTCACACATGTCACTGGCTCCGGATTATCATCATTTGCATATCTCAACTGCGCACATCCATCCTTCTATTTGCATGTTTGTACATCAGATGTGAAATGATGTCCTCCCATGTGATCTTTCAAGTGTGAAAAAAGGTGCAAATCCCATGGAGTCGGATCGTGACTGTATATGGAGTGACTGTGAAACTTCCACCGAAACTGCCATAGAAATTCCGAGTTCTTTACCTGTGTCTGGGTAGGTGTGGTCGGGAATGAGAACGATGCATTGGCTAAGAAGACCAGGGTCTACTAATTAATTTCCTCCTAATGGTATTCCATTAGCGTTTTAGTGTGTCACAGTATCATTCAGCAGTAATCGTGTGTCTGTGCTCCGCACATTCCACCAATTCACACCACAGGCGTTCCAAAAGCCTGTAGCCAACACTTTTCCAGCTGAAGGTGTGACTGAAGGTGCTTCAACAGCGTGTTGCGATCTACCGATATTAGCTGTCTTGATAGCAGCTTACTTTCGAGACACGTGTTACCACATTTGAATTTTTTTTTAACTAAGCTTCAGCTTGACGAATGATGACCGCTCCCTCACCTTCCACTTCGCATATTTCTGAGGCCGCTTCAGTAGTTTTAATAGATTTTTCCAGTAATGGCGTAAAATTGCACGAATTTCACTCACTCACTGATTGTACAACGTTTCTAACTTTGGAAACCAAGACTCCGATAATTGTAATGGTTAAGTCAACTGACACAGTAGACTTTGTACTTTCCCTTAATATTGTATTCAGAGGTATTCAAATGCAACACAAAGATATGCCACTGTATACATTTTGCATGGCAAAGGTGCACAGCACAGACTTATGAATCACCCTAGTAGCAGAACAAAGTAGTAATGAAAATGTTTATTGAAATGCTCAATATTTGCAGGAGATGACGTCGCTTGCGGCAATGGATCCGATGGAAAGATGAGAATAATAAATGCTGCAGGTGAATCAGGTTTTATCTACAGTCCTGGATACGAAACAAATAAGAATTACCCTATGTTTCAAACTTGTTCCTACCTGATACTCACGTATCCGAATCGGGTAAGTAATTTTAGTTTTAAAACTTTCATTTGAATCAGTCTGGGACAGACAGGTACCCAGGATTCAGTTTCAGGTTTCCCAATTACTAAAAATTTCCACCGGACAGGAAAAATTAAAATGATATTCTACATCAGGCATGTCAAACTCGTTAACCACCGAGGGCCATATTAAGTGTTATACATTAAATCGCGGGTCGCAAAACAAAAAAAATGGGAACAAAGATGAAGCATAGCTTTCATTATAAACAAATCAATAATGCAAAATAATAATACACAAAATATAAACTTATTAAAAAATACATATGTATGTAGGAAAGTTTATTTTTTTCAATTTAACATTATTTAAATAAAATAATATCGTTTTTTTTGAAGAAACTTGGCAAAGTTTTTCATTAACCAAATCCTCAAAATTTGGTTGAATTTGTTGAGCTGTAATTATTTTTAAAATTGCTTGCACATGCTTGTCTGTTAACCTTGATCTTTCCGCAGTTTTATTATTTTTTTAAAGTGGAAAATGGTTGTTCGCACAAATATGTGCTACCGAACATAAATGAAATACGTTTAATTGCTAATAACACATTGAGAAATCGGTCCGGTGATAAATAATTATAGAAAAGTGGAATCCCAACATTCCTATATTTTTGTTTCAATGCGGAATCGCACTGAATTTCGATTAGTTCCAGTTGTAAATTTTCATCCAGTGTTCTCAAAAGTTAAATAAACGTATTGGTTATCAATCTTGGCGATCCGCAGAACAGTTCCCGGCGGGCCGCGTGTTTGACATGCCAGTTCTACATATATGGAATAAAATTTTGTAGTTTAAAAAAATCTATTCTTAATGTCGGCATATAACTATGGAGCTAAAATGAAATTAGGCAAAGATAACTGTTTTGAATTTCAAACAAGGTAGACAAGTTTTAGATTTCATATAAGACGACCAGATTTTCGGAAGGGGATACTAATCTCCCTGTCCCCTCCACAACAACCCTGCTCACGTCCCTTATCTGTGAAACTGTAATTGAAATTCGCTGTAACAGGAGCAGGGCCGGATCTAGGGAATCAAGGTCAATCTAGGTCAAGGGGGCCATGAACCCCCCATCCTTTTGAGAGTTCTAGTAACTAAAATGGAGAATAAAATTATTTTAAAAAATGCATTTCGCGTATTTTTCAAAAGGTAAAAATAAATGTATACAGAAACTCTAGAGGATGACAGAAGTAAACTCCTCCTATGCATTCTAGTAGAGGACGATTAATTAGTCCAATTAACTACTCTTCACCCGTTATTCTAGATGAAACCACAGATTCGTATGTTTTTACACCCGTGCTTAGGTGTGCTTCAGACGTCCTGTGCCAAATGTCGTGTAGGAAGATGACATTATTACATTCACATATAAAATATATGTACATATGGAAATGTGTCCGATTCTGTGAGCCTTAGCTGAGTTCAAATTTCTTAGAATGACTTATAGATATTCTTGTAGACTTTCTCCAATCAGCTTAATTTAACCTGAATTCTGTTTTACTTCTACTGGAATTCATTTGATGAGATGGAAATCTGTACTCTCCTGTACAGAAATCGCTTTACCGACCTCGAACATGTCGAGAGGATATCTTAATCCCTGCCTATCCACTTGGTTCATACAGAAGCATCCACGCTCCTTTAGGGTTCCGAGAAAGAGCTACATCACTTTGATTCGCTAAAATAAACGATCTCCCGTTTGTCAGCAACACTCAGTCTGGCTGTTCATTTCCTGGTCGCTCCTCTCCGTGACTTGAACCCAGCCCCTCCGCCTAGTGAATGGAAGTGCAATAAAATCATTTGTTGGAGTATTCCCGAGCATATAGAGAACATGACAACAAATGACAACAAATCAGTCACATTCCCCTTTAAGATACTTCTGAATATACATATAACATAGATAATACAATAGCAATAAATACAATAATAAAGAAATTAGAGGTACACAGCACACCCCACACAAACTCTAGATCGGTGCCAAGTCAGTATTTAATAGGTAAGCACAAATTTGGTGCATGAGCTATTAAACTCAATAATAACAAAAATATTTTTTTTATGAGATAGAAAAAAATTGAGCGATTTACTAAATGTAATATTTGTTTTCTTGTTACTTATTTTTTTTTAATTTCATCTGCAATTTTACTTAAGAATTGTAAAAACCAAGTCAATATTTTACGTAGTTAAAATTATTAAATTAGGGATTTATGACAGTGGTGTTAAAAGTAACTATTTTAACTGTAGACCTATTGCTATCTTGTCACCATAAATAAAATTTTAGAGAGGTATATTAGATGGGATCTGGGATATTTGTTAAAGAGTACAAAGTATGACACTCTCCGTAGCTTTCTAATAAAACAAAACATTATCTCTAGTAGTCAATATGGCTTCCGGAAGGAAAAAAATACTATAACTCTGCTGTCTAATTTTTCGGAATATATTAACAAAGCCTTGAAATACGGAGAAAAAATTGCTGCTCTCTTTCTCCACTCTAATAAAGCGTTCGACACATTGGATCACAATAAACTATTTTCGAATCTTAAAAACTACGGAATTATAGGGACAGCTCTTATATGGTTCAAAATTACCTAAATAATAAGACTCTTTTGACCAAAATTGATAATATATTCAATATCGAAAGAAAAATAAATGTTGAGGTTCCACAAGGATCTATATTCAGACCCTCATTGTTGCTCCTGTATATTAATGATATTACTAATTTAAATTTAAAAAGTAAATTATTTCTTTATACAAATGATACTGTTATTTTAAACAGCAATCGCGACGTGGATGCGGCTATAAGAGAACTACAGGATGACTATGATTGTTTGGTGAGCTGGCTGAATCTTAATATATATATAAATAACGATAAAACTAAATGGATAATCTCCCACTCATCAGGTACTTTGAAAACATCCAATTGTATAATTAACACCAATAATATAAATTGTATATATAAATCTGAAATTTATAAAAATATTTGTGGCTGCCATAGAATTGAATTGGTAGATAATTTTAAATACTTGGGTTTATATTTGGATTCAACCTTTCGATGGAACACTCATGTTATGAAACTATGTGAAAGTCTTCGATATCGTCCCGCTAAAATTTATAAATTGCAATACTTAGTCGATACCGACGTTTACCTTATGATCTACAAAGCAATTTGGAAAATTTTAATAAGATATGGAATTACACGCTTAGAGTCCAAAATATCTTTATATATCGAATTATTCTGGTCAACGTATTTAATGACACATTTCACACATTATAAGAATACCAAATTTCAGACCAATACTTATTTTCGCATCACCACTTTTGTTGATAATTACGGTAAAAATCTTAAAGAGTACAAAGTGCCCGAGATCTTTAACCAGTTATCAAGAGATATCATATATCTAAACATTTTTAGTGAGATTACGTTAAACGTTAAAAACTATTTAAAGAATGTCTGTTAATCAGTATCCTGAGAAATCCTGTATTTATAAAATTTTTTGTTCGTTTTTGTGTTCCATGTTCATTTCTGTCTCCGCACAATCTGTTTTAATAGTTGTGCACAGTTTCATTGTCAAATAATTTGAATCGTTCCATTTCGATATATGAGATACTGTCATAATATTTTATGTATATACTAATTGACGTAAAATTTTCAGTATGAAAAATAGTGCTCATCTATATTTCCTGCAGATAAGCTATTAGCTTTGCGGATCAAATGTGAAAAAACTCTCTCTATATATCTGTGTTTTGTGAGAGGATGATGATGAATAAATATACAGTATATATAATGTTTGTGAAAGATGAAATGAAAGGAGTTGCAAATGTTTCGAACCTAGTTTTATGTACGGTCTAGCGAATATTATAGAGAAAGGATGGATTCATGTCCGCCCCCCCCCCCCCCCATGAGCTTTCATCACCTTCAAATTTTACATTCTTTCATATTTCTGCTTCTTTTTATATTTTATTGGGATTTTATTCAAAAGTTTTAAATATTCCCCTTTTAAAAGTTTTAAAGGTGTCGCCATTATTGAAAGTGTGGCCATTACCTTAATCACCCCCTGAGTCAGAGTAATAGAGTGGAACTTTTCCCCACAGTTTAAAATCACATTTCAATGAAAGCATCCATTATTTTTTCGTAATAATACAAAAAATGGCAAAAAGTTATTTTATTCCATACACTTAAGCTAAATTAAATATTGAGCTATTTATTATTTATAATTGATATGTTATATACAGTATAGAAAATATCATAGTCAACTAAAGTCGTATGTTATTAGTTCAAACAGTTAAAACCTAAGATTAACATTATATTTTCGCACTGCTTTATTGCTTATTTTCAGACTCCAGTTCTAAAAAAGTAATTTTAAAAAATATTTTGTTTCCAAAATAGCGCATCCGTCTAAAATTCAACGACTTCGATTTGGAAGCAACACAAGGTTGCATTTCGGATGCTCTGATCATAAACGATATCAATGACCAAGGACAAAATTTTGTGAGCGCCATCTTTTGTGCAAAACAAATCCCTAGAGATCTCTTGTCGACCAGTTGGACTCTAGAGCTGGTATTCAAGAGTGATGGCTTCATCTCAAATAAAGGTTTCAATATCAGCTATTCATCGTCTTCCTCCTCAGGTGAGTTAAACGACTGAACATTGTCGAAATTCCTGAAAAGGTGATTTTAGCAATACTTGAATTTTTTAAAATTTATTTTAAAAAATTAATTTTTCAAATATTTTTTTTTCATTAACTCTGTTCTATCTTTAAGAGTTGACGTGTTTTTGTGCTTTTTTGTTTTGTTTTTATTCATCCAGTGTCATACCAATAGAGTGAGTTATGGAGTTATAACCCCCCTCCCACCTTGAGGCCTTGAATACTATATACTTTTAAGGCAATGCTCTTAAATAGCAGACACCGAAGTATGTCAAAAACCTCCATTAAAATGCATCAAACCTCCTCCAAACCATTAGAATTTTCTGGGTACGCAAACTGTAATCATCAAACTATATAGTACACATCAAGACAAACAATTTTTGCAATGGAACCAAGGGTCGCATTCCACTACTTCCGCCAGAAAAGAGTACTTTCGAAAAACGCCATGCATGTACAAGTATTTACAACCGGTGCATGAAAAGCACTAGATGCAAATCAGGTGCGCTGAGAAAGTGCGTAGACGATTAAAAATACCACGTATGTAGGGACATGTGGTTTATGCATGATGGGGTCCCAGCACACATTTCCATCGAGGTCCGATACTTCCTAAATGCAACATATCCCGGGCGGTGGATTGGACGTGGTGGACCTGTGGTGGACCAACACCACACCAGGAGTCTACGAGAGGGTGCGACAGTCCTTCATTCGCCGTGTGGACTGTGAAACAACGCCCTCGGACGCCACTTTGAGCAGCTACTTTGTCTTTCTCTGATGCGAATGTAATTAAGCAACTCATAAATTGGTTAAGAGTCTTTGTTTTTACTGTTGAAGGATCAACGTGGATATCCACTTTACTTTACTATCTATCATTATATATCTACTATCATCTATAACTCCACTATCACTTTACTAAACTTTACACTTTTCTGGCGGAAGGAATGGAATGCGACCCTAGGTTCCATTGCAACAATTGGTCACCTTGATGTGTACTATCATCCCTCTTTTTTGTTGAATGAGTTTACAATCACCCTCTATATATATATATATACAATCATCGTCATCCTATTCCGAAAGAGCGGGCTACAATTTAGCATGTGCTGGGCTGCATGGAGATCTATTTTCTGTGTTTCTACCCAGGCAGGCCTGGACAAATTACGGCCCGCTGCTTTTTTTGTGCTGCCGGCGATCTACTAATGACAGTAAATTTGTAAAAGAGAAAATAAACGTATAGAGGACAAGAAGACTAACTTCGGCGAAGCAAATACTAATTAAAATAATTAATTTAAATAAAATTATATTAGTTATATTTTATTTTATTCTTTTCGCATTGATTGTACATACATTATTGATCATATACCTACAGGAAAAAATTGCAACACGTAGAAGGATTAATGTCATTTTATTGAAACGCAGGCAGCTGTTAGCATTAGACTGAGATGTGCGATCGATTACATTATCAAAAAAATTTGGAAAGTTACCACTTTGCCTATCCGGTAAAATGGTATAATTAGTATGATGTTGAAGGTTCCATTAGCGCAGCAATGCTTTCATGATTATGGTGGGGAAGGCTATCGAACAGCTCTGTAATGTCCTCCTGAGGGATAGAACGACAAATAGCGCGAAGTCGCTGTTCTATTTCAGCGACAGTGGTTGGCGCACCTCTTGGGTGTTGTTCGAGCTGTCGGCCCATCATGTCCCAGGCGTTTTCAATAGGTGAAAGGTCCAGCGAGCGTGCTGGCCATGGTAGTACCTGAACATTTTGCTCATGTAGATACTGCAGACTAATGCTGGCTATGTGGGTATGGGCGTTATCTTGCTGGTAAAAGGTTATGTGCTGCTGAACAAATGCGACGGCCACTGACTGAAAATACTGGTAACATATCATTGGGTAGTTAGAGATCCCCTTATGATGGCAAGTTCTGATCGAAATGTCCGACTAATGGTACCCTACACCAAGACACGAGGTGCTGGAGTTGTGACGATGTCGTACGCACTGTGTGGAGTTCCTTTTCCCTGGATGACGACGAATACGTTGTCTACCGCCTTGCTGACCAAGACAAAAACGAGATTCGTCACTAAACACAACGGTACTACAGTACTGTCTACAGACAGTACTGTCGTTTCCGTTCACCACGGTACTACAGTACACCACGGTACAGACAGTACTGTCGTTTCAGTTCTGTCTGAGGTGACATCACTGAAGATGTGCTTGCAAGTGGGCAGATGTGAAGGGCAAACGCAGTGCCGGACGATAGGCTCGCAATGAAAACTACAAAAGCCTGTTGTTTACCGTCCGTTTACCTGTCTCCAGTGCCTTTGCAGTTGCGTTGTAGTCGCGAATCTGTCACGCAATGCCATGCGTCGCAAGTGGGAGTCCTGTCGTTCCGTGGTCATACGTCGTCTTCCTGATTCTTGTCGGCATGTACTGGATATGATCCAGCACATGGTACAGCATATTGATTGATACTTTCTCAGTTGCTTCGCTTATTCTGGCTTGCCCATAAAAACAAAATTCGTTACAAAATCCCACAAGAAAAAAATCAAGAGGCTTCAAATCAGGCCTCTTTGCTGGACATAGATTTGAACTACCCCTGCGAATCGATTCTGTCAGGAAATGTTGCACGATACTAGAAGGATTCGTAGGGGTGGTTCAATCTCAGCCAGAATTTATTATTTTCCTACATATTGATTCTCGATCCCCCACCATTATTTTTCGGACACCCTGTATATTACCAGTATTTTTCAAGAAATTGTTTAAAAAAATACTGAAACAGAGAGAAAAGTTTTATACCTGAACGGCATTTCGGTTCATTCCGGTTTGATCTTGTCCCCCCCCCCGCCCCTCCGTCTCCAACCAAAACCATCCATTCTTCATTGTTCCAAAAATAAAATTAATAAGTGTAATAAAGCTTAAATGCCAATTTGAAAAATACTTTATTAATTTTTAATCATTTCATGTTTTCAAAATGAAAAGAATTTTCGAGAAAGTAAGTAATTTTTTGAATCAAAAGCAGTTTTACAATTAGTGTTTCCATGCGGGCACAAGGGGATTTAAAGAGTTCAGAAAATAATTGAAAATGAGCTTCTCAAATTTCAAAAATATATTCCACTTGTAGGAAATACATTGCTACATTTCAGTTTTAAAAAATCTTACATTATACAATTTCTCATGTTAATAGGTGTATTGAATGTGTTTCGTCTCCATTTGCAGATCTATGTCCACAGGGTTACAAAGCATGCCGAAACAGAAACTGTGTGAGAAATCCTTCACAAATATGTGATGGAAACGATGATTGTGGAGATGGAACAGATGAAGAGGACTGTGGTAAATGAAACAGATAAATTATTAAACCTAAAATATCGATTCTGCATCTTATGAGAATTATGGAAAGCAATTATGTATTTGTAACTGTGTATGCTAAATGTTTAACTTTCTTTTTCAAAAAATGCGAAAATTAAACATGCAGTTTCATGCTTGTTTCCTACTAATGCTAAAACATATTCAATTTAACAGGTCATCCAGTTCCTACAGTTCCTTGCGGAACATCTGAAATCAGTCCGTTGGAAGCTGATGTCGACAGAATAGTGGGTGGTATTGAAGTTATTCCTGGTAGTTGGCCATGGATGGCTGATTTACAGTACAGTCTTGTTCAGCCGAATGCTCATATGTGTGGAGGAACGCTGATCAATGCTCAATGGGTCCTTTCTGCTGCTCATTGCTTCAAACAGTTAATATCTATCTTGATAGTCATTAATTTTATGATTTGAAATATATATATATATTTTCACTTACGTGTGTGATACCCATACTTGGTCCAGTGGTTAGCGTACCTAATTACTAAACTAGGATGTGTGAGAAACCAGAACATGTCCACTACAGCTTCTAGGCTCAGTCTTGAGCAGACTATTGCCCTCCAACTCTCTTTATGAGGCTCGCGAGCTACTGATGACAAAGAAATTAAATTAAAAAAAACAGCGTCAACCTAGCACAAGAGAAATATCTCCTTTCTTCACAGAATTCCAAATATCCTGAAATTGTCTGTAAAACCATCTTTCTCGTCCTCATTCTAATCCTTTGTGAGAGCATAACAACAGATAACATTCAAGCATTTAATCTTAGTTTTAAACTTAACTGCAAGAAATCATTCATTATTGCAGTCATATCCTAGAAGAGCGTCAGTAACGTGTCTGCTGAGAAGCAAACTTACACTTTGGAGATGTTTCCCATCCTTCCTTCCCGAAAAGAGAAATTTAAAAATAATTTTAAATATCTTATAAGTAATTAAGTATCAAAACATTTTAAACATCTCTGGCTCTATATTTCAGTTTTCTTTGGCGGCCATCCCTTTAATTGCAGTTTTCTACGCGACCCTTAAGCTAAAATATTTGCCCAGGTCAGTTCTATATCATCTCCGTCCTTTGTGTAGGAGAGGGCTTTGCTGACCGGATTGGGTCCCCGGTTGGACAGAGGAAAGACCAACCGAGGTCGAAGACATCGCTGACCGGTTGTGCGTTCCGTTTGGACGGTGTCAAGACCTCAGGTGCTCCGTGGAGCAAGTTCAAGGGCACGGCTGAACGGATTTGGCCCCCTAGTAGGCACGAGCCCTTTCAAAGTCTGGGCCTCACTAAGAGTCTCCATCCCGGGTGCCGAGCGAACTTGGATCTACATATCCTTGTTCTTGGCTAACCGGGGAACAAATTAAATTTCAGGTTTCTTCCGGTGGTTAGCTTTCCTTTTATAGACTGCTGCATTGTGAGGTCGGGGATGAGATGCATCTATATGGTGTATTCTCGCCCCCGACTCTAGATAGTCACGGCTTTCCGTTAACTTGGTAGTGTCGGGAGACGGAATCATGGATTGCCGTGGTTGCCGAACATTTGGCAACAAATAGTACATTGTAGGAGAGTACATTCTTCCTTTTCAAAAAAAAAATACATTCGTTTAAATTTTATCGTTAAATTTGCCCCAAAATTTATCATGGAATGTAACACTTGTTTCCTTGAACGAAATAACTAGATCACTTTTTCCCAAACCTTCAGTCCCCTAGTCCGTCTACGAACTTTCATTCTTTCTGAGAACACCTTTCTCATCATTACCAGATAAATTTTGTTTAACTACAACAATCCTCTCAGATCTCCTACTGTGGCATATAAACTGACAGGCTCCTGTCAGACCTCTATGGCAAGCAGCTGCTTGAGGGGGTATTTATTTATTTATTTACAATCAGATCCTCATAGCGAAAACTCCCTGAAAGTCTGAAGTCAAGAACGATTTACTGCATATTTATAGTTCTTTATCTTCTGTTCATTTACTGGCTGTTTTTGCAATTTTAATCTAAAAATATGAATGAAGAAATTCGATGCTATAAAAATTCTTGTCACCAACAACTTATGGAACTTATGATCAAGGAGTCAGCTAGACACAATGCATACTGGGCGGCTGCAGCTCCCTGTAAACTAGTACATTCCTGTACTTCAGTGAAGCCATCACATTTTAATACAGGGGCAAACTGTACGTTTTCCCCCCTTTATTTGCAAATTAGGTGGGAAAAATGCCAATTTTATACTTTGTCGTCCGTTTGTGCATTTGTCTGGCCTGTAATAGATGTTCAACTTTGTGTTTGAAAAAATAAATGAATATTCGTTTTGGGTTGGATTGGTGCTGATAACATATTAGACTTTCTGAATATTCTAATCTTTTAAATTTCCATCGTTAGGGGGCTATAGCAATAAATTTTAAAATAATAAAAACTGTAAACTGGCATGGTAAATGATTTAACACAATCAATCAATCTTTATTTTTCTTAAAACCTTTCTGATTTCATTTTCAGCCTAACACAAAATTTAAAGCAGTAAGCAACAAAACTTTAAAATCAAAACTGAAATTAGGATTCCATTCAAAATTAACGTGGAAAAAGTAAAATCGTGTTCATTGTATACTTGGTAACCAAGCAGCAAATATGCCTGTCCGGGTTTCAGTTTTACAGGCTTCGGATGGAAGAATTAAGTTGCTGTTCGCGATGTAAGCTCTTGAACACCTGACATCGAAATTACCTATTTAAAAACCTAATTTATGACTGAGACCCATAGCACAAAGTTGGGCAAAAATAATTTGTAGATAAAATCTTGAAATGAGTCATAATTTTCAGTCATAAATTACGTTCTAAATTAGGTATTTCAAAGGCAGAGTATGGTATTCAAGAGATTTTTACATCGAGAAGAGTAACTTGATCCTTTCACCCGAGGGAGGAGGGACAAACAATTATTTTTTAAAGAGATGAATAAAAAATTGTGTGGACCGATAAAATTCAAACATTACAAAATCATTTCATTTATTAAATTAATTACTGTAGTATTTAAATTTAGTTTAGTCATTAAACTAATAATTTATTGAATTACTTCCATATTTACTAACGAAGATAATGCTTTTCTCGTTAATTATTTTCCCTAAAACTGTTCACAATATTTGTTTATATTTGCTCACACAAATCACTGAACCTTTTGGGAATATGTATAAAACGCATTAATTGAATTTCTCCTAGTTTTATGTCATTTTTAGATTTTCCGCGCATTTTGTTTAGATTATATACTTTATAAACTTTAAAGGAATAGGGTAATAATTTTCAAAACAAATTTAATGTTGACAATGAAAAAAAGTCTGCAAATGTCGTTAATTTTACATTCCAGAATTGAAATTTATGATATACATCTTTCACTTTGTATTTCATTATTTTTAACAGGACTTTTAGACAGAACTACTTGTTTCAGATATATATTTTAATGCACCATCTCAAATTAACAATTATCAATTTATCATACCTACTATCATTTTTCTAAACGATATAGTCATTGAAATATAATTGTTCATGAAATAATTAGCTGGCAAAATTCGGTTTTTCCCTCAGTGGTATTCGAACCACATATCCTAGAAATATATGAGGCAGTTTGGTTGCCTGTTTCCCGTCATAGATGGCGCCAGTGGCGAATCAACAAAATATGCGGGAATGCTGATATAAATATGTGATATTGCTGAAAAAGTTAGTCTCTGATGGTATAGCGGTATTCATACCTTGCATGTTTTAACGAGACGTGGGTTCGAACCTAACTCAGGGCAAACCAAAATTTTTTCAGCTAATTATTTCAAGTGTTTCTTGCCTACAGAACATTTTTTCTGTGATATTTAATTACTGAATAATTATTCATCTTTGAAACGTGAAAAAATAATATTAATATAATAAAATATATTTACTTTTGAAAACAATTTACAATTTAATATAATAAAAGATATTTACTCTTGAAAATAATTTTCAATACTGCTAGTTATTTTTCGAAAATAATATTTCAGATTACGTGAAGCTAAAGACTGGCGTGTACATCTTGGGAATCATAATAAGTTTGATAAAGATCCTCATGAACAAGTCCGTTATGTGGAGCGCTTAGTTATTTTTGACGATATTCCAACAGATGTTGTAAGTGTTTTGTTGATTCTCCATTACGTATATCTATCTATAACGTTATTATAAATAAAATCAAATCTGGTTAGTTGCAAATTTAAGAGAGCAAAATATTTTAGAATTGTGGAAACCTGGTAATTTGAAACTCATGAAAGCAACAGAATAATCTAGTAAACAAAAACACATATATATATGAAATATAAAAATATATATATATGACTTACCTTATAACGTTATATTCAATCTGGTTCCAAAAAATTTATCTTCAAAACCAAACAAACAAATTTTATTTCACTAAAAAAGTCCCGTGGCCAAGTGGTTAGCGTGCTTGGCTACTGATCAAAGGGACCTGGATAAGGAACTTGGGTTCGAGCCCCTGGAAAAGCATGGGCATTTGTGTTGTCTTTCTGCTGAGGTCTCGCCTTCCTCTCAGATCTTCTACTACGGCGTATAAACTGAGAGACTTCTGTCAGACCTCTGTGGCAAGCAGCTGCTTGATGGGGTATATTATACTGTATAATAAATAACAAAAACGTTAACATCACTGTTACCAACTTTATGATACATAGTATAAAATGTTCTTAATACTAATATATGTATAAAACAGTCACAAAAGTTACCAAATACTCTCAGAAAAAAAATCGCTGAAAAAAATCATTAATTTTTTCCTGTTTCATTACCTGATGATTCCCTAACGCAATGTGTTGCATGTCACTAAATATTTTACTTATTGTTATTGGTAAATTTGGTTTCCTGCTATCCCTCACTGGAGTATGTCTAAAGACGAAAATACATTTTTCACTTTCGTAAAAAAATAAATAAATTACACCTCAAGCAGCCGTTTGTACAGAGATATGACAGGAGCCTGTCAGTATATTACACCATAGAGTATATCTGTGAAGTATACGCAGAAGTTTTTACAAACATTACTTTTCTTTTCACGATTTTTTACAACTTATTCAGGCACAAATACTGTATATAGATATTTTGAGCACACGAATTAACAAGGGTTTCTATATCCATGTACTTTCGTATGAAATTTTCTTAGAAAATAATATTCAAATTAAAGTGTTTCGAATTAACCAGGGTTTACTGTAATTCATTACCTATAACTCAACCCTGTTTTTCCCTACATTTATATGTTTAAATGCATATTATGATACTTTTGTTTTCAAATTTAATGCACTATATATCGTAGATAATTTTTTGTTTGATCATGAATTCTTCCTGAACGATGGGTTAGGGCCCATCAAATATGTTTTCAGATACATTTTGTAATTTAAAGCAACGTAAAGTTTGGTGGTGTCAGTAAAATGCGATGTGATTGTGACGGGTTCCATCTCATAAAAACAGACAGTCTTCAAATAAAGTAGCCTTCTCTTACATTAGACGTAACTGAATGAATATTGAAAGAGACTGTCCAGGGGGAGTCAGAAGAATAAGATAAATCTGATATAAGATTGCTTCTCTAGCTCATATAAAATAAATAAAACGGCTAGATCTGGAGTAGAGATCTGTTTTGGCATAGTTAAATCAATATGTAAGATTTGAAAATAGTAAAAATCCTTGTTCGAAAACAAACTGACAACAACCTATTTTTGCTGTAATAGCGAAAGATAAAAATTAATGGGGAGGAAAAAAAATAGATTTGATGGAATTTTCACTTTGAAAAACAATTACTTAAAACGTAATTGAGTTAAACACCTGAGCAACGCAAGTTAAACCTGCTAAACATGTTTATAATTTAAAAAATAATTTTCAAGACATTTATATCTCAAATATTCCTTTTTTTAAATTTAAGTCTTTTTTACTCTATTCACTTTCTTATTACAGGTTTACCTTCGTCTATGTATCTTATGTTGCTTCCATTTTATTTATGCACGAAGCATTTTTTTTATATCTTTGTACATGTGTGCATTTGCACACTGCTTTCGATCTTTAATCTTTCCTAATGCACTGAGATAAATGTATCAAGCAGTTGAACATTTTGATTATTTTAAAGTTATTTATTATTGGCTTTACTATAATCCCCTAGCATAGGAGGAATAAATTATTATTGTTATCTATATGTAGGGATGTTTATAAGTAGCCATTGTCGTCCGATTGAACTCATATTTAACATAATATTTTATGTTTAGTTTGCCAAGAATGGGCACTATGACATTGACCATGATATAGCTCTATTGAAACTTAATGCTCCTGTGAAATTCACTAAGTATGTTCAACCTGCCTGTCTTCCAAATCATGGCTGGGAACTGCAAGCCGGAAGTGTGTGCTATGCTACAGGATGGGGAGAAACTAGAGGTAAGTTGTTTGATTTTTATGTCATCATGTACAGTATTTATTAGCAAAACAAATATATTTTTATCGTAATAAAAGTAATTGATGTTCTTTAACTCTATTGATATTAAGAGTAAGTATGGAACACCTAATAACCGATGGGAGATGGGGTGGAAAATTACATTTATTTCAGTGAACTATTTGCTCTCACAATTTATGCGTTTTAAATAATTTTTATCGTAATAAAATTAATTGATGTTCTTTAACTCTAATGGCATTAAGAGTAAGTATGGAACAGCTAGTAACTGGTGGGAGATGGGATGGAAAATTGCATTTATTTCAGTGAACTATTTGCTATCACAATTTATCCGTTTTAACTAATTTTTGAAGTAAATACATATGACTAGCAGCCATGGGCGTCGGTAGAAATTTTCGCAAAGGAGAAGGTGAAATTTTTGTTCAGGGAGGGTAAATTATTTCCAGCGGTGGAGAAACAGAAATATATATTTTAAGATAGAAATGTTTATATCGAATCATTCAATTAATTAGTCCATTTGCAAATAAGGAATCATGCATACATCATACCATAACATCCCTAAAAATGACATCAAACGAAATGAAAAAGGAACTCATTATTGCAGATACATGTATAAAATGCTTTTTCACAACGATAAATAAAAATTAATGAAATTCTTCCGACAACTAAAGGAAACATAAAAATAAGCAACTAAAACATACATTTCTTAAAGAAACGTCATTTTTTTTGATGCAACTGATATTATTTCATCTTAATTAATTTTTCGATTAATTTTTCCTTCTAACTTCATTTTATGCTCTAGAATTCAACATATTATTATAAATTTTAACTTTTCACCACACGTTCTTTAACCCTTTGTGTGCCGGTTAAGGTACATTATCTGTACTTGGTCTGTAAATGGTAGCTAGGTAGTCACTGGAAGGAGAGCTATGCACCAATCCCCTGTGATGATGCATAGAACCGGCCAGGCCTAGCACCTAATGTCCGATCCCGCCTTCTCGTGGTGTGGACCGTTAGTAACTTTCAAAAGAGATACTCTCTTGTGGAAGTGAACGGAAGGGGAGGGCTGCCAGATTAGTGTGGTCTACTGATCTGGACAACTATGGCTACTTTTCTTTTTTTTCTACCCTGCTGAGGAGTGGTCAACCACACAGGGTCCTGGTGCTGACCATATAAACCTACTGGACTGGACAGATATATGGCTCTGAGCTTGATTATGGATCCTGATTTTGCTGCACTGGTAGGCTTCTGTGGAGGGAAAATCTTCCGCTGTGTTTTCTGTTTGTTTGTGGGTTGACAGCCCCAAGTGAATAGATTCACAGGATATGTTTATCAGCTGGTGGATAATCCTGAGCAGAAGTCATCGCAGGCACCTGAACTCTTTGCTTCTATTGGCATCGTCAAATTCTACATTGGAGGAAGTCTTCCAGTGTAGATGGCTTCAGCCTTTAGTAGTGGGGGAACGGGTCTTTGCCCCATGTCTGCGATTAGGGGGCTGTTTGATATTGTCGGCATTCCCTCTCTCAATAAACATAGTTTCTTTAAACATCCCACTAACCATTTTCTCTCCATAGGTAGTTGGAATGTGAGGACTCTGCACAGAGCTTTTTCTCTTGATGTCCTCACACAAGAATTCCACCGTTATAATTTAGATATTCTCGGCTTACAAGAGACCAGATGGACAGATAAAGGTCAGATTCTTAAAAATAATCTTAAATTTCTCTTTTCAGGGAGGGACGACAATAAGCATCACCAAGGCGTGGGTCTGCTTCTCAGCAGACACGCTAGTGATGCCCTTCTAGGATACGAGTGCATTAATGAAAGGTTTCTTACAGCAAAATTTCAGACAAGCATTAAAGACTTGAATGTTATCTGCTGTTATGCCCCCACTGAGGATGCCAATGAGGATGAGAAGGATAGGTTTTATGAACAACTTCAGGATATTTTGAATTCTGTCAAGAAAGGAGATATTACCCTTGTTCTTGGTGACTTCAATGCCAAAGTTGGTACTGACTCCGACCTTTGGGGAGGAGTAATAGGCCCTTTTGGTATTGGTAGCTGCAATGGCAATGGGCAACGTCTCCTACAGGTAAGTAAACTCAATGGATTCAGAATAACTAACACTTATTACAAACACCGCGACATACATAAGTACACATGGGTTTCACCTGATTGGGCTGCATAAGAATATGATTGATTACATATTAATTAACAGCAAATGGGCTAGTTCTGTTAGGAATACCAGGGCATATAGGGGAGCTGAAATTGGATCTGACCATTACCTTGTTAAAAGTGTCTTGCAACTTAAACTTAAAAAGTGTTGTGCTAGGGTTAAAAAATTTACTTTTAATACTGAAGCTCTGAAAGATCCAGTTATAGCCAAAGCTTACCATGATAGGTTACTTAGTCATTATGACAGTCATGGTTTGCTTACTACTGAAGTTCAGGAAGAATGGGATCATTTTAAACAGGCGTTTTTGGACACTAACAGTATTCTTTTAGGAAAAAAGGAGCAGAAGAGGCAAAATTATCTGAGTGATAAGGCACTTGAGCTTATTTCGGAAAGAAAGAATTGCAGGAATGCCCTTAATCAATACCCTACTAGTCCTAATAGAAAGCATTACAGAGACCTTAATAAACTTGTAAAGGATCAGTTAGCTGCTGATAAGAATCTTTGGCTTGATGGTTTGGCTGACAAAGCCGAGGAAGCAGTTAGACAGCACAACAGCAGAGAGCTGTACCAGATAGTTAATGTTTTGTGTGGTAGAAAACGGACAGGTATACAGGGATTGAAGGATAAACAAGGTAAGGTTATAGAAGGGGAGGATTCTGTCATGGCTAGGTGGGCTGAGCATTTCAGTGATGTTCTAGACAATGTAGTTAGTTCTACTCCCATTGTTTGCAATGATGATAGATGCATTGGTGGCTTTAATGTTGGACCTATAACACAATCTGAAGTTATTTTGGCTGTTTCTAAACTTAAACTTCATAAATCCCCAGGGGTAGATGAAATTACTACGGAAATGCTTAGAGCTGGGAATGTTTCGGTTACCACTTGGATGACTGAAATTCTGAATATCTTTTATGATAAAGGCATGGTTCCTAAGGAATTTACCGGAGCTATTGTTATCACTATTTTCAAAAAAGGTGATCGCACTTCTTGTGATAACTATAGGGGTATCAGCCTACTCTCTGTTCCAGGGAAAGTTCTTTGCATGATTGTGCTTAACAGAATTAAGAATCTGATTAACAGGCAATTGCGTGATGAGCAATGTGGATTCAGAAGTGGTAGGGGATGTGTGGATCAGATATTTTCACTTAGGCAGATTCTTGAGAAATGTTTAGAGTTTCAGAAACCTTTGGTTGCTAGCTTTGTTGATTTCAAAAAGGCTTTCGACTCTGTTGATCGTCATAATTTGTGGTTGATTGTGAGATCAGATGGTATACCTGACAAGTTAGTTAACATTATGAAAGCTCTCTATAATAACACTGAGTCGTGTGTGAGAGTTGGTAAGGCTTGTAGCAATTGGTTTAGCATTACTTCTGGTGTTCGACAAGGGTGCATTTTGTCACCTTTTCTCTTTAGCTTGGTTATTGATTATGTTATGCGAAATTCACTTCAAGGGAAAGATTTTGGCCTTAAATGGGCTGGAGATACGAAAATTTTTAATTAAATTATGCTGATGATTTAGCCCTTTTGGCAAATGATGTTGATGAGATGAACTCTTTCATTCGAGCTGTTGATGAGACTGGTAGTAGAGTAGGTTTGGTTATAAACAGAGAGAAAACTAAAGTGATGAAAATTGGTCAGGCAGGCTGTGATTCAGTTAATCTGAATGGTTGCAGTCTTGAGCAGGTGTCACAGTTTAATTATCTTGGGAGCTATGTAACAGATAATGGTGATGTGCGGCATGAGATTAACAGACGAATAGGGATTGCTGCCGGGACTTTTAAGAATCTATGGAGAGTGTGGAGAAATAGGCGTTTACACCTAAAGACTAAAATTAGACTGTATAATAGTTTGGTTCTTTCTAGGGTTAGTTATGGTAGTGAAACTTGGACACTTTGTAAACAAGATAACAGGAAACTAGATGCTTTTGATTCCAGATGCTTACGCAGTATCTTGGGCACTAGATGGTTCAACTTTGTAACTAATGATGAGATTAGGCAAAGGAGTTTGCAACCTCCTTTAAGCAGCATATTGTGCAGAGAGAGACTCCGTTGGTTTGGCCATGTTGCCCGTATGAATAATTATAGATTGGCGAATAGGGTTATGAACAGTGCGCTTAAAGGCCTCAGAAAGAAGGGGAGACCTAGGATGCGGTGGGCAGACAATGTCAAACAGGACCTTGTTAGAATTGGTGTGCAGTGGCCAGATGCAGTAGATGTAGCTCAGGATAGACTTGCTTGGAGAACTAAATTGCACGGTCTGGTTGGACCTCCGTAGCCCATGGCTGCTTGAGGATGATGATGATGATGATCTGTACTTAGCGTTCGTAATTGTTATTGAGGTTGGTAATAATTTGTTTCACTTCTGGTCTATTCATTCATACCATCTCTCAATTTTATAAGAAGTTACGTATGAAATACAGAGGATCAACCTCATCCAACCTGGCAATTTACGAAAATTTTCATGCCACTTTAAGACTTAAATGAAGAATTGGTTTTTCACTGATTTTATTGACTGTTCAGTAAGCTATTTCAACAACAAAAAAAAAAAACGAGAGAAAAACCATGATTCCGTCAATAATTAATCTCTGTTGTTTCAAGGAAAGATGTCAACTCCTTGATTTGGAGTTTCAACAATGCGCCCGCACTGTTCGAATCACATCGCTGAAAGTAAGGTTTTTTTCCTTCCAATTACTGCCAGGAATGGCGCGATTGATAAATATTATTTCTGTAACTGTAGCTCATAGTATCATTAATTATCAATAGTTCTTTTTGTGTAAGAATTTTTTTTGATTTTGCTATATTCTTCTCTGTCTATTTTTTAATCTAATTTTCAGGTTCAGGTGGACACAGTGTCTTAAAACAAGCCATGCATCCTATTTTAACTAGAGCGACATGCCAAAGGGTTCAGGGAAGCAATTTTAAACCCCAGACGATGATCTGTGCTGGTAGCTTGGATGAAGGAAATGGTGTATGTCACGTAAGTTCTACTTTCAAGATGATCCTCTTTGGACCTGATCGCAAGAACAATTTAGACGTAATTTTCGAAAACGGAAAATTATTAGTCTTTTTTTTCTTGAAACATAAATAGACATATCACACAATAAACAATTGAATATTCCTTCAAGGACAACTCTCGTTTCTCCGAAGACTCATTCAGGCACTTTTGATAGTTTTCATTCCCTTTTTTTTGTATTAATATTTATATTATTTTTTTAATTTTTATAAGGAATTTAAACAGTTTATGTTCTTTAGAAAATTAATTAGTACATTATACTGTATGGGTTTAAGTGCTTTTTCTTTTGGTTCAAGGATTGATTGAAAGTTAAATGGATTACATCTTTTATTTTCCCTTGCATTTCCCTGTACAGATTGTAGTAAGCTCTGAGATCTTCACTTTTCACTGTGAGAACAAGATGAACATTTAGTTCATCATTTACAACGTTCAACGTTGTAAATGTTTTGAGAATTGAGAGAATGTTTTGAGTTTGAGGTTTGGGAATCTGATAGATAAGTAGAACTGCAATTAACTTTTCTCTGATGCTTATAATTTATTTTATGTGATGGAAACATTAAAATACAAGAATGTCATAAACATAGCACATATCAGGCCCGGATATATAAAACAATTCGGCGATTGGTTGGGCAAGCGATGCAATCGAGTCGAAAAATAGGTAAAGGCCGGGAGGGGGGTTGAATTTTCGTTGCAGTGCAACAATTTCCCCTTCGTTTTAGAGGTTTTTAAAAACAATTCTCAAAATATATGTGAAATAATATGGAGATTAATATTTTTGCTTCCATTAGCCTTTCTAGCATTCTCAAATGGGGGGATAGTAATGACCCCCTTACCCCCTCCCCCCTAGATTCAGTCCTGAGGCATAAAAATTTATTCTGCAACTAAATGTTCATTCAAGTTCTTGGGATCAGTTCCCAACTATTATGGGCTGAGCAGCATCTGGCTTTACGAAGCATTTTAAAATGAGTTCCAAATATAAATTTTCGAGATAAAACTAGAGCTTTACGAATGGGAATACATTTGCTCCTCTTCGCTCGCTTAAAATATTTTTAGGCTCTCTTCCTAGTTTACAAATTAAAATTGGTAAAAACGATATAGATATTTATTTTCATTAATTTACATAAGTCCTTAGAGCAACAATATTATGTTTACTGAGCTCCAGTTGAAAGCAATAATAGATATGATTTTAGCAAATATTTGATCTTTGAAAATCTAACCTGTTGGGAAAAACATGTGACAAAAATATTTTAAGTATGAAATTAATATTTAGACTTGTACGTTTTGAATGAAGAAACAAAGAAGTGTTTACTTATAATAGTTAGACTCGAACATTCAGAACTCAGTCGATGATTCTAAGAATACATCGCCAACATCTCAATTTTTGGGCTAACTAGAAGAATACATGGGATGCTCGCTTCCAGAAGAAATTAAGTTTATCATTTACTGACTTTTGCACTCTATAATAGTGACAATTTCAAATTAATGGATGATTTAGAAACTGCAAAGAGTCATATTATATTAGCACCTAAAAAACAAAAAAATAATTTTTTTAATGTATTAAAGCAAAAAATGTTGCGCTTTCCAAACCCCCTTGTGGTTAAGGGGACAGATCTTTGCTATCAGTGTAAACCTCTTGACTCACACTGATGCAATAGAGCCAGAAAAAAAAGTAAAAAAAAAAATGGAGGTGGGGGCAAGGGACTGGATTTCCTTTTTAAAGTAACATTTTCCTCTCCGCTATAGAAATATTTTAAAAATGCATAAACCTGCGGGGAATATACATAAAATTAATAATTTTTTTGTATCGACTACCCTAAGTAGCATTTTCCCATGTGGCAGCCTTCCTCCCCCTCTCCCAGAAAGCCGGCTCTCAGATCCGACCCTCTCCCTGTTTATATGTTCTATTAGAAGCAAGGACATGCCCAATAGCGATTCTAGGCTTTCTCTGTCCTTTGCTTAAGGGAGAACCTTCTTTTTTCTAAACTAAAAAATGAAAGAAAAAGTAGATAAGTATATATATATATTGAATTATTATTTGTTATTTAATAAGTGTATATGTTACCTATAGCTATATATAATTGTGTAGTTAAATAATAATACGAAAAGACAAATTTTTTATTATTAAAAAGCGTTTCAGGGGGATGGGGAGGGGGAAAGAACTCGTATAGCCCGGTACCATATCTACTGAGGCGCCCGCCTTGCAAAAGAACCAAAATGTTGGAGAGCCATTGGACAGCTGTTGGGAGACTGATGGAAAGTACACGTACAGAGAGTATGTTTGGGAACAAAAACTGCGACAAAAATTTCAATAAAACACTGAGCTGTTTAAAATAATTAACGTAAGTGTTCTTTGAAGTGCACAGTATATTCCCTGCACAGCGGACACGGTTAAAGTCTCATCATTGTCTTCCAGAAGGCGGAAAGAAGGGGGATCTGAGAAAATTCTCAAAGCAGGCGCAGTAGTTACTTCACCAGGACTATCAGGCTGGAGCGAGACTAACTAAGTACCACTCGCCCTTAAGGAAGAGATCTTTATTACGTTTGATTACGATCTCATTTCCAGTTTTCTTTTTTTCCTTGCTACTTTTCATTACATATTTATTTTCGTTTTTGGTAAATCCCTTCTATTGTTATTTTTCTATTGTATCTTAATTTTAACCTTATTATTGTTGCACTCTCATTGGATAAAAATGGTATTTATACAACGGAAATTTCCATTCTGAAGTAAAAATGTAAAACTCAAAGATAATTTTATATATTTATATACATTACTATACTAAATATTATATAAAAACACACTTTGAGATAACTGTGTAACTTTGAACTATGAAGACAGGAATGTATACAGAGACCCCTCCCCCCAAAAAAATTCTGTCGCCTTATACTAAATCTCAAACTTGTCTGCGTGCTTTGAAATCCAAAACAGTTTGCTTTTATATTATTTTAGCCCCATATTTTACGTCAGACAATAAAAATAGACTAAGGAAAAAAAAAGCTATATCCTATTATTCCATATAGAATATTATTTTAACTTTCCTGTTCAATGGAATATTTTAGTAATTCGGAAACCCTACTCCTCAAGTCTTATTCTCAGCACTCTCCCCCCACCGAAAATAAATTCCTCCATACGATTTCCTAAAAAATCTCTCCTTAGTAAATAACTTTCGCGAACCGCAAACGAACTTCAAGTGAGTCTTATGGGGTAGGTAGGGGGAGAGAGATTCTGTTAGTGGCACTTAAGGCCCATAATCTGCAGTGACTGATTGGAGTCTCAACTTTGTCGGCTTTGACATTTATCTCCGCTAAACCCCTCCCTTTTCTCGGTCAGAAAAATAACATCGACGGACTTAGAAAGATTGCCGTCCATCTAAATGAGACGTTAAGCCTTGGCACCGTCTGCCACACCCTTTTCGCAATTAAAAACACGTTAAATGGCTTTGATGGGAAGCTACTATCTGTTTACTAACAGCTGTCCAGTGGATTCCCTTCCCCAATCTTCTCTGAGCATTTGGGGTCTTTGTTACCTGTCCATTTAGTCTATTGTGTGCACAAAAGGGAAGCTTAGAGGTAAAACAACCCAAATCAAAGTCTAGTTTGACTAGCAAGCCATGATTTGATCAACCAATATATAGATATCACAATGAAATGATAATAAACTGGTTCAGTAATTTGTCTGATTCATTTTAATTGCATTTTCTAACAAAGAAAAAAACCCCCTTCATTTAAAGTTTTATTAATAGAAAAAGAAAAAACTCATACAAATAAAAACATGTATATGTAATTAAAGAGAATAATATCTTGTAAATCATTTCATCACCATATATGCTTTTTCTTTTTTTTCATTAAATAGGGAGACAGCGGAGGACCTTTGGTCTGTGAGATTGATGATCTTTGGTACATCATGGGAGTAGCCAGTTTCGTTTCAAGAGGAAACGACATCACCGGAATCTGCGGTCTTGACGATAGTCCCAGCATTTTCAACAAGGTGTCTGCGAAAAGACCTTACATAAACAGGATTATTAATCGCTATAGTTAAACTCATATCAGAATGGAAACATAACTGTTTTCCTTAGTAATTTCATTCACACTTCGTGTTTGAAAAATAAATGCATTTTGGAAAAATAACAATAATATGTATATATTTATTACTTTTACGTTTCAAATATCCTTTTGATGACCAAAAGAAAGAATGCCTTTTTAATTAAGTACCGCAGAAACTGCTGTTCAGATATAATAAATTTTTTTTACCGTAGAAACTAGTTTAAAAAATAGCACTTTACTAGTCAATCTCCTTAACATTCTCAGTCCTGTATTAATTTGCTTATAGTAAAACAGTTTGGAGCACCATATTATGGTCATTTAGGGACAAATAAGCCTCTTTTTCAAAAATAAATAAATAAATAATGAAAATAAAAAATATAATAAACGAATTTTATTTTTGCATTTAATTTTTCTATTATGAAATTGTAAACCTTCCCGTGGTCAAGTGGTTAGCGCGCTTGGCTACTGATCTATGGGACCTGGGTTCGAGACCCGGATAAGGCATGTCCCTATGGGACCTGGGTTCGAGCCCCGGATAAGGCATGGACGTTTGTGCAGTTTTTCTGCAGAGGTCCTACCATTCTCTCAGACATTCTGTGCTATGGCATATAAACTAACAGGCTCCTGTCAGACCTCTTTGGCAAGCAGCTGCTTGAGGTTATCAATATATTACATTCTCAAACACTTTACCAAAATGGATTTTATTTAATAGTTTTATCTATAATAATGAAAGGTGTCTGTTTGTATGCGTATCAGCCATAACTTCCTCAGCCTAATTTCATCGGGAAATCCTGGTAGACTCTTCCTATTTTCGCAGAATGTTTCTAGTTGTAGTCCGGGTTGCAGTGCCAAATTTTAAGTCGAAATTCCAAACGAACGGTTTGGCAGAAGCAAAAATGTTTACCATGTTATTCCTAAGGGAAACGATAATCGCTATCAAATTTATTTTTGCCACTTACTGCTCCCTAACTGTGAATGTAAGAGTTAAAATTTAAATCTGCTGTCGTTGACAGATTCCCCACATTTCCAAAAGCATTATTCAGTAGGGTGGGCCGAAAAAATTCAAAATTATTTTTTCAAGTCGTAATACCGCGGAAACGTTGTGAATTGGGGAGATTAAAAAGGGGTAAAAAAAGAAATAAAGTCGGTTTATATCTTCCGGTCGCGCATGTGCTCTAAAATTTGCCGAAAGTTGGAAAAATGTATATTTTTATGATAATTTTGCATCTTACTTAACCTGTCAATATTTAAATGTAATAGCTCCAGTCAACTCTTACTGGAACCGATAATGATTTAGAAAAAGGAATGGTTCAAATCGGTTAAGGTCTTCCGCTCGCGCAACAGCTGTCAAATCTAACAAATTCTCGCGCTCGTCGTAACTAGCTCGGGTCAATGACCACGACGCTCCCCCCCACCTACCACTCTCGCCACCGCGCCGCACCATTCTATTTGGATGGGAGGAAGGACGACACGTTAGTGGTAGATCTAGCTCATTCGAAAAGGTTCCGTAGAGTAAAAAAGGATGAGCATTACTCCCTAATTCAAGAACCTGGTTCAGTCTACATCGGCCATGTTACTCCAACTTCTGGAAGTTCTGAAGATATTGTCACTACTATTATTTCTTATCTGTCTGGTCGTGGTATTTCTCTTGAAAAATTAGTTGTCATAGGATGTGATGGCACTGCTGTTAATACAGGTTGGAAAAACGGTCTGATTCGCCGAATCGAAATACATTTGGGGAAACCGTTAAAATGGGCAGTTTGCCTTCTCCATTTCAATGAACTGCCATTCCGGCATCTGTTTCAATACCTAGACGGTAAATCAACGGGTCCGAAATCTTTGAGAGGGCCAATTGGTGAAAAGCTAAGTGGCTGTGAAAAACGTCTAGTGATTGGCTTCAAGAGTATTGGCTGTCAGATCCCAACAATAGACAGAAGTGTACTAAGTAAGGATCAGCAATATCTACTCGAGATTTCCATGGCAATAAAGTCGGGAAACTGTAAAGAGGATTTGGCTGTACGAGATCCTGGTCCCTTGTCACACTCGAGGTGGTTGACAACAGCAAATCGAACTCTCAGATTGTACTTAAGTGAAGTCCCACACCGGAACTTCAAGAAATAGTTGTATTTATTTTGAAGTCATACATGCCAATGTGGTTTAGTATTGAAACAAGTAAATACTTTACAGAGGGACTAAAACTTGTGTACCAATCAATACAATCTTCAAGGTACCTGCCTGAAGATTTACGTAATATTGTCGACCCTGTGATCGAACGAAATGGCTTTTTCGCTCATCCAGAACATTTAATGTTAGCCATGAGACAAGATAATACAAAACACATAAGAGAGCTCGGACTTCGATGAATTCTAAAGGTGAGACAGTTAGATCAAAAGAGAACAACTATCAGAACATTCATACCGCCTAAACTCAATTTCAAGGCTCAAGACTACTCGGAAATAATTAACTGGATGGACTGTGATTTATCTTCTCCCCCATTATTAAAGGATATCAGTGACGATGAGATTAAATCACATATTTAAAGTGACTCAGTCCCTAATTGGGAATAACATTCAAGACATTCCCAGTTCACACACAGGCAGTTGAATGATGTGTGAAACTCGTGACAGAAGCCTCAGGAAAAGTTTTCGGAGCTGAGTCTAGGGATGGTTTTATCAGAACGACTCTGCTGTCAAGGTCAACCATGCCTAACTTCGCACATAAATCAGATTTCAAAGTACCTTCAGCTAAGAATGAGTGAAAACGGAGATGTTCAATTGTTCAACATGAGTTTCTTGGACTTACGACTCTTCATACAAAAACTTAGTTTTTTCAATAAAAAAATCTGTTTATAATATTACTAATGGTCTAAAATAATTTGTTTTTAAACATTTAAACTTGTATTCAATAAAGAACAAATATAAAGAACATGTAAGTTGTTAGTGTTTTTTTTCCTTGAACTGTGATCTACCTATATTTGTAAATTTTTTTCAAAATTTCATTAATTTTGAAGGCAATGCGCTACCGGAAGATGTTGATGGATTTAAATAATATTTAAGAATTATTTTCTGTGTTTCTAATACATAAGAATTTGAGCTATTACATTCGGGAAGAGGCTAATTTAAAAATGTTAAAAATTATCGTAAAAATGTGAATTTTTCCAAATTTCGGCAAAATTTAGAGCACATGCGTGACCGGAAGATATAAACCGATTTTATTACTTTTTTAACCCCTTTTTAGTCTCCCAAAGTCGCAACTTTTCCGTGGTATTACAACTTGAAAAAAAATTTTGAATATTTTCGGCCCACCCTATTATTCAGGCGTCCCATTGTAGCTACAGACCTGATTTTCTAACTCAACATGGAGTGAGGCAGGGGAAATCCGCCTACGAAATTTGGAGTTAATTGGAACGGGAATTACAGAATACCAAAATCTGTCGAAGTAAAAACCTCGATTGTTTGCAACGAAGCCACGTGCTATGAGAGCGCGCGCTGAGTCTGTAATAACTTTTGCAACGAAGCCACGTGCTATGAGAGCGCGCGCTGAGTCTGTAATAACTTTTGCAACACCAGGAAATTCTTCGCGTTGAAACTGTGCTAAAATGTTGAGGGTGGGGGGGGATACTCAAAAATCAACCTTTAGTGCGGTAAACAACAAAATTTCCAAGTTAAAAGTGAGACTAGAGCTGTAATAATTTGTGTAGAAACGAAGCCACGGGCCTAGTTGGAACTTGATTTTTGAACACGGGGAAAGATGTGCAAGAAATTTTGACAATGCGTTCGAATATCACGGGATACATATGAGAGCAAAATATGACTTCATGGAAATAAGAATCTCTGTAGTTTAGGTATAAACTAATCACGGGTTATGAGAGCTCGCTGACGTTACCAACGACCTAATTAAACACCCGGAAATTTTCTTCGTGTTGAATCTGGGCTCAAGTGTCGGGAGAGAACGGGGTGGGGGGTGGGGGGGTTATACTTAACAAAACTTTAGTGCAGTAAAATTAAGAATATGCAGATTAAAAGTGACACCTCAGCAGCTCCGGGGGAAGTTCAGCTAATAAATAATAGTTCTAATTTAATTTCCTTTGAGAAACCAATATTTCACAGTTTTGTACTTGTGAATGATATCAAAACTCTTCTAAATACCAGACAAGAAAATAATCTGCTATATAGCTGAAGCTGTCTGTTTGTCTGTTTCTTGTTTTTTCCTATTCTCTGTTTTCAGGACCCATAAAAATTTTTTCCTCCCAAAAACAATATCCTCTTTCCTTTTAAAAGGTATGTCTAAATGATAAGAGATATAACCGCCAAACTCGTTATGCCGCTTCCTCTAATCGTTAGTTATACCATTATAAGAGTTCTAACCCCAAATATTTCCCCCCCCCCCAAAAAAAAAAAAATCCTCTCATAAAGAGAGGGTATGAACTGCTTTTAAACTGTAAGAGCTAAGAACTACCAATTACTATTTCCTACATTCGTAACTTAGATCAATGCAAAAGGTTCCGGTCCCCAAAATTTTTACTCCCTGTAAACTCCCCACCCCGCACTTTAAAAAGTGGTAGTAACTGTTTAAAATGGTAAAAAGCTAGAACTGTCAAACACAGTACTCTGCTTCCTCTAGGCGTATCTTAGACCAATGTAAGGGTTAGCCCTCAAACTCAGTACTCTGCTTCCTCTAGGCGTATCTTAGACCAATGTAAGGGTTAGCCCTAAAACTGTCAAACTCAGTACTCTGCTTCCTCTAGGGGTTATCTTAGACCAATGTAAGGGTTAGCCCTAAAAAAACTTTTTTCCGCCCCCAAAAATTTCTTCCTCCCTTGCCATCAAAAGTGGTAGGAATTGCTTCTAAACGGTAAGAGTTAACACTGCCAAACTTAGTATGCTATTTCCTCTAAACGCAACCTAGATCGATGCTAGGTTTAGGAGCTCCAAAATATTTCTTCCACCCCCTTAAAAAATGACCCGCCATTTAAATAGTAGTAGGAACAGCTTCTAACTGGTAAGAGTCAGAACCGTCAAATTCAATATACAGCTTCCTCTAACCAGTTATATTGTAACTTAATCAATATTGTAACTTAAGAGCATTGTAAGTGTTATGACCGATAAAATGGTACGTATTGCTTCTAAATGGTAAAAAGCGTGGACTACAAAACTCAGTATATTGCTTCCTCAAACCGCAACTTCAATTAGTAAAAGCTTTTGGTCCTCAATATTTCTTTCCTCCCTCAAAAAGGAAAACCAAACTCCCTCCCTGGAAGTTTTGATTTTTTTTTTACTTTAAAAAAATCGGAGAGTGATTTCTCTTTAAACGTAAGAGTTATAATCACCGAAATCGGTAAACTTCTCATAGTAGATTACAGAAACATAGGGATTTGACCTTACATCTTTGGGGCGGGGGTGGCTCAGTCGGTAGCGCGGCAGGCTCGTAATTTGTAGTTCCCAGGTTCGAGTCCCAGCTGGGTCAGCGTTGAGATTTATCTCCGCAAAAATTCCCCGCCCTGCCCACGGTCAGTACGGGACACCGATGGACTTTGGAAAGGTCGCCGTCCGTCGATGGGACGTTAAGCTGTGGCCCGTGTGCGGGAGAGCCATACCCTGTGCACGTTAAAGAACACGGTGGATGGCCTCGACGGGAGGCTACCATCTGTCTCCCAACAGCTGTTCCAGTGGGTCCCCAACCTTCTCTGAGCCTTCGGGGTCCATGCGACCTGGCCATTTAGCCCATGGTGTGCAAAAAAGTGCCGCTCAGAGGTAAAACAACCCAACCCTTACAACTTTCTTCCGTCCCCCCCCCCCCTCCAACACACGAGCGCAAATACAGATAATTTTTCGTAAAGTATAAAAGATTTTGGTAAACAGCTTTTTTTCATTCTCGCTTCAGTTGTATGAGGTTTTGACCCGCAACGTTCTATTTCCCGTCCCCCCCTCCAACATAAAAATGTTCCTCTCCATAACAGAATGAAGCAATTTTTTTCTTAAGCGATGAGAGCTTAATGATCACCGAATTTAATACGTAGCTCCGAGTGGTTAGCACGCTTGGCTACTGATCTAAGGGACCCGGGTTCGAGCCCCGGATTAGGCATGGATGTGTGTGTCGTTTTTCTGCTGAGGTCCTGCCATCCTCTCAGATCTCCTACTGTGGCATATAAACTGACAGGCTCCTGTCAGACCTCTGTGGCAAGCAGCTGCTTGAGGGGGTATTTATTTTTTTTTCTATTTTTCATCTCATCATGGTAATGTAAGGTAACGTACACTATTACCGTAATACGTAAACTATTATGAAGCCTAACGAATTATATTCAAATGAAAGCCTATAAGTGCAAAAGTACGTTGGGAGACGAACGAGGCTATCATTAGCCTCCCGCAAGCGGGTTCCCTTCCCGCTGGCAGGAGGCAAAAACGACAATAGGAGACTATAGACATATACAATAGGAGAATAGGCAGGAAGCATAAAGGACAATAGCGACCCCTCAGGGTCCTTGTGTCCCGGCCATTTACAGCATTTTGCCGACCTAATCATGTTATAATGCTGACAAGCCAAAGAGAAATGATTTGGTAAGGTCGCCAATCGTACTTTGTTGGGCTTATCAGTATCCTCGCATCAGGAAGTTTCTCTCCGACGATCTCTTCTTCGGTCGACGTCTCTTCTATTGTAATTTTCGCTTCTGTTCAATTAGTCATTTTTCTAACCTGGTTTATAAGATTTTTTACACGTAGTCTTCTTTTAGTGTCTGTCTTTTTCTCAGACATTTAGATATGCGAGCCTTGACATGAGTTTATCGTGCTAGGAACTGCAACAGTGTCATTTTATCGAAAGAAAACCTGTTGATAGAATATCCCAGATTTCATATACAATAGTTCTCGTGGCTGTCAAAACTTCTTCACTGTGCTGCCATCTACGAACAAGAAGGAACACTAATTGGAGGGTTTAATTAATCGTAATTTATTGCGGCCATCCCGTGAGGTTCCCTTCCCGCCAGCGGGAGGCTAATGATAGCCTCGTTTGTCTCCTAACGCACTTTTGCACTTATAGGCTTTCATTTGAATATAATTCGTTAGGCTTCATTGGGTTGGGTTGTTTTACCTCTGAGCGGCACTTTTTTGCACACCATGGGCTAAATGGCCAGGTCACAAGGACACCGAAGGCTCAGAGAAGGTTGGGGGAGGGGACCCACTGGAACAGCTGTTGGGAGACAGATGGTAGCCTCCCGTCAAGGCCATCCAGCGTGTTCTTTAACGTGCACAGGGTATGGCTCTCCCGCACACGGAGCCGCGGCTTAACGTCCCATCCGACGGACGGCGGCCTTTCCAAGACCATCGGTGTCCCCTACTGACCGTGGGCAGGGCGGGGAATTTTGCGGAGATAAATCTCAACACTGACCCAACTGGGACTCGAACCTGGGAACTACAGACTACGAGCCTGGCGCGCTACCGACTGAGCCACCCCCGCCCTGTTAGGCTTCATAATAGTTTATTCAAACATAAGTATAATCCCCCTTCTCTCCCGACACTTGAACCTAGATTCAACACGAAGAAAATTTCCGGGTGTTTAATTAGGTCGTTGCTAACGTCAGCGAGCTCTCATAACCCGTGATTAGTTTATACCTAAACTACAGAGATTCTTATTTCCATTAAGACATATTTTGCTCTCATATGTATCCCGTGATATTCGAACGCATTGTCAAAATTTCTTGCACATCTTTCCTCGTGTGTTTAAAAATCAAGTTCCAACTAGGCCCGTGGCTTCGTTTCTACACAAATTATCACAGCTCTGGTCTCACTTTTAACTTGGAAATTTTGTTGTTTACCGCACTAAAGGTTAATTTTTGAGTATCCCCCCCCCCTCGACATTTTAGCACAGTTTCAACGCGAAGAATTTCCTGGTGTTCCAAAGGTTATTGCTGACTCAGCGCGCGTTCTCATAGCCCGTGGCTTCGTTGCAAACTATCGAGGTTTTTATTTCGACAGATTTTGGTATTCTGTCCGTGGCCGAGTGATTAGCACGCTTGGCTACTAATCTAAGGGACCTGGGTTAAGGCATGGATGTGTGTGTCGTTTTTCTGCTGTGAGGTCCTGCCATCCTCTCAGATCTCGTACTGTGGCATATAAACTGACAGGCTCCTGTCAGACCTCGGTGGAAAGCAGCTGCTTGAGGGGGTATTTATTTGTTTATTATTTATAATTCCGGTTGCAATTAACTCCAAATTTCGTAGGCGGGTTTCCCCTGCCTCACTCCATGTTGAGTTAGAAAATCAGGTCCGTAGCTACAATGGGGCGCCTGAATAATGCTTTTGGAAATGTGGGGAATCTGTCAACGACAGCAGATTTAAATTTTAACTCTTATATTCACAGTTAGGGAGCAGTAAGTGGCAAAAATAAATTTGATGGCGATTATGTTTCCCTTAGGAATAGCATGGTAAACATTTTTGCTTCTGCCAAACCCTTCGTTTGGAATTCCGACTTAAAATTTGGCACTGCAACCCGGACTACAACTAGAAACATTCTGCGAAAATAGGAAGAGTCTACCAGGATTTCCCGATGAAATTAGGCTGAGGAAGTTATGGCTGATACGCATACGAACAGACACCTTTCATTATTGTAGATAAAACTATTAAATAAAATCCATTTTCGTAAAGTGTTTGAGAATGTAATATATTTATAACCTCAAGCAGCTGCTTGCCAAAGAGGTCTGACAGGAACCTGTAAGTGCCATAGCACAGAAGGTCTGAGAGGATGGCAGGACCTCAACAGAAAAACTGCACAAACGTCCATGCCTTATCCGGGGCTCGAACCCAGGTCCCATAGGGACATGTCTTATCCGGGGGGCTTAGAACCCAGGTCCCATAGGGAAATGCCTTATCCGGGGTTCGAACCCAAGTCCCATAGATCAGTAGCCAAGCGCGCTAACCACTCGACCACTGAAGGCTTACAAATTCGTAATAGACAAATTAAATGCAAAAATAAAATTCGTTTATTATGTTTTTTATTTTTATTATTTATTTATTTATTTTTGAAAAAGAGGCTTATTTGTCCCTAAATGACCATAATATGGTGCTCCAAACTGTTTTACTATAAGCAAATTAATACAGGACTGAGAATGTTAAGGAGATTGACTAGTAAAGTGCTATTTTTTGAACTAGTTTCTACTGTAAAATATTTTATTATTTCTGAACAGCTGTTTCTGTGGTACTTAATTGAAAAGACATTCTTTCTTTTCGCCATCAAAAGGATATTTAAAAGGTAAAAGTAATAAATATATATACATATTATTTTTATTTTTCCAAAATGCATTTTATTTTTGAAACACGAAGTGTGAATGAAATTACTGAGGAAAACAGTTATGTTTCCATTCTGATATGAGTTTAACTGTAGCGACTAATAATCCTGTTAATGTAAGGTCTTTTCGCAGACACCTTGTTGAAAATGCTGGGGCTATCGTCAAGACCACAGATTCCGGTGATGTCGTTTCCTCTTGAAATGAAACTGGCTACTCCCATGATGTACCAAAGATCATCAATCTCACAGACCAAAGGTCCTCCGCTGTCTCCCTATTTAATGAAAAAAAAAGAAAAAGCATATATGGTGATGAAATTATTTACAAGATATTATTCTCTTTAATTATATATACATGTTTTTATTTGTATGAGTTTTTTTCTTTTTCTATTAATAAAACTTTAAATGAAGGGTTTTTTTTTCTTTGTTAGAAAATGCAATTAAAATGAATCAGACAAATTACTGAACCAGTTTATTATCATTTCATTGTGATATCTATATATTGGTTGATCAAATCATGGCTTGCTAGTCAAACTAGACTGTGATTTGGGTTGTTTTACCTCTAAGCTTCCCTTTTGTGCACACAATAGACTAAATGGACAGGTAACAAAGACCCCAAATGCTCAGAGAAGATTGGGGAAGGAAATCCACTGGACAGCTGTTAGTAAACAGATAGTAGCTTCCCATCAAAGCCATTTAACGTGTTTTTTAATTGCGAAAAGGGTGTGGCAGACGGTGCCAAGGCTTAACGTCTCATTTAGATGGACGGCAATCTTTCTAAGTCCGTCGATGTTATTTTTCTGACCGAGAAAAGGGAGGGGTTTAGCGGAGATAAATGTCAAAGCCGCCACAGTTGAGACTCCAATCAATCATTGCAGATTATGGGCCTTAAGTGCCACTAACAGAATCTATCTCCCCCTACCTACCCCATAAGACTCACTTGAAGTTCGTTTGGGGTTCGCAAAAGTTATTTACTAAGGAGAGATTTTTTAGGAAATCGTATGGAGGAATTTATTTTCGGTGGGGGGAGAGTGCTGAGAATAAGACTTGAGGAGTAGGGTTTCCGAATTACTAAAATATTCCATTGAACAGGAAAGTTAAAATAATATTCTATATGGAATAATAGGATATAGCTTTTTTTTTCCCTTAGTCTATTTTTATTGTCTGACGTAAAATATGGGGCTAAAATAATATAAAAGCAAACTGTTTTGGATTTCAAAGCACGCAGACAAGTTTGAGATTTAGTATAAGGCGACAGAATTTTTTTGGGGGGAGGGGTCTCTGTATACATTCCTGTCTTCATAGTTCAAAGTTACACAGTTATCTCAAAGTGTGTTTTTATATAATATTTAGTATAGTAATGTATATAAATATATAAAATTATCTTTGCGTTTTACATTTTTACTTCAGAATGTAAATTTCCGTTGTATAAATACCATTTTTATCCAATGAGAGTGCAACAATAATAAGGTTAAAATTAAGATACAATAGAAAAATAACAATAGAAGGGATTTACGAAAAACGAAAATAAATATGTAATGAAAAGTAGGAAGGAAAAAAAAGAAAACTGGAAATGAGATCGTAATCAAACGTAATAAAGTTCTCTTCCTTAAGGGCGAGTGGTACTTAGTGAGTCTCGCTCCAGCCTGATAGTCCTGGTGAAGTAACTACTGCGCCTGCTTTGAGAATTTTCTCAGATCCCCTTCTTTCCGCCTTCTGGAAGACAGTGATGAGACTTTAGCCGTGCCCGCTGTGCAGGGAATATACTGTGCACGTCAAAGAATACTTACGTTACTTCTTTCAACAGCTTAGTGTTTTATTGAAAATTTTGTCGCAGTTTTTGTTCCCAAACATACTCTCTGTACGTGTGGTTTCCATCAGTCTCCCAACAGCTGTCCAATGGCTCTCCAACATTTTGGTTCTTTTGCAAGGCGGGAGCCTCAGTAGATATGGTACCAGGCTATACGAGTTCTTTCCCCCTCCCCATCCCCCCTGAAACGCTTTTTAATAATAAAAAATTTGTTTTTTCGTATTATTATTTAACTACACAATCATATATATCTATAGGTAACATATACACTTATTAAATAACAAATAATAATTCAATATATATATACTTATCTACTTTATCTTTCATTTTTTAGTTTAGAAAAAAAGAAGGTTCTCCCTTAACCAAAGGACAGAGAAAGCCTAGAATCGCTATTGGGCATGTCCTTGCTTCTAATAGAACATATAAACAGGGAGAGGGTCGGATCTGAGAGCCGGCTTTCTGGGAGAGGGGGCGAAAAGCTGCCACATAGGAAAATGCTACTAAGGGCAGTGGATACAAAAAATTATTAATATTATGTATATTCCCCGCAGGTTTATGCATTTTTAAAATACCTCTAAGGCGGAGAGGAAAATGTTACCCTTAAAAAGGAAATCCAGTCTCTTGCCCCCTCCCCCATTTTTTTTTTTTACTTTTTTTCTGGCTCTATTGCATCAGTGTGAGTCAAGAGGTTTACACTGATAGCAAAGATCTGTCCCCTTAACCACAAGGGAGTTTGGAAACCGCAACATGTTTTGCTTTAATACATTAAAAAAATTATTTTTTTGTTTTTCAGGTGCTAATATAATATGACTCTTTGCAGTATCTAAATCATCCATTAATTGAAATTGTCACTATTATAGAGTGCAAAAGTCAGTAAATGATAAACTTAATTTCTTCTGGAAGCGAGCATCCCATGTATTCTTCTAGTTAGCCCAAAAATTGAGATGTTGGCGATGTATTCTTAGAATCATCGATTGAGGTTTGAATGTTCGAGTCTAACTATTATAAGTAAACACCTCTTTGTTTCTTCATTGAAACGTACATGTCTAATTTCATATTTAAAATATTTTTTGTCACATGTTTCTCCCAATAGGTTAGATTTTCAAAGATCAAATATTTGCTAAAATCATATCTATTATTGCTTTCAACTGTAGCTCAGTAAACATAATATTGTTGCTCTAAGGACTTATGTAAATTAATGAAAATAAATATCTATATCGTTTTTACCAATTTTATAGTAAACTAGGAAGAGAGCCTAAAAATATTTTAAGCGAGCGAAGAGGAGCAAATGTATTCCCATTCGTAAAGCTCTAGTTTTATCGCGAAAATTTATATTTGGAACTCATTTTAAAATGCTTCGTAAAGCCAGATGCTGCTCTGATCCCAAGAACTTGAATGAACATTTAGTTGTAGAATAAATTTTTATGCCTCAGGACTGAATCTAGGGGGGAGGGGGTAAAGGGTTCATTACTATTCCCCATTTGAGAATGCTAGAAACGCTAATGAAAGCAAAAATACTAATCTCCATAATATTTCACATATTTTTTGAGAATTGTTTTTAAAAACCTCTAAAACGAAGGGGAAATTGTTGCACTGCAACGGAAATTTAACCCCTCCCCCGGCCTTTACCTTTTTTTCGACTCGATTGCATCGCTTGCACAACCAATCACCGAATTGTTTTACATATCCGGGCCTGATATGTGCTATGTTTATGACATTCTTGTATTTTACGTTTTCCATCACATAAAATAAATTATAAGCATCAAAGAAAAGTAAATTGCAGTTCTACTTACCTATCAGATTCTCAAACCTCAAACTCAAAACATTCTCCCAATTCTCAAAACATTTACAACGTTGAACGTTGTAAATGATGAACTAAATATTCATCTTGTTCTCACAGTGAAAAGTGAAGCTCTCAGAGCTTACTACAATCTGTACAGGGAAATGCAAGGGAAAATAAAAGATGTAATCCATTTAACTTTCAATCAATCCTTGAACCAAAAGAAAAAGCACTTAAACCCATACACTATAATGTACTAATTAATTTTCGAAAGAACATAAACTGTTTAAATTCCTTATAAAAATTAAAAAAATAATATAAATATTAATATAAAAAAAGAAATGAAAACTATCAAAAGTGCCTGAATGAGTCTTCGGAGAAACGAGAGTTGTCCTTGAAGGAATATTCAATTGTTTATTGTGTGATATGTCTATATGTCAATTTATGTTTCAAAAAAAAAACTAATAATTTTCCGTTTTCGAAAATTACGTCTAAATTATTCTTGCGATCAGGTCCAAAGAGGATCATCTTGAAAGTAGAACTTACGTGACATACACCATTTCCTTTATCCAAGCTACCAGCACAGATCATCGTCTGGGGTTTAAAATTGCTTCCCTGAACTCTTTGGCATGTCGCTGTAGTTAAAATAGGATGCATGGCTTGTTTTAAGACACTGTGTCCACCTGAACCTGAAAATTAGATTAAAAAATAGACAGAGAAGAATATAGCAAAATCAAAAAAAATTCTTACACAAAAAGAACTATTGATAATTAATGATGCTATGAGCTACAGTTACAGAAATAATATTTATCAATCGCGCCATTCCTGGCAGTAATTGGAAGGAAAAAAACCTTACTTTCAGCGATGTGATTCGAACAGTGCGGGCGCATTGTTAAAACTCCAAATCAAGAAGTTGAGATCTTTCCTTGAAACAAAAAAGATTAATTATTGACGGAATCATGGTTTTTCTCTCGTTTTTTTTTTTGTTGTTGTTGTTGAAATAGCTTACTGAACAGTCAATAAAATCAGTGAAAAACCAATTCTTCATTTAAGTCTTAAAGTGGCATGAAAATTTTCGTAAATTGCCAGGTTCGGTGAGGTTGATCCTCTGTATTTCATACGTAACTTCTTATAAAATTGAGAGATGGTATGAATGAATAGACCAGAACTGAGACAAATTATTACCAACCTCAATAACAATTACGAACGCTAAGTACAGATAATGTACCTTAACCGGCACACAAAGGGTTAAAGAACGTGTGGTGAAAAGTTAAAATTTATAATAATATGTTGAATTCTAGAGCATAAAATGAAGATTAGAAGGAAAAATTAATAGAAAAATTAATTCAGATGAAATAATATCAGTTGCATCAAAAACAAAATGGCGTTTCTTTAAGAAATGAATGTTTTAGTTGCTTATTTTTATGTTTCCTTTAGTTGTCGGAAGAATTTCATTAATTTTTATTTATCGTTGTGAAAAAGCATTTTATACATGTATCTGCAATAATGAGTTCCTTTTTCATTTCGTTTGATGTCATTTTTAGGGATGTTATGGTATGATGTATGCATGATTCCTTATTTGCAAATGGACTAATTAATTGAATGACTCGATATAAACATTTCTATCTTAAAATATATATTTCTTTTTCTCCACCGCTGGAAATAATTTACCCTCCCTGAACAAAAATTTCACCTTCTCCTTTGCGAAAATTTCTACCGACGCCCATGGCTGGTAGTCATATGTATTTACTTCAAAAATTAGTTAAAACGGATAAATTGTGATAGCAAATAGTTCACTGAAATAAATGCAATTTTCCATCCCATCTCCCACCATTTACTAGCTGTTCCATACTTACTCTTAATGCCATTAGAGTTAAAGAACATCAATTAATTTTATTACGATAAAAATTAGTTAAAACGCATAAATTGTGAGAGCAAAAAGTTCACTGAAATAAATGCAATTTTCCACCTTATCTCCCATCGGTTAATAGCTGTTCCATATTTACTTTTAATGTCATTAGAGTTAAAGAACATCAATTACTTTTATTACGATAAAAATATATTTGTTTTGCTAATAAATACTGTACATGATGACATAAAAATCAAACAACTTACCTCTAGTTTCTCCCCATCCTGTAGCATAGCACACACTTCCGGCTTGCAGTTCCCAGCCATGATTTGGAAGACAGGCAGGTTGAACATACTTAGTGAATTTCACTGGAGCATTAAGTTTCAATAGAGCTATATCATGGTCAATGTCATAGTGCCCATTCTTGGCAAACTAAACATAAAATATTATGTTAAATATGAGTTCAATCGGACGACAATGGCTACTTATAAACATCCCTATATATAGATAACAATAATAATTTATTCCTCCTATGCTAGGGGATTATAGTAAAGCCAATAATAAATAACTTTAAGGATAATCAAAATGTTCAACTGTTTGATACATTTATCTCAGTGCATTAGGAAAGATTAAAGATCGAAAGCAGTGTGCAAATGCACCCATGTGCAAAGATTAAGAAAAATGCTTCGTGCATAAATAAAATGGAAGCAATATAAGATACATAGACGAAGGTAAACCTGTAATAAGAAAGTGAATAGAGTAAAAAAGACTTAAATTTAAAAAAAGGAATATTTGAGATATAAATGTCGGGAAAATTATGTTTTAAATTATAAACATGTTTAGCAGGTTTAACTTGCGTTGCTCAGGTGTTTAACTCAATTACGTTTTAAGTAATTGTTTTTCAAAGTGAAAATTCCATCAAAACTATTTTTTTTCCTCCCCATTAATTTTTATCTTTCGCTATTACAGCAAAAATAGGTTGTTGTCAGTTTGTTTTCGAACAAGAAATTTTACTATTTTCAAATCTTACATATTGATTTAACTATGCCAAAACAGATCACTACTCCAGATCTAGCCGTTTTATTTATTTTATATGAGCTAGAGAAGCAATCTTATATCAGATTTATCATATTCTTCTGATTCCCCCTGGACAGTCTCTTTCAATATTCATTCAGTTACGTCTAATGTAAGAGAAGACTACTTTATTTGAAGACTGTCTGTTTTTATGAGATGGAACCCGTCACAACAACATCGCACTTTACTGGCACCACCAAACTTTACGTTGCTTTAAATTACAAAATGTATCTGAAAACATATTTGATGGGTCCTAACCCATCGTTCAGGAAGAATTCATGATCAAACAAAAAATTATCTACGATATATAGTGCATTAAATTTGAAAACAAAAGTATCATAATATGCATTTAAACATATAAATGTAGGGAAAAACAAGGTTGAGTTATAGGTAATGAATTACAGTAAACCCTGGTTAATTCGAAACACTTTAATTTGAATATTATTTTCTAAGAAAATTTCATACGAAATTACATGGATATAGGAACCCTTGTTAATTCGTGTGCTCAAAATATCTATATACAGTATTTGTGCCTGAATAAGTTGTAAAAAATCGTGAAAAGAAAAGTAATGTTTGTAAAAACTTCTGCGTATACTTCACAGATATACTCTATGGTGTAATATACTGACAGGCTCCTGTCATATCTCTGTACAAACGGCTGCTTGAGGTGTAATTTATTTATTTTTTTACGAAAGTGAAAAATGTATTTTCGTCTTTAGACATACTCCAGTGAGGGATATTAGAAAAACAAATTTACCAATAACAATAAGTAAAATATTTAGTGACATGCAAAACATTGCGTTAGGGAATCATCAGGTAATGAAACAGGAAAAAATTAATGATTTTTTCAGTGATTTTTTTTTTGAGAGTATTTAGTAATTTTTGTGACTGTTTTATGCATTTATTAGTATTAAGAACATTTTATACTATGTACCATTAAGTTGGTAACAGTGATGTTAACGTTTTTATTATTTATTATACAGTATAATATACCCCGTTAAGCAGCTGCTTGCCACAGAGGTCTGACAGAAGTCTCTCAGTTTATACGCCATAGTAGAAGATCTGAGAGGAAGGCGAGACCTCAGCAGAAAGACAACAGAAATGCCCATGCTTTTCCAGGGGCTCGAACCCAAGTCCCTTACCCAGGTCCCTTTGATCAGTAGCCAAGCACGCTAACCACTTGGCTAGGGGACGTTTTTAGTGAAATAAAATTTGTTTGTTTGGTTTTGAAGATAAATGTTTTGTAGCTAGATTGAATATAACGTTATAAGGTAAGTCATATCAATTTTTGTTATATATTTCACATATATATATATGTGTTTTTGTTTACTAGATTATTCTGTTGCTTTCATGAGTTTCAAATTACCAGGTTTTCCACAATTCTAAAATATTTTGCTCTCTTAAATTTGCAACTAACCAGATTTTATTGTATTTATAATAACGTTATAGATAGATATACGTAATGGAGAATCAACAAAACACTTACAACATCTGTTGGAATATCGTCAAAAATAACTAAGCGCTCCACATAACGGACTTGTTCGTGAGGATCTTTATCAAACTTATTATGATTCCCAAGATGTACACGCCAGTCTTTAGCTTCACGATAACTGAAATATTATTTTCGAAAAATAAATAGCAGTATTACAAATTATTTTCAAGAGTAAATATCTCTTATTATATTAAATTATAAATTATTTTCAAAAGTAAATATATTTTATTATATTAATATTATTTTTTCACGTTTCAAAGATGAATAATTATTCAGTAATTAAATATCACAGAAAAAATGTTCTGTAGGCAAGAAACACTTGAAATAATTAGCTGAAAAAATTTTGGTTTGCCCTGAGTTAGGTTCGAACCCACGTCTCGTTAAAACATGCAAGGTATGATAACCGCTATACCATCAGAGACTAACTTTTTCAGCAATATCACATATTTATATCAGCATTCCCGCATATTTTGTTGATTCGCCACTGGCGCCATCTATGACGGGAAACAGGCAACCAAACTGCCTCATATATTTCTAGGATATGTGGTTCGAATACCACTGAGGGAAAAACCGAATTTTGCCAGCTAATTATTTCATGAACAATTATATTTCAATGACTATATCGTTTAGAAAAATGATAGTAGGTATGATAAATTGATAATTGTTAATTTGAGATGGTGCATTAAAATATATATCTGAAACAAGCAGTTCTGTCTAAAAGTCCTGTTAAAAATAATGAAATACAAAGTGAAAGATGTATATCATAAATTTCAATTCTGGAATGTAAAATTATCGACATTTGCAGAATTTTTTTCATTGTCAACATTAAATTTGTTTTGAAAATTATTAGTCTATTCCTTTAAAGTTTATAAAGTATATAATCTGAACAAAATGCGCGGAAAATCTAAAAATGACATAAAACTAGGAGAAATTCAATTAATGCGTTTTATACATATTCCCAAAAGGTTCAGTGATTTGTGTGAGCAAATATAAACAAAAATTGTGAACAGTTTTAGGGAAAATAATTAACGAGAAAAGCATTATCTTCGTTAGTAAATATGGAAGTAATTCAATAAATTATTAGTTTAATGACTAAACTAAATTTAAATACTATAATAATTAATTTAATAAGTGAAATGATTTTTGTCATGTTTGAATTTTATCGGTCCAAACAATTTTTTATTCATCTCTTTAAAAAATAATTGTTTGTCCCTTCTCTCTCGAGTGAAAGGGTCAAGTTACTCTTCTCGATGTAAAAATCTCTTGAATACCATACTCTGCCATTGAAATAACTAATTTAGAACATAATTTATGACTGAAAATTATGACTCATTTCAAGATTTTATCTAGAAATTATTTTTGTCCAACTTTGTGCTATGGGTCTCAGTCATAAATTAGGCTTTTAAATAGGTAATTTCGATGTCAGGTGTTCAAGAGCTTACATCGAGAACAGCAACTTAATCCTTCCATCCGAGGCCTGTAAAACTGAAACCCGGACAGGCATATTTGCTGCTTGGTTACCAAGTATACAATGAACACGATTTTACTTTTTTCCTCGTTAATTTTGAATGGAATCCTAATTTCAGTTTTGATTTTAAAGTTTTGTTGCTTACTGCTTCAAATTTTGTGTTAGGCTGAAAATGAATTCAGAAAGGTTTTAAGAAAAATAAAGATTGATTGATTGAGTTAAATCATTTACCATGCCAGTTTACAGTTTTTATTATTTTAAAATTTATTGCTATAGCCCCCTAACGATGGAAATTTAAAAGATTAGAATATTCAGAAAGTCTAATATGTTATCAGCACCAATCCAACCCAAAACGAATATTCATTTATTTTTTCAAACAGAAAGTTGAACATCTATTACAGGCCAGACAAATGCACAAACGGACGACAAAGTATAAAATTGGCATTTTTTCCACCTAATTTGCAAATAAAGGGGGAAAAACGTACAGTTTGCCCCTGTATTATAATGTGTTGGCTTCACTGTAATATAGGAATGTGCTAGTTTACAGGGCGCTGCAGTCACCCAGTTTGCATTGTGTCTAGCTGACTCCTTGATCATAAGTTCCATAAGTTGTTGGTGACAAGAATTTTTATAGCATCGAATTTCTTCACTCATATTTTTAGATCAAAATTACAAAAACAGTCAGTAAATGAACAGAAGATAAAGAACTATTAATATGCAGTAAATCGTTCTTGACTTCAGACTTTCAGGGAGTTTTCGCTATGAGGATTTGATTGTAGTTGAACAAAATTTATCAGGTAATGATGAGAAAGGTGTTTTCAGAAAGAATGAAAGTTCGTAGACTGACTAGGTGCCTGAAAGTTTGGGAAAAAGTGATCTAGTTATTTCGTTCAAGGAAACAAGTATTACATTCCTCGATAAATTCTGGGGCAAATTTAACGATAAATTTTAAACGAATGTATTTTTTTTTGAAAAAGGAAGAATGTAGTCTCCTGCAATGTACTATTTGTTGCCAGATGTTCATCAACCACGGCAATCCCTGGTTCCGTCTCACGACACTACCAAGTTAACGAAAAGCCATGACTATCTAGAGTCGGGGGCAAGAATACACCATATAGATGCATCTCATCCCCGACCTCACAATGCAGCAGTCCTATAAAAGGAAAGCTAACCACCGGAAGAAACCTGAAATTTAATTTGTTTCCCGGTTAGCCAAGAACAAGGATATGTAGATCCAAGTTCGCTCGGCACCCGGGATGGAGACTCTTAGTGAGGCCCAGACTTTGAAAGTGCTCGTGCCTACTAGGGGGCCAAATCCGTTCAGCCGTGCCCTTGAACTTGCTCCACGGAGCACCTGATGTGAGGTCTTGACACCGTCCAACCGGAACGCACAACCGGTCAGCGATGTCTTCGACCTCGGTTGGTCTTGGCTCTGTCCAACCGGGGACCCAGTCCGGTCAACAAAGCCCTCTCCTACACAAAGGACGGAGATGATCTAGAACTGACCTGGGCAAATATTTTAGCTTAAGGGTCGCGTAGAAAACTGCAATTAAAGGGAGGGCCACCAAAGAAAACTGAAATAGAGAGCCAGAGATGTTTAAAATTGTTTTTATACTTAATATTACTTATAAGATACTTAAAATTATTTTTAAATTTCTCTTTTCGGTAAGGAAGGATGGGAAACATCTCCAAAGTGTAAGTTTGCTTCTCAGCAGACACGTTACTGACGCTCTTCTAGGATATGACTGCAATAATGAAAGATTTCTTGCAGTAAGTTTAAAACTAAGATTAAATGCTTGAATGTTATCTGTTGTTATGCTCTCACAAGGGATTAGAATGAGGACGAGAAAGATTGTTTTACAGACAATATCAGGATATTTGGAATTCTGTGAAGAAAGGAGATATTTCTCTTGTGCTAGGTTGACGCTGTTTTTTTTTAATTTAATTTCTTTGTCATCAACAGCTCTCGAGCCTCATAAAGAGAGTTGGCGGGCAATAGTATGTTCAGGACTGAGCCTAGAAGCTGTAGTGGACATGTTCTGGTTTCTCACACATCCTAGTTTAGTAATTAGGTACGCTAACCACTAGACCAGGTATGGGTATCACACACGTAGATAAATATACATATATATATTTCAAATCATAAAATTAATGACTATCAAGATAGATATTAACACTTCGAAGCAATGAGCAGCAGAAAGGACCCATTGAGCATTGATCAGCGTTCCTCCACACATATGAGCATTCGGCTGAACAAGACTGTACTGTAAATCAGCCATCCATGGCCAACTACCAGGAATAACTTCAATACCACCCACTATTCTGTCGACATCAGCTTCCAACGGACTGATTTCAGATGTTCCGCAAGGAACTGTAGGAACTGGATGACCTGTAAAATTGAATATGTTTTAGCATTAGTAGGAAACAAGCATGAAACTGCATGTTTAATTTTCGCATTTTTTGAAAAAGAAAGTTAAACATTTAGCATACACAGTTACAAATACATAATTGCTTTCCATAATTCTCATAAGATGCAGAATCGATATTTTAGGTTTAATAATTTATCTGTTTCATTTACCACAGTCCTCTTCATCTGTTCCATCTCCACAATCATCGTTTCCATCACATATTTGTGAAGGATTTCTCACACAGTTTCTGTTTCGGCATGCTTTGTAACCCTGTGGACATAGATCTGCAAATGGAGACGAAACACATTCAATACACCTATTAACATGAGAAATTGTATAATGTAAGATTTTTTAAAACTGAAATGTAGCAATGTATTTCCTACAAGTGGAATATATTTTTGAAATTTGAGAAGCTCATTTTCAATTATTTTCTGAACTCTTTAAATCCCCTTGTGCCCGCATGGAAACACTAATTGTAAAACTGCTTTTGATTCAAAAAATTACTTACTTTCTCGAAAATTCTTTTCATTTTGAAAACATGAAATGATTAAAAATTAATAAAGTATTTTTCAAATTGGCATTTAAGCTTTATTACACTTATTAATTTTATTTTTGGAACAATGAAGAATGGATGGTTTTGGTTGGAGACGGAGGGGCGGGGGACAAGATCAAACCGGAATGAACCGAAATGCCGTTCAGGTATAAAAAAAAAATTTCTCTCTGTTTCAGTGTTTTTTAAACAATTTCTTGAAAAATACTGGTAATATACAGGGTGTCCGAAAAATAATGGTGGGGTATCGAGAATCAATATGTAGGAAAATAATAAATTCTGGCTGAGATTGAACCACCCCTACGAATCCTTCTAGTATCGTGCAACATTTCCTGACAGAATCGATTCGCAGGGGTAGTCCAAATCTATGTCCAGCAAAGACTGATTTGAAGCCTCTTGATTTTTTTTCTTGTGGGATTTTGTAACGAATTTTGTTTTTATGGGCAAAATTCGAGATCTGCATTATTCGAAAGCCAGAATAAGCGAAGCAACTGAGAAAGTATCAATCAATATGCTGTACCATGTGCTGGATCATATCCAGTACATGCCGACAAGAATCAGGAAGGCGACGTATGACCACGGAACGACGGACTCCCACTTGCGACGCATGGCATTGGGTGACAGATTCGCGACTACAACGCAACTGCAAAGGCACTGGAGACAGGTAAACGGACGGTAAACAACAAGCTTTTGCAGTTTTCGTTGCGAGCTATCGTCCGGCACTGCGTTTGCCCTTCACATCTGCCCACTTGCAAGCACGTCTTCAGTGATGTCACCTCAGACAGAACTGAAACAAACAGTACTGTAGTACCGTGGAGTTTAGTGACGAATCTCGTTTTTGTCTTGGTCCGCACGGCGGTAGACAACGTATTCGTCATCATCCAGGGAAAAGGAACTCCACACAGTGCGTACGACATCGTCACAACTCCAGCACCTGGTGTCTTGGTGTGGGGTGCCATTAGTCGGACATTTCGATCAGAACTTGCCATCATAAGGGGATCTCTAACTACCCAATGATATGTTACCAGTATTTTCAGTCAGTGGCTGTCGCATTTGTTCAGCAGCACATAACCTTTTACCAGCAAGATAACGCCCATACCCACATAGCCAGCATTAGTCTGCAGAATCTACATGAGCAAAATGTTCAGGTACTACCATGGCCAGCACGCTCGCTGGACCTTTCACCTATTGAACACGCCTGGGACATGATGGGCCGACAGCTCCAACAACACCCAAGAGGTGCGGCAACCACTGTCGCTGAAATAGAACAGCGCATTCGGGCTATTTGACGTTCTATCCCTCAGGAGGACATTACAGAGCTGTTCGATAGCCTTCCCCACCATAATCATGAAAGCATTGCTGCGCGGGGCCGTTCAACATCATACTAATTATACCATTTTACCTGATAGGCAAAGTGGTAATTTTCCGTATTTTTTTGATAATGTAATCGATCGCACATCTCAGTCTAATGCTAACAGCTGCCTGCGTTTCAATAAATGGCATTAATCCTTCCAAGTGTTGCAATTTTTTTCCTGTAGTGTATATAATCAATAATGTATGTACAATCAATGCGAAAAAAAAAACAAAAATAAAATATAACTAATATAATTTTATTTAAATTAATTATTTTAATTAGTATTTGCTTCGCCGAAGTTGGTCTTCTTGTTCTCTATACGTTTATTTTCTCTTTTACAAATTTACTCTCATTAGTAGATCGCTGGCAGCACAAAAAAAGCAGCGGGCCGTAATTTGTCCTGGCCTGCCCTGGAAGAAACATAAAATATAGATGTCCATGCAGCGCAGCACATGCTAAATTGTAGCCCGCTCTTTCGGAATAGGATGACGATGATTATATATATATATAGACGGTGATTGTAAACTCATTCAACAAAAAAGAGGGATGATAGTACACATCAAGGCGACCAATTGTTGCAATGGAACCTAGGGTCGCATCCCATTCCTTCCGCCAGAAAAGTGTAAAGTTTAGTAAAGTGATAGTGGAGTAATAGATGATAGTAGATATATAATAATAGATAGTAAAGTAAAGTGGATACCCACGTTGATCCTTCAACAGTAAAAAAAAAGACTCTTAAGCAATTTATGAGTTGCTTAATTACATTCGCATCAGAGAAAGACAAAGTAGCTGCTCAAAGTGGCGTCCGAGGACGTTGTTTCACAGTCCACACCAGCGAATGAAGGACTGTCGCACCCTTTCGTAGACTCCTAGTATGGTGTTGGTCCACCACAAGTCCACTGCCCGGGATATGTTGCATTTAGGAAGTATCGGACCTCGATGGAAAAGTGTGCTGGGACCCCGTCATGCATAAACCACATGTCCCTCTACGTTGGTGTTTTTAATCGTCTACGCACTTTCTCAACGCACCTGATTTGCATCTAGTGCTTTTCATGCACCGGTTGTAAATACCTGTGAATGCATGGCGTTTTTCGAAAATACTCTTTTCTGGCGGAAGGAGTGGAATGCGACCCTAGGTTCCATTGCAAAAATTGTTTGTCTTGATGTATACTATCTATGTGTACTATATAGTTTGATGATTACAGTGGCGTACCCAGAAAATTCTAATGGTTTGGAGGAGGTTTGAAGCATTTTAATGGAGGTTTTTGACATACTTCGGTGTCTGATATTTAAGAGCATTGCCTTAAAAGTATATAGTATTCAAGGTTTCAAGGTGAGATGGGGGTTATAACTCCATAATTCCCTCTTTATGTATGACACTGGATGAATAAAAACAAAACAAAAAAGCACAAAAACACGTCAACTCTTAAAGATAATGTAAAAAAATTTGAAAAATTATTTTTTTAAAACAAATTTTAAAAAATTGAAGTTTTGCTAAAATCGCCTTTTCAAGAATTTCGACACTGTTCAGTCGTTTAACTCACCTGAGGAGGAAGACGATGAATAGCTGATATTGAAACCTTTATTTGAGATGAAGCCATCACTCTTGAATACCAGCTGAAGAGCCCAACTGGTCGACAAGAAATCTCTAGGGATTTGTTTTGCGCAAAACTTGGCGCTCACAAAACCTTGTCCTTGGTCATTGAAATCGTATATGGTCAGAGCATCCGAATTGCAAAATTCTGTTTCTTCCAAATCGAAGTCGTTGAATTTTAGACGGATGCGCTATTTTGGAAACAAAATATTTTTTAAAATTACTTTTTTAGAACTGGAGTCTGAAAATAAGCAATAAAGCAGTGCGAAAATATAATGTTAATCTTAGATTTTAACTCTTTGAACTAATAACATACGACTATCAGTTGACTCTGATATTTTCTGTACTGTACATAACATATCAATTATAAATAATAAATAGCTCAATATTTAATTTAGCTTAAGTGTATGGAATAAAATAACTTTTTTGCCATTTTTTTGTATTATTACGAAAAAATAATGGATGCGTTCATTGAAATGTGATTTTAAACTGTGGGGAAATGTTCCACTATATTACTCTTACTCAGGGGGTGATTAAGGTAATGGCCACTTAAAACTTTTAAAAGGGAAATATTTAAAACTTCTGAAAAAAATCCCAATAAAATATAAAAAGAAGCAGAAATATGAAAGAATGTAAAATTTGAAGGTGATGAAAGCTCATGGGGGGGGGGGGGGGGCGGTCATGAATCCATCCTTTCTCTATAATATTCGCTAGGCCGTACATAAAACTAGGTTCGGACCATTTGCAACTCCTTTCATTTCATCTTTCACAAACATTATATATACTGTATATTTATTCATCATCATCCTCTCACAAAACACAGATATATAGAGAGAGTTTTTTCACATTTGATCCGCAAAGCTAATAGCTTATCTGCAGGAAATATAGATGAGCACTATTTTTCATACTGAAAATTTTACGTCAATTAGTATATACATAAAATATTATGACAGTATCTCATATATCGAAATAGAACGATTCAAATTATTTTACAATGAAACTGTGCACAACTATTAAAACAGATTATGCGGAGACAGAAATGAACATGGAATACAAAAACGAACACAAAATTTTATAAATACGGGATTTCTCAGGATACTGATTAACAGACATTCTATAAATAATTTTTAACATTTAACCTAATCTCACTAAAATTGTTTAGATATATATATGATATCTCTTGATAACTGTTAAAGACCTCGGGCACTTTGTACTCTTTAAGATTTTTACCGTAATTATCAACAAAAGTGGTGATGCGAAAATTAGTATTGATCTGAAATTTGGTATTCTTATAATGTGTGATTTGTGTCATTAAATATGTTGACCTGAATAATTCCACATATGAAGATATTTTGGACTCTAAGCGTGTACGGAATTATATTTTTCACAACAGATGATTGCAATTGTTCCACGTTTTGGTGGTTAGTGATGATAGTGTTCCCATATATTGTAATTCAATATCTTATTAAAATTTTCCAAATTGCCTTGTAGATCATAAGGCAAACGTCGGTATCGACTAAGTATTGCAATTTATAAATTTTAGCGGGGCGATATCGAAGACTTTCACATAGTTTCATAACATGAGTGTTTCATCGAAAGGTTGAATCCAAATATAAACCCAAGTATTTAAAATTATCTACCAATTCAATTCTATGGCAGCCACAAATATTTTGATAAGTTTCAGATTTATATATACAATTTATATTATTGGTGTTAATTATACAATTGGATGTTTTCAAAGTACCTGATGAGTGGAAGATTATCCATTTAGTTTTATCGTTATTTATATATATATATTAAGATTCAGCCAGTTCACCAAACAATCATAGTCATCCTGTAGTTCTCTTATAGCCGCATCCACGTCGCGATTGCTGTTTAAAATAACAGTATCATTTGTATAAAGAAATAATTTACTTTTTAAATTTAAGTTAGTCATATCATTAATATACAGGAGCAACAATGAGGGTCTGAATATAGATCCTTGTGGAACCTCCACATTTTTTTTTCTTTCGATATTGAATATATTCCAATTTTGGTCAAAATAGTCTTATTATTTAGGTAATTTTGAACCATATAAGAGCTGTCCCTATAATTCCGTAGTTTTTAAGATTCGAAAATAGTTTATTGTGATCCAATGTGTCGAACGCTTTATTAGAGTCGAGAAAGAGAGCAGCAATTTTTTCTCCATAGTTCAAGGCTTTGTTAACATATTCCGAAAAATTAGACAGCAGAGTTATAGTATTTTTTTCCTTCCGGAAGCCATATTGACTACTAGAGATAACGTTGTGTTTTATTAGAAAGCTACGGAGAGTGTCATACTTTGTACTCTTTAACAAATATCCCAGATCCCATCTAATATACCTCTCTAAAATTTTATTTATGGTGACAAGATAGCAATAGGTCTACAGTTAAAATAGTTACTTTTAACACCACTGTCATAAATCCCTAATTTAATAATTTTAACTACGTAAAATATTGACTTGGTTTTTACAATTCTTAAGTAAAATTGCAGATGAAATAAAAAAATATAAGTAACAAGAAGACAAATATTACATTTAGTAAATCGCTCAATTTTTTTTCTACCTCATAACAAAATTATATTTGTTATTATTGTGTTTAATAGCTCATGCACCAAATTTGTGCTTACCTATTAAATACTGACTTGGCACCGATCTAGAGTTTGGGTGGGGTGTGCTGTGTCCCTCTAATTTCTTTATTATTGTATTTATTGCTATTGTATATATCTATGTTATATGTATGTTCAGAAGTATCTTAAAAGGGAATGTGACTGATTTGTTGTCATTTGGGGCCATGCTGGGATGTTCTCTATATGCTCGGGAACCAAGCTCCAGCAAATGATTTTATTGCACTTCCATTCACTAGGCGGAGGGGCTGGGTTCAAGTCACGGAGAGGAGCGACTAGGAAATGAACAGCCAGACTGAGTGTTGCTGACAAATGGGAGATCGTTTATTTTAGCGAATCAAAGTGATGTAGCTCTTTCTCGGAACCCTAAAGGAGCGTGGATGCTTCTGTATGAACCAAGTGGATAGGCAGGGATTAAGATATCCTCTCGCCATGTTCGAGGTCGGTAAAGCGATTTCTGTACAGGAGAGTACAGATTTCCATCTCATCAAATGAATGCCAGTAGAAGTAAAACAGAATTCAGATTAAATTAAGCTGATTGGAGAAAGTCTACAAGAATATCTATAAGTCATTCTAAGAAATTTGAACTCAGCTAAGGCTCACAGAATCGGACACATTTCCATATGTACATATATTTTATATGTGAATGTAATAATGTCATCTTCCTACACGACATTTGGCACAGGACGTCTGAAGCACACCTAAGCACGGGTGTAAAAACATACGAATCTGTGGTTTCACCTAGAATAACGGGTGAAGAGTAGTTAATTGGACTAATTAATCGTCCTCTACTAGAATGCATAGGAGGAGTTTACTTCTGTCATCCTCTATAGTTTCTGTATACATTTATTATTACCTTTTGAAAAATACGCGAAATGCATTTTTTTTTAATATTTTATTCTCCATTTTAGTTATTAGAACTCTCAAAAGGATGGGGGTTCATGGCCCCCTTGAAATAGATTGACCTTGATTCCCTAGATCCGGCCCTGCTGCTGTTGCAGCGAATTTCCATTACAGTTTCATAGACAAGGGACGTCGGCAGGGTGGTTGTGGCGGGGACAGGGAGATTAGTATCCCCTTCCGAAAATCTGGTCGTCTTATATGAAATCTAAAACTTGTCTACCTGCTTTGAAATCCAAAACAATTATCTTTGCCTAATTTCATTTTAGCTCCATAGTTAAGTGCCGACATTAAGAATAGATTTTTTTAAACTATAAAATTTTATTCCATATATGTAGAATATCATTTTAACTTTTCCTGTCCGGTGGAAATTTTTAGTAATTGGGAACACAAAACTGAATCCTGGGTACGTGTCTGTCGCAGACTGATTCAAATGAAAGTTTTAAAACTAAAATTACTTACCCGATTCTGATACGTTTGTATCTGGTAGGAACAAGTTTGAAACATAGGGTAATTCTTATTTGTTTCGTATCTAGGACTGTAGATAAAACCTGATTCACTTCTAGCATTTATTATTCTCAACTTTCCATCGGATCCATTGCCGCAAGCGACGTCATCTCCTGCAAATATTGAGCATTTCAATAAACATTTTCATTACTACTTTGTTCTGCTACTAGGGTGATTCGTAAGTCTGTGCTGTGCACCTTTTGCCATGCAAAATATATACGGTGGCATATCTTTGTGTTGCATTTGAATACCTCTGAATACAATATTAAGGGAAAGTACAAAGTCTACTGTGTCAGTTGACTTAACCATTACAATTATCGGAGTCTTGGTTTCCAAAGTTAGAAAAGTTGTAAAATCAGTGAGTGATTTAATTTCGTGCAATTTTGCGTCATTACTGGAAAAATTGATTAAAAGCTACTGAAGCGGCCCCAGAAATATGCGAAGTGGAAAGTGAGGGAGTAGTCATCATTCGTGAAGCTGAAGCTTAGTTAAAAAAAATTCAAAATGGTAACACGTGTCTCGAAAGTAAGCTGCTATCAAGACAGCTAATATCGGTAGATGGCAACACGCTGTTGAAGCACCTTCAGTCACACCTTCAGCTGGAAAAGTGTTGGCTACAGGCTTTTGGAACGCCTGTGGAGTGAATTAGTGGAATGTGCGGAGCACAGACACACGATTACTGCTGAATGATACTGTGTCACACTAAAACGCTAATGGAATACCATTAGGAGGAAACTAATTAGTAGACCCTGGCCTTCTTAGCTAAGGCATCGTTCTCATTCCCGACCACACCTACCCAGACACAGGTCAAGAACTCGGAATTCCTATGGCAGTTTCGGTGAAAGTTTCACAGTCATCCCACATACAGTCCCGATCCGGCTATATGGGATTTACACCTTTTTCCACACTTGAAAGATCACATGGGAGGACATCGTTTCACATCTGATGTACAAACATGCAAATAGAAGGATGGATGTGCGCAGATGAGATATGCAAATGATGATAATCCGGAGCCAGTGACATGTGTGGCTCAAGTGATGAAAGATGAAAGAAATAACAGGGATGGTATTGTGTTTATGCAGGTGGAAGTCACGCGAACGGTTGAGATTAGTTGGTTCTGCTTGGAAATTATTCAATGAAGACCGAAAATGCCTGCTACACACAGTCAGCAGGTTTATCGCCATTTGGATGCTTTTGAGAGAAGAAGAATTATAGGCTTATGCGAAGCTGGATGGACTACGCGTCATGTCACTGCCCATGCTCATCGGGATGCACGAAATGTTGGACACTGTTGGCAACAGTGGCGAAATGAAGGTTCTAGTATGCGCCGCTGAGGAAGTGGTGCTGTCTGACAGATGTCAGCATGACTTGATAGGCGCATTGTTCAACATGCTCATTCGTCACCACAGAGGACTGCAGGCGATATTCAATGTATTGAGTCAGCAGCCATGAACGTCCCATAATGACCCGAATGGTAAACCGAAGGTTGCATGAGGCACACCTGCGCTCTAGGCAACTGTTACCATAAACTAGCCATTGATTACCATTGACTGCAAACCATCACAGTACTCGTCTGGCTTGGTGACGAACTGGGGTTACAAATGGAACATTGTTGTGTTTCGTGATGAATCCCGTTTCTGTCTGGGTGCTGAAGATCGACGGGTCCGTGTATGGTGACAACCTGGCGAGAGGAGGGATCCAGCTTTTGTTCACGATCAGCACACCACCAGTCAGCCAGGCATAATGGTGTCAGGTGCTATTGGATATGTCAGCAGGTCACCTCTTGTCCAATCACGGGAACACTAACAGCTGCAACATATGTTAGCGTGGTTCCGCAGCCCGTTTTATTACCATTCCTTGGAGGCATGCGGCAGCTCATTTTCCAGCCTCACAACGCCCGTGTACACACTGCTAGGGTCTCCAGACCAATGTTTGCCAACATATTCAAGTATTGCCATGGCCAGTACGATCTCCAGATTTATCTCCAATGGAAATTCTGTAGGATCACATTGGCCGACGTGTGCAATCCTCTCACCCGCCGGTGGGAAATCTCGATGAATTACGGGAGCGAGTCAACGCTGCTTGGTGTGCAATTCCTCAGGACCATATCCGTCGATTGTTTGACTCCATGCCACGCCTTAGTGCTGCCTGTATTGCCGTTCATGGCGATGCAACCACCTACTGAGGCAGTCACATTGTGCTGCATTTTCTCATCTTCAAACCGCTGTAAGTAGCTGTGAATTAAATTATGGTATACCAATATGTATTTCCATGTGTGTGCTACATTTCACGCCTATCCCCTCACTCTTTCTGGGTGGGACAATTTCAATGTCGTGCAGGTAACTGTAGTGAGTGTATTATGTGATACTTCAACGCTACACACGATTGTTAAACAGACATCAATATCCTTCAACAAGGCAATGCAAAAATCACACACCGCACTTCGGACCAACGAAAAACTTCGAGAACTGGTAATTGAGTTTCTTCCTCGCTTAGTGTGTAATCCGGACCACCTCCTGTTTCTTTCTATGGCTCATTTTCTTCGAATCAAGCTGTTATAAATATTTCAGGAAATCGAAAACGTATATAGGTAATTTTTCACCTCCAAGGACCATGCATGGTATCGAAGAGGAATCGAGCAACTTGGGAACAGATGGCTACGAACTATTGAAAATGATAGTTTATATTTCGCTAAGAAAGGTTTGCTGTTTCTATTGTAATAATTAACTTTTCAAGATAAAACTCGCAGACATATCAATTATCCTAATATTAACCAAATTTGTGTATAAAATAAATGCTCACATTTTAAGACACACTTCATAGAATTAAATTTTATACTTTCAGGCAACTGATGTTGACGGACTTGAATATAAATTCACTTTAAGGTTTCTCACGTTTTTGTTTTTTATGCATACTGAGTTGGGTTGGGTTGTTATACCTCTAAGCGACACTTTTTTGCACACTGTGGGCTAAATGGCCAAGTCACAAGGATCTCAAAGGCTCAGATAACGTTGCGGGAGGGTACCCACTGGAACAGCTGTTGGGGAACAGACGGTAGCTTCCCGTAAACGCCATCCAACGTGTTGTTTAACGTGCACAGGCTATGGCTCTCTCGTAAACGGGGTCACGGCTTAACGTCACATCCGAGAACGGCGGCCTTTCCAAGCCCATCGGTGTCCCTTACTGGTCGTGGGTAGAGCGAGGAGTTTTGAGGAGATAAATCTCAATGCTGACCCAGCTGGGACTGGAACTTGAGAACTGCAGATTACGAGCCTGACGCGCTACCGGCTGAACCACCCCAGCCCCCTCATACTGAGATACATGTTTTTCGTAGATTGGATAAATATATAAGTAGATATAATTTTAGTTTTAAAGATAATGTCGTCAAATTTACTAAACATCTGAACAACTTATTTTCTACTACTATTTTTGTTTCGGAGGTTGGCAGTCGGTAGCGATAGGCTCATAATCTACAGTTCCCTGTTTCTAGTTCCATCACTGATCATCATCTCTGCTATCTCCAGCTTTTCCCTCAGTAAAATATCATTCAATTTGTTCATTTAATCAGTTCTCTTCTATATTCATAGTCAAACTAAATTTAAATCTAGGAAAATTTAATAAAGTTTAAAAGTTTCAAAAGAAAATGTAACAAATTAGTGACTGGAGGTCTTTAGAAAATTATCAAAAGTTGATTACCTTTTCTGTTTCTCTTTTAGCAATTCAGTGTTAAAGCAATCAGTATTCCACGCAACAAGATCGTTCGAAATCAGGACCGTTCTCGCCCAAATTTTCAATTGTATTATCTTTTACAAAGTTATTTGTGTCGTGTTTAAGAATTATGGTGGATTTTTTGTCTTAAATAACATTAATGGATATCTTATCAAATATTCTGGCATAGGTTTACTCATAAAAAATAAAATGAAATACTTTTTTCAAAAATCGCTCTGTAGAAACAAGCGTAAGCGAGGTTTCCCTTTAAAAAGTGGTGAACTTCATTGTTCATATGCATATTTTTTCGATTGTGTGAAAGTATTTCCGATTTTTAGTGTCATACAAAATAGTTGTTAGAAAAACAATACGAGAGTATTTCAGGACTTTTGACATTCAGTTAAACTTATAAAAAGTATTATATAAAAGGTATAAATCCTTAAAATCATATTTTTATTATGCCAACTTTCAAAATTCATGTCATATTCTCATTAAAATATTTAATTTACAGTCTTCAACAACTGCATCTAAACTAAAGAGAATTTAATGCCTCTAGACTGAAAGAATTAAATCAACATTCGCTTTAGATCACTGAAATTAAATATAAAATTGTTTAGAAATAAGGAATACACTATATTGCAAAATGTCTCCGAACACTTTCATGTTAAGTGAACGAATAGCCACATTCAAATCTACCTAACTTTGAAAATAAGCCTTTTACGGAAAAAAAGTCATATTAATCTAATATTTAAAGAGTTATGGAAGCTATAATATTTAAGAGCACATGTTATCACACACCACACTTCCAAACATTTTTCCCCCAAATTGATGAAAGCTTTAAAAAGTCTTACACAAAATTCAAACATCACATTTATATTGCGAACAACTTACTATAACAATAATTGTGTTTTAACATTTTGAAGTAAATTTTCAAAACAAACAAAAGTTTCACTTAAATGTTTCAGCTTCCATAACTCTTTAAATATTAGATTAATATTATAGAAAATAGAGATTTAGGGAGCTATGACCGAGATCTTCAATTTATGTCTAGTGACTTTTTCCGTAAAAAATTAGATAGATTTGAATGTGGCTATACGTTCACTTAACGTGAAAGTGTCCGGACACTTTTTGCAGTATAGTGCATAATATAATCGACAACTTATCAGCATATAAATTACTCCCACTGAAAATTTTGGGGCCCGAAGAGCCTTCTTGTTTCGCCCCTTTGTCCAGTGTATTTTCTTCTCCTACATAGCTCTGAGATTTTGGCTCTTATGTGATCTGGCCATTCAGCGCATTTAAGTTTTGTTGCAAACCTAATGCGGAGTGCCGTTTAAAGATAACTCCCAGTAGAAAATCATAAAATTATAATATTTGTCAAGAGTTTCCAGTGTTATTGGAAAAGCAAGAAGTATATACTCGTCATAAAAAAATGTCGAATCTGAGAAAACTATTAATAAAATTGTGAATCTTTGATCTATAATTCCATCCTCTCATTATTACCACATTTTGAAAATCAACAGTAATTGCCCACGACCAGTATTTTTGAGAAAGTTTGAACTAATAAATTTAAAATGCTTCTTAAAGCGAAAGTATATATATATGCATTTATGACTCAAACATAATTAGGGTTAATTATTTAAAAATTCCTTTCAATTAAAGACCTCTCTTACCTCTAATTGTAGGAAGAAAACAGAAAATTAATATACTCCTTAACAGAGAGCGAAACAAAATTAGAGGAACCATGCCTACTAATTGTGCTGAGGAATAAGCCGATTTCTTTTTGTAAGCAGAGAAAAGGATGTGAATTATCAGTACCGCAACTTAGTTCTTCGTCATTTTGATAAAATTACATATGTTCGATTTTCCAACGCAAGGAACAGATTTCAGTTTTCTCAGAACAGAAATGATAACACACATCCGTAAAGATAAAAATGGTGGTAGATTGTGCTGTTTTACCTCTGAGCAGCATTTCGTTTTTTTACACACAATGAGATAAATGCCACAAGGACACAAAGGCTCAAAGAATTTGGGAAAGAGATCCAGTGAACAGCTGCCCTGATACATATGGAAAGCCTTCCTGTTAAGGCCATTCAACATATTCTTCAATATGCAAAGGTTATGGCTCTCCTGAACACAGAGTCACAACTTAACCTCCCATCCTATGGAGGCGTTCTTTCAAAGATCAACATGATTGGGTCCGGTTATCATATGATCCCTGATCAGCCTTTTAAAATTCCAGTGTCACTAAAAGAGAAATGAAGATGAATTTCGTAATTGAATAAACTGAAATCAGAAACATGGCAGACAAACTATCCTAGCCTAAACTACTATCATCTCGAAATCGATGGGGCTGGGGTGGCTCAATCGGTAGCATGCCATGCTCGTAATCTGGAGTTCCAAGGTTCGAATCCCAGCTGGGTCAGCGTTGAGATATATCTCCACAAAACTCTCCGACATGCCCACGTTCAGTAGGGGACACCGATGGGAAATGCCGCCATCCGTCACGATGGGACGTTAATCCGTTTCCCCGTGTGCGGGAGAGCTATACCCTGTGCACGTTAAAGAACATGCTGGATGGCCTTTCCGGAAGGCTATCATATATCTCCCAACAACTGTTCCAGTGGGTCCACAATCTTCTCCAAGCCTTCGGGGTCCTTGTGACTTGGCCATTTAGTCCACTGTGTGCAAAAATGTGTCGCTCAAAGGTAAAACAACCGAACTCGAAATCGGTAAAATGGCGAATCCTATTACTCATCATTCTGCTAATTGTTCGATGTTTGAACTTAAAAAAGAAAAGGGAACTTAGGTTACGCAAGTCTTCGCTGGTCCCACGCCACCAACGAAAGAAGGAAATAAGTAAATCACATCCCAAAGGGTCGATCTTTACCTACCTGACTAATTAATCGCCTTGCAGTAGAGTCGAAACGCTTTTCAAACTGTCTTTCTCAGTTCCAAAGAACAGTCAGGCGCGATCATGTGAAACATTCACGGCCATATTGGGCTATCTAGGCAATCTGATTCATCCGTATTACGTATGTTCCGGAATATGTAGGTATGTCCATCTACAACAATGCCTGGGATGTGCGAGACTTTAATTAAGTACATTTGTTGTATCTTCGCCGACTTCCGCATCATGTATCCCATATTGTGGTTTATTTTTCAAGATCAAAACCTCCAGCCAAAATGATTATTCTGGTTGTCCCAACCACCTCATCCTAACTGACTCCGTAAAGGTAACACTCCTGAATGATCGTAATATATGATTCCTTCAAAATTATACAATTTCGGTGCATAACAAATACTAAATTTGTAATCAGAATACTATAATTAATTAAGCAAAAAGAAAGAGGAAAACTCAACGTAAGTGAATATTTATCATACAGTGTAATGTATCGTAACGGATGCAAGATTTACATAATTGTAACTAAGTGATATACTATTGATGGTGGTGATTGGTTCATATGCACGCCAACTCGTAATCTACTGTTCCCACCCAGTTCGAGTTCCAATCATGCTACCATTGAGAATTTTCTCTGCTAACCATTACTTTGCCTTCAGTGAAAAGGGGACACCCATGAACTTGACTACCTTCCGTCAGATGGCACGTTAAGCCGTTGCTCCCTGTGCAGAAGAGACCTACCCTGTTCATGTTAAGTAATACGCTGGATACCTACCCTGTTCATGTTAAGTAATACGCTGACGGGTGGTTTTCCTCTGTTCCCAAACAGCTATCAGTGGATTTCCTTCCCAAAACCTCTCTGAGCGACTGGGGTTCTTGTGACCTGGCATTAAATTTATTGTGGGCACCAACGTGATAAAGACATATCATCGTGCAGTTATTTGTATGCATGTATAATTTTTTAGCAAACTAGAATCATTTTGGGGTTATCAGTGCATTTTCTTTTAGGCTCTTAAATATCATCTATCAGCCAGAGTCCATAGAATTAAATTTTATACTTTCAGGCAACTGATGCTGACAGACTTGAATATAAATCCACTTTAAAGTTTCTCACGTTTTTATTTTTTACGCATACCGAGTTGTGTTAGGTTGTTTTACCTCTGAGCGACACTTTTTTGCACACAGTAAGCTAAATAGTCAGGTAGCAAGGATCTCAAAGGCCCTGATAAGGTTGGGGAAGGGACCCACTGGAACAGCTGTTGGGAGACAGATGGTAGCCTTCCATTAAGGCCATCCAGCGTGTTCTTTAACGTGCACAGGGTATGGCTATCTCACACACGGGTTATAAAAATAGTTATAAAAAGATTATTGTATCTATCCAGTTCGAAAGATTTTAAGTGTGGTTTTCAATGGAGCTGGGTGGCGGTGGGGTAGTGTTACTTTTTATCTCGTTTTCCTTGAAAACGAGATAATAGTTTCTCTTTGTCGTCTATCTGCAGACTTCAAACTTTTTTGTTTACCGAGATAAATTAAAAATTCATTTTGCATTGGATAGGTATTGAAGAAATATTACAATATGCACTTTCCGAATATCTCTGAACCCATAATTATGCCCTCTAGCGGTGGAAAATTTCGAAAATTCCAAAATTTCAAACGAATATTGTAAACGATGTGTTTATGCTAGAAATCTGAAAATTTGGTGGTGGAATGTGTAGATCTCGAAGTTTCCACTGCCAATAATGAGTTGACCCCTTAGACTTAGAGGGGACGGGAAAACGCACCTTTTTAGTTTTCTGTTTTTAGATAGTTGTTTGTTTTTAGGAAAATAAATAAAAAATTCTTTTTGGGTTATATAGGAATTGATAAATATTATGATTGAATTTTTTTAAATCTACCGTAAATTATAATTGCGCCCTCTAACAGTTGAAAAATTTGCAAATTCGAAAATTTCCAATAGATATTGTAAAGGTTATATTTAAGAGAGAATTTTTTAATTTGGTGGTGGAATGTAACGCCATGATGTTTCCATTGGCAACAATGAATTCACGTCTTAGATCCAGTCTGGGAGGAGATAATTTTGTTTAACAGATAATTAACAGATTTTGTATTTAGAGATAAATAAGTAAATCTCTTTAAGGATTAGATAGGAATTGATAAAATATTGTGATTCGAACTTTCGCAATCTTTCGAGCACTATATTTGCGCCCTCTAACGGTGAAAAGATTGGAAATTCCAAAATTTCAAACGAATATTGCAACTAGATATTAATGACAGAAACATGAAATTTTGGTGGTGGAATGTGAACGTCATGAAGTTTCCATTGGAAACAATGAAAATGATAATTAGAAAACTCTTCCTTAATTTGATTGGTATTAATGAAATATTATCGTACGCATTTCAAAAATACTTAGTAGTTTTATTATGTATATCTTTACACATCTATGAAATGATGAAACTGTAGAGCTATTAACGATAGATCGTAGATCGTATAATCATATTCGATTTACCTGGTAATAATTTTACCCCTAACCATCTCTATCATAAAGATATGCCTATTTGGTATTTGGAATGGGTAAAAAACAAAATATCTAAGTAAACCACCCTTAGGTGGGAACCTAAAGGCAAACATAAGAAAAAAAAAATTATTAAATTTACAAATAATATGTATAGAACACAAATTTGAAAAATTAGTGGTAGTTTTTAAGAGATTTTCCCTTGACAGATGGAATCTAGTTTTCAGAGGGAGATTTGGGAAATGAAACTTTGTAGATTTAAAAATTAAAACACGAATTATTTTATGGTATAATTACTAATGAAATACTCTTTGCATTTTCCCCATCATCCGCTAGCTCAAATTAAAACTGTTATGGAATAAAACAGTAGGTAAATGAAAAACTTCTCTCTCTTTGGAAACGAAATTTTGATATGCGCCAGAGGCGATATTCGTCCTTCTAGTTATATTCTCGATCAGACCAGTTGGCCTTCTCCCAAAACCCAAAACATATGTTCTTATGTTCTTGCATTCACAAGATCTAGGTTATTAGAGAAGACATACGCTGAATAATCATTGAAGTCAGTGTAATTGTTCGAAACTTGCGACACATTGACGTAACAAGACCACTCCATGTTATGCCAATGGGGTGCTAACTTCTAAGTTCTATAATATCTAAAATCAGCGTTTGGTGAGAAAATGCGCGGAGGATAATTTAAAGGTCTGAGTACAATCGATTTAAATCTCGAATTTTAACAATATCCTCAGAGTATTTAAGCAGGTATTGAAGTTTAAAACTTTGAGAGCAACAATCTGCTTAAGGAATGTATTGATTTCCGCACCCATTTCTGAAGTTTTGAAAACAACTTCAGAAATTATTCGCACACACTTTTAAAATGCGTATTTTTACATGAACTGGTTTGAAATAGTATTTCCTATTTCAGTTTCAATTAACTTCCAGTGTCTAGCACTGCTGTTGCTATATGTTGAAACTTCCGTAACTCTTTAAATACTGAAGGAAATTGTTGAAAATGGCTATTTGAATAGAAATGATTTAGAACTTTAATTTACTTTGTCAAAATATCCCATAAAACGTTTATTTTAAAAGTTATAGGACTTCGAAATTAGAGTTCCCACTGAAAAAAATGCGCCATCATTTCTATTCAAATTCGAAAATAGAGTTCCGTGGGGTGGTCATTATTTCAATGATCACTCAGCGTATAGTTGTAGTAGAAAAAATATAAAAACAATCGAAAATTAAAAATAGAACGAAACTAGAAGAACACATATCGCCTCTGGCACATATGCGAATCTCGTTTCCAAAAGAGAATGAAGTTTTTCATTTACCTACTGTTTCATTCCTTAAATGTTTTAATTTGAACTACCGGATGATGAGAAAAATTCAAATAGCATTTCATTAGTAATTATACCATAAAAGAATTCGTCTTTTAATTCTGAAATCTAAAAAGTTGCATATCCCAAACCTCCCTCTGAAAAGTGAATTCCATCTGTCAGTGGAATATCTCTTAAAAGCAACCACCAATTTTTCAAATTTGCGTTCTATACATTTTATTTGTAAAATTCAATGAGAACTCTAGAGGTCAGTAAGGCCCACTCCTTAGGAGAAATTCCATTTTAATGATTGATCATCAGACCGGTGATTCTCTATGCTTCACCCATATGGGCGAATACCACACCCACCAATATTCGTAAGATTCAGGTAACAATATTTTGAGAACTGCGGTCGATGCCTCCTGGTTTGTCACTAACAGACAACTTCATAAAGACCTGGGCATCAACCATATATACACACATATAAAACGCACTTCAAAAAGATTTTTTGAGGCTCTAAGCAATAATCCCAATGAGATTATTTCTTCTCTGATTCTTTACGATCATTCTGTTTTGAACAAGTATAAGAGGCCTAAAACGGTAGCGTTCTCTGAGGAGACCTACCCGTTTTTGGTTTCTTATGCAACATTACTGCTATTTTTAGCTTTTCTTATGTTTGCCATTAGGGGGCCACCTAAGGGTGGCTTACTTATTTATTTTGTTTTTACTCATGCCAAATGGGCATATCTTTATGATGGAAATGGTTAGGGTTAAAATCAAATATGATTATACGATCTATCGATAATAGCTTTGCGGTTTCATCATTTCATAAATGTGTAAAGATATACATAATAAAACTACTAAGTGTTTTAAAAATGCGTATTATACTATTTCATTAGTACCAATCAAATGAAAAAAGAGTTTTCTAATTATCGTTTTCATTGTTTCCAGTGGAAACTTCACGACGTTCACATTCCACCTCCAAAATTTCATATTTCTGTCATTAATACCTCGTGCAATATTCGTTTGGAATTTTGGAATTTTCAATCTTTTTCACCGTTAGAGGGCGCAATTACAGTGTTCGAAAGATTACGAAAGTGCGAATCCTAATATTTATCAATTGCTATCTAACCCAAAAAGAATTTTTCCTTTATTTCTAAAAACAAACAATTATCTTCTAAAACAAAAAAGGTGGGTTATTCCACCTCCTCTGGGTCTAAGGGATCAACTAATTTCTGGCAATGGAAACTTCGTGAACTTCACATTCCACCACCAAAATTTAAAATTTCTAGCGTAAACACATCGTTTTGCAATATCCATTTGAAATTTTGGAATTTTCGTCTTTTTCAACTCCTAGAGGGCAAAATTATAGCTTTAGAGAGATTCAGAAAGTGCATATCGTAATATTTATCAATACCTATCCAGTATAAAGAAAGCGTTTAATTTATCTCTGTAAATAAAAAAATTAATGTGTATAGACGGACCGACAGACAGACGAGAAAGCAAAATTGTTATCTCGTTTTCAAAGAAAACGAGATAAAATAATAACAACTACACCACCCGCACCCAGCCCTATATTGAAAACCGGACTAAATTCTTTCGCACTGGATAGATACAAATCTCGACACTTTTCCTAAAATAACTTTGATTCCGTTTCGAAAAAAAAAATCTATTTCGAATAAATTTCCGTTTCAAACATGTTTCCCTCCAACAAATTTGCCGTTTCGAACAAGTTTACCTCCAACAAATTTGCCGTTTCGAACAAATGTTGTGGAACAAATTTCCGGCGAACAAATGTTGTGAAACGAATTTCCGGATACTATTAAAATGAGGTATTACCATATACGGAAAAATGAAGTTAAAAAAGTGTGAAAAATGTAACTGATTGCTTACTTTGCCATCTGTGCTGCCAAAGTTCACCGTTATCGTCTAAAAACATTGACTATACAGATAAAACATTTCAGAAAACAGTTACCTGCAAAATGATATTTAACGCGAAGTTCGCATAGTGCAATCTGATGTTCAGATGTGGAGGAAGATGAACAATAAAATGCATCTCTTCGCAAATTTTATTTTGTTGCTCGTTTCATGGGAAATTTCCACCGTTCAAGGTACTTGTACTTACACTGTTTTCTTCCGATAGTCCGTGTTTCGTAAATGCAAACTTTATGTAAATAGTGATTTAATCCCTTTATTGATTTGTGCTGAAGATGACTTACGCCATGGCCCAAAACCGTTTCGATTGCAACGCTTTTTGACTCACAATCTAGTATGTTGTACTGAATATTTCAGCAGCTATCTCCCAGGAATTGGTGAAGATAATAGCCGATCAAATGAACTGTTGTGAAACTAATGAACGCAATAGTTGTTTTGAACAATAATGTTAATACAACCAAAAGTCAGGGACTTCCCTGCAAGTAGAAGCATTCTAATAGGTCGCTTTGGAAGGCAAAATTTTAAGGTGTCAAGTTACTAATTGGAAGCGTTTGCATTTATTTCAACTCAAAATAAAAGTACAATGAATGTAAAGTACTATTATCTCTATATATCTTTAGGAGCATAGCAATTTTGCTGTAATTTTATTTCAAATCGGATTGGGTTGGGCTGTTTTACCTCTGAACGGCATTTTTTGCACACCATGGGCTAAATGGCCAGGTCACAAGGAGCCCGAAGGCTCAGAGAAGGTTGGAGGAGGGGAACCCACTGGAACGCTGTTGGGAAACAGATGGTAGCCTCCTTTCAAGGCCATCCAGCGTGTTATTTAACGTTCACGGGATATGGACACGGGACCAAGGCTTAACGTCCCATCAGACGGATGGTGGCCTTTGCAATCCCATCGGTGTCCCCTACTGACCGTGGGCAGGGCGGGGAGTTTAGCGGAGATAAATCTCAACACTGACCCAACTGGAACTCGAACCTGGAAACTGCAGATTACGAGACTGGCGCGCTACCAACTGATCCACCCCGCCCCCAACTCAGTTTTGCCAATGCGTGGGACTCGAACCCGCATCTCTCCAGATTCATTCAAATCGGGAGAAAGAAGTTATACTTCACACAAAGCAATAACAAATGATAAGATCATCAAAGATAAAAATGATACGACCACTTGAGAAAGCAAAAAATGAAATCAGTTGTAACGTAAACAAAAAGCCAATTCATTCGAGGTGGCAAAACAGATTTTTGGGGGAGCCAAACTTTAAAGTTATTTGTAGCGCCAAAATATAAGACGGCAATGTATTACTTCACGGAAGGCATCCAACTTTTTTCTAGCAGATGCCCAGTTTGTCTACTTTCCTTTCCCAGATCGTAACCTTTGAGATCATTGTAACCTTGCTCTTAAGCTAAATTTGGGCAACAAAAAAAATCGTCATTCAGAAGAAAAACAACTCAACTAAACCCTTCCGAAAGCACACCTTTGTAAGCAACTGCTGAATTAATTTCAGTTGATATCTTAAATTTAGAGATTTAATTAGGCAATATAATAATTCAGACATTTAAACTCTAAAATTCCCAAAAAATATATAGGTTTTCAAAAAATCTAAGAATAACACAGAAATATTCAAAATTTGGGCTTAATTAGCTTCTTTTGAAAAGCTCAATTATTTTCTTGAAGTGATCAAAGTGTTATGCACTCTTGATAAAAGCTAAGGACCTCTAGCAATAAATAGATGATAAATGTGAATAAATTTTGTATCAGTTATGTACCTTGAGATACCACGTTTTTAAATACGTCTAACTAGTAGCGTGTTGCGTCTCCTTTGGCTTTCAGAACAGCCTGAATTTGTCAAGGCAGCACTTATAAAGAAGCTGATGCATTATGCAGAAATGTTGTACCATGCTGAAATCGAGCAATTGTTTCAAATTGGACGGCGGCACAATCTCGCTGCAAATATAGCCCTTACCACATCCTCGAAAGATGCTCTATAGGGTTTAGATCTGGGGACTGTGAAGGTCAATAAAGCAAGGATGTTTCTGGAATCATTCGGTGACTGTCGTTTCCTAATTTATTTCATTATTGTATTTATTATTATATATATGTGTTATGTGTATTTTCTGAAATATCTGAAATGGGAATGTTACTCATTAGTTGTCATTCAGGGTTAAGTTGGCAGTTCTCCATATGATTGGGAACCGAGCAGAAACAAATGGTTTTTATTACACTTTCGTCCTATTCAGAGGGCTAGAGTGTAGGTCAGCGAGAGAAGAGACAGAGATATGTGAACAGTAAGGAGCAGACTGAGTGTTGTTGATAATCAGAGAGGGCGTTTGTGATAGCGCATCGAAGTGACATAGCTCATTCTTGGAAACCCTAAAGGAGAAGGATTCAGTTCTGTGGGAACCAGGGTATGGTTCTGTGTGAACCAGAGTTCCGTTGTGTGTGAACAAGGTGGTGTAGGAAAGGATTAATATACCTCTCACCGAGTGTGAGGTCGATAAAGAGATTTATGTAAAGTACAGATTTCCACTTCAACAAATGAATGCCTGCAATAGCAAAGCAGCATTCAGGTAAAAATTAAGCTGATTGGAGAAAGTCTACAAGAGCAAGAACATCTAAAGTCAGTCTGAGAAATCTGATTGCAGCTGAGGCACACAGAATTGAACACATTCCCATATGTACATTTATTTGTGAATGTAAATAAACAGTGTCGTCCTCTACTATGGACATTCATTTATTTAGTCTTCCTACAGGATATTTGGAATCAATAAGCGTGAAGCCACCTTAGTATGGACGTAAAAAATTCAGAGGCGCGAATCTGTGGTTTTATCTAGGATAACAGGTGTATAGTAGTGGACTAATTAATTGTCATCGATAGAGTGAATCGGAAGAATTTACGTCAGTCGTCCCTTTCACGTCCACGACATCTGCCGCAGTCGAAGCATCATTGCTGTTGTGAGCCTAAGTAAATTTCAAGTGATTGAACTATGGCTAAAAGAAAGTGTAAGAAATTTAAAAAATTTCTAGTGATTCTCAGAGCTGAGAAAAAGAAGCTGCAAGGAGACTGGACCACAGTGAGTTAATGTTCCACAAGTTCTTCAATCGTCGAGATTTTCGCTGCCTTCACATTGTTGCCGGAACTTGCCATGTGCCAAGTTGTCACTGTAGAAGAGGCTCCTCGTTTTGGAAGGAGATTCCACTTCCAGCACACAACGGAGCAGAAATCATATCTTTGCGGGAGTGAAAAGTCTAGTTTTTCTGCCTTCTTCATTTTTGTACGCGGTTTGAGTTGCAAATGATTTTTAAGAGTCATGACAAAATAAGAGGTGGAATTGAGCAGGACAAGAGCGTTGATTTAACCAAGACACATTGAGGCTGGGGAAAGTGGGGAAGCTGGCGAAATTGACGGGACTGACAGCGATTTTTTGGTAGAACAAGATGGTAGCGGATGTGTTTCCAATCGGGTCGAAATAAGTGATTCAGGTCCGATATCGGTCTGAGATAGGGAATATGAGATGAGGAAATGGCGAAGAGAGAAAGGGGAAAAGATAGGGAAGGAATAATATTGGAAAGGGAAGAAAGAAGAAAGAAAGAAAAAAGAGATAGGGAAGAAAAAATATATTAGATATTGAAGAAGGAAGATTAGGTGTAGGAAGAACAAATAAAAGTAGCCGAAGAAATCAAAGTTCTGTCGATTCGGGAGATCTAATATTAAAAGGCTCCAAACAATTCTAAACCCTAATAATTATCCCTTACTGAAGAAACCGGAGGAATTACCAGCTTGTTTCGAGAAAATAGAAAAATTATTCAAACTGTAAGACAAAACGGATGATTTGCAAGTAGTGTTAGTACACCCATTGCTGAGAAGAGGGCGCGAAACATTTTTACTCTGTTGAGTGAAGAGGAAATCCAGGATTAGGAAACAATTAAATCTACCGTATTAAAAGTTACCCAGTTGACTGCCTTGGAGTACTAAACGAAATTTGATAGTATATTTAAGTTATCTACCGAAACCTGGACTCAGTTTTCATATCGGATAAAAAGTCACTTTTATTATCTGAAGAGTCAGAAAGTAGATAATTTCCAACAGCTGAAAGTTTTAATGTTAGCTGACAAGATTAAAGATCTATTGCCAGCAGATGAGAAAAGTCACATAAAGTTGCAGGAGAATGGGCCTTAAGAATTGCCATGAAATTGCCGAAATTGCAGAGAATTTTCTGCAGGTATAGAGAACATGCGAGATTAATTCTCGTGAGAAATTTGAATCGAAAATAGAGAAAACAGATTTGGCCAGTCAGCTAAAAAATTAAATTTTAATCGAAGGAATTTGGGACAGAATTCAGACACGCAGAAAACAATTCGCGGAAAATAAAATGCTATATCCCCCTTGGTTTCCCCTACATCTCGGCCTGGTAGTAGTCATTGCCTATGAATTGATTTCCGTGTTGATGTATTTGTTTAAAACGTGCTGGGCCTAAGATTCATAATTTTGTTATTGCATGATACTGGAAATCAAGCAAGAGATTTGAAAAATTGATTCAGATATATAGAAATGTTTTGTTTCACATTGCTTTTTCTGAACACAATATACAGATTTGTTTACTAATGTGCTTTTTTCTTCAATTTTATTTCTTGTACTACGTTTTTGGCAAAAAAGTTGCATTAAACAAGCTTTTCATTTTTTGAAACCAGCGAAATATTAGATTCTTACATTGGTTTCAATAAAAGTATAACCCAAAATCCCAGGTCTTTTCGTCTTGATGAATTTGGCGGTCCTAAGGATGATTTTGGCCCGTCCAATAAAGAAAATGAAGCCGGTACTTTCTTACACAAAGTACGGAGATAATCTAAAAGCTATATTAGGCTTGTTATGGTTTTTCATATAACCACTTATACAGAGACATATGCTGGTCTTAGTAGTCAGGTACGATAACAACTAGACCAGGTAGATTTGTGGGCATAAGATACTCCTACTCTGTAAAGTCGATGGATAGAAGCAAATACTCCGTACGGCCAATGATACTTACTTTCATATATTTGTCAGCCAATCAGGCATGAGGTGGTCAACCATTTTCTTTTTGCGCTATTAAATTATCTCCTATTTCATTGACGTAAATTGGAGCACAGGGATTCAGGGCCTCCTCCGTATGCATAAGTGAAGTCATGGATATCGAAGCGATTATACTTGCTAAATTACTACTACTCATAGACAACATTCATACAAATATTTGCCCCAAACCTATTTTATCTCCGCAAAATTCCCCGCCCTGCTCACTGTCAGTAGGGGACACTGATGGGCTTGGAAAGGCTGTCGTCCGACGGATGGGACGTTAAGCCGTGGTTCCTGTGTGGGAGAGTCATACACTCTGCACGTTAAAGAACACACTGGATGGCCTTGATGAGAGGATACCATCTGTCTACCAACAGCTGTTTCAGTGGGTCCTCTCACTCAACCTTCTCTGAGCTTTCGGGGTCCATGTGACCTTGCCATTTAGCCCATGGTGTGCAAAAAAGTGCCGCTCAGAGGTAAAACCGAACCAACCGAACTGAAGGGCTTGGAAAGTCACCATCAGTCAGATGGGATATTATTAAGCAGTAGCCCAGTATGCAAGAGAGCCATACCTTGTGCACGTTAAAGAATACTGTGCATGACCTTGACGGAAGGATTCCATCTGTCTCCTAATAACATTCCAGTGGAATTCAGTTGAAAAATCATTGAGAACGTTGAGAACAATGATTTTTACCGTATACCCCAGAGGGAATGGGAAAATGTAATTTTTTTGTTTTAAGTTTTGTTTGACTGTTCTTTTTAGAGATAAATTTTAAATTTCCTTTAAGTTGGATAGGTATTGATAAATATTGCGAATCACACTTTTAGAATCTCTCAAAATCTTTAATTGTGTCCTCTGACGGTAGAAAATTTTGTAAATTTCGAACGAATGTTGCAAACGATCTAGTTGGTGGGAGGGAATTTTATATTTTAATGATGAAGTATGATGATCAAGGGGTTTGCATTGGAAGCAACAATTTTTCCTTTCACCCCCAGGCTATTTGGGAAAACGTAACTTTTTGTTTTGAGAGATTGAAGAAAAATTATTTTTGAGTTGAATAGGCACTAATGAAATAAGATGATTCATAGTTTTCAAATCTTCAAAATGGCCTTAATTTACCATCGTTAGAGAGCGCTAATGTAGAAAAATCTGAAACTTGAAGAAACATTGCAAATGACATATTTAGGCTAGGAATTAGAACTTTCGGTGATACAATTATTGATGAGCAACTAAATAACAGATGATGCATAATTAAATTACAATGGATTAAAATTCGATAGGTTTCTCATTATTTCATAAATTTCAATTAAAGTTTTTTAAATAAATTTGAATTGAACCGAATTTTTAAATTTTGAATAACATTTCAATATAGTAAGAATAAATAATAAATTTTATTTTATACACACTGGATGATTCGCCCTTTAACGCTAGAGGATAAAATAATCTATATTTTTAATTTTAAGGGATAAATATAATATGTTTTTGTTTCGTTTTAAAGGGCTATATAATATAATTAGAATGTAAATAGTACTATATTATTTATTATAGAGTATTATTTACATTTTACAATTACCCATTAGTATGAATTATCAGTGTTAAAGCGGACAATATTCGAAAAATAGAAAACTTCATTTTCTTTGAAAACTAGCATCCGCATTCGCCAAAGGCAATATGTTATCCTAGTTCTTTTCTACAGCTGATCTGACGTGGTTCGATTGACTGAAAACATTATCGTTTTCACATGGATGAATTAAAGGAATTGTCGATCTTGTGTTCTCTGCTCAGCAACTCACGTGACTATCTATTGATTTTTGAAATAGATTTTTTCCATTGTTTACAGAGGGTGGGTTTACATAGTCTTTAATCTTCATCATATTTCAATTCTCATCTTTAGGTTATCAAACTAAAAGACAAAGGTAAATGTTGATGTTTTGGTAGATATTATGTTACGCACCTAATTGCCTAAATCTTCAAATTGTCATAAATATAGAGAGACCAATGCAATATTGTTCTTTAATATATCTGTTGTGATAAACAACTGGTACATTTGCCCTTACAGACCAATTCTAATAAGTTGTTGTTTGACATCAGTGGCGAACACAAGGCGAGGAGAGCTGTTAAGGGGTTATAGCCCTCATCCCTTTTCATGGCTTGAGTAACATATAGCTCCCAAGCAGTGGCGCACTCAGGACTTAGCCTTGGGGGAGGGAGACGAGAGGACAGATGGCCAGGCTCGGGCAAATGAAGTGGCGCTCGGTTCGCCCGAGCACTACTTCATTCGCCTTGTGTTCACAGCGGCCGTGATTCCCGACAGCTATAGGGTATTCCCACTTTATGTGACCGCTAATTCATAAGTAGTACACAAATAGGAGACACGGCACAACATAAATATAAAAAATGAATTTTAATTAGGAAAAGATTTTTGGAAAATTTTCTAGTGTTTTTTCTTTTCTTTTTCTTTGGGGGGTGCCAGTGCCCCTTGGGCCCCCCTCTGGGTGCATCACTGCTCCCAAGGCAGTCCCAGAAAACCAGATATTCAACATGTCAACCACCTCATTAGATTGAAGCATATCAACTTCCTCATTCTACTGAAGCTTATGAATCATCTCTTTAGATTGCAACGAATCAACCACTTCATTAAATTGAAGGATATACGCCACTTCATTATATTGAAGCATATCAACCGCCTCATTAGATTGAAGCATAACAATCACTAATTAGATTGAAGTATGTCAGTCACCTCATTCAAATTAGATTTAAGTGTATCAACTTCCTCATTAAATTCAAGTCTGTCAACCACCTCATTCAAATTAGATTTTAGTGTATCAACTTCCTAATTAAATTGAAGTATGTCAAACATTTCATTCAAAATTAGATTGAAACATATCAAACGGTCCCTCACATCATAACTTTCTGTGTGTGCCACAGTTTGATATTGTCTACAGGCCTCACTAAAGTTATCGTAGAGAGCTAATTTCTTAAAGAAAAAAAAAACAGCATAATAGTCGTGGTCTTAGCATAAAAAAAGTGATGAGTTTTAAAAAATATACAAAATTAGTTTTCAAACTATGGTAATGATTATAACATACAAATTCTCTTACTTGTAAAGCAACGCTCTTAAAGATGGCTATTAAAATTGGGTACAATTAGCATTCAATTTAACGAAAACAAAGGTAAAGGTTTTTCTAAGGGTATGTGAGTCAGTAGAACATAAAAAATAAAGCTGAAGAAACGAATAAATATAAATTCCAGGATATCAATATAAGATAAATAAAATAAACACATCGGAACTGATATAAACAAAGACGTAGAGAAATTGATACTCGGGATGCAGCAGATGTAGCTCAGGACAGACCTGCTTGGAGAACTAAATTGCACGATCTGGTTGAACCTCCGTAGCCCATGGCTGCTTGAGGATGATGATGATGATGATGACCAAACTATACTCGAAACTGGAAAATCGGGCTGGTACAATTTCCACAATCTGAGCGAAGAATAAAGATTTAAGTTGGAACTAATTAAGTACCAGTCGCCAAGAGGCTAGAGCGCTGGGCTACTGATAAAGGGATGCAGATTCGAATGTCTGATAAGGCATGGATAGTTTCTGTCTTGTGTAGTCTTTCTGCTGAGGGCTGGCCTTCTTCACGTCTTCTAAATTGCATATTATACTGACAGGCACCTGCCAAACCTAAGCGCCATATAGGATTTTAATCTCCTGATTATTTAATCTGTTGTCAGATATGCGCATAAATAGCAATAATGTATATACTCTTCTGGAATATTTATATGCGCTTGTTTGACATTGAAGTAAAAGTCAAAATTTAATTAAATGCCAAGATTTACATTTTCCGATTCATCCATTAGAAAGTAATAAAATCGTAAAACATTAAATTTCATTCTCTTTGAAAACGAGCATTCTATATTCGCTAGAGGCAATATGTTGTTTATCTAATTTTCAACACTGTTAACACATTTATCCCTATATTACATGCATTTATGTTCCATTAATTTCTGAGATTTTTGCTTCATTTGCACAGAGCTCTGCGAAACTGTCATATTCATCACACAATATCAATTGCTAGGATTCTTCGCTGAGCTGACTTTTCATATTAGCGATGTTTGCCCAGAGAAGTGCCGAGTAAACAGGGAAGACAGCTTCCGTCAATCAGTTTCAGAGACGTAATTACAGGACGTATCAGTTTGGCTGAAAACTGATTGCTCTGTCTATCTTATCGATCACCGTGTCAAGTGCCACATCGAAATCATCTTTGTTAGTTAGAGAGTACATAGAGAGCACAATGGGTTCGTCGTGAAGACAGTTGAGAAGAGTTGGCTATGATTAAAGTTGGTAATTAGATTGTCCGGGCCATATTCAGTCAGTTTCGAGACACTGACTTCAACTTGTATGTATTAAACGTGCGAGACATCATGTTTGATTAGAACTGTTTAAACTGTCGACAACTACACAGTAATGGACAACTAACAGGGAAAGTGTAATCATGGTAAATATTAATCAAAATGACTATGATGGATTTGCCTAAATGGGTGGAAAATTGTCATTTAATCTCTCTGGGAATTAGAAAAAATAAAATTCAAAATATAAAATAGATTGCCAAAAGTAACGGTTTAGTTTGTTTTACTTCTGAATGACAATTATTTGCGCACAATGAGCTAAATGGCCAGGTCACAAAGACCGCGAGGTATCAGCGTAGGTTGGGGAAAGAGGCCAACTAGACAGCTCTAAGGAGATAAAAGAGGAGTCACCCGTCAAGGTCATACAGCGTGTTTTTTAACGTTCACAGGGTGTGGCTCTCCTGAATACGGTGCCACGGCTTAACGTCCCTTCCGAAGGACAACGGCGTTTCCAAATTCATTGGCGTTTCCTTTCTCACCGAAATCAGAATGAAGATCAGCAGGGAAAATTCTCAACGCAGGTACAGTTGAGATTTGAACCTGGAAATGTCAAATTACGAAGAACCTCCTATCTAATCAGATATCATCATTATCAGAACCTCTATCTAAGAGGATCTGGCTCTCCCGACTGAGCACCTCCCCCGCTTTCCTACTCAAAAGTAATATAAAACTCTCATTTTATATAAATGGAAATTTGCATTCAATGCTTTCTCGCTTCGAAAATATTTTTTTACGTAAAAATAAACCAATATCAGTAGAATCTCGTTTTTCAATAATTTTCAAAATGCAGAAATATTTAAAGGTTACGGAAGTTGAAACATTTAACAGAAGTGTTTTAACCGTAATAATTCATCTCAAAAATTAAAGCACGAGCAACAGCTGTTGCTACAAATCGTTTATTGGAAGGTTCTTTAAATGTTTTATTTATGTCTTGAATAAAATATATAGGAAAAGCGTTAACGACGTCTGCTGGTAAATATTTCGGCTATCTGATAAATGAAGTGTTTTAACCAGGGGTTCTCAAATATTTTTACATCACACTTCCTTTTTGATTTGTGAGGAACTCCCACGTCTTTTCATCTCTCATTTAACATCAGCCAACCTCTTTAACAACGATTTGAATTCATAATTAAAATCAAACATAAAATGTTTCACGCCCTCGTCACCCCCCTTTAGAATGTCTTCACGCCTTTTCTGGCAAGGGGGCGCCACATAATTTGGGAACCTTTAATTTAAACAAATATTGTTGAAAATGGGATTTTTGAAAGAATTTAATCACATTCATAATATCTTCCATTCATATTTTCTTCCTTCGATGAGAAAAGGGACAACTATGGATTGGGTTGGATGTTTTGCCTCTGAGCGGCATTTTTTTGCACACAATGGGCTAAAGAGCCAGTCCACCATCCTCAGGGAATGTTGGTGTGAGGGAACCCACTGGAGAACGCTAAGGAGACAGATGGTAACTTCCCATCAAGGCCATCCAGCGTGTTCTTTAATGTGCACAAGTTATGGCTCTCCCTCATATGGGGCTATGGCTTTACATCCCATCCAATGGACGACGACCTTTCCAAGTCCATCGGTGTCCCCTACTGACTGAGGGCAGGGCGGGTAGTTTTGTGGAGATATATCTCAAAGCTTGTCCTGCTTTGCTCGAACCTGGGAACTGCAGATTACGAGCCTGCACACTACTGACTGAGCCATCCTCACCATTCTATGGGCTTGGAAAGGCCACCATCTCTTGGATAGGACATTAATCCGTGGCCCTGTATGGAGGAGAGCCAAATCCCTGCTCGTTGATGAACATACTGAATAGCCTGGAAGGGAAGTTAATATCCTTATACTGTTATCCGAAGGGTCTTTGTGATCTCACCAATTAGCCCATTGTGCGCATAAAAAGCCTATCAGAGATAAAACAACTCAACACAACAATATTTAGAAACTATTAGTGAAAATGCACAGATAAATGGAAATAGTTACCTTTAGATAAAGTCAAAAATATACACTGAAAGCACAATTTATTATATATGTTACCGCTAAAGCTCGAAAGCCGTTAATGTGCACATTACCTAGCTAATCTGCAGATTAACCGATTTGCTCCGTTAACGTGCGGAATCAAGAGTTTTCCGCATTTTACCTAGATAATGTACACATTAACGGCTTCCGTATCGTTAAAGTTCAAAAGTTTGTTTCTCTCATTTCCTTTCCCTACTCCTTCCCCCCTCTCCCTCCACTTTTAGTTTCGTTTCGCCAGTGTCTTGTCGTCGCCGGTTGTTTTTATTTCTCATAATTTGCGTCGGCTGCTAGTGCGTAGCATAGCTAATTCTGTTTTGAAATTCGTTTCTGCCTGTTAGCGCGTGAATTTGTTTCGTGATTTTTTTAAAGCAGATAAATTTAGCTCCTATTATGCAAGCAAGCACCAAGGACCCTTTCTACTGTCCAAATTATAGTCACGTGACCAAAAGATTCATACTTAAGAGATTCACCACTTGACGGATTCGTTCTCACTTGGCCTCCGCTCATCCGGGGCGTTTCATGGTAATTCGGAACACTGAGTCACGTGACCCGAAGATTGAGACTCAAGAGATTTATCACTTGACAGATTCGTTCTCACTTGGCCTTCGCTCATTTGGGGCGTTTTTTATAATGCGGCAGGCGGTGTACTGTAGAGCTAGATACGTTATCTGAATAATAGGATAGTTAAAAAACGAAAAAGGACAATGTACCGGCTATTACCAATTCCGATAATAGCCGATACGCCATATTTTATTTTCACTTTAACGAGTGCCTAGTAGGTAATGTGCAGATTATCCAGGTAATATGCAGATTACCTAGGTAATTTGAGAAATGAAATAATTTTCGGCACATTAACGGATCACCCTAGTTAATCTGCACAATACCTAGATAATCTGTAGAATAACTGATTTCTGCACTTTAGCGGTAACATATACACCTCACCCATCCACAAACCTGCCCTACTGGACCACAATAATTCTACCAGCAGAAACCCTTTACGATTAGAAATAGATCAGATACCTATCTGCTGTATGGTGTACCTCGACTGTGTTGATGGGTAAACACGGCGATCGGAGTGAGTTCAATTTGAGCAGATAGTCAGTGCACAGAAGATGGGGTGCTCTATATCATGACTGCAAAATGTCTGAGATTTTCACGTGCAACGATCGCATGTGTGTATCAGGATTATATCAAAACCATCCAAATCTGCATTCACTGGGGAAAATGTGGCCGTATCTAAGCCACTGATGTTCGAGGTGAGCATCACTCTTCCCTTATTGTGATGTTGGAATGGAAGACCACAGTGCAGATGAGAACTTCGACATTAAACGATGGAGCGACTACGAAGGTATGTGCAAAGACCATTCGATGTACGATGATAGGATTAGGCTATGACAGCTGATGTCCACATCGAGTGCCCTTGTTAACAGTATGTCACTGGGCTATGAGGCTGAAATGGGCTATGAGGCTGAAGTGGGCAAAGAAACATCTCCAATGTACTGTGGAAGACTTGAAATCAATAGCTTAGTCCAACGAATCAAGGCTCCAACTACAATGTGTGGCACATACCACATGAGCAATCTCTCATCAGCGTGTGTAGTGAAGCCATAGACTTCAACTGTCAAGTCGAGGTATTACAGGCTGGTGGAGGTAGTGTAATGTTCTGAAATGTGTTTATGTGGGCCACCTTGGGGCTCCTTTTCCCTGTTGAGACCACCATTACTGCACAAGGCTAAGTTGATGTACTCGCCGAACATCTACACCCGTTAATGTCTATCCATTTCCCATAGCACGATGTCTTCTTTCAAAAAGACGCCATCCTGTCTCACCACTCCTGTTCGGTGAAGGACTGGTTGGAATGCTTTATTGGTTGAAACATTCCAGTGAGTTTTCGACCCTCGAATGGCCCTCTCATTCTCCTTATTTGAACCCTATTGAACACCTGTGAGGCTAAGTGGATCGATGCATTAAAGCACAAAAGCTACCATTGGCTACCCTCGGCCCTTTACGGACGGCTGTCCTGGAATCATGGGCAGCAATACTACCCGAAGTTTTTCAACAACTGATAGAGTCCATGCCACGACGTGTTGTTGATGTTGTGAGGGAGAAAGATAGACCTACACGATAATAGGCGGGTGCGTATAAATACCTCGAAAAAATATCACAAGTTTAAGACTGATTCTTATGAGCAAATCAGATTAACCCAATTATTTATATATATATTTCGTATATAATGTAAGTAAAGAATGTTCCAATTGCAGTTGCAAGCGTCGTAAAAGCCGATAATTCTTTTGCACTATTATGGCGCCTTTTTCTCCTAAATATTAGTCTACAATAAAAAAGAAATTTAAAATTCCCAAAATTGCCTTCGGTGAAATGTACCTCAAGTTAACAAAAGAAACATATGACTAAATGTCTGGTTCATATTTCTGTATCTTGTCCATTTTATTTTTCGACATTTTTTTCATTTTTCTGCTTCTTGCTTATTTAGCTGCATTTTTTAAATATTTCTCCATTTTTTTCACTTCTTATTTTTCTCGTACCTGTTTATTTATCTATTTTTTTAATATTTTGTTAATTTTTCTACTTCTTGTTTATTTAACTGCATTTTTTTCTGCATTTGTTCATTTTTCTGCATTTTGTTCATTTGTCCGCAACTAGTTCATTTTCTGCTCCTTGTTTATTTTTCTGCTTCTTGCTTATTTTTCTGCATCTTTTTAATATTTCTGCATTTTGTTCAGTTTTCTACTGTTTGTTTATTTTTCTGTTTCTGTTTATTTATCTGCATTTTTCAAAAATATTTGCATTTAGTTTATTTTTCTACTTCTAGTTTATTTAGCTGCATTTTTTTTTATTTTTCTGCATTTGATCATTTTTCTGCATCTTGTTTATTTTCCTACTACTTGATTTTTGCGCATCTTGTTCATTGTTCTACCTCTTGTTCTTATTCTGCACTTTGTTCATTTTTTTCTATCTTGTTCATTATTCTGCACTTTGTTCATTTTTTTCTATCGTGTTCATTTTGACATTCTAAGTTTAAACATTATATTTTGATTCCCTTTACTTTTGTCGAACTATGGGCATATCGAGATTTGGGGAGAGAGCAATATTTAAATGGCCAGATCACAAAGATCTGATGTGGAATTCATCGAATATACTGTATATAGACGATTGTGAATAATTGTCTAACTGACAGGAGATCACGCTAATTCTGACTATGTTGCATAATGGTACAGCTGTGAAAATTTGCACCTAGGAGTAATCTGAGTCGTAAATCTTAGGGAAAATCAGAAATTTAACCTGCGACTTGTCCAAGGTCAAATAGAGGTCACGCAGAGATCAAACTGTGATCTACGAGGTTTAGAAGTGTGAAAATTGTCATTTGGGGGGGTGTTGGAAAGGTTACGAAATTTTTGGATCCAGAGGGTCTTTGGAGATCATAGGTTAAATTAAGATCTACGAAGGTTAAATTAAGAGCTAAAAATTGGCTCATGGGGATATTTCGTGTCATAGATCTCAGAAATATTGAGAAACTATGGATCCGCTGGTTCCTTCCAGGTCAAAGGTCAAACATACATTTATCCGTGTTAAAGGGCTAAATATTTGTGCTTAGGGTTATTTTGAGTCGTAGATCTCAGAAATTATGTCAAATTTGGGATGCAGTGAATCCTTCGATGTCAGAGGTCAAAAATTAATATACTGGTGTCAGAAAGCTGAAAATTGGTGAATTGGCTATTACCAGCTAGAGAACTCAGAATTAAGAATTTTTGATTCGGTGTCGTGTTCAAGGTCAAATAGGGTTCGGAGTGACTGACTAGGAATCAAGATGTACTGAATACTGAAGGTACTGATTGATTTCTAGTTAAAGATATTATCTATAAAGATATTATAGTAACAAATATGATCTCCTATCAGGTTCTCCTTTAACATTTAAAGAGTACGGCAATCCAGCTCGTGTCACCATCGTCTTCCTATCATCATTGCTATCGCTTTCCTGCTTGTGCAGCCATCGTTTACTTTTATTGGAAACGTTGCATTGTCATGTGAATGAAGGAAAAAAATAATTCACTATTATATATTATTGAAAATAAGCTTTTTATTGAAAAATGTCACTGGAAGAAATTATGAATGTGATTAAATTCTTTCAAAAACCCATTTTCAACAATATTCGTTTAAATTAAGTATTCCCAAATTATGTGGCGCCCCCTACCCAGAAAAGGCGTGAAGACATTCTAAAGGGGGTGACGAGGGCGTGAAACATTTTATGTTTGATTTTAATTATGAATTCAAATCGTTGTTAAAGAGGTTGGCTGATGTTAAATGAGAGGTGAAAAGACGTGGGAGTTCCTCACAAATCAAAAAGGGAGTGTGATGTAAAAATGTTTGAGAACCCCTGGTTAAAACACTTCATTTATCAGATAACCGAAATATTTACCAGCAGACGTCGTTAACGCTTTTCCTATATATTTTATTTAAGACATAAATAAAACATTAAAGAACCTTCCAATAAACGATTTGTAGCAACAGCTGCTACTCGTGCTTTAATTTTTGAGATGAATTATTACTTTTAAAACTCTACTGTTAAATGTTTCAACTTCAGTAACTTTTAAATATTTCTGCATTTTGAAAATTATTGAAAAACGAGATTCTACTGATATTGGTTTATTTTTACGTAAAAAAATATTTTCGAAACGAGAAAGCATTGAATGCAAATTTCCATTTATATAAAATGAGAGTTTTATATTACTTTTGAGTAGGAAAGGGGGGGAGGTACTCAGTCGGGAGAGCCAGATCCTCTTAGATAGAGGTTCTGATAATGATGATATCTGATTAGATAGGAGGTTCTTCGTAATTTGACGTTCCCAGGTTCAAATCTCAACTGTGCCTGCGTTGAGAATTTTCCCTGCTGATCTTCATTCTGATTTCGGTGAGAAAGGAAACGCCAATGAATTTGGAAACGCCGTTGTCCTTCGGAAGGGACGTTAAGCCGTGGCACCGTATTCAGGAGGGCCATACCCTGTGAACGTTAAAAAACACGCCGGATGACCTTGACGAGTGACTCCTCTTTTATCTCCTTAGAGCTGTCTAGTTGGCCTCTTTCCCCAACCTACGCTGATACCTCGCGGTTTTTGTGACCTGGCCATTTAGCTCATTGTGCGCAAATAATTGTCATTCAGAAGTAAAACAAACTAAACCGTTACTTTTGGCAATCTATTTTATATTTTGAATTTTATTTTTTCTAATTCCCAGAGAGATTAAATGACAATTTTCCACCCATTTAGGCAAATCCATCACAGTCATTTTGAATAATATTTACCATGATTACACTTTCCCTGTTAGTTGTCCATTACTGTGTAGTTGTCGACGGTACCCCGTCAAAATAGCCCAAGACTAAATAGCCCCGAAAAAAAAGCCCCGACAAAATAGCCTATTCTAAAATAGCCCAAGACTAAATAGCCCCGACAAAATAGCCTATTCTAAAATAGCCCAAGACTAAAGAGCCCCGAAGAAATAGCTTAGCCTATTTAAAATCCAAAGTAAAAATCCAACTTGCGCGTCGGAAAACGCGCGTAAATATGTCTTCCTATACTTTGGTAAAATGAAGGTAACTTTGCAACAAGTTGCGTTGAGTGCATCTATAATTAGAAATATTATAGTAACAAATGAGTCACGTGACAGGCACATGGCTCACCGGTAGGCGGAGCCATGTGATTTAGTTTTAGTATTAAAACCAATGCTTCTAGTTTAGCTTCTAGTTTTAGTTTTTTGTTCGCACGTGTGTCTTGCGGGAGTCGTTGCAAGAGATCTCTAACGGAAATAAGTAAGTTATTTTAATATCTATTTTACCGGATGCGTTTATTTATTGATATAATATAGAACTATTTAATAGATATTAACTGATAATCCGTTATTATTTGTGTTTTGCAAGAAAAATGGAGAAAATCTCGTCGCCAAAAGGAAAAGGTCTGCTGCTGAAAGATGGTCATCGATATCGCAAGGTTAGGGAAAACCGGGATGAAAGTACATCGTGGAGGTGTGTAGTTCCGACTTGTAAAGGGCGTCTAAGAACATTGGGTGCTGACTTCCGGGTCGTGACGGAACACAACCATGCGCCAAATCCAGCTAAAAATCAGGCATTGAAATGCGTTTCTGAAATGAAACATAGAGCACAGAGTGCTGTGGAGAAGCCTAGGCAAATATATCAAGCCTGCACAAGTGGAATATCTTTGGAAGCATCGATTCAGCTTCCAAATTATATTGCCTCCCAGAGAGCAATAGAACGTATACGAAAAAAAAAACGAATCTTCCATATCCAAATCCTGCAAGTGTTGCCAATATTGCAATTCCAGTTCATCTTCAAAGTACCACAAGAAACGAAAATTTTATTCTGTGGGATTCTGGAGAAAACGATCCTGATCGAATTCTAATGTTCGGCACTGAGGAAAATTTGAGACTATTGGAACAGAATCATCATTGGTTTGTTGATGGCACGTTTAAAGTATCACCTGAACTGTTTTTTCAATTATTCACGATACACGGACTAATAGAAAAGTGTTGTATTCCACTGATATATGTATTGTTAAGAAATAAAAGTGAAGCAATATATGTTCGCGTATTTCAGAAACTATTACAGTTGAAGGAAACTTTAAATCCAACAAGTGTGTTAAGTGATTACGAGAAAGCGGTTCAAAACGCCGTGCTTCAAGTTTTTAATAACACAGAAGTTGTTGGCTGTTTGTTTCATTTGGGACAGTGCTTATGGCGAAAAGTGCAAGAACTAAATTTAGCGGAACTTTATGTAAATAATGAAAATGTGCGTGCTTATATAAAAATGTTGTTTGCGTTGAGTTTTGTACCGGTACATGATGTTATAGGAGTATTTGAAGAATTAATTGAAAAATGCCCAAACGAACTAGACCCCATTATCGATTACTGGGAAGATACATATATAGGACGAATAAGACGCAATCGCCGAGCACAACCACGATTTGCAATACATATATGGAATGTTCATGAGCGCGTTGTCAATGGTCTTCCGAGGACAAATAATTCGGTAGAAGGGTGGCATAAGGCATTCCAGCAAACTGTAGATTGCCATCTTCCATCCGTCTACAAACTCATCGACCATTTCCGAAAAGAGCAGGATATGGTAGAAATCCGCTTAACCCGTCTTGCTGCAGGTATTCGCAACCTAGATGCTAGCAAAACTAAATATGTGCAACTGAATCGACGCCTGGAAGCATTAGTGGAAAATTATGCAACTATGGAACATATGGACTTTCTTCGTGGCATTTCACATAACCTTGAAATGCAATTTTTGTAAAGAATGTGGCAAGGAACACAAACCTTAAAGACTTGTAAAGAATTACCAAACCGTATTTAGAATTTTTATTTATATGTCTGTATACAATTTTTAAAATGCGAAATTTAGAATTTAAATAGGCTAAGCTATTTCTCCGGGGCTATTTTGTCGGGGCTATTTAGTCTTGGGCTATTTTAGAACAGGCTATTTTGTCGGGGCTGTTTTGTCGGGGCTGTTTTGTCTTGAGCTATTTTGACGGGTCACGGTTGTCGACAGTTTAAACAGTTCTAATCAAACATGATGTCTCGCACGTTTAATACATACAAGTTGAAGTCAGTGTCTCGAAACTGACTGAATATGGCCCGGACAATCTAATTACCAACTTTAATCATAGCCAACTCTTCTCAACCGTCTTCACGACGAACCCATTGTGCTCTCTATGTACTCTCTAACTAACAAAGATGATTTCGATGTGGCACTTGACACGGTGATCGATAAGATAGACAGAGCAATCAGTTTTCAGCCAAACTGATACGTCCTGTAATTACGTCCCTGAAACTGATTGACGGAAGCTGTCTTCCCTGTTTACTCGGCACTTCTCTGGGAAAACATCGCTAATATGAAAAGTCAGCTCAGCGAAGAATCCTAGCAATTGATATTGTGGGATGAATATGACAGTTTCGCAGAGCTCTGTGTAAATGAAGGAAAAATCTCAGAAATCAATGGAACATAAATGCATGTAATATAGGGATAAATGTGTTAACAGTGTTGAAAATTAGACAAACAACATATTACCTCTAGCGAATATAGAATGCTCGTTTTCAAAGAGAATGAAATTTAATGTTTTACGATTTTATTACTTTCTAATGGATGAATCGGAAAATGTAAATCTTGGCATTTAATTAAATTTTGACTTTTACTTCAATGTCAATCAAGCGCATTTAAATATTCCAGAAGAGCATATACATAATTGCTATTTATGCGCGTATCTGACAACAGATTAAATGATCAGGAGATTAAAATCCTATATGGCGCTTAGGTTTGGCAGGTGCCTGTCAGTATAATATGCAATTTAGAAGACGTGAAGAAGGCCAGCCCTCAGCAGAAAGACTACACAAGACAGAAACTATCCATGCCTTATCAGACATTCGAATCTGCATTCCTTTATCAGTAGCCGAGCGCTCTAGCCTCTTGGCGACTGGTACTTAATTATTTCCAACTTAAAACTTTATTCTTCGCTCAGATTGTGGAAATTGTACCAGCCCGATTTTCCAGTTTCGAGTATAGTTTGGTCATCATCATCATCCTCAAGCAGCCATGGGCTACGGAGGTTCAACCAGATCGTGCAATTTAGTTCTCCAAGCAGGTCTATCCTGAGCTACACCTGCTGCATCCCGAGTATCAATTTCTCTACGTCTTTGTTTATTTCAGTTCCGATGTGTTTATTTTATTTATCTTATATTGATATCCTGGAATTTATATTTATTCGTTTCTTCAGCTTTATTTTTTATGTTCTACTGACTCACATACCCTTAGAAAAACCTTTACCTTTGTTTTCGTTAAATTGAATGCTAATTGTACCCAATTTTAATAGCCATCTTTAAGAGCGTTGCTTTACAAGTAAGAGAATTTGTATGTTATAATCATTACCATAGTTTGAAAACTAATTTTGTATATTTTTTAAAACTCATCACTTTTTTTATGCTAAGACCACGACTATTTTCTTCTTTAAAAAATTAGCTCTCTACGATAACTTTAGTGAGGCCTGCAGACAATATCAAACTGTGGCACACACAGAAAGTTATGATGTGAGGGACCGTTTGATATGTTTCAATCTAATTTTGAATGAAATGTTTGACATACTTCAATTTAATTAGGAAGTTGATACACTAAAGTCTAATTTGAATGAGGTGGTTGACAGACTTCAATTTAATGAGGAAGTTGATACACTTAAATCTAATTTGAATGAGGTGACTGACATACTTCAATCTAATTAGTGATTGTTATGCTTCAATCTAATGAGGCGGTTGATATGCTTCAATATAATGAAGTGGCTTATATCCTTCAATTTAATGAAGTGGTTGATTCGTTGCAATCTAAAGAGATGATTCATAAGCTTCAGTAGAATGAGGAAGTTGATATGCTTCAAACTAATGAGGTGGTTGACATGTTGAATATCTGGTTTTCTGGGACTGCCTTGGGAGCAGTGATGCACCCAGAGGGGGGCCCAAGGGGCACTGGCACCCCCCAAAGAAAAAGAAAAGAAAAAACACTAGAAAATTTTCCAAAAATCTTTTCCTAATTAAAATTCATTTTTTATATTTATGTTGTGCCGTGTCTCCTATTTGTGTACTACTTATGAATTAGCGGTCACATAAAGTGGGAATACCCTATAGCTGTCGGGAATCACGGCCGCTGTGAACACAAGGCGAATGAAGTAGTGCTCGGGCGGACCGAGCGTCACTTCATATGCCCGAGCCGGGTCATCGGTCCCCTCGTCTCCCCCCCAAGATTAAATCCTGAGTGCGCCACTGCTTGGGAGCTATATGTTACTCAAGCCATGAAAAGGGATGAGGGCTATAACCCCTTAACAGCTCTCCTCGCCTTGTGTTCGCCACTGATGTCAAACAACAACTTATTAGAATTGGCCTGTAAGGGCAAATGTACCAGTTGTTTATCACAACAGATATATTAAAGAACAATATTGCATTGGTCTCTCTATATTTATGACAATTTGAAGATTAGGCAAATAGGTGCGTTACTTAATATCTACCAAAACATCAACATTTACCTTTGTCTTTTAGTTTGATAACCTAAAGATGAGAATTGAAATATGATGAAGATTAAAGACTATGTAAACCCACTCTCTGTAAACAATGGAAAAAATCTATTTCAGAAATCAATAGATAGTCACGTGAGTTGCTGAGCAGAGAACACAAGATCGACAATTCCTTTAATTCATCCATATGAAAACGATAATGTTTTCAGTCAATCGAACCACGTCAGATCAGCTGTAGAAAAGAACTAGAAGGATAACATATTGCCTTTGGCGAATGCGGATGCTAGTTTTCAAAGAAAATGAAGTTTTCTATTTTTCGAATTTTGTCCTGTTTAACACTGATAATTCATACTAATGGGTAATTGTAAAATGTAAATAATACTCTATAATAAATAATATAGTACTATTTACATTCTAATTATATTATATAGCCCTTTAAAACGAAAAAAGCATATTATATTTATCCCTTAATATTAAAAAGATGGATTATTTTATCCTCTAGCGTTAAGGGGCGAATCATCCAGTGGGTATAAAATAAAATTAATTATTTATTGTTACTATATTGAAATGTTATCTAAAATTTTAAAATTCGGTTCAATTCAAATTTATTTAAAAAACTTTAATTGAAATTTATGAAATAATGAGAAACCTATCGAATTTTAATCCATTGTAATTTAATTATACATCATCTATTATTTAGTTCCTCATCAATAATTGTATCACCAAAAGTTCTAATTCCTAGCCTAAATATGTCATTTGCAATATTTCTTCAAGTTTCAGATTTTTCTACATTAGCGCTCTCTAACGATGGTAAATTAAGGCCATTTTGAAGATTTGAAAACTATGAATCATCTTATTTCATTAGTGCCTATTTAACTGAAAAATAATTTTTCTTTAATCTCTCAAAACAAAAAGTTACGTTTTCCCAAATAGCCTGGGGGTGAAAGGAAAAATTGTTGCTTCCAATGCAAACCCCTTGATCATCATACTTCATCATTAAAATATAAAATTCCGCTCCACCAACTAGATCGTTTGCAACATTCGTTCGAAATTTACAAAAATTTCTACCGTCAGAGGACACAATTAAAGTTTTTGAGAGATTCTAAAAGTGTGATTTGCAATATTTATCAATACCTATTCAACTTAAAAGGAATTTTAAATTTATCTCTAAAAAGAACAGTTATCGCTTAAAACAAAAAAAAATTACATTTTCCCACTCCCTCTGGGGTATACGGTAAAAAAACATTGTCCTCAACGTTCTCAATGGTTTTTCAACTGAATTCTACTGGAATGCTATTAGGAGACAGATGGAATCCTTCCGTCAAGGTCATGCACAGTATTCTTTAACGTGCACAAAGTATGGCTCTCTTGCATACTGGGCTACTGCTTAATAATATCCCATCTGACTGATGGTGACTTTCCAAGCCCTTCGGTTGGTTCGGTTTTACCTCTGAGCGGCACTTTTTTGCACACCATGGACTAAATGGCCAGGTCACATGGACCCCGAAGGCTCAGAGAAGATTGAGGGAGAGGACCCACTGAAACAGCTGTTGGTAGATAGATGGTAGCCTCCCATCAAGGCCATCCAGTGTGTTCTCTAACGTGCACAGGGTATGACTCTCCCACACAGGAACCACGGCTTAACGTCCCATCCGTCGGACGGCAGCCTTTCCAAGCCCATCGGTGTCCCCTACTGACCGTGGACAGGGCGGGGAATTTTGCGGAGATAAATGAAATAAATAATTTTTGCGGATAAATTTGCAAATAAATTTTGCGGAGATAGACGCTGACCCAGCTGGGACTCGAACCTGGGAACTACAGATTCAAGCCCATCAGTGTGGTTCAGTTGGGAATTGAATCTGGGAACTGCACATTACAAGCCTGGCACGTTACCGACTGAGCCAAATCCTACCTGCACTTTGGTGTTGCTGCAGTTTTCATGTTGTGTATTTTTTTCCTTTGCCTGTCCTGTCAAACAGACATTTAAATACCATCCTTAGAGATATAATGAAAAATAGTTTTATTAATCCTTACGTTATAAAGGAAATAAATATTAAGTGAAATATCCCTAAAGTAGGTTCTTGCCAAAGTAGTATTATAGGGACTTATAGGTTTATAACTTGTTGACTTTTAAGGTATTTAAAATTATCAGTAAAATCCTGTGTGGCCAAACCAAACTTAGCGAAAAACAACTAGAAAACACATTTTCGAAAACTTTGCATGACAGATACTTCCTGTCTCTTTAAACTTTCTTATCCAAGCATATAAATACTGGCCTTAGTGGGTAGGGAACTTTCCATACTTAGGGAAAAATTTCCTTTGAACTTGACTGGGAGATTTGTCCCCTTTAACTAAACACTCACTTAGCCTGTATTGTCGCCATTCCGGACGTTATGAGGGAGATCTTACGGTTACATATGACGTGAAATTGTAACTTTCTTAGTCTGCCGTCCTTTTTCTCGAATCTTCTGGTATTAAAAGCTACTTGGTTCATGTTTTATTAATTTTTGAATTAGTATAGATCTTTTTCGGAAGCCATGTGCATTTTTAATGACAAATTACTTGGGAAAAAACATTATATTTTGGGAATGAAAAAAATCTTGGTTATAAAACAAAAATATTTATTTTTAATGAGTACTACAAACTGGAAAAATCTAGTTATGTACCTAAAAGTGTTTGGACAAATAAAGTAGAAGAAATGAGCCAGCTTCGGCATACTGATGATTTATTTTATGAATCTCAAGTTCTTTTGCGATGACCTGATGTAGATCATGAATTACATTTTTATAGAGTGCAGAAGAAGAGTTACTAAACTATCGTCTTTTGAGTGCAAAATAATGAATTTTCCGACTTAGTTCAACAGAACCATATTTGGTGGCTTGTACCTAGACAGTATGCTAATACTTTTTAGTTTGATGTGTAATATACACATATGGGTTGGCCTCACTATATCAAAGAATTTTCTAGCTTTTCTTGATACATATGTTTATGTATTCTGACTCCAGATTTTGCATGCTTTCTTGATTTTGACAAAGCAGGGTGCATTGACTTTCGGAGATAGACTGGGCAGGCCTGCGTAATGATGGATCGCATGGATATTTTATTGATCAATAGTTTATTCTTGATCAAAAGCGTTCAATGTCTTCCAATTAGAGAATTTAGACCCTTTACACTTTTCGGATAATCATCTCATTGCGTTGGTTCCAATCGGGGTTATTCGGGAGATCTCAAACTCATTTACCTACTTTGAAATCCAAAACGTTGTCTTTGTATAATATAATTTTATTTTCTTTGTCCATAGTATATGAATAACACTGGAAATAGATTTAAAACACTACTATTATATGTTATTCCACTTAGAATATCCTTTTAACCTTTCGTGTACAGTGGAAATATTTTAGTAATTCTCGAATCCTGCCCGAAATTAAATTCTCATATTCTAAGACCTACCCCAACTGAATTCTCGAATACCCCCCCCCCCCCCCCAACGAAACTTAATCCTGAGTATGTGCCTGCTTCCAACTAAGTTTCTGTTGAAGAACAATTCCCAGGTATTCTAAGATTTTATCTCATGGAATGACTTCGTCCAATAACCTCACCGTATGAAATAAAAAAACCTTCAAATTAATCACCTCTACTAGTATATCGGGGCAGGGGTGGATCAGCCGATAGCGCGCCAGGTTCGAGTCCCAGCTGAGTCAGCGTTGAGATTTATCTCCGCAAAATTCCCCGTCCTGCCCACGGTCAGTAGGGGACATCAATGGACTTGGAAAGCCGCCGTCCGTTGGATGGGACGTTAAGCCGTGGCGCCGTGTACGGGAGAGCCATACCCTGTGCACGTTAAAGAACACGCTGGATGGCCTTGACGGGAGTTTTCCAACTGCTGTTCCAGTGGATCCCCTCCCCCAACCTTCTCTGAGCCTTCGGGATCCATGTGACCTGGCCATTTAGCCAGTGGTGTGCAAAAAAGTGCCGATCAGAGGTCAAACAACCCAACCCTCTACTAGCGATCATTTTGATACTAATATCTTAAATGATCTAAAGGAGATATTTCAGATTATTAAGAGTTTCAAAGTTTCTTAAATTCTGCTCACTTTTAAAACTCTCGTTGCAGAGTATCAAAAAAACTAACGGCTTAATGGGAAAGCTAACAGTTGGCTTAAAGGTTTCCGACTATTTAATATCTACTCTTAACTTTGATGGATAATGTTATTCAGAAAAAATTATCTTAAGATCGTTGCATGGAATAGTCACGGGATTCGTACCGATTTCCCTGTGTTCTGTTGCTTTTTAACGGATTCTCAGGCTGACATAGTCCTATTGGGTGAGACGCACCTCCGTGTTTCTGATGCACTTAAATTTCCTAATTTTGAAGCATGTAGGAGGGATCGCTCGCACAACAGTGGAGGGGGTACTGCTGTTGTCAAACGATCCATAAAATATCATTTAATTTTCAACACTAATCTCAATAGTTTAGAAGCTACTGCAATTGCAGTTACATATATAATTGATCTTGGCACTATCAATTTTATAGCTGCATACAAGCCACCAAATTCTGACTTTGTATGCGATGATTTTAATTCGTTTTTGATACAAAAATTCCTACTGTTCTAGCAGGCGATTTAAATGCCAAGAACGCAGCTTGGCACTCTTGAACCTGCAACAAGAGCTGATAGAATATGCTACTAAGGAAGGACTTATTGTTGATGCTCCAAGCGAGCCAACCTTTTACTCTTTTAACACCATGCACAGACCAGATGTTTTGGATATAGTCGTCTTTGGCAATTTTCTATCATTCTATGAACTTTGTGTTCTGAATCAGCTAAATTCAGATCACTTGCCAATTTGTTTGACTTTATATGACAGAATCACACGGTCTTACAAATTGGGAACTCTATAAGGTTACTGTCAATAATAAGATTTCTGGATCTTGCTCACCTTTTACATTCAGATCTATTAATGATTCCATTTCGAACTTTACTAATTTGTTGCATGACTCAAGAATTGAAGCCAGTACTGAAATAACACCGAAGAAAGATTTTTACATTCTTCCGTCGCATCTCTCCTGTCTCATCAAAGAGAAGAACAGAGCCCGACATGCATGGCAAAGAACTCCGAATAAATCTGATAAAGAGCTTTATTACTCCCTCAAGACAGAGGCGAGACAAAAACTCCAGGAACATAGAAGTAACTCCTGGAATAAAAAGGTCTTTTCACTCTCTACACATGATAACTCCATTTAGAAGATGGTGAGGGTATTGAAAAACCCTCACTTGAATTCCCACCTTCGAGGAGGTACAGGTTGAATTAAATATGTTTTGATCAGACACAAAGATCAAAAATTTCATTTATCTCTCCTGAAGAATGTTTTCAGGCTATCAATAAGCTTAAATTAAATAAATCTACTGGTCCTGACAAGATATCGAAGGGGATGTTGAGGCATCTTCCTACGGAAGCCATAATACATCTTTGTTCTATTTTTAACATACTTCTTAAAAACCATATTTTTCCTGATATTTGGAAAAATGCTTTTGTTCGACTTATCCACAAGCAGGGAAAGAATCCAACATTTCCTCTCAGTTATCGACCAATCAGCTTGTTCTCTTGCTTGGGCAAGCTGTTTGAGCGAATCACTCTGACAAACATCTCAGTCGATCTCAGTCGATCTGTTTGCCTGAAATCCAATTTGGTTTCAGGCAAAACAGATCGACTGAGCATCAAATTCTCAGAGTGGTGGAGAAAATCGCTGAATCTTTGAATAAGAAACAGTTGCTACTGTCTTTCTCGATGTAACTAAAGCTTTTGACAGCTTCTGGGCAGGTGGTTTGATTTACAAGTTAATTAAGATCGGTGTACCTTCGGGTCTCACCAGTATTTTACAGTCATATTCGTGAAAGAGAACTTTTCAAGTGCAAGTTAAAACCTCTCTATCTACAAAGAGAGTAATGGCCGCTGGAGTACCCCAAGGCTCTCTCCTAGGCCCTTCTCTCTTTTCACTCTACCTTTATGATATGCCATCTTTTGATCGCATCCTATTAGCCCAATATGCTGATGATAGCGCCTTCTTTCCCCCCTCATTGGGTCCAGTGATTGCTATAGACAGGCTGCAGAGATGGCTTGATGAGGTGGAGGAGTGGTACGATAAATGGAAGGTCATGATAAACACTAAGAAGGACACTGCCATCCTCTTCAGTGGGAAACATATTCAGTGGAAACATTAAAAACCGAAAACATTTAAATTTTTTAAAATAAATCAATTGAATGGCAAAGACCATCAAATACTTGGGTATAACCCTAGGTCAAAAGCTCAAACGGGACCCTCATATTCATGATATTATAACTAAAGTCAATGCAGTGATAGAAATGCTTTCTTGATGATTGACCATGAATTATTATTGTTCAACATGGTAATTCGTCCGATAATAACTTATGCTTCCTCTATCTGGCGAACACAACCTCCACGAATATACGCAAGATTCAGGTCTTGCAAAACTTAATTTTGAGATCTGCGGTCGATGCCTCTTGGTTTCTTACTAAAAGACAACTTCATAAAGACTTGGGCATCGACCACATATATACTCATATTAAATGCATTTCAAAAAGGTTTTTTGAGGTTGTTAAAAACAATCCTAATGAGATTATGATCATAAGTAAGCAAAGAAGACGTAATGTTCTTAATAAGTACAAGAGAACTAAAATGATGGCTTTCTTTGAGGAAAGCTACTCGTTTTAGGTCTCTTGTGCATGATATACGTTATTTTTTTAGCTTGTGTTTTATGTTATCCTCTAGGGACCCACCAACGGGTGATTGGCTTTTTATATGTTTTTACTTATGCCAACTGGACATATTCTCAGATGGAGATGGTAATGGGTAACGGTTTACCTGGAACATCGCATATCTATGCACGATCTACGATACTCTCAAAATATTTTCGCTTGATTAAAATACAGCACCCACAATTCTTTTTCTCTGCCAGAAAGCGACTTTGATTCTGCTTTGGAATTTTGGCAAAATTACTATATTAAAAATGACTTGCAGTTTCTATTATGTTGTTTGAAATAATATTATTTAGTATTAGTTAATAATATTTACTCCTTTCATAAGAGAATAAGAGTGAAAATTACTCCTTTCATTTTCTTTTGTACAGCGCGAATTTGTATAAGTGGTGTTACAAAGAGGATTTTAGGCTTTAATGAATGCTCAATACATGATTATAAAATTATTCATCATCATCGTCCTCAAGCAGCCATGGGCTACAGAAGCCCAGCCAGACCATGCAATTTAGTTCTCCTGAGCTACAGCTGCTGCAGCTGGCCACTGCACACCAATCCTAACAAGGTCCTGTTTGACATTGTCTGCCCACCGCATCTTAGGTCTCCCCCTCTTTCTGAAACCTTTAGGCACACTGTTTACAACCCAATTCGCTAATCTATTATTATCCATATATGCAATTATGTCCAAACAAACGAAGTCTCTCTCTGCACAATAGACTGCTCAAAGGAGGTTGCCGACCTCTTTGCCTAACCACATCATTACTTACAAAGTTGAACCACGTAATACCCAATAATACCGCCTAAGCATCTAGAATCAAAAACAATTTTATTACACGAGACATTTTATTATAATTCATGAAAGACTGCTTTTAATGCCGGATTACCCAACAGACACATTAGACACGTTCCTGGGGGCCCAAAGGTTAGGGCGCCTCGACCCCCGTGAGCAGTATTATTAAAATCAAAAAGAATAAATGAATAAAAATGCCAGGTTTGCTTATGCTAAGGGAGTGAAGTACAATATTCCACACAATAATCTCTGCATGCAATTTCGTCGCCTGATTTCATCTGTGCACGTCACTTGATCTACTCGTCTATTATGCATTTGACTTCTGCCCATTTTGGCTGGGGCGGGGGTGGCTCAGTCGGTAGCGCGCCAGGCTCGTAATCTGTAGTTCCCAGGTTCGAGTCCCAGCTGGGTCAGCGTTGAGATTTATCTCCGCAAAATTCCCCGCCCTGCCCACGGTCAGTAGGGGACACCGATGGGCTTGGAAAGGCCGCCGTCCGTCGGATGGGACGTTAAACCGTGGCTCCGTGTGCGGGAAAGACATACCCTGTGCACGTTAAAGAACACGCTGGATGGCCTTGACGGGAGGCTACCATCTGTCTCCCAACAGCTGTTCCAGTGGGTCCCCTGCCCCAACCTTCTCTGAGCCTTCGGGGTCCATGTGACCTGGCCATTTAGCCCATGGTGTGCAAAAAAGTGCCGCTCAGAGGTAAAACAACCCAACCCACAACAACCCATTTTGGCTGATGCATGGAAATAGATTTTTATATTTATTATTGCAACATTAATGTGAAATTTTCCAGTATTCCATATTAACCATAGGTTTTTCTTTTTCAAACCTCATTATAAATGGCGAGGAAAGACAACTTCCCTATTACGTTAGATTTGACTATAATTTATGAAAACCCATCTTCCTACTCATTATGAAAGACTTTTCAATAATTTATATATCCGGATGGAATTTCACTCTTTTACACTCAATTCGTTATTAACATAACTTTTCAGTTGTCTTACATCTTTAATGATTGTTATCATAATGATAGGATACCTAGCCAGTGACGTCGTGTTGTTGTCTAATTTTGAAAGGAAATATGATGTTGCTGATTAGACTAATTATGTCATCGATGCATGTTGTACCAAAAGTTATGGAATCATTGTACTTAAGACTTCGTTACATTTTCAGAAGAGGAAATTATTCCAAGTAATTTAGATGTGCTTCAGTTGTTATTCAAATTATCCACTGCTTAAATAAATGTACTTTGGAAATATAGAAAGCCAATCTCGTTGGTTTAATTTATCAGGAGAGATTTCTCAGCATCACATGATGAATTGAATAGAGTTCATTTTAATTAGCGTGGTAGGCTCGCTTCTGAAGATTGTACGATTAATTAATGTGCGTTATTCGTTTCGCGCCCAAAGTACACCTTTGATGTAAGATGTCGCCAGTTGGAGATGTCATCACTAGAATCGTTTCAATTTCAATCTTCAGAGCTTTAATTCCTGTCATATTTATTAACAAAATTTCTTTAATGGCGAAATAAATTTAATATCAGGAAATATAAAGCTCATTCATCATCTCATTTGGTTTTCCAATGCTTGCTGTGGTTTATGATAGATTAATGAAATTTTTAAATATTTCGCTTTTCTAATGTTCACAAATTGTTCGCGAAACCTGTAATAAATATAGGCAGAGCCACATCTAGGGGGGGGGGTGACCGAGCCCTCCCCCTTTCAGAATGATAGTATTGATAATAGAGTTAAAAAATATGAAACATTTATATTTCATGCATTTTTCAAGAATTTTTTTAGAGACTGGTAAAATGGAGTCTGTCCGTGGCCGAGTGGTTAGCGCGCTTGGCTACTTATTTACGGGACCTGGGTTCGAGCCCCGGGTAAGGCACGGATGTTCGTGTTGTTTTTCTGCTGAGGTCCTGCCATCCTCTCAGACCTTCTACTCTGACATATTAACTGTCAGACCTCTGTGGCAAGCAGCTGCTTGAGAGGGTATTTATTTTTTTTTATTTTATAAAATGGAGTGGGAAATGTTAAACAGTATTGTTTTTGTGTCTCTTGCTTCTCCAGTTTCTTTTTACGGCTCGATTGTGTTTCTTTCCCCTCCCCCTCCATTTATTTATAGATACGGTCCTGAATATAGGATATAACAAAGTCAATAACAGGCAACCTTTCAGTAAACTATCTTAGAATGCAATTATAATCTAATCTAGCTATAGAAACAAATTCCGAGATATACCTTTAAATAGTTCTCTATCAAGTTTTCGTATAAATTTTCGAAATATTTTGTTGCAGAGAGACCTACCCCTCCCGTAATCGTGCCCCCTGCATTGCAACTCTTGATTGGCCTATTAGTATGCCCTGAATATTATACAAAAAAAATTCCTGTCCGATTTCTGTAGCAAGAAGTTGCTTTAGGGGTAAAATTTTATATAGATTTTGTCATGGCAATTAATTTTTATTTTGGTTAGAGACCTGAAAATTTGAGTGGTCCTTGTCTCTCTAGACCTGTGAAAGGCCCTGATTGGTATATATATATATACATTTCTTACAGGGTAAAGTGGTCAATAACACACAGACATGACCCATAGTTTAAGATAGAAGATTAATAATCTCGTTGTGAACATTGCTGACCATAATAGTCAATTTCTTGTCTGACCAGTCTATTCTCATCTCATGCAGTGGTTTCCAAACTTTTATTTTCCACCCCTCCCCTTGTTATAAATTTTTCCTGCGCCTCTTCCCCTTATAAAATTTTTCTTGTGCATTCCTAAAGTTCTGAACCTAGATTTTTATTGCTACCCCAGCCAAAAAATAATAGTACCATATTTTTGTAATATTTTCAAATAAAGTTTTTAGTGATGTGCCTAAAGGCCTCAGAAAGAAGGGGAGACCTAGGATGCGGTGGGCAGACAATGTCAAACAGGACCTTGTTAGAATTGGTGTGCAGTGGCCAGATGCAGTAGATGTAGCTCAGGATAGACTTGCTTGGAGAACTAAATTGCACGGTCTGGTTGGACCTCCGTAGCCCATGGCTGCTTGAGGATGATGATGATGACTCCAGACACGAATCTGAATGGTAAAAAGCACAAAATACATTCAGAATAGGAAGAAACCACCTAAAAATATAGACGTGTTGCTTCGGTTTCTCTCACAAGACTGGCTTATATCTTGGGTGTCAGCAGAATTCTATCGAAGCAAACTCAGGAGGATGTGTAATTACTTCTCTGAAATTAAGGTTTACCTGGAAACTTCCGTACTAAAATGCATATATTGCTTCTCAAAGTGGTGGGCCTGTGCCGGTCAATGAGCCATCAGTCGTTGGACCGCAGAGAGCTGTCCACTGTCATTAGGGGACACCGATGGGCTTGAAAAGGCCGCCATCCGTCGGATGGGACGTTAAGCCGTGGTCTCGTGTGCGGGAGAGCCATACCCTGTGCACGTTAAAGAACACGCTGGGTGGCCTTGACGGGAGGCTACCATCTGTCCCAAAACAGCTGTTCCAGTGGATCCCCTCCCCCAACCTTCTCTGAGCCTTCGGGGTCCATGTGACCTGGCCATTTAGCACATGGTGTGCAAAAAGTGCCGCTCAGAGGTAAAACAACCCAACCCAACCCGCAGAGAGTTGCCAGGAAGGAAAGAAATATATTTTCTAAAGCATAACACTGATACGTCATTGCGCCACATTTCACGCTTTCCAGCACTACAAGTGACATTATATGTATGATGCGGGATGAGGAAATGTCGGGCACATAGATATTTGTTTCTTGAGACAACACGTGGACAGAATCTTAGGCTCATATATGGTCAACGGATCTCAGAATCAGAGTTTCCTGAATGTCCCCCTCATCAGAAAGCTTGAGAAGCGTTGCTAATAATACATTCAAGACTTGGCGATGTTGCTAAATCGTGCAATAAAATCTTACAAAAATAATAGTACCACATTTTTGTAATACTTTTCAAATAAAGTTTTCAGTGGAGCAGTGCTGAAACGAATTTGAATGGTAAAAAAGCACAAAATGCATTCAGAATAGAAAGAAGCCTAATGTTTAATAATTCAACTACTTTGTTATCTGCCGTAAAAACATTCAATTAGGGATACGATAATCGCATATTAGTTTCAGTTTGTATCGTAATAGTACATTTAAAAAAAATATTTTCCTTTGACTTTGGGAATGGTACTACTCCTATTATTAACGAAATGTCCACGCTCCACCCCCACCCCCAGGGAGCGCCTCACAATTTGGAAACCACCATCTTAATGTGACAATTCCCTCAACTACGAATGAATCACCTACTAATTCGTAATTTTTAAAAAAAATCTAAACATTAAAAAATTGACACTTAACATAAACGTCATTTATAAAAAGAAGTAAATGTTTTACATTATACAGTACTTTCAGAATTAATTTAATAAACATAAATATACTAGTTATACCCACACCAAAAAGTTTGGCGCGAAACGTATTGATAGCACTTCCCATCGATAAGTTCTTTCCGCCTCTCCAGTCAAAATTAAATTCCGTCAAACCTATGTCCATTGATAACTTGATTCGCATCTTTCCACTCTTACTACCTACAACGTACTATTTCATTCACAAGGTAAACGACGGCAGCGCTCCCATAAATTGGAGATTCTTTTCGAGGGATCACTCCCGACCCACGGGAGCTAGGAACCCCATCCGTCATACCAAGAGGGTCAGAACTAAGTGGGGGTCATCCACCAAATTCGGGACCGATATCTCAAGCAGCCGCGGAACCACGTGGAAACTGCCAATTTCTGCCACCGATGACGTCAGACGTGTTCGCCAGCAAGGAATTAAAGCTATTATATATTATGATGATACTCTGGGAATACATTACTTCTTAATGCAGAAGGTTATGCTTTCACACTTTATTTTTAGGAAACGTTATTCAGACGCAGTTATATTTAAGAGTTACCGTACAAAATTGGTAAGAGGTTGAGCACTTCGTTTACTAGTGGTTGTCTCAGTTGGTAGAGTGCCAGGCTCGTAATCTGTAGTTCCCGGGTTCGAGTTCTACCTGTGGTGTTGATATTTATCTCCGCTAAAATTCCATCTTCACCTCGGTCAGAAAGGGGATACCGATGGTACTTAGAAGGTCTCCGTCTGTCGGATGGGACAAATCGAGACGCCATGTGATGGAGAGATATACTTGTGCACGTTAAAGAAGTGTGATGGAGAGATATACTTGTGCACGGATTAAGAATTTATTAAATTCGCCTCTTAAAGAGCGGTTTCCCTATGACTCTTAAACTGTCCAGAGGGTGCCCTATCCCAACCTTCTCTGAGCCCTTGGCGTCCTTGTGACCTGTTGATTTAATTCATTGTATGAAAAAAAAGTGCCAAGCGAGCCCTTAAAGGAGAGTCATCAACTGTGTTCCCACCTGATGGGAGGCGGGGGTTGCTCAGTTGGTAGCGTGCCAGGCTAGTAATCTGAAGTTCCCAGGTTAGAGTCCCACTGGGTCAGCGTTGAGATTTATTTCCGCAAAACTTCCCTCCCTGCCCACGGTCACTAGGGGACATCGTTGGGCTTAGAAAGGCAACCGTCAGTCGGATGGAACGTTAAGCTGTGGCCCGTGTGCGGGATGGGCAACACCCTGTGCCCATTAAAGAACCCGCTGTATGGCTGACGGGAGGCTACCATCTGTCTTCTAACACCTGTCTAGTAAGTCCCCTCACCCCAACCTTCTCTGAGTCATCCGAACTCTTGTGACTTGACCATTTAGCCCATTGTATGCATAAAAAGTGCCGTTCAAGAGGTAAAACAACCCAATTCACCTGATGGATTACATTTGTCTCCGAACAGCTGTCCAGTGGATCTCCTTCCTCTAACCAGTCTCTGACCCTTTGGGATCCTTGTGGCTTGGCCATTTAGCCCATTGTATAAGCAAAAGTACAGCACAGAGGTAACACAACTCAAAAATCTCTCTAGATCTAATAATGAACTCTGGCTTCCAAATAAATTCCGATCAGTGTCCAGAGATGGCGCCTCATACCCGTTAAGCGATTCTTCAGTTAAGGGCTCACCGGCAACCACACGAAACCGGTTACGAAGCAGACACTATCAATTTCCTCTGTGCATCGGAGGAATGCTGCCCTCATCCTGATGGAATCTGTCAATCAGATAAGTTAATTTCAAACGGCTGAGAATTCCAGTAATTAACGCAGGGGCAGTTAGTTGACTGACAGAAACGGTGATTGTTGTTTGACCTGACATTATTAGGCACGAGAGAAATGTTGATATTAATTGTTGACGAATGCTGTCGTCACATGGCAGAGATGGTGTTACAGCAGAACTCATTTACGAAATCTAAGCATTGCATACACACAACATGGCTGTATTGACTCTATGACACTAGCTAACGTGGGTTTATAATGTGTATTAATTATTCAGGAGTGTTCTCCAGATATATATCTTTCTGGTTTAACACGGCTCTAATGCTAATAATGATGTTTGATTTTGCATATTTTGCTTTCGGGTTTCAAATAATGGATCCTAAACTTTAATATGCAGATTAAAACATGTAATACGATTAATGGGCTGATTAGAGTTGCGTTACTTGAGGGGATTGTGCGCTCAACTGAAACAGACATCATGTTTCCCGTTGCGAAGTAAAAGTAAGCTTCTCGTCAATTTCGAAACTATGGAGATGGTACTAGGCGATTTCGGAACCATGGAAGTGGAACTAGGCGATTTCAGAACTATGGAAGGGGAACTAGGCGATTTCGGAACTATGGAAGGGGAACTAGGCGATTTCGGAACTATGGAAGTGGAAGCAGGTGATTTAGGAACTATGGAAGTGGAACTAGGCGATTTCGGAACTATGGAAGTGTAACTAGGCGATTTCGAAACTATGTAAGTGTAACTAGGCGATTTCGGAACTATGAAAGTGGAACTAGGCGATTTCGGAACTATGGAAGTGGAAGTAGGCGATTTCGGAACTATGAAAGTGGAACTAGGCGATTTCGGAACTATGGAAGTGGAAGTAGGCGATTTCAGAACTATGGAAGTGGAAGTAGGCGATTTCGGAACTATGGAAGTGGAAGTAGGCGATTTCGGAACTATGGAAGTGGAACTAGGCGATTTCGGAACTATGGAAGTGGAACTAGGCGATTTCGGAACTATGGAAGTGGAACCAGGCGATTTCAGAACTACGAAGAAGTTACTAACGATTTTAAAGCTATGGAGGTTGTACTAGATGATTTTGAAACTATGGCGATGGTAGTAGAGGATTTCAAGACTATGGAGGAGGTGATAGTCGGCAATTTTAGAACTATGGAGATGGTCCTAGGCGATTCCGGAACCATGGAAATGGTATGAGGCAATTTCAGAACTATGGAGATGGTAGCATGAGATTTAGAGGCTCTGAAGGTGGAATTAGAAGATTTTGAAATTAGGGAGATAGTACGAGGCGATTTCGGAATAATGCAGGCGATATTAAACAGTTGCGAAACTATGGAGGTGGTACCAAGCAATTTTAAAACTAAGGAGTTTTCATTATGCGGTTTCTACACGATTAAAATGATACTAGGCGAATTCGGGACTATGGAAGTGATACTAGGAGATTTCAAAACTACAGAGGTGGAACTTGGAGATTTTGAAATTATGGAGGTAGTTTTGAATTGGGTTGTTTTACCTTTGAGCGGCACTTTTTTTGCACTGAATGGGCTAAATGTCCAGGTCACAAGGACCCCAAAGGCTCAGAGAAGGTTGGGGAAGAGGGGACCTACTGGACAACTGTTAGGAAACAGAGGGTAATCTCCCGTCAAGGTCATATCGCATCTTCTTTAATGTGCACAGGTTATGAATCTCCTGAATATGTGGCTACGGCGTAACGTTCCATCCGACGGATGGCGGCCTTCCCAATCGCATCGATGTGTTTTCCTGACCGGACCGTAGGCAGGGCGGGGACTTCTACGTAGATAAATCATAACGCTGGACCAGCTGGGACTCGAACCTAGGAATACTATGAAAATGATACTAAGCGATTTCGATAGTATGGAGATGGTACTGGACATTTCGAAACTATGGAAATGGTACTAGACGATTTCTAAAGTATGGAGATCATACTAAAGATTTCGGAAAAAATGAGACTTTTGTAAAATATTTTGTAATTTTGTTGGTGGCAAATCGAGTTAGAATTCAACAGAGTGATCCGTCGTCCCTAAATAAATCAGCAGACCACCGGAACGGTGGTCTACTGATTTATTTTCTTAAACTATGCTTCTGCAATTTATGTCTCATAAGACATCGATTATTTTGGCGATTTCATAAAAATCACCAAAATGATGAAAATTAAAAAAGTGAAAGTATAACACATTTGTTACATTCACTGCAATTTTATGAAATTTTTACACCAGCTGTGAAGAATAATAAATCCTTAATTGTAAAAATGAAACATTTATTATCTCCGATCCTAATAAATTAATAAAGATTGAAAAAGAAATTATACAAATAAATTAATTTTGAAATATTTATCTCGAGGTCCACACATAAAAATAAAACTGTTTATCATTTTTCCTCATGAAAATAAAAATCTAAATTAACGTCCTAACCTAATGTATAGTTAGTTGATTCACTAATTACACAATAGGTCATGATTCTTCTGCTTTAATTCCTTCTTAAAAAACACTGTCAAAACATCCCCTTAAGGGAATAAAAGGCACGAAAAACGATAGCAATTAATCAAAGTTATAATATTTTTGGAAATGACATGAAATCAATACTTATTGAAACACGGTAAACCACAATGACATTTAGAACTACTAAAATACCCATTGTTTTACACTCGCACTTATTTGACTTGTACTTTATACAGGGTGATTCAGAATTCATCATCAATATTTGGTGGGGAGGAAGGGAATAAGAAAAGAAAGAGATTTCACATAGGAAAGTATGGGGGCAAACGAACGCATGGTGGTGTAGAGGGCACTGTGTGTACACACCTCTCATACAGAAGCACAGCTGTTTGACGCGTGCAGCGCCTCCCTCGATTAACATTACTAGCAGCAAACGATCCTGTTTCACGCAGTTGGCGATGAATACGTGAAAACATTTGATGCTGTGGCACACGGCGGTTTGGGAAGCGCGCTGCATACAATTGCCTGGCTCGAAGACATCTTTCTCCTGCCGCACCGTAAGTTACATGCATATCTGCACATTCATTCCACGTATACCGGTTCATGTTACTTCTGCAAATTCACCTTGTCGAATGACAACTGACTGCACGCGTCAAACAGCTGTGCTTCTGTATGAGAGGTGTGTACACACAGCGCCCTCTACACCACCATGCGTTCGTCTGCCCCCATACTTTCCTATGTGAAATCTCTTTCTTTTCTTATTCCCTTCCTCCCCACTAAATATTGATGATGAATTCTGAATCACCCTGTATATACACATCACTTGTAGCCAGGAAAAGACAACACCCATAAGCCATCTATCGGATGGAACGTTAGGCCATGACTATGCATTCAGTCGATTGCATCTGATGCGTTTTAAAAGCAAGTCGAGTGGTTAGCGCACTTGGCTACTGATCTAAGGGTCCTGGGTTCGAGCCCCGGGTAAGGCATGGATGTATGTGTCGTTTTTCTGCTGAGGTCCTGCCATACTCTCAGATCTTCTACTTTGGCATATAAACTAACAGGCTCCTGTCAGACCTCTATGGCAAGCAGCTGCTTAAAGGGGTATTTATTTATTTATTTTTATTTGAATGGATTTAACGGAAAACTTCCATCTGTTTGCATATTTGACCTCTTGGGCTCTTTGTCGCCTGCTCATTTAGTACTTTCTTTCCACAAACGTGAGTCTCAGAAGTAAACAATCTTCCATAAAATATTTAATTTAAATTAGTGGAAATACTTCTGATATGCTTTAGGTCCATTACAGGTGATTTTATACAGAGAACTGAATAAATGTAGAGTGAGGGATAATCACAGAAAACATGAGAGAACAAACGAACATGACATCCCGGGACTCGAATCCGGACACCGGAAACTGCAGTGTCCAACTGCGAAAACTCTGCGTCACTGAGAAAGCAAACTTCGTAAATTAATAACACTACTTGGCATTAAAGCTGCTCTTCCCAGAAGGAACGGACGGAATCCTCTGTAACTCTGACAGATAACAGAAAATCAGGTGTGTAAGAAACAAGGGGGCGAATCTGAGAGCGGAGTTTGAAAGCCATGCGTCCCACCCCCCTTGAGAAGGCTGGTGAAGGTAAACGGGGGCCAAAATTTATTCCATGTGCGTATATTTCATGCATTTTTCATTAAATATTTAAACACCTCTAAAACGAAAGGTCAAATGTAACACATCAATGGAAATCCAATCTCTTTCTCCTCTCCTTTAAACCTTTTTTCGGCCTCGATTGTGTTACTTGCATTAATAATTAATAGTGTTATTATATTGCATAGCATCCGTTTAATATTATTATATTGCATTAATATTCTCTTAAAGCTAGTCAATAAGGAAAAGCGGTTTACTTTTCAGGCTGTAATTTGACTTGGAGATTCTCTTGGAGAATCAAAACGTCATCGACAACATTTCTTAGAAATGGTACTAGGAAAAATGGGCGCAAAATTTGTGGTTTCAGATTATGGTTCACGCTTATTTTTTATTATTTATTTATACCCCCCTCAAGCAGCTGCTTGCCACAGAGGTCTGACAAGAGCCTGTCAGTTTATATGCCATAGTAGAAGGTCTGAGAGGATGTCAGGACCTCAGCAGAAAATGACACACACACATCCATGCCTTATCCGGGGCTCGAACCCAGGTCCCTTATATCAGTAGCCAAGCGTGCTAACCACTCGACCACGGGACGGCTTTACACAATCAAAAATTGAAAGCCATCCTAAATATCACAAACCCCACCCTACCAAAATCGAATTTATCTGAAATTTACAGTATATCAAATTTTCTGTTCGCTTTAGACTACCGTAAAACAAAATATCACTGAAATGATTATGCAATAAAAAAAACTTAACAGTAAAGAGTTGAAAGCTCCAGTAAAATGTTCAAAAACAGAATAAGAAAAATCTGAAAAAATGCTCGTTAAAAACAGAAGTACGTAGTCAAAAATTCATTAATTTTGTTCCCTCTTTACTCAAAAGAATTAAATGGGGATTGTTGGTGTGAAATCCACATAGCTAAGACAGTGAGAATTGCAGTTCAAGAGCGCTCTTATGAGTACCACCGTATCATTGATCTTTCTGAAATCGATAATCTCATTTCCATTCCATTTCTTAGTGGTGCCGTTTTATTTACACACCTCAGGGCGTGCCCGGAACCCCATGGTGCGCGGTGCACTACTCGTAGAATAAACGATGTTAATGGCAAAGCCACTTAGTACGGTAAAGCCGAATTTACCATTGCATTTATTGATTTTCCTTATCTTATAAAGTCAATATAGTTAGGCTTTCAATACTTAAGTTAGTATTTTCTTTCGCTCCCAATCCAGATCAGGTGAAATACTCATATTTGAAGGACTCTAATTTGTTCGTTGTTCCTAAAAAGAAAAACAATTGAGAAGATTGAGAAGAACCTGCGTGGTATAGTTTCGTAAATCAAGTAGCATAGTAAGAAACACTGGTTGGAAAACTCTACAGGTAGTCACAACTGAATTCCCGCTGTCTTGAAATATTTATTTATATTCCACTGTAGAATTCAAGATAGAACAATATTTATATTCGAATTATTCCGACAACATTAGCAAAAATAATAACAATAAAAATGCAGGAATAAAAATATCAACATTTTATCCGACATTTTATCCGACCAAAGGGTAAAGTAAATTTATCTTGAAATAAACTTAAGACAAACTACTTAATACGAAGTAACTTACTTGTGATTAGAAAATACTAATATTCCTATACCTCCCTGGAATCGTTTTCAAAAGATGTATTCCTGTAGGAGAAAAACTTCAAACTCCTGTAGGAAGTAAAAGAACGTTCCTTAAGGATTGCATCTTCGCTAACGATCCCAGGGAGGGATCGAAATATTAGGAGTTTTTCAGCACAAGTAAGTGACCCTTTGTCTTGAGGAAATTCCACAGATAAATATAATGAAATGTACATGGTAGTATAAACTCTGAAATGACCATAAAACATGATGTGCAGCAGGGATCAGTTTTAGGTCCATGTTTGTTTATATTGTTACGACAGATGAACGTGCAATAACAAGACTATAATGCAATATGTCATTTGTGATACTCGCGTATGGTACAGCGTGAGATCTACGTCATTAAGAGATTGGAATAGAGAGACTCGAAAATAATAACGGTATGTTTTTAAGAGTTGTTGTTTGGGTTCTTTTACCTCTGAGCGACACTTTTTTGCACACAGTGGGCTAAATGGCCAGGTCACATGGACCCCGTAGGCTCAGAGAAGGTTGGGGGAGGAGACCCACTGGAACAGCTGTTGGGAGACAGATGGTAGCCCCCGTCAAGGCCATCCAGGGTGTTCTTTAACGTGCACAGGGTATGGCTCTCCCGCACACGGGGCCACGACTTAACGTCCCATCCGATGGACGGTGGCCTTTCCAAGCCCATCGGTGTCCCCTACTGACCGTGGGCAGGGCGGGGAATTTTGCGGAGATAAATCTCAACGCTGACCCAGCTGGGACTCGAACCTGGGAACTACAGATTACGAGCCTGGCGCGCTACCGACTGAGCCACCCCCGCCCTCATTTTTTTAAGAAGGATTTTGTGAAGAACTAGATGGATTCGGTCTGAGTAGTTAATCTAGACAAGGGAATCTCTATTGCAGTATGCACGGGAGTTCTGAAAATTGTTTAATAAGGTATGAAGTAATCAAAAGAAGGTATTCGACTGTAGTTAATGATTTGTTGTTTGAGAAAAATTGAGTTGCTAGTTTTTGCTAGGATTCGAGCGAAGTTAGCATCATGAAACCTAATTCTGATGGCACTAATGTGTTGAAGAAGTCTGGTAGTGGAAAAACAAAAAAGTAGTAGTGTAAAATAAGGGGTTTTGAGTAAATATTAGAATTGGAAAGGTAAACGATAGGTTTATTCAATAAAGATGATTGTGTCGCTTATTTTTAATGTTAATTAAGATTATTTATGTTTTGAATAGAATCTATTGACTTGTAGTTCGACTGTTTGAAGAGTGGTAGATAATTGCTTGACATCCTTACAGGTTGAATTTCATGAAATACATTTGTGATTGGTTTGAATTTTTATAAATGTGCAATGTTTGCCTAAGTAATTAAATAATTTATTTATAAATTTTTTTGATAAGCATTCTTTTGAACTCACGCTCAGTTTTCGTCTATTAAATTTACAAGAATATGAATGGCTTTTGAAAAGCATAATTTGAAATATTATGAGTTTAGTTATGATAGTGCGGTAAATGGCCCCACTAGACTGCACTGTTTTATGGATTTGAGCTTGATTATGGATCCTGGACTTGCTGCAATAGTGGGCCTCTCTTAAGGGAGAATCTGCCGCTGTGTTTTCTGTTTGTTTGTGGGTTGCTAGCCCTAAGTGAACAGAGGCACGGGATAACTTATATCAGCTGGTGGATAATCCTGATCAGTGGCCATCGCAGGTACCTGAGCCCTCACTTAGGTAGTTGGACATCGTCAATCCTAAATTGGAGTAATGTGTCTCAGGCAGGCCATATGGCTCTTGAAAAGGTACACTTAAAAAGGTGGTGCCTGAAGTTCTTATCAGTATCGGTGACTTCAGCCTTTAGCGGAGGAAGAACAGGTCTTTATCCCATGCCTGCAATCTGGGGGCTGTTTGATATTGTTGGCTTTATCTTTCTCAATAAACCTAGTTTCTTTAAAAATCCTACTAATCATTTTCTCTCTGCAGGTACGTGGAACGTGAGGACGTTATACAGGGTGAATCTGAAAAAGTGGGCAAAACTTTACGGGGTGGTAGAACGCAGCTATACGAGCAATATTCGTCATAGAATGTATGGTCGGAACGCAAGCGGTGAGAAGTTAAAAGGTAGTTTTCCACTGTCACATTTAAAGAATGAACACAAGAAGGAGAGGAGATACTTCAGAAAACATTTTATTAACAGGAATGTAACTTGCATTCCCGTCCGCCGCACCGTACACAAAGTGCATATCCGCCATTTCGTGGTTAGTATAACCAGCCATCCTCTCGGCAATCCACGGTAGAAATGCCGTTGGGTGCGAGGACCGCCCCTTTTATACCATTTCCAACGCCACCTAGCGGCTCACCGTTTGCGTTCCGCCCATGCTTTCTATGACGAATATTGCTCGTATAGCTGCGTTCTACCACCCCGTAAAGTTTTGCCCACTTTTTCAGATTCACCCTGTATAGAGATTATTCTCTTGATGTCCTCACGCAGGAATTCCAGCGTTATGACATAGATATAATTGGCTTGCAAGAGACCAGATGGACAAGTAAAGGTGAGATATTTAAAAATAATTTTAAATTTCTCTTTTCAGGCAGAGAGGATGGAAAGCATCTCCAAGGTGTAGGTTTGCTTCTCAGCAGACCTATATCTTGGAGATGTAGACATGCCATGATGCTCTTCTAGGATACAACTGCATTAATGAAAAGATTTCTTACAGAAAGATTTAAAACAAAAATTAAAGACTTGAATGTCATCTCTTGTTATGCCCCTATACAGGACTCAGATGAGAATAAGAAAGATACGTTTTACAGCCAACTTCAGGATATATTGAATTCTGTGAAGAAAGGAGATATTTCTCCTGTGCTAGGTGACTTCAATGCTAAAGTTGGTATTGACTCTGATCTTTGGGCAGGAGTTTTAGATCTCTTTGACATTGGTTGTCCCAATGGCAATGGGGAATGTCTCCTAGACGTAAGTAAACTTAATGGTTAGTGAATAACTAACACATACTACAACACAGCGACATTTATAAATATACATGGGTTGCACAGGAATATGATAGATTGTATTTTAATTAGCAGCAAATGGGCTAGTTCAATTAGAAATACCAGATCATACAGGGGAACCGAAATTGGGTCTGACCATTACCTGGTCAAACGTGTTTTGCAGCTGAAGCTTAAGAAATGTTGTGCTAAGGTTAAAAAATTAGCTATATCACTGAATGCCAGAAGGATACAGATATAGCCAAAACATATCATGATTGCTACTTTGTCATTATGAGAATCTTGGTTTGGTTACTACTGAAGTTGAGAAAGAATGGGATCAGTTTAAACAGGCTTTTCTTGAAACTTGAACAGTACTCTTTTGAGTAAAAGGAAACAGAGTAAACCAAATTATTTGAGTGATAAGGCTATGGAACCTATTTCTGAAAGAAGGAAGTGCAGGATTAATATAAATCAACAACCTACTATTCCTAACAGAAGGCATTACAACGAGCTTAATAAACGTGTAAAGGCTCAGTTAACAGGTGATAAGAATCTTTGGATTGATAGCTTGGCTGACAAAGTTGAGGAAGCAATTAGACAGTACAACAGCAGGGGGTTGTACCAGATTATTAATGCTTTATGCGGGAAGAAACAGACAGGTACACAGGGAATAAGAGATAAACATGGCAAGGTGATTGAAGGTGAGGATTCTGTGATGGCTAGGTGGGCTGAGCATTTCAGAGAAGTTATAAATAATGTGATCTACTCCCATTGTTTGTAATAAGGACAGACGCATTAACTGGCTTTAATAATGGCCTTATATCACATTCCGAAGTCACTTTGGCTATCTCTAAATTAAAACTGCATAAATCCCCAGGATGGATGAAATCACCACTGAAATCCTTAGAGCTGGGAACATTAGTATTGTCACATGGCTGACTGAAATTTTGAATATTTTTTATGTTAAAGGTGTTGTTACTAAGGATTTTATTACAGCTATTATTTTCCGAATTTTTAAAAAAAAGTGATCGTAGTTCTTGTGTATAGGAGAATTAGTTTACTTTCTGTTCCAGGTAAAGTTCTTTGCAGATTATATTTAATAGAATTAAGAATTTGGTTAATGGACAACTACGTGATGAAAAATGTGGATTCAGAAGTGGTAGGGGATGTATTGATCAAATATTTTCACTTAGGCAGATTCTTGAGAAATGTTTAGAGTTTCAGAAACCTGCCGTTTTTGATTATATAGATTTCAAAAAGGCTTTTGACTCTGTTGATCGACATAATTTGTGGTTGATTGTTAGATCATATGGAACACCTGATAAGTTAGTGTAATGAGAGCTCTCTGTAATAACACTGAGTCATGTGTGAGAGTTGATACGTCTTGCAGCGATTGGATTAGCATTGCTAGTGGAGTTAGACAAGGTTGCATTTTGTCTCCTTTTCTCTTTAGTTTAGTTATTGATTAGGTAATGCGAAATTCTTTGCAAGGGAAAGATTTTGGCCTTAAATGGTCAAGAGATGTCAAAATTTCCGATTTAGATTATGCAGATGATTTGGCCCTGTTGGCAACTGATGTTGATGAGATGAATTTGTTCATTAGGGCTGTTGATGAGACTGGTAATAGAGTAGGTCTGGTGATAAACAGAGAAAAAACTAAAGTAATGAAAATTGGTCAAGCAGATAGTGACTCAGTTGCTTTGAATGGCTGCACTCTTGAGCAAGTGCCTCAGTTTATTATCTTGGGAGCTATGTAACAGATACTGGTGATATGCAGCCTGAGACAAATAGAAGAATAGGGATTGCCGCTGGAATTTTTAAGAATCTATGGAGAGTGTGAACAATTAGGCGTGTATACCTAAAGACTAGGCTGTATAATAGTTTGGTTCTTTCTATGGTTAGTTATGATAGCGTAACGTGAACTTTTTGTAAGCAGGATAACAAGAAACTTGATGCCTTTGAATCTTGATATTTACGCAGTATCTTGGGTATTAGGTGGTTTGATTTTGTAAATAATGATGAGGTTAGAAGAAGTAGTCATCAACTTCCTTTGAACAGCATATTGTGCAGAAAGAGAATGCGTTGATTTGTGCATGTTGCCCGTATGCATAGCTGCAAATTAGCAAACAGGATTATGAACAGTGTGCCTAAGGGTTTCAGAAAAAGGGAGAGAGCTAGGAAACGATGTGCAGAGAATGTCAAACAGCACCTTGCTAAAATTGGGCTAGAGTGGTCAAATTTAGCAGCAGTAGCTCAGAACAGACATGTCTAGAGAGGAAAATTACACAGTCTTGTTGGACCTCTGTAGCTCATGGCTGCATAAGGATGTTTTATGTATGTATGTACGTATGTATGTATGTATGTATGTATAATAATTTGATTAAATAATGGAAGTAATTCAATTATATTTGAGACTGCTTTAAAAAAAGCTTAATCTTAAATGTTATGAAACAAAATATACCACCAGGTTATGGTAAAGAGATGAATTCAGTTTTGTTCCAAATGAAGTTTACAGCGTAATTGTGCATCAAAATGAATTATATTTTACAGGAAAAGATTGCCCAAGTTCATGTAAATACCCAGAGAGGCTTTCAGCTCTTCGTAGAAGACAACTATTCCCTTTCAAGGAGGGCGGGGGTGGCTCAGTCGGTAGCGCGCCAGGCTCGTAATCTGTAGTTCCCAGGTTCGAGTCCCAGCTGGGTCAGCGTTGAGATTTATCTCCGCAAAATTCCCCGCCCTGCCCACGGTCAGTAGGGGACACCGATGGGCTTGGAAAGGCCGCCGTCCGTCGGATGGGACGTTAAGCCGTGGCCCCGTGTGCGGGAGAGCCATACCCTGTGCACGTTAAAGAACACGCTGGATGGCCTTGACGGGAAGCTACCATCTGTCTCCCAACAGCTGTTCCAGTGGGTCCCCTCCCCCAACCTTCTCTGAGCCTTCGGGGTCCATGTGACCTGGCCATTTAGCCCATGGTGTGCAAAAAAGTGCCGCTCAGAGGTAAAACAACCCAACAACCCAACCCTTTCAAGGATCATTCAATTACTTTCTCTCTACTTCATTTTGAACGTTGACTTGCTAACTTTATAGGGTAATCCAAATATGTATTTAGTTACCGCGACCGAGTGGTTTGCACGCTTGACTACTGTAAGAGAAGGCATGTAAAATCTAGGAATAGCTTTTAGGATTCTTCTCTGTCCTAAATGCCGAAAATAATGAAAATTATCATGGGGGGCTAAGTAATAGATATCGGTGATGTGCGACGTTAGATAAACAGGAGAACAAGAATTGTTGCTGGGACTTTTAAGAATCTATGGAGAGTATGGAGAAATAGGAGTGTACACCTAAAGACTAAAATTAGCCTGTATAATTGTTTGGTTCTTTCTAGGTTTAGTTATGGTAGTGAAATCTGAACCTTTCATGAACAAGGAAACGGGAAACTTGATATTTGCGCAGCATCTGTGGTATTAGGTGGTTCAACTTCGTAAGTAATAATGAGATTAGCCAAAGGAATCTGCAGCCTCCTTTGTGTAGTATATTGTGCAGGGAGAGACTCCGTTTGTTTGGCCAGTATTCATAATGTAGATTAATGAATAGGGTTATGAACAGTATGCATAAAGGCCTCAGAAAAAAGGGGATATCTAGAATCGGTGAAAAAATAATATCAAACAGACCGTGTTAGAATATGTCTACAGTGGCCAGATGCAGCAGATGTATCACAGGGCAGATGTGTTTGGAGAACTAAATTGCATAAACTGGCTGGATCTCCGTAGTAGTCCATGGCTGCTTGAGGATGATGATGGTATAAAGGGAAAATGAACTTCAGTCTAGTGGGATATCAGTAGACGAACCTATAACATGGAAGGTACAGTCGCTCAAAAAAGTATCCGAACACTAAGGTTGATTACAGAATGCAGAAAAAATATCTGCAACGATTTTCTTTTAGAAATTAGTGATCTGGCAACCTTCGTGTCACGTGACACGAAGGTTGCCAGATCACTAATTTCTAAAAGAAAATCGTTGCCAGATATTTTTTCTGCATTCTGTAATCAACCGTAGTGTTCGGATACTTTTTTGAGCGACTGTACTCTGGCCACTGTGTTATACGTGCCGCCGATCAAATTCTCCTCTATTGATTGCTTTAAGCATTATACCATGGGGGTTAGTCACTAAAGTTATCTAGGCTGTAATTGAAGAGTGTGGTGAACAAAATACTGCTAGTTATGTGCACCACACCACACGTGTCAATTAACATGGTTGTTGTTTCTTTTTCAGTCAATCACTTTAATGAAATGTAGTAACGTTATATTTAATACCAAGCAAAGTGTTTTCCATCTTTAAGCTGTGGACAATCTTGAGTATAGAAGAAAAACTGTCTTGAGCTTGGTGGGATACGAACACACGACCTCCTGACAACGTTATATAAGTCGGGTTCTTGTACCCCTCTTGTCGCACCTAGGTTAAGAACACCTGCTTTAAAAGAAGAGCAGAAAAAAGTTAAGAACAACTTGGGATATTACACAATTTAAAGACAGGCTAGGAAAAGAATTGGAAATAGAAATGGGGGAAACTTGAAAGTTTATTGTAAGAGAGAGAGGACAGAAAAGACACATCTTTTGCGATATAGTGTTTCAGGCATTGAAAATCAAACTTGCGAAACTTGTTGCCTCTAGGCAGGAACTGACTTTCTATCTACCATATGAAATGCATCATTTTCAATAGAAGAAAAAAAAGGAATCACTGTATCTGAGAACATCATGCTTCCATTATCCCTCATACAGAGATCCCATTACATTCACCTCGGCATTAGCTCCTCTAACCTTAATGTAATTCTTTCCCCAGGTTAGCGTTGTTCTCTCTCTCTTCTTCTCAAGGTCAACGTGGTCGCCTCTGGACAAGTCAGGTTGGATTAACAAGAAAATGTCAAAGAAATTGATTGATCAGATTAGCGTCAAATGGAGCGTATATATCTCTGTCTTTCCTCTTGCCACATTAGACACGTGCCTTTTATCTGTCTTCTTCTTTTATCTTCTCTGCTTTTTGGCACAGAATTCCGCCATTACAGGTTTCCGGTTTCTCCTTGTTTGTATTCTCCGTTTCCTGGTAAATCCTTTGTATGTTGTTTATAAGAACCATTCTTCGCTGAGGAGCGAACCAGTTGACTCCTTATACTGAAATTCGTTCTGACGTTGTTCATGGATGTTGTCAGATCACTCAGCAGAGCATCCTAAAGTTAGTAGGTGAGTATCTTGTGTTATGACAGGACTGAATGATAGTTCTTGTGTTTTTCTATGCGAAAAAATAAAAGACAAAAGTAGCTTAATAAAAGAAATTCGCGCTAATAGAGTGTTATTTGTCATAAGAGATAAGGAGAAATATTTTTGGAAGGATTAAATATATGGAATATACTACTTATGATCATTCATCAAATACCAAATATTCACATCACTACACAGGGCTTAACCGATAGCATGTAATCGTAATCTACAGTTTAATCGTAATCTACAGTTCCCAGGTTCGACTCCCAGCTGCGTAAGCGTTGAGATTTACCTCCGCAAAACTCCCTGCCCACGGTGAGTAGGGAACACCGATGGGCTTGGAAAGGCCGTCGTACATTGGATGTTAAGTTATGGGCCCGTGTGCGGGAGAGCCATACCTTGTGCACGTTAAAGAACATGCTGGATGGCCTTCATGGAGGCTACCATCTTCCTCCCAACAGCTGTTGTAGTGAGTCCCTTCCCCCAACCTACTAAATGATAGCAAAAATCAGAAAGTTTTACCTTTTACTTAGATATTTTCGATGAGGCCTCTTTATGTGTCTGGTACATTTTGAATTAAATTTATAAATTTTTAATCAAAGAAATAGTCCATGACCATAAAAATAGGAATAAAGCATAATGAGCATAAATCGTAAAATGTCTGCTGGATTTTCAAGGATAACAATACAGTGTAAACTAAATAAATGTGTAAATCATTACCGGCAGAGATTGTATATCTTCTGTTAAAAACTGCTATGCAATTATTATTTTCGGGAAAAAAAATGGCAGAGGCGTATTCTCTTTAACTCAACTAGGTTGGGTTGTTTTATCTCTGAGCGGCACTTTTTTCACACAACGGGCTAAACGGCCAGGTTACAAGGACCCCAAATGTTCAGAGAAGATTGGGGGGGAGGGGACCCACTGGACAGCTGTTAGGAGACAGATGGAAATCTCTGGTCAAGCCATTCAGCGTATTCTCCATTGTACATAATATGGCTCTTTTGCACATGGTGCCACAGCTTAAGGTCCAATTTTACGGACGACGGTATTTCCAATCCCAAAGGTTTCCCCCTCCTTTGGGTGAGACTCGAACGTAAGAACTGCAGATTACGAGCTTGGAGCGCTACAGACTAGCCACACCCCCGTTCCATCTTATCTCGTATGTCGTATATTCTCGGATCAATATCACTGATAATTCTGACGATCGTTTTTTTCGTTTAAACGAAGTACCAAGTTTTTTTTTATTTTCTCACTTTGTAAACGAGGATAGAAGTTTTTTTATTTAAACAAATGAAAACTAATGCAAAGTTCCTGTTAATCTGAATAAGCAAAGTTTCACTAGTGACATAACTCATAACTTGTTGAAATTAAATTGCGAAAATGCTTGCTAAATCTCTGAAAATTGGTTATCACTTTTCTATTGTAATAAAATTTTTAAACTTTTTTTTCTCGAGTTGGGGGGAAATTCCTATTTTCCTGATTTCTTTTTAAACGTATATAATGGATGCAAGAAAAATAAAAGTTTTTTGACTTATTATACTGTATCCAATGTTATTCTCAAAATATTGACATAAGAAAACAATGGGAAAGCTCGACCAATCAGATTTCAGTTTCTATGGTTACACTTATTAAATTCAATCTTTCTACTTTAACTTCTGTAACGGAAATTTGTTACTTCACAGCCTGACTTTGGTAGTGATTAGGTGTAATATGTATGCACATATTAAATATATCATTATTACTCAGACCTTTATTTTCAAACTTTAAGCTATAATTTATTTATTTTACTATTAAGCATGAAACTATTAAAAATTTATAACTATGACACTTCATTGAACAATGACAACATATATATTTGATTTGTATAATATTTAAATATTCTCTTGTTTTTCTTTATACTTTTTGTATTGTTTTTAACTGAACCTGGTGTAGAAGGGTCTGGCCCTAACATCAATATGGTTGTTAGGTATATAAATAAATAAATCATTTTTTTTCCAACATACTACATCAACTTGCAGTTTGTAAGCTCCTGAATCCTCTATTATACCTCCTATATAATTTATGAGATCTACATTTTTCATCTTTTTCGCATTTGCGTTGATTGAAATCATCTCATTTCCTATAATGAGCATTTAACAAATTGTTATCATTTTAAAAGGCTTTAGTTTTTAAAAATTTCCTTGTACCATTGTCATGTCCCTCTAATTAATTTATTTTTTATTTATTGTTGCATTTTTATTGTATTTTTGTTGTTGTAAATATTTTTAAGTATTAAGTGTGTTTTTGGAAGTGCTATTGTGGGGCTGGGACTCATAGCTGTTGGTTTCAGGTATGAGTTGGCTGCCTGCACTGGCTGACGAGTCCAAGTCTTTTTACGACTATTTACAACTAACCTCGGGCGTGAGTGCGAACGCTGGAGACTGTGGCAGTGAGAATAAACAGTGAGAGTGAACACGCGTCAACAGACGCCGCTTTTACTCAAACAAAACCCGTAAGGAGAGGGTTCGGTTCTAAGTGAGAACCAAGATAAGGTTCTTGGTGAACCAAGTACAGTTCTATGGAACTGAAAATAGTTCTATGCGAAGTTCCCGAAAGGTTGGATATCCTTTCGGCGAGTTTGAGGTCGGTAAAGCGATAATCTGCAAAATGCGGGTCTCCACCTCATTGCATAATTGTTTGCAGCAGCAAAGTATCAAAGGCCTACGGAGTCGAGTGCATCCCCAGCACGTGATTGTATATAAATGTGAATAAACTGTTGTCCTTATACAACTCTCGTGCTTGAATTGTTGGACATATTTCTATATATCACTTTGCACAGCAAGTCTGAAGCATACGTCGGTGGTACGGGTGTAACAACTCGCAAACCTGTTATTTCATCTAAGCAATGCTGAATGCGAGCAAGAGACCAATTGATCGTCCTCTACAATAGGGTGGTTAAACATTCGCCATCTCTGCCCACGGCAACCATGTTCTAGAATAAGCATTCTTACATATCACGTTTTTGAAGAGTTGTGTTATGAAACTATACGGTATTCCGGTTAGACTCGATATAATACATCAGTATTTTTTGACATATACAATAGAACGCTATCATCAGCTTATGAAATTTTCTCCCATTTGAAATTATTTTGGAAGACATTTATGTATATAGAAAAATGCGTACATATATATACATACTCTTCAAGCAGCCATTGCTTACGGAGATATGGATTTATAGAGGTCGAACCAGACTATGCAATTTTGTTCTCCATACAAGGCTATTCTAAGTTACAGCTGTTGCACTTGACCAATGCAGGTCAGTTCTGTCAAGGTCCTGTTCGATATTGTTATTCATCTAAGCAGGTTCCATCGTATTCCAGGTTCTCCCTCTTTATCTGAAGCTTTTAGGTACGCTATTCATAACTCTATTAAAATATCTGTAGTTCTTCATGAGAGCAAATGTGGCCAAACCAATGCAGTCGCTCCCTAGGTATGATGCTACTCAAAGGTGGCTGATTATTTCTCTGTCTAATCTCATCATTACTTATACAGTGGAACCACTTAATGCCCAGATAGGTCCACTAAAATCAAATCTTAATTTATATTCATCAAAATAATTGATATCAATAGTTGTAGTTGATATTCTATCTGTTTCCCATTGTTTAAATATGACTTAATGTAGTCAAGCCATCCTTATGTCCGAGTGGTTAGGCGCTTGTCTGCTGATCAAAAGAACCTAGGCTCAAGCCCCTGGTAAAGCGTGTGTTGTCTTTCTGCTGAGGTCTCGCGTTCCTCTCGTATCTTCTCTATGACTTAGTAAACTGACAGGCTCCTCTCAGACCTCTGCGGCAAGCAGCTGCTTGAAGAATATTTTTTTTGAATTTATTAATCTAGTCATAAGAGATTCCTCTAATTGCATAATTTGGGGACGTTGAGTAATATCGTCTGCCCTTCTTATTAACTTTCATAAAGCAGAGGAGATTTGTTTAAAAAAATGGATTGTTTTCGAGTCAGTATAACATTCTAGATGAAGCATATTTTGATGATAATCAAGAAATTAATAACTCTTGGTGAGAAAATAAGAAAATCAGAGTTAGGCAATATCAGAAACATATATATATAGTCCACCTTGCAAAGCATGTGTAGAATGTTGAAACACTGACAGAAAAGTATGCATATTCTAAAAGAAAACGGCTTTTAAAAGAATCAGAGAATAAAGTCAAAGCATATGCGTCAAATAATGTCAAAATCGGAAAGAAATTAATTAACTTTTGACATAGAATAGAAATTAATTAACTTTTCTTTTACATGTCTAGGCAAAGTGTACAAATGATTTTCATCAGCACGTTATTCTTGGCACTAAAGGAAACATTTTGTTCATTTCGCCTACTTCTTTTTTTGTTGTCCAAAACGTCATCTTCGTGCCGTAACGCAAAAAATATTTTTATTTCATCAGCACACAATAAGGGAGATAAATTTGTATCGAATTTTCTGGTGAAGAAAACAGTCTACCTTTATAATTTAATGTTTGCCAATTTCTACGTTTTGTTTCTGTTAACGAAATCTTTAAAGAGAATCCGCGGTACTTTAAAAGTTTTGGATGCCTTCAGCAAACTCTTTCCCTCTTATATAATTGCCTTGACAATGTTCATCATTGTGTCGCCGTCTTAGATTTTCTACTTTTGATCAATCTAAAAGAAATATTTTTTCCCTCTAAACATTCTGTGAAATCCTTTGCATCCAACATCGACTGACACTATTGAGAAAAATTAAGTGGACCACACTGGGACAAAAACCTGTACCCAACATGGCGTGCTGACACAACTCAACAGTGATTGACTTTGAACTACACTGTTTTTTATAAGTAACGAATAAAGTCGAAACTCTCTAATGTATTAAATAAGATTTTTTATAAATATGATAGCAGGTTGGGTTGTTTTACCTCTCAGCTGCATTTTTTTGCACACCATGGGCTAAATGGCCAGGTCACATGAACCCCGAAGGCTCAGAGAAGGGGTTGGGGGAGGGGACCCACTGGAACAGCTGTTGGGAGACAGATGGTAGCCTCCCGTCAAGGCCATCCAGCATGTTCTTTAACGTGCACAGGGTATGGCTCTCCCGCACACGGGGCCACGGCTTAACGTCCCATCCGACGGACGGCGGCCTTTCCAAGCCCATCGGTGTGCCCTACTGACCGTGGGCAGGGCGGGGAATTTTGCGGAGATAAATCTCAACGCTGACCCAGCTGGGACTCGAACCTGGGAACTACAGATTACGAGCCTGGCGCGCTACCGACTGAACCACCCCCGCCCCGTATGATAGCAGATAAAGATCTCAATCAAATACATTACTATCTCGATTTTTCAATGCCATTCGTTATGAAAGTTTGAATATTTAACAACAGCAGAGCTAGTCTTAAGAAACGTATACAGAAATTTCTGAATGCTGAAAGATTAATTTACATAAAGTTCTGAAATATAGACTTATTTTAAATAATTAAATCGTTCGAAATAATAATACTTATTAAGTCTTAGTTCATAAATTTTTATGACTGGCATTGTTATTGTTAAATATTTACACTTTCATAACTCTAAATATTGAACGAATATTGCTGAAATTCAAGATTTGATATATTTGATTGAGATCTTTATCTACTATCCCACGTTTCAAAGAAAAATTATTTTAAAAAGTTATAGATAGGGCTTCGACGTCAGCTTTTGAGTTGTATAACATATGATTACAACGTTGATCAACAAATCCTTGATCTGAAATCTTTGATCCAAAAATGTATTTTCTACTACACTCCAACATGTTTAGTTTGGCAGCATTGAGATATAGGTTATACTTTCCACGTATTTTTCATTTAATTTTGTTTTATCAGCAAGATAAAACACACTGTAGTATGTCATACTTTAATAATTCACCATTTTTTCGCTTATTTAGATAATTAAAAAGATATTGAAGTGAAAGTAGACTATACACTGTCTTGTAGCACAGAAGCGACAGATTCAACAACAATAGTGAGGTGACTTTTTTCTTCCGGCAGCGTCAGTTTATTTCTTACTAGAAAAGTTTTATTTTTATTTATTCCTGAAATAGAACCACCACGGATGCTCCTGAACCATAGATTAGCAGACTAAAATGCAGTAATTAATCTTCGCCTATTGAAGACACATATTGCTCACAAAGAAAGCTTTCCGAAAAGTTTCTAGATTTCAATTTTAGCAAGCATAGAATACACTACTTGCAGGGTGGGATTTAGTAGAGATAAATGTCAACGAAAACACAATGCGGACTCGAACCCAGGAACTGCAAATTGAGAGCATTTTGTGCTACTTGAATTATCCCTTTTCCCTAGTAGAGGACAGTGATCCATCGAAGAGCTGTCAGAAAACGGATGGAAGGTCTTCCTTTAAGGCCTTCCAACGTGTTATTGAACAGCTGTGATCTCCTATTTGAGGTTTATACGAGTGATTTTGTACGAAACCTTAGAGAAAATAAGGTCGAAAGATATCTCAGATCTTGAGATCGCGGGAATCCGCAATCGATGAGCTGCGACTCCCTGTGGAGAGCGTGGGAAGAATTTGAATAATGGTTTGATATATACACCGAAGAGCCAAAAACTTTATTACCACTTGCCTAATATGATGTTGGTCCTCCACATGCCACCAAAACAGCTCTTACCAGGCGAGGCTTGGATGCTACAAGATTTCTAAAGGTGTCTTGTGGTATCTGGTATCAACACGTTACCAGCAGATCCTTTAACTCTTGTAAGTTATGTAGTTGAACCGCCGCAGATCGGATTTGCTGTTCCAACACAAACCACAAGTGCTCGATTGGATTGATGTCTGGTGAATTTGGAGGCCAGGGCAATAACTGGAAGTGTTCCTCGTGTTCCGCGAACCATTGTTGAACAATCCGTTCAGTGTGGCATGGCACATTATCCTGTTGAAAGAAGACACTACTAGAGGGAAAAACAGTTGCCATGAAAGGATGTACCTGGTCTGCAAGGATGTTTAGGTAGGTAGCAGACGTCATGGTTTCTTGCACATGAATTACTGGACCCAGGATTCCCAGTAGAGCATTGCCCAAAACATTACACTTCCTCCATCGACTTGTTTTCATCCCACAGTACATTCTGATACTGTGGGATGTAAACGACGGACACGTACCCGGCCGTCCACATGGTGCAACAGGAAATAAGATTCATCGGACCAAGTGACCTTCTTCCAATCATTCAATGTCCAGTTCTGATGCCCGCGTGCCCAGTATACGCTTCTGTAGTTGGCGCTTTCCACGTAGCAGATCCTTTTCTTAAAGGATCTAAAAGAGTTAAAGGATCTGCTGGTACTTAGTAGGCGCTTTCGATGGTGAACGGAGGTTAGCATGGCACTCGGAGCGGCCTGCGGCTACGCAACCCAATTTTCAGCAGGGTTAGATGTACTGTGTGTTGTAACACATTACTCCCGTCACCTGCATTCAAATTACGGGCGAGTTGCGCCACAGAATCCCTTCTGTTGACTCATACTATACGGGATACCTTCGCTCACCTCGCATCGATTAGCCATGATCGATCCACACCTTGCTAGCGGTTCGCGGTTTTTTCCTCTTTGGATCACTTTTTGAAAATACTAACCTCGGCTGACCTTGACCCACAAGCCTTGCCGTCTCGGAAATGCTCTGACCCAGTCGTCTGGCCATTACAATTTGGCCTTTGGAAAACTCACTTAAATCCGCTGCCTATCCCATCTGAAAAACAAGAATAACAACGATTAACAGAGCTCAATATAAGGTATTACTTATACCGTTTCATGACCTTCACACGCGCCGTCATTTACCTGCTGTTGCTTCGATTTGCATTAAAACGCGCTGGTCATAATGTTTTGGCTCTTCGGTGTATCAAATGGTGGCTCTCATTGAAAATATCAAAGTTGTGAATTAAATGTTTGAATTCTGATTTAAATCGTGCAACGTGCCATTCATATTATGTAACAATATATTTCAATTTGCAACACTATACCGTATTTTAGTGTGTATAAGGAACCCTCGTGTATAAGGAACCCCCTGATTTTTCATCGAAGTTTGAGGAATTGAGTAATTTGTTAATATCTATAATACTATCTATGTATAAGAAACCCCTCTATTTTTGGGACCCATTTTTTGGCAAAAAAGGGTTCCTTATACACGTTAAAATACGGTAATTGTTAATATACATAACATCAGGCTCGCATCTAGAAAACATTAGAGGAGCTGAGGGGTCAAGAAACACAATCTAGCGGAAAAAATGAAAGGGAGGGGGGGGCAAGAGACCTGATTTTCAATGCAATATAGCATTTCTCTCTCCATTTTAAGGGTTTTTAAAAACTTATTGAAAAATGAATGAAATATAAATTAGTTTAATACTTTTTGCCTTTTTTTTAATCCTTATTCACATGTGAAGAAACAAAAAGGGGCTATGCCCCCTTTGGGCTATATTTTTACTACATATTTAAAGGGGCTAGCCCCCTTTGGGCTATATTTTAAAGGGCTATATTTTTACTACATATTTAAAGGGGCTATGCCCCCTTTGGGCATGCCCCACTAGATACTGCATGCATTACATTATACAATATTTTGTACCTGTGAATTTTCGACGTTGTACATCATAAAAAATAATCTTGTATATAAAGTTTAATTGTTTTTTGAGTGTGTGTTTCTTGTACCATTATTACGAAAAAGAATTATCAGAGCAAAATCAAATAATTTACATTTCAAAAACCTTAAGAAAATCATTTGTTTGGCCATCCTTTCCTAACATATGATCTGCACCGGGCACCGTTCCTTGGAAAAAAATATAGGTTCTTAGAAAAATATATAAATAAAATATCATGATCCTTTATTGTCGCACAACATTTATGAACGTGGCAAGATACAATTGTTCCCCGCTACATATTTCGTATTTTCTTCCTTATCTTCTTAATTATTTAAATCCTATAAAGAGCACATATAACAAATGACTTTTTTTATGAGGTTAAAAAAGAAGAGAAAATGTTTTTTATTTTCTTTTTTTACACATTTATATTTTTGAGACGCAAAAAAGGATACGGAAAGAAACGGATTGCTAGTTTGAGAAACCTTATGCTAGATATAATTTAGCTACGAAGCAAAATTTAATTTGTTGATAAATCATAAATAAATTTCTATTGAAACAGCTGGTTGCTACGAAGGTGTGTTAGAAGCTTTTCGAAGGGCGGGGATTGGTTCCGTAGATTGCCCGCCAAGCTCATAATCTGCAGTTCCCAAGTTTGAGTCCCACGTAGGCCACCGTTGAGATTTATCTCCCCTGAATCCCCACCCAGCTCTTGGTCAGAAAGGAGACACCGATGGGCTTGGGAAGGGAGCCGTCCTTCGGATGGCACCTAAAGCCTTCTTTACGTGTTCTGGAGAGTGCTTTAGGTACCATCCGAATGTCTGAATATTAACGAAGACTCTGGATGACCTTGAAAGGAGGTTAAGAGACACTGTCTCCTAACAGCTATCCATTGGATTCCCTTCTCCCAACCTTCTCCAAGCCCTCGGGATCCTTGTAACCTGGACATTCTAAGCAGAAAGGTGACGCTCAGAAGTAAAAACCAAACCAACAAAGCTTGTCAACATAAATGTCATAGAAAAGATCTGAGAAGAAGGCGAAACTCATCTTGGAGACATCCTAAAAGAAACCCTCATGTTTATGTAGTACTCGAACCCAGATTCTTTAACTATCAATGAAGCTCATTAACCACGCGGCCAATGGAAGAGAACTAATATGTAACTGAGCTATTAAAAATACCGTAGATAAATCAAGTTGCATCTCTTACTCCCAAAATTCATCTACTCGAGGCTTCCATTTCTTCTTCCTCCACCACTTTAATGCCCTTAGATCGGCAAAAAGGCTTCTTTTCAATTGTCCCCTCCGTAGCAATTAGCAATTAGCCCCCGACGCAAAAGCCGCAAAGCGCCTCCTCCCTCCACGGCCAACCTTCTCCAGCAGAGGGAGACATGCACTAAAGGGCCGACATCTTGACGGCGGCGGTCAGCGCACGTGATTATTGTAATCAGCCCAATCCATCATAAGCCTGGCACCTCGCCATCCAGTCCATTATGTTCGCCAGCGTTAACTTGATAACACCTTGGTGGCCTGCCTATGGCCCAACTTCCAGCTAGCCACTGTAACCTCATCATCACCGGTATTGATTACTTATAATGTCGTTTCTTTTTTTTCCCCTCCAGCTTCTCTCCTCCTGTTCTCTGTGTCTTTGTTATCAGAATTCTTCCCTTTTGTCTTAGGAAGCAAAAGTGGAGGATAGAGACAGAGACGTAGGGATTACAATGACAGTGTTTTGCATTTAAACGGTGAATTTCCATCATAGTTTGAAATTACATTCGGTTGATAGTGGAAATTTTGTTAAAAAAGCTTGTTTTTTTTTCTCCTCACTTTTTTGTTATTCTGCCGATAAAATTTCTGCTTTAAAAAAGCGAGGCAAAAAACTTACACTTGAAATACAGAGTTGGGTTGGGTTGATTTACCTCTGAGCGGCATTTTTTTTTAAATACAGAGAGAATAATTTTTATTAATAAGGTGAGGGGGACAGTAAAAAGTGAATCGAAACAATAATTTCAGTTTTTCTTTTCGATTTTCCTAACTTTAACTCGAAATCAAACAGAAATATAATATTCTATCAGTTTGGTATTGTTTTACTTCTGAGCGATACAATATTTATGAGCAAGGGTTTTCATGGCCGAATCACGAGGATACAAAGGTTCAAAGTTGCATAATGGGAGGTATCCAATGTACAGTTGTTAGGATGAAATCCTTCGGTTCCCTAACAAGTTCTCTAACAAGTTGAGGTATTGTCCTTTATCATAAAGACCACGGCTTAATGCGCCATCCAACGCACGTGGAATTTACAATGTCCATCATATGTCCATTGGGATGGCGTAAGAGGCAGAGCAGCCAATTCCAGTTCGAATGCTATTCGACTTCCCCGTCCTACAGTGTTGCGAATAGCAAAATAGACAGAATTAATAATTCTCGCAAAAAAGATCAATTTCCACGATTTGTGAATAATAATTTCTTCTTCGTATTATCTGTGACATATTTGAAAAGTGTGAGAATATACTGGATATATTGGATATTTTGGAAATAATTAACAATAGGATTCCTAGTACCTAATTCTATTTAATGGGAAATTTTAGGAGTAAAATTCTCTAAAGGATACAACTGAAACAGAAAAAAAATCCATAACCCTGAAATTTTAAAATATTAGTTGCTGGTGTATAAATTCGTACCATATTTTAAAATGGGAGGAATATTTTTCGATCTTTGACATATTATTTCGTATGACCTTCAAATGCAAGGGATATTCAATGGAAGAATTTAGAGAAAAAATATTCCAAACAGTAGTACAACTGAAATCAAAAATAAATAAATAAAATCCGATCCCCCCAAAAAGCAAAAATTACTGGTGAATCAGTCTATTCATCACATATTTCAAAACTGGTAGTAACGAAGAAGATTAATTTAGTTTATTTTTTTTTATCTTGATTTATGATTGGGACAAAGTATTGCAACAACAGAACATCTTCTTCCTAAGGGTTGGTTTAATACTGTAGAAGGGGTGGGAGGGCTCAATCGGTAGCGTCCAAAGCTCGTAATCTGAAATTCCCAGGTTCGAGTCTCACCTGAGCAAATGTTGAGATTTTTCTCCGCAAAAAACACCACCCTCGGCCAGTATAGAACACCGATATGCCTTGGAAAGGCCGCCGTCCGTCGGATGGGGTCGTAAAGCCGTGGCTCCGTGTGTCGGAGAACCATACGTGTGCACGTTAATGAACAGTCTAGATGGCCCTGGCGGGAGACCATCTGTCTCTAACAGTTGCCCAGTGGGTTCTTTCCCCCAACTTCTTTGAATTCCTGGGGTTCTTGTAACCTGGCTATTTAGCCCATTGTGTGCAAAAAAGTGCCGCTCAGAAGTAAAACAACTCAACATTGATGAACACTGTTTTGTTAAAGTGCAAAATGCTAAATATAAAACAACATCTCACACATTTATTAATTAAGCAAAGATTAATAAATATAAGCAGCGTTTGTTTGACATTAATTTTTAAATCTTTAGGAAGAGCGATGATTAGCACATTGTTCTCGCTTCCAGAACTCTTTAAATATTTAATGAATATTGATCCAAACACAGATTCTCTTAGATTAAATTTATACATTTCTCACATTTTCTCATAAAAAATTTATTTAAGTCTTTAGGGAAGTCAGGCGCTCTTACATGTCATCAGGAGATCATGGGTTCGGTTCCCACCCGGCTCAAAACAAATTTTCTTTTTACCCATGTCAACTTATACAGTGAAATAGTGGCTAAAACTCAGTAAAACAATAAATAAATATTTAATCAATTCCAAGAAATTCGTTCCTTTTTTAACCAGGACTGCTCCTGCATCCTCAGCATCCCTTGATTTCCAAGCATTTTCCTGAGTAATTTTAATTTTCTTTAGTAATTTACTAGTTATCTTATGTGAAAGATTACACTGTCAACATACACTACCTGGCCAAATTATTATGAACACCTACCTAATAATTCATCTATAATTGACACAGTTCCCAAATTTCAAAGTTTTCAATTCTCTACGCATTGTTCTCGTTGAAATTGTTTTTTTTTCACTCTACTGCTAACGATTATCTCTCTCTGTTGATGACCTGTAGCAGCTCTGTTTGTCGTACAGTTTCGTGTCAGAAAACGCCTGTCCCTGTATGTCAGAGCCTTTTTCCTTCCACATCTGACATGATTAGTGGGCGTTTCTTGAAACCGTTGTCATTCTCCATACACTTGGGATCTTGGGCCCCGTGATTTTCAGCTGAGCTCCATCATCTATATTACGGATACTCCTGTTCATCGGGCTCCAACGATGAGTCTCCTTTCGAAGTCGCATGAATCAACCTTTTTACCCATGTCGCACTTTGCTTTCCGCCATGTCTTTACGTCTTTTATTGGACTTCGTAGGGACATAGAACACTTACATCAATAAGACATTGTGCATACAATGACATGTTTCATGGCACTTCGCACTCGATTCATTCATAATGATTCATAACAATTTGATAGACAGTGTAAGTGGCATACACAGAAAATTCCAATGAGAGGTGGAATACGAAAAGCTTGATCCTAACTGGAGGGTTTACATTTTTTAATCTTTGATTTTTGGGCACTTCTTTAGAACATATATGCTATTCAAGCTTTCAACGGGGAGTTATAACGCATATACCTCCTTACGTACGCCATTGGCCGACATTATCATTATCACACCTGATTTCGTATCTTTAATGATTGGAATATATCCTTTTAAAATTTAAACACCTCCCTAATTTTCATTCCTGGGAAGACAATTGTTCCTAATGTGGCATCACAGATTTTTTTCCTTTTATCTATTCCTCATCCTCAGTGATAAAGGAAATAAGAAGTGTATCTGGAAACTGTTGCATAAGCAACGTTACATTAATGTTCCGAGTATAAAGGATTGCCAAATACAGTAGACTCCCTCTTATCCGGCCGTTACGGGACCGAACCCCGGGCCGGATGAACGAAAGGCCGGTTAATCCGAAAATTGTGTCAGAAAATAAATAAAAAGGGCAAATGACAAAAATACTAACTATACTGTATTTTAATTAATAATTTGTTGTAGAATATTAACAATTTACTCACACTCACTTGGAAAAGTCCGTGATTTTCTTTTTTTTCTCTGAACTTAACACTTTTTTACCTGCAAAGTCTTGCCATTGCTTAATAAACATCACATCAATTGCAGATGAGGCCTTTTGTTGCTCAATGTATCTTACTGCAGCATCAAAAGCTTCTTTTACATCAATATGGCTAACTTTTCCTCTTCCTCTTCTTCATTCTCCGCCTCTTCTCCGTTCCCTTCTTGGCAGACTGCATTGATAACTTCGTCATCATTCAGTATTTCATTTTCCAACTGTTCATCACCTTTTAACCATTTTTTAATGCCATCTTCTTCAAGTGTGCACATCCAGGCAGCAGTTTAAAGTCATTAAGCAGCGAAATATTATCATTATCCGTGATATTTTCGGCAGGCGCAGGCTCATGACTTTACAAAATGTTGTACGAGGCATTTCTTCAAAAGCTCTTGCCAACATGTGGATCGCATCCCTGATATTTATTGTTTTCAAAGCACTTAAACGTCCTATTCCGTCATTTTTGATTCGCTGTAGGATTTCTGAAAGAAGCTTTCTGCTGTATCGCCTTTTTAAACTTACAAGCACGCCTTGATCCATTAGTTGCACTAAAGATGTTACATTAGATGGGCAAAATCATAGCTTTTATGTTGTCAGAAATGAGTTGGCTTGGGTGTGTTGGGACATTGTAGAGAATGAGTAGGGCCTTTACATGCATTTTAAGATTTGTCAAGTGGTTTTTTATCTTTGGAACAAATTCTGTAAAGAACCACTCTTTAAACAAATACGAGTCTATCCAAGCAGACTTTTGAGCTTTGTAGTAAACTGGCAGAGCAGCTAAATTTAAATGCTTGAATGCTCGCGGTTTTGCAGATTTCTCAATTACAAAGAGAGGAAGTTTGTGCGTACCTGCAGCATTTGTACACACAGCCACAGTGATTTTTTTTTTCTTGTTTGTTTTAAATCCTGATACTGAGGTTTCTTGCGCTGTCAAAAACGTTTTCGTTGGAAGAAGTTTAAAATTAACCCAGTCTCATGTACATTGTAGATTTGTTCTGTGCATAGGCTTTCTTCTTCAATAAGCACTAAGTTTTTCTGAAAATTCCTTTGCTGCTAAAGGATCAGCTGACAATTTCTCACCACAAACACCAAGGTAATGAACACCATGCCGCTTTTTCCATCGAGAAGGCCATTCCTCTCTTGCTGGAAAATCTCCCCCATTATCGATTTTCAGAATGAAGGATTAATGCTTTTTCTTTCAAGATTGGCCCACTGATCGGCGTTCCTTTTCGACGCTCTTACATGAACCATAACCAAAGTGCATCATCGACAATTTCATTTTTCGGCTTTTTAAGAGTGCACCGAGAAGAAAGCGTTTTTTCAGACTCGACTTGAGTGCAAAAATCTTGTAAAGATTTTCTATTCCTTCTCCAGTCATTTACCGTGTTTTTACCAACACCTAGTTCATCACAAATATGCTTTACTGGATCACCTTTGTCAATACGTTCTAACGCTTTTAATTTCATCTCCATCGTAACGACATTACGCTTACGTTTGCACCCACTCATTTTTTACCACACAATAATTAATAGATCACAACACACACTCCAGTATACGCACAGTACACTCTACACTGTAATATTCACAAAGAGGAACTGAAGCAAATATGTACTGTACTATAAACAAAACACGCAGCGACTTGCTTCCGCTTCTTGGAACTGAAGCAAAATGAACAAAACAAGCGATAACTTGCATCCGCTTCTTGGAACCGGTTTGAGCCGGTTGAGCTTTCTTGGAGGCCGGTTGAGCTGAGACCGGATAAGACAGAGTCTACTGTAATCAAGTCTTGTATAGGCATGAACAGTAACATCGAAACAAAAAACTATTTGGTGATCTGGAGAAAAGGGCATCCCAAAACCTCTCAGGCAATTACAATCTTGTTTGAAGAGGTGTATTGCTAAATTAATAATACCCATGTGCAAAAAAGCCTTGCGCGCCAGAAACGCACTACATGGCCATATTCTCTTAACATTGTCCAGTGGGTCTTCTTCCTTATGAATTAACGACAGTATAATGAAAATAAAAAAAGCTTCTGATTCCGAATATTGAAACAAAATTAATTTCGATTTTTTCCTTAATTCATTTTCAGTTTTTTTTATTTCCTTCCATTTCCCTAGAGTTTTCCTGAATAGTCGATTTTATGTGACTTTACAGCCAAAGTAAAATATTCTAGTCTCGCATTAAACTGAACTTGCTTCGAGCTTCACGAAATTCGAAAATCACAATGAGATTTCGTTAGCTTTGCATTTTTGCTATCGCGTTTGCAAAGGAACAAAAGAAAGTACGAAAGCAGAGCGTGTGCTAATAAAAGGAATTTCTATTGCAAATGGTTTAATGTTTACTATTTGCAAGAAGCTCTCAATAAGCACTTTAGTGCGTTTATATTCCCTGCTGCGCGCGTGTGGACGCTGCTGCGGCAGTCCATTATGCGTCGAATAATGCTCTTTGATTTGCAATTCAGGAAGGCGTCGCTAGACGGTCCCCGTTTCTCTCTCGGTTTCTAAAGTCGCTTTTGATTTCGTTTCAATTCCTCTGGGACAAATGATCCATTGATATTAATGAATATTTGTTATGTCTCTCACTCTCTGAAGTCACCTTGAAGTCATGAATGCATAGGGAGATGCATTAACAAGAATTTAAAGGTGTTTCCCATTTGTCCAGAGTCGAGCTAGCTGGGAAAAAAAAGTTAACAAGATTCACTTTGGATATTACGCGATCACATATTGATCGTTCTGGCACTAAAATCATTGCTTTAACTAATCAAGTTTCTTTTTGTAAAAAAAAGTAATAAACTAAGGGAATAAAGCAAAATTTATATTTCAAATAATTCAATTATTTCTTTTACAATGTATATTGGGTGTTAATTGCAAATTTTCATTTTATTCATCATCATCATCCTCAAGCAGCCATGGGCTACGGAGGTCCAACCAGACCGTGCAATTTAGTTCTCCAAGCAAACCTATCCTGAGCTACATCTACTGCATCTGGCCACTGCACACCAATTCTAACAAGGTCCTGTTTGACATTGTCTGCCCACCGCATCCTAGGTCTCCCCTTCCTTCTGAGGCCTTTAGGCACACTGTTCATAACCCTATTCGCCAATCTATAATTATTCATACCGGCAACATGGCCAAACCAACGGAGTCTCTCTCTGCACAATATGCTGCTTAAAGGAGGTTGCAAACTCCTTTGCCTAATCTCATCATTAGTTACAAAGTTAAACCACCTAATGCCCAAGATACTGCGTAAGCATCTGGAATCAAAAGCATCTAGTTTCCTGTTATCTTGTTTACAAAGTGTCCAAGTTTCACACCATAACTAACCCTAGAAAGAACCAAACTATTATACAGTCTAATTTTAGTCTTTAGGTGTATACCCTATTTCTCCACACTCTCCATAGGTTCTTAAAAGTCCCGGCAACAATCCCTATTCGTCTGTTAATCTCATGCTGCACATCACCATTATCTGTTACATAGCTCCCAAGACAATTAAACTGTGACACCTGCTCAAGACTGCAACCATTCAGATTAACTGAATCACAGCCTGCCTGACCAATTTTCATCACTTTAGTTTTCTCTCTGTTTATAACCAAACCTACTCTACTACCAGTCTCATCAACAGCTCGAATGAAAGAGTTCATCTCATCAACATCATTTGCCAAAAGGGCTAAATCATCAGCATAATCTAAATCAGAAATTTTCGTATCTCCAGCCCATTTAAGGCCAAAATCTTTCCCTTGAAGTGAATTTCGCATAACATAATCAATAACCAAGCTAAAGAGAAAAGGAGACAAATTGGAACCCTTGTCGAACACCAGAAGTAATGCTAAACCAATTGCTACAAGCCTTACCAACTCTCACACACGATTCAGTGTTATTATAGAGAGCTTTCATTACGTTAACTAACTTGTCTGGTATATGATCTCACAATCAACCACAAATTATGACGATCAACAGAGTCGAAAGCCTTTTTGAAATCAACAAAGCTAGCAACCAAAGGTTTCTGAAACTCTAAACATTTCTCAAGAATCTGTCTAAGTGAAAATATCTGCTCCACACATCCCCTACCACTTCTGAATCCACATTGCTCATCACGCAATTGACTGTCAACCAGATTCTTAATTCTATTAAGCACAATCATGGAAAGAACTTTACCTGGAACAGAGGTTTTATGAACAACTTCAGGATATTTTGAATTCTGTCAAGAAAGGAGATATTACCCTTGTTCTTGGTGACTTCAATGCCAAAGTTGGTACTGACTCTGACCTTTGGGGAGGAGTAATAGGCCCTTTTGGTATTGGTAGCTGCAATGGCAATGGGCAACGTCTCCTACAGGTAAGTAAACTCAATGGATTCAGAATAACTAACACTTATTACAAACACCGCGACATACATAAGTACACATGGGTTTCACCTGATGGGCTGCATAAGAATATGATTGATTACATATTAATTAACAGCAAATGGGCTAGTTCTGTTAGGAATACCAGGGCATATAGGGGAGCTGAAATTGGATCTGACCATTACCTTGTTAAACGTGTGTTGCAACTTAAACTTAAAAAGTGTTGTGCTAGGGTTAAAAAATTTACTTTTAATACTGAAGCTCTGAAAGATCCAGTTATAGCCAAAGCTTACCATGATAGGTTACTTAGTCATTATGACAGTCATGGTTTGCTTACTACTGAAGTTGAGGAAGAATGGGATCATTTTAAACAGGCTTTTTTGGACACTAACAGTACTCTTTTAGGAAAAAAGGAGCAGAAGAGTCAGAATTATCTGAGTGATAAGGCACTTGAGCTTATTTCGGAAAGAAAGAACTGCAGGAATGCCCTTAATCAATACCCTACTAGTACTAATAGAAAGCATTGCAGAGACGTTAATAAACTTGTAAAGGATCAGTGAGCTGCTGATAAGAATCTTTGGCTTGATGGTTTGGCTGACAAAGCCGAGGAAGCAGTTAGACAGCACAACAGCAGAGAGCTGTACCAGATAGTTAATGTTTTGTGTGGTAGAAAACGGACAGGCATACAAGGATTGAAGGATAAACAAGGTAAGGTTATAGAAGGGGAGGATTCTGTCATGGCTAGGTGGGCTGAGCATTTCAGTGATGTTCTAAACAATGTAGTTAGTTCTACTCCCATTGTTTGCAATGATGCTAGATGCATTGGTGGCTTTAATGTTGGCCCTCTAACACAATCTGAAGTTATTTTGGCTGTTTCTAAACTTAAACTTCATAAATCCCCAGGGGTAGGTGAAATTACTACGGAAATGCTTAGAGCTGGGAATGTTTCGGTTACCACTTGGATGACTGAAATTCTGAATATCTTTTATGATAAAGGCATGGTTCCTAAGGATTTTACAAGAGCTATTGTTATCCCTATTTTCAAAAAAGGTGATCGCAGTTCTTGTGATAACTATAGGGGTATCAGCCTTCTCTCTGTTCATTTTATTACGAATACGAAAAAATTCTTATTGGTTTTAGTAACTTAATCAACACTGGAAGGACAGCTACGCACCAATCCCCTGTGATGATGCATAGAACCGGCCAGGCCTAGCACCTAATGTCCAACCCCGCCTTCTCGTGGTGCAGACCGTTTGTACCTTTCAAAAGAGATACTCTCTTGTGGAAGTGAACGGAAGGGGAGGGCTGCCAGATTAGTGTGGCCTACTAATCTGGACAACTATGGCTACTTTAACTTTTTTTCTACCCTGCTGAGGAGTGGTCAACCACACAGGGTCCTGGTGCTGACCATATATACCAACCTGAACGGAATTATGGCTCTGAGCTTGATTATGGATCCTGATTTTGCTCCAGTGGTGGGTTTCTGTGGAGGGAAAATCTTGCGCTGTGTTTTCTGTTTGTTTGTGGATTGACAGCCCCAAGTGAATAGATTCACAGGATATGTTTATCAGCTGGTGAATAATCCTGAGCAGAGGTCATCGCAGGCACCTGAACTCTTTGCTTCTATTGGCATCGTCAAATTCTGCATTGGAGGAAGTCTTTCAGTGTAGATGGCTTCGGCCTTTAGTGGTGGGGGAACGGGTCTTTGCCTCATGTCTGGGATTAGGGGGCTGTTTGATATTGCCTGCATTCCCTCTCTCAATAAACATAGTTTCTTTAAACATCCCACTAACCATTTTCCGTCCATAGGTAGTTGGAATCTGAGGACTCTGCACAGAGCTTGTTTTCTTGATGTCCTCACACAAGAATTCCACAGTTATAAACTAGATATTCTCGGCTTGCAAGAGACCAAATGGACAGATAAAGGTCAGATTCTTAAAAATAATCTTAAATTTCTCTTTTCAGGAAGGGACGACAATAAGCATCACCAAGGCGTGGGTCTGCTTCTCAGCAGACACTCTAGTGATGCTCTTCTAGGATATGAGTGCATTAATGAAAGGTTTCTTAGAGCAAAATTTCAGACAAGCGTTAAAGACTTGAATGTTATCTGCTGTTATGCCCCCACTGAGGATGCCGATGAGGATGAGAAGGATAGGTTTTTTGAACAACTTCAGGATATTTTCAATTCTGTGAAGAATGGAGATATTACCCTTGTTCTAGGTGACTTCAATGCCAAAGTTGGTACTGACTCTGACCTTTGGGGAGCAGTAATAGGCCCTTTTGGTATTGGTAGCTGCAATGGCAATGGGCAACGTCTCCTACAGGTAAGTAAACTCAATGGTTTCAGAATAACTAACACGTATTACAAACACCGCGACATACATAAGTACACATGGGTTTCACCCGATGGGCTACATAACAATATGACGATTATAGTATATTAATTAAAAGCAAATGGGCTAGTTCTGTTAAAAATACCAAGTCATATAGGGGAGCTGAAATTGGATCTGACCATTACCTTGTTAAAAGTGTCTTGCAAATTAAACTTAAAAAAAGTTAACGAGATTAACTTTGGATATTACGCGATCACATATTGATATATAGGGATAAAAAAATTTACCTTTTATACTGAAGCTCTGAAAGACCCAGTTATAGCTAAAGCTTACCATGATACATTAGTTAGTCATTATGACAGTCATGGTTTGCTTAGTACTGAAGTTGAGGAAGAGTGGGACCATTTTAAACAGGCTTTTTTGGACACTAACAGTGCTCTTTTAGGAAAAAAGGAGCAGAGGAGACAAAATTATTTGAGTGATAAGACACTTGAGCTTATTTCAGAAAGAAAGAACTGCAGTAATGACCTTAATCAATACCCTACTGGTCCTAATAGAAAGCATTACAGATAGTTTAATAAACGTGTAAATGATCAGTTAGCTGCTGACTTGATGGCCTGGCTGACAAAGCCGAGGAAGCAATTAGACAGCACAACAGCAGAGAGCTGTACCAGATAGTTAATGTTTTGTGTGGTGGAAAACGAACAGGTATACAGGGATTGAAGGATAGACAAGGTAAGGTTATAGAAGGTGAGGATTCTGTCATGGCTAAGTGGGCGGAGCACTTCAGTGATGTTCTAAACAATGTGGTTAGTTCCTACTCCCATTGTTTGCAACGATGATAGATGCATTACTGGCTTTAACGTTGGCCCTATAACACAATCTGAAGTTATTTTGGCTGTTTCTAAAATTAAACTTCATAAATCCCCAGGGGTAGATGAAATTACTACGGAAATGCTTAGAGCTGGGAATGTTTCTGTTAACACTTGGATGACTGAAATTTTGAATACCTTTTATGATAAAGGCATGGTTCCTAAAGATTTTACCAGAGCTATTATTATCCTTATTTTCAAAGAAGGTGATCGCAATCCTTGTGATAACTATAGGGCTATCAGCCTGCTCTCTGTTCCAGCGAAGGTTCTTTGCATGATTGTGTTTAATAGAATTAAGAATCATAAATCCCCAGGGGTAGGCGTCATAAATCATAAATCCCCAGGGGTGGTTGACAGGCGTTGCGTGATGAGCAATGTCGATTCAGAAGTGGTAGGGGATGTGTAGATCAGATATTTTCACTTAGGCAGATTCTTCAGAAATGTTTAGAGTTTCAGAAACTTTGGTTGCTAGCTATGTTGATTTCAAAAAGTCTTTCGACTCTGTTGATCGTCATAATTTGTGGTTGATTGTGAGATCATATGGTACACCAGACAAGTTAGTTAACATAATGAAAGCTCCCTATAATAACACTGAGTCCTGTGTGAGAGTTGGTAAGGCTTGTAGCAATTGGTTTAGCATTACTTTTGGTGTTCGACAAGGGTGCATTTTGTCTCCTTTTCTCTTTAGTTTGGTTATTGATTATGTTATGCGAAATTCACTTCAAGGGAAATATTTTGGCCTTAAATGGGCTGGAGATATGAAAGTTTCTGATTTGGATTAGGCTGATGATTTGGACCTTTTGGCAAATGATGTTGATGAGATGAACTCTTTCATTCGAGCTGTTGGTAGTAGAGTAGGTTTGGTTGTAAACAGAGAGAAAACTAAAGTGATGAAAATTGGTCAGGCAGGCTCTGATTCAGTTAATCTAAATGGTTGCAATCTTGAGCAGGTGTCACAGTTTAATTATCTTGGGAGCTATGTAACAGATAATGGTGATGTGTCGGCATGAGATTAACAGACGAATAGGGATTGTTGCCGGGACTTTTAAGAATCTATGGAGAGTGTGGAGAAATAGGCGTATAGACTACAGACTAAAATTAGACTGTATAATAGTTTGGTTCTTTCTAGGGTTAGTTAGGGTAGTGAAACTTGGATGCTGTGTAAACAAGATAACAGGAAACTAGATGCTTTTTATTCCAGATGCTTACGCAATATCTTGGGCATTAGTTGGTTCAACGTTGTTACTGATGATGAGGTTAGGCAAAGGAGTTTGCAACCTGCTTTAAGCAGCATATTGTGCAGAGAGAGACTCCGTTGGTTTGGCCATGTTGCCGGTATGAATAATTATAGATTGGCGAATAGGTTTATGAACAATGTGCCTAAAGGCCTCAGAAAGAAGGGGAGATCTAGGATGCGGTGGGCAGACAATGTCAAACAGGACCTTGTTAAAATTGGTGTGCAGTGGTCAGATGCAGTAGATGTAGCTCAGGACAGACTTGCTTGGAGAACTAAACTGCACGGTCTGGTTGGACCTCCGTAGTCCATGGCTGCTTGATGATGATGATGATGATGATGATGATGATGATAAAAAACAGCTTTCTGCCTACTAACGAATTTTTTTATCGATTGTGATCCATCTACTATAATAATAAGTTAACTCTGTAACTTATTATTATAGCATAGCAGTATACACAGTCGTATCAGAATAATATGACCACCTACCTATTAATGGGAATAACCACCCTTGGTCTGAATGACAGAAGCGAGACGGCGTGGCATGGACGCAATGAGCCCTGGAAGGTTGCCAGAGACACACGTGCCCATTCGGACTCCAGCAGAGAACGGAGGTTCTGGAGATGATGTGGTTGTGGGTCTGCACGGCGAACATGTCGATTCAAATGATCCCACAAGTGCTCTATGGGATTGAGGTCGGGCGATTTCGCCGGTCAAGGGAGAACGGAGACATCGCTTTTGTGTTCCTGGAACCAGTCATGCACCACCTTAGCGACATGATAGGGCGCAATGTACTGTTGGTAGACACCATCACCACCAGGTCCAACATGAAGGAGTCACGTCCAACTTGAAGGGATGCATGTGGTCAGCGAAGATGGACAGATAGCCATTTGCGTTAAAGTGTTGAGGAATAAGGACATCACCCACTGATGCACTTATTCCTCGATCTCCTACGTTACACACACGTCATTGAGTAGAGAAAGAAAGTAGTTGTGGATCACCGAGATTTAGAGAAATATAAAATAGTGCCGTTGTTCGTCGAAGCGGAAACGAAAGGATGGAAATATCTCTCCTCTTCCTTGAGCAAACAGCCGGGGATGAAAGAGGCGGGCATCAGCACTTAGCAAGAGCATCGTTGCATTCGGTTGTCTCCGGTGGGAATGGCCGTTCGTCGCACAGAGATGAAAGAAGGATTTAGAAAGTTTTGCTTGCTCTTCCAAAGCATTATTGCTCTATGTAGCGATTTACGTAAATTGTTCCGCCGTTCCCTAACATGGGAGATCTTTACAAAGGAGCCGAAGCTCTCGCGCTAATAAATCTTCGAAGATTTCTGATAAAAGGATGAGATCTGTTATACCTTTCAGAAAATTACACTCAAAGCAATAGATATTTTGTTGCTTTCGTGAAAGATACTTTCTTAAAGGTTTTTCAGGTAGTGTGTTGTGTTTTTTGGAGGGAGGGAGTGTTAGAGAAGTATAAGTTTAACGATTATGAAAGCTGTAACGATTCAATTATTGCTACATACAGTATTTTTTTGTGTCTGTGTTTGAAACTCCATGGCAAACAGACAAAGATCGGGAGGAATTTAATTCCGTGACGATGTATACCTTATAGGATGCAATATTCTGTCTGATAGACTGAGTAAACACATAGTATACAAAAAGTGTTTGAATTGGATATAGCAATGTGAGCGTTGAAGTATTGTGAAAAGCATTGCATGCGATGTGCTGAGCGAGATGTTATTCTTCAGGTAATCTGATGTGTTTTAAAGATAATGAAACCTTCATTAATTATTTAAAATTATTTCGTAAGAAATGCAATAGTTATTACTAAAACATAAGGTAGGAGATTGACTTAGCATATTTAGATGGATGCATACAGCGCCAGGGTAGTAATCTGGTTATATCTGGTCTAATTAGACAGTCCCCAGGTTCGAGTCCCACCTGGGCCAGCGTTCAGCTTTATCCCCGCTAACATCTACCCTGCTCTCGCTGATAATGGGGAACTAGTGGGCTTGGAAAGACCACCATCTATCGAATAGGATATTAAGTCAGGTTCAAGAGAGCCATATCCTGAGCGCGTTAAAGAACGCACTGAATGTCCTTGATGGAAGGCAACCATTTGTCTCTTAACCGCAGTCTAGAGGGTCCCCTTTCCAACCTTCTCTAAGGTCTTAGGGTTCTTTTGGCACGTGGCATTGCCATTTGACACTGTGTGCAAAAAAGTGCTGTTCAGAGCTAAAACAACCCAACAACAACGTTCTAATGGCTACAGAGCTGACGTCATACGAGCATGACGTCAACTGACGTATCTCGTTTTTCCTTTGGCAACACTATTCCGTTACAAACTCACAGAAACAGTGTTTTATTTATATAGGATACATTACAGATATATTATATAGGATACATTAGAATTATATATCTCCCTTTTCAAATATGCACCATTTGTGTTACCGTTACTGTATTCGGTGTGGTAACCACACCGAACACCGTTGTTCATATTAACACCGAATTTCACACCGAATACCGTTCTCTGCTCAGTTTTAATATTAGCATATAACCTGCAAAAAATCACACACACAAAAGAATACCTTTCGGAAGCGAGGGAATTGCAAAAACTGATTGCTTTACTTGCGATTGTATCGCAACATATCTCAATTTGCACACACTGTACATACCCTTGAAGAGTCGCTCTGTTGCATACTATTCAACCTGAACGTCTGCCTCCTCGTGACTAGTTCTACCGTAAACGTCTTCCTCCTCGTGACCAATTCTACTGTAAACGTCTAGCTTCTCGTGAACAGTTCTACCTTGACGTCGGGGCGGGTGTGATTCAGTCAGTAGCATGCCTGACTAGTAATCTGGAGTTCCCAGTTTCGAGTCCCAGCTGGGTCAGCATTGAGATTTATCTCCGGAAAACTACCCGCCCTGCCCACGGTCAGTATGGGACACCGATGGGCTTAGAAAGGTCGCCATCGGATGGGACGTTAAGCCGCGGCCCTGTATGCAGGAGAGCCATACCCTGTGCACGTTAAAGAACACGCTGGATAGCCTTGACGAGAGACCACCCTCAATCTCCCAACAGCTGTTCCAGTGGGTCTCCTTCCCCAACCTTCCCTCAGCCTTGGGATCTTTGTGATCTGGCCATTTAGCCCATTTTGTGCAAAAAAGTGCCTCTCAGAGGTAAAATAACCCAATCTATCTTGATGTCTACCTCCTCGTGACCTGTTCTACCTTGACTTCTACCTCCTTGTGACCTCATCATCACATTTTCCATTAGCTTATACCGCAAAACTAGTGACACCAAAATTTAAACAATCTTATTCTAGATGAAACTAAAGTTAAAAACAGCTTCCCGTACATTTTCAGTGTTTTCTAACTTATCTAAATGCTTGCATTATCATTAGGTAAAACAAAGAAAAAAAAGTCACTAAGCAAAATATATATATTTTACATATTTCACCTAACAATATTTAATGGCTGTAACAGATGCTGTCATCACCACTACTGCGGGGGGGCGGGGGGAGGCTCAGTCGGTAGCGCGCCAGGCTCGTAATCCGTAGTTCCCAGGTTCGAGTCCCAGCTGGGTCAGCGTTGAGATTTATCTCCGCAAAATTCCCCGCCCTGCCCACGGTCAGTAGGGGACACCGATGGGCTTGGAAAGGCCGCCGTCCGTCGGATGGGACGTTAAGCCGTATCCCCGCGTGCGGGAGAGCCATACCCTGTGCACGTTAAAGAGCACGCTGGATGGCCTTGACGGGAGGCTACCATCTGTCTCCCAACAGCTGTTCCAGTGGGTCCCCTCCCCCAACCTTCTCTGAGCCTTCGGGGTCCATGTGCCCTGGCCATTTAGCCCATGGTGTGCAAAAAAGTGCCGCTCAGAGGTAAAACAACCCAACCCACCACTGCGGACGTACAACCAAGTGTATTTTATTTTTCGGTGAACTCCCAACAGATCGATGTAATGGACATTGCTGTAGCAGAAAAGAGTGCATTTAATGCAAAAATCGAAACGCTTTCCTGCAATGTCTGGCTGTGTTCGCAAGTGTAAGAAGAAACTTGCCGAACGTTCCGCAATAAAATACACTAACGTCGAAAAGAGATACTGGAAGCGTGTTCTTCAGAGTCGTCTGTAGTAAAGTGTGATTTCATGCTTTCGGTGGGAGGTAAACGATTCCGTATCTTCTTATCAGAGAACAAAATCTGTCGCTGACGACGAGAAAAGTCGAAACTTTTCGCTTTGATTGAGATATAAAGCAAAATTTTCATCAGAAAAGTAGACGGAATCATTTCAGCCAAAACACAGAGAGCAGGACGTGGGCTTTCCACTTGAAAGACTTACCCAACTCTAGGCCGTTTCACTTTCCCAAATAGCTTTAGCAATATAGGAGTTCACTATCAAAGTTTCAGTTAACTACAGTGATTTTTTTTTTTTTTTCAGGACAAAAAGTATCTTTGCTTTGTTTTCTTTATGACTAGAAATATAAATAAGTGATTAAAAAACATTTTTTTTTCATTTAGACTGTTTCATTTTAGTTCCGTAGAGAGAGGTGGAGAAATGTAAATTATAATATAATTTTTGACATTAAAATGCGTGCTTTTGGAGCCAAAATGATTGATTACGTTTTGATTTTTAACAACACTGACATAAACATTAGTAGTACACATAAATAAAATAAAATAAAATACTCCTCTAGCAGTTACTTACCACAAAGGTCTTCAAGAGCTTGCCAGTGTGTTGAGTTATTTTACTTCTGAGCGGCACTTTTTGCATACAATGGGCTAACTTCCAAAATCACAAGGACTCCAAGGGCTCAGAGAAGGTTGGGGAAGGGGATTCACTGAACAGCTGTTAAGAGACAGATGGAAGTTTCCCGTCAAGACCATCCAAACAGTTATTTAACGTGCATATGATGTTGCTTTCCTGCACACGGTATCACTGCTTAAAGTCGTATCCAAGAGAAGTTGCTTTTTGAGTCCATCGGAGTCCCCTTTTTCACAGAAGACAAAGTGGGGTGTTAAAGGAGGTAAGTCAAAACGCAGGCGCAGCTGGAACTCATACCTGAGAAAGGAACCTATCAGTATAATACGCAATGAGAAAATCTCTAAAGAAGGCGAGACCTCAGCAAAACGACGAGATAAGATCCATGCCTTATCGGAGGCTCGATCCCGGAACCATTGTAAAAGTCGCGAATCCCGCTAACTCTACAGGCACCATTACCGTCAACTGGAATCGTTTAATTATTATCTCGTTTTCAAAGAAAACTAGAAGGACGTATATCGTCTCTGGCGCATATAAGAATCGCGTTTTCAAAGAAAACTAGAAGGACGCATATCGTCTCTGGCGCATATAAGAATCGCGTTTTCAAAGAAAACTAGAAGGACGCATATCGCCTCTGGCGCATATAAGAATCGCGTTTTCAAAGAAAACTAGAAGGACGCATATCGTCTCTGGCGCATGTAAGAATCGCGTTTTCAAAGGTAAAGAATTTTTCCTTTACCTAAAGTTTCATTTCTTAAAAAGTTTAATTTGAGCTAGGCGGATGATGGGAAAAATGCAAATAGTATTTCGTTAGTAATTATGCAACATAAAAGTATTCGTCTTTTAATTCTTAAATCTTAAAAGTTGCATTTTCCACAACTCTCTCAGAAAAGTTTGTAAATTATTGCTCTCAGTGGAATATCTCTTAAAAGCTACCACTAATTTTTCAAATTCTCATTAAATACATGTTATTTGTAAGACAATAATAGGTATTTGTAAGACAATAATAGGTTTGCTGTTTCATCGTTTCAGTGTTCTCTAATATCAATCAAACTAAAATAAACTCTAATTATCATTTTCATTGTTTCCAATCGAAACTTCACGAGGTTCCATTCCACCACCAAAACTTCATATTTCTATTACTAGTACCTCGTTGCAATATTCGTTTGAAGTTTTTGAATTTTCAATCTTTTTCGCCGTTAGAGAGAACAATTATAGTGTTCGAAAGATTCCGAAAGAGTGAATCATAATATTTATCAATTCCTATCTAACCCTAAAAATTTTGTCATTTTTCTCTGAAATCCAAATAATTATCTGCTAAAACAAAAAATTATGTTCCCCTCCTGGGTGTAACAGGTCAATTCGTTGTTGCCAATGGAAATATTTTGGCGTTCAAATTCTATCACCAAAATTTAAAATTTCTAGCTTAAATGCATCGTTTGCAATATTCGTTTAAAATTTTGGAATTTGCAAATTTTTCCACCGTTAGAGGGCGCATTTATAATTTCCGGAAAATTCATAAAGTGTGAATCATAATATTTTAACAATTCTTGTCTAACCCAAAAAAGAATCTTTCATTTATCTTTAAAAACAAACAATTATCTGCTAAAACTAAAACTATGTGTCTTCCCACCCCCTCTGGGTTTAAGGCATCAACTCATTGTTATCAATGAAAACTTCGTGACCTTCACATTCCACCACCGAAATTTCAAATTTCTAGCATAAACACATTGTTTGTAATATTCGCTTGAAATTTTGGAATTTTTAAATTTTTCAACCGCCAGAGGGCATAATTATAGGTTCAAAGAGATTCGGAAAGTACATATCGTAATATTTCATCAATGCCTATCCAACATGAAAAAGAATTTTTAATTTAGCGCTGTAAACTGAAAAGTTCGATGTCTACAGACAGACAGATAGACGACAAAGCGAAACTATTATCTCGTTATCTCGTTTTCTTTGAAAGGTTTTCTCGTTTTCTTTCAAAGAAAACGAGATAACGAGATAATAGTTTCGCTTTGTCGTCTATCTATCTGTCCGTCTGTAGACATCGAACTTTTTTTGTTTATAGAAATAAATTAAAAATTCTTTTTGTCTTGGATAGGCAATGATGAAATATTACGATATGCACTTTCCGAATCTCTCTAAGCTATAATTACGCCCTCTAGTTGTGGAAAAATTTGAAATTTCCAAAATTTTAAACGAATATTGGAAACGATGTATTTATGCTGTAAATTTGAAATTTCGCTGGTGGAATGTGAAGGTCACGAAGTTTCCATTGAGAACAATGAGTTGACCCCTTAGACCTAGAGAGGGTGAAAAAACACACCTTTTTATTAACGAAATATATAAACTTCCTTACCCAAAAACAAGAGAGAATTACCTAAACCATTACAGACCCTAACGAGTTATATATAAAACGAAAGCTAATAATAATATTATAATAATACTAATAATAATATGGCAAATATTATGGGCTAGATGAAATTATGTCTCCTAATTTTCTGCCTCCCAAAAGAGGTGGAGGGAATTCTCTCACGGCTCCCCAGTCCTATCGAGTTTTATATAAATTTGAAGATTGCTACTTTGAATATCATTTCCTACACTGGCTTCCATAAATTAAAGAAAAGTCAGAAAAATTATGATAAACAATACACTATATAAATAATTTTAATGAAATTTGATGAAACATGAATTACAATGCTAGTTTCAGAATGCATAAAATGCATAAAATATTGCATAAAAAATAATGCATAAATATTTTACACTAGAAACATTTTTCATAAAAAATAACACTTACACGAACTTGTCCAAAAATGAAGTATCAGAATATAATGGGCAAAGTTCTTTAATAAGGATTGTGGTCACCCCTTACAGCAATGCAGGCACGACAGCTATGTTCCCTGCTGCTTATGATGTTGTGAATACAGCTCAGTAGGAGTTGAGCTCTGTGTGGACGAGCATTATCGTCTTGTAAGATGAATGTTTCACCTATTGCGCCAGCGTAAGGACGTACATAAGGGTTTAAGGATGTTATCTCTCTACCTTTGAGATTGAGGTTCCCACTCGTCAACACATAGAGGTCTGTGCATCCACCTGAGGAAATGCTACCTCAAACACACACACTATCTCCGCCGTAACTGTCTCTTTGACGGATGTTACTGGAATGATAGCGGGTACCTCGTTCTCTCCATATCAAAAATGTCTGGAATCATTCTGCAAGCAATATCTGGACTCATCTGTAAAGAGTATGGACCTCCATTTCTCTTCTATCCAGTTAACATGCGTGCGTGCCCAATTTGACGTGAGGGATATACAAATTACTGGCCTTCTAACTTGCAGACCTCCCTCATGAAGCCTTCTACGCACAATAGAAGCTCAAACAAGCCTCCCAGTGCCTGCTGCAAGAGAGGATCGTACTGAGAAGGAGTAGAGGTCCAGTTCCTTCGTGCTGTTAATCACAGATTTCGGTCTTGTACAGCGGTCGTAACACTAGCTCTTCCTCGGCTAAACCTACGAGACAGAGAATCCGTGCTAAGAAATTGATTCCACAGTCTATAGACCACAGAAGGACTCACATTCAACCATTGTACCACGTGTGACTAACTTTGGCCTATTTCAAGCTGGCCAATCTTTCCATAAGTTTAGCAATGATGGGTAATATAGCAATCGGTCTATAATTAAAAAAATCAGTTTATTTACTCCCTTTAACAGAGAGGCCTTAATATAGCTGTTTTTAGATCAGAGAAATTTCCCCAGTTTCTAAACCCTGATTTAAAATTTTTGTAATTGTATCAGATATAATTTGAGTATTACTTTTTATATCTCGGATATGTAACTAAATTACGTATTGCTTTATAATTCTTTTTATATTCTTTATTTTTTTTATATCATTTTTATAACGTATCCAAACTTTGTCCTTGTTTTTCAATTAAATCAACAATTTCAGTTGTTACCCTAATTTTTTTCTGTTTCTTTTCCTTAACCTTTTTATTGTTTATAGGAATTTTATTTCTTTCTAAGATCTTATTTTCAATTTATTTAAATTTGTGAAAGGTTTTGTTAATATCTTTCTCATTAGCAGAATCAGATATCAAAGTTGTTGAGATTTCTTCTTTTTTTTATGGTTGTATCAACATAATTGTTTTAATAAATTATTTTCAGTATTTCTAGTATCATATTTCCAAATTTGAAAATTCCCAATATTTGCTGTAATTAAGTAGTGATCTCCAATTTTACCTTGCATTATTAAAAAACGTGACCTGAAATTTTTATCTTTGGCATTAATGTGATCAATATACCGTATTTTGAAGTATATTTACCCCTTTTTGCCAAAATTGGGTCCCAAAAATAGGGGGTTTCTTATACATGGACAGTATTATAGATGTTAACATATTACTCAATTCCCCAACCTTTGATGAAAAATCAGGCGGTTCCTTATACACGTTAAAATACGGCACGTTTTAGTCAATTGTTCACTTAGAAGTTCTTCTCTTCTACTATGTATTCAAATTCTCATTCCGATAATAAAGAAATATTTTTCTGTTCCATCTTTTTTCAAGTTTGTATATGATTTGTTTATGCAATTTTTTTGTGTTCTCAAGCCAATTTCGGAAGTTTTCAAAAATGTTACTTATATCTGAGCTGGGTGACCTATATAAAGCCAAAATATTATATATTTTCTTGTTTTTAGTAATTTTAATACTTATTATTTCTGCTGGTATAATTTCATCATTTAGGTTTACTATTTCTATAATATTTCTATGATATATAAAACAATAACTCTTGATTTCTTTTTTAGTGTTTAGCTAAATTATTTCAAATTTTTCTAAATAAAATAAACCTCTTTCAGTAACAGAAATATTAATTTCTATCAGAATAATTATATCCAAAAACTTCAAGTATTTAACAATAATTATTTTATAAATCTCCCAATATTTCTTTTGACTTCTAATATTAAAATGTGAAACCCTCACGTATTATTTTTATTTATGATTTCATTTGCAGAAAAAAAACATTTTCCAGCTCTAAATTATTATCCATAAAAATAGAATCTCTCATTTTAATGGTGAAAATGTAATACAATGTTTAAAATTTGTCAAAATCAGTAAACATATCCACATTTACTATATTTTATCCGTCCGCTTTCCTTAACATAATCTTCCCATTCTTGTACCACACATACTTGTACCGTTTCGGTTTAGCTGCGGTACGAGGCTTCCAAAACACATCTCGATTTATCTTGTTATGTTTTCATTGATGTAGATTGATGTGGAGACATCACGCATTCCTACACTGACAGTTTTAAGTCTTTGGTTCTTTTTTTGTATCCAATGTTCCCCTTCTGTTCTTGATTTGAATTCAGCTACTACTCCGTATTATAGGGACCTTTTTATATTTCTGGGTTGAATTCTGTGCACATTGTCAATTTGGCTGTTTTCAAAATTGTCGATTCCAATGTTGCAACCATTTTTTCATTACAACTTTCAAATCATTTTCATTTTCTTCATTTTTCATCGGTATCATGTATTTCGATGTGCTAAATGACTAGGTCACAAAAATCCCAAGTCCTTAAAGGAGGTTGAGGGAAGGGGATACATAAGACAGCTGTTAGGAGACAGATGAAAATCTGTCAAGGCCGTCCAACGCATTCTTTAACGTAAGATATAGCTTTTCTGCACACGTTACACAACTTAAAGTCTCATCCGACGGACGGAGGCATTTCCAAGTCCTTCAATATCCACTTTCTGATAGAGGGCAAGGTGGGGGTTAGCGGAAATAAAGCTTAACGCTGCGCCCAGGTGGGACTCGAACCTAGGAACTGCAGATTACGTGCCTGGAGAGTTATCTACTTAATTAACTCCAGTCCCCTCTCATTGATGAAGAGTGTTGACAAAACTTTTATTAAAAAATCTCTGGTTTCCACAAATTATTTCTAGTATTTTTATTTCCAACTAGCAATAATATTTTAATTTTATCTTCAAATAATTATAAACGTTTTTAATTTGTAATAGCCTGTTATAGAAACACTTTAAAAAATGGTTTAGCTGTATCCATTTCTGTGCGCATATTTTACAATTATATAAGGTATTTTTCTTCCAATCGCGCTTGAAGCTAAGTATTTATTCAAATAGTTCGAGATTGCGATCAAATCATTTGAGCCCGAACTCACCTCCAACAAGACCATAACAAAAATTATTCCAGCTGACTAAGCTTATAACACGACTTTAAGTTGACGCTAGTACTGCTAATAATACATTAATGAAGCAATTTAAATATATTTTAAAACATTTGGCCAAAAATAAAAGAAACTTCGGTAAAAAAAACTGGAATTTATTCGAATTTGAAGTAATCATTTGCAATAACGAGTGAAAAAGTATTTTATTCAACAACTCTGTAGAAATTATGATGAGATAGCAATCTAAATAAGTCTCCCTTCTGTCGAAAAACGAGAAAATATTTTTATTTTTTGCAAATTTTGTAGCATAAACCGGCGTTCCAAACAGCATATTTTATTAATAATGGCAAATAACCATTGTTGAAGGGTAAAGAAACACTTTATAATAACAGCTGCTAAAAAAACTAAATTTCGACTCCGCAATTACTCCCTTACCGAATTTGCATTTGAAAAACACGAGAGAAATCTTCATTATTATTATTATCACTGCACGTAGTATTCGAAGGATAACTCCCCGAACACTCAGAGTCTCTCTCATTTTCATAAAACATATGCCAAGTAAAAACATCAGTTCAAAGAGATGAAACAGAAGAAAGAGGATGATGCATTAAAACAAGCCTAACAATGTGTTGAAGACTCTTGCTCCAGAGCTTCTCTCTCTTCTTCCTGCCTGCGCGAAACTCATCTGCCAGCATTTCTCTGTCGACCTAATCATTTCGGATTAGGGAGCAGAATAATGGCATCTCTGTATCATCGGAGAATACGAGGGGGAGTCGCCCTTTTGTTTACACAACTAATGAGTCTTGCTGCAATCTTTGTATTCTGAGAAGCCCACGGTGGACAAGAGTGTAAATCATTTCTACAAATCCTATTTCCGCTTAAACCTGACACTAGATACCGGGAGATTTGTTTCAAGAGTGCAGAAAAAAGAAGATACATCTCTTTATTTTTTTTTTCCTTTTCTCAGTTTTTTCCGCATTTTTTTGACTCTCCACAGAATATAAAAGGTCTCATGTCGTTAGAAATGATCTTATCCTTGCGCTCTTGTTTAGCTTCTATTTCTCACATCCAGTTTCGTTACTTACTCCTGTTAGTCTTTTTCCCATTTTCTTGCTTCAGTTTTCGTTCTAATATTCTAATCACTCCCGCCTGTTTCTTTGTCAGATTACTTCTCATTTTACTTTTCTCTTTTTCTTTGCATGCTTTCGCAATTTGTGACATTAATAATTCGGGCCCTTTTTGGAGATTTCGCTTAAGGAACACATTCCCTGGTAAAGCCCTTAAGCCTACTCGTGTGACACATGAGCACTTTCGACTTTTCTTGAAGTTCGGTGGGGTTTTTTTTTTATGTTCTGGGATTGAAGCTGAAATGAAACGAAATTGAATCTTTCCAAGAAGTGTTTACGCCTTAAGGTTATATGAAAATTGAAATACTTGATTTATCGGCCCTCCACTAAAATTTTCAGATAATGACAAGAAATAAATTTACTCACTAGGAGGAGACACCCTGGTTCGAAGGGAATAGCCTTACGAAAAGAATATTTTTTTTTATGTTATTGCCAATTTATAATGTAATGAAACTTTTAAGAAAGAGGAAAAAGGTGTTCCATAATAGAGAAAACAAATCCCTTCAGACACTGGTTTCCAAAAAGTAAGGAACCACTATGTTATGTAATTGGGAAGCTAACGTCGAAACTCTAAAACGCCTCATATATGTATATATACAGGGTGTTTCAAAACTCTTTGTATAAATTTCAATGGGAGATAGGGAACACCAAGACAAACCTTTTTCGTCTGTGAATGTATGTCTGCTGACGTAACTCTTCGGTGCTAGAGGGCGCTGACAGAAATATCGGTGGAGCTGGTACTTAAATGAATGGAAACAAGTGTTAACAACATGTTTATTTAAAGAAGGTGCTCAAAGTTGCGACCGGCAACAGAATTGAATGCACGACAGCGTCGAAGCATTGATTGCCGTACATGTTGAAAGATTGTCATCAGTTTTATGTTTCTTAGCACTAGCATTGCTACTGTTAAATATTCAAACTTCCAAAACTCATAAAATACTGAACGAATATTGTTAAAAATCGAGATATTGATATATTTGATTGAGATCTTTATCTGCTATCATAGTTGCGTTCATAGCGTTGACATAACATAGATTTGCTCCTTAACTTATTGAAACCAGTGTATATCGCCTCCACACACAAATACAACAACATTAAAACTATGAGATGAAAACCAACAGTAATTTAACCATGCGTGAAAACCCGATCAATTATTCATGTGGGATAATCAACAATCGTGTATCATGGATGGCAATTATTTGTCATTTATTAATGAGGAACGATCAACATTCATTTATTGTGGATGATAAAGACACCAACCTATAAACCTGAACTCGGGTAGAGAAAAGAAAATTGTGACAATCGCAAAACAGAAATCAAAGTCTCTAAATCATTGGGCTGGTTGGCTCGCAAACTTATGTTTCCAGGTTCGAGTCCCAACTGTACTTCTTTGAGACACATCTCCGCTAACCCCTCAGTGAGATTCTAATTAGCAAATGAGGTTGTACGTTATACGGTCTTTCTCAATTGTTGGTGCATTGTTTCAGCTGCAACGATATCTACTTCCAACTATTCCATTGATAATCTATTTCAATAATTAAAAAAAAAAACGAATATTCCTCCCCCTTATCCCTTTTTTGTGAGTCATTCAACATCTCTTTAAAGTGTTTTATCTTATAGAAATTCCTTTCAGTATTAGTAATGCTAGTTTTTGTTACAATTATTATGATTATTATTATTTACATTTATTATTATTATACTTCAACAATTGGGTTAAGTATTCCCCAATATTTTAACAAAATTTTAATATTGGCATGTACTCTCCCTAATTATGTACATTATTTAAGTCAATTCAGTTCATTGCATTCAACATTTAGTTCAACTCATTGCAATTAACTTTATATTTAACGTGAATAACAGACACATATATATATAGATCTAAGTAGCATAAAATACAATTATTAGTTAATTACAACCTTAAAATTTCCATATACATTCCTTGTAATTGCTACTCTATGTAAAATCGTCTTATATTGTACTTCAATTGATATACTATCTATAGTTAATATTAATGCACTAAAATAAAAGCATCTCACCAAGAATGAACAGAATAAGTATGACAATCAACCACAAGTACACAGGAACATTTAACCAATCCCAAAAACAACAATGAGAGGCATTCCACAATATGCAACAAAATAATCACAGCTGTTCAAACAATTGGCAAAGAAACAATGTCACACACGGTCATTTAACAATTCTCAATGATACAATAGCACTCAGGTTAATTCAATAATGTGCAACAAAATGTCATTGAAAATCATTTCAACAATGCGCAACAAATATCAGTGTCATTCAGGATCATTTAAACAATGCGCAACAAATAACAGTGTCATACAGGACCATTTAAACAATGCGAAACGGAACAACATTGTCACTGAAATGACATTTAAACCTTTCGCAAAAAACGCTGTCACTCAAATGCCATTTGCCAAAAAAATATATTTTGCCGTTTGATTCCATTTAACCTTTCGCAAAAAAGGGTCGTAAGGCGTTTAACCAAAGCGCAAAAGAAACACTCGTGAGCAGAAAAAAAAATGTTATGCAGTGTATTTTTAGATATGACCAAAATAATCATAAAATCAATGTTTTACTAGGCCATTCAGTCAATGCGGAAAATATTTTCTCACGCTCGTATCGCTAATACCAAATGATACGCAGTAAAACAATGTCGATTACAGGAATTAAATCGATGCCCGACAAAGTAATACACGGGGTCATTTAATCGATCCACAAAAACAACATTCAGATGTGTTTAACAATGTCCAACAAAATATCAATCACAGCCATTTAAACAATTCGCAACCAAACAATGCTACGCAGGATCATTTAATCAATATTCAACAAAGCAATGACACTCAGACTCATTCAATAATGGACAATAAAATGTCATTATTCATGTGGATAATCGTGTGGATAATGTACAATGGTACAACAAAAACACTGCCACTCAGCACCATTTTAAACAGTGCGAAACACAACATTGATATTTATTGTCATCTAACAATGTGCACCAAAATATCACTGAAATCAATTTAAATCATGCAGGGCAAATCACTGTCACTCATGTCCATTTAAACCGTTCGCAAAATGGATCACAGGGGCATATAACCAAGATCACAGGGGCAATAACACTTAATGTTATTGAACCAATGTTCAAAAAATGCGCTCAGAGTTATCGAACCAACGTTCAAAAAAGACACTCAATGTTATTGAATCAATGTTCAAAAAAGGCACTCGTTGTTAGTTAACCAATAAGCAACGAAACAGTGTCACTCAGAACTTTGAGCAAAAAGAGTACAGAACAATGATACTCAGAGTCATTTATCCTATGTGCAACAAATAATGTTACTCAAAGGAAGAAAATCTAAAAACCTGCGTCACTCTATGAACTTTCTAGAACCATCGAGAATTTTCCACAAACGTCAGTTCAATGCACGAGCTGTCTGATCTCTTAGAGTCGTGTACAACACCATTGTCGCTATTTCTAATTATTTAAAAAATACAATGGAAATGTTTATTTTCCTAATTATGTGAAAAACTACAAAAGGTAGAATATTAAATTTCCATTTAAAAGAAATTCCGAAAGCTAATGACACAAGGCTAAAAGTGAAACAGATTCTTATGAAAAATATTGAAGAAATAATGCTGATTAGCGAAAAAAAAAACAGCAAAATTTTCTCTCCGACAAATAAAGACGTTAATGGAATGCACCATCTTACTTTTTTTTTTTTGGCATTCATTTGAATAGAATGCCTTGCTTGTTTAATTCCACTGGCTTTTGGAAGAATTGGGTCATTTAATTTCAAAGGGATTACTGTGCATCGAATATTTTGACGTTTACTAATTACAATGGGATATTTTAATTGAAAAAGTTGGTACAACAATAACCATTTTGCTAATTGGCTGGATAGAAACAATCGAAAGCTGCATTAGAGTAGAAAGTCATTGTTTCGCTTAGAAGGGAATTGCAACAAAATCTCTTTCAACAATTCTCTCTGGAAAGGAAATAGGATTTGCAGTTGCAATGAATATTATATTCTCTTTCGTAAATTAATTAACCTTTCTGCTCTTGAGATTTCTTTCCTTTTACTTTTAGAGATGAAAGAGAAATAGTTTGTGAAGATAATAAGTAGTTGTGATGAGGTTTTTTTTTTTTAATAATAGTTTCCATTTCGAGATACACGTATTATTTGCCGTAATCTTTTAAGCTATTAACCTAAAAAATATCTACAAACCCTGTTCAGAATATTAATCTGTTTTAATACTGTGTAGGCGAAATATGTGTCTTAAATGACAACTTGAATTTGTAGCAGCGTAGATTCTGTGAGTATCTGAAAGATAGCTAATTGAATGAAATTTTCCAATTGTAATAGAATATCCCGGTGGCCGAGTTGGGTTGGATTGTTTTACCTCTGAGTGTCACTTTTTTGCACACAATAGGTTAATTGGCCAGGTCATAAACACTCCGGGGGATCAGGGAAGGTTAGGGGAATTGGGCTCACTAGATAACTGTTAGAAGACAAATGGTAGGTTCCCGTCAAGGCCATCCAGCATGTTCTTTAACGTGCACAGGTTATGACTCTCCTGCACACGGAACCACGACTTTACGTCCCATCAGACGGACGGCAGCCTTTCCAAGCTTATCGATGTCCCTTACTGATCGAGGGAAAGGCGAGGAGTTTTACGGAGATAAATCTAAACACTGGCCCAGGCGGGACTCGAACCTGGGAAATGCAGATTACGAGCATGGCGCGCTACCGATATTGAGCCAGCCCGCCCCCACCGTGGCCCTAGTACTTAGCTAACGTTACCTGTAACGAAAGATCATACATCTAAATTATGACGCCACATAGGTAGTCCTAATCATCTAGAACTTCTTATATTTATTTCCATTAGTATTACTAGTGTAATTTTATACTAATCTATATACTAATATTTATTTACAAATGTACATTATTTAGGGGAAAAACATTATTCGTATATATTAGCATTATGATGATGCAAATAAATTTTAAAAATTTTCTTTCTAAAGAAAAAACTATTTGCAAATAAATTTAACATAAAGATTATTATTAAAATTCATCAGTAATAATAATAGAAATAAATATAGAAGAAATTTCTCGATGTTTAGGACTACCTATGTTGACGTAAGTTTGTTTTACAGCCTTCTGTTATAGAACGTGTTGGCTTAGCGTCCTTGCCAGCTTCTGTTGTCCTACTGAGATTTAATACGCCATAGGAAATACCTATGAGGATAGAAGTCATAGATCTTCTCCAGGACCAGATCTAGGAAAACAAAAAGGATGCGGGGGAGAGAAAAAGAGCATTAAAAACACACCGAATGACTTTAACGCGAGGCCTCCATATGTTTCCGAATAGCTGGCAATGTATTCCCCAATCCAACTCCAAGTTTTTGAGATCCTTGTGATCTGGGCATTTATTCTACTTTGTGCAAATAAGTGCCCCTCATAGTAAAATAACAGAACACACGGCAATTATAATTGTCTCCGTAATATTTTTGTTTGTCTCACTGCCTTTTGTGTGACCGTTTGATCAAGAACATCTCCTAAATGTAAAGAATTTGGGTCAGCAAATTAAGCATACAGCTTTCTCTTATCCTAGCTTAAAGTCGGAGGGACATTAAGGAATATCCATGTGCTGGAAACGCTGAATGTTCTGACGGCAATCTTCCATTTTCTTTCCTGAGCTGTCCAGTGGGGTCTTCTTCCCTCCACCATCTCTGAGCATTTGGGGTCCTTGAGACCTGGAGCTTTTAACCCAATACGCACAAAAAAAGTGCCCCTGAGAGATAAAACAACATAACTTCTTGGCCATGTTGATTGGTTGGTTGCTTGGGGTTTAATGGCGCATCGGCAATTAAAGCCATAATGCGTCAAGGCAAGACAAATAGTAAAAAACAGATAAAAATATGAAAACCCAGAAACAAAGTTAAAAGCAACATGTAAAGGTGATAAAATACAACACAAATACCAAAAAAAAGAGAACATAAAAAAGATCAACGAGTGTAAAACCGGGAAAATAACAATGGGTGTAGAAGGCTATGTAAAAAATAACAAGGGTAAAGATTACAACCGGTTAATAAATAATAAATAAATAAATACCCCCTCAAGCAGCTGCTTGCCACAGAGGTATGACAGGAGCCTGTCAGTTTATATGCCATAGTAGAAGGTCTGAGAGGATGGCAGGACCTCAGCAGAAAAACGACACACACATCCATGCCTTACCCGGGGCTCGAACCCAGTTCCCTTAGATCAGTAGCCAAGCTCGCTAACCACTCGGCCAATAGCCAAAAAAGTAAAAAATTCAAAGATAGGATTTAAAAGTGATTCATCTCATAAAAGTTGTCCGAGTGTAAGGGGCTCGGACGTAAAATTGTGAAAGCTAAAAAATATACGTCGTCCAAAGTTAAAACCAGGACATTCGATTAAAATATGTTTAATACTTAAAATGGTGTCACAAAACTCACACTTAGTTCGTCGTCCGCCCGAAGAAGAAAAGTGCGTAATAAACGAATGACCTAAGCAAAGCCGAGCAAGTACAACTTCCTCCTTGCGATTCCTGCGGTAACAAGACTGCCATGGTTTGATGATAGGTTTGATCTCAAAGAGCTTCTTCGTAAGCTATTCTGACCAATCAGTGAATCTCTGCCACTGTGCCGGGAGCTCGATGATACAACGTCTTGGCCATGTTACAGCAATTGGTATTATTATTATTTCAAAAATAATGTAACACAATTTTCGGTCTTCTCGCTGGTGTGGGGGTGGCTCATTCGGTAGCACTCCAGGCTCATAATATGTAGTTCCAAAGTTCGAATCCCACCTGGGTCAGCATTGAGATTTATCTGCACAAAACTCCCCTCCGTGCCCTCGATCAGTAAGGGGCACCAATGGGAAGGAAACCATTTTGAAACCAAATTTGGAAAAACCACCGTCCGTTGGATATCAGGTAAAGCCGTGATTCCATGTGCGGAAGAGCCATACCTTGTGAACGTCAAAGAACACGCTGAATGGCCTTGACGGGAGGCTACCATCTATCTATTAACAGCTGTCTAGTGGATCCCCTCTCCCCAACCTTCTCTGAGCTCTTGAGGTCCTTATGATGTGGTCATTTAGCCCCTTTGTGTGTAAACAAGTGCCGCCCAGAGGTAAAACAACCTGACTCAGTCTTCTTGCTGCTGAAATAAACTTCTAATAACCGTTGCAGTCTTGTTTTTCTGCTTCACTTCGGGGCGGGGGTGGCTCAGTCGGTAGCGCGCCAGGCTCGTAATCTGTAGTTCCGAGGTTCGCGTCACCAGCTGGGTCAGCGTTGAGATTTATCTCCGCAAAAATTTCCCCGCCCTGCCTACGGTCAGTAGGGGACACCGATGGACTTGAAAAGGCCGCCGTTCGTCGGATGGGACGTTAAGCCATGGTCCCGTGTGCGGGAGAGCCATACCCTGTGCACATTAAAGAACACGCTGGATGGCCTTCACGGGAGGCTACCATTTGTCTCCCAACAGCTGTTCCAGTGGGTCCCTTCCCCCAACCTTCTCTGAGCCTTCGGGGTCCTTGTGGCCTGGCCATTTAGCCCATGGTGTGCAAAAAAGTGCCGCTCAGAGGTAAAACAATCCAATCCAATCTGCTTCACTTACCTTAAACATATCCAAACGTTTTCACTCTTCATAATTTTCGGAAACAGTAAATCTTCACTGCTCACCTCGTCTTCTTCGAATGAAACACACACATTAATAAATCCATCTTTTCAATTAAAGAGAAAAAAATAGACACTTATTAAATGGCAATTAGGTTATTATTAAAAAGTACTGATTGTATAAACAATAAAGCTCTCTTAATTACATCAATGTCACGATCTGTTACGATGTTTGAATATTCAACGACATAAAATAATGAAGCTTTTGCTAACATTTATCTTTTCGTTTCGCGCTGAGTTCATGCTGAGGAATATCGTTAAAAACCACCCCCAGCAACCGAACGTCATCAGTCAACTTCGCCAGAGAAGTGTTTGGAAAACCAAGATTTAGTCTTCGTTGAGAACGTATTAACATAGGGTATGAATCTTTTGTACACTTTTACTAGGAACTCAAATTCCGCAACTCATTTTACTTCTGCGAGAAACATTTAAAGCAATAGGGTGAAAAGTTAATCTTGATTTCCTTTCTACTATTTTAATTATGGTATTTAACTCTGAGCCTACTATCAACTATATCAGCTAGAATTGGATTGTTTTCCCTCTGAGCAGTCCTTTTGTGCACACAATGGGCTACACAGCCAGAGCACAAGACAGAGTTGGCTCGGGAAAAGGAACCCATTTTTTTTGGAGGGGGGGGAGGCAGCTGTAGAGGATAGATAGAAGCCTTACATCACCTAAAGTGTTTTTTTAACTTGCACAGGTTACTTACTCTGATGCACGTATATGGGACTACAGCCTGCAGTCACACTCTATAAAGGCTGCCTTTCGAAATCCTCGGTGTGGTGCTTACCGAAAGCAGTGTGGCGTCAGCGGAGACAGATCACAATTGTCCAGCGTTGAACTATAGCTCCGCGGAACTCCATCCTGCCTATCGGAGAGAAAGAGGACACCAATGATCTGTGGCTCTATTCGCAGGACAGCCGTACCTTGTGCACCTTGACGGGAAGTTCCCATCTGCTGGGATGTCCTTGACGCTGTATGACCTTGACGGGAAGCTACCACATGTCTCCTAACAGCTTTCCATTACGTCCCTTTTCCAACCTGCTCAAATATTTGACAACTGAGACCGTGGGGTTTTGGTCACCTTGCCATTTAGCCCATTATGTACAAAAAACCCAGCTCAGGAGTAAAACAACCTAATAACACCAAACTTCTAAATGAATCCTATCATTCCTTTGACTGTTTATAATTTTTCGTAAAACAATCAAATTTGCAAGACTGCTATATAATTAACTTCAATTCTAATACATTTATCCCTGGGAAATAATTTTTTGAGTTCTAAATTTATTACTAATAAAAAATTTCGAGTTTTTTTTTATTCCAAAATGTGATTGTCTGAATCACATATCCGGGTTACTGGATCGATTATGAACTCCACTTAAATGGCTTTCTCATTTTCTCGTTCATTGGACCTAAACAGTTTCAGTTTCTTTCTGTGGGAATCATTATATGTGTACTTTATCAACTGAAGTTACAATAATCCACCAGTGAACTGAAAGACTGCATAACTATCATTATCATTCAAGTAAGTCATCCCAGAGAGCAGTGGTTCTCAACCTATGGTTCCCAGATTCCTAGAGTCCTTGAGCTATTTTCAATATTTCAGAAAACTCTAAAGAAAATAATTGTCTGGAATTATGTCAGTTCAATATGGCAACACTGGCTATCTCATGCGAATCACAAAATGTAATTCGCTCTTGATTTCATTAAAATTTCTGTATCATCGAATTTCCCCATTCAAATGTTTAGATTCAAATTACAAATTTAGCCAATAAACAAATAACTGATAAAAGAACTAGAGATATAATCCATTCTTACGACTTTTATGGAGTTGTCGTTGAGAGAGTCAATATTTTAGTTAATGTGTATCAGTTAATTATGGGAAGCAGAAAGAGTTAAACTGAGTAGGAGGTCCATGGTACCGAAAAGTTCGGGTTGAGTTGGGTTGTTTTACCTCTGAGCGGCACTTTTTTGCACACCATGGGCTAAATGGCCAGGTCACATGGACCCCGAAGGCTCAGAGAAGGTTGGGGGAGGGGACCCACTGGAACAGCTGTTGGGAGACAGATGGTAGCCTTCCGTCAAGGCCATCCAGCGTGTTCTTTAACGTGCACAGGGTATGGCTCTCCCGCACACGGGGCCACGGCTTAACGTCCCATCCGACGGACGGCGGCCTTTCCAAGCCCATCGGTGTCCCCTACTGACCGTGGGCAGGACGGGGAATTTTGCGGAGATAAATCTCAACGCTGGAAACGTTCTGGAATTCCTGGCACAGAATACATGTTGTTGTTGAGTTGTTTTACCTCTTAGCGGTACATTTTTTCACGCAGTGAGCTAAATGGCCTGGTCACAAGTATCCCAAGGGCTCAGAGAAGGTTGGGGGAAGGGACCCATTGTTCAATGGGTCCTCCTCCCCCTACCTTCTTCGGATGTCTGTTAGGACCCGATGGAAGCTTCTTGTCAAAGCCTTCCAGCGTGTTCTTTAACATGAACAGGATATGGTTTTCTCACCTGCGCACGGTGCCAGGGCTTTATGCCCCATCCAATGAACAGTGGCCTTTCGAAGCCCACTGGTGTCCCCTTTCTGACCGATGGCAGGGTGGAGGTTTATCAGAGATAAATCTCTACGCTGGCTCAGCTGGGTTTCGAACCCGGGAACTGCAGATTCCGAGCCTAGCTTGCTATCGATTAAGACAACTCCGCCCCCATAGAATATAGGTGAAAATATGACATGTCTGTTACATCACCTCCGAAGCCCAAATCGAGTATTTACATCACCTGTACGAAGCTTTATATGGGCACTAAATTGTTCCGTATACAGGGTGAATCTGAAAAAGTGGGCGAAACTTTACGGGGTGGTAGAACGCAGCTATACGAGCAATATTCGTCATAGAATGTATGGTCGGAACGCAAGCGGTGAGAAGTTAAAAGGTAGTTTTCCACTGTCACATTTAAAGAATGAACACAAGAAGGAGAGGAGATACTTCAGAAAACATTTTATTAACAGGAATGTAATTGAGGTACATGCTCAAAGAAATTGCTCAAAAGAGCTGCCGCCAGCTGTAATGCAGGCTTCACACCTGCGGGATAGGGACCGACGCACATTTGCGAAGACACCAGGCATTTCCCGAATATCGCCGGCAACAACGGCGATCCTGGCGACTAGATCCATATCGGTTTCAATGGGGCACTCGTAGATTAGGCTTTTCATATGGCCCCACCGTACACAAAGTGCATATCCGCCATTTCGTGGTTAGTATAACCAGCCATCCTCTCGGCAATCCACGGTAGAAATGCCGTTGGGTGCGAGGATCGACCCTTTTATACCATTTCCAACGCCACCTAGCGGCTCGCCGTTTGCGTTCCGACCATACATTCTATGACGAATATTGCTCGTATAGCTGCGTTCTACCACCCCGTAAAGTTTTGCCCACTTTTTAAGATTCGCCCTGTATATACATATCTATTTCTCTTCATAGGATGGGACGGGGGTGGCTCAGTCGGTAGAGCGCCAGGCTCGTAATCTGTAGTTCCCAGGTTCGAGTTCCAGCTGGGTCAGCGTTGAGATTTATCTCCGCAAAATTCCCCGCCTTGCCCACGGTCAGTAGGGGACACCGATGGGCTTGGAAAGGCCGCCGTCCGTCGGATGGGACGTTAAGCCGTGGCCCCGTGTGCGGGAGAGCCATACCCTGTGCACGTTAAAGAACACGCTGGATGGCCTTGACGGGAGGCTACCATCTGTCTCCCAACAGCTGTTCCAGTGGGTCCCCTCCCCCAACCTTCTCTGAGCCTTCGGGGTCCATGTAACCTGGCCATTTAGCCCATGGTGTGCAAAAAAGTGCCGCTCAGAGGTAAAACAGCCCAACCCAACTCTTCATAGGATAAAAATACTGGTAATCTCAAAGGTTTGCACATTTGAAGACCGTAACAAGTGAAGTGTTATTTCAGTTTCAGATTATCTCACACTTATTTCAGATGTTAAAAGTGAATAGCTACAGGAAAAAAGTTTAAAACAGCTCTCTTTAATCTAGTATTTGTGTTTGACATTCCCTTCTTGTAACTCATTCAGTCAATTTCTTTTTCTCACGTTACTTCCAAAAGTTAATTCCCAGGAAACCGATATGTTATCACCTTCCTGGTTAAATACGATCATGATCTTGCTAACAGCTATTTAAGAACTTTTTCCTTCTTTCTCAAATCTACGAGCTCATTTGCGAAATACGTTTCGAATTAAACTGGCCCGATGACATGTTTAATGTTTCTTAATGAGATTTTGATGACTAGTTGGGGCCCTGTCGCAGATGTCATTAACCATTTATATTAAACAGATAACAATTTCTGGTCAAATGTCAGAAATAAACTTAGATCAGACTTAGGAGTGACTGGAAATGTAATGTTTTCACTACCAGAATTTGGTTTGCTGTTGAAGCCATGGAAAAACAAGTGAGAGAAGTTTTAATTTAATGCTTCGAATGGTAATAAAATATTTCCTTTAGTTGCTTTTGTGTCACACGAATAAGTGCTGCATAATTTAAATCCATTAGTATAAAATTGGATAGCGTTGAAAAGAACTGATTGTCAAACAACGAATTTTATAATCAAGAAAGCTTAATTAATGCTTTCATTTGAAGCTCTTCCGGAGGAAATGGAAACTTTTAAATTTGATTGGACTGTTTTGCTTCGGAACAACAATTTTGCGTATACAGTGGCCTAAAAGCGAAATCACGTGGGTCATAAGGGCTCAAATTTGGGGAGGGAAAGGTTTTTTTTTTTTGGGGGGGGGTTTACCTCTGAGGGCACATTTTTTTGCACATAATGAGCTAAATGGTCAAGTCACAAGGAACCCAAGGGCACAAAGAAGGTTGTGGAAAAGGATCCACTGTATAGCTATTAGGAGAGAGATGTTATTCTCGCGTCAAGGCCATTCAGCGTGTTCTTTCAGTGTTCTACTGCACACGTGGTCACGGTTTAGCGTTTCCTTTCCCCGGAAGTCTTTCCAGGCCCATCGGTGTCCGTTTTCCCACCAAGCGCATGGTGGAGTGTTAGAGGAGATAAAACTCGAAGCTCGCAAAATTGTTACCCGAACCTGAAAACCACAGATTATGAGTCTGACAGATATCGATTGAGCCCACCCCTACACTGTTAGAGGAAGGGACAGGGTTGGATTAAGAGGTACGCCGAAGACAAAAGGTTCTTGCGCGGTACAATGGACAGATTTCTTTACGCCATTGAATCCACTTTTAGATGGTGCAACTAGGTCACTCTTTTACCGTTTACATTATGCCACTTTTAAAACTGAATGCTACTTATAAAGTTGTAAGAAACATAAGTTGTGCGCCCAAAAAATATCGTTCCATTATTGAATAGTATCATGAATTAATAAAATCTTTGCATTAAAGTAAAATGTTCCTTGTATTAAATAAAAACATAATATTATTTTAACGTTTATTATACCGTCTTTTCCATATACATTTTATATGGTTGGAGTTTCAACGTGTTAAGCGTGTGGCATATACATCTTAAATACATGAGGACCAAGGGTCTCTTCATCCAAGCTATGGGAAGAAAATCCACTGATCATCTCTTAGGGGATGATGGAACAATGAATAGATGAATCTTAATGGGACAAAGAATCCCATCAAGATTATCCATGGTGTTCTCTAACGTGTCTAGAGTACGGCTCCCTGAATATAAACCACAGCTTAATGTCCCATTGGCAGCCTTTGTAAAACCCATCAGTATTACCGTTCTCATCGAAGGCCAAGCGAGAGTAGAAAATTTCGACTCAACCATAGTGGGGACTGGAACCTGGAAGTATCAGATTACGAGTCTGGCTGCTACGAATTGAAAAAAAAAATCCCTCTACAGGAAACCTTGTAAACACCTGACAGAAAGATTTATGTAAAATTGAAATTGTGCATGACTTACTATCCAAAACGTTTTTCAAGTTGGTTCTTATCCGTATTCGCAATGCGATTCTTAACTTCATTATCGTTGTTGGTAGCGTAAAAAGAATCTGAACATCGAATTAACCACGTTGCAGTCATCTTGCGGAAACTGTTGCTTTATACACCATTCCCAATAAAAAAAATAATGTGTTTGTGTGTGCGCTGGTATTCCACTTCCACGAATATTCGCCTCAGCACGTCTGTTGTAACATTATTATCACTTTGACCTAGTTTTAGTTGCGGACAGACTGTTAATCAAATATTAAGTTTCGCAAAACTACATGATGTCTAGAGAGAGAGACGTATCCAGAGACAATTGATGCACTGATTCTTTAAATGTTGCAAATTAGGAATATTTTCGGAATAGACGACGTTTTTAATGCGTTTTCCAAAAGGAAGTCAAATGATACAAAATTGTGACTTTTCGGAAGCCGCAAGCTCAGTTCACCTCTACCAATTCAGTGATTCGGTAATTTAATATTTAAGACAACTACAAGCGATACTAACTCCACCATAAGATACTAACTCCAAACAGTCATAACAAAAAACCTGGAGAATTTCTTTACAATTTGGACACACAATTACTGTTGTAATTATGAACTGTATTAAGTGGTATGTGGTTAGTTGCACAGTGCCGTTTTCGAACGCCCTATATAACATTTTAAGATATGGGGACAGTGGATCAAAAAATATCCGAACATTATGGTTGATTACAGAATTCAGAAAAAATATCTGGCAACGAATTTTTTTAAATTAGTGATCTGGCAAACTTCAAGAAGGTTACCAGAACACTAATTTCTAAAAACTTCGTTGCCAGATATTTTTTTCTGAATTCTGTAATCATCCATAGTGTCGGATATTTTTTTGAGCGACTGTACTCTTTTATGATGTCGCTATATAATAAAAATATATCATAATGTTGAAATGCCAATTCCCTCCTTCTATGGTTAAAACTTTTTTTAAACAACTTCGGTGTTTCTTTCCAGAAGATCAGAAAACCTCAATTCGTCCCCAATAAGAAGGAACCGAACCTATGAATCTCAGTACGAGTATGTCATATCATTTAACGAGTTTCTATCATACGTGAAAAATAGAGCTCATAACTATTTCTAGCTCTTTAGACAGCATGTAGTTTTACGAAGCTTAATATTTGAATAACAGTCCTTCCAAAACTTAAACTAGGTCAAAGTGACAAATAGTGTCTAATATAGTAAATGTCTTTTTGTCATGCTTTCCTCGAAACAGTGCAGCAGAAGATATACAAAATTTAAACACCCAAAATGGAAGATTACACTGCTCAGTTCCAAGAAACAATCAAAAAGTCGAGACAACATATATCTTCATTTTTCCATATCTTCTTCTTTCCACAAAGAACACGGAGAACAACCATCTATTTTTGAGCCACTAAATCAAATACACCCTAAAGAGGAGCGAGAGAGAGATTCCTTTTTTCGCAGAGAATGACTTCCCGGGCGGGTGAGCCAGACATTTACAGAGTGTAAGGCGCGTGCTCTCCATGTCATGCGGGCATTGGAGAAATTGGACGACGAAGTGAAGCTGCGCAACGAAATGGACTTCTAGTGATCTGTCAATGTCACATAATCCAGAACCAACTTAGAGTTCGTTTTCTTCTTCTTCGAGTTTTCTTTCTGTCTTTTCCATTGCGCTTCTAAGTCCTTATTTAGAAGATTGGGTGGTTATATTGAAAGTCTTTATATGCGAGGAAATCCGTGTTCGGGTTAAGCTACCAGTTGTTTTCTTTTTGCTTTTGAGCGGAATTGTTTTTGCGCACAATGGGCTAAATGGCCAAGTCACAAGGACCAAAATGGTTCAGAAAGGGACCCACTGGACAGCTGTTAGGAGACAGTCTACTATCAAAGCTATCCAGTGTGCAAAGGGTATGGCTTTCCTGCACACGGCCAGAGATTTACGTCCCATCCTATGGGGGCCTTTCCAGGTCCATCGGTGTCCTCTTTCTAACCTAGGGCAGGGTGGGAATTTAGCAGAGATAAATCTAAATATCAACGCTGCCATAGGTGGAACTCGAACCTGACAACTGAAGATTAGGAGTGTGAATGGATAATAGCCTCTCGTCAAGTCGAGAAGTGGCCCACTGGGCGCTCTCATCCTTATGCCCGGGCTTCAGTCATGTAAGCCGGACTTCTCACCCATTTAAAGTTTGAGAATAGGTTGAGATCGTTTCGTCCCCAAGACCTCTAATCATTCGCTTTACCGGATAAGGCTGATTCCCTCGAGCGCCAGCTATCCTGAGGAAAACTTCGGAGGGAACCAGCTACTAGATGGTTCGGTTAGTCTTTCGCCCCTATACCCGGGTCTGACGATCGATTTGCTCGTCAGAACCGCTACGGACCTCCACCAGAGTTTCCTCTGGCTTCGTCCTGCCCAAGCATAGTTCACCATCTATCGGGTCCCAACGTGTACGCTCTAAATCTGCTACACCTAAGAATAGGATAGTACGGGTCGTTTGTGCTTCCCCGCACGAGCGCAGAGGGAATCCAACAACAGCCGGAATCGAGTCCCGGAATCAATCCCAACACAGCCGGAATCGAGTCCACAGAGTACGACACTCTTCTGCGCATGGTCCAGAGCTTAATGTCCCGTTCGTCGGATGGCAGCTTTTCCAAGCTCATTAATTTTCCCTTTCTCACCATGGAAAGAACGGGAGTCATGGCCATTTTGACAGTAGATTCAATGACTCGAACAGTCGTCATGCTACAATACTGTCGTGATTACTCCTGTGTACTTTAGGGGTGGCTAGACGTTAGGGGAGAACTTAAAAAAATTGAGAGCTGCAAAATAAGGCGTTGTGTTTTATCAGGTTCAGCATTCCAGGGAAAGTGGGCCCGATTCTGCAATATTTAATCATGAAGGGTGGGGTCTTCCAATCTCCAGCATTGGCTGGTCCCACCTGGTTCAGCGTTGAGATTTATCTCTGCAAAATTCTCTGCCCTGCCCACGGTAAGTAGGAGACATCGATGGGCTTGGAAAGACCGCCGTCTGTCGGATGGGACGTTAAGCCGTGGCCCCATTTGCGAGAGAGCCATACTCTGTGCACGTTAAAGAACACAGTGGACAGTCTTGACGGGAGGCTAACATCAGTCTTCCAACAGCTGTTCCAGTGGGTCCCCTCCCCAACCTTCTCTGAGCCTTCGGGATCCTTGCGACTCTGCCATTTAGCCCATTGTGTGCAAAAAAGTGCCCTCAGAGGTAAAACAACCAACCAATATAGGCTGTCTGCTAATTTCAAATGCAGGGGCTAGGCCAACAGACAAAAACAAATAAGTAGTTCGATGCGGGATCATTCTGTGGGAACACATTTATTTAACTTTGTAGCAATTCGCAGTTATAGTCAATTTACTTCAACTCAAATTGATATCATACAAATGCAAAATTTCATCTTTCATGCGCTGCATCGTTATTGGGAGCACAACAATTTACGGCTCAAAATGGTCGAGGGCAGCGTGGCGGTGACAAACTGGCATTTAACACGAGGGAGACCAGATCAGGAAAGAATGACCCTATCTCTTTCCTTTACCATGGGTGGGCGGAAGAAAATGGCTCTCACTCGTCATGTCACGCTATCGTCCTTTTTCCGATCTCGGGCATCTACGACTCATCAGCAGGATTGTCTCTCGCTATGGTCCATAGCTGGGCACCTCGACTCCAGGAAGAATATCTGAAGTATTTATTAGTGAATAAAGAAAAGAACAGCTCAACCACCAAAGTCAACCTTTTGCACCACCAGTTCGAAGCAGAGTGCCCAAGCGTTCACTTCTCTCCGTGCTCTACAGCTTCGCCATGAGCTGGGCAAAACCACCTTTGTTGCCGTGTGAGTTGGCGATTAGTGTTCGTTGCTCAGAAACGGATGTCGGTCCATCCATCTTGTCCTGCTGGGCACTTGTTTTTCGTTTCGGCCGAGAGATCTTTGCCAGATGGTGTACCTTTTTTGGTCGAGTTTCCCTGTTCCAGGCCCACAAGCTAACTTCTTCTCCGGCGTGAAAATTCTGAGAGTCAAGACGAAGGAACTGTGGGAAGCTAAGACCTAAACAACAACATGGCGGGCGGGACTCAGCCAACACCTCATACAAGATTAGGCCGTACAACTACGTCACAGAAAGATGACTACGTCTAGAGCCCCTCTATACCAGGCCGACCTATATCCGCCAATCTTATGCCAACTGGTGACGTGACTTAGTGTTATAGTCAATGCAGCCGCCGTGTGCGCCGCAGTTTTTCGAATCTTTAGTATTTAAAAAACAATTATTATAGGAAGTTATTCAGCTGCGAATTGTCTAAACAGCAATAGGAACAATTGCACAATGTTTAAATTCCAGGCTATATCCAATTAAATTTAAAAAAAGTGGGTTGAAAGAATTAGACCGTGAACGTGCATTAGGCTTACAGCATTCTATAATATATTCTTCTGATTATTGCTTCTGTATTTTAATGTTAATTTATGTGATATATCGATTAGTAATATGAAGATGAACGATAGCTACATTTAAGTTAGTAGTCATTCATCGTTTACGATTAAGTTTAGTTTGGTTAATATCATAAAATATGCATGCGGCAAACTTCGATCGTGATTGCCGTAACCCTCCGCTTCCCGTGCGGGCATACCGAGATCGGCGACTACCGTAGTCGCTAAACGCCGATCGTCGCTGGTCGGCTTGGTATATAGGGGCTCTAGAAGTGGTCAGTTTTCTTGTGACGAAGTTGTACGGCCTTCTCTTGTAGGAAGTGTTGACCTAGCCCATACAACAGATACGTCGTGTCCACATTTTGAAATAAACGTGAGCACGACAATACTGCTGTTGTGGGGTGGAGTTTGGGTAATATTACGGTTGTTATACGTAATGAAATATATATTTCATTATACTAAAAGCGAAATGTAGTCTCGATAGAAGTACATTTTTGGACTTTCAATGTGATAATTTAATAGTATCAGCTTTACATTTTGTCCACATGGATTTTTGCTTTTTTTATTTTGCTCTGCAGCAGGAGTATTTTCTTTAATGCTAGTGGGGCGGGTTTCAAATCCACCCGTACAATTATAAAGAAAGCTACCCCTCAGGCAGCTGATTGCCACAGAAGTCTGACAGGAGATTGTCAGCATAATCCTCCATTGAAAAATCTGTGGGGAATACGAGACATCAACAAGAAGATGTTAGAAAAGAAAACTGAATTCTCTACCGGGGTCCCTTTGATCAGTAGTCAAATACTTTAAACATATGTAAACCCAAAATAAACAAACATTCGGTAATATTGAAAGTTTAAATAGTATAAAGTAATTTTTATGAAAAACAATATCGAGAAAGTAAGAATATTTTTCAACGTTAATTTCATTTTCTCTCTCGTGTGTATATTCATATATCATAAACGTTGCATTCTCAGTATAAAGTTGGCGCATTCTCGGTATAAAAATGGCAAACATTCTCAGTATAAAGGTGGTAAACAGTCTCAGTATAAAAGTTATCAACGTTCTTAATATAACGGTGTAAACCATTCTCAGCATAAAATACAAATATTCGTGGTTTTCAGCCGTAGTTAAATGAGCTTTCGTTATAAATTTCTGTACATATTTTGGGAAGAGCAAAAACTGTTATCATAAGGATTATATTAAGATAAAACATCCAGGCAGAGATCTATAAGAATTTAAAAGTAGGGGGAGCAAGATCGAATATTTTCCCTCTGTTTTAGTGATCGTGATAAAATTTCATGAAAAATGTGTATAATGTATAGGTTTTTAATATTTCCCCTCTCCGCCAAACTGGTTATTAGCATTTTTAACCGCGGCATGGGTCCTTACTACCCCCCCTACCGCCCACCTGGACAGCCGCTTGAAATATCCTAATAGAATATAACGGAGGTTATGTGACAGTACAATGGCACAAAAGTGCTTTTCAGACAACTAAACATCAGAAAAAAAGCTTTAATACCATTGCTGTTTCATGTAGGCGGCAAATCACTATATTCTCTGCCGTACCAAAATGCTAAAAAATTTCCATGTTATGTCAATGGGAATTTAACTTCGAAACTTTATAGCTTCCAAAACATGCAGTTAATGGGAAAATGTGACTGCATATAATTTAAAGAGCATAATAAAGTCTATTTAAATATCGATTTTTCAAAACAATATTCGTTTAGCATTTACAGAGTTATGGAATCTAGAATATTAACAATAAATTACCTTGTATTTTAAAAATCATTCCGAATTGTCTAATATTAAAAAAGTAATTACGTAGTTCTAAAATGCATATTTCATTAAATTATTTAAAACAGTGCTTATTAAAGTTTTAATAAATTTCTAAAGTCTTATGAGCCATTATTGTTATAAAATATTGTAGCTTCCGTAATTCTAAATACTGAGCGAAAATCGTTGAAAAATCTGATTATGAAAATTAATACAGATCATATCAACTTTATAATAGAGTTTATGATATATTAAATAGATCTGATTATGATTTTTAATTTTTCTTCTGTTACATTTTCCGTTAAATACATGTTTTATAAGTTACAGAGTTTCGAAGTTAGATTCCTGTTGGCCTAACATGGAAAGAACAATTTGTATGGCAATATATTTATAACTCTGTGATAAAGACCATTAAAATGAACTATAAAATTTTGTTTATTTCATCCAGATCTATCCATCACATCAGGGAAAAAAAATTCAGTACTCAAAGTAAATGTCTTGAAAATGCATTTTCAATTTCGTCCAGCACATCACCCACTGATGCACTTATTCCTCGATCTCCTACGTTACACACACGTCATTGAGTAGAGAAAGAAAGTAGTTGTGGATCACCGAGATTTAGAGAAATATAAAATAGTGCCGTTGTTCGTCGAAGCGTAAACGAAAGGATGGAAATATCTCTCCTCTTCCTTGAGCAAACAGCCGGGGATGAAAGAGGCGGGCATCAGCACTTAGCAAGAGCATCGTTGCATTCGGTTGTCTCCGGTGGGAATGGCCGTTCGTCGCACAGAGATGAAAGAAGGATTTAGAAAGTTTTGCTTGCTCTTCCAAAGCATTATTGCTCTATGTAGCGATTTACGTAAATTGTTCCGCCGTTCCCTAACATGGGAGATCTTTACAAAGGAGCCGAAGCTCTCGCGCTAATAAATCTTCGAAGATTTCTGATAAAAGGATGAGATCTGTTATACCTTTCAGAAAATTATACTCAAAGCAATAGATATTTTGTTGCTTTCGTGAAAGATACTTTCTTAAAGGTTTTTCAGGTAGTGTATTGTGTTTTTTTGAGGGAGGGAGTGTTAGAGAAGTATAAGTTTAACGATTATGAAAGCTGTAACGATTCAATTATTGCTACATACAGTATTTTTTTGTGTCTGTGTTTGAAACTCCATGGCAAACAGACAAAGATCGGGAAGAATTTATTCTGTGACGATGTATACCTTATAGGATGCAATATTCGGTCTGATAGACTGAGTAAACACATGGTATACAAAAAGTGTTTGAATTGGATATAGCAATGTGAGCGTTGAAGTATTGTGAAAGGCAGGGGCGTAGCGAAGGACTATGGTTGGGGGATGGGGAAGTCCGAAATCGCTCCGTGTGTGTGTGTGTGGGGGGGGGGGGGTTAAGACAATTTTCAAGTCTCCTACATTTTGCCAATTATGCCAACTTCCCGTAATTTGCCATTTGACTTCCAATTTTGCTAAATAGCCATAATTTCTCAGAATTACTTCCAATATTTACATCTCGTCTGAACGTCTGAATTGTAGCAATTCAGTGTGAATTTTTGCCTTGATTTGGTCAAATCTCCTTAATTTCACGAAATTAATCCCAAACTTTACATCTCTCCTAAATTTGCCAAATCAGTTCAAACTTTCAAATTCCCCATTTTTTTTTTTTTGGAAAATTAAGGGCAGTTGTCAAAATCGAGGCAGCTTGGCAAATCTAAGGCAGTTTAGAAAATTGAGAGATGGCAAAATTCGAAGCCGTGAAGAGTTTGTTAGCAAAAATCGAAGCCGAAGAAAGTGAAAACAGGTGAGTTTGCAAAATCTTAAGGGAGTTGGCAAAATTTGGAGTGACTTGACAAAATCTTGGGGAGTTGACAAAATTCGGAATGATTTGGCAAAATCGTGGGGAGTTGGCAAAATTCAGGTGAGATGTAAAAATTAGGGTTTTTATCTGTAAAATTATGGCGAGTTGGCAAAACTTAGAGAGTTGGCAAAATCTAGGGACAGTTGGGAAAATTCGGAGTGACTTGGCAAAATCTTGGGGAGTTGGCAAAATTCAGGTGAGATGTGAAAATTTGGATTTTTTTTCTGTAAAATTATGGCGAGTTGGCAAAATCTAGGAGAGTTGGCAAAATTAGGAAGTTTGCAAAACTAGGGGCAGTTGGCAAAATTCGGAGTGACTTGACAAAATTCGGAGTGACTTGACCGCAATCCAGAGGGTCCCCTTTCCAACCTTCTCTAAGGTTTAGGGTCCTTTTGGCACTTGATACGGCCATTTAGATACTATGTGCAAAAATGCTCTTCAGAGCTAAAACAACCCAACAACAACGTTCTATGGCTACAGAGTGAACCTCATACATGCATGACATCAGCTAACATATCACATTTTTCCTTTGGCAACTCTACTCCGTTACAAACTGACAGAAATAGTGTTTTATTATATAGGATACATTACAGATATGTGAACCATACTTGTAAAAAACATACCATTTTGATACCATGACATTTTTATTTTAATATCAGCTTTGTTAATTTATCAGTCTCCCTTTTCAAATATGGTATGGATTCATACTCGAGCAATTACTATTGAAAATGTTATGATAATCGAGTTTTATTATCCGTTTTTTCTTAGGAAAATTTATCCTCGAAATCTTGCCATTGAAAGCTTTAGTGCTTAAATTTTATTTGAAAATTACTGGGGAAATATATAGGTTACCACCATTTTCACCATTATGCTACAGACTTAGCACCAACAATTATATACTAAATGTTAGGATGATTGGATATTTAATGATTCAGCAATTTAATATAGAAAAATGCTCTATTAAAAATTTCCTTTTGAATAGCATTAAAGCTCGAAGTTTATTTAATAATTATTTAATAAATATCCAGTATATTACAACCATTTTCAAATAGGTTCCTATTGTCGTTTCCGATTTCAGGACAATCTCACCATTTTTACGTGTTATTAAATTACACTTTTTTGTATTTTGAGCCACTGTGCACTGGAAAGAATAACTGAAAACTTTTTTTAATCTACGCTATTGAAATTCAAGGTATAGTCCATTTGTTACTCTGCACACATGAAAGCGATATTCGTTTTCTTGCCAAACATTTTTACGCATATGACTATCAATTTTTCCACATATGACTATCAATTTTTCCACATATGACGATCGATTTTTCCCAATAGTAATTCTTGTTCTCTCGCTAAAAGTGTTAAAGGTTGCAACCAGTGTTGGAAAAAAAATCATTTTTGATAAAGTTCCAGAGAAAGAAGTCTAGGTACGTAGAGTAGAAGTCTAGAATCTGGTGAATGCGTCGACTAAAAAAATGGAATTTGGCCGATCACACAACAACATGTTAATTCATTTTCACAGGAGCGAGGAGATACTGTCGCTCAAAAAAGTATCCGAACACTATGGTTGATTACAAAATTCAGAAAAATTATCTGGCAACGATGCTTTTAGAAATGAGTGATCTGGCAACCTTCGTGTGGTTGATTACAAAATTTAGAAAAAATATCTGGCAACGATATTTTTAGAAATGAGTGATCTGGCAACCTTCGCGTAGTTGATTACAAAATTCAGAAAAAATATCTGGCAACGATATTTTTAGAAATGAGTGATCTGACAATCTTCGTGACACGAAGGTTGCCAGATCACTCGTGACACGAAGGTTGCCAGATCACTCGTGACACGAAAGTTGCCAGATCACTCATTTCTAAAAATATCGTTGCCAGATATTTTTTCTGAATTTTGTAATCAACCATAAAATAAATACCCCCTCAAGCAGCTGCTTGCCACAGAGGTCTGACAGGAGCCTGCCAGTTTATATGCCATAGTAGGAGGTCTGAGAGGATGGCAGGACCTCAGCAGAAAAACGACACATACATCCATGCCTTACCCGGGGCTCGAACCCAGGTCCCGTAGATCAGTAACCAAGCGTGCTAACCACTCGACCACGGGACGGCTACTAATCAACCATAGTGTTCGGATACTTTTTTGAGCGACTGTACAGTATAGATCTCCGAGTAATTTTTAAAAGAAAAAATAATTGCACTTTCCAATGGCGTATGCTTCATTTCTCTGTTCATTTTATATTTTTGAAAATAAATTTTTGAATTCAATAAATACTTTGTGTAAAAAATTAGCTTCGTCGATGGATAAATGACGGAACTGGCGATAGCTTAGTGATTAGAACACCTGGCATTTAAGTGGAAGACGTGAGTTGGAATCCCATTCATTGACGAAATTAATTTTTTTCACAAAGTATATCTTGAATTAAATGTCAACAGGTAATCTGTGCATTTATCATTTATAACCATCAGGTATATATATATACACACAAATTACAAACTACCTCCAACTTGAATTGGGATGTTCCATGAAATGTAAATGGAGAGACAAGTCAAGTTTCCTAAATTTCAAATATAAACATTTTACGAAAACATATCACTAGAGATAAACTTAAGAACTTATTCAATATTCTCCGAATCTACTCTTCCAAAAATATTCTGTTAATATTTAAAGAATTGGAAACTGAAGCAATATACAGCAATAGCATCTTTGCTACTCGTAAGAATTTTCCTCAAATGGTAGGTTAGATTGGTTGTTCTACCTCTGAGCGGCACTTTTCTGCACACAATGGGTTAAATAGCCAGGTCACAAGGACACCAAGGGCTCAAAGGAAGTTGGGTAAAGGGACCCACTAGACTGCAGTTAGGAGACAGGTGGAAGGCTCCAGAGTGGGGATGCAAAGTAAAAATGCAAAGTTTATGCTCTTATGGATATGGAGTCATGGCTTAATTTCCCATCCGACGGACGACGGATTTTCCAAGCCTATTGGTCAAATTTTAGATAACGCAAAAACGGTAACGTGTTAAAATCGTAAAATAAAATATTTTTGAAATGTGTGTGATAATTCTTTCAGCTTTCATCAATTTTGCACAAATAATGCTGAGGAAGAGCAGTTAAATATTCCAGCTTCATTAACTCTTAAGATAATTAAATGACTATTAATGAAAATCGAGACTTATGGAGATGTGAATGAAGTCTTCAATCTGTTTCTAGTGAAATTTCTCTACAACCCTTTTTATCAAAGTTACATAACTTTTAATAATAATAGCCTTTTTTATGTTTACAATATGGTTATGTACATAAAGTACCCCGATAAGCTTTATATCTTGTCAGCAGGATGCCTATCAGATACATGATGGGTTAAGTAAAGAATACGACGCATATAATAAGAAATAAACACGTAATAAAAATCAGAAAACAAAACAACATGAAAAACATGAATTAAAACAAAGGCATGAAACAGTTATATAAAAATAAACCTGTAAAATCACGAATTATGTACACTTTGCTGTAAGCTCTGCTAGTTACGAAACGATCCCATATTGTACAAGCCATCTTTTACACTATTATTTTAGTTGTTTAAAACAATACCTGATAAAGGATACGGTTATCACTTATTGTACAAACCGTCATTTTACACCATTTTTTTTTGTTTAGAACAATACCTAATACAAGATATGATTATCACCTATTGTATAAGTCATTATTTCCCATTATTGTTCTAGTTGTTTAAAACAATACTTGATAGAGGATATGATTTTTCAAATATTTATATCTAATAACCATTTCAAAACTTTTGGTTTAATTTCTGAATAAGATTTCAGGCATAACAGATCTCTAGGTAAAGAGTTAAATACTTCGGGTATTTGATAAGATATCTATGTTTTACCATAATTATTGTGACCAAATTTATTTGAATCTGGTTTCCCATTCTCATAACATGGAAATGTCTCAGTGCAGTCGCTCACAAAAATATCCGAACACTATGGTTGATTGAAGAATTCAGAAAAAATATCTGGCAACGATTTTTTTTAGAAATTAGTGATCTGGCAACCTTCGTGTACGTACTCGAAGATTGCCAGATCACTAATTTCTAAAAAAGTCGTTGCCAGATATGTTTTTCTGTATAATGTAATCAACCATAGTGTTCGGATATTTTTTGAGCGACTGTACATGTTGGCGAATAGTGGATGTTAGTGACTCCAGCATTGTGAACACATATCACTCAGCAACGTTATCCAATTATCCTAATTGTATTGTTTTCAAAAAGACAGCTTTACTACTAAATAGTGGCTCATTAATCCGAAATTCATAAAAGAAACATCCCCTAATAAAATCCTTTCTACTCGTTTAGTTTCATGAGTAATTACTACCGAAAAATGAACATCCATTATAGTTTTCGTTACGCCTATCCAACATTGTTAATGAGACTTTATGTTTTCATTTAACAATAAATGATTATCAATAACAATACGGAATGCAATTAGATTTTTTTTAATAAAAATTATTCATTAACAGTTTAGCAAAATAAGAAAACTCTAAGGATAGACAAAGAAACTCTTGTTTTCTTTCAGAGTTTAGAAGACAAAATATATTTTTTATCCCCTATTCTGTGCTTACGAATGCGGAAATAAAACACATTCAACGACAGTAATTTTTTATTTATGGTTGCAAGAAAACTCGTTTTCAGTCTGTTAGTTTAATGAGTGCAGCAAAGCATAGCTTAAATTTCAAGCCTCAGTTTAATAGTTCTTTATTTTAATTGGTTTCCCTTCAAAAAAAAAAAAAAACAATAATAATTTGTTTATGCAGGAACAGTGTGGTCCTGTAATAAAAACAGGTCCGGGAAAAAAATCCCTAAGTAGAATTTCATTAGTTTTTCTCCGCTTTTTTTCCTCCAATGAAAGAAGAGCTAAATAACCTTCGAGAAGAGAGACAAATCACTGCCGTGAAGTGAGAGTTTTAATTTCTGCATTAATTGAAGCAAAAATATTCTTAACTCGAAAAGGAAAGTAAAAAGAAAATGAGGATGTGTCTTCGAGTTATCCCTGATGATACATCGCGTGATTTAAAAAACGGGAGGAAGAAAAAACACAACGAAAGAACAAAAAAGATGAAAATATCTGCTACAAAAGACAGGCAAAGAAAAAAAGGCGGAATTCAAAAGCTACCTACACGTTTCTTTGGTTAGAAGCAAGACTAAGTAGACTAAGTAGTTCAGAAGCAAGACTAAGTAGTTCAGTGAAGTTATTGTTTCGAACTATTTGAAGAGGATTGTGGGTAAATATATTTTCTTATTTATCCTAGGTTCAAGGACGACAGTATCGAGCATGAAAGGGGGAGACAAAATTCATCCCCTCTCCTAAAAACTCTCATTACCAATGAAAACTCTTCTGTTCACAATTCCATCTGAAATATTATGAAGTGACATTACTTCCCTAGTCACTGCTCGAAATCGTAAAATTTCGTTTCCTCCCTTTGCAGATAGTAAAACTGTTAGTCTCTCTCCCCTACAAATGCATCTGTTGGTAATAATGGGCGTTTTTATTGCAGTAGTCTATACAAGGCGTAATTTCAAATGGCTCAAAATATGGGATTTAAATATAACGTTATGATTTAAAAAAATTTGAACAAGGATGAAATTGTCACTTGAACCTGGCGCTGATCCGCAAATATGGACATATAAAAGCACACTGAAGATAAAAGATTAATGATGACCCGGTAGCGGATGTAAAAATAAAATTGATGATAATGCGGATAGCATCACGGATGTGATGCTATCCGCATTATCATCAATTTTATTGATGTCAGGATAATACGGTCAGGATAATGGGATAGGATAAATGCAGGTCAGGATAAATGCGGATAGCATCACGGATGTGATGCTATCCGCATTTATCATCAACACGGCAAACATTACTGCATTTCTGATGACTGATATGAGTCGAAGAAACTACTCGATATAATGAAAAAAAAACTAACCGAGAAAACGAAAAAGCAAAAACCTGATACGAAAATTCAATGATGATATTCACTTTAAAAATTAAAGATGCTTTGACATAAAGACGTAGATTAATAAAACTTATTTGATGTGAAAGAAGTGATCCTCTGCTGCTATCACCGTATCACACACATTTCGCTGGTGCGTTCAGTTTCAGCATTTCATTTTCCAGCAAGGGTGGGGTGGTCATGATTCAATGACCACTGAGTGTACATGAACATGCATGTTTTACTTAAATTTATGTCACTCTTAAGCAAAATTTTAAATTCAGAAAACAGTTTTAATAAAAAAATAATTAAAATAAGAAAAAGAATAATTAAAATTAAAAAACACTTTTTTTTAATTTAGGATTCTCAAAATTATTCTCACATTTTAGCATTAATTTGAATATCAGTAGCTAAATGATTAAATAATGAACAGAAAAGTGTTGATGAGTTTTTTTGTTTTTCTTTGAAAAGTAAAATGTTTTCACTTTCGTGTTTTAAATATCAATATAAATCGAGTCATTAATTAATGAAAGACGCAAGCTGAAACCTTACTTAATTAAATAATTTTTTGCAAAAATATGCGACAATGTTTATTTTGTTATATTCAATTGTTGCTTGAATCTAAATGTAGGTTGACCTGCTGCTGACTATAATAAGTTCATTCCATTGACTTCGAATGCTGCTATACCTTTCTATTCCGTTAAGGCACATGAATTTGTAATGTTACAATATTCGATATAAGAAGAATAAAAAAAAATATTTTTTATTCTTAACAGCCATATAATGTAAATAATACCAATAAACTCACTCAAGTTGGTAGAAGTCACCACATGCCCCCCACGAGCGGCATGTGTGGTATCGTTTGGATGCTCAGTTCGCTGAATGTTGTTTAGATGAAAGGTCTCATAGAATGGCCTCCTAAATCCCTGAATTTAACCCCTCTTGTTTAGGATTACATTAAAGATATTGTCCAAAAAATTCCAGTAACGGATTTGGTGGACTTGCAAAACAGGATCAGCGCTGCTTGTGTAACAATCACTCCGCAAATGCTTCAATATACCTGGCAAGAAGTGAAGTACAGTTTAAATACCTGGCGTTCCACTAATTTATTGAAGTTCACTAACACTTGGTGAATGCGTGTTACCGCAATGTACATGTCCGTCGCTGCATTAAACAGTGAATTGTATTGCTTTTTTTAATCGGTAGACTTTGTCCCGAGATACACTATATTTCGTTAAAAGCTCCTTTAAAAGCGTCGTTGGACTCAAAACGGATGGGAACCGCTGAACTAAAACTTGATTCAATGTAGGAAAGGAGAATTATTAGAGGAAGAACGTTGTTGAAAGGCAAGATGACGACTCCTGTTGAGGTCATCAAACTCGTTTGTTTTGCAACACACAAGGAATTCTCCTTCACAAGAAACCTTGGCTTAAAATCTCATTCGACAGACGAAGTCTTTCCAAGACAATCGGCATCTCTCTATTCCCTATTTAGCGGGAGTTCCTGACGATACAAAAACAGTGCTGAAATTTCGGCAATATCTTATTCGGTTAGGAAGATGCTTCATCTATAATTTCTGTTAAATTTTCTCCCTCTAAGCGAATAAAGCTTATTATCAGCGAATGCAGCCAATTACATTTCACTTCTGGATGTTAAGGAGACTCTCAATTCCGCTGAGCAATTGCGTGCTGCTTCATGCTTCGTTTGGATGATGGTTCTCTTATTCCCCTGATACTCTAACTAAGCTAAAAGGAACTTAGCACTACACTGGTGGTCCAGTCCATTAGCAATATCTCGAAACTTTAAGGATCAATTACATGGCTAGTACACTTTACAACTCCATTACGTAAGATGAATCGATATTACTCTCTGATTCCTACAAACTGATGGATAGTCGTTGAATTCTGGGCAAGTATTGCATTTTCAACTTCAGAGTTTTGTGCACTTCCCCTGAAAAGAGTACTGCTGTATGTGTCATGGACTTGAAGTTCTATCCATTTAAATTCACAGGTATGCATGGGAATTTCTAGCAGAAAATGGCTTCTGTTGCATTGATTTTCAAGTGGTTTAGAGTGCCATTTGCTTAATTATTTACATATATTCCAAAACTGCGCTACAAAGTATCAGGTTGTTTAGTAAAGTGATAACTAGAAGGTATCTTTCATTTATTGCATTAGTTTACTTTCAAATGATATTGAGTTTCCTTAAATTAGATTCAAAAACTTAATTGATATTGTTTTCATTCATTCGTGTTTCTTCTTTATTTATATATTTATTTATTTTTGTTAGCGCTATGATGATAATGTGTTAATTCATAAGCATTAAATTATATAGCAATAAGATAGTAGCGACATCCCATTATAGGCTATCCCCACAGACAGTGCTTTCCCCTATGATGTCACCCTTGTGCTCTCCCTCTCTACTACACCCCTTATTAATATTCATAAATACCCAGACCTTTTTAATAATAATGGGGGGGTAGTAGTGGTGGACACACAAGGGTGACATTATAGGGGGAAAGCACTACCTGTGTGGGTGACCTATAACGGGATTCACTACTTAAACCGATATCTAGTGAATTAAATATTACATGCAACTGTTCATGAAAACAGTGTAGCTATGTTTTTAAACATTATTAATTAACAATTATAACTAAAGATGTTCCAATCATATCTGAAAGTTTCGGGCGTAATTTCTTCAAAATAGGTTTCATGGATACATTTAAATAATAATCTACACAAACAGTATGAGTTTGTATTAAGATTATTCAAAGGTTGAATTCAAAAACTTCAGTAAACTAAGATTATTTAAAGGTTGAATTCAAAACTTTCAGTAAACTAAGATTATTTAAAGGTTGAATTCAAAACTTTCAGTAAATTAAGATTATTTAAAGGTTGAATTCAAAACTTTCAGTAAACTAAGATTATTTAAAGGATGAATTCAAAACTTTCAGTAAACTAAGATTATTTAAAGTTTGAGTTCAAATCCTTCGGTGCAATTCTTAAACGATATCTGAAAACAAGATATTTTACATCTTGCTTTTCGGTAGTGTTCGAGATAATACATCAATAAAAATAACTTATAAGAGTTTGGGATTATGATCTAAAACCATGGAAAGCACCTGAAGGGCTTTCGGTATCATTGTAAATACCAATTTAATGAGTTTATTTATTTAAATTGAGCACAAATAATTTAGCTATTGCCCAATACAATGCCATTCTGAAACGCAGAATATTATTTTCGATTTAATTCCCAAAAAAATGAAATCGTTCGTTCGTTTATGTAATTTTTGTCGTGGAAAATAACAGAAAGGATTATTAAAAACTACGCAGAATTTATTTATTGCTCTGCAGTTTGTTAAGTTAGTTTGCTGTGGAAGATTCTGAACGTTTTAAGCATAAGATAATAACGTAAACTGGAGAATTCGTATTAAGTTTCCAGTTGCAGGAAAAGGGAAAAAAATAATGATTCACTTTCTAAAGAACGTAAGATAAATCAAATTTCATCGTTAGTATTTTTATTCTTTGATGAGCTCCCACCTAAAAACAAAATCATAAAAGAAAAAGACTTTTTTTATAATATCCAGTTTCAAAAGCGTAGCTCAGTGAAGAGAATTTTGAAAAGAAAATCTATTTTTTAAGAACTAGTTTTAAGAATTTTGAATTAATATCACTGGGCAACAAATTTTCATAAAAGTCATGCCTCTGAGATAAAAGTAGTCATTTCTTAAAGGTTTCAAGGTGCTGAACACGAATATGATAATGTTTTTTTGCTTTGTCAGCCAAGTACTTGAAAGCTGATGCAGTCCGGTCCATGGCTTTTATGAAGCTTTTCATCACACCGAGTTTATGTGCAGAAACGCGCAAATTTTGTGCGTTTCTGCCAGTGCTGGGTGTTCCACATTCTTCTCTGTGACCTTCAGAGAGGCCAGTTTCTCTTCTCTGAGGCCAGTTTCTCTTCATGTAATGCAAAGTCTTTGCTCGGCTGTCCCATTCACATAAGAAACAGCAGTACTTCGTATATCCCAGCTCAGACCCTTCAACAGAGCCACTACCTTCAAGTCACAACAGAGATGCCAGCCATGCTTGCTGCATTGAAGACAGTTGAACAGCTGTTTCAGGTTGTCATAGGTTTCTTTCATGTAGACAGCATGTCTGACCGGAATGGATGGAAATCGATCTCCATTATGCAGCAACACCGCCTTGAGACTCAATTTCGAGGAGTCTATGAATAGTTGCCATTCTTGAGGGTAATGTTTGATTCGATGGCATTCATCAGGCCATCTACATCGGAGCAGAACACAAGGTTATCTTCCTTTCTGAAGTAAGACGCACACTGCTTATGACGAATTCGAAAGGAAGTCACTCGGACATTTTTCTTGAGAAGATTCCATTGTTTAAGTCTTGATCCAAGTAACTCTGCTTTGGCTTTGGACAGCTCCAGATCGCAAACAAGATTCGCTCATTTCTTCTTTGGTGAGAATGTGTGGCCCAGATGACGCACTGTAGGAGATGTATGGATCATCATTAGACACCAAAGGCTGCAGAGAACCCGACATCGGTTCGCCTCCCTACTCGTCATCTGAATCGATGGAAAATTCTTTTGGAGGTTCGGGAACGGGAAGGCCTTTGCTGTGCAGAACTGGTCAGAGAGCAGATTGTATATTCGGGTATGCTATTGTCCACTTCTTTTTCCTTGTGATGCCTCCAGAAACAGGTGGAACCATGCAGAAGTAGCAGTCATTTGCGTGATTTCTTGGTTCTCTCCAAACCATAGGAACAGCAAACGGCATCACCACTTTTTCGCCTTTCATCCACTTCGGAAGATTTCTTGCACACGTACTGCAGCATATGTGTAGGATCCAGGCCTTGTTGTGGTCCCCAATCTTGCATCCAAAATAAAACTCATACGTTGCTTTCACTATTGGAGTGATAACCCTTTTCTGGCTTGCAAACGTCACTTCCCCTCAAATGTGACAAAATGTATCTGCACTATTAACACAGTTAAGGCATCACTACTGCTGGATTAAAACTGCAAGGATAACTTGTTTTGAACTTATGACTCAGGGATCAATGGGAGTCACTCAAAAGACTTGCTCACCCTACGAGACGTCGCTTACAACTAACGATTGCATCATCTTTTGTTCTAGAGCCCCTATTTGTCTGTGATCGTAAAGCCGCCATGTCATGACTCAACTTCATTGCATCAGACAATGATGCAATTACTCCAGGGATTGTGTGTATAGTGGGCTGATGCAATACAACACAATATGTTGCCATCTGGATTTTAAACTACAGCCCTGGGAAATGGTTCTCAATGCTGACTGAGTCGTTTATACATGACTATCTCTTATTTAAACAAGAGCCAATCACAAAATTTATTGTCATTTTCATGTTCAGCACCTCGAAATTAGTAAATATTGACTATTTTCATTTCAAAGCCCTTTGGTGTGTTGCCCAGTGTATTTTGAAAAACCGATGTGAAAGGGGCGGGGGTGGCTCAGTCGGTAGCGCGCCAGGCTCGTAATCTGTAGTTCCCAGGTTCGACTCCCAGCTGGGTCAGCGTTGAGATTTATCTTCGCAAAATTCCCTGCCCTGCCCACGGTCAGTAGGGGACATCGATAGGCTTGGAAAGGCCGCCGTCCGTCGGATGGGACGTTAAGCCGTGGCTCCGTGCGCGGGAGAGTCATACCCTGTGCACGTTAAAGAACACGCTGGATGGCCTTGACGGGAGGCTACCATCTGTCTCCCAACAGCTGTTCCGGTGGGTCCCCTCCCCCAACCTTCTCTGAGCCTTCGGGGTCCATGTGACCTGGTCATTTAGCCCATGGTGTGCAAAAAAGTGCCGCTCAGATGTAAAACAACCCAACCCAACCGATGTGAAAATTAGTATTGTTTCACTTTAATACAAATTGTTTGTAATACAAATTAAATCTGTGGCAATTTGTTGAATAAAATTTAATTTTAGCTGTTACAGTGACCAAATGTTTAGTGAGTGAGCTTGGTATAGAGCACCGCTGCCTAGCCTTTTTGAGTACACCGCGAGCTTTTGAGAATATAAAATTGTTTCTGCACACCAAGAAAAAAAGCATGCATAGCTTTTTTTATTTCAAAATAATAATTTATTTTATTAGTTAATATAATTTGCTATTTTTTATAGTCAATGAATGCTATTTTAAATATTTTATATTCACTGAGAAGGTTGAAGTGTTTTACCCACGAACGCAACTTTTTTTCACGCAATGAGCTAAATGGCGGGGCGGGGGTGGCTCAGTCGGTAGCGCGCCAGGCTCGTAATCTGTAGTTCCCAGGTTCGAGTCCCAGCTGGGTCAGCGTTGAGATTTATCTCCGCAAAATTACTCGCCCTGCCCACGGTCAGTAGGTGTCACCGATGGGCTTGGAAAGGCCGCTGTCCGTCGGATGGGACGTTAAGCCGTGGCCCCGTGTGTGAGAGAGCCATACCCTGTGCACGTTAAAGAACACGCTGGATGGCCTTGACGGGAGGTTACCATCTGTCTCCCAACAACTGTTCCAGTGGGTCCCCTCCCCCAACCTTCTCTGAACCTTCGGGGTCCATGTGACCTGGCCATTTAGCCCATGGTGTGCAAAAAAGTGCCGCTCAGAGGTAAAAGAACCCAACCCAACCCAAGCTAAATGCCACAGGCCAAAAAAACACCAAGGGCGCAGAGAAGATCGAAGAAGAGGATCCAATGGACAGCTTTTAAGAGACAACCAAAATGGACGCATTCTGTTAAGACCGTCACTGGGAAGGCAAAGAAGAAAAAAAAAATATATGGATAATTAAAGGATATATAAACGGAAAAAATATTTTGAATTGAAGCATTTTTTTTTGTTTGTACATTTCAAAACAAAAATTGCTAAAGAATTAACTTTTTACAACAAATCGATTTGACTATAAGATTAAAGAACCAATCCCAATTATTTGATAAAAAGAAATGGAAATCTATAAAAAAAATTACTCGCGAAATAAAACTATAAAACTTATTAATGCAAATTTCTCTTACTTGGCATAGTAGTTAGGCATTATTGTGTCGAGGAGTAACCTCTCTTTGCTTTAAAAAATTAATTAATTTACGATTAGGTTCTTATAAAAAATGATTGAAAGAGTAAAAAGAGAAGGTAACAAAAAGCTGTTTTTCAGATTTGTTCTTATTCTTTTAGTAGGATATTTGAGCTTGCTTTTTCGAACACAACTGTTTTATATTTGGCTCGCTGTTCGAAAGAGCCGCACGAAGATCTGGATCAATATTTTTGAGACAGGATCTTTCCTGATTTTTTTATAAGAACCATTGAAGAAAATAAGATGATAGAAGTTTTGCGTAAACATAAATATTTCTCGGCGCACCTGAAGCTCTTTCACGACACACCGCTTTGTAAGCATTGATATAAAGATGTCTGTATTGAAATCACAGATAAATCACGAAATCTTTCGTTCCGATGTATGCCATCTTTCTGCTGACGTCTTCTCTTTATACAGGTTTTATCGATGGCGTATTATACTGATAGCCTTCTATCAGACGTCCGTGGGTAATGGGTTGCCTGAACAATGACTTTTTTTTTTCAAGGCCGTCAGCAATATTTTGACCTGAAGAAAAGAGGGGATAAAAGCAAAACAAAGGAATAAAATTTTCTAGTAATAGGAGGGAAGAATTACGAATTTCAAGTTTAAGTTATAAGCATACAAATAAGAATTCCTTGAGTTTACTCTGTCTTTAACTCAATTAGGTTGAACTGTCTAAGACACATATATATTAGATGGCATTCAAAAGCTTTCATTTGAGAATTGTTTTGGGTTGGATTGTTTTACCTCTGAGCAGCACTTTTTTGCACACCATGGGCTAAATGGCCAGGCCACAAGGACCCTGAAGGCTCAGAGAAGGTTGGGGGACGAGACCCACTGGAACAGCTGTTGGGAGACAGATGGTAGCCTCCCGTCAAGGCCATCCAGCATGTTCTTTACGTGCACAGGGTATTGCTCTCCCGCACACGGGGCCACGGCTTAACGTCCCATCCGACGGACGGCGGCCTTTTCAAGCCCATTGATGTCCCCTACTGACCGTGGGCAGGGCGGGGAAATTTTGCGGAGATAAATCTCAACGCTGACCCAGCTGGGACTCGAACCTGGGAACTACAGATTACGAGCCTGGCGCGCTACCGACTGAGCACTCCCGCCCCTTCATTTGAGAAATAACTCGTTATGTTCGGCAATCGTTTACGTATTTCTCTTGTTTTCATGAGGGTGGGGTGGGGGATATTTGAGTAGCCAATTCCTTATGCTGCTTAAGTTGTAAGTGAAAGGCTATATTTCGAATTGGTGGTCTTAGCATTTACCGTTTAGGAGCAGGGAACGAAATCCTTACGTTGATAAGTGGAAGTTGAATGCCGAATTTGGAAGACCTAATTCTGGCCCTTTAAGGGGAGGTCTTGATCAAAGAGATACACAAACTCTCTGAAGCATATTGAAGTCAACATGTGGATGGGAAAATGCTTCTTTTACCTCATTTACGAATGTGCACAATAAAATACATCCGTTAAGTTTTTTTATTTCAGTTATATAACAAAGGATTTTGAAAATTACCAACATTTAAAAGGGCGAAAATGTGATAATTTTTTTATCACATTTCGCCTTTTAAAATTAATAAAAGAAATAAAGAATAATACAATTCTGTAATGCTGAAAGAGAAGTTCTGTGACTTAAATTTCGTAATATTACGACTAAAATAACAGAAGGATCGAAATAATTTTCTATAATGTATGCTCTTATGTATTTTAGTAGATTAATAAAAGTAATAAAGAAATAGAGAAATAAGAGAAGTAGATGAAGCTGATGATATTTAAAAAAAAGATAAAAAAAACACTAAGCCCTGGTATTTGTAATAAAAGCTCTGTAATTTTAAACTTCTGAAATATAATCTATAGTGTTTTTAGTGCAGATTATATATTTTTTTTCTGCTTTCTATACTTACTTTTTAAATTGTGTGCCACATGAGTGCTTTTTAACCATTAGCTACCATGTTTTTAATTCTTATAGAACAAGAAAAATGTTGTGAAACGAAATTTTTAATTTAATTCATTGCAAACACAGTAAATTATAGAATATTACCTGGACTTAAATTTCCAAGTGCTTGAAAGTAGGCAATACTTAGTAAACACCAGACCAACTACATGTTTATTTCATTATGTTTTCTTATTTCAGATTCTTTTCTTTTTAATCAATCAAAATATTTCATTCTCAACACATTAGTACAGTGTAAACAACCAAAACGCATTCACGTTTCAGGTTTTATAATTAATACTACATGATATAATAGAAATGAGAGTTCAACTTATTTCTCACAAATTAATCACAATATAAAGATCTATATAATATCTATCTAATATAAGCATCAACTTATTATTACAAAATCTCTCTTTTTTTTTAAAAGTATACAAATTGATTTTTCATTTAAATATGAAGTAAAAAGAAAAAGAAAACACATTTATTACAATACGGTACCAAAAGTATAAAAGTAACACAGATTTGAGTTCAAATTTTTTATCGTATAACAGTAAACATAAAATCCAAGGCACTTATAAGTAAAAGAAATTTTTTTTAATTTTTTGTAAAGATCAATACTCCACCATTAAAACTTATAAGCTCACTAGGTAAAAATTTTAAAAATTTAGGTGCTAAATATAAAATGTGATTACATAATATTTCCTTTTTTACAAGCCGAACTACAAATTTATGTGATCTGAACGAAAACTATAATTAGCATTTTTTATTTCAAAAGATGCAACACAGGAGAACAGAATAACGGGAATAAGGTAGGGACTGTACTTTAAAATACAAAACACGAATTCATGCACAAACTGGTAACTTAATGGCAACAATTTAAAATTTTGGCATGTTATTTACATTTTGATGAATTTTTCAATCAATTCTATTTTGAAGGGCAGTCAGTGGTTTCAGAGCTGACCTATAAGTTCCACCACAGCTTAGTAATCCATAATATAATGATAAATGAATAAAAGAAAATTAAATTGTAACCAGTATTTGTTGATCCAGGATTTGATTTTAATAGTAACTTTTACACATCATTGTGCTAAGCGTATTAATTAATTTTTGAGCATGTGGCCTCATACTAATATTTTGATCAATTGTTTCCTAATAGTTTATTTCATCCACTCTATAAATAGTTAGACAGAAACAGCCATCATTACTGTTACAATTAATTTAATAGAATTTTACCATTAAATTACATACAATATCTAAATAAATTTAGAATTTAAAATATGCATTTTGTTTTAGATAAATTTATATAATTTATTTTAAACCGTTTCACAATACATATGAAATCATTATTTATTATATACTCTGCTGGTCAGCAAGAGTTTCTACTATAAGTGTATAATAGCTGTATCATTTTCAAAACTATTAATTTTACCATTAATTTTAAGGAGCAGAAATATTGATAAAAGTTTTTAAAAATTGTCCCTAAGAGTTGGAAATAAAACATGAAGCCCTGAGTGACTTCATGTTTTATTTCCAACTCGGAACTAATAGTGTCATTAAAATTCACAATTTGTGTGCCAGATAATTCTTCAGTCATTTTTCTGATTTCCCACAATATTTCCAAAGAACGCAATAATAGAATATAGGATTGTATTGGATTGTTTTACCTCTGAGCGGCACTTTTTTGCACACCATGGGCTAAATGGCCAGGCCACAAGGAACCCTAAGGCTCAGAGAAGGTTGGGGGAGGGGACCCACTGGGTATGTCACAGGGTATGTCTCTCCCGCACACGGGGCCACGGCTTAACGTACCATCCGACGGACGGCGGCCTTTCCAAGCCCATCGGTGTCCCCTACTGACCGTGAGCAGGGCGGGGAAATTTTGTTGAGATAAATCTCAACGCTGACCTAGCTGGGACTCGAACCTGGGAACTGCAGATTACGAGCCTGGCACGCTACCGACTGAGCCACCCCCGCCCCGTTAGAATATAGGTATATAACTTGAAAGAGTAATTTTGTTTCCATTTTTGTACATAGGAATCACTACTTCCTTTTTTTAATCTATTATGACATATACCATTTGCAATATGTAATTTAAAAAAAAATATATATGTCATTAGTGTAACAATGTAATCAAATATATAAAGAAGAAAGTTTGTGCATCTGCCAACGTATGCACTCGCTCCTAGAAGAGCTTATGGCACCAAACTTTGCATTGACGTTCCCTTCACCCAAGGGAAAAACATAGGCTCTGAGCGAACCCACTGGGATCAATGAAAACTGGAGTGAACGGTCTTGAATTTTTCGAAATTCCCATAGACAATATTAGCGGTTAAAAGCAACTGTCCCTGCTAGACTTATCATTAGCAGTTATTAAAAATCGCGTGGAAATGACATCTACTAAAACTTTAGAGAGTTTAAGACTTATCTTCAAGAATAAATAAATAAATAAATACCCCCTCAAGCAGCTGCTTGCCACAGAGGTCTGACAGGAGCCTGTCAGTTTATATGCCACAGTAGGAGATCTGAGAGGATGGCAGGACCTCAGCAGAAAAACGACACACACATCCATGCCTAATCCGGGGCTCGAACCCAGGTCCCTTAGATCAGTAGCCAAGCGTGCTAACCACTCGGCCACGGGACGACTGATCTTAAAGAGGAGGAGAAAAATTATTCGGAAGTTGGGGGACGAATCTCTTGTAATGAGTTTATGCCAAGTGAAAGCTTATGAAGTAGGGAGTGCTATCTACTATATATTTTAGAGAGTTTTTCGATTGGATTAGAATTCGGCAAATTCGCCAAGAGAAGTTTAGTTTCATTTCATTATCTATTAAATTATTGACAAATTTCCATTGATTTCTACTGTCGCTGTTGTATTTTAAGAATTGTGTTCTACGATAATTATTTTTAGCACTTATCGATAAAACATTAAATCTATTTCTAAACTTTTTTCAATTATCTCCGTGTATATTACTGTGAGGATCATTCACAGTGTAAGGGTCATTTCCATATTTCAAATGCTCTAGGGAACCATACTACACCCTCAAACGCCCATCCGGGATCTTGCAGGAACTTAGAGTGCCTTTAATGCTATAATGGAATTAATCCCACAGAGCTCCTGGATGGGCTCATTAAGAACATGAGGCATTGATTAAGTGCTCAATAATGGACTGTATTTCTTCCCGTAATGGATTATTTATATTTTCTAATATATATATGAAATAGCGTTCTTTGCATGGAATTAAATTATTCGCTCTGTACCTATAGAGTGTTACGGGCTATTGTATTATAAACATCCCTCGATAGCCAAAATAAACACAAATTATGTGTTCATATTGCTTAAAACTAATTTTTATATGTCTCTCACAAACTCCACTGTTTCGTGTGAGCTGAATACACTACTCTTGTTTTATCAAGAGAAAAAAAAAATTCCTGAAATTCTCTCAGTTGCTAACCACAGAATACATTGCTTCTTGTCTGAATAAATTATGGTCAAATCTATTTCTGAGGGAAAAAAAACATGTTAATGAAAGTTTCCTTTGGCTCTGACACTGAAATCAATTTGTACTCGCACATTTTAACACTATTCAGGGCGAGCTAAATACGATACAAGCCTAACTGAATGAACGGAAGACAAAAACAGATTTTTCTAATACTATTTAGCGACAGCCTCTTTGAAGATACTGTCCGTTGGCGGAGTGATTACCGAACTTGGCTACTGATCAAGGGGACCTGGGTTCAAGCCCCGGATATAGTATGGATCTTTCTTTTCATGCTGAGGTGTCGTATCTCCTCTCTGACATATTATACTGACAGGCTCTGGTTAGACCTCTTGGCAAACGGCTGCTTGAGGAGTAATTTGTTATATGTTTTTCGTTGGCAAACCTTAAGGCATTACTGCCATCTTGAGGGTGATAGGTTAACTGCTTCAAAATTTCTAACCTCTCAACTAATACGAGGTGATCTATTAAGTCGTGATCCATTTGAATCAATTCAAATATACAGCGAATGTGTTACACAACAGAACTTTACTGTACTACCATCCCATCCATATTCGATAAGGTTAATCGTGTTAAATGTTAGAATTACTTTTTCTGCAGCATTCAGGTCGGAAAATCATAACTGTAACAGCTACTACAAAATAATGAATAAAGGCTGGAACCTCTGAGTGGCACTTTTTTGCACATAACAGAGCAAAATGGGCAAAATGGTCAGGTCAGAAGTATCCAAAAAGCCTCAGAGAAAGTTGGGCGAAGAGGATCCATTGGACAGCTATTATCAGACAGGTGGAAGTTCTTTTTTATAACTTGCTCTTTAAATTGTGTCGTATTACCGCATACACCGAAGAGCCAAAACATTATGGCCACCTGCCTAATATGATGTTGGTCTTCCACCTGCCGCCAAAACAGCTCTGACACTGCGAGGCATGGACGCTACAAGATTTCTGAAGGTGTCTTATGGTATCTGATATCAACACTTTACCAGCAGATCTCTTAACTCTTGTAAGTTACGTGGTTGAACCACTGCAGATCGAATATGCTGTTCCAATACAAACCACAGATGCTCGATTGGATTGATGTCTGAGGAATTTGGAAGCCAGGGTAATACCTGGAAGTCTTCCTCATGTTCCGCGAACCATTCTCGAACAATCCGGTCAATGTAGCATTGTGCATTATGGTATGAAAGAAGGCACTATTATAGAGGAATACCATTGCCATGAAAGGATGTACTTGATCTGCAAGGATGTTTAGGTAGGTGGTAGACGTTATAGTTTCCTGCACATGAATGACTGTACCCAGGGTTTCCCAGCAGAACATTGCCCAAAGCATTGCACTTCCTCCACCGGATTGTTTTCGTCCCACAGTGCATCCTGGTGCCAACACTTCCCTAGGTAAATGACGCACACGTACCTGGTCGTCCACATGGTGCAACAGGAAACGAGATTCATCGGACCAGATGACCTTCTTCCAATCATTCAATGTCCAGTTCTGATGCTCACGTGCCCATTGTAGGCACTTTCTACGGTGAATCGAGGTTAGCATGGGCACTCGGAGTGGCCTGCAGCTGCGAAGCCCCATTTTCAGCCGGGTTCGATGTACTGTGTGTTGTGACACATTACTCCCGTCACCAGCATTCAAATAACGGGAGGTTCCGCCACAGTATCCCTTCTGTTGACTCATACTATACGGGATAGCCTTCGCCCACCTCGCACCGATTAGCCATGATCGATCCACACCTTAATGGTGGTTAGTGGTTTTTCCCTCCTTGGACCACTTTTTGAAAATACTAACCACAGCTGACCGTGAGCACCCCACCAGCCTTGCCGTTTCGGAAATTCTCTGACCCAGTGGTCTTACAATTTGGCCTTTGTTAAACTCCCTGAAGACCACTGCCTTTCCCATCTGAAGAACAAGAATAACACTGATTAACAGAGTTCAGTATCAGGTGTTATTTATACCGTTTCATGACCTTCACACGCGCCGTCGTTACCTGCAGCTGCTTCGATTTGCATATAGAAGCGCTGGTCATAAATTTTCGGCTCGTTGGTGTATGAATATGAGGCACTCGCCTATATCCTCGACACTCATGCGAGCTTCAAAAGCAGTCAAATCGTGATTGTTTTCAGTATTTTACTGAATAAAATATTTCATAATCCGTATAACGTACTATTTACGAACACATCGCATATTCGTTCTTAAGCGAATATCAAATATGATGTGATTTTTGTTAAATACACTAAAATCAAAAGATATTTATTTTCGTTTATACTTATAAGATTTTGGTTACTTTTCGGCATGTGCAAGTTTATCTGAAACATATTAAATTTTCTATTTTTGCATTTCTGTAACTGAAGTTCTTTACCCAGCTGCATGCATTTATTTTTCTTTCCTAAGTTGGCAATTTTTTTTTGTAGAGTGAGTATCTCCCCCTCCCCTCCTCATACACTCCCGATTAGTTGGGGGAGTGGGAGCCCTTGAATCTTTTGCTCCTAAGGTCTCACACGAATCCATGTCTTATTGCGCATGTTCCATTAGGTCGAAGGCAACATTCCACCTATGAATGCAGTCAGTGAGGGAGTGTTATGCTGCAAACAATATTTCGAAATAGTGATAAAATATATGGTAAGTACATAATAATGCGAAGGTAAGAGAATGATCGTTCGTTGATAGGTATATCGTCATCCAGTGTACAAAACAGTTTTACCTATCTTTAAACTTACTTCGGGAAACGGGTATGTTTGTCAGTCACCTACGATCTGGTAGGCCTAGGACGTAATCACGATAATAAAGGAATGTGAGTACCTTTCCTGTATATTCCCATGTAAATAGACGTGCATTCTAACGTCCTTGCGACATTAGTCCACACGCTCTGTTCAACCTTCTGAATTCGAATCTGAAGCTGTTGTTTCAAGTGTTGTTGTATCCATCCTTACCGAGAGCAGGAATTCACTAAAGTGGATAAAATCTCAATACTGAAGCAATTGGAACTCGATCCTATAAACCTCAAGTTACGCATCTGGCGCAATGCTCACTGCACTGCTAGGCACCACGGATTTTCTAGGAGTCAAAACCGTTATTAACGTTAGTTCTCACTTCAGTCGGAATATTAATTAATTCGTCTTTCGATAATTTGTACAAGTCTTGACTTATATTGTCAGCAGAACATTTCACCGAGAGGTGCCTTTGCAGAAAGGAAATAAGGGTCGAAATAGAAGAAGCGACTGTTGCAGATTTTGGTGACAGATGAACCTGGAAGAGACAATTACATTGTTAGTGAGTGGTCCCTGAGTTGCCATAACATTTGCAAATAAATGATAAAAGATGCGTGCCTTTGGGAGCATCGCATTTGTTGGGATGCGGAGAGCTCCGCTGTCGTGTACTTGATGGAAATCACCCTGGGGATATAGACTTCTGCTTCGTGTCTCCTCCTCTTTATAAACCTGTTGTCTGTAAACAGAGCTGCGAGAAACTTAATCTTTCCCGGTTCCTCATTTCGTGAAACTTATTTTGATTACATCGTTGGAAGTTGTTCGGTTCTACTTATTTACATTTTTCTGGTGATGCATGTCAAAATTTTCCCACCATTCTGTTTCGTGATTTTAACTTTAAGCATTTGTAGTATTTTCTTGAGTGGTAACAAATCTCTACTTTTCAATAATGTGAGAGTAATTTATCTGAAAGCATCCCCACCTCTCCCATCCAAAGTGTGATGAATTCTCTGCTTGAAAAGGTATAATGAGAGATTGTTTCGCAAAGGTTTTTTAATGTGAACAGAAAATTCTTTATCCCTAATCATGCCACAATTTCCTCTGATTTACGCATATCGTTCAATAGCTGCTATAAAAAGGGGTTTAAAAACCAACTTAAAAGGTTAGAAAGTTACTCTTAATATTAAAAACAAATTTAGAGCAACAATTTTCCTCAGCCGGGTGGTATACGAACCTCCTGATAACATTTCAGATGTCTGACCATTGAATTACCAGCAAGATCGTGATATGTATTTAATAATATATACAAATAATTTCAAAACTCATGAAATCTCGCTTAACATCAAATTTAGAGGAAACATTCGCGTGAACCGGATGGGATAAGAACCCGTGATTTCACCACTTTGGTTTTCTCTCTGTTTATCACCAAACCTACTCTTCTACAAGTCTCATCAATAGCTCTAATGAAAGAGTTCATCTCAACAAAATCTTTTACTGAAAGACTAAATCATCAGCCTGATCTAAACAAGAAATTTTCAAATTTCTAGACCATTTAAGGCCAAACTTTTCTTTTTGCAGCAAATTCTGATAGCATAATCAATAACGAAATTAAAGAGGAAAGGAGACAAAATGCACCCTTGTCTAACTCCACTATCAATGTTGATCCAATTGCTACAAGCCTCACCAACTCTAACCCACAACTCAGTGTTATTATGGAGAGTCATCATACGGCTAACTAACTTGCCTAACCGATTAAGATAATCTCTTCCCCTCCCTTTTTTATAGCGGGAGAATCTTTATTTTAAGCTATCATAAGAAACTGCATACCAAATGTGGTGCTCATACTACCTAGAGTAGTTCTTGATCAAACGCACAAACTTTATAAAACACATAATAAATAATACTTAGAAATGCATTTAATTTTGGACTGAAAATACCCCAGACTCGATTGTTACAAACTTGCAGCTACTCAACTTCGTTATTATTTAATTACCAAGCGATTTTCTGAGAAATTAATCTAGAGCAAAAGACGACTCAGGATCAAATCTGATCTCACATTCGCATCGTTAAGAAGGAATCTGACATATTTCACCACTATCAGCAATTAATTGCCACGAGTGCACAAAACTTCGACTTAATGACATCTACTCGCATAAACAAATTATTTTTCGAACTGAAATGTCACGAGCATAAAACTAAACACCGAAAACGAGTTTTCGTTATTCTTAAAATGCAATCACTGAAGATTAGCGTTGGGAATTAATTTGTACTGTGGTAACAGAATACTGCGTCCGAGATAATAACAAAGATAGACTGTTGAGCAGAGAAATTTGCAAACCTAACACATCCTCAGGTATTAAAGATTTCATCATTTTTGCGAATTACAAATTAAATTAAAGCAACGCCTTCCAGCATTGGCTTTGATGGTCTTGAGATTGCGAGAAAGTTTTTCAGCTACACGATCACGTTTCGTGTAATTTAATTAAATTAATAATACTGATTCACTGCATTAAAATTGTGTCTTAGAAAGAATATAAAGTGCCCGACACAATGGTATACGATGCAGCTTCCAACTAGTTCTGTAAAATGACATTGTTTATGGATTATATTTCAAAACGAAACTAACTGTATAATTTGATCGTTATATCCGAGACGCTAGAGAGTTTATCCCATTGCGTAAGGAATTTGTTGAAGAATATTGCTTTACATAGACGTCTTAGAATATCAGGTTTCGAAAAGAAGTTATCAAACAATATTAAATAGACAGATTACGATATAGAACTCAATAAATATTGATGCGGGAAAAATTAATTTTGCTTTGAGTAGGACTCGAACCCACGTCTTCGAGTTTACACGCCGGGTAGACCACTAAACCATAAACCGCTAGTTCATTTGGATTGATTTATCTCTGAGCGACATTTATTTTGCACACAATGGACTAAATCGCCAGCTGAAAATGACCCCAAGGGCTTAGAGAAAGTTTGGGATGGGGAACCCACTGGACAGCTATTAGGAAGCATATGATTGCCTCCCGTCACACCAATCCATGTGTTCTCTAACGTGCACAGGGTATGGCTCTCCCATACAATCGCCAGCTGAAAATGACCCCAAGGGCTTAGAGAAAGTTTGGGATGGGGAACCCACTGGACAGCTATTAGGAAGCATATGATTGCCTCCCGTCACACCAATCCATGTGTTCTCTAACATGCACAGGGTATGGCTCTCCCATACAATCGCCAGCTGAAAATGACCCCAAGGGCTTAGAGAAAGTTTGGGATGGGGAACCCACTGGACAGCTATTAGGAAGCATATGATTGCCTCCCGTCACACCAATCCATGTGTTCTCTAACGTGCACAGGGTATGGCTCTCCCATACAAAGAGCCACGGCTTTAACGTCCCATCCCAAAAAAAGATGACATTTCGAAGCCCATCGATTTCCATCACTGACCGAAGGCAGGTATTTATGGGGAGATAAACCTCAACGCTGGCCAGGTGTGACTCGAACCTGGGAACTGTAGATTACAAGCCTGCCACTCCTAATCCCATGGCTAGTTCATTTGCCCTCCGATTCTGACTATAAATCTTTCCGGCCTTGTCGTTTGTGCTGATCAGCCGTCGATAGTTTAGGGGTGAGAATACACGCATGTAGCTGGGAGACATGGGTTCGAGCCCCACTCACGGCGAAACTCATTTTTTCAACAACATTATAGAATTCTGAAAGAAGTTATCTATTACAACTCTGCTGGAATGGTAGCACAATAAATAAATTGTTTTATTTTACGTAGTTTAATAATAAGCAGATTTCAGTTAAATTCTAAACAAATTAAATCACTTAAAATGTTATGCATATTTAAGTTTCCTCTCTTTTCTCTTTATACTCAATGGCTGTCCAGGCCTGGTATATCAAAGTGACCTTGATAACGCCAGAGCCTTTGTAACCTTTACGTAATACGGTATTGATGACTAGTAATTTTTTTGTTGGAAAATAAGGGGTAAGGCAAATTATATTTGTTCGAACCTGCAAATATTTTGACAAATGAGAAAGCCAAAAGTCATGGGAACAGCAATTAAAGTAGAACTAGCACTCTGTACTCGTAACCGATGCGTTGGACGTCAACCGTAGAATGGCGCTGCAGTAGCCTACAAATCCAACATTCAATTCGGAGTAGTTGTTAATTCAGCGTGGCTGCACGTCGTGAGTTGTCTGACTTTGAACGTGGCTTGATCGTCGGTGTCAGAAGGATGGGTCATGCAATATCGGAGATCGTACGTGAGTTCGGTTTTCCCAGGTCTACGGTGTCAAGAGTTTATCGTCAATATTCTATTGATGGCATTTTCACACACGTAAACTAGCAAACGGTACGGCCACGTGCAATTGACGAACAGAACTCGCGTCGGCTGTCACAAATGGTAACGACCAACAGACGGACTAGACTACATGAAATCACTACCAATTTGAATACAGGCCTAACACAAAACTTTTCTGAAAGGACTGTCTGTCACCACCCACATTCCATCGGATTTGGTAGCCGAAGACCACTTGTGTCGCATTGCTTACACATCCTCACAGAGCCCAACGACTGGAATGGGCCTGAAGACATCGAAATTGGACAGTAGAACAGTGGCGTCGGGTAGCATGGTCCAATGAATCAAGATTCCAGTTGTTTCACGCATTAGAGTGTGGCAAAGGCCCCGTGAAGCCATGGACCCTTCCTGTCTGCAAGGTACTGTTCAGGCTGGAGGCGGCTCTGTGATGGTGTGGGAGGTGTTCACGTGGTCTACATTGGGCTCTCTCGTCCGTGGTCTACATTGGATATATTTCATTAATATTAAATTGGTCTACATTGGATCTCTCATCCATGGTTTACATTAGGCTCTCTCGTCTCCATTTGGAGCAATCGCCAACAGGTATGAGATGCGTGGACATTCTCGCAGATCACCTGCACCCCTTCATGACTCTCGAGCACCCTGATGATGAAGGTGTATTCCAACAAGATAATGCGACTTGTCACCAGTCTTTTGTTGCTAGGAGGTGGATCGAGGAACACTCCACGGACATTACTACAATGAATTACCCCCCACGGTCCACCGATATGAACCCCTTGGAGCATCTGTGGGACACAGTGGAAACAAGCTTACAGTCCATGAATCCAACACCATCCAGTGCAACACAATTATAGTTTACACTGCAGGATGTGTGGGCTGCCATCCCTGCAAAACGGTACCGGCAATTCGTTGACTCCATGCCTCGACCTGTGGCTGCACTGCTGAGGGCTCTTCGAGGACCAACCCGTTATTAGGCACGTATCCCATGACTTTTGCCTCTCAGTGTACTACTAAATATATAACACTGAAATAACATATTCACGTGCAATAATCAAAGCGTGATTATTATATTACGAGAGACACGGTACGAACTGTACAAATATGTCATGTTCTGTATAGAACAGATAGTTTAGTTTGAAAAGCGTTTCATAGAAAAGTAAATTAGTTGTTTGAGTGACTTGACGGATATCTACTGGGATTATTGTTACTGATTGATTAGTTTCATTTTGTGAATAATCGGAATGATTTCGATTGTTTTAAAGAATATTATGCTTCTAAAATTTGATCGGATCTAGAGGGGGGGGGGGCGATGGGACATGCTCTCTTTCAGAATCAGAATGCTAATAGGGGTAAAAGAGGTAAAATTATTACACTAATTTATATTTCATGCATTATTCCAAACAATTTAAAGGACCTGTGAAATGGTGGTGGAAATGTTATACTGCATTGGAAATCCAGCTTTTGGCTCGCCAATTTTACCCTTTTCAGGCTGGCTTCATTATGTTTCCCCCCCCCCCCCCCGGTTATTTTAGGTCCGGGCCTGTATAAGGTGAATTAAAATAACTAAAATTAGACCTTAAAATTAAAATTATTCCTGACCCCCCCCCACCCCCACCCCCGATTATTTTAGGTCCGGGTCTGTATAAGGTGAATTTTTGGTAAGAGTTCAGTTTCTACGATTTGTTTTATAGAAAACTTTATAATTCATCTTTCGAGTGTTATATTTATTTAGTGTTTGATGTTTAAAGAATGACTATAGTAATCTGTCATTAGTTTAGTTAGTCTATTTGTATATCAACTGATAAATACTATAGGGTTTACTTATTTCTTGTAAATTAATTACTTTATTTAATAAATAAGTTCATTTATTATATGTTTGGTTATTTCAAATTCACACACGGTGTTGTCAAACAAAAATATCTAAATATCTATAACAATTTGGTGTTAGGAGTGGGATTGCCGTTGTTAGTTGATTAGTTTCCTTTTTAAAATAATCGGAAAAATGTTTTGGTTGTTGGATTTCGGTTATTTTAAAGAATGCTGTCTTTCTAAAACATGTTGCGTAAGGTCGATTCTGATCTAATTAATCTCAAAATTCATCGGATGTAAACACTTTGTTTCAAAATATCCAGCGATGATCCATTTACGATGTTAATGAGTTAATTAAATTATGAATTGTTAAGTCCCCAAACACAGTTGAAACGAAACCAAATTTTTTAGCTGAGGTTCTAAAAAGAAATTGTCAATCATTTTTAGAATTGAACTGACTACTAAAAATTTGAAACCTGAATCCAAATTTTATGCTATTGAAGGAAATGGGAATGGAAGGAATATATAAGGAATGGAAAATCAATCTAATAAAGCTAAACCTTGGATTGCTTTAGGTAATAAAAAACATGATAACCAGGGCAGGATCTAGGGAGGAAAGGGTTCCACGCCCTCCTCGAGATTGTTAGTAACCTGAACTTGAAACAGTAACAAAATAAGATATTAAACAAAATGTTGAAGATAATTATTTTAAAAGCACTAAAACGGAAGGAATTTTCAGCTACTGATCAAAGGAGCCTTGATAAAGTATGAATGTTTATTTTCTCTCCCTTTCTTTCTGCTGAAGTTTTGCCTTCCTCACAGATCTTCTCTATACCGCATTGACTTGACAAGTTCCTATGAGATCTCTGTGGAAAGCAATTGCTTGAAAGATTTTTTTAAATTTTTATTTTTCTTAAAATATTATTTGTGTTACAGTGGTCCATATCTAGGTATCTAGGGTGTGTATATGCAAAGGGTCTATGCCCCCCTTTGAGAATGCTAGTAGAGCGATGGAGGCAAAAATAATTTAAATTGTGCATATTTCAAGCATTTTTTCAGGAAATTTGAAGGCACTCTTACCTCAAACCTCTTTTTTTTCTTTAGATCTTGGCCTGGTCTCACATAGTTTTGTCTGTTTTATCTTACGCGACTTTCAATCATGGTGTAAAAAAATTTCTCTTATATTTTTTTCTCTAATCTTTCTCGAGATTTTACCCCTTTTTTGTTAGATTAAAGAGAAGGAAAAAAAATTGCAAAATGTAAAAGTGTTTCCTTGTTTAAAGAACCAACATCAAATAATACTAACGCCTTAGAACTTCCTACTTCTCTTATTATACTTTCTTTCCTTCTGGAAATTTCTTTCTTATTCCTTTCACATTGCACAGCCATTGTAAAACCCCTTCTTTTCCTCTGCCCAAGGTCAACAGAGCGGACACCAACATGACCTGCTACTTACGGTAAGCGCCGTAATGCTTTCATCCTGCTTACAGTTTTACTCTTCACTCCCATTTCGTTGCCCGGGGCGAATGAATGATGTGAAACTTGTGTCTAAGACGTGTTAGCTGGAAGCTTCAGCTAAACGTAGATTCTGGGGAAAGTTCATCACAATCTTCCAGAGACATTGCGCTTTTTTACCTCTTTTAAACGAAGAGGATGTTTACTCAGAGATGAGCAATTTGAGGAGTAAAGTAGGAAGCCGTGTTCGTTTTGTTAAGTTGGCTTTGGTGAAGTTAGGTTGGCATCTATCCATTTTGTTTGCAATGAAGAACTAAGATCGGATATCATTCGTTATTTGGAGAGTAGTTAAAAGAAACTTAAATTGACTATTGAAAATATAATCTATGAGTAAGTGGTTATTTGCTACAAGTTTATGTAACTTACCGGACTACATATAACAGCAAGAGAATAACTGCTACAATTGTATGAAATGTCTCAGTTAGCAGGTATGAGGAAATAGTATCCGTTACAACTATGTAGAAAGTCTGCAAGTATGCAAATATCAGCAAGAGGTTACCTGCTACTGTTATGTGAAATGTATCAATATGCAGGTATGAAGAAAAGGTTACCTGCTACAGCTTTGTTGTACAGTCGCTCAAAAAAGTATCCGAACGCTGCGGTTGATTGCAGAATTCAGAAAAAAATATATGGCAAGGAATTTTTTTGAAATTAGTGACTGGCAACCTTCATGTCACGTGACACGAAGGTTGCCAGTCACTAAGTCCTAAAAAATTCCTTGCCATATATTTTTTCTGAATTCTGCAATCAACCGTAGCGTTCGGATACTTTTTTGAGCGACTGTACGTCTATATGTAAGTACGAGCAAGAGATTAGTTGTTACAACTCTGTGGAACAGCTCAGGCCATAGGTATGAGTAGAGGTTACCTACTATGCACATCTATGTCGAAAGTCTCAATATGCAGGTATAAGCAAGAAATTAGTCACCAGAAATCTGTGGACCATTTAAGACTATAGAGATGAACAAGATATTATCTGCTACAATTATCTGAAACATCTCAGTCAGCAGTCATGAGAAAAAGATTACCTGCTACAGTTATTAGAAACGTCCCAATACGCAGGTATAAATAAGAGATTACCTGCTACAGTTATGTGAAACGTCCCAATACGCAGGTATAAATAAGAGATTACCTGCTACAGTTATGAAGAACTGCGCAAGCTTCTAAATTGTTAGCCCCTTAAGTCTTAGAAAAACATCTGTCTCCTAGCTCGATACAAAATTTTTCGAACCCTGTTGTAAGGTGTCTACACAATTTGTGGAACTTCGTAGGGGGGGATTCCACAATGAGCAAAACTTAGTAAGGGGTATACACAATGAGTGAAACTTCGTAAGGGAGTGTACACAATGAACGAAACTACTTAAAGAATCCCCGCAATGAGCGAGTCTTCATAAGGAGTCCCCACATAAGCGAAACTTCATAAAAGGTCCCCACAATAAGCAACACATTGTAACGGTTCCCTACAATCAGCTAGACCAGTGGTTCTCAACCTTTTATGCTTCACATACTCCCTGGAAAGGTGTATGTAACTGGCGTACCTTTGTATAGATAGATAAAACTATAGTTATAATATAACAATGGCTATTTTTACTTTGTTCCCAGATCTAGTGACTTTTCAGGTCTCACGGAGTACCCCAAAAAATTTTACCGCGTACCCGACGTTGACAACCCCTAAGCTAGACCACATAACGGAATTCCAGTACCAAAAGGTTTGAGAAACACTGTAATGCATTTTATCATTACATTCGAGGCATGGTCGATATAATTGAGTTCCGTGGAATATAGAGGTCAGTGTCGCATCATTTTCTTTTTTTCTCTCCAATATACGGCAGTAGATATGATATTATAGGTCCGTAACGTTTTCAACGCACACAATTACAGTAATCTCCAAGTTTAGCAAAGGCAACCGGAGTCATAAGCGTGATTAATGGTACGAGGACAAAAGAAGGAGCCGCCGGAAAGTGACCATCATCTTCACTTCCCAGAATGCCCATTGAGGTCAAGTATCTAGGCCACATGCTGAGCAAACTAGTGATTTTGTTCCGTAGCAGGAAAACTGATGGATTTTTACACATCAGGGGAGAAAATATTTGTGCTCGAAACTTTCTTTTTTCTATGCCGTAAATCATCGAAACTGTTAGCCTAGTGTTCGTTACATTCTTGGGTTTCTTTTCAAGTTCGTGAATTAATTTATGTTTAAATAATTCAGTAAGATGATATTACGAGATCTAGTTTAATGTGATTTAACGTATCGGCATTATATGATAATTGTTAATTTTGCTTGTTTGTTGATGTTTATTAACGAGTTCTAAATAAAATGTTACGGATTAGACGGAGTGAGTTATTCAAATTTCTAGCTGGGTACTACAAAAGGACCACTAAACAGGTTTTAGGTTGGTTTACCTCCGAGCGGTACTTTTTCTCACACAATGTACTAATTGGTCAGGTCACAATAATCTCGAGGGCTCGGAGAAAGTTGGGGGAGGGGATCCACTGGGTTAGGTTGTTTTACCTCTGAGAGGCACATTTTTGCACACCATGGGATAAATGGCCAGGTCACAAAGACCCCGAAGGTTCAGAGAAGGTTTGGGGAGGGAACTCGCTGGAACAGCTGTTGGAAGACAGATGTTAGCCTCCCGTCAAGGCCATCCAGCGTGTTCTTTAACGTGCACAGGGTATGGCTCTCCCGCACACGGAGCCACGGCTTAACGTCACATCCGACGAACGGCGGTCTTTCCAAGCCCATCGGTGTCCCCTACTGATCGTGGGCAGGGCGGGATCCACTGGACTGCTGTTAAGAGACAGATGGTAACCTCTCATCAAGGCCATCCAGCGTGTTCTTTAACGTGCATATGATACGGCTCTCTCACACACGGGGCCATGACTTAATATCCCATCCAAAAGACAGCGGCCTTTCCAAACCCATCGGTGTCCCCTACTGACGGAGTTGGAAGTTTTGCAGAAATAAATCTCAATGGCGACTCTCTGGGACTCGAATCTGGGAACTTCAGATTACCAGCTGGCATGCTACTGACTGAACCACTTCTGCACCATACAAATCATGAATAATCAGAATACAGTTCAAATAATTGTAATATCCTAAATATTCTAAGTTTATGTTTATAGATATTTCGAAGAGTCTGACACTGAGATACAATAAAAAATATATACTGAGATGCCAGTTTATTAAGTACAGCACCCCTCGTCATATAAATGGTTCATTCCAACTCGGGGCGGGGGTGGCTCAGTCGGTAGCGCGCCAGGCTCGTAATCTGTAGTTCCCAGGTTCGAGTCCCAGCTGGGTCAGCGTTGAGATTTATCTCCGCAAAATTCCACGCCCTGCCCACGGTCAGTAGGGGGCACCGATGGGCGTGGAAAGTCCGCTGTCCGTTGGATGGGACGTTAAGCCGTGGCCCCGTGTGCGGGAGAGCCATACCCTGTGCACGTTAAAGAACACGCTGGATGGCCTTGACGGGAGACTACCATGTGTCTCCCAACAGCTGTTCCAGTGGGTCCCCTCCCCCAACCTTCTCTGAGCCATCGGGGTCCATGTGACCTGGCGATTTAGCCCATGGTGTGCAAAAAAGTGCCGCTCAGAGGTAAAACAACCCAACAACCCAACCTATTCCAACTCGTAATATGTCATGTTACCGCGGTGTGCGGAATAAATCAGGCAGGCCAGCTCTTCTCGCATCAGTTAGAGTGGGATTGATCGTCATAATGACAAAACGAGTGACCTAAGAGACTTTAAACGTGGCATGATAGTTGCTACTAGGTGTGTTGATTCTAACATCTCCCAAACGACCGTCCTCCAGGGATTTTCATGCACAACCGTTTTAAGGGTTTATCAAGAATGGTACGAAAAGCAAAAAAGATTACCAGGTGGTTTGTGGATTAGAGGTATCAAAAGAGAGTGTCGAGAATCGTGCACGAACAGACTGGCCACAACGAGGCAATTCACAACAGAATTAAACATTGGTGTGCAGGAAGTTATCTCCGAACGCATCACGTATCGGACCTTGTGGCGAATGGGCTACAATAGCCGCTGACCATGTCGAGTATCGATGTTGTCAGTGAAGAACACGAAAGTGAATCACCAGTGAGTGCAGGAGCATCGACACTAGCTTGCTTAGGTCCTGGTGGGACGAATCAAGATTCCTTTTGCATCATGCTGATGAAAGGATCAGAATTTGGCCAAGCAACATGATTATGTCGCGCAGTTTCTGCCATCTGCAGGCCGGAGGTGACGGTGTGATGGTGTAGGGAATGCTTTCCTGGCACATATTAGTCCCCTGATACCTATTGAATGATAGCTGAACGTCACGGCGTATTTGAACATCGTAGCTGGCCAAGTTCATCCTTTCATGGCTACAGTTTATCCTCACTCGGATTGATACGTTCAGCATGGTAATGCACCTACTCACAAGATATGTATCATCACCGACTGATTCCAGGAGCATGCCAACAAGTTTTCCTTGCTTCATTGGCCTGCACAGTCCCCGATCTAAATCCTATCGAGCATATTTGGGATCAGGTGGTAAGAATTGTTCGCAGCTATGCCGCCGTCCAATTTGCCGAAACTGCACAACACAATCATTTCCGCATGGAACAAGATTCCTGCACAACGCACTCAGCATCTTGTAAGTTCCATTCCTCGACGAATTCGATTTGTTCTGAATGTCAAAGGAGGCGCAACACGCTACTAGGTAGGTGTAGCTAATAAACTGGCTTCTCAGTGTACAGTAAATTTTTAATCTAGAGAAGTCATCAATTTCCTACACATTTCGCCTCGGCTTTATATTCTATGCTCTTGGCTGAGACCTTTCTACAGTACCACTTTTTCATCGAGCAGAGGTTAAGGAGATTGTCCGGGGTTAAGGAGATTGTCCTCATTGCAGAAATAGCAGGAATCTGGGAACATCAATTAACGAAGCTTACATTCTACCAATTGTGTCAACCCCGTTCCTCCGTGGAAGAATGGTCTTGGAAAGACTACCGTCCGTCCCATGAGATGTTAAGCCGTGGCTCTTGTGCAAGAGATATGTATCCTATATACGTTAAAGAACACTTCAAATGGCGTTAACCAGAGGCTTCCATTTGTCTCCTAATAGCTGTCCAGTGGATCGCATTTCCTCAGCTTTCTCTGAGCCTTTGGTGTTCTTGTGACCTGTTCGTTATTAATTTTATTTCCATTTATTTAACGCTGATAACATAAAACGAAAGCTGACATATATAACATTACAGATTTTTTACATATAATAGATTGCATGAAGTAAGAAATATTGAAATATATGAAAAATAGGCAGCTGAAAATCAAAATTAGATTAGAATTTAATATTTAAAATTGATTTTATCCGACTGAGTGTAAAAAACTGCCACTCAGATATAAATGAACCCAATCTCCCTCCTCTCTACCTACATAAGCACACAAACAAAATTTAGAGTCAAATTTAAAGAGAAAAAAATCGAACAACCCAGCCTCCTAGTCGACCCTCAAAAGACGACACAAGAAATTTATAAATTTTTAAATCCTACTCCTCCTTCTCTACTCCCATAGACGCACGCACAGTACTTAGAGTTAAACACGTTTTTTTTTTAAATAAGACAACCGAACCATCTCCTCACTGACACCCCCCCCCCCGGACAATCACCCCCACCACTGGCGCATGCAAAGAATTTGAAGCTAAATTTAAAAAAGTAAAAAAAAAACTCTTCCTTGATCTCCCTCCCCACAAGTAATCTCACGAAATTTAGAGTTAAATTGAAAAAAAAAAATCCAACCTCCTTTTCCACTTCGACCCCCCCTCCCCCCCACAGGTACACACAACGTTCAGAGAGTTTTCTTTTTTTTTAAAGACAACCCAACTTCCTCCTCGACCTCTCTGCAGGCAAACTCAAGAAATTTAGAGTCAATTTTAAAAAATGAACTAAAACAACCCAACCTCCTCTTCCTCGACCGGGGGGGGGGGGGGGGAGAGGGTCGAGGAAGAGGAAATTGGGTTGTTTTAGATAAACATACGAAATTTAGAGTTACAGTTAAATTAAACATCCAAACGACCAAAATAAACATTCAGACGCCCAAAGGACCAAAAACGAAATTTAAGTTATACTTTTCCTCTATTTTGTTTTTAATTCAAGCTTTGGGAAAAAAAATAGCTTTCTAAACCATTGCATAAAAGTTCACTACTGTTGCTCACATCATCGAGTCTTGGCCAAACAAATTGACAGGAATGAATGAAGCTCTTTAGCTGTCTCCATCTAGAGTTGCAAATATGCACGTAACGAAGGACTGAGATCGGCGAACTGAGAATGGATGATCTCTTCGAAGAAAATCGGGGGGACATGTTAAAAGCATCGTAAGCTCGATATTTTTTTTCCTTTTTCAGCATTTTTTGACGTCTTTTCCATTTTTTTCTGTCCTATACAAAGAATAGTTGCCGAGGAAAAAGTTGCAGTGTGAAATCGAGTTTGCGGGCATACTTGAACACGCGCAGATGAGAGAACGAAAGTGTAGAGGGAAGAAAATAGGCACGAGGGGATGAGAAAAAGAGATCCACAGAGAATGCGAACATGTCTTGGACTTCTGCCAGTGATACGGCTGTGGTGGTGTGGCAACTTTCTCCGCCAAACACGATTTGGTGACAAGACTCTGTATCTTGTTCATAAAAAAAGTGGGCGAAGAGGATGCAATTTAAAGAAGACGAGTATTTTTGTCTAGGTTTTGAGAAAAAGCTCTCTCTCCTCCAACTATTCATATAACGCTGCACAAGACATGTTGGTACATGGAAAAACAAAATCTACTCTGATCAAAAAGGGGTGTTTCGTTTACTTACAGATGATTCTGTTTTGGAGTGATATTTAAATACGTATGAGAGATGAGAAATATTAATTAATTTCTTTGAATTCTTACAACAGTAAAATGATCGAACTTGATATTTATGTTACAGTTAAAACTCTCAGTTAATTCTAGTTTTACCTGGTCAATACTAGAAATGACGAAAGCTATCTGAGAAAACTCGAATTCTTTTTAGGAATTGTAATATTTACTAAAATTTGAGGTAAAATTAGTTTTCTCACAGCGTTATTTGTCAGAAGTAATAGTTCAAACAAGTAGCTGCGATCAGTACTAGTTCAGAAAAATAGCTGCGATCAGTACTAGTTCAGAAAAATAGCTGCGATCAGTACTAGTTCAGACAAGTACTGCGATCAGTACTAGTTCAAACAAGTAGCTGCGATTAGTACTAGTCCAGACAAGTAGCTGCGATCAGTACTAGTTCAGACAAGTAGCTGCGATCAGCACTAGTTCAGACAAGTAGCTGCGATCAATACTAGTTCAGACAAGTAGCTGCGATCAGTATTAGTTCAGACAAGTAGCTGCGATCAGTACTAGTTCAGACAAGTAGCTGCGATCAGTACTAGTTCAGACAAGTAGCTGCGATCAGTACTAGTTCAGACAAGTAGCTGCGATCAGTACTAGTTCAGACAAGTAGCTGCGATCAGTACTTGTTCAAGCACATTCAAGCACTCATAGCTGCAACGTATGTTTATCAGTTCAGTTCTAGACACTGTTCTATGTAGTCTTATGGACCATATTGCCAGGCGCTGGTCGTAGTGTCGTACTCTGGCCTTTAGCAAAGTATGGAGTACTGGCTCCTATGGGGGCGGGGGTGGCTCAGTCGGTAGCGCGCCAGGCTCGTAATCTCTAGTTCCCAGGTTCGAGTCCCATCTGGGTCAGCGTTGAGATTTATCTCCACAAAATTCCCCGCCCTGCCCACGGTCAGTAGGGGACACCGATGGGCTTGGAAAGGCCGCCGTCCGTCGGATGGGACGTTAATCCATGGCCCCGTGTGCGGGAGAGCCATACCCTGTGCACGTTAAAGAACACGCTGGATGGCCTTGACGGGAGGCAACCATCTGTCTCCCAACAGCTGTTCCGGTGGGTCCCTCCCCCAAACTTCTCTGAGCCTTCGGGGTCCATGTGACCTGGCCGTTTAGCCCATGGTGTGCAAAAAAGTGCCGCTCAGAGGTAAAACAACCCAACCCAACCCAACTGGCTCCTACAGAATTGAAAGAACCAGTATATTGTGCTTTTCGATTTTTGAAATAGGAATTGAGATACCGTTTCAAGGATTCTCTTCAGCATTATTCTATTTCGATTACAAAGAAGAACAGGCCACATTATTAAAAGCCCCCCCCCCTACCCCAAAGAGGAGAAGGTCATTGATGGTGTTAATCCGTAAAGTGCGAAATTGATTGAGAATTCGGCTTTAGTATGAACTCATTGACTAGTAAAGTGGAATTTTTCAAGACTGCGTCTTGATTAAAATAGTATTGACTTACTAGTTTTAACTGAAATTTTAGTGAATGATATAATTTCTAAAGAAAGCTCTGGTTTTCACAAAGAGTTTTTGTCATTTCTAGTATTGACAAGGCAAAACTAGAATTAACTGAAATCTGGTTTTAACAGTAACATTTCAAATTTGTTTCGTGCAATTTTTTAAAGAAATACGTACAACCACTTTTTCATAGATCCACAGAAACCTGGATCACTACTTTGAGTTCCCTAGTCAAAAACGGTAATTGTTGTCAATAATACTTAAGAAAATCTTTAATTCTAATTTTATAAAATCTATATATGAAATTAACGCTTCAACTAGCTGCTTGGGGGGCGGGTCATCATCATTCAGGATCACCATCAGTCAGTGGCGCACCAAGATCGAGTTCCAGCTGGGTCAGCGTTGAGATTTATCTCCGCAAAATTCCCCGCCCTGCCCACGGTCAGTAGGGGATACCGATGGACTTGGAAGGGCCGCCGTCAGTCGGATGGGACGTTAAACCGTGGCTCCGTGTGCGGGAGAGCCCTACCCTGTGCACGTTAAAGAACACGCTGAATGGCGTTGACGGGAGACTACCATCTGTCTCCAAACAGCTGTTCCAGTGGGTCCCCTCTCCCAACCTTCTCTGAGCCTTCGGGGTCTATGTGACCTGACCATTTAGCCCATTGTGTGCAAAAAATTGCCGCTCAGAGGTAAAACAACAACCCAACCAACTAGCTACTTAACACAGATGATCGACGGCGACTATTATTGTAATACGCCAAAGATAAAGTCTGTGAGGAAGGCGAGACTTCAGCAGAAAGAGAAAAAATTCAGAAAAGAAATATCCATGACTTATCCGAGGCTTGTCACTTAAATATTATATCCTTTACTAAATCATGTCTTTTTCTATTGTATCTAATAGCAAAAAAATTAACTAGTGTCTAAACAAGTGTCTAAATTTGAGAGCTCCTGTATACATGATGCCTATACCAATAACCCCCCCCCCCCCCTCTCTCCCTCTCTGAAAGGCTTTGGGTACAACCTGGGACGGGGGTGCTCAGTCGAAAGCGTGCCAGGCTCGTAATCTGCAGTTCAAAGAATCGAGTCCCAGCTATGCCAGCGTTGAGATTTATTTCCTCAAAATTCTCCGCCCTGACCATGGTCAGTAGGAGATACCGATAGGCTTGGAAAAGCCGCCCTCTGTGAGAATGGGACATTAAGGCATGGCCCCATGGGTAGGAGAGACATACCCTGTGCACGTTAAAAGACCACGCCGGATGGCCTTGACGGGAGGCTACCATCTATCTCCCAACAGCTATTCCAGTGAGTCCCCTCCCTCATCCTTCTCTGAGTCTTCGGGTTCTTGTGACCTTGTCATGTTGCTCAGTGGTTCTCAACCTTTTTGCTTCATGTACCCCCTGGAAATGTTTATGTAACTGGCGTACCCCTTGTATAACTATAGTTATAGTATAACAATGGGAATGAAATAAAACATATATATATACATGAAATTTTGTATTCATAAATTACATATGTCGATAAACACAAAAGAATTAAATTTGTGCACAGCAGTGTTGCCAACTTAGCGACTTTGTTACTAGATCTAGCGACTTTTGAGCTCTCACAGCGTACCCGAAAAACTTTTATCGCGTACCTCACGTTGAGAACCCCTGATCTACTCCATTGTATATAAAAAAGTGCCGTTCAGAAGTAAAACCACCCAATCCACTGATAGGGGACGCTATTAAAACAATTGGGAGAAAGCGCGAATCGTAATATTACATCATCATCATCATCATCATCATCATCATCATCATCATCATCATCATCATCATCATCATCATCATCATCATCATCATCATCATCATCATCATCAAGCAACCATGGTATACGGAGGTCCAACCAGACCGTGCAATTTAGTTCTCCAAGCATATCTGTCCTGAGCTACATCTACTGCATTTGGCCACTGCACATCAATTCTAACAAGGTCCTATTTGACATTGTCTGCCCACCGCATCCTAGGTCTCCCCTTCTTTCTGAGGCCTTTAGGCACACTGTTCATAACCCTATTCGTCAATCTATAATTATTCATACGAGCAACATGTCCGAACCAATGGAGTCTCTCTCTGCACAATATGCTGCTTAAAGGAGGCTGCAAACTCCTTCGCCTAACCTCATCATTAGTTACAAAGTTGAACCACCTAATGCCCAAGATACTGCGCAAGCTTCTGGAATCAAAAGCATCTAATTTCCTGTTATCTTGTTTACACAGCGTCCACGTTTCACTACCATAACTAACCCTAGAAAGAACCAAACTATTATACAGTTTAATTTTAGTCTTTAGGTCTATAGGCCTATTTCTCCTCACTCTCCATAGATTCTTATAAGTCAAGGCAGCAATCCCTATTCGTCTGTTAATCTCATGCCGCACATCACCATTATCTGTTACGTAGTTCCCAAGATAATTAAACTGTGACACCTCAAGACTGCAACCATTCAGATTAACTGAATCACAGCCTGCCTGACCAATTTTCATCACTTTAGTTTTCTCTCTGTTTATAACCAAACCTACTCTACTACCAGTCTCATCAATAGCTCGAATGAAAGAGTTCATCTCATCAACATCATTTGCCAAAAGGGCTAAATCATCAGCATAATCTAAATTAGAAATTTTCGTATCTTCAGTCCATTTAAGGCCAAAATCTTTCCCTTGAAGTGAATTTCGCATACCATAATCAATAACCAAGCTAAAGAGAAAGGAGACAAAATGCACCCTTGTCGAACACCAGAAGTAATGCTAAACCAATTGTTACAAGCCTTACTAACTCTCACACACGACTCAGTGTTATTATAGAGAGCTTTCATTATGTTAACTAACTTGTCAGGTCTACTATATGATCTCACAATCAACCACAAATTATGACGATCAACAGAGTCGAAAGCCTTTTTGAAATCAACAAAGTTAGCAACCAAAGGTTTCTGAAACTCTAAACATTTCTCAAGAATCTGCCTAAGTGGAAATATCTGATCCACACATCCCCTACCACTTCTGAATCCACATTGCTCATCACGCAATTGACTGTCAACCAGATTCTTAATTCTATTAAGCACAATCATGGAAAGAACTTTACCTGGAATAGAGAGTAGGCTGATACCCCTATAGTTATCACAAGAACTGCGATCACCTTTTTTGAAAATAGGGATAATAATAGCTCTGGTAAAATCTTTAGGAACCATGCCTTTATCATAAAAGTTATTCAAAATTTCAGTCATTCAAATGGTAACTGAAACATTCCCAGCTCTAAGCATTTCCGTAGTAATTTCATCCATCCCTTGGGATTTATGAAGTTTAAGTTTAGAAATAGCCAAACTAACTTCAGATTGTGTTATAGGGTCAACATTAAAGCCACCAATACATCTAGCATCATTGCAAACAATGGGAGTAGAACTAACTACATTGTTTAGAACATCACTGAAATGCTCAGCCCACCTAGCCATGACAGAATCCTCACCTTCTATAACCTTACCTTGTCTATCCTTCAATCCTTGTATACCTGTCCGTTTTCTACCACACAAAACATTAACTATCTGGTACAGCTCTCTGCTGTTGTGCTGTCTAACTGCTTTCTCGGCTTTGTCAGCCAGGCCATCAAGCCAAAGATTCTTATCAGCAGCTAACTGATTTTTTACACGTTTATTAAGTTCTCTGTAATCCTTTCTATTAGGACTAGTAGGGTATTGATTAAGGACATTCCTGCAGTTCTTTCTTTCCGAAATAAGCTCAAGTGCCTTATCACTCAGATAATTCTGTCTCCTCTGCTCCTTTTTTCCTGAAAGAGTACTGTTAGTGTCCAAAAAAGCCTGTTTAAAATGATACCATTCTTCCTCAACTTCAGTAGTAAGCATACCATGACTGTCATAATGATTAAGTAACCTATCATGGTAAGCTTTGGCTATAACTGGGTCTTTCAGAGCTGCAGTATTAAAGGTAAATTTTTTAACCCTAGCACAACACTTTTTAAGTTTAAGTTGCAAGACACTTTTAACAAGGTAATGATCAGATCCAATTTCAGCTCCCCTATATGACCTGGTATTCGTAACAGAACTAGCCCATTTGCTGTTAATTAATATATAATCAATCATATTCTTATGCAGCCCATCAGATGAAACCCATGTGTACTTATGTATGTCGCGGTGTTTGTAATAAGTGTTAGTTATTCTGAAACCAATGAGTTTATTTACCTGTAGGAGACGTTGCCCATTGCCATTGCAGCTACCAATACCAAAAGGGTCTATTACTACTCCCCAAAGGTCAGAGTCAGTACCAACTTTGTCATTGAAGTCACCAAGAAAAAGGGTAATATCTCCTTTCTTGACAGAATCCAAAATATCCTGAAGTTGTCCGTAAAACCTATCCTTCTCATCCTCATCAGCATCCTCAGTGGGGGTATAACAGCAGATAACATTCAGGTCTTTAACACTTGTCTGAAATTTTCCTGTAAGAAAAATTTCATTAATGCACTCGTATCCCTAGAAGAGCATCACTAGCGTATCTGCTGAGAAGCAGACCCACGCCTTGGTGATGCTTATTGTCGTCCCTCCCTGAAAACAGAAATTTAAGATTATTTTTAAGAATCTGACCTTTATTTGTCCATCTGGTCTCTTGCAAGCCGAGAATATCTAAATTATAACGGTGGAATTCTTGTGTGAGGACATCAAGAGAAAAAGCTCTGTGCAGAGTCCTCACATTCCAACTACCTATGGAAAGAAAATGGTTGGTGGGATGTTTGAAGAAACTATATTTATGGAGAGAGGAAATGGCGACAATATCAAACAGCTCCCTAATCGCAGACATGGGACAAAGACCCGTTCCCCCACCATAAAGGCTGAAGCCATTTACACTGGAAGACTTCCTTAAATGTAAAATTTGATGCGATGACCTTTGCTCAGGATTATCCACCAGCTGATAAACATATCCTGTGAATCTATTCACTTGTGTCTGTCAACCCACAAACAAACAGAAAACACAGCGGAAGATTTTCCCTCCACAGAAGCCCACCAGTGCAGAAAAATCAGGATCCATAATCAAGCTCAGAGTCATATATCTGTCCAGTCCAGTGGGTTTATATGGTCAGCACCAGAACCCTGTGTGGTTGACCACTCCTCATAGTGCCTATCTAATGCAAAAAGTTTTCAATTTATCTTCAAAGACACAGAAATTGAATGTGGACAGATGGATAGACAGGCAGACGACAGAAAAATAAATCAATTGCCGCCTAAGCTAGATTTCTCGATTGTCAGACATCACTATATCTGCCTTTCACTTACAGAGAAAAAAAAATGGAAAAAAATCCAAGAAAATCATGTCAATGCGATATTTTTAATCCGTTTTTAATTTATCAACTGAATTTTTAAAATCCCTTTTTAGATAATTACTTAAGTTTCTGATGACATAAATATCAATGTTTCTTTTAGCTGTAATCCACGGGGAGGGGTAGGCTTCAGTCGGTAGCGCTTCAGGCTCGTAATCTGCAGTTTCCTGGTTCCAGTCCCGTCTTGGCCAGCGTTGAGATTTATCTCCAAAAAACTACCCACCCTACCCTCGGTCAGTAAGGGACATCGATGGGCTTAGAGAGGCCGCCGTTCGTCGGTTGGGACGTTACACCTTGGCCAATTGTGCAGGGAACCATACCCTGTGCACATGAAAGAACACGCTGGATGGCCTTGTTGAGAGGCTTTCTCCTAACAGCTGTCCAGTGGGTTCTATTCCCTCAACTTTCTCTGAGCCCTTGGTCCTTGTGACTTGGCCATTCAACCCATTGTATGCAAAAAAAGTGCCTCTTAGATGTAAAACAACCCAAATCCAATTGAACTGTGAAGCTAATTCCAATGCAATTTATCATCATTATTATCAGCCATCTTCTATTATATTAACACAGTACAGTCGCTCAAAAAAGTATCCGAACACTATGGTTGATTACAGAATTCAGAAAAAACATCTGGCAACGAATTGTTTAGAAATTAGTGATCTGGCAACCTTCGTGTCACATGACACGAAGGTTCGGATATTTTTTGGAGCAACTGTACATTGTATTTCATACCTTTCATTGCCTTTTTATATAAAACATTTCTTAACTACAAGGTCATAATAAACGAATTCCAACATTTTAAAGTGTTATACTTTATTAAATAATTAAGTAATGAAAATAATTTTGTGTACGAAATATCAAGAAACTCTCAAAGTTTCATTTTGAATTCAACAGACAATCCATACGATATTCGGCTGGTGTAACACTTGCAACAACTGCAGTGATTCTTTCCTGTAAATGCTGTAAATTACAGTTTTTTTTTTAAACAAGCCCAAGAGGTACAGTCGCTCAAAAAAGTATCCGAACACTATGGTTGATTACAGAATTCAGAAAAAATATCTGGCAACGATTTTTTTAGAAAATAGTGATCTGGCAACCTTCGTGTCACGTTGCCAGATCACTATTTTCTAAAAAAATCGTTGCCAGATATTTTTTCTGAATTCTGTAATCAACCATAGTGTTCGGATACTTTTTCGAGCGACTGTACAACCTTTCACAGAGGTCTGACAGGAGCCTATCGGTGTAATACGCCATAGGGAAGATCTGTGAGGAAGGCGAGACCTCAGTAGAAAGACAACTCCATGCCTTAACCTGGGACTCGAACCTAGGTCCCTCTGATCAGTAGCCAAGGGCGCTAACCACTTGATCACCGAGATGGCTTTCAAAATAAACGATGTTTTAATGATACTCTAAAAATAAATCTGATGGTGTCAAATTGGGCTTCTCGGGGTCCCCAAGATCAGTCCACCTGTATCAATCGAGCCATTTAGAAAGTTGGCATTTTGGACTTTGTGTGTCATTCTCGCCGAGGTGATTACTAGGAAACTTTCATTTTCTTGACGTTTTGGACACACCATTACTTTTGTTAATTAATTATTTAATGAACTATAACACTTTACATTATGAATATTCTTCTATAATGAAACTGTAAATCACACAAGCTTTTAAGCTTGAAACGTACCTTATAGAGATTCAGATAGATTTGTTGTTGTTGTTTTACCTCTGAGCGGCACTTTTTTGCACACCATGGGCTAAATGGCCAGGTCACATGGACCCCGAAGGCTCAAAGAAGGTTGGGGGAGGGGACCCACTGGAACAGCTGTTGGGAGACAGATGGTAGCCTCCCGTTAAGGCCATCCAGCGTGTTCTTTAACGTGCACAGGGTATGGCTCTGTGTATACGGCTTAACGTCCCATCCTACGGACGGCGGCCTTTCCAAGACCATCGATGTCCCCTACTGACCGTGGGCAGGGCGGGGAATTTTGCGAAGATAAATCTCAACGCTGACCCAGCTGGGACTCGAACCTGGGAACTACAGATTGCGAGCCTGGCGCGCAACCGACTGAGCCACCCCCGCCCCATTCAGATAGATGATATAACATGATTGGAAACAGGATAAATTTTGAGATTGCGCATTTGGCGCTTCAGCAGTTCTTGATATACTTGAGTGCTTTAGCCTCGCTTCCGTAACCATTTTTAGTTTTATGTAAAATGTCAAACGCGTAGCATTAGAGCAGTGACGGTAAATTCTGCACGCGTGTCAAAATGCATATACCAATTTTACACAAAAAATATTCGCGTTTTACATCGGCAATAACAAAATAATTGCGATAATAAACGCCTTTTATTTATCATTTTAATAAAACATATTTTAATAAAATATATGCTCTAAATGCGATTTCTACGATCTGTCGAGGATATAAACAGCTAAGTACGAAAAAAAAATAGGAAAATGCGAACATAATTAAATATAATAATACAAATACACACTTCGAAACACATTTAGTGAGAAGCTTGTTTATTAGTTGGTGTTAAATTACCTATTTGTGGCTTATAATTAGTGGTTTAAAAATAAACACCTGCAGCAGTTGAATCTCATACGAAGACGACTTCTGGTTCTAGATTTGACAAAATTCAATGAAGAAAACAATTTCTCGGAGGCATTTGTTGACTCTAACGTCCTTAACAGAGCTTTTTACTAATTTTTGAGAGACATAAACTAATTAAGTAGAATGTTCCACTCCGATAAAATAATGTTCTTAATTTTTGCTTTTAACATTTTTCACTGATACACAATAATTTTCCTAGTTTAAGATTTTTATTTTGTAAATTTTCTTCCCCACACAATACTGTTTTGGAGTTCAGTTGTCTAATTTGATTTCTGCTTTATCAATATCTAATCGTTCGAAAAGTATTTATTGCCATTTTTCTCATATAATATTATTTGGAAATATGAAAAATTTTAGAAAGGTTCAGCAAGTTTAGAAAGATTCTCCATTTGACGTAAATCGACGAACCCTTAGGAAAATATTTGCTCGTTTGTTAATTTATATTTTTTCAAAATCTCTATTTTGTTGGCAGTGTCTCAGAAAATGTTTCTGGAGTTTTTTATGTGGAGTTTCTGGATATTTTTTCCAAAAATCAGGAGAGTTCCTGATTTAAATTCATTGAAATGTTGCGTCCTGATGTATTTATTATACAGTGAAATTCAACCAAAAAAATTTTATTTCTTTCACAAGAGCTTTTAGAAATTCAACGCATTTTCTAATCAGACTTGGGGGTGGCTCAGTCGGTAGCGGGCCAGGCTCGTAATCTGTAGTTCCCAGGTTCGAGTCCCAGCTGGGTCAGCGTTGAGATTTATCTCCGCAAAATTCCCTGCCCACGGTCAGTAGGGGACATCGATGGGCTTGGAAAGGCCGCCGTCCGTCGGATGGGACGTTAAGCCGTGGCCCCGTGTGTGGGAGAGCCATACCCTGTGCACGTTAAAGAACACGCTGGATGGCCTTGACGGGAGGCTACCATCTGTCTCCCAACAGCTGTTTCAGTGGGTCCCCAACCTTCTCTGAGCCTTCGGGGTCCATGTGACCTGGCCATTTAGCCCATGGTGTGCAAAAAAGTGCCGCTCAGAGGTAAAACAACCCAACCTAATCAAACTTGGGGCTCAATTATCTATGCTATGTTTTTTATTGTCTATTTGCATGAATTCATTTTTACTCATTAAAAATACTAAGTCCTGTGGCTTTTCCAAGTCAGTGTTATTAGCTTAACTAATTCTTCCATGATAATGTTTCCATAAGTTGTTGTTGCGCTTTTAATGCGTTATCTCTGCTCTAAAATAAAGCAATAGAAAACGTTTGTGCAGATTTCAAATCCGTTACTTTGAAATGTCTTTATTTAATTCGCAAATTCTGTCTTTGACGGTGTTCCAATTTATTGGTGGTTCCTTAAAATTTGTTATCGTCAATTCCTGCGTGTCACGTAAAATTGATTTGCGTGCCACTGTGTAACAGGTACACCACCACCTCTGCATTAGAGGTAATTCAACTGTTTGTTTCATCTGACAATTTTTTCTAATATCAAAATTTACCTGTCAGGAACGTAAATCACAATATTAGGAAGGATTATTTGATTTATTTTTCAATGTTATACTTTGAAACGCCTCTAAAACGCATTGAACATCGTTTATGTGAACCTTGTTGCGACTGTTTGATTTTTTGTTCTTTCTCAATCGTGCTGAGCCTTTCCAATTTTTCTTTCAAAGCCATTTCTTTTTGCAGAGAGGCTGGTTGGCGCAGTCGATAGCTCTCCAGAATCGTAATCTGCAGTTCCCAGATTCGAATCCCATTTGTGCCGACGTTGAGAGTTATCTCCGCTAACCCTCACCCTGCTATTAGACATAATGAGGAAACCGATGGGCTTGGAATGGCCGCCATCCGTGGCCCCATGTGCAGGCTAGCCTTACTATGAGCACATTAAAGAACACGCTGTGTGGCCTTGACGGGAGGTCCCTTTCCCAAACCTTCCATGACCATTGGATTTTTACGAACGTTATATCCCCTTGGGTGAAAAAAAAGGTGTCGCTCAGAGGTAAAAAAAACAATGGGATCCAATTTTTTCCAGATGAATATTTATTCTTTACGTTTCAGTCCATCAGCAGGTAAATCAAGTGCTGGTTTCTTCGAGAAAAGTCATCTTTTAATATCACCTCCTGAATTCAGACTGTGAATCACACACACACACACAAGTTTATGCCTGAAACATTGAGAAAACCCGAATTACGAAATTCTGTGCTCACAAAATGAAATTATTCAGTTAGTGCTTAAAGGTGTGAAGGACTTCAGCTAGATAAAATATTCTGCAGCTTCTATAGTGAGAAACTGACAACTGAAATTGATATGTGTAAACTATCTAGAACAGGGTCAAACAGGGTCATCTCAAAGTCTAGAACAGGGTCATTCTAGGTCAGTCTAGAACAGGTCAGTCTAGAACAGGGTCATTCTAGGTCAGTCTAGAACAGGTCAGTCTAGAACAGGGTCATTATCAATCCAAACTTATCAGAGAGACTAAGAAGAAAAAACTATATTCATAAAGAGCAGCAGGAAAATTTTCCTGCTTAAGAACGAAAACATACATTTCTAATCAATAATGAATTGGAAAATTTGAAAAAAAAATGTTATTTTTAAAGAATCATCTCGATTAAAAAATAGAAATGTGCATTTTTAGTGAGTAGCATAAATTGGAAAAATCTTTTAGTTATCGCCTATAATATTAGGTCAAAAATTGGAAAAATGAGCCAGATTCAAAGTAGTCGTGATTTGTTTCATGAGTCACGTGTTGTGCGGGCTTGATGTCGAAGATTTTTGAAGAAGTAGCATGGATCTCACACTTCCTCTTTCTGGGAGATGTCTTGCAAACTAATTCAGTTGATATCTCATTGTGATGGGCTTGGAAAGGCTGCCGTCCGTCGGATGGGACGTTAAGCCGTGGCTCCATGTGCTGGAGAGCCATACCCTGTGCACATTAAAGAACACGCAGGATGGCCTTGGATGGCTTAGGAAGCTACCATCTGTCTCCCAACAGCTGTTCCAGTGGGTCTCCTCCCCCAACCTTCTCTGATTTACTGAAAGAGCGGCTAAATGGACATATGACCTGTCCATTTAGGCCATGGTGTGCAAAAAAGTGCCGCTCAGAGGTAAAACAATCAACCAAAAAGCTAAATGTATTTTTTACCCAATGATAGTAGCAACACATGGATAAGTTATACACTGGGTTATGCAGAAAAAAATATTTTGAAGAGAAATATGGAATAGATTAATAATCGTTAAATACCATAATTGAGTTCTTTCGAAAATATTCCATGTACTGATATGTAGCACACCAAGTAAGTCGTCATCGAAGCCTAGCAATGTATGTAGTCGAAAGAAATTGTCAACTGCCGCATACCTTTAAAAAAAAGCTAACATTTTCTTCAACTATTACTCTCGTATCGTTCAGAAACTGGTCTCTTTTTCCCCTTTCCTTTGCCTTAATGTCCTGCACAAACTCCAACACGGTATCGCTCAAATGACATGCAGTCGCAGTTATTGTGGCACAGTGCCCAAACCCCTCAGTAAGAAATTGTCGTCGAGAACTGGTCTCGGGGGCTAGGCAGAGAAAGAAAGGAAGAGATAGAATAAATGCAAGAAGATAGAAAAAAAAAGAACTCTCCATATCACCAAGTGCCAGAAGGAGTGTTAGGAAGAAAACGATTCTGCGATGCTGCCATTCCGAGGAACATAACAAGTTCTGTTCTCGACGAAAGCGAGACCGTTCACTACGCCTTTACGGTTATTGTGTATCTGCTTTGCACGATTCCGTAGCCAGCGCCGTGACATTTAATCTTGGGCCCGGCTGGCTGTCCCCGTCTCTCTCATTGTGCCCTGTGCTTCGCGTTCAAACGAGGGAGATACAGGGAAACGAACATTCAGGAGACCATGCATTGGTTCGAGACGGAGAAGCAACATTGCAGGAGTTTGTCAAACGTTTGTAGAAATTCTGAAACTTTTTCCCCCTTTGCTTCTTGTGTCTTGTAGTAGTAGGTAGTACTATCTGCATTCTGTAGAATGCAAACAGGATTGCCTCAGTTTGATCTTAACGACGTCTGGACTTTGGAAGCAAAAAAGATATCGTGTTCTTTATATGCAATGTTAGTCAAAGTAAGGGTGGCACTTAAGTCATTACAAAATACTTGCACAGGATTTTATGCTTTTGTTTGAGCAAGTTGCGTCGACATGTTCCACTTTTCTAGTAAACTTGATTTTATTGTTATATTTAGTGGTTGCAAAACTTTCGGTGTCTATGTTTTCCGTTTGCCTTTTTGACTTTGTCATGAAATATATAGTGGTAGTTTTACCTTGAGCAGCACTTTTCTGCACACAATGAGCTAAATGGTAAGGTTATAAAGACTCCAAGGGATCAGATTTGGGTAGGGGATCCATTGGATAGCTGCTAGAAGACAAATGGAAGTTTCCCGTTAAGGCCTCGAGAGTATTATTTGATGTATTTTGGGATGATTATCCAGCATACGTGTAAAAGTCGCCATCCGTCGGATGACAGGAAAAGCCATGGCTCTGTGTGCAGGAGAGACAAATGCTGAGCACGTTAAATAATTTCTGGCTGGATGGCTTTTATGGAAGGGAACCATCTGTCTCTTAACAGTTTTCAGCGGGTCCCCTTCTCCCAATCTTCTCGGAGACCATAGGGTTCTTATGATCTGGTCATTTAGAACATTGCGTGCAAAAAAAGTGCCGATCAGAGGTGAAACAACCTAACCTGCAAACATGCCCACAGCTTAACAACCCATCCTATTGAGATGGCATTTATAATCTTATTGAGGCTTAACTTATTGAGGCTGACAAGCTCGTTGAATGATGTTCCTAGCTGGCCAAACTGATAATGACAATAGCAACTAAGATGATGATTATAATGATAACGACGAAGATAATGACGATTATGATGACGATTATGATGACGATTATGACAACGACGATGAAAATATACAGCCATTTATAAATGTATATGAAGTGAAATATAATAAAGTAAATGTTGGTTAAAAAAGCTTTGCACCTTTGGAGTAAAAATCTTAATAACGATAAGTTCGAAAGAGCCGAAATTGCATGTTTATGTCACTAGGAGCACGCGCTGAAGGATAACAAGCGTTGTTACAAAGTTGTACTAAGAGCATTGCTTACTAGCTGTAATTACTTGTAATGTTGCTTATAATGGAGCACATGGAATGGCAATGTATGGCCATTCCATGTGCCATCATTTTAACTTAATTGTTTTGACTTTGACTACCTAAGCCTTTGCTGAACAACAAGCTTAGAAGTATTCTGCAAGATGTCCGAAAAATAATAGTAGCGTTTCTAGAACCAATGCGTAAAAAAATAATATGCAAATTCAAGAAAATAATATTTTAATGAAAGCGTACCACAAATAGTTTTGAACATGATATGCACTGTTTATGGCTCTGCATATCTACACTCTGTATTCCACTTCTTCTTCATACACACTAAAGCATGTCTTTTATTACTCGCTCAGTTGCTTCGCTTATTGTGGCTTTCAGATGATTCGGGTCTCGAATTTTTTTCATGTAAACGTAATTCTTTGCGAAGTCCCACAAGAAAAAATCTAAGTGTATCAAATCAGGGCTCCTTGATGGATGTGGAATTGGACCACCCCTGTCAATCCATCTATCAGCAAATGTGTATGACAAGAAATGGAATACAGACTGAACATAAACAGGTCACGATTATTGAAATTCACTAATTATACTTAAAACTATTTGAGGTACGCTTACAATTAAAAATTACTTTCTTGAATATGTGTGGGGAAGGGGTGGCTCTCGGTAGCGCGCCAGGCTCGTAATCTGTAGTTCCCAGGTTTGAGTCCCAGCTGGGTCAGCGTTGAGATTTATCTCCGCAAAATTCCCCGCCCTGCCCACGGTCAGTAGGGGACACCGATGGGCTTGGCAAGTCCGCCGTCCGTCGGATGGGACGTTAAGCCGTGGCCCCGTGTGCGGGAGAGCCATACCCTGTGCACGTTAAAGAACACGCTGGATGGCCTTGACGGGAAACTACCATCTGTCTCCCAACAGCTGTTCCAGTGGGTCCCCTGCCCCAACCTTCTCTGAGCCTTCGGGGTCCATGCGACCTGGCCATTTAGCCCATGGTGTGCAAAAAAAGTGCCGCTCAGAGGTAAAACAACCCAACCCAATATATATTATGAATATGTACATTATCTTGAATATGTACATTATTTTGCTATATATTGGCTCTCAAAATTCCATCATTATTTTTCGGACACCCTGTATATGGTTCAGGGACTGTTCACGGCACACAATGGTACATTCGAGCTTTTAGGTAAATCCACAGCCAGAAGTATTGTGGAGGGTGAGAGGAAACGTAGGTTGCAATTCAGTAGATAAATGGCGAGAAATGATTTTCCATGAAAGTGCTTCCTCGGGATATCTTTTCACAATCCTCGTGACAGTGTATTGCGCTGTCTCAGAGTAGTGTGAGTTGTCTTGTCACAATGCCCGTCCTTTGGCCGAACGGTGTTGCGAAACTGCAACGCAAAGCCAGAACTGAAACTACACCAGTCTGCTGCCTTAGTCTCGTACACGGGTGTCTGAACAATTGCATGTGAGGTTGTCTCGGTCTAAATGACAGCACTGCACATGTGGTCTCTATTGCTATTTAGACTCCTCTATCTAAAGGATGTTACTGGATCATTGGTCGCCCATTGTAGTCGTGCTAAGACCTGTAAAGCGAGTGAACACATTTCCATCGAACAGAATCTGCATAGAGTGTGTTCGCCGAAATGTCTATGGGAACATTTGCATGGTGGTGCGGGGCACATTTCTCTAATTCAAGACGACGACTGACATCACGAGCACTAGAGAATCCTCGTCTATCTCCTCAATTCTGCTCCGTTATCACCTGCTGAATCTTTGCTACTGTGGAGACGACGAGTGGTGGTCTGTCAGTTCCTTGCGGTGCAAATTCATTCCACAAACTTCCCAATCAAATCCAGACCTACTTCATATGTACAAAGTCCACGGCGAGTCCTAAGGAGATGAAGGGAATTCTCTCAGGGCGGACAGGGTGAATTAGACTTTGGTGGATTTAGTACAACCTGACTCACTCAGCACGTTGCTTTTCTTACAATGTCATGATTACTACGTGAGTAGAGTTACTGTTTCCATCCTTTTGTTTTTCTTTTCCGTGCAGGGGCGGAGGTGGCTCAGTCGGTAGCGCGCCAGGCTCGTAATCTGTAGTTACCAGGTTCGAGTCCCAGTTGGGTAAGCGTTGAGATTTATCTCCGCAAAACTCCCCGCCCTGCCCACGGTCAGTAGGGGACACCGATGGGCTTGGAAAGGCCGCCGTCCGTCGGATGGGATGTTAAGCCGGGGCCCCGTGTGTGGGAGAGACATACCCTGTGCACGTTAAAGAACACGCTGGATAGCCTTGACGGGAGGCTACCATCTGTCTCCCGACAGCTGTTCCAGTGGGTCCCCTCCCCCAACCTTCTCTGAGCCTTCGGGGTCCATGTGACCTGGCCATTTAGCCCATGGTGTGCAAAAAGTGCCGCTCAGAGGTAAAACAACCCAACCCAAATTTTCCATGCAGATATTCAAATGAGATGCACGTAGCGCTCTCTGAATTACGGCCAAAAACGCATGATCCTTGAACGAGTGTTTCTGGTAATGTATTTATACCATTTCAGTTAATTCAGGCTTGCCGCTATTGATATTCTCCCAAAGTAACAAAGTTTCCTTAGAGCACCCTTATGCTTAGGAAAATCCATATATTTTAAGAAAATATTTAAATTAAGAAAAATATTCCGAACCTCTAGATTTAGAAACCCGTGCTGAATGGATTAGCTGCTCTACTTGCTTATGGAAGCGGGGACATCTCTGCCGGTTGTGCGCAAGGCTCATAATCTGAACTTCAGAGATCCGATTATTACTATATCCAAGAGACGAGGAAATCAATACTCTAATCCATCTGCCACTGTTAAACGACATACTGATCAAGCAGCAGGTGTTACGGCGTAAGACAGGCCTGGGCAAGCTACGAATCCCACCCCTTTTTGTGCGACCCGTGAGCTACTGCTGACAAATAAATTAAATTTGTAAAAGACAAAATAAGAAAATGAATAAAGGACGTTAAGCCCAACTTCGGTGAAGCGAATTCTCATTAAAACAATTAAGTTTAATGAAATAATTTTGCTTATGTTTTGCTTTTTTTTTTTGCGTTGCTTATACATACATTCTTGATTATATATTTCTCTGATAGTTTTTCCTTCCATTTCAGTTTTCATCGGCGGCCCATCCTTCCATTTCACTTTTCTATACGACCCTTCAGTTAAAAATGTAGGCCAGATATAAGGTGTGATATGATAGCGGGTCTTCTGTGGTTTGTCTTGTAAGCACTTTGACCAAACTGTGCTACGCCGACGATGTCCTAGAATCCGTAGCATCCCCCCATCTCAGCCCTCCTTCATCGGAGAGGGCCTAGCGCATGTTCGGCGAAATAATGCCAGGCCACTCAACTACGAATGACCATGAGTAGTCGACACTCTTCTGTCGTAGCCAGGTACTCTTATTTATAAATAAGAGAAGTTTGGGACTTGGTAGGGCATCATTTGCTGACTCCTCCAGAAGAGGTGCAGACTGTAGCCACCCTGAGACCAGATGCAACAGACATGGTATTCCATGTCTCAGGATGCTACTCAATGCCTACACGACTCCAAGCCATGACGTGTAGCTGCATGTCATGGGGGATTTAAAGGCATTGACTACCGCCACGTAATATGTCTCTGTGTGAAACAGATTTGTGTCTTTACTCTGTGACTCTGATGATATCTTACTCATCTGCCAATCTGTTTTGTCTGCGATTTTCATTTGATTCCAACCACATCTTCTTACAGGTGTAATTTTTATGTCACAGCATATAGCTCTAACATCGGTATTCCATAACAGTGTTTCTTTAATTGCAGTACATTAACAGTGTAACAATATTATAAACGGTGCTTCTTTAATTTCAGTATATTAACAGTGTAACAGTAGAATAAACAGTATTTCTTTAAATGCAGATATCCTCACATAAATATAAACTTATTTGTAAACACTGCCGACAATTTGTTTCAATAGTTCTTTTCCACTAAAAATATTTTCTTTGTAACATAGCAGCCAATGTGATTTCAATTATTAATGTTGAGTGGGAAAAATATCACTCTTGTAAACAGAGACTGCTGCAGCTAAATTTTGCTGTTTTAAAGCTGGTTAGTTGTGTATATATGTAGAGTTGTTGTTTTAACTCTGAGCGGCACTTTTTTGCACACCATGGGCTAAATGGCCAGGTCACATGGACCCCGAAGGCTCAGAGAAGGTGGGGGGAGGGGACCCACTGGAACAGCTGTTGGGAGACAGATGGTAGCCTCCCGTCAAGGCCATCAAGCGTGTTCTTTAACGTGCACAGGGTATGGCTCTCCCGCACACGGGGCCACGGCTTAACGTCCCATCCGACGGGCGGCGGCCTTTCCAAGCCCATCGGTGTCCCCTACTGACCGTGGGCAGGGCGGGGAATTTTGCGGAGATAATCTCAACGCTGACCCAGCTGGGACTCGAACCTGGGAATTACAGATTACGAGCCTGTCCCGCTACCGACTGAGCCACCCCGCCCATATATGTAGAGTAAATAACTGTTTATTGATATACAACTGAAACTATAATGAGCGAAGAGGATAGAAAAAAATGTGTGTTACCAGATGACATCGCTTTGCAGTCATGAAAAAAAACGTGGCTCCTCTTTCTTCGACAAAATGTTGTCATTGGCGACAATAATTGAAAGATTATTCGCTTTTTGCCTTATTCTTCGGATCAATGATTGAGCTAGTCTTCAGAGATTGGAAATGGAGCGAAAAAATAACCTATCTGCCAAAAGAGCATCTGATCATAGAAAATACAATTCTTCAAACATCATCTGGAGCAGACTGCCGAAAAACGAATAAGATAAAGCTTAGAGTAAGATAATTTTGTTTTAAAAAGTACTTCCTAACAAAAAATTACAAAAATTCGAATATAAATTTCCACCCTTTCTGACATTCCTATAATTAATCTTTAACCCTCATCATTTTGCAGGTTTTCAAGTACCAAAAATAGCTCCCTGACAGATCATCTCACATCTCTTCTACGTCGTGATCAATAGTCTGTTAACTGTAGGGCTAGAAAAGTAGAATGTAGCTCAATGCTGTTTTAATTCACTTTGTCAAAATTGCTGGAAAATCTTCTCCTTGATATATGGTAACCTCTGACAAGGCTCCAATATTTAATGGCTTGTACCTAGAGTTAGTTTTATTTTTACCTCCTTTTTCCTCGTGCCATAGTTTTGGAGCGATATATCAACCGGCGAAATTTAATGTCTGTATCGATCGTACCAGCCATCATTTAGTCCGGGTAGTCTCACGTGGCTTCATTAAACTTGATCGGCGGGGATTAAAATATATGTACGCTCATGTTGCTGCGGACGCTACACCTCTGCGGTCTGAGGATGGACAGAAAATCCGCGAAATCGTAACCCTATACCTCATTATGCAATCGAACGCTCACTTTTACAAATCCCTGACCTTTTCGCACGCGGTACGAGAGATGGTTTGCCGCAGAAATTGATGAGATATTTATGACTGAATTTTTTTCCTATTCTCTCTGACTGTATGAATAATAACGACTGATTTTTAAAAGCGCTGTGGACCGAATGATTAAATGGTTGAATAAATATTCAGTATGGAAATTTCACAGAGGCAATTGCATTTGAGATAAATGTTCTTTGGAGAGCTTCAGGGGATGAGGAACCATATACGACATTTGGAATTTGAGATGCCAGAGACGTTTCGTTAACCATTGTGATTATAGTGTTGCAAATTAAATGGATGATCACTGGGTTGGGTTGTTTTACCTCTGAGCGGCACTTTTTTGCACACCATGGGCTAAATGGCCAGGTCACATGGACCCCGAAGGCTCAGAGAAGGTTGGGGGAGGGTACCCACTGGAACAGCTGTTGGGAGATAGATGGTATCCTCCCGTCAAGGCCATCCAGCGTGTTCTTTAACGTGCACAGGGTATGGCTCTCCCGCACACGAGGCCACGGCTTAACGTCCCATCCGACGGACGGCGGCCTTTCCAAGCCCATCGGTGTCCCCTACTGACCGCGGGCAGGGCGGGGAATTTTGCGGAGATGTATCTCAACGCTGACCCAGCTGGGACTCGAACCTGGAAACTACAGATTACGAGTCTGGCGCGCTACCGACTGAGCCACCCCCGCCCCATGCTTAAGATGAACCTGGATATAAGTCAAAAATGGTCATAGGATGAGCTAAGTTGTTGACAAGTCTTTATTCAATATTTTGTTCTTGCATCCTATATTATACGTCAGAGAGCAGCGCCTGCTGCCTTATATGCTATCCAATCATCTCTTTGTAATGATCTTCTGGCAGTGTTAAATGCACGGCGTTTAAATTGAAGTGCTCGTCTGTAGGGAGCTGTCCACCACGGGAGTGAACATTTAGCTGGTAGTTCGTATGTTGAAGTCGATTTATTTAAAGCTGTCTGTAAAGTTATGAGGAAATTTTCATATGATGAAAATGTTCAAGAATGTAGAAGGTGTTCAGAGAATTGATCCCATTTGATGTATTTGTATACGATAAAGGAGCTTGTAGCTGATGAAATGAGAATATTTCCCATTTGAAGATCTAGTAAAATTCGGGTTGTTGTTCTTGGGCTGTTTTACCTCTGAGCGGCACTTTTTTGCACACCATGGGCTAAATGGCCAGGTCACATGGACCCCGAAGGCTCAGAGAAGGTTGGGGGAGGGGACCCACTGGAACAGCTGTTGGGAGACAGATGGTAGCCTCCCGTCAAGGCCATCCAGCGTGTTCTTTAACGTGCACAGGGTATGGCTCTCCCGCACATGGGGCCACGGCTTAACGTCCCATCCGACGGACGGCGGCCTTTCCAAGCCCATCGGTGTCCCCTACTGACCGTGGGCAGGGCGGGGAAGTTTTGCGGAGATAAATCTCAACGCTGACCCAGCTGGGACTCGAACCTGGGAATTACAGATTACGAGCCTGGCGCGCTACCGACTGAGCCATCCCCGCCCCATAGTAAAATTCGGGTGTGATTGCTTCCCCAAGCTGGTGAAAGGGTTTGTCAGAACATATGTCATAGTAATATGGAGTACAGAATGATAAGTCAATAGCTGTACCATTGAAGGTAGCGAAACACGTGGGCGATCCATTATTTAATAAGCGCCAATTATTGATATGTAACCATTCAGTAATCTTTTCACCTGATGTTGATGTTGAAGAGGAACCCCAATGGGGGTGATGTGAGTTGAAATCTCCAACGGTAAAGTTTATATTGTAAGGTGTTGATATATTAAGATCAAGAGCTCTGACAGCATCTTGGCCATTAGGATTATAGCAATTTATTATGATGTCTCTATATGGTAGAGAAATAGAAATAGTAGAGAAATAGGCACTGAAATGTGAGAGGAAACTAATAAATCATGCAGTGGCAAGTGGTGTGACTATGAGACTGCGCAGTTGGTGTTTCGACTGTTCTCTTACATCATAGATTGATTGGCAGGTGAATGAGAGGTCATTTATCAATGATCTCTCAAAGCGTGAACTGCGCAGTCTCAGAGTCTCTCCAGTTGCCACACTTCACCACTGATACCTATGACATCGTTAAAGCAAACTGCTTCACTATCTTAATATAATGTAATTCTGAAATAATTGAAACTGCACAATGTTTTAGTAAATTCAATTGTTAACGTCAATGGTAAAGATAAATAAAAAGTGTTAATGCAGATTTATAAAAATAATTTCAATTTTGATCAGTCTAACCGAATACGTCTCTCTGGCATTTGAATACTAAATCATTCAAATTGTCTAAACAGGGAAATAAATTATAACATATATTAAGTAGTAACGGAGAAATTACCCCTTTAATTTTGCAAATGTGAGCTTCGCTTTGTCGCAGTGGGGCTTTCAATTCTGCATAAGCGCATTATTAAATCATTTCTGAAGCCCGTTTTATATATTAATGTATTCCCCAAAGCAATATCATATTGCATTGTTAATACAAAGGGTAGATTTGTGTGGAATGATTTGCAGCTGCGATTCATTTCAAAGATTAGCGCCAATGGTATCAATGAAATCAGAAATTAATTCCTCACCGTTTTAGGCATAGGAGATTGCAATACATCACTAACTTTAACAGAATTGGGCATCAGCGTAAAATAAATGTTGAGTCTGTATTTGTGTAAAATTCTTTGGGCAATAACCAAAGGCAGTCCGGGATAAAATATCTGGTGCCAGAACACAGTGCCTAAATTGTTTCTGTACAGGCTCGGATCAAGAAAAAAATTTAGTTGGGGGTTAGGGGGAGAAACGCAATCTAACAGAAAAAATATAAAGAGGGAGGGAAAAGAAACGCAATCTGGCAGAGAAAATATAAAGAGGGCGGAGGGGAAAGAAACGCAATATGGCAGAAAAATATAAATGTGGTGAGGGGGAGAAACGCAATCTGCCAGAAAAAATATAAATGGGGGGAAGAGATTTCCATTGCATTACAGCATTTGCAACTCCGTTTTATGAATCTTCAAATTTTTTTGTAAAGTGCTTGAAATAAAAATAAGTTTAATAATTTTTGCCTTAACTACCATTATTAGCATTCTGAAAGAGGGGAGCATGGTTCCCTTGCCTCCCCCCTAGATCCAGCCTCGTTTTTGTATTATTGTGTGTTTTCAGCGTGTTATTGCAGAACAACATGTGTGGCCACCACAGACTAGTTCGCGTCCAGCCGGGGTCAGGTCCAGTCAAAATTTAAGTTTCTAATTTTTATTACAATTTTGAAAATTAAAAATTATTATATACATAATTAGGCCTGAATTCAGAAATAAAAATCGAGGGGGAGGGAAGAAACATAATAGAGCCGGTAAAATGTAAAGGGGGGGGCAGGAGACTGAATTTACGATTCATATAACATTACCCCTCCGTTTTACAGGTCTTTAAAAAATTTCTTGAAAAATTCATGAAATAAAATTAAGTTTCATAATTTTTTGCCTCTATTTTTCTTACTAGCATTCTGAAAGGAGAGAATGGTCCCTTCCCCCCCCTCTAGATCTGATCCTCTAGATCCCCTGTACATAATGAATAATTACAAATATATATATACAACGCACACATAAATATATATACATAAATCTATACAACAAAAAGTTTCACTATGATTTAAAAACTTTTTTAGCATTTAGATTTATTAAATTTTTAGCATTTAGATTTTTAGCATTTTAGCATTTATTAAAATGAATAAGCACTATTCAATTTTGATCATTTCTTTAAGTAGTCTCTCTGTCACATTGATTATAATGACACTACCAAATAATTTTTCATTAAAATAGTGAGTATATGGAGTAGTGTACAATATTCTCTGACCTCAATCCTATTGAGCATTTCCAAAAAGAGTTCTAGTATTTTTAGTTACAAAAATAACGTTTCCAAATAAATATAATTATTTTAAAAGTTTGCAGTACCTCAAAATACGAAGAGTTTTTTTAAAGAAAAACTAGCTTAAAGTCGTACATTTCGGTATTTTTTTTCTCTGTCTAGGACTCAGTAATTATCGAAATATTTCAGTCTTGAACCCATCAGTTTGATATAAAAGAATAATTGCATTTCTATTTGTGTATTTATTTGCTCTCTAATCACCATCCAATACCGTTGACAGGGAGTAGCATAGAGACAGCCTGCCTCACGCCGCCTGTGATTGAAACGTACGCCCACCCATTTACCTTTACTTTTCTTTAACCAGTTTTTCTTAATTTACCTTATATTTATTATTTTGGGGATTATTATTTCATTTTGTGGACATTGCAATCCTCGTTCCAAACATAGGAGTTGCACATGCGTAAATCCGACCTTTTGAAGGGCGATATTTAATCGTTTGCCTCAGGGCGCGATCTAATCTGGCAACGGCCCTGTCATTATCTAAATATTTCTTCGATTATCTTGGTTTCTGTTGCACTTATTATTTATATTAAGGTCAACGGTGAACTGATTGGCCAATTAGGAAAAAAAAAAGCCATCAATATGCAACAATTATAATCAGATTTGTTTACCTCTAAATTCTAACTTAGTAGAGACGTTTAAATTCCATGCCCGCATCTATACTGGTAGAATTCACCAGGTGGGTCAATATAATAAATTTATAGAGTGGCGTCCAAGATTCCTAAATCTTAATCCTATTGAGCAGGTCTGGGATGCCTTGGGGAGATGAATTAACAGTGTCAGCCTTCCTTCCGATAGCTTCCATGATCTTAGAACAGCCTTTTTGCGCCAGCAGTCCTATACTGCCATTAGAACTGATTGGAGACATTGTTGGGTGCCTGAGGAGGTGTTCTGACTCTTAAATTGCTCTCGTGGGTCATCAAACCTCTTATCGACGTGAGTCTACATTCACTACCTTGGACTTTCTTTCGCAATTTCATTTAAATGTGACAATTTATCTTACAACTATTCATCTTACAATCGTTATTCTTATGAAGAATCGCAATCATACTAGACTTGTTACATATATATTATATATTCATTATAATTCATAGAGACCAGGGCCGAATCCAGGGGAGAGAATAAGGGGCCATATTCTTCCCCTTAAGAATGCTAATAAAGGAAATGGAGGCCAAAACCAAAAATTATTAAAATTGTGCATATTTCACATATTTTTCAAGATGCTTTTTAAAAACCTCTAAAAACGAAGGGGGTGGTAACGTTAAACTGCAATGGAAATCAAGCTCCTTCCCCCCTGCCACTTTATCTTTTTCCGGCTTGATTGCGTAGCTCCCTCCCCCACCTCTTCACTTTTTTCTAGATCTGAGCCTGATAGAGACCATGTTTGAGCAATTGGCGTTTCTATGTTTGTAACTAAACTTTTGGACTTGAGTGTATGCTTTAGAAAGAGTCTTGTGAGGAAACCAGGATTTCAGAAAAACAAACCTTAAGAAAAAGAAGCTTTTTTGGCTGCAAGTCCAAACACAGTTGTGGGATGCACTACATTAGGAATTAAAATTCATTTAGCAAACTTCGTACGGTTTCACATATTATGAAATTCCGATTTACTTCCTGGCTATGAAATTAATACATATATAATTCATAGAAATGGATCTCAGCCTGAGTACTAGTGTTAGTTTCAAGTTTTAATACTTAAATATACTAGTTCCTATAAATCAGGATGATAAAGATTTCTTCAGACAACGCCCATAGCTTTCTCTAGTTTTTCAGTCCTTTTTGACATTCTGTCCAAGACTTAGGGAGAGATATATGGACGCAAGACACGAAACTATACACTGAATTCTGATCTCATGAAGTTTTGTTCAGGTTAATGTTCAAATTTGCCTCTTAAATAAAAAAAAAACTCTCTTAATTCTGAGAACTTTTCCTCTTCCAAAAACTTTCCTTCCCAGTAAAATTGTTTATTGGTGATATTATTTTAACTAAACAGCTGAACGTAACAATTGAACAAGAATATTTCTAAATTTGCCACGTAATCGATGGAGCAGTAAACAAGATCCGTGGTTCTATACGCCCGTTCCTCATTTCCGTTGGTTTCGCTCTAGAACATTTTAAATTTTTAGTACTTACACTGCACAGGGAAAATAATCAGAGACTTTCCTTATTATCACAATGGAAAGTCAATGATATACCTTCAGTATTTAAAGAGTTATGGAAGCTGAAATATTTAGACAGTTTTCTCGTTCTGCAAAAACGTTTAAAATTTGCGAATATTAAAATAATTATTACGTGAACTTTAAAAAACATTCTTAGCCATGTTAATCAAGTTTCGTATAACAGTTATTGCTTTCGTTTAGTTTTTATTTATTCTTTTCAGAGCAATTATTTAAACTGGATTGTTGACGTTAAATGTTCCAATTTCCGTAACTATCTAAATACCGAATGAATGTTGTTGAAAAATCAGATTGAAGTAGATTGAATTGGGATGTATAAATTATCCTCAATAAAATGTTTTCATAAGTAGTAAGTAAGTTTCATCTGTAGTATTACGAACATAGTCGGTAACAGTCTCAGATCTAGAATAAAAATGGAGAGGGGGAGAGGAAGTAAGGGAATCGAGCAGGGAAGAAAAATGAAATGAAAGTAGGAGCAAGAGACTGGATTTCCATTGTAGTATAACTTTTTTCCACTCTATTTTAAAAGTCTTCAAAGATTTTTGATTTTTTTGATTTTTTTGAAAAATTCGTGAAATCATCATTTTTTTAATCAAATCCTCTTTTACGAGGGAATTTTTAATAGATTAAAAATGGTTATTCCAGTTTTTTAAAAAAACGTGATTTTAATGATGTATCTGATTATAGGCCGATTTCTACCCTACCCAGGTTTTCAAAGGTAACAGAAGAAATTGTGAAGAAAAGATTAATGAGGTTTTAAGTATCTATTCATTTTTCAGTGATGCGCAATTTGGTTTTGTTCAGTCTTTAGGTAGAGAGGATGCAATTTTAAAATTGACATCTTTCATTGTAAACGGAATTGATCCATCAGAGAGAGTTAGTGCAATTTTCTTAGATATTTGTAAAGCATTTTATAGATTCTCATAGTTTCTTTTTAGTAAATTACAGCAGGGAGGCATTAGACTACAAATGCTAAAATAGTTTAAATCATATATATGTAATAGAAAACAATCTACCAAAATTAAGAGCTTTAATAGTGAATTTTTAATATTAAAATTTCTCAAAATCTTTGGGGAAAGTAATATCTTATGCATATGATAATACTATTTTATATCAAAATTCAGATACAGAAACTTTGTAGAGTGATATGTGTTCTGACTTGACTAAAGAAAAAAAAATATGTTATATAATTTGCTGAACTAAATGTGGATAATACTAATCTCATGTATTTTTCTTTGAATAACTTGAACAAATTTTTGTACGAATTGAAATTTTAATCTAATTTTTACGATAGACCTGATGACTGCTGCTGTAATGAGAATATTTAAGTTAATTTTGTTAAGTATCTGAGAGTATATCTCGATTCCAGTTTAAAATGAAATACTCAAATAACTCTGATCACGAGAAAAATTAAGGTTTTATTTATATAGGTTGCACTATTTAAAAAACCTTGTACAAATATTTTTAATTCAAATGCATTTGTCATGATTTCAGACTACCATTAGCTATGGACTTTTCAGCTGGGGAGGTAGATATTTATGTCCTTCAACTAATATTGTAACATATGAAACAAATTTTTAAAAGATACGACTTTTCATAACAAAAATTGGTACAGTAAGCTTATTAATGATAACGTTATTCTTGATTTCAGAAAATTATGTTTCTCTTACAATTTATTATATATGTAAAAAATTCAGACTGAAATTTGAGAAGTGTTTATTGTTCCATTAATTAGAAAAGAAATTTAACATCGGCATTTCATATGTTATGGGGCCAAAATCTGGTAATTTATTGTCTTAGAGTATTACAAATGAACTGTACTAAAGACTTTTCAAGAAGACGATGAATTTTTTTTTAAGGGGGTTAAACGATATCGAGTTTCTTAAGGTTCGTTTAAGTGATTGTCTCATTATGAATAGGTTTGACTATGTAAAAAAAGGTTACCACCTTTTCCTTTTTATTTCGTTTTTAATTTCATTTTTATTTAATTATTAAAAATATATGACTAGTTATTGTAGAGGATAGTAAGAGCAAATTGCTTGTTGCGCCTGTCAATGTACAGTCGGTCAAAAAAGTATCCGAACGCTATGGTTGCATACAAAGTTCAGAAAAAACAACTGGCAACGATTTTTTTATAAATTAATGATCTGGCAACCTTCGTGTACCGTACACGAAGGTTGCCAGATCATTAATTTCTAAAAAAAATCGTTGCCGGATTTTTTTCTGAATTTTGTATGCAACCATAGCGTTCGGATACTTTTTTGAGCGACTGTACAAAACATTCTCTTCATTTTCATTTTTATTATTTTAATTTTCTGATTTATTTATTTTTCATTATATCAGGTAGTCTGATATGCATTACAATATGTATGTATTTTGTATGAAGTGCGAAATTAGGAACGGTAGTTTATGGTTGTGTGTCATGAAAACATACTCTAAGGGATTGAATAAAATTTATTATTGCTATATGCAGAGAAGTTTTATAATTCCCCCCCCACACACACACACATACACGTGACTGGTAACAGTAATAATCGCTAACATTTCTATTGTTTAGTGATGAAATAAAATTTTGAGTTCAGTTTCGAGAATAAATTTCTATAATTCTATTTAATATAACATTATAAGGTAAGCAATATCCTTTTTTTGCATTTTAGATTTGTGTTTTGATTAAATAAATAGTTCTTTTGTTTTAATAAATGTCGAATTAATTAGGATTTTAGCAATTCATTGTTTTTCTATCCTTTGAATTATCGAAGAAACCAGGCCTTACCAGGCGTGGTTCAGACCTGGATAACTCTGGGCTCATTGCAAATATTACCCTACTTGCAGCTCATTTGTTGTTGGGTTGTTGTACCGCTGAGCGGCGCTTTCTTTGCACACAATGGGCTAAATGGCCAGGTCACATGGACCCCGAAGGCTCAGAGAAGGTTGGCAGAGGGGACCCACTGGAACAGCTGTTGGGAGACAGATGGTAGCCTCCCGTCAAGGCCATCCAGCGTGTTCTTTAACGTGCACAGGGTATGGCTCTCCCGAACACGGGGCCACGGCTTAAACGTCCCATCCGACGGACGGCGGCCTTTCCAAGCCCATCGGTGTCCCCTACTGACCGTGGGCAGGGCGGGGAATTTTGCGGAGATAAATCTCAACGCTGACCCAGCTGGGACTCGAACCTGGGAACTACAGATTACGAGACTAGCGCGCTACCGGCTGAGCCACCCCCGCCCCGCTTGCAGCTCATGAAACAAACCATAAAGTGACTAATTTGTTTTTTTTTTCCAATTTTTGATCAAATATTTAAAGTGCATAACTAAACGATTAAAAAACTCATTAAAAAGCGTATATTTTTATTCAACATATTTTCTTTATTCCTTAAGAACATGGGTTCTTTATAAATGTATATTTTCGCTTTTCGTAGAGAATTTTCCATGCGCCTCTATAAAAGTAGAGTTATTTTTATCTATTTTGAGTTAGCCACTCTTGCTATAGTTGAGACATATCACACATTTATTAAAGGTCATTTTAGACAAGAGATGGCGCTACAAATGCAGACGCTAGTACATTTGCAGAGCAGAACAAAAAAATTCAGAGTAGCTCCTCCACTTCCTTTCACCCTTTCTTGCTTTCGACAAGAGATTGGAAGCTATTAGCCTGTCTCCAAAGTGTCCTTGCAGCACCAGGGAGTGCTGAGAACATCCGGGGAGGTCTAACCTCCGTCGTCCTCATCCAATCGATGTTACTCTCAGCGACCGTACCGCCCTTCAGATCGTCGATTACATACGGAGTTGAGGGTAGATTCAAAGGCTTCATGTCTGCCATTTATGCGTTTCATGTGTCAAATTTTTTTCCTTCTTGTTTTGTGTGTTTTTTCCCTTCGTCCTCTTTGCATAACGCGGCTTGTTCCTGACGGCAAAGGCAGGATTCTAGACGTGCTCAAATATCGTTTTTTAGATGACATTTTCTGTAGAATGCGGATTAGGTTTTTTGTACTTGCAAAATAAAACACTTACGATGTTTAAAAATTCGTGTTTGGTACTTGTTGCTCTTTAGAGTCAGAATTATGCTGAAGAGATATTTTGTAACATTTTTTAGATATGGCTTGTTATACAGATAGGCTCTCTGTCAGACTTCTCTGGCAAGCAGCTGCTGAGGGGGTGATTTACTTTATTTTTAAAAATATTTAGCACTTTATTAGGGAAGGCGTAATTTTCTAGACGGCTACAATATAGAATTTCAACCTAAGTTCTATGTGATTTTTTACCATTGGAATTTAAGCATTTTCCCAGTATCATTGGGGTGAGGATGGCTCAGTCGGTAGCGCGCCAGGCTCGTAATCTGTAGTTCCCAGTTTCGAGTCCGAGCTGGGTTAGCGTTGAGATTTTTATCCGCAATAATTCCCCGCCCTGCCCACGGTCAGTAGGGGACACCGATGGGCTTCGAATGGCCGTGTGCGGGAGAGCTGCACACATACCCTGTGCAAAGAACACGCTGGATGGCCTTGACGGGAGGCTATCATCTGCCTTCCAACAGCTGTTCCAGTGGGTCCCCTCCCCCAACCTTCTACCTTGACGAGAGGCTATCATCTGTATCCCAACAGCTGTTTCAGTGGGTCCCCAACCTTCTCTGAACCTTCGGGGTCCATGTGACCTGGCCATGCAGCCCATGGTGTGCAAAAAAGTGCCAGCTGGGAGGTACAGAAGTAAAACAATCCAACCCAGTGTCATTAAAAGCCTGACACTATAGGCAGTTGCAAGTGGGATATAAAATGGCATTTTTATATTTCGTTAAAAGTGGGGGAAGATGCTATTAAACTTGGTTCTAGGGAAGCTGCTATTTAACATCCGTCCAGCAGGATAAATAAGGGACGTATTTTTAGCTCCTTTTTAAAAAAAACAAGGTAACGTTGTTATTTTGTCAGTCAGTATATACACATACAATGTCTTTGTTTTTAGAGATAAATTAAAAATTCTTTTTGGGCTGGATAGTTATTGATGAAATATTACGATTCTCATTCGAAAAAGAAATAATCTTTATTTTGATAAGTAAACAGAAAAGTAACAAAAGAATCAAATAATGATTTCAAAATTACTAAGACAAAATTAAACATTTTTGAAGCACTATTTATATTGTTCCTAGTTGATAAAATTAGCTAATGAATTGAAACGTTTAGGTGATAAATAAATGTAACGCTTCCACACAACAATTTGTATTAGTTTTAATACGACAAAATACAAAGATCAACTATAACTGGAAAGTTATTTTTAATGTTCAGATGATGCCTGAATGCGAGTATATCTCCTAATATAGCAAATAAAGTCCACTAACAATCGAAGGAGTAGAAAATTCCAAAACGTTAAACCAACAATTTCTAACGTTCTTGGTCCCATCGCTCCAATTTACCACATATCAATTTCTAAATTTCCTTTCTTACCAAATATTATTTTGAAACATACTTTCAGGAAAATAAAAATATTTTATTACATACACCGAAGAGCAAAAACATTATTACCAGTGCGTTTTTATTCAAATCGAAGCAACTGCAGGTAAACGATGGCGCATGTGAAGGCCATGAACCGGTATAAATAACACCTGATACTGAGCTCTGTTAATCAGTGTTATTCTTGTTCTTCAGATGGGAAAGGCAGCGGTTGGGTTGGGTTGTTTTACCTCTGAGCGGCACTTTTTTGCACACCATGGGCTAAATGGCCAGGTCACATGGACCCCGAAGGCTCAGAGAAGGTTGGGAGAGGGGACCCACTGGAACAGCTGTTGGGAGGCAGATGGTAGCCTCCCGTCAAGGCCATCCAGCGTGTTCTTTAACATGCACAGGGTATGGCTCTCCCGCACACGGGGCCACAGCTTAACGTCCCTTCCGACGGACGGCGGCCTTTTCAAGCCCATCGGTGTCCCCTACTGACCGTAGGCAGGGAGGGAAATTTTGCGGAGATAAATCTCAACGCTGACCCAGCTGGGACTCGAACCTGGGAACTATAGATTACGAGCCTGGCACGCTACCGACTGAGCCACCCCCGCCCCAAAAGGCAGCGGACTTAAGTGAGTTTGACAAAAGCCAAATTGTAATGGCCAGACGACTGGGTCAGAGCATTTCCGAGACGGCAAGCATTTTGGGTAAATGAAGGTGCTCACGGTCAGCCGTGGTTAGTAATTTCAAAAAGTGGTTCGAGGAGGGGAAAACCACGAACCGCCGGCAAGGTGTGGGCCGACCACGGATCGTCGATGCTAGAGGTGAGCGAAGGCTATCCTGTATGATACGAGCCAACAGACTGGATACTGTGGCGCAACTCGCCCGTAATTTGAATGTTGGTGACGGGAGTAATGTGTCACAACACACGGTACATCGAACCCTGCTGAAAAGGGGCTGCGTAGCTGCAGACCGCTCCGAGTGCCATGCTAACCTTGGTTGACCATCGAAAGTGCCTACAATGGGCAGGAAATATGATTAATGATAAACCAAATCTGTTTTTGTTTCTTTATTTTCCTAGACTTTGACTAAGTTAGAGAAATACAATTTTGCTTTTCATTTAGATTTTTATCTAGCTATTTAGTATTAGTTTAAAAGTTTTAGATTTGCTTAAATTAAGATGAAAAACAATAGTTATATTATTAAATTAATAACATTTATAAATTTGCTAATAGTATATTTCATTATATACTCTCTTCAGTGAAAAATTCCTTGTGAAAATTAATATTTACTGTCCATTTCTTTAGAGGGGTGTGCCAAAAAAAGGGACCCATAGCAGTGACGTAGGAGGGTGACGACGGCCTTCGTGCGGGGATTCTTTACCATGCCCCCTCCCCTTCCTTAAAAATATATTTTTGGAAAATAAATTGAGGAAATAAAAAGAACACAGGGCTCATCCCTTTTATGTAGACCGGCTACCGAAGGTCAACTGCGATAAGTAAAAAAAAAGTTTTATAATTCGTTGTTAGTTTCGTATATAATATAAAAAAAGTTTTATAATACGTTGTTAGTTTCGTATATAATAAACTAGCATATTTACCCGGCGTTGCTAGGGTCTGAAACTTTCTAAAATGTAGAGATGGCCCTCCCCACGTCGCAAGCTTTCATTTGGCATACATATCATTAGACTCGGTCTCCTCCCCCTCCGGGGGTGGGGGAGGGCTCAGTCGGTAGCGGACCAGACATATAATCTGTAGTTTCCAGGTTCGAGTCCCAGCTGGGTCAGCGTTGAGATTTATCTTCGCAAAACTTCCCGCCCTGCCCACGATAACCGATGGGCTTGATTAGACCACCGTCCTTCGGATGGGACTTCAACTGGATGGCCTTGACGGGAAATTACCATCTGTCTCTCAACAGCTGTTCCAGTGGGTCTCCTCCCTCAACCTTCTCTGAGTTTTGAGGGTTCTTTGTGACCTGGCCATTTAGTTCATTGTGTGCAGAAAAGTGCAGCTCAGAAGTAAAACAACCCAATCGGCCCCTCAGTTAAAATTTCTCCTTTTTTTAGGAGAGGAAATAAATGGACGTAGTTCGAAGTACCATAGTCCTCCCCACGTTAGAAGTTTCTAAACCAAAAACCGGAATTTACTCTCTCAGAAAATCGAACTTTTCAAATCACTTCATCACTTCGTACTCACCAGATTTCCTCGGATACGATTTGCCAGGCATAAGTAACTTTATGACAAAAGAAATTTTATTATGATCTGAGATAAAAATGTAAAGGTACTAAAGAATTATTATTACTAAACAAATTCATTTACTACGTAACATAATATTTAAAACATTTATTAATTATTTGTATATATCTTTTATTAGCTTTTGCATGTTTATGAAATTAAGTTAATGATTTTAACTTCTCATATGCGAATTTAGGTATTGAAGCTTTCATTTCAACAAAGAATCTTGTGTTCCGCTCGTGCTAAATTAGAACGACAGACGTTCGCGACCCAGAAAACTGAACAATGAGTTTATCACGGGAAATCAGAAAGAAATAGTTTGATGCATTCATTGTTTCAAATTAAATAGTGGCAATAGTTATTTTGAATAGCTATCAACTGGTAACGTTTAATCTCGCGATATCAGAAATTAGTTTAGTTTGATGTATTCCTTTTTTCAAATTTATTGGTGGCAACAGTTATTTTGAATAACTTTCAATCCTTAATGCTAAGTCCGTGGAGATTTTGAGAAATTCAAGCTCGCCGACCCCGATTGTGGTTGACCCCAACGAGTTCGCACATAACTTATATTCTTCCTCTGGGTGAAGTGAACCTTCATACAAAGTTTAGTGTCTCTAGATCTTCTGGGGGCTGACTGCATAAGCGGCAGACAAACAAACAAACAAACAAACTTTCTTCTTTATATATTAGAATACGAAAATATGCCGCAATTTTAGGTCATTTTACAATTTTTAAGTTTTTCCATATGAAGTGGAAGTGAACTTATGAACGCACGTTTCAAAGCATAACATAGATGATTATTTAATAATTTTTTTGGAATTATTCATAATAAATGCAAATATATCATTATCATGATTTAACCTCTAATAAATTATAAAGAAATATATTTTATGCTAATTTCAAACATAAACTACAGGAAATAAAAAACGCAACACTTGCAAGAAGTTATGCAAATGTGGCGAAATTTAGGGAGATGTCAGTATATGGAAATGCATGGAAATAATTGGGTTTTCAGGACGATCGAAACGATTGGACAGTGGCGAGCTGACGTCACAGGTGCGGAGCAGTCAAACACGGATAAAGGCAACCAAAACTTCGTGGCTGACAAAACGTTGTGGAAATTGTTCTGAACCTCTAAGATGCCCTTTCGCAGAAGTCGATAGCCGTTCCAACAGTTACAGACTTTGAACGTGGAAGAATCATCGGCCTTAGAAAAGCTGGTTTGTCGTACAGAGATGTGGCCAAACTTGTTGGCAGCAATCCCAGCACCATCGAACACCTAAGGGTCCAGTGGGTTCAAAAAGGATCCAGCACACGCCGACAAGGATCAGGAAAACGACGTATGATCATGGAGCAACTGCACACATGGCATTGCGTGGTAGATTCGCGACTACAACGCAATTGCAAAGGGACTGGCAACAGATAACACACATCGAATACCTACCAGGTGGACGGTATACAACAGGCTTTTACAGTTTTCATTGCGAGCCTATCTTCCGGCACTGCGTTTGCCCCTCACATCTGCCCACGTGCAAGCACGTCTTCAATAATATTACCTCAGACAGAACTGGAACGAACAAGACTGGAGTACCGTGGTGTTTATTGACAATCTCGTTCTTTTTTTCTTGACAGCATGACGATCAACAACGATTTCGCCGTCATTCAGGGGAAAGGAACGCCACCCAGTGCGTGAGACATTGTCACATAGCTCCAGCACCTGATGTCTTGGTGTCAGGTGCCATTAGTCGGACATCTTAGCCAGAACTGGTCATCAGAAGGAGATCGATAACTGTCCAATGATATGTTACCAACATTTTGCATGCAGTGGCTGTCTCATTTATTCAGCAGCACGGAACCATTTACCAGAAAGATAATGCCCGTCCCCACACAACCTACATTAATCTGCAGTATCTACACGAGCAAAACTTTCAGGTACTACCATGGCCAGCACACTCGCTGGACCTTTCACCTATTGAACACGTTTGGGACATAATGGACCGACAGCTCCAACAACACCCAAGAGGTGCTACAACCACTGTCGCTAAAATGGAACAGCAACTTCGCGCTATTTGGGGTTCTATCCCTCAGGAGAACATTATAGAGATGTATGATAGACTTCCTCGCCTTGTTCATGAATGCCTTGTTGCGCTGGGCCGTTCAACATCATACTAATTATACCACTTTACGGTGTAGGAAAGTGGTAAGTTTCCATATTTTTTTTTTTGATAATGTAATCAATCGCACTTCTTAGTGTATGCTAACAGCTGTCTGTGTTTCAATAAAATGGCATTAATCCTTCCATTTTTTTTCCTGTAGTGTATTTTCCTGGGAGGACTGGTGAACTACTTTTCCTACTTGGGTCGTAGTCACTACTCAGAAGACCACGGATAATAAAGAAAACGTTATAGAGAGGAATTCTAGCAAATAGCATCTTAAAAGAGCGGCAAAATTCTAGTGTGCCTCCCGTGGCAAAACACCTTGAGCTGTTAAGCAGTCGTTTACAAACTGAATATAGGTTTCAAGTTCAGCAGTTGTCGAGGTCATCCAATGCCATCACGATTGCGGTGTGCCAACTAAAAGGTCCTAAAACTTCGGAAATTATTGCGGATTATTCCCTTAATAAGTTTACAACGGAATGGAGGGAAATAGATCTGCATTCAATCAATTAAACAAATATGGTAAATCACTTAGAGATAATTCTTCTTGTCGGATCGATTAGGTAAATGTTTGTAAAGCCTTCTTAGCGTAAAGTCGTTCACTGATTAATCAACTCAGCAAATATTTTAAATCCTTTTAAAGTTAATCGATATAACGTTTCGCGAAGAAATATAACAAGATCGCAAATATTTGCGAATCATTATAGGAGATAACCTTTCTAAATCGGCCTAAGGAAGGTAATTTTTGTTTTCTTTTTTTTAGGTACAAATGTGTCATTTTGTTTAAAAAGGATGAAAATCATCGGTAAGTAGTTAATTTTCAAAAAAGAAATGGTAATTTTTTTATCCGTCAAAATATTTGAGCTGGCTAATGAAACATTGAGTTCTAGTTTAAATCAAAAGAAAATTCTTATAAAAAAATTGTAAAGAGAGCGTATTGAATATTTCCGTCTTCACCAAGAGTTTTTTTATCTTTCGACTTTTTTAACCTTTTTATCTTTCGATACAAAAATGAAAAAAAAATTGGAAAGCAAAAATACATAATTAATCATAGAAAGGTTTAAGATATATGGGAATAATATAAATAAAATAATAATAATAATAGCTTTTTGTGTTAAAAAAAGTTTATTAGTTATAAAGATCAATAATTTTGGGTAGTGAAATAAATAAATGTTTCCTTGATTATGGAACATTTGGAAACGAAATTAGAATATTGAATAAATATTCTAGTATTAAATGAAATAATAAGGAAGTATTTACATAAATTAAATATTTAAATGCTAAAATACTATTTTTTCGCTAAATTAAATGCTGAAATATTCGAATTATAAATCGCTGTCCTATAAATTTCTTGATATAAATTATATATGTTTCATTCGTTCAGCAGGAATTTTGTAAGGGTAAGGAGTTGAAAAATTTCGTTAATAATTTTAGTATAAATTGATTAACTAAAGAATTTAAAGCAATAAAATTTCTTAGAATACAAAAAGGGATTAGGTTAAACCTCAGTTTTTTTAAAAAAGTATTGTAACTTTCAAATCAAAAGATATATTTTATAACTAAATTCCCATTTCATCATTACCTATCCATGATCATTCATAACTATTCATGCAATTTAACTAGAAGACAATGTATTACCTACGGGGATTATGGGATGCACATTTTCAAAGATAAAGAAGGTTTTTTATTTTTTCATTTAATGTCTTCTAACAGAAGAAATTCGGACTAAATATGATTGGGAAAATGTATATAGTAATGTTTTACTTGTACCTGTATAAGAGAAAGAAAATCGCTTATCTCTTAAAAGAGGAAAATATGTTTCCCACTCAAACCTCAGGTGATAAGGTGGGAATATCATTGCTGCAATGTTAACCTCGTGATCATCACATTCTACTAACAAAATTTAAAATTTCTACCATAAACAGATCGTTTCCAGTATTTGTTTAATGATTATTTCCTTATTCATTGTTAGATGTCGCAATTAAAGTTATTTTGAGATTCAGAAATTGCCAATTGTAATATTTCATCTATGCCTATTCAACCCGAAAAAGAACTTTTAAATTATCTCTATAAAGAAAAAGGAAATATTCCAGCTTCCATAATTCTTTAAATACTGAACGAATATTTTGGAAAAACTAGATTTAATTATGATCTTTATCTTCATACGCATTTTTTCATTAATTACATGTTTAAAAATTATACAAGTTCGAAGTTAGATCCCCATTCATATAACATGGAAATTCTCTAATCTTGTGGTGGGCCAGTGTAGATATAAAAAAAACTGATATACGTATAGTAGTGATTCTGAAACTTTTGGAATTCGCGGACCCTTGGTTCAAGCTTCTCAAGTCTTCGGACCCTTAGCTTAAGCTTTTCAAGTCCTCGAACCCTATGCTCAAACTTTTCAAGTCCACGAATCCTAAGTAAGCTCAAGCTTTTCAATCTGCGGAGCCATTAGCAAACATGACTCACTGAAAGAACCCTCATATTTCCACATTTAAACTATCTGCTTATAAACTTAAAGCATAATCATATAAAAATAATTTATTTAAAATATTTTAATACATACCATATTTACAAAAGGTTTAATGCATGTTACAGAGTATTTTTTTCTACTCAATAGTTTAATAACAATATTTTTGTAACTTATAATAAGAAAAAATAATCACGCGAACCGCACTTTGAGAACCATTAATGTAAAAAAAAGTCTGCAATGTTTGTTTATGTTCATAAAACTTTTAATGCTGGTTACCATAATATTTGCTTAATAAAATGTTTGTTTGAGAAAGAGGAGGAATTGTTTCTTGTGGTTCAAAATTTATTTATTTAGGACATAGCAAGGTATGAAAATAGGCAATTCTATAAGTGATTTTTATTCCATTACGAATTGGAATTCCTAAGGGGTCTGTGACAGGCCCTTTATTTTTTCTAATTTATATAAATGACTTTTCGTAGCGAAATTTACTACGATGTTGTCACCGTCTTACGCTTAAAAACACAACACTGACTGAATAATCCAATCAGGTAGGCAATTCTTCCCGGAAAATGAAACGTTGCCACCAGCAACATAAAATTTGAAGTCACTAAGCTGCAATTTATCAATTCACGTTAACGACCAATAAATCAAGTCACCTAAACTGCAATTTATCAACTGTCTTACCTAACGCAGTGAGCTGTATGTATCCTTACAATACTCAGTGTTGTGCTGTGAAACACGTAAACTGCAATAACCCATAAGCTGTAATAGGACATCGTCTCTATTGCTACCTAGCCTAGGTAGAGCGCCAGGTAGTAGCTCGCCTAGGTAGAGCGTATTTGGCTCAGACGGTAGCATGCCAATCTTGTAATCTGCAGTTCACAGGTTCGAGTCCCACCTGAATCACGCGTTGAGGTTTATCTCCGCGAACCTCCCACCCTGTCCTCTATACATCGGTGTAGAAAGAGGACACCAATGGGCTTGGAAAAGCCATCGAATGAGACGTAAAGCCATGTTCCCGTATGCAGGAGAGACATACCCTGTACACTTGCAACAACACGCTGGATGACTTTTGCCAGAGACAACCATCGGTCTCCTTACAGCTGCTTGGTGAGTCCTGTAGTGACCCGGGTGTTCGGATCTTTTCCCGACTGGGCCAGGTGTGATGACCCAGTCCGAATAGGAGAGAGAGAAGATGATATTACTGCTTAATTCACTTCGATGAAATTACTCGTTTCGGGTTTTTACGCCCGCGCCACTGTATGCCTCAACTTTACTGCGTTGAATGAAGAATAACAATGGTCCATCAATTACTGCGCGAGAGTTATATAGGGACGATACAAGTTATTTATAATATGTACAGCTACGTGCTGGGAATGAGCTCCATTCCATGTGCCTTTGCTGCTTCACACTGTGGTTCCTTCTTAATCCACAAAACTACTATTAAATTCACCCCTCAACTCCATGAGCCTTTGCTGCTTTGCTACTGCAAATGTTACCATAATGAGGTGGAGAATTGCACACTCTGCAATTTCTCACTTTACAGACCTCAAAACTCGGCGAAAGGATAACCAACCTTTGCTTACACTGTGGCTCCTCCTGAACCACAAGAATAAAAGACAAGATTCTCCAAGAATCTGGATTCCCTCTTGGAATCGCACCCTCACTCACTCCAAGGGTTACTATTGAGAAAGGCGGCGTCCTTTTGACGCGTGTCAAAGCGACCTCTTCGCTTGACAGCTAACGCACAGACTAATTCTTCCAACTCCTTCCCCTAGCCTTGTGTGCGAAATATCGCGCCGCGGGCTAGTTAGTCATATCCGGCATAAACAACTGCTGGCATTCGTCACCACTTTCCCGGAGCAGCTTTAGACCCGAAAAACAACAACAGTGAGTCATCCCAGCACAAACATTTCCAAGAACACATAAAAATATATACAACAAAATCATACAAGAAAAATATACAAAAAATAAATAAATATAAAATTCGAGGGACATGATAGATCACCCTCCCCCAACCATCTCTAAACCCTTAGGGTCCTTCTGACCTAATCATTTACCATATTGTGTGCAAAAAAAATGCTGCTCAGAGGTAAAAGAAACTCAACTCGCCAAGGTCTACTAAACTGCAGTTTTGGTTCTATGAAATAAGAAAAAGGTTCACTAGTTTTGAAAGTTACAGTGTTACCACTCTTTCGTGTGTAATAAATAACATTGATGATTTTAACTAATACGTAGCATTTTATGTCTTAAATTTGCTGTATTTATTGCAATAAAATAAGAGTTACATTATCTTAACTTACAAATAGAATGCACCCTTACGGCAATAAGCAAAGTTAGTTCGGTTGCTAAGAAATAACTTTGATTTGGAGTTATTTGTTGCTAGTACATTAGCTAATTGAAGGTTCCGATGATATTGTTGGATGAACGACTGTGCGATTGTGATCTTGCATGGCTTTGTATTCCTTTCTCGCAATTAAAAGGTAACAATAGAGATTCTTGCGACTCTGTAACAATGGCTATCTGTAGAAGATTTCCTTTGCTCTTTTTCACGAAATAAGCGCATTAACTGAGTAATGGAAATTTGGAGTTTTATGTGATATAACCTTTTTCTTCTAATAGAATCGCAGTTTTGTCTTTTTTTAAAGTTTTTACTCAAAGCTTTCGTTTTAGCTAGTGCATAGCTTTACTAAATGCAATAACAATACATTAAAAAAAAATATTTTACCTTTAAACTCCGATATGATAATAGTATTTACTATAGAACTGCTTTAAAATCATTTACAATAGTTTATCGTACTAAGAAACAAAAAGTAAGTTTTGAAATTTTTTAAATCATTATATTGATTTCTATTCATCTGATGTTATTGGCTTATTATTATATTCTTATTAATATTGGCATTGTCAATTATGTTTGCAGTATATAGAAATGACCTTACCTTGGATAGTATTCATGAAAAATAATTGCAGTTGTTTTCCCTTTTTATTATCCCTATTTTTATATGTACTAACAACATACTCAATTCCCACCATCTTGAAATTGTGTTCGTGATTATTTTCTTCCTATTTTGGCATTACTATTTGATTGAAACTGATATTTGTAGAGAATGAACAATCGTCTTCTTATGTCAGTATTCGAAAAAGAAAAAATTGGAACTGTGTTCCCAAATTATCATTTACATAACTTCTATTACCCTGAAACAGATAACATTTTTAATAAAGACAAATGTATGAAAGTCAGGGCGAATACCTTTTTTTATGCTATAAGTATAGTGGAAGCAAAAAAAATATTAAATTTGTGCTTACAGTATTTCACGCATTTGAAGATCTAGAACTAAGGGCAAAATGTTATATTGCAATGGAAATTTAGAGTCTTGCCCCTCCACGCTTTACTTTTTACCGGCTCTATTGCGTCATTTGACCCTTCACGTCAAACCCCCCCCCGTTCTTATTTTTCTTTCTAAATCAGGGTCTGTTTGTAACAGATATTTAAGACCGTTCTACGCTATTTTACCAGTTCCAAAAAATAATAGAATATAAAACCTTCCAAATTTCTGTTAATGCGTTTCAAATTATTTCAAGGAAAATGCAACATAAACTTCTACAAACCTCCATTGTCACCGAGTTGTAAGAAATTTCATTGTTCTCTTTCATTGTGAGACAAGAATACAAAGACATCAACGTCACGATTGAAAATATGTAGTGCAACACATTTTTACATTTTTCACACCGGGAATATTGAACTTACTTATGATAAGCCATAACGACTGTGAAATAAATTAACAATTTTGACAATATATATTTATTTGTTGTACTGTAGATAAATAATAGGTTTTGATTATGTTGAAATGAGCTCACCATAAACCTACTGAACAAAAGCAAAAATAATTTTTCAGGAAGTTTCACAAAGCAGAGCCCATTTTTTATGCAAATTGTAGACCTCCGATAAAAGGTTTAACATTGCAAGCCAAGAACATTGACTAAATTGAAATCAAATAACAAACATAATGATTTAAAAACCTAAAATTATATATTTTTTTCTCAGTGTAATAAATTATGCAAATTATTTTAACCAGCTCTATACTAAACACTACGTTATACGTATAGTAATAGTTTAGTTTATTGAAACAAAATATATTGTTATTGTCTTGGTATTAGATAAAACAAAGACCATGAGTGAAAACTTTAAATAAACAAAACTGAGATTCTATTTAAAAAAAAAAAACATTTACCGCATATAAAACCTGCCAAATTTCTGTTGCTTAGTTAATGCGCTGCATATTTAAAGATTCTTAATCCTTAAATAATTCTTAATTCTTAATCCTTTGTCAAATTTTCGAGGAAAATGTGACAAAGGCTTCTACAGATGTCCATTGTCACCGAGTTGTAAGAAACTGTATTGTTGCCTTTCAATGTGAGACAAGAATACAAAGACATCCCGTCACAATCGTACAGTCGCTCATCCAACAATATCATCGGAACCTCCAATCAGGTAATGTGTACCAGCAGCAAGAGACCCTCTGGCAAAGCACCGAGGCTAGCGCTTTGTGTTGTGGTGTCAAGCTGCAGTTGTTAGAGGTAACGGGCACTAATCTAGCTGTCCACATGGGGATTAATTTTCACGTAATACCACTCTAATGAAACGCTGAAGCCATCCGTGCCAGTATTGCTTAGTTAGGTCACTTCCGCCACTCTGTGGTCAATCAATTCGTATAGTGAATGCATTTCGTGGAGTCTGCTCGCTTTTCTATTGTAGTAACTTTGGTTTTCCTAAAGTGTTCAGATTTTAAGCAAGGTTTTACCAAGTTTTAGAAGTAAAGAATAAAAGAATGAAATATTCCGAAAGACTGCCTTCACCCGTTTCTGCCGGTTAAATTAGTTTCTGTACATATATATATACATTCACTATAAAATAAATAAGCAGAATTGTACGTAGTTAACGGGAAAAATTCGATTGCCTTGGAATTTCATATGCAGTTTTTATTTTTTGCAAAAGGATATGGTTGTAGGCCTGAAACGTAAAGGTTTAAAGGTCTTAAGTTGAAGTTAGAATCCAACACAGATCAGGTCAGATATAAAGGAAGGTCAAGGGCCATGACCTCTCCCCCTGTAAATGTTACTAACTGAAACAAAGGCCAATAAAATGAAGAAAAAAAGCAGCATTCGGACTCGATCTAGTTACTTGGTCCCTCCTTCATTTTTTCCGATAAAATATTTTTACAATTTAAAAAATTTATTAAAAAAGCAAATGAAAAGATAAATATTTGGAAATTATTACAAAATGAGAAGTAGATGTCGAAGTTTTTTTTCCATTATTTAATACAACTCTATATGGGCACCATTAGTTGCACGAAGCACATAAGACGGTACTCGATTTCTTGCCATGTTCGCTGTAGGGCACCCTCATCGATGGTGGCAATGGCATCAGTGATCTTTTGCTTTAGGTCAGTCATGTCCCGTATCTTTGTTCGATACACGATATCTTTAACATAACCCCATAGAAAGAAGTCCAGGGGAGTGATATCTGGTGAACGAGGTGGCCAGGGAATTGGGCTATCCCTTCCCATCCACCGGTCTGGAAATGTTTGATTTAGGAACCCACGGCACGGACTTGCAATCCCCAATGTGGTGGTGCACCATCTTGCCGGAAAATGATGGTTGATTGAAGGTCATGTAGTTGTGGTGCTACATATTCAGTCAAAAGGTCAAAGAAAACATTTGCTGTAATTGATACCTCGTTGAAGAAAAATGGACCAAGGATTCGATTGCACATGATCCCACATCACACATTAACCTTTTGGACTATCTCGGTGAAGTTCACTAGTCACTTGGGGGTGTTCTGATCACCAGATTCTCACATTATGTGTGTTCAGTTTCCCTGAGACATGAAAGGTTGCCTCATCACTAAAACAAACTCGGGTGAGGAACGTTTCATCCTCAAAAATTTGTTCTATCATGTTAACTGCAAACTCTTTTCGTCTTGGTTTATCATTTGGCTCGAGTGCCTGTAAGAGTTGCCCTTTGTAAGCGTACAATCGCAAGTTCTTGTGTAGGACTTTGTGCACTGTTGAACGTGGTAGCTCTGTTTGGCAGCAGTACGAATGGACGTTGTGGGAGATCGACTAAAGGCTTGTCTTACACGATCGATGTTTTCCTCAGATGTTCTTGGTCGTCCACTCTTCCCTTTATCCAACTCTGTCCCTGTCTCCATAAATTTCTTGTGCCATGCACGAATTGACGGACGTGTCGGTGGATCTCTTCCATACTTAGATCTGTAGTTTCGCTGAGTCTGCGTATCCGATTTCGTTTCAATAAACCATGATACACATTGTGCCTTCTCTTGAGGAGTAGCCATTTTTTAGAGTTTCTTTAAAAAATACCTCTTTCATCAACGTGGTACCTGAAATATACAAATGTAATGTGATTAAAAACTTTGATAACCACTTAGTACACAAAACAAATTTGATTACGATATCTCATCAATTGCCTTTGTAATAAATTTTTTAAATTGTAAAGAGACTTTATGGACACCCTGTATATCATTTATTACGATGCTCTAGACACTACTTTTAGTTACATACAAAACAGGGTTGTACGGAAGTAAATGTAACCTACGACTTCTATTAATCTGCAGGCTTAGACAGAGTGGTGAGGGATGACAGAGGTATTTAGGGCCTCCTAAGCCAGGGGGCTTAGGAGGATCTAAATATACATATCATTGTCAGATTGTATCGTCAAACATAGGTAAATAATGTGTAAATTGAAAACATTGTATATCATTTTTATTGCCTAATTTGAAATATCTTTTAATAAGTTATAAAAATATGATTTTTAAAGTATTTATTAAGTGTATTCTTATATTTTTATAGTTTCGGAATGGGGGGGACTCCACATTAGAGATTGGCCCCGGCCCCCTATCTCACTTCTCTCAGACTCTGTTAGTCTGTACAGCAATATAAATAGGTGGATGGATGAATAGGTAAATCGATAGATGAATGGATAGATAGATAGATGAATGGATAGATAGATCGATGAATGGAAAGACAGATGGAAGATAGATGGACAGGTGAATACATGAATATATGGGTGGATGGATCAACTTCAACTGGTTGGGATGCTTGGATGTGTGGATAAATAGGTAGATTAATGTTTAGATGGCTAGATAAACAGATATATTTAAGTTTGGATAAATAGATGCATTAATATCTGAATTTCTGGATAGACTAACGTTTAATTGAATTCATAAAGTATAATATGCAATATAATTATTGATTTCATAAATATCAAGTAAAAAACTTTAAAAATCATTTAATATCCGTTTTACTTGATAATCTTAGTATATGGCACAAATTATGTTTAATGTAAATGCACTAAATTAATTATAAACATATCTTATAAATACTATCTTATATAATCTAAATTTTTTGAGCCGAAACAAATTTTCAAATAGTATGGTATCACATCAAGTATTATAAGCTTTAAATATCTCTGTTAATGGGTTAGTAACAATTTATCAAAAGACCTTTGGTGAATTGAATTGAAACATTTCTAATTCTAGGATTATCCCAGTTTTTTGTGTAATTACCTAAGCAAAGGAAATTCACAGAATTTAAGTAATTCAATAAACCCAAGACATCCATAATACACAGTCGAATCAAAATAATATGACCATCTACCATACATATACTATGGTAGGTGGCCATATTATTCTGATACGACTGTATAAGCACATTAATAATACTGTCGGAAAGTTAGTTATTCTGACACGTAGAAGCTCAATAAGACTTGGAATAAATCATGATTTCTGGCAGCTAAATGATCAGTTGCGTTGATGAAAAGTTAGTAGAAGTGACAAAAATGATTTCAGATGATTGTTAAACTTGCAGACTAGCATATCATCCATGGCGATTATGGGGTGCTTGGGTTTCAAAGTGTATGTTTTTATTTTATATTTTCCGCATTCAGAACCTTCTAACAATGGAAATTCGAACTAAAGGATCATTTAGAAAATAGATACAGAAATGTTTTAATAATACTATAAAACGCAAAAGAGAATTTTTTATTAATACTTAAAACAAAAAGTTTTACTTTTCCACTCCCCATGGTGGAATGAGGCAAATCATTGTTGTCAATTTAAACCTCTCTCGACTTCCACCGAAATTTCAAATATATACAATAAACAGAACGTTTGCATTATTCGTTAAAGGTTTTGCCATTGTTTAGCCTTTTTCCGCCACTAGAGGGCACTATTAAATCTATTGGGAAATTCGGAAAGAGAGAATAATATTTTACTTATACCTATCCAACTCTTTTCCCAACGATATCCATCGGGCAGGGATGTTTTTTCAAATTATCTCTAAACACGTAAAGTTGTGTGTCTACAGACGAACAAACAGACCATAAAGTTAAAACATTATTTCGTTTTATTTATTTCCTTTAGAACTAAAAAGCGATTCTTTTAAAACGTTCTTCTCTAATTTAAATCTACAACAATTTTTCTCTCTTTTAAAATCCTTTTAAAATTCTTCTTCCTCTTGAAGTCGATTTGATATTTGCACCATTCCCCAATATTAAACTCCGTCCTGTAAACACTTCGAACAGAAATTTCGCCATACTCGCCAATACGTTGTATTTCAATTTGTCGGCACGTGAATCCGTTATCAATTTAATTACAAACTCTGCAACTTTTTTTTTCTCCTCGTGGCGCATGCTTCCATCACATTTTCCCCTCTCTGAGAAATACGCAAGTCTTTGGAATATAACGATTCCTTCTCCTTTGCTGCATAGACAGTCTTTCCTTTTTCCTCTGCCCTTTGGAGCAGTGAATTAGATTGCTGGCAAGAGCTCTCTTTTGCCGGGAGCTGCATCTCGAGAAGAAAAGAGCGCAACAGTCTGTTTCTATGGCAGCACTCTTTTTCTCCCTCGCTCACTCCTCTCCCCATCCTCCTCTTTCCGTCCTTCCTCCTCTATCTATCTCCCTTCAAAAGCATCGCCTCATAGAAGCAACAATGTGCACAAAAATGGATTCCGATCTCAGCTTTGGAGAATGAATATTTGCTTGAATGTAGCATCAGAGGAACGCATATTAGGATTTTTTCTTCCACTTTTTGGAATAGTGTCCTCCCGGTGCATTAAAGGAAGCCACCAGCAGCTATTCCTTCGTACATCACAGAAGTGTTTTTTTTTTTCTCCTTTTTATCTTCATCTCTCCGCTATGCGAACTAACTATTGTTACCGAATTATTGTTGGCTAAGAAAGAGTATTCAAAACAGTTATGCATTTTTCTGCTGCTGCTGCTGTTAACCAAGATTGGATGCGTAGAGCTCATGGTCTTCGGAAGTGGCGGGGGGGTGGGGGCATGAAGCCTGGAAAAAGTGGTCGGGTGATTGCGTTTTACGTTTCCTTTTTTTTTTTCAGAAACATATAATTTATTTTTATTCCTTATTTATCATACATTTAATAACCACGGTGGCGTTAGGGCCAGACCCTTCTACACCAGGTTCATTTAAAAACTAATATGAACAATATCTTTGACTTGTATTTTCAATAATAAATAAGATCATTTTTGTTTTCGTTTTCTTTTTGAACATTGTTAGTTATTATGCTATGATGCAGGCTTGGATCTAGAAAAATAAATAAAAGGGGGGGGGGGAGAAACTCAATCGATCCGCAAAATATTAAAGAGGGGGGAGGTTGTATTGTTTTACCTCTGAGCGGCACTTTTTTGCACACCATGGGCTAAATGGCCAGGCCACAAGGACCCCGAAGGCTCAGAGAAGGTTGGGCGGGGGGACCCACTGGAACAGCTTTTGGGAGACAGATGGTAGCCTCCCGTCAAGGCCATCCAGCGTGTTCTTTAACGTGCGCAGGGTATGGCTCTCCCGCACACGGGGCCACGGCTTAACGTCCCATCCGACGGACGGCGGCCTTTTCAAGCCCATCGGTGTCCCCTACTGACAGTGGGCAGGGCGGGGAAATTTTGCGGAGAAAAATCTCAACGCTGACCCAGCTGGGACTCGAACCTGGGAACTACAGATTACGATGGCGCGCTACCGACTGAGCCACCCCCGCCCAAAGAGGGGGGGAATAAGGCTGGATTTCCATTGTAATACGACATATTCCCGCATTCATAGAATGATGGGAAAAGCGCATCTTCTTTGCTTATGAAATAAATGTAAAAACATTTTTTTTTATAGTTGGGTGGTACTGTACTGATGAAATATTAGTATTCGAATTTTTTGAATCATCAATCGGTTCGAATTTCGACCGTTTGAAGGAAAGCGTAGATGAGTCCGGTTTCTTTGAAAGATGTATTCCGTATTCGCAAGAGATGATTTAATTTTTAATCTGTGTTTGTTTCTGATTAGGTTTCTTTGTTTTTTATCGTGTTTGATAGAATATTAATAAGCATCCGAAGAATGGTTGTCCCTATTATTTTATTTCTCTTACTATTTAGGGGCGGGGGTTGCTTAGCCGGTAAGTGCCAGGCTCGTAATCTGCAGTTCCTAGGTTCGAGTCCCAACTGGGTCAGTGTTGAGATTTATCTCCACAAAACTCTCTGTCCTGCCAACGGTCAATAGGTGACACCGATGGGCTTGGAAAGGCCGCCGTCCGTCGGATGGGACGTTAAGCCATGCCCCGTGTGCGGGAAGCCATACCCTGTGCACGTTAAAGAACACGCTGGATGGCATTGACGGGAGGCTATCATCTGTCTCCAACAGTTGTTCGAGTGGATCCCCTTCCCCAACCTTTTCTGAGCTTTCGGCGGTCCTTGTGAGCTGGCCATTTAGCCCATGATGTGCAAAAAATTGCCGCTGATAGATAAAGTACTATTCCCTACTCGAGTTTCACCGTCAATCCATCTATGTCCTACATCTAAACAGGCCAAGATATAGAAAAAAAGTAGGGAGGAGTGTCGTGCACCTGTGCCAAATGTCATGGCCTCTGAGGACGATGAATTTGTCCCTTAATTGCCTTCACCCTTACTTTGGTGATATGACAGGTTCGCGGATTGTTACAGCCGTTCCGACATGTGCCTCAGACTTGCTGCGTCAAGTGATATATAAAAATATGTCCAACAATTCACGCACGAGAGTTGTATAGGACGACGCAGTTTATTCACACTATATACAATCACGTGCTGGGGATGCTCTCGACTACGTAGGCCTTCGTTGTTTTGCTGCTGCAAACAATTATGCAATGAGGTGGAGAACCGTACTTTGAAGATTCTCGCTTTACCGACCTCGACCTCGGCGAAAGGATAATTAACCTTTGCCTACGATGTGATTCAGAAAGAATCCACTTCTATTCCACAGACTGTATTTGACTCACCAAGAATCTTGATTCTCACATAGAATCGAACCCTCTCTTTAAGGTTTTTTCTTTTAGTAAGAGCGGCGTCCCTTGACGCGTGTTCAAATGTTCTTCCCGTTTGACAGCGACGCTCAAGACTTTGATTCTCACCTAGAATCGAACCCTCTCCTTAAGGTTTTGTTTGAGTAAGAGCCGCGTCCCTTGATGCCTGTCGAAACGTCCTTCCCGTCTGACTGCTACGCTCCAGACTGTTGTATCCTTATTGTCTGGTTCCTCTCCTGCACTGACACTCGTGCCCCAGGCTAGTTGTAAAAAGGCCATAAAAGGCTTCTCGGACACGTCAACCCATGTAGGCAGCCAACTCAGACCCGAAAACAACATCTCTGAGTCACACCACCACAATAGCACTTCCAAGATCCACACTTCCAAGAACACACTTAATACATAAAAATATTTACAATAACAAAAATGCAATAAAATGCAACAATAAATAACGATAAATAAATTAGAGGGACAAGACAAGGAGGGGTCAAAAAATTCTGTCGAACCAGAAAAAAGTAAAAAAGGGGCAGGGTTTCCATTGCAGTATAGCATTTTCGCATGGTCTTTAAAGAAATTCCCAGCTGGAATTTCTCGAAAAATGCGTGAAGTATGCATAAGTTTAGCAGTTTTTTGCATGCATTGCATTTAATAGCATTCCAAAAGGGGATGACCAACATCTTCCCCCCTCAAATCCGACCCTGACCCTGAAGAAGTTTTGCAACGGTAAGATGACCTTCTTTAAGATGTTGTTGGCCAACTTACTCAAGGGCCATTTTGTAGACCTTCTATGGTATGTATAGATGTAGAAGATGAAACTGAAATGTTGGGACTAATACTTTCACTTATTGTATCGTTTTAACTTTAATGTAATATGTTTACGTTCTGATGTGTTGTTCGAAAGAGAATAAGATAATTATATTTCCCAAATAGATAGCTGCAACTTGAAGGTAAAGGAGAATTAGTTCTTTACCTTCAAAGTTGGTTTTCGTAACCTAGTGTATATCATATAAAAGTTCTGATGTCCGAAAACAAAATCTTAATACTTTGGTTTCCATAAATTAAGGAAAATCCCAATGTTAAGTCAATGGGAAGCTAACGTCAAAGCTCTATAACTTCTAACATAAGTTTTTTTGTTTTGAAAAATGTGACTGCAGATAAAATTCTCAATCAAATAAATCAATATCTCGATTTTCAACAATATTCGTTCAGTATTTAATGAGTTATGGAAGTGTAAATATTTTGCGATAACAATGCGATCCAAAAACATTGGTTTGGTTTGGTTTGTTTTACCTTTGAGCGGCACTTTTTTGCACACAATGGGCTAAATGGCAAGGTCACAAGGAACCGGAAGGCTCAGAGAAGGTTGGGGGAGGGGACCCACTTGAACGGTTGTTGGGAGGCAGATGATATCTGTTGTGGGCCCGTTGGCAGGCAAAGATTGTGCACTACTACACTAAATGAACTGTCCAAAAATAAAAAAAAAATTGACATCAGAAGTTAATTAAAGTAATTAGTATTGGATAAAAGTGTTTAATAAAATAAGTTTGTATTTTAGAACTTTTTGTAAAGAATTCTTTCACTTTTCTTCAGTTTTGTAGTGTCTTCAGACCGGCATTGATGTTGTTCAATATTCAAACTTCAGTAACTCATTAAAAACTGAACGAATATTGTTGAAACTCGAGTTATTGATTTATTTGATTGAGATTTTTATCTGCAATCACATTTTTGAAAACAAAAAACTTCATTTAGAAGTTATAGTGCTTTGACGTTAGCTTTCCATTGACTTAACGTAGGGATTTTCCTTAATTTAATGGAAACCAGTGTATTTTAAACCAATTCACCATCAGTGTCATTTTCTCTCTGAATGAAGCTTTCCACTCCCGTAATCTGGAAGTATCCCAGTGCTTTTCGTAACCTAGTATATATTATATATAACAGATAACACTGTAAGAGATCGAAATCAACAACACTGTTCCTTTCTTTACCAAGCGAGGCTGTTGGGATCGGACCATCTGCTTCAGAAGTAATGCTTGCCTCTGATGTAGACGGACTCAAATGATCATGGGGAAAGGGACATTCGTCTATTCTTTTCTACCTTCAAGTTGCAGCTCTCTGTTCGGGAAATGTAATTATCGCATTCTCCTTCCAGCAACACATCTAGGACTTTACAACCTTTACCCAACAGCGTTCATAACATGTGCTCTTTCTCTTTCCTTGTTATTCCCTTTCAGCCGTGACTTGAGGGACGCATTTTTCTGCAGAGGGTTTTTCTAGCCCTTACATGGTCTGCTAATGACAGAGATCTTTCATTTCAGGAGCTTCCATTAAATCAATTCCAAATTTATATGTGCTTTCACTCATTCAAATGCAAATTAGTATTCACTGCTCGCTAATCTGTGTCTAACTGATCGGAAACTAATATGATTATTACTTAACTGTGTACTCCACAGGGATGTAATTCTAAGGAAGCGTTTAAGAATCACTTTTTTTTTAGGAAAATGCGTTATAGAGAAGTATTTAGCAACTAGAGGAAAAGGTATTTGAGATCAATTTTTAAAGGGATTAAAATTGGCTGGCATTTTTCGTTTAAACTAGTGGTCTCCAACCTTTTAGTGCCACGGACACCTTAAGAATTGTCATTCTTTCTGTGGATCTTCTACCAAGTCTAACTTCTTCTGCGGATCCCCCGCCAAGTCTAACTCTTTCTACGGATCCCCTACCAAATCTATTCTTTCTGCGGATCCCTTACCAAGTGAAACTCTTTCGCAGGTTCCCTATCAAATTGAACTTTTTCTGCGCATCCGCTAGGAAGTCTAATTATTTCAGAGCTTTCCCTACCAAGTCTAACTCTTTCTAAAACTCCTTTTTCCATCATTACCTGATACGCTTAAACTAAAATACAGATCCTTGCAAAGAGGACTCCCTATAAGTCCCTAGAATAGGTTGCATCTCTAGTTCTTTATCTGCTATTCATTTATTGGCTATTTTACAATTTCAAATTTCAATCTAATCATCTGAGTAGAGAAATGTAATGCTACAGAAATTGTTATGTCATCCAGGCTCGGATCTAGAAAACAATCGAGAGGAGCCGGATGGACTGGATTTCCACTCTCCTTCCCCCAGCTCTTGCTTCTACTCTCTTTCCCCCCGCTCTTGCCTCTACTCTCTTTCCCCCCGCTCTTTCCCCCCGCTCTTGCCACCCACTCTCTTTCCACCCAGTATAACATTTCCCCTCCATTTTACCGGTCTTGAAAAATTTCTTGAAAACTGCATAAAATATAACTAAGTTTCATAATTTTTTGTCTGTATTATCATTATTAACATTCTAAAAGGAGGGGCCATGGCCCCCTTGGCCTCACCCCCTATATCCAGCCCTGTCAACAGCCAGTTACATCTTACGATCAACATGAAATCCCCGGTGTTGCCACGCTAAATTGGCATAATTCGAGTCAAAAGCAACAAAAAAACTCTTTTTATGTAACCGCGATAAATATTATATTTTAGTTAGAGCTTTCTGAAATACTGAAAAGAACATGCTTGAAAATAGCTCGAAAATCCACTTTACTACCTTATAGACTACTAGCGGTGCAAAGACCACAGTTTGGGAACCTCAACTTTATTTCAAACTTTATTTGCCGAAACAATCCCCAGGTTCGAGTCCCAGCTGGGTCAGCGTTGAGATTTATCTCCGCAAAATTCCCCACCCTGCCCACGGTCAGTAGGGGACACCGATGGGCTTGGAAAGGCCGCCGTCCGTCGGATGGGACGTTAAGCCGTGGCCACGTGTGTGGGAGAGACATACCCTGTGCACGTTAAAGAACACGCTGGATGGACTTGACGGGAGGCTACCATCTGTCTCCCAACAGCTGTTCCAGTGGGTCCCCTCCCCCAACCTTCTCTGAGCCTTCGGGGTCCATGTGACCTGGCCATTTAGCCCACGGTGTGCAAAAAAGTGCCGCTCAGAGGTAAAACAACCCAACCCGAAACAATCAATAAAAGAAGTACAAGTTTACCTACTGCTAAAATGTTGGAAGTATTAGTTAAAAATAAATACCCTCTCAAGCAGCTGCTTGCCACAAAGGTCTGACAGTTTACATGCTATAGTAGACGATCTGAGAGGATGGCAGGACCTCGGCAGAAAAACGACACACACATCCATGCCTTACCCGGGGCTCGAACCCAGTTCCCTTAGACCAGTAGCCAAGCGCGCTAACCACTCGGCCACGGGTTGCAGCTGCGTTAATCATTCGCCCAAAGTGGGATCAGAAATTCAAGTAAAACTAATGTTTTGCAAATTCGAATTCACCATCCGTCCATTTTTTTTTCTTTAAAAAAAAACAACAACATAATAATGAAAAGGAGTAGAAGTAAATAAAAAAAACAGAATAGTTTTTTTTTTGTATTGTTTTGATCATTTGTCTTTGAATTATTAACAATTATATCATTGCCAAATGTCTTAACCCTTTCACGACTAAGGGAAACATTTTTCCCATTTTAAAATTGGTGATTGTCGTATTTAATTATAACCTTATCTGCATTTTTTATACAAAATGTCAAAATAGAACGTATGCCGAACGCAATTACGTAAACGGGAACGTTTAGAAAAAAAAAAGAACTGTCAGGACGCATAATATATATACTATGTGCAATGTCCATCTTTGCCTCAGTACCAAAAGAAATTGCTTCGCAGAATATCATAATTAACACATTATTTTGTATAGTAATTTTATTTCATAATTTTGTATTATTTTAGTTAACATTTTGTTCTAATAAACCAATAAATAAAAGACATTGCATAATAAGCCTAACTATAATTTGTGTAACTTTATAGTCCATTGGGAAAAATATTTCCCATAAAATTCCAAAAAAACTACACATTGTTATGTATTTTTCTTATGATTTTTATTTATTTTACGTCTAAACAAACTAAAATAAACAGTTACATACTAATATTTACTCTTAGAAACCTTATGGTCCTGAAAGGGTTAAGAAAGGACGTTATATATAGTGTCAGAATAAAATCTGAAGAATAAGCTCATTTATTGGGTTTTCATTAATCCTTATAATAATATGAATAACATCAACTGAATGAGTAAATTGTTTGAAAGGTGTCCTTTTTCAATTTCTTATATATGCTCTTCCATATTTTATAATATTATCCCATACTTATTTTAACCGTTCGTAGCTGTAAAAACCATTAACGAATTAGTTTGTTTTACCTCTAAACAGCATTTTTTGCACACAATGGACTAAATGGCCAAGTCACAAGGGTCTCGAGGACTCAGAAAAGGTGGGGAGAGGGGATCCACTGGACAGCTGTTAGGGGACAGATGATAGCCTCCCGTCAAGACCATCCAACTTGTTATTTATATGCACTGGTTATGGCTCTCCCGCAACACGGTGTCACGACTTAATGTTCCATCCGACGAACAGAGAGCTTTCAAATCCCATCAGTGTCCCCTTTCTCACTGAGGGAAAGGTACAGGTTAGAGGAAAAAAATCTGATCGCACGAAAGAATTGTGATTCGAACCTGGGAAACTGTACAATATGAGTTTTGCAGGCTATCGACTGAACCTATCCACGCCCTGACTCCTATAATAAAGAAAAGACCATGAATAATCCATTATTTTATTGAGAGGGAAACATTTAGAAATTTGCCCACAAACCTGGCTCTTATGACGTTGTGGTAAAGAATTCAAAATCTCCTGCGAAACAATTAGCAAGAAAACTGCATATAGCAAACAAGAGTAAACACAAAGAACAGCAGATCTGTGAACTTTTGAACAACAATCACACGAAAGATTGCTTTAAGTGGGTGAAGGCCGTTGGTATCGTTCCCGACGAAGAAAAGTTCCCGTCTGATCACTAAAACCTATCCCATACGGCTCCGACCTTGTAGTTCGGCCGCAGTCTAACTGTCACCCCGTTTACCGACGGTGCCGTACCAGTCCGGAAATAGGGTGTGGTCACTTCAAACAATCGGGACTCCGCCTAAGCTGCATTTTTGGGAAGGTCGAATTTGCGGAATGTACGGAGACAAGTTACAAGCACAACACTGTCCATTTTTTTTTTCTTCATTTTGTGGTAAACTCGTTGGTCCTTGGTGCAGCCCCCTTTCTTTACAAATGCTGCCGATCTCAAGTATAAAAGCTCGGCCTGTACTGACAAAGACACTCAGTTTCCTTGCTTCAGTTTCTCCGTTCGCACAGTTAGCAAACATCCTTCTTAACGATGCTGTCCCAGGTGAGTTATTTCAAATCATTTTGGAGTGGGTGTTGATTGAGTCTTGTCGGCTCGTAATCTGCAGTTCCTAGATTCGAGTCTGAAACTGTGTTAGAGTTGAGATTTATCTGCGCTAACAACCATCCTGTGCTCTCGGCAAGGAAGGGGATATGGATGGGCCTGGAGATGCTGCCGTCCGTCCTATGGGCATTAAGCCGTGGCTCGAGAAGAACATTCTGGATGACCTTCACGGGAGATTACCATCTGCTTCTTAACAGTTGTCCGGTGGGTTTCCATTCCCCTAACCTTCTCTGAGCCCTTGGGGTTTTTGTAACCTGGCCATTTAGCTCATTGTATGAAAAAAAGTGTCATTCAGAGGTGACACAACCAAAATCAAATCATTTTGTCCTTTCAGGAGATTCTTACGGTCAAGGTAATTTCATTTGACTTATATGTAAAGGATATGGTTAAAGTCATATTTTCTAGGGTCATTTTTCCCCCAATGATTTACCATCCAAATATGATCTTTTCGATAAGGTGATGCACAATTATTTGATTCTCGGGGTTTGCACGGTTCTTTAGCTATTAGCTAACATCAAAAGGAACTCATCGTCTGTTTATATCGTTAAATTTTTAAAATTGTTTGGATGGTTTAATGTTATAAGGAGCTCTATCTGTTTACATGCTAAACTCTACTGAACAATTTGAGTGTTCAAATCCTTCGCGAAAATTACCTGGTGTATAGGGGAAAAAAGCACTCAATATCCGAAATTTATATCGTGTTAAGGGATCTGGCGAAATAATAGGAAAGTGTAGTTTTTCAAAGGTTTCAAAATTCGGTTGTTGTTTTTTTTGTCTTTCGTCTAAGCATTTCATATTGTTGTAATCCCATTTTGTTACATAACATCTAAGCGATTGAAAGAAACAAAACAATCAGAAAATAATTTTTATAATCCATCCAAAAACTGAAACAAATTCTAGATATGTATTTAAAGTTTTTTTTTAATATGAATGGATCGAGAACTACTACACTTGGTTAATATAAGTCAAAAGTCTACTTCTGATGCCTTTAAAGTACGGTAATTTCATAGCTACAGTACTGGCAGCACTGTAAATTTTCTGACGAAACAGACAATGTCGTAACAATAACTAATTGCATTACAGTTGGAAATAGAACTTTTGACCAGTTATTTAGCAGTATATTTGATACGAAACTCATTATTGTAAGCAAGTGAAATAATCAGAAAAATAATGAAGTTCGCAATATTTTACAAATTTTTAGCATTATTTCCATTTGACAACAACCGTGAGTAGATTGGCTAACTAATCACGAATTATTTTTGATATTCATAAATTCAATATTGTATTCATTTATCATTACCAAGTGATAAATGAATAAAATATTCGGAAACCGAATCATAAAACAAATCACAGGTACAACTCTTGCCAATCACCTTTTCCTACTGACTATACAAAAATGTTTGCAGGAAATGACACTCTACAATAACTAAAGATGCTCTATTATTCATAAAAACTTCTACTAAACAAACATTGATAATCTAAGTTATCACCACGCACTATACAAAAAAAAAATCCTTTCTGCAACTACTCGAACTCTTGTATTGAGTTCCTGCTTTTAAAATCAACTGTGCTCTATTCTGATCGTGAAGTAATCCACACTACGTGCTGTATCTCGCGTATCTCTTAGTACGTAAAGAATCACGCTTCCATTGCTGTACGTGCTCATTTCGCTTCAATATTGGAATCAATCGCATAGCGTAAATCCTTTGTCAACCAACATCTATCAGTTACTTCTCAATTAGCTTATGATCTCTAAGAATTGTTGAAACGTCAACTGCGCAGTCTCATAATCTCCCTCAAATACCATTCACACTACACCACTGGGTAAAGCGATTTTGAAAAATCTCTGCTGTTTTAGTATTTAGAACTGAGCATATTCTATTGCGCTACATGTCTCTGAGACATCTGATACTGTCATTATTTTTTTCAATTGTCGAATCTAATTCCTCTTCTAACTTAAAGCTCACTTTTATAGAGACTCTGTCCAGGGAATGTAAACGATTGAGATAATCTTTTAAGTGTAATCTTTATAGTGATACTTAAGGGAAGCTAAAACTTCAGAAAGATCCGCAAGGAATAGCAAGCTACTGGCGTTTACCGCATATAATGGTGAGACTGACAGAACCTCGGAGGGATGTAGTAAAAATCTAGCGACAAATAATTGTTGCTGAACCTCGAAAGAGTTAACGATAAAACTCAAATAAATGACAAACGCTGAGCCCGTACTCAGTTCACCCAACAAACAAACAAACCAAAGGTTGAAAAGATAAAAATTTCTCTACTGCTACGTAAAAATCTTTTTTGGTGATAATATGAGTAGTAGCATAAATGACAGTTCTGACACAGTAAAAGGGGCTCGAGAATTCTATGAAAATCCACGGGAAAAGTTATGGGGGATAAGGTAAAAAGTATGTTTCTTGTGTTTTTTGTGAAAATATGTGTGAAAAATTAGAAAAAACGGGGGGTTTTCACATGCTAAAAATCACCCCCCGTTTTTTCTAATTTTCACACATATTTTCACAAAAAAACACAAGAAACATACTTTTTACCTTATCCTCCATAACTTTTCCCATGGATTTTCATAGAATTCTCGAGCCCCTTTTACCGTGTCAGAACTGTCATTTATGCTACTACTAATATGATTGCGTTAATTGATACAAACACCGAGTGAGACAGACATCTTGAAAAAATGTTTTCAAATTATATTCTACTTTATCATTTCCTTCTGCTGCGGATTATTAAAGATGCAACACTTTATCTGCGGCAATAATTCATCATTTCCTTTTAATTTATATTCTGCTTCATCATTTCCTTTTAATTTATATTCTGCTTCATCATTTCCTTTTAATTTATATTCTACTTTATCATTTCCTTTTAATTTATATTCTGCTTTATCATTTCCTTTTAATTTACATTCTGCTTTATCATTTCCTTTTAATTTATATTCTGCTTCATCATTTCCTTTTAATTTATATTCTGCTTTATCATTTCCTTTTAATTTATATTCTAGTTTATCATGTCCTTTTAATTTATATTCTAGTTTATCATGTCCTTTTAATTTATATTCTAGTTTATCATTTCCTTTTAATTTATATTCTAGTTTATCATTTCCTTTTAATTTATATTCTAGTTTATCATGTCCTTTTAATTTATATTCTAGTTTATCATGTCCTTTGAATTTATATTCTAGTTTATCATTTCCTTTTAATTTATATTCTGCTTTATCATTTCCTTTTAATTTATATTCTGCTTTATCATTTCCTTTTAATTTATATTCTACCTTATCATTTCCTTTTAATTTATATTCTAGTTTATCATGTCCTTTTAATTTATATTCTAGTTTATCATTTCCTTTTAATTTATATTCTAGTTTATCATGTCCTTTTAATTTATATTCTAGTTTATCATGTCCTTTGAATTTATATTCTAGTTTATCATTTCCTTTTAATTTATATTCTGCTTTATCATTTCCTTTTAATTTATATTCTGCTTTATCATTTCCTTTTAATTTATATTCTACCTTATCATTTCCTTTTAATTTATATTCTAGTTTATCATGTCCTTTTAATTTATATTCTAGTTTATCATTTCCTTTTAATTTATATTCTGCTTTATTATTTCCTTTTAATTTATATTCTGCTTTATCATTTCTTTTCATTAAAATTCAACTTTATCATTTCCTTTTAATTTAGATTATTAAAGATATTTTTTCAGAAATATATATTTTTATTCGATAAAAATCCTAACTGAAGACAAACACGATAGGGGAAAAACACCAAAGTTTTACTGTCTGATTCTGGATTCTTTTTATCCTTTATGAAAGCTGTACCATTTCTTTAACAGAATACCCCACTTTAGAATAAAATTTTTCTGCTGGCTTAGGTTGGGGAGCTGCAAACCATTTATTATGAACTTAGGATTATAATTTAAAAAAACTCGACCTTCCAAATTTTTAAAATCATGTGAACAGCCAGAAATTCGAAAGAAAATTTTTGCGAAGATTGGTAAGTTTAAAACGGGTCATGTAAACACTGGCAAACTGTAAAGGAATCATGATATAAAATTTTAATAACAACATTTAAAAATTAAGAATAAAATAACACTTTTATGTATGATTACTACGAGTTTGCTATTCAAGTTCAATTATCAAAGAACATATTTTCTTTTCCTTATTTCAGATCGCCATCTTCCTTGTGGTCGCCGCGGTTGCTTCTTCCAGCTTGGTTGGACCTCTTGGTGGAGTTAGCCACTCATCTAGGAAACAAGATGTAAGAACGTTTTCTGTTTTATCTATCCTATTACCAGACCCAGCTCGACCCTTTTGGAGATTTGAAGGCAAACACTGATATTTGTTGCCTTTCACTCGCATTTTTTTAGGCTTAGTAATAATTTTCGCTCAACGACAGACCCGGATTTAAAAAAAAATTAAAGTTGGGAAGAGGAGGAGGAGATCAAATGACACCTATAACAGAAAGTTAGTGGACCAAATTGTGACGTCACTGTAGTAATCATATCAAAGAATGTCTAAGGAAGAGGAGAAAAGTTTCCACAGTCGCAATATAAACTCTGTGATTGTAGTGTCCTTTAAACGTGGCAAATTCCTGCATTGCAGTGAAGGCACCTCGTCATAATAAAGAGACGAATTGAAAATATTTTCTCTTTAGTTGCTGAATTTTAGCTTTTACCATTCATAGGCAAAAGTAAGTGACACAAAATATCATTTCCATTGGAAAAAAAATATTTAATATTTAATATAGAATAAATATGCTGTTCCGGGGGTCGAGTAGGTTAGTGTGTTTGGCTACAGATCAAAGGGACTGGGTTCGAGCCCTGGGTAAGGCATGTATGCTTCTGCTGTTTTTCTAATAATGTCTTGCCTTCTACTATGACATATAAACTGACAAATTCCTGTCAGACTTCTGTGGCAAGCAGCTGCTTGAGAGGGTATATTTTTATGTAGAACAAATATTTTAAAAAAAGCCGTGTAATATTGAAAAGAAGCAAAAACATTTAGTTATGACAGCACTAATATACATCAAGGTATAATGATAAACTATGTTTATATTTAATAGAAGTTACTAGTTTATATACTAATTTTGCATAAAACACTCTAATATAAAACTACAGAGAACGCCTAGCAGTTGCTTTTTTCACAAAACATACATTTGCCGGGATCAGGTTTGGGAAATATCCGATAGGCGGTGCCACTAACGCTTAGTCCAAAATTTCTCACCTTTAATGCTTCGCCTACCCCCTGGAAATGTGTATGTAATTGGCGTACCCCTTGTATAGATGGATAAAATTATAGTTATAGTATAACAAACGCCGTTCCGTGGCCGAGTGGTTAGCGCGCTTGACTACTGATCTACGGGACCTGGGTTCGAGCCCCGGATAAGGCATGGATGTATGTGTCGTTTTTCTGCTGAGGTCCTGCCATCCTCTCAGACCTTCTGCTCTGGCATGTAAACTGACAGGCTCCTGTCAGACCTCTGTGGCAAGCAGCTGCTTGAGGGGGTATTTATTTATTATTATATTTATAACAATATTTATTTTTGATTTGTTACATGGTGCTACCAATGACTTTTGAGGTCTCACGGCATACCCCAAAAAATTTTATCGCGTACCCCACATTGAGAACTCCTTGCCTAGTCGAACCTTGAGTTCTCCTTATATGCTTTATGATCCTAAGATTCACCACCTTCAGGACTACCTATTGTGACATCGCAACTTGATCCACTGGCTTTCTGATATAGGATCAAGCAAACGAATGGAATTGGAACTTATCAGAAAGTAGTTTACATATTTTTTACTCCATTTTAATGGTCCTGAAAAATATGTCATATATATATATCCTTAAATTACTTTTTAGCTTTCGTACCATAAATAAATTTTGACGGTCAAAATTTGAACTATAAAAGTTAAAATAGATCTTTAAAGACTCTATATTCCTATAGGTTTACAACTTAATATTTATTATTGTGATAAAAATAAAAACAAACGTTTAAAAAAAAACCAGATCTTGAAGCATTTTAAACATGATAAATAACCAATATTTGTGCGCATAAATACACAATGCTAATATTTAGAAATTAGGGGCGGGGGTGCTCAGTCGGTAGCGCGCCAGGCTCGTAATCTATAGTTCCCAGGTTCCAGTCCCAGCTGGGTCAGCGTTGAGATTTTTCTCCGCAAAATTCCCCGCCCTGCCCACGATCAGTTGGGGACACCGATGGGCTTGGAAAGGCCGCCGTCCATCGGATGGGACGTTAAGCCGTGGCCCCGTGTGGCTCCCTTCCGTGTGAGGATGATCCATACCCTGTGCACGATAAAGAACAAGCTGGATGGCCTTGATGGGAGGCTACCCATCTGTCTCCCAACAGCTGTTCCAGCGGATCCCCTCCCCCCAACCTTCTTAGAGCCTTCGGGGTCCATGTGATCTGGCCATTTAGAAAATGGTGTGCAAGAAAAGTGCCGCTCAGAGGTAAAACAACCGAACAACAACCCAACTTAGAAATTAATTAAGAAACATCAGTGTTTATTCACACAGCAAGCATTCACGCCTCTGGAAGAATTATTAGTTTGTCACTAGTTTGGATCGTCGTAAGACGACGATATCTGATTTGCGTCACTGCCTAACAAGTTAAGTGAAGTGGAGCGCCTTTACCGTGGGGTATGATTAAAATGGATTAACGACATTACAGCGAAACGGCGTTGTTGGAGGCAACGTTAACCGGCGTATGATTGTAGTATTATGTAAATCACAATCCACAAAAATCATCTAGTACTGAAAATTATTTTGTTCCATATTTATTCATTCTCGAGATGAAATTCCACCCTGTCATTTTTAATAAAGGGGCACCGATATGATTGGATAGGCCACAGCCCCTCCGATGAGATGTAAAGCAAGTGGCCGCATGTGCATAATAAAAAATAAATGAAGAAGAGTAACTCTGTGTATGTAAAAGAAAACCTGGGTGGTCTTGATGGAAGGCTTCCATTTGTCTCCTAATAGTTGTCCAGTGGATCATCTTCCCGAACTTTCACTGAGCCCATGGGGATACTTATGACCTGGCCATTTAGCCCATTGTGTGTAAAAAGTGACGCTAAGATGTAAAACAACTCAACCTTCAGATAAAATGCATATAGATAGATAGATAGATAGCATCATTTCGCAAATAAAGTAACATAACTTTTCAGTTTTGTTACTTCATTTGTGAACTTTATTTTTGAGTTGAAAGCAAATATTGCTACTAATTTAGGCAAAAAGTACAAGAAATTTAATGTACAGTGGCTCAAAAAATTATCCGAATACTATAGTTGATTACAGAATTCAGAAAAAATATCTGGCAACGAATTTTTTTTTAGAAATTAGTGATCTGGCAACCTTCGTGTACGTACACCAGTGTCTCGCAAACTTTTTTACTCTGCGGCACACTGAATCTAATTTTTTTTCCCGCGGCACACTGAATCTAATTTTTTTTCCGCGGCACACCTAAAAACGAATTTTTGATGGTTACGTAAAAAGAGGAAAATTGAAGTTTCGTTAAATGCATTTTATTTAAAATAAATATAATAATAAATATAATTAATCATAACTCGGTGTTTGTTTTAAATATTTGTCCATTCTATGGCTTGAAATAATCAGAAATTAATACCAAAAATTGGAAAAAGCTTGATAAATACTTAAAAGATCCCAGTTGATAAAATCTGAAAGATTTTTATTAAAGCACGTCGATAGCACTTCGATATTTAAGCACGTCGATAAAACAAGTCAAGTCAAAATGAAATCTTTGGAATATCTAGTGTCAATTTGAAAATCTCTCGCGGTACACTACTGTGCAGCGGCACACAGTTTGCGAGACACTGACGTACACGAATCATGAAACAAAACTACAAGCACACACACAAGGTCTTGTTCGCATTGTTTGGTATTGTAATTTCTGTAACTAATTTGAGTTTTTGAATATATTTCCCCTTTATACACCAAAATAATTTATATGTTATTCATCTCTTGAAATAATCAGGCTTCTACAAAACCGCATAATTTAATGTTACAATCATATATTTTCTTAAAATTATTTTGTTGGACTTTGAAAACATATTTCTTTATATTTTTGCAGGATTTTGGCAACTATGCTTTCAACTACCAGATCAAGGATGGACATGGCGCTACCAATGGCAGATCAGAAGCTGGTAATCCCCACGGCGTGGTCGGCTCTTACAACCTTGCTGACATCGACGGTCGTGCCCGCAGAGTAGACTATGTTGCCGATGGGAAAGGATTCCGTGCTGTGGTTAAGACCAATGAGCCTGGTACCGCTGCTAGCCTACCAGCCGCTGTCGCAGTCGCCTCTCCATACCACGGAAATTTCGCTAGCTCTGCTTATGGCAAAGCTCCTGTAGTTAACTATGGACCAGCTTATGGGTATGCCGCCGGTTATGGTGCAGGAGGTTATGGTCTTGCAGGTCATGGCGCATACGGGCATGGTGCCTATGGTCTTGGTGGTTACGGTGGTTATGGGCATGGCGGCTATGGTCTTGGTGGTTACGGTGGTTATGGGCATGGCGGCTATGGTCTTGGTGGTTATGGTGGCTATGGCGGCTACGGCCTTGGAGGATATGGCGGTGCTTACGGCAAAGGCTACTATTAAGCAAGATGTAACTATAAGCTTCTTCTTGTGTTAACTAAGGTATGTAAAACTCTTCTTCGTTAATTTATTTGTCATAGTTTATATTATGAGAAATTGACTTTTTTTAATGTTTTTTTTCATGTTCAGAATTTGTGATACCAGAGAATTGGTAGATTTTTTTTAATCTCTGAGCAGCACTTTCGGGCACAAAAAGGACTAAATAACCAGGTCACAAAGAACCTAATGGTTCAAAGTTAGTGAAGAGAAGAAATACGTAGGTTAGTTTTTAGCAGACAGATGGAAGCCCACCATCAAGGCCATCCAGTAGGTCTTTTAATGTGCATAAGGTGTGGCTCTTCTTCACTCGGGGCAACGACTTTACATCCCATCTAACAGATGGCAGCCTTTCCAATTGCATCGGTGTTCCCATTCTCACCGAAGGCAGGGTGCGTTTAGGGGAGATAAATTTATGCTGGCCCAGGTATGTAAAAACCTGGGCCAGCATAAATTCATTGCACTTTTATTTTAATTTGAAATTAGATCAAGATCATTCGATTATTAGCTCACAGCCCTTAATAGTTTGAACCTCCAAGATACTGCTTGTAGTGACTCTGCTGTGGACCGGCCATGTCTCGACCCATAGCTCTATAGTCAGATAAACATGGATTGTTATGCCAACCACATAAATACAGTTTTTCAATCAACTTAAAAAATGTTAGAAGAAACTAAATTCTGAATATGCGCCTGCTTGGAGTCCTTGTGACTTGGCCATTTATCTCATAGTGTGCAATAAAGTGCCGCTAAGAGGTAACACCAAACAACAACCCTTAGTTTTAGTCACTAGGTCGAGATTTAATGAAAAACCTAAAATATTTTTGACTTTAAAGTTATAGAAAAAATTAGTTCAATTAGTTTACCTCTTTTATTACATATCGTTACTGAAAAAGAGCAAAATTATTATGTTTGCCATGGAACTTTTCAGTGTATTAGTTTCCTTCAAAGAGAATCGCTGGATCTTTTGGTATTTAAAAAGAATCAATACAGTGAGAAGAATGGTTGATCAAATACATTCAATAAATAGAATGTGTAATATCAGAAACAATTTTTGCCTCACGCAAAAATAAGATTACTGTAACTGCTACAATTGAATAAGAAAATGTGTAATATAAATAATGTTATGTGCTACGAAAAAATACTACTTCAAATACTACTATTGTAAAATTAATTTTAAATTCGTTTAATTATCATTAATTTTAGTTGCTTTCTAATCTAATATTGAATTTATACACTTTTTTCTTTTGCAGTGATTTCAATGGATAACAGGAACAAGTCTCATTTCTGAAGCTTTGTCTTCTAGATTTTCAGAGACTGCAATTGTGATCTACTTTAGCCAAAATCTTTGGTTTCAATTGTGCTTTTGCTTCACGATGCTCAGAAGTTACTCCACTACTGAATGTCCACTACTTTATTTGCAAAAAGGAATTTTTGCTCGAAGTTTCAGATGTCACAGAGTAACAGTGTGCATGTAAATATCAGCTGTTATAATTGCTTGTCAGACTGAAGCATCGTCTGCTGGTTATTCCCTTGTTCATAAAAGTATAATTAAATAAATATATTTATATGACACCTATGTGATAAATGATTTTTTCCAAGTTTTTTATCTGTAATTTATTGATTTTTAGAATTTAAGGGGACTACTGCAGTCCTATTTCCATTATCTCCGCAAAATTCCCAGCCCTGCCCACGGTCAGTAGGGGACACCGATGGGCTTGGAAAGGCCGCCGTCCGTCGGATGGGACGTTAAGCCGTGGCCCCGTGTGCGGGAGAGACATACCCTGTGCACGTTAAAAAACACGCTGGATGGCCTTGACCGGAGGCTACCATCTGTCTCCCAACAGCTGTTCCAGTGGGTCCCCTCCCCTAACCTTCTCTGAGCCTTCGGGGTCCGTGTGACCTGGCCATTTAGCCCATGGTGTGCAAAAAAGTGCCGCTCAGAGGTAAAACAATCCAACCCAACCCTATTTCCATGAAACTAAAATGTTCTGTTTTTAAGAAACATTGTCTGCTAAATTAATTTGGAAATTTACTATGAAATGCTTTATACTGCTATACTGGACACGTTTGCATAATTTAACACAGGTATTTCTCATTGTCTCGAAATTTAAAAATAACATTTTTTTTTCCTAAACCTACCACAACTAACAGCAAAAGAATCAAATATTTAGCGAAACAAACAACAAATAAATTCTTATGACTGTTGGCGGTTTCTGCTGTTAAATATCCTAACCTTAATTGATATTTAAATATCTTTTTCTGATAAATATTCAAACTATCATCAATCTTTAATGCCTTTTGCTGTTAAATATTCCAACTTCATTAATCTTTAAATACTTTTAGCATCTATAACTCACGAACCACAACAAGAAAAAGAAAAAGATTATGTTAAAATGTGTTTATTCTTCTAATATACATGTGAGCCAATTTTCTTTGCCATTCGGTTGATTAAATTCTAAAAAAAAAATGATTTCGAGAAACTGAAGTTTAAATTATACAAAATGATAAATATTGAATGCGATTGCGAAATTTCAAAAAGGCATTAAAAATGCTTCAACTCAACGTAACTGTGAAAAATATATATCATTTTAAACAAAAATTTTCAAGTTCCCTTGAAAACAAAATTAAACACAAAATCGAAATTTTGAGTATTTTTTGTGCATTGATCCTCTTAACGGAAAAAAAAGACATCCGTGATCAGGATGATGTCATATTTGAAGAAATTAGAGTGAAACACGTAGGATTATCGAAGTCTATAAATTACCATAGGGGAAATTGTACAGAATTGCGGAGCCAACTAAGTTTCAATGAAAGACGTCTATTACGATTAATTTAAAGTTGATATAACGATGACTAGTTTGAATTCAACGTAAATTTATAAATGAATTATTTTTTGAATTTGGTGTTCTTTCCACATTCTCACAGCTAAAAGCAGCGTCGGCACAAAACATTTTGTCGCCCCAAACGTACTTACGTTTTAACATCCTCATGTAATTTAGTTTTTGCAGCTCTCATTTAATTTCCATTTTGCCAACCCCAAAATATTTTTTTCACCTTAAATAAATTTATTTATTTTATTCTTTTACTGTTTATCCACGGTTTGTCGGATATAACCTGAAGCCATCAATCACCCCGTGTGCAGTAGAGTAATCATTGGGTTGGGTTGTTTTACCTCTCAGCGACAATTTTTGCACACCATGGGCTAAATGGCCAGGTCACAAGGACCCCGAAGGCTCAGAGAAGGTTGGGGGAGGAAACCCACTGGAACACCTGTTGGGAGACATGGTAACCTCTCGTCAAAGCCATCTAGTGTGGCTCTCCCGCACACGGGGCTACACGGGTATGGTTACACGGGTATGGCTCTCCTGCACACGGAGCCACAGTTTAATGTTCCATCCGACGGACGGCGGTCTCTCCAAGCCTATCGGTGTCCACTACTGACCGTGGGCAGGGAGTTTTGCGGAGATAAATCTCAACTCTGACCCAGCTGGGACTCGAAACTTGGAACTGCAGATTATGAGCCTGGCGAGCTACCGACGGGGCCACCCCCGCCCCTCGGAGAGTAATCGTCTAATAAGCGACTGTCCAATAGATTTCCTTTTCTTGCCTAATTTTGAGTTCTTGAGGTCCTTCTGACTGCCCATTTAGCCCATTGTGTGCAGCACAAAAGCTCAGCTCATAGATACAATAACACAACATAACGCCATTAACAAAGCCTTCCATAGCGGAAAAAATGTTTTGGGATCAAAGTGAATTTGGCGATAAAAGGAAATTTGATAATAACTAGTATTCATAACGACTATTCCTTGCTTTATGAGGAAATAGTGATAATCTGTTTTGATTTGTACGTTTTTCTTTTCAGACATTATTCCTTACTTTTTAATTATATATAGTAGAAAACGAAGCTATCGAAATATTCAAAGATCAAAACCATATTGCTAAATTGCAATAAACAAAAGTTCATTTCCATAGTTATTTAACTCAGGTAATTGTCTGTTTGTGATAATTTCAGTTTTTTTTTTCTATTTTTTTTAATGATTTTTGAAATATACCACTATTTAAAGTTCCCCTATATTTTCAATATTTGCGAATTTTTTGGGAGCATTAATATTTAATATATTAAATTAAAACTTTTTGTGTGGAGAGATAACTGCGTTGTTTACCAAAGAGTAGTATAATGTTTTTAAGACGTTCCGAAGATTTAAACTGTAACGTGAACAAAAAAATCGAGAAAATTTCAATTCTTAACTTTCTTTTTTAATTTTTCGTAAATTGTCTATTAACAATAAAAGAAACAATAACTTTCTGATGTATGTGTCAGATATTATTTTTTAAATACAAATAAAAATAAATGAAAAGTGTCAATAAGCAGTTTTTGAAATATTGGAAATATTAGGAACGAAAAAAAAATCCAAAAAAAAAACCCCATTAAACTAAAATACATCAAGGTTTCTTTTCACAGTTATTTAGGTCAAATCTTTGTCTTCAATTTGCAAAAGTTTCTAATTTTTGGGATATGTTTTCATTCTAAAGATTTTTAAAATAAGGTATATTTTCAAGCCTTTTAAAAATTTTATTTTATATGAATTTTTTTGGCATTAATATTTAATACATTAAAGAGTGACTTTTTTTGCAGAGCGATGACTGTGTTAGCTACGAAACAATGCAACATGTTTTAGTGTGTTTCCACAATTTGAACTAAGAAATGGAGAATTCATTTGTTAACTTTAATTTGGCGACTTTCCGGTTAACGATAAAAGAATCAAATAGCTTTCAGATGTTTGTGTCAGACACGTTCTTTTAAATAAAAAAAATTAATAATATTTGAATAGATAATTTTCGAAGTATTAGGAATACAACACATGTTGTTTCAGACCCATTATTTTCGAAAAACCATTTTTAAGTGGCAATTACTTTGGAAAAATCTTATTTTGATCAAAAGTAGATGCTATTCCGACGTTCCAAGTAACAGTAGTCTCACATATATTTTTTCTAATGGAATCCGCGAGGTTCGCCTGATACCCTCTTCCTGATTTGAGATGGAATGGCTCTGTAAACAAGTTTAGTATTTTCATTCATTTGCGTTTCATAGTTCGTTATCGAAAACAAATAAGCTTCTTTAGCTTTTGAATTTCTTAAAATTCTCCACAGGCAACAGGAAACCTTTGGGGAGTTATTTTTGTTGGCTTGATATAAGCTAATAGTATATAATAAGGTATGGCACATTCTAGTCTGACGGAGAAGTCTCTTAGTTTCGAATATCTTATTTAGAAACTGTAAGTTATTCAAGCTCCACCCCCCCAAAAAATGTAGGGTTATAGCCTTAATTCCTCTACCAGTTAGCTAATCCACTGATATACACTGTCCGTTTCATATTCTCAGGGCGGGGGTGCCTCAGTTGGTAGCGCGCCAGGCTCGTATTCTGCAGTTTCCAAGTTTGAATCCCACCTGATCCAGAGTTTAGATTTATGTCTGCAAAACGCCCTACCCTAGGTCAGTAGTGGACACCAATGGGCTTGGAAAGGTCGCCTCCGTTGGATGGGACGTTAAGACGTTGTTTCTGTGTGCGGGAGAATCATACCGTGTGATGGAACATCTATCTCCTAACAGCTGTCCAGTCCTTCCCGCAACCTTCTCTGAGCTCTTGGGTCCTTTGCGACTCAACCTCTCGGGGTCATTTAGCCCTTGTGTGCTAAAAAATGTGCCGCTCAGTGATAAAACAACACAACAATTTTATATGCTCTACAGATGAATGAAAACGAAATGCTTAAAAAGTATCTTTTAAAGTCGAAATATTTACATTTTATTACTTAAACTGTACAAACCTTTATTAAGCTAATGAAATAAATATTGCACAAAAAGATTATTTCCCTAGTAATACTGAAAATAAAACTACGATAAGAAAAAAACTTTATATTCTACTGAGTACGATCAACTCGTGAATCCCTTACTCACAACTCACAAAACCGCCGATTTTGAGGGACAGAGGTTGACTCAGTTGTTAACGCGTCAGCTCGCAATCGGCAGTTCCCAAGATTCGAGTTCCAACAAGGAGAGAATTGAGATTTGTCATCGCTAATTTCACCGTGACCTCAGAGAGAAAGAGGATACAGATGGGTTTGGAAATACCGTCATCCTTCAGATGGGACGTTAAGCCGTGTTTCGTTCTGCAAGAGAGCCAAAACTTGTGCGCATTAAAAACTCGATGAATAGTTCAGAAGGGAGGCTTTAGTTTCTGTTCAAAAAGCTGAACAGTGAGTTCCTATCTAAATTTGTGCCCTGGTCATTTAACTTTCTGTGTGAAAATAAAGTACTGCTCAGAGGTAAAACAACAACAAGGTTGAGAAATACCACTCTACTAAAATTTACAGTCCTATACTAATAGTTGTGAAAGGATTTACTTATAGAGTTTAATTAGTTTTTTTCATGCACAGAAAATAATCCGACTTGCATTTAATGTCGGTGTTTCAAAACATAATTTCATCACATCAGTAAATGTATTTCTAAAATTATTTTGCTTTTCCATAAAACAATTACAAGCGACAAAATAATTTAACTACATATATATTTCCAACGTTTTACGGTGAAGACGTTTTTTTTTTTCTAAATTTTAATAAAATCGAGTCAACTAGTTAAAACTGAAAGTTGTTCTTTTAAAAACTTAAAAAAGGATTTTGCGCCAACGTTGCTTCATTCGTTATATTTTTAAGTTGGATAAAACAAAAAAAAATTCGAATTCATTTAAAAAATAGCTGCATACAGAAACAAAACTTTCCCAATTTTGAAAATATGTTTAATGCATTTTTCTTTTCCGATATTATTATTATAAATGCATCAACCAATGAGTGTTTTGGGTGACTTCTGTTACAAAAGGTAGGTAAAAATATTTTGAAAGAATCTGTAAGGGTTTATACTCCGATTTTTCAGAGTAAAGATATATATATTGCTATTTTATTATTTTCATGTTGTTTTACTTCTCTCCACAATACTGTATTCTTCGTACTTACAATTTCGTTGAAATAATTATTTTCATAGTAATCATGGAAACTCAAGAAAATAAAATATAAGTAATGCATAACATAGTCCATTAGCAAACCATTACCATTTTCCACATTTATATTACAGCTAGATATTCAGCATAGGAAAAATCAAAAGAGCGTTCATGGGTACATAAAATCATAAAAGGCCATGATGTTCAGGAGAGCGATAAAACTAGATTTTCTGAGTAAAAGACAGAAATGCAGCGCATAATAAAAATCTCAGCGCACTATCATAACGCTACACAGTTGTGCACTTACTTCTACGTATGCCAGCATCTTTGGAGATTTAAGAGACAGTGAAGATAGAAGCGCACTCTGACCGTAACATCAAAAGACTCTTGTAAAACTAACGGCAAAGATTGCAGAAGCTTTTACTCACTAGAGCACAATTCCAGCCTCTAAAGCACTTTGATAACATCGCGGCAAAGTTTTCTCGAGTGAAGTAAACAAGTCATTAAGCTTAATCTATTCTATAACTGCAGGAGTCGGTATTTTTGTGATTCGAGAGACAGGCCCACCAAATTAAACCTGAAGGTTACTATAACAACAACTCTGGCGTCTCGTCACAGTCGATGATGGCAGACGGTGCTTTAGAAACTTAAGACGCAGCTTTCCACTCATATTCCCTCTCACTTTCCACTGCACGGAACTCGTTTTACAAGAGGCTTCCGTTAAAGCAGGCTCTTCCTCGGTTACTCAACCTCTGCCATTTGGCGCTTTAAACTGGAAGGGATTCTGGTGTGGCTCCAGTTTCGCAGAGATACTGCCCATCGTCGGGAATGCATCGCTCCTATTACGCTGCGAGCCCACCTATTTCGATCCATCCAGAGAACCGAGACTCCTCTATCGTATAAGGCAATGTTTCAGGTTTTAAGGACTTAATGGATTTTCGAGTTTGCCACTACGAAAATGTTGAGATGGTTGCAGTAAAAAAATAGACTTCTTTTTTGCGGAATTGGGAGCATTATTAAAGTTGCTTGGTTGCTAGAAGGAAAAGTTTTTTTTTTTGCTGTTTCGGGCTTCTACTATTAAAATCTCAGATGTGTATTTATTTATAGTTTACTGTAGAATTCACTTAAGACAAATAGCCACTTATAATTAGAAACTCTTGATATTTTGAACCCTTCCTAGCATGGATAACCCAGGGGGAGGGGGGGATCAGGGGTCCAGACACTTCCCCAACCCGAAAATCCTCTCGTATTATCGAAATCTCAAACTTTTCTACCTGCTTTGAAATCCAAGAGTTCTCTTTGTATAATTTTTGCCCCGCAGTATATATACGACAATGGTCCCTCCGTGGTCAAGGTCAGCCCTTGTGGCTCGATCGTTTCTCCCCCATACTGGGGGAAGTACTAACTTGGTCTACTGAGTTATACCGATATCCTGAGGCTTAGCGTACTGCTCTGCCAAAGGAAGTTTACCCCTAAAATGTTCAATGAAGTGAAATAAATATATTTAAAAAACAAGTATAAAATTTTATTCCACACGGATCATCATTTTAACCTTTCCTATTCGGTGAAACATTCTAGTAACTGGGAAACCCTACTCAAGTCTTATATTCAGAGTCCCCCCCTCCCGAAACTAAATTCTCGCACCCCCTCCCCTTCCCTTGTGTTAAAAATTGATTACGTTCGATAACGAATATAACTGAAGTTTAGTTATCTAACTGTTATGACAACAGGAGAATGTATGACAAGTGATAATTTATTTTATTACTCTTACACTTTGCATTGCGAATAATAGTAAAAATGACGACGGCTACAACGACTTGAATTTTCGAGAATGCAAAAGATATTTTGCATCTGGAAAGGCACACTGTTTGCAAGACGCAGCTTGAACGCTCTGAACATAGTTAAGTTTTCAATGGAAAGTAATACAATTTATGCAAATTGACAAGACAATTTAGAGAAAACAAGAAGACGTTCAAAGGGCATTTTGAATGTCTTCTTTTTCTCTCTTCTTAATCTGACCCCCAAAACTCCTCCCTCCAGACATTTCAGTGCATATTCAACAAGGAGAAATTTCCAGCGTTGATCAGGGGCGGGGGTATTCTGCAGTTCCCAGGTTCCAGTGCCGCTGAGCAAGAGTTGAGATATATCTCTGAAAGTCAGTAGGGGACATCGATGGGCTTGGAAAGAGCCCATCGTGTGTCTCCTATCCGTCGTCCGTCGAATGGGACGTTACGCCATGTCCTCGTATGTGGGAGAACAATACCCTGTGTACATTAAAGAACACACTGGATAGCCTTGAAGAGAGGCTACCATCTGTCTCACAACAGCTATCCATTGGGCCCCCTAACCTTCTCTGAGCCTTCGGGGTCCTTGTGATCTATCCATTCAGCACATCGTGCAAAAAAAGTGCTGCTCAGAATTAAAACAACTTATTCCAACCTGCACTCCCTGCCCTGCCCACAGTCAGTAGGGGACACCGTGGGCTTATAAAGACCGCCGTCCGTCGGATGGGACGTTAAGCCGTGGCCCCGTGTGCTGGAGAACCATACCCTGTGCACGTTAAAGAACACGTGAATGGCCTTAACGAGAGGCTACCATCTGTCTCCCAACCTTCTCTGAGCCTTCGGGGTCCATGTGACCTGGCCATTTAGCCCATGGTGTGCAAAAAAGTGCCCCATGGGCACGCTCAGAGGTAAAACAATCCAACCTGCACATGAACCACGGCTTGACATCCCATATAACGGATGGTGTCCTTTCCAAACCAAGTGGTGTCTACTTTCTCACCGTGAGCATGGTGGGGTTTTAGGAGATGTATCTTCGTTGGCACAGTTCTGATTCGAACCTGGAAGCAACAGCTTATGAACACGACACGCTATCGATTAAACCCCCTACCAACTCCCACTTCATCACAAAGGTACCTGGATTCAAGCCCCAGAGAAGGCAGAGAAGATTCTTTTCTGTGCTTTCATTCTGCTGAAGTCTAGCCATCCTCACAGAGCTCCTTTGTGGACGAAGGGTGGCACCTGGGCACTTCCACCCTCCCAAAAAATTATAATATCTTGTCGACATTCATTCCATTCATTAACAATGCACAACCATTTAATATGATTGTGATGTCTTAATATTCCCCCTCCAAACACATACACACATTTCTGTCAAAATACTTTTATTATGTATCCTAATGGTCAAATTTTTCTGGATCCGCCACAGTCCATTTTTACCTACACCCTGAAAATATACACTGACCTTCATGATTCTAAAATCGAATGAGAATACATCTAGATATTTTAAAAGCCAAAAAAAACGAAAATTTTCCTTCAAAATGTTTCAATTCTCTACAACTATCACTGTAATATTTCAAAACAAATAGCAAAGGAGGGAAAAAAATCCTATCACTTTTAAGATTTTCTCCTTTCTTATTCAAGCTTGAATAAAACTTTCTCCCTGGAGACAGCAACACTCGAGTGAATGATGGTTATTGTTGAAGCAACTCCTTGACCTAACACCGTCTCCCGCTTCTTCCAACATGGTCCACGCCTCGGTGTCCGCTTCGAGGTGAGCGAACGAATACCACTTCCAGCCGAGGGAGCTCGCGCTGAGACAGGTCATCCGTGCGGCACATATAACGTACGGCCTAGCCGACCACGGCTTTCCGACGATGCCCTGGAAGAGATCATGGATAATCCTGCGTCACTCTATAACCTCCTCTCTCTGAAGGTACTCCTGAACCAGCAGCACGGACGGTCGTCCCTTCTGGCCTGGCTGATTTATCTACGGCTAGGCTTGCAAAGCTCGGGGCTTCACAGTGTCATTGCCTGCCTTACTGCAATCGACACTAATTTATTCTGAAGACGAAGGTGAAGGGATCAGATGCTATCGACGAGACGTCCGTGGTCTGTGGTTGGAAGAGACTGTCTCAAAACTCTCTCTTTCTGATTCCTAGGTGGCGTAAACAAATGCAGTCTTCGTGTTGGATAAATTGTAAACGTTTTTAAGGAGATGAAAATGAGGTTTTTATTTAGAGAATTGTTTCATTTAGAGTTGTCTTTATAAAAAAGTAAAGACTAATTCCAACTTTTTTTTTCTCAAACAAATAAAATGGGAACATTTCCCGTGATGATATAATGGTTGTCATTATTATAGCTGTCATCAATGTGTTAACGTCACTGCTGCACCTGCCATTCATGAGCGGGGATGGCTTAGTCGGTAGCGCGCCAGGCTCGTAATCTGTAGTTCCCAAGTTCGAGTCCCAGCTGGGTCAGCGTTGAGATTTATCTCCGCAAAATTCCCCGCCCTGCCCACGGTCAGTAGGGGACACCGATGGGCTTGGAAAGGCCGCCGTCCGTCGGATGGGACGTTAAACCGTGGCTCCGTGTGCGGGAAAGACATACCCTGTACACGTTAAAGAACACGCTGGATGGCCTTGACGGGAGGCTACCATCTATCTCCCAACAGCTGTTCCAGTGGGTCCCCTCCCCCAACCTTCTCTGAGCCTTCGGGGTCCATGTGACCTGGCCATTTAGCCCATGGTGTGCAAAAAATTGCCGCTCAGAGGTAAAACAACCCAACCTGCCACTCATTATCAACACGACAAGTATCTCATTCTAACTGCCAGAATTAAATTATTAACAGTAACGATTTTTACCTATCTCCCTATTGCTTTTCGCTGGTCATTTGTCGGTTTATTAGTTTGTCAATTTATACGTTTGTCAATTTATACGTTTGTCAATTTACATTTTTTTTTTGTTTGTAGGATTGCGGTTTGTCGGTTTATCGGTTTGTCAGTTTGTGTGTTTCTCAAAACACACAAACAGACAAAGTTGCGTTCGACAACTGATATGTGACATAAGTTTGTGTGTGTTTCTCAAAACACACACACAAACTTATGAGTCATATATCAGTTGTTCCACCATATCTTTACAACGCGACAGACAAGCTTTGATTTATGTGTGCGTGGGGAGTGTCATAGACTATAAACAATTTGCTCCCACGCTTTCTAAATACGAAAATGATTGTTCCTTTATATCTTCGGAAAGTGACAGCAAAAGTAACGGGCTATGCGTCAAACGAAAGCTTGTGACATCAGGAGTGTCACAGGTTATAGAAATTCCACCCAAAAGGGGAAAATATGGGAAGGAATGTTCTACTATAACTTTCAAACGCGAGACGAACGGTAGGTGTGTCAAAGTCGTACGTCAAATGAAAGCTTTCTACATGAGGAGTGTTCTGGGCAATGAAAATATATCCCCCCTTGCTTTCTTACCCCTACAAAAGGGGTTATTTAAAATTTGTTCTTTTACTATATCTTCCGAATGCAAGGGTCTACAGTAACGTTGGGTTGTTTCACCTCTGAGCGGCACCTTTTTGTACACCATGGGCTAAATGGCCAGGTCACATGGACCCAAAGGCTCAGAGAAGGTTGGGTGAGGGGACCCACTGGAACAGCAGTTGAGAGACAGATGGTAGTCTCTTGTCAAGGCCATCCAGCATGTTCTTTAACGTGCACAGGTCATGGCTCTCCCGCACACGGAGCCACGGCTTAACATCCCATCCGACGGACGGCCCATCTGTGTCCCCTACTGACCGTGGGTAGGGTGGGGAATTTTGCGGAGATAAATCTCAACGCAGACCCAGCTGGGACTCGAACCTGGGAAATACAGATTACGAGTCAATTGAAAGGTCATATGAGGACCGTCGTACACTACTTCGAATTATGCTTTCCAGCATTCCCCCTTCCCCCCAAAAAGGGGATGGAAATTTAGGGGGATTGACCTTTACGTTATATATCAGATTAAAGCTTGCAACGTCTCCAGTGTCATGGGCTACCTCACACACAACTCCATAAAAAGGAGAAAAAATGGGATCGATGGCTATGAGTCATATATCAAACGAAAGTTTCTAGGTTGCTGTTTTTAATGATAAAGAAAAAAATATAAATAAATTTGGAAATTTATAAATATCTATCTTACTCTCTGTGCTAGAAAGAGAAAAAATAAAGCTAAAGCCTTACCACTTATACCAATGCTGCAATCAGTCACTAAATTACAGTATTCACTTCAAAGGAAGATAGGGAGACAATTTACCTACTAAAGCAAGATTGCCGTCATTCTATCTTCCTTTGAATGAAATTCAAACCTATTCTGCCTTGCTGTGAATAGGAATTCAGTGATTGATTCCACCATCGATATGCTATAGTTTCATTTTATACTTTTTAGGACGCATTTAGAGAGAAACATTTTTAAAATTTTAAAATTTTCTTATGTTTTATTATTGTTTTATCTCTAAGAAACACTTCTGTGCACACACACAATGGGCTAAATGTATATGCAACAAAGACCCTAAAGAATCAGAGCTGAGCAGAGAAAGATGAGTCACTGGCCAATGAAAACTTTTTTTTTTTCAAAGCCATCCATCGTATTTTAAGGTGCACAGGTAAGCTCTCGTGCGCACGGAGGCATGGCATTTCTCAAAGAAGAGATCTTATTCGGGCACGAATAAAACTTTCTCCCTGGAACAGCAACACTAGAGTAAATGATGATTATCACTGAAGAGTACAATAAAACAGTATATACTGTTGAAGCCTACATAAGCTCAATGTATATATTTACAAGAAGATCTTTCTCAGACATCCCTCGTCTATTGGATGGGACGTTAGGCAGTGGCCTCGTGTGCGGGAGAGCCATATCCCGTGAACGTTAAAGAACACGTTGTATTGCCTTGACTGGAGGCTCCCATCTTGTCTCCTAACAGCTATCCAACGGATTACCTTCCCCACAACCTTCTTTGAGCCATCGGAGTCCTTATAACCTGCCCATTTAACTCAATGTGTGCAAAAAAATGTCGCTCAGAGTAAAACAACCCAACCCATTCCTGAGATCACCACCAGTCAAAAACAACAAGCTAGATGAGGGAAACGGGCCCAACGAAAGCGACAAGAAGATTGTAAAAATGAGAACGAAAGCGACAAGAAGATCGTAAAAAATGAGAACGAAAGCGACAAGAAGATCGTAAAAAATGAGAACGAAAGCGACAAGAAGATCGTAAAAATGAGAACGAAAGCGACAAGAAGATCGTAAAAATGAGAACGAAAGTGACTTTATGAATCATACACAGAGTCTAATTCATCTAAATATGAATCATACACAGAGTGGAAACTTATTTCGATACATTGACTCAGTAGCAAAACAAGGGTTGGGTTGTTTTACCTCTGAGTGGCAATTTTTTGTACACAATGTGTTAAATGACTAGGTCACAAGGACACCGAAGGCTTAGAGAAAGTTGGGGGAGGAGACCCACTGGACAGCTGTTGGGAGACAGATGGTAGCCTCCCGTCAAAGCCATCCACGTGTTCTTTAACGTGCCCAGCGTATTGCTCTCTCGCATATGGCGAAACGGCTTAACTTCCCAAGGTAGCCTTTCCTAGCCCATCGGTCTCCCCTACTGATCGAGGGGTAGGTGGGAGGGGAGGTTCGGAGCTGAATCTTAAAGTTTGCCCAGTTGGGACTCGAATCTGTGAACTACAGATTATGAGCCTGACGCGCTACCGACTGAGCCATCCCCACCCCACAACAACAACAAAAATTGATTCAAGCTCCCGGGACCGAATGGGAAGACTCTCTTCTATTAGAGACTCTGTCATTTAAGCAAAAACTCCGAATTTAGCCTCAAAGACATAATGCGACATGAAAAGGCAAATCAACATCACCTGAAGAAGTGAGATTTACTTTCGTGTGTGCTCTGAGCCCCATGATCAGCAACAAGCGACCATTCCCACTCAGCTGCATCGCGAAAAACAGGAGAGTGCAGAAGCCACTGTCAAGTGTTATGACATTATTATTCTTGACATGTGCGGTGGAGCAATATTAGCACAATGATCATTCTCTTCGAGAAAGACTCTTAGCTTTTGTTAGAAGAAAACTGTAAAGAGAGATGATCTATGTTAGCACTAAATCAGTCATATATAAGTAGTTGGGTTGTTTTACCTCTGAGCGGCACTTTTTTTGCACACAATGGGCTAAATGGCCAGGTCACAAGGACCCCAAAGGCGCAGAGAAGGTTGGGGGAGGGGACCCACTGGAACAGCTGTTGGAAGACATATGGTAGCCTCGCATCAAGGCCATCTAGCGTGTTCTTTAACGTGCACAGGGATGGCTCTCCCGCACACGGAGCCACGGCTTAACGTCCTATCCAACGGACGGCGGTCTTTCCAAGCCCATCAGTGTTCCCTACTGACCGTGGGCAGAGCGGAGAATTTTGCGGAGATAAATCTCAACGCTGACCCAGCTGGGACTCGAACCTGGGAACTATAGATTACGAGCCTGGCGCGCTACCGACTGAGCCCCCCCCCTCCCCCACATATAAGTAGTCCTTTCATTCGTAGTAGTGATAAAGGCAGGCTTTGTGGTTATAACCATCTAGCCGACATCAGCAACTTGTCATTATGCAGCAATAAGTAAGACAAAATCCGATTGAAATCTCAAGAGGATCTGATTATATGGCAGATTGGTAACTAATTCCACCTGAGCTGATTAACCTGAGGAATGGTGTCCCGTCAATTCATCGCGATCAATTGCTCGCATATAAATTCATCTTCATCACAGTTCAATTCATTGTGGCCAATTCATCACGATAGACTGATGTTGCGATGAATCGTGATATAATTTTGTGATAAACTGACGTTGAGATGAATTGACACTGAAATAAACTAATGTCGCGATCGATTGACGTACGATGAATTGATTGCGATGAATTGATGTGGAACCCCTGAGGAATTAGAGCAAATCTATATTGGCCCCCAATTCTCATTATACTTAACGTTTATGTCTCCGCATCGCAAGATTCAGTAAGACTTTCTTCGTCAAGGGACATAAACATTAACTTCAGTTGTATAACTACAGTCACCACTGTAGTTATACAACTGAAGTTAATAGCAGGACAGAAGCAGTTATAAAGGACAGAAGCAGTTATAAAGGACAGAAGCAGATATAAAGTTTAATAAGTTATAAGCAGGACAGAAGTAGCTTTAAAGTTGTTTTGGTGAAATCTCCTCACATTCATGCTTCATCCTAATTCACTCCACTGTGTGCCTGTGGCAGCAATAGAGAGAGCAAGGAACAGTTAGTGCCACAGTGACATCATCTCCTTCTTTTGGCTCAGTTAAGCTTGTAACTGTGAATTCGTATTTTCACACTTTTGTTAGTGATTTGTTAAAGGACATTATTTGGTAATTTCTCCCCCACAAGGATTATTTGTGTGGCCAATGATGTTAATGGTGATCTTACTTTGTTCAACTAGATAAGGTAGGCAAAGTCAATATCCCATTTACCTAGTCAGGAGTTTATTTTAAAAGCCATAGTCCGTTTCATGTAGTGCATTGATGTTTCTGTCATGCCCACCTGATTTTATAACGTGGACAAGACTTTTTGAAGGAAGGACTGGCAGCAAACACCGCCTTCCATCTTAATTGTGACATTTTTCTGCATTCAGCTCTTGCTGGGGAAAGCCGTTGCCGCTGGCATGGAACATTCACGATGGATCCGTTGGTCCTCTCAGGTCTCAGAACTGAGGCTATGTGATCCAGCATGGTAAACAGCAAAACAACAGATGGGTGCTTGTTCGCACCGCGTACAGTCCGACCAATAGGCATCATCCACGCCGGGTCAGCAAGGTGACCTCCATGAGGAGGTCAGCAAAAAGGAGAAAAAAAACGTTTTTTAAAAAAGTCAGTCTCTTCCTATCATCTGGGCTGTGTGGTGGACAGCAAACGATCTTCTCCAGTGAGCGGAGCCTCGAAGTGTGAACAATGAGTGTGCGGAGAGAGTGCTACGCAGCCTGTGTCTTCAGTTTTGCTAGCGGTGAATGGTCCAGCGAGGTCTTTCCCTAGAGATGTCGAACTTGATAAGGTAGGGGGAATATTCATTGAATCTGGTGTCGCTTTTCCACCTGAATGTGTGTTTCTGTTAACTGCCGTCACGTTGTCCCGAGTGGAACCTTCTTAACTGTTAACCCTTTCAGGACCATAAGGTTTCTAAGAGTAAATATTAGTATGTAACGGTTTATTTTAGTTTGTTTAGACGTAAAATAAATAAAAATCATAAGAAAAATACATAACAATGTGTAGTTTTTTTGGAATTTTATGGGAAATATTTTTCCCAATGGACTATAAAGGTAACACAAATTATAGTTAGGCTTATTATGCAATGTCTTTTATTTACTGGTTTATTAGAACAAAATGTTAACTAAAATAATACAAAATTATGAAATAAAATTACTATACAAAATGATGTGCTAATTACGATATTCGGCGAAGCAATTTCTTTTGGTAGTGAGGCAAAGATGGACATTGCACATAGTACATATATTATGCGTCCTGACAGTTCTGTTTTTGTTTTCTAAACGTTCCCGTTTACGTAATTGCGTTCGGCATACGTTCTATTTTGACATTCTGTATAAAAAATGCAGATAAGGTTATAATTAAATACGGCAATCACCAATTTTAAAATGCGAAAAATGTTTCCCTTAGTCGTGAAAGGGTTAAGGAGTATTAGAGTCACGAGCAAGTAGCTCCTTCATCATGAACTTTTAATGAACTGATCTCCACCAGGCACAAGGTTTCCCTTGATTGAAAAGGGCCGCACCAGAGGCGCTGTTGAATTTGTCCCAAAAATGGGAACTAGTTATGAGTAAAATGTATAAAACTAAATTTTGTTAATGTTTTGTTTTTGTTAACTGTAATATTATCTCAGTTCTCATTATTGCAAATGTCTGTTAATTTGGTTATGGATCCGGGAATTTGCCTTGGTTCTGGCAGCAAGTAACGCATCACGGCCTAAGTGTTTCTACCGCCCTAAAAATACACCTAGGGGTGGTCATAACATTTCGTTTGTGTAACATTTAATCCTTGCTGTTTTGTCGAGTCCTGGAACTCCGAAGAACTTTTGTACGGCATTTTGGGGTGCTTCTGTAAGTATCACTCCTCATAAGAGATATGTATTTTGGAATAAATATTGCTATTTATTTTGATTGAAATTAGCTCTAGAGTCATTTCTTGTGTTCTAGCTCCATTTTTAAAATTGCTGCTAAGCAAGATGATGAAGGAATAAATACTTATTGTAAATTCCACAACACTCAGAGGAACTTCTAAATTTTTTAGCTGGCTGCTCTTCCAGCAGATCTCCTATCACTCACTGATCACCCAGCTCTTGTGAATACACTTACTGATTCCTCTGAAGCTAGCACAGCATCAGTCTCAATACCTAGACATCTGTTTCCCTCTGACATCTACTATTAGAGGCTATGCACCATTCACCATAGATTAGAAAGGTGCATTCATCAATCTCGAAACTTCCTTGACATTCTTCATGACACCATATCCTGTGCACGTATATATATATATCTGAACCATTATGAAAGATATCTGAACCACTATGAAACGTTTACATTGAGATTTTTATGGTCTGATATCAATGCATTCACCTTCTTCTGGTAAAGTCTGAAATTCATCAGAAATGTTACATGGAAGGCACAACCTTGCCTTATCCCATAGCAAGGATTAAGATGCGACCTCTAGTGCCGTCCTGATACAGTTTACTTCCAGTCTTCTGGTTCCGTGTGCGAGGGTTCAGACTACCTCTAAACTGCCTGAATATTATCAATCCGTTATTATAAACACCTTGAACCTCCTTCGCAATCATTGCTTCTTGAAAGGCTACCCACAAAGCTACCACATTTGAAGTAGTTGAAAACCCTCTGCAAAACATTTTCACACATCTGTTTTGGGTCCTATTTCAAACACTTAATACATCTGTCATCTCCGAGGCTGAAGATATGCGTTCCATCTCCATTGAAATCAATATTTGATGCGTCATCTTTCCAGGCTTTACACTCTCCACTTTAACCATGAGTTTACTCAGGAAGATGCATGATAGGCATGACTCTACCATCTCTGTGTCCCCCATTGACTTCTTTGACGGGTTTTAGTTTTACAGTGAAAGTACTGTCATTATCAGCATCAATCAATCCTTAGGAAGCCACTGTCTACCATCTCGTAGCAAACACTTCCAGATATATATTTCAGATGTCAGATTTATTTTTTGTTAAAAAAAATTGTTTTCCACTTCTCAACTTTACTTTAAATGGCATAAACGAGATATAAACGAGGCTACTTCTGATTTATAAGGTTGAAGATATACATTTTAGCTTTTACATTCATAGAGTTGTTGAGCAAAGTCCAATTCGCCAATGTTCTTTTAGATGTTATTTCAGCTAAGAACGGTGGTTGTTCTGCATGAGAAATGTCCGTTGAATGCACGGCAGACTGTAAGAGATTTTTTAATCCTTAGAATGCGCAGGACTAAGAATAGGAGCGAAATATAACTTTTTTTTAGTTATAATCTTTGCGGTTGTGGGGTGCTAGTCCAAAATTTCAATGTTTTTAGAAGATATTACATTACAAATAGTCATAGAGTTTTGCATTTCTGATTATTTCGTTACATGTTGAGTCCATTTTGTGGAGTTGATGCAGTTCAGTGGCAGTAATCCTGTTAATTATTATTAGAGTGTTGCTTTCTTCTTTCTGGTTTAAGTTCATCTTTGAAACATTTTCTTTTCAGTCAATATATCCAGGGGGCTGTTTATCAGATTTTATTGTATAAGTTTGTAGTTTTTAGGAAAATGTCAAAATCTATAACTCACTTCCCTTTAAGACGAACGAGCAACTGGGTTGGGTTGTTTTACCTCTAAGTGGCACTTTTTGCACACCATGGGCTAAATGGCCAGGTCACAAGGAGCCACGGCTTAACGTCCCATCCGACACATGGCGGCTTTTCCAAGCCCATCGGTGTCCCCTACTGATTGTAGGCAGGGCGGGGAGTTTTGCGGAGATAAATCTCAACGCTGACCCAGCTAGGACTTGAATCTGAGAACTGCAGATTACGAGCCTGGTGCGCTACCAACTGAGCCACCCCCACCACGAATGAGTAACTATGATCACTTGACTTTCATAAATAATTTTACCTCCTTTCTCAGTACCCACTACGGCAGGTGTACCTAGGTCAAGAATAGACAGATCTGTTCACCTGGGCAGACTCTTGCCACCTTTGCAATCGTCCTCATCTTCACCACTCACACCACCAGAGGTTTCAACTTCCTCATCTGACATCCTCTAGAAGTGCTGAATCCCATGCCATCCTTGAAGCTGTGAATTATACAAATAGCCTCGGGAATGACAAATTGCCATTTTTTGTGACTCCAAGTCGACCTTACAAGCTCTGAAGAAGAGGAATTCCAGGACACGCAACCCTTTCCTTAAACAGAACACAGTCGAAATGTGCTTCCAACTTATCTCTGCGGGTACTACCTCATACATGAGAAAACGTGGCAATGAACTAGTAGATTGGACTGCTAAAGAAGCCCTCCAGTCTCAAAGATATGTATTTACTTTCCCTCTTTCTTTCAGTGAATGCAAGATCTTTGTATCAATACTCATGAAGCAGTACTATTTCGTAGAGTAATAGAAAGACTCTGTTCTTTCCTCCTTTAGGTTCTTTGTTTACTCTTTTCGTACTCTTGTAAACTTTGAATCTGTCTGAGAGCTAAGGAGACCCTTCTCCATCGTCTTCGAGTTGGATCTATATACAGCTCTTCACACTCTTGGAATAATCAACAGTCTCAACTGTGCTATATGTAACATGCCTGAAACTGTATCTCATATCCTGTAGAACTGCTCCCACTGCACTTCTGATTGTATTGCTTTCTCTCAGAAACTTAATGCCATTGGAATCTCCAACTACTCCATCACTTCCCTCTTAGCCCCTTACTTTCAGCTTCATGAGTAACACTGGTAGGTTGTTTCACCTCTGAGAGGCACAATTTGAATACAACAGACTAAATGTCCAGGTCACAAGGTCCCCAAAGGCTAAAAGAAGGTTGGGGGAAGGGACACTAGACAGCTGTTAAATTTATGCTGGTTAACTATGTTAAACTCATACATAACACTGGACAGCTGTTAGGAGACAGATGGTAGCCTCCCATCAAGGCCATCCAGCGTATTCTTTAACGTGCACAGGGATAAACTGCTGACCCAGCTGGCGGGGATAAATCTCAACGCTGACTCAGCTGGGACTCGAACCTGGGAACTACAGATTACGAGCCTGGCGCGCTACCGACTGAGCCACCCCCGCCCTACACGTAGGGTCGTGGCTTTACATCCCATCCAACGAGAGGAGGCTTTTCCAAGTCCAGTGTTGTCCCCAACTGACCGAGAGCACAGGGTGAAAGTTTTGCAAAGTTAAATCTCAATGCTGCCCCAGGTAGGCCTCGAACCTGGGAACTTCAGATTATGAGCCTAGAGAGCTACCGACTGATCCACCCCTACCCGGAGAAACAGGGTAATAAGAGAGAAGTGTACCAATCTCCTAGCAATTGTCCTAGTCTGATGGGAACTTCCATGGCAACAGCTACAGTTCAGCGAATGGCAGCTACGACTGGTCGGATCTGCTACCACCTGCCAACGAATCAAGCAATGCAGACTGCGTCTGGTAGCACCTGACCCTCTGCGATGACTGTATCTTTCTGAGATTTTTGTACCAACAACGTCCAACCATTTTTGCATTGCTGCCCAAATATGCGGCAATACAGCTAGTAAGTAAACCTTCACACAGCCCTACAATTCGGCCACGATGAAACATATCCAGTTGCTAATATGGTTGGCAAAAAAGTAGGCTTGGTTTCTTCTACACTTCATCCTCAATATCTGCTATCAACAGTGTTTAGTAGCTTCTTGCAGTCAACTGCAATGACAGAAGCATTTGGCCTAGCAGCTCAGCTTTTATCCAGTGATCTTTCATAGACATCACGTGTTTGTAATGGAGACGTAATCATTTGCATCTATTTTTATCCTTCACCCAAATGCTAATTTGGATAAAAATCCGTCCCCTTCTGACATTGCAGAAGGGGGTAGTGTAATTTCAATGTCAGAAAGTGAATCTTCTTCAGGGTGCCTTTTTACTCTTAGAATGTGGTTCTCGGTGGCGTAATGGTTCGCATTCGCTCGTGATAACATTGTACTACTGTAGTCTGGGTTCGAACCCCGGGAAGGGATTGTCGTTTCTTCTGTTTTAACCTGCAATTAAGCTAGTAGGTTTGCGGGCCTGATCACAAATTTAATAAAAAAAAGCCATGTTCCCAACTACAAACGTGAAACAACTAGAGAACATATTGAGGTTGGGTTGTCTTACCTCTGAGCGGCTAAATGGCCAGATCACAAGGACCCCGAAAGCTCAGAAAATATTGGGTGAGGGTACCCGATGGAACAGCTGTTGGGAGACAGATGGTTGCCTCCCGCCAAGGTCATCCATCGTGTTCTTTACCGTGCACAGGGTAAGGCTCTCCCGAACGCTGCCCCACGGCTTAACGTTCCTTCCGATGGATCAAGGAATTTCCAAACCCATTGGTGTCCCTTACTGGCCGTGGGGAGGGAGAGGATTCTTGCGGAAATAAATCTCAACGCTGACCCAGCTGGTACTCGAAACTGGGAACTGCAGATTACGAGCCTAGCAAGCTGCCGAATGAGCCATCCCCGCCCCCATCTATTGGGGGTTCACGCATTTCTGACCCTCGTAAAAAACCTTTTGCGAAAGCTTTCGCAGAAGTAAGAAATCAAGAAAAAGAAACACCAGAAATCTCTTCAGAATCAAACTTCATTCAAAAATAAAACCACCACAAAAACCTGGAACCACTAAAATTTTCCTTTAAATTTTGCTTATGCGTCGAAATCAAGAATATTGATTTATTTCTATGGAAGTTTTAGTCAATATTTAATGTGTACCAAATTATTAAAGTTTTGCTATTCGAATAAACACTGCAATTTATTTTTTTCCCTATAATTATGGGTTCAAGTTTGAGTATTTCATTTAAAGTTTAAGAATTCTTAGAGAATGAATACTGCGAAGAAAACCTAGAAACGAGGACGAATAAAAAACGAAGAAACGAAAAATCAGATGCACACGCAGCATATAATGCAAATGCGGAACAGACGTCAGAAATGAAAACGCAAATGTCAGGAGTTTCCAGCATAGAAGCGCACAGTTATAATCTCCGGAAAAGATCCAAACAGAAAACAAACTTGAAAAAAAATTGATGGTGAAATTTTCGGAACCCTAGAAGTTTTAATGCATATTTCTTAGCAAGTAAAAAAAAATACAGTTTTAATACTTGCATATTTCTTATATTTACTTTGAAGATTATTCTTATTTATTTTGGAGTACAAATGTGTTAGTTGAACGTTTTATTATAGGGCATTACTTTTAAACTTATGCTTTTCAAATTATATTTTTATGCCTAAAGTCTGAGGCATTGTTTATCCAAACTTTTGTTTTACCTCTGAGTAGCACCTCTGTGCACACAATGGACTAAACACCCAGGTCACAAGGATCCCAAGAGTTCAAGGAAGGTTTGGAGAGGGGATCCACTAGACTGGGATACGCGGTAAAATGTTTTGGGGTACGCCGTGAGAGCTCAAAAGACGCTAGATCTAGTAACAAGTTCATTTCACTGATTACCCAGTAAAATGTTTATAATTTTATAAGATTTGGTAAACTGTTTATGCCATTTTTTTGTGTTTATTGATATATGTAATTTATGAATACAAAATTTAATGTGTATATATATATATATACAGGGTGATTCAGAATTCATCATCAATATTTAGTGGGGAGGAAGGGAATAAGAAAAGAAAGAGATTTCACATAGGAAAGTATGGGGGCAGACGAACGCATGGTGGTGTAGAGGGCGCTGTGTGTACACACCTCTCATACAGAAGCACAGCTGTTTGACGCGTGCAGTCAGTTGTCATTCGACAAGGATCGATTTCTTTGTATGGGGTGCTATGAAAAACATGGTGTACGAGACCCCTGTTGATAGTGCTATGGATCTTGTAGCACGCATATCAGTTGCTGCCTCAAACATCCGGGAAATGCCAGGCATCTTCCACAGGGTCCGGCTGTTCATGCAACGCCGTTGTGAGTCATGCATTCCAGCACATGGTCGGCAGTTCGAGCACCTCTTGTAAGTCTGTACAACCAATGCAAAGAAATGTTACATGTAAGATAATAAATGTTTTTTCCTTACCACTTCCTTCTTATGTGTTCTTTCCATCATTGAACTGGGGTCATTTTGCCCTACTACATGGCATATGCGCCCATGCTTTCCTATGTGAAATCTCCTTCGTTTCTTATTACCTACCTCCCCACCAAATATTGATGATGAATTCTGAATCACCCTGTATATGTTTTATTTTATTCCCATTGTTATACTATAACTATAGTTTTATCTATCTATACAAGGGGTATGCCAGTTACATACACATTTCCAGGGGGTACGTGAAGCATAAAAGGTTGAGAACCACTGATATATATGGTTTATTTTATTCCCATTGTTATACTATAACTATAGTTTTATCTATCTATACAAGGGGTACGCCAGTTACATACATATTTCCAGGGGGTACGTGAAGCATAAAAGATTGAGAACCACTGATATATATGTTTTATTTTATTCCCATTGTTATACTGTAACTACAGTTTTATCTATCTATACAAGGGGTACGCCAGTTACATACACATTTCCAGGGGGTACGTGAAGCATAAAAGGTTGAGAACCACTGATATATATGTTTTATTTTATTCCCATTGTTATACTGTAACTACAGTTTTATCTATCTATACAAGGGGTACGCCAGTTACATACACATTTCCAGGGGGTACGTGAAGCATTAAAGGTTGAGAACCACTGATATATATGTTTTATTTTATTCCCATTGTTATACTATAACTATAGTTTTATCTATCTGTACAAAGGGTATTTCAGTTACATACACATTTCCAGGGGGTACGTGAAGCATAAAAGGTTGAGAACCACTGATATATATGTTTTATTTTATTCCCATTATTATACTATAACTATAATTTAATCTATCTATACAAGGGGTACGCCAGTTACATACACATTTCCAGGAGGTGCGTGAAGCATAAAAGGTTGAGAACCACTGTACTAGACAGCTGTTAGTGTACAGATGGATGCGTCCTTTTAAGGCCATTCAGTGTATTCTGCAACGTGAATGGTATATGGGTCCCCTTACTCGGTATCACAGCTTACTGTCCTATCTGAAGGACAGCAATTTTTGCAAACCCATCAGCGTCCCATTTCTTACTGATTGCGGGGTGGGGAATTGGCGTAGATAAATCTTAACGCAGTTAATACTCGAACCTGTGAACTGAAGATCACGAGACTGGCGCGTGACCGACTGAGCCAACCCTCGCCTTTTTTTATTGAGGAAGTGGATGATTCTGTAACACAATGAAAACCGAAACTTGTGCCGGTTTTTGGTATAACAAAAAAAGCACTGACACAATGACAACCCCCATTGGCTTTGTTAGGGGGGTATCAATTTATATTTACTCCCTCTAAGATAAGTATTGATTTTTGTATCTTTGTTATTTTAGGTACATTGCATTATTTTTCTAAACATCTGTTGGCCGTGATATTTAATTTCTATCCGAACAAAATAGCTCAGCTTGACAGGCAAAAAAAGCCAACTCTCTCTCATGACATAAATGAAGCAATTTAATGATAGGATAACGTTACAATACCGAGGAGGTGTATGCAGATTATTAACATATCATTCCTCTCCTGAACTAGGGCTCGTGCATGCCCTTACATTTTATATGCACTACTCTTTCATAAAACCAATTAAAAGTCATTCAAAACTACGTCGAAGCTATGGTAAATAAGTCTTTTCTAAGCGCAGATCTAATTTAATAATTGATGCACAAACTTTCTGGTTTATAAGGTAAACACGATTGTTTCCTATCTCTTGTCGTTTTCAGCGACCTTCAGCATCGCAGAAGCAGGAATCGCAGGGCATGGCATAATAGTCTTAGTTCGCAGCAATTGGTGGTTCCGTGCGACAGCAAACGAAGATGGAGTAGGAGCATATATCGGCAGGAGTAGGTGATCGCATCCCAAATCATCAGGAAGAGTCTTTTCTGTTAAAAGTAAGTTCTACGAGGTTGATAGTTCGTCTCCGCATCATCACCAACTCTTGGCAGTTTGTTCTCTTATATCAGGGCAGAACGAACATTCTCGGAGAGGACTCGGCAATTTTCCTCGAAATAGGACAACAGAAGAACACGTCCTTCTCCCTCAACTTTTCCTTCGCTTCTCTCTATCTTTTAGATTTTCCTTTCTTGAATCGGAAGAACGAGGTCTTCTCGAAAATTCGAGAAATCTTTTCTCCCTTCTTCTTCATTGGCCGCTCTAGGCCTTTTTGTTCCGAACTTTTCGCTTTTGGGTCCAATAGGGGACTTCCTAAATTTGAACGCCCTGTGTAGTTTTTGGATTCCGGGGAAACGGCGTCCGTGGCTAATCTTGTTTCTTCCGCATGCTCATGATTACTAGAATACAGTGGGGAAAGTCGCCACGGAGTCGCTTGACCACCAGGGGGTAGCTGGCCGGCGTCTGCCACTTGCGCCCGCTAATTGGAGCTGTCTTTTGGCGGCGTCCTACAAGGTAATCTTGCCTTTTGAAGCGGCGTCTGTTTTTCTTATGTGTTGACATGAAAGCGGATCCGTGGCTTGTTCATCTGGTTACTTTGACAGGAGCGGCGTGTTTTGGTGGAGTATTATCGAGGTGTGGGCACCTCATGGCCGTTTCAAGCCCCCTCTTAGGACGAGATTTTCGTTGTGCTTCCGCAGCTTCTCCTCTTTGGGAAACAGGCGGATCCGTCAAGGTCACACGACGCGCCGCGAAATTCGTAGCTCTTTGTTGAGGAATGTTCGTATTAAGTTATGAACAGATTGGGATCTGCTCATAACAGCTTAATACTCAAATTCGCTAATTGCTACATCAGTTAGGGATAAATACAACGAAAATGCAATTTTTGTTGTAGCAATAATGACAATTCCGCTGCTTTTCAAAATTTTCCAATATTTGTTAAGTGTTCCGTCAGGAAAATATTTATTAACTTCTAAGTTAAAACCATTTTCCGAAATTTAGTAGGGGCGGGGTGGCTCAGTCGGTAGCGCGCCAAGCTCGTAATCTGCAGCTCCCAGGTTCGAGTCCCAGCTGGGGCAGCGTTGAGATTTATCTCCGCAGCAAAACTTCCCGCCCTGCCCACGGTCAGTAGGGAATACCGATGGGCTTGGAAAGGCAGCCGTCGTCGGATGGGACGTTAAGCCGTGGCCCCGTGTGCGGGAGAGCCATACCCTGTGCACGTTAAAGAACACACTGGATGGCCTTGACGGGAGGCTACCATCTGTCTCATAACACTGTTCTAATGGGTCCCCTCCCCCAACCTTCTATGAGCCTTCGGGGTCCTTGTGACCTGGCCATTTAGCCCATTGTGTGCAAAAAAGTGCCGCTCATAGGTAACCCAACCCGAAATTTAGTAGAGCGGTGGCCACCTTGAATTTTAGTTATGTAATTGGGTGACCATTTTGAAATTAAATGGTGTAATTGGTGGACTACTTGATGTTAAGTGATGTAATTAACGTACCACCCTGAAATTTAGTGACGTAATTGGTGGATTACCTTGATGTTAAACGGTATAATTGACTGATCACCTTGACGTTAAAATATACTTTTTGCCAAACACCTTGAGCGTAAACCATATAATTAGCTGACCATCTTGAAGACTCAAATGGTTAATTGTAAGACCACTTGATGTTAAACTAGTAATTCGCGGACCACCTTTACGTTTCATGATATAATTTGGAAACTACTTTGAAGTTCAGTGATGTAATTGGGGAATTACCTTGATATTAAACGGTGTAATTGATGGACTACCTTGATGTTAAATAATAGGTTTTGCGGAGGGGAGGGGAGGGGATAGCTTAGTAGGTAGTGCGCCAGGCTCGTAATCTGTAATTCCCAGGTTCGAGTCCCACTTGGGTCAGTGTTAAGATTTATCTCCGCAAAACTCCCCGACCTGCCTTCGGTCAATAGGGGACAACGATGGGCTTGGAAAGTTCTCCGTCTGTCGGATGGGACGTTAAGCCGTGGCTCCATGTGTGGGAGAGCCATACCCTGTGTACGTTAAAGAAAACGCTGGATGGCCTTGACGGAAGGCTACCATCTGTCTCCTAACAGCTGTCCAGTGGGTGCCCTTCCCCCAACCTTCTCCGAATCCATTGGGGTCTTTGTGTCCTGGCTATTAGAAAATTGTATGCAAAAAAATTCGCTCAGAAGTAAAAAAACATAACGTTTTGCGGATCATTCTGAAGTTAAACAATACTAGCACCAGACCACCTTGATGCTAAATGATACTCCCAACAGACCACCTTGAAGTTAAATGATACTCCCAACAGACCACCTTGAAGTTAAAAGATGTATATCGGGAACTAGTGTGATGTTATAAGATGTAGTTTTGGATTGTTTTACTTCTGAGCGGCACTTTTTTGCACACAATGGGCTAAATGGCCAGGTCACAAGGACCCCGAGGGCTCAGAGAAGGTTGGGTGGAGGGGACCCACTGGATAGCTGTTGGGAGACTGATGGTAGTCTCCCTTCAAGGACATCCAGCGTGTTTCCAGAGTGTTCTTTAACATGCACAGGGTGTGACTGTTCCACACACGGGAGCGCGGCTTAACATCTCATTCGACGGACGGTGGTCTTTCTAAACTCAGCGGTGTCCCCTACTGACCGTGGGCAAGGCGGAGAGTTTTGCGGAGATAAACCTCAATGTTGGCCCAGGATTGTAATATGCAATTGGTGGAACACGTAGAGGCTAAATTGGCCAAACACGTTGATTTTTTGCAATACATCTGGCGACCACATTGAAGTTAAACGGTGTAACTGATAGATCGTCGGCATTGTATTTTCCAGGTTTTCATCATACACTCCGTGGCGAATGTTTTTACTTAAACTCGAGTGAATATTTTGCCAAATATACTTTATTTTTTCTCTTCTGAACATTAAATAAATTATACAAGTAAATTATACAAGAATAAATTATATCAAGTGTTTAACACGTTACCTACCACAATGTTAAGAAACTTAGCTTCCCCCCATGCCACGATAATTTTTTTCAACATATTATAATGACTGTTTAAGATGAATGTATGCCAAAATCATTTTGACACCCTCTTTTTAAATGCGAATCGCATGTGCATCGCGTGGCTTATAGAACAAAAATTTTCATACTGGGCCGCGCGAGGAATACATGATTTTTCACAAGTTATGTGCTCAGTTTTCTAGTGTATAAATACGGGAAACGTCTGTTTATTACTGTCTGCGCTAAACACTTGTCCTGTCCATGGTACCACCCTTTTATATCATCGTCATCATCATCATCCTCAATCAGCCATGGGCTACGGAGGTCCAACCAGACCGTGCAATTTAATTCTCCAAGCAAGTCTATCCTGAGCTACATGTACTGCATCTAGCCACTGCACACCAATTCTAACAAGGTCCTGTTTGACATTGTCTGCCCACCGCATCCTAGGTCTCCCCTTCTTTCTGAGGCCTTTAGGCACATTGTTCATAAACCTATTCGCCAATCCATAATTATTCATACCGGCAACATGGTCAAACCAACGAAGTCTCTCTCTGCACAATATGCTGCTTAAAGGAGGTTGCAAACTCCTTTGCCTAACCTCAACATTAGTTACAAAGTTGAACCACCTAATGCCCAAGATACTGGGTAAGCATCTAGAATCAAAAGCATCTAATTTCCTGTTATCTTGTTTACAAAGAGTCCAAGTTTCACTACCATAACTAAACCTAGAAAGAACCAAACTATTATACAATCTAATTTTAGTCTTTAGGTGTATATGCCTATTTCTTCACACTCTCCATAGATTCTTAAAAGTCCCGGCAGCAATCTCTATTCGTCTGTTAATCTCATGTCGCACATCACCAGTATCTGTTACATAGCTCCCAAGATAATTAAACTGTGACAACTGCTCAAGACTGCAACCATTCAGATTAACTGAATCACAGCCTGCCTGACCAATTTTCATCACTTTAGTTTTCTCTCTGTTTATAACCAAACCTACTCTACTACCAGTCTCATCAACAGCTCGAATGAAAGAGTTCATCTCATCAACATCATTTGCCAAAAGGGCTAAATCATCAGCATAATCTAAATCAGACATTTTCGTATCTCCAGCGCATTTAAGGCCAAAATCTTTCCCTTGAAGTGAATTTCGCATAACATAATCAATAACCAAGCTAAAGAGAAAACGAGACAAAATGCACCCTTGTCGAACCAGAAGCAATGATAAACCAATTGCTACAAGCCTTACCAACTCTCAAACACGACTCAGTGTTATTATAGAGAGCTTTCATTATGTTAACTAACTTGTCAGGTATACCATATGATCTCACAATCAACCACAAATTATGACGATCAACAGAGTCGAAAGCCTTTTTGAAATCAACAAAGCTAGCAATCAAAGGTTTCTGAAACTCTAAACATTTCTCAAGAATCTGAAAATATCTGATCCACACATCCCCTACCACTTCTGAATCCACATTGCTCATCACGCAATTGACTGTCAACCAGATTCTTATTTCTATTAAGCACAATCATGCAAAGAACTTTACCTGTAACAGAGAGTAGGCTGATACCCCTATAGTTATCACAAGAACTGCGATCACCTTTTTTGAAAATAGGGATAACAATAGCTCTGATAAAATCCTTAAGAACCATGCTTTTATCATAAAAGATATTCAGAATTTCAGTCATCCAAGTGGTAACCGAAACTTCCCAGCTTTAAGCAATTCTGTAGTAATTTCTTCTACCCATGGGGATTTATGTAGTTTAAGTTTAGAAACAGCCAAAATAACTTCAGATTTTGTTATAGGGCCAACATTAAAGCCATTTTTGTTTGCTGCAATGTGAATAGAACTAACCACATTGTTTAGAATATCACTGAAATGCTCAGCCCACCTAGCCAAGACAGAATCCTCACCTTCTATAACCTTACCTTGTTTATCCTTCAATCCCTGTACACCTGTCCGTTTTCTACCACACAAAACATTAACTATCTGGTACAGTTCTCTGCTGTTGTGCTGTCTAACTGCTTCCTCGGCTTTGTCAATCAAACCATCAAGCCAAAGATTCTTATCAGCAGCTAACTGATCTTTTACACGTTTATTAAGTTCTCTCTAATGCTTTTTATTAGGACTAGTAGGGTACTGATTAAGGATATTTCTGCAGTATTTTCTTTCCGAAATAAGCTCAAGTGCCTTATCACTCAGATAATTCTGTCTCCTCTGCTCCTTTTTTTCCTAAAAGGGTACTGTTAGTGTCCAAAAAAGCCTGTTTAAAATGATCCCATTCTTCTCAACTTCAGTAGTAAGCATACCATGACTGTCATAATGACTAAGTAACCTATCATGGTAAGCTTTGGCTATAACTGTGTCTTTCAGAGCTTCAGTATTAAAAGTAAATTTTTTAACCTTAGCACAACACTTTTTAAGTTTAAGTTGCAAGACACTTTTAACAAGGTAACGGTCAGGTCCAATTTCAGCTCCCCTATATGACCTGGTATTCCTAACAGAACTAGCCCATTTGCTGTTAATTAATATATAATCAATCATATTGTTATGCAGCCCATCGGGTGAAACCCATGTATACTTATGTATGTCGCGGTGTTTGTAATAAATGTTAGTTATTCTGAATCCATTGAGTTTACTTACCTGTAGGAGACGTTGCCCATTGACATTGCAGCTACCAATACCAAAAGAAAGGGCCTATTACTCCTCCCGAAAGATCAGAGTCAGTACCAACTTTGGCACTGAAGTCACCTGGAACAAGAGTAATATCTCCTTTCTTGACAGAATTCGAAATATCCTGAAGTTGTCCGTAAAACGTATCCTTCTCATCCTCTTCGGCATCCTCAGTGAGGGCATAACAGCATATAACATTCAAGCCTTTAACGCTTGTCTGAAATTTTGCTGTAAGAAACCTTTCATTAATGCACTCATATCCTAGAAGAGCATCGCTAACGTGTCTGCTGAGAAGCAGACCCACGCCCTGGTGATGCTTATTGTCATCCTTCACTGAAAAGAGAAATTTAAGATTATTTTTAAGAATCTGACCTTTATCCGTCCATCTGGTCTCTTGCAAGCCGAGAATATCTAAATTATAACGGTGGAATTCTTGTGTGAGGACATCAAGAGAAAAAGCTCTGTGCAGAGTCCTCACATTCCAACTACCTATGGAGAGAAAATTGTTAGTGGGGTGTTTAAAGAAACTATGTTTATTGAGAAAGGGAATGCCGACAATATCAAACAGCCCCTTAATCGCAGACATGGGGCAAAGACCCGTCCCCCCACTACTAAAGGCTGAAGCCATCTACGCTGGAAGACTTCCTCCAATGTAGAATTTGACGATGCCAATAGAAGCACAGAGTTCCGGTGCCTGCGATGACCTCTGCTCAGGATTATCCACCAGCTGATAAACATATCCTCTGAATCTATTCACTTGGGGCTGTCAACCCACAAACAAACAGAAAACACAGCAGAAGAAGATCCCTCCACAGAAACCCAGCAGTGCAGAAAATCAGGATCCATAATCAAGCTCAGAGCCATTTATCTGTCCAGTCCAGTGGGTTTATGTGGTCAGCACCAGGACCCTCTGTGGTTGACCACTTCTCAGCAGGGTAGAAAAAAAAGAAAAGTAGCAATAGTTGTCCAGATCAGTAGGCCACACTAATCTGGCAGTCCTCCCCTTCCGTTCACTTCCACAAGAGAGTATCTCTTTTGAAAGGTACTAACGGTCTACACCACGAGAAGGCGGGGTCGGACATTAGGTGCTAGGCCTGGCCGGTTCTATGCATCATCACAGGGGATTGGTGCATAGCTCTCCTTCCAGTGACACCCCTTTTATATCGCTCATACGCTGTTCATTACACACGAATCATAAGTGAGCTACGTAAAACATAGATTCGAAGCAAATATGAATCGCAGGACGTAGTAGTCTAAAACAATTGCGAATCACATAAGATTCATACCGCAGTAAACGTGTTTAATCGACCAGTAATCAATGTAAAGAAAAAAATACGAACACAGAAAAAAGCCATATTGTTTACGTACACAAAGCAATGAAAAAAAATAGATCAAAATGTGTTATTTGGTTAATATCCATATATCAACAGCTTGCTAAAGTCCTTCGTTTCCATACAACCAAAGCTTTTCTGTTCGGGTTTTGAGTTAGCTGAATGATTCAAATGAAGTCGCCCGAATCACGATCACATCTTTATTTTTGTAACTACAGTATTACTAATAATAATGCACTAGCGCAAATACATGGAGGAAAATGTGGGAAAATAATCTACAGCAATTTCACTCAGAATTCTACGTTGACTTCTCAGTTTAATCTAAAGATATCATCTTCGCTTTTCTGATTTGAAATGAAACCATTCGATCTTATACGGTTTACCGTAAATGTGTGAATAATAGTTCCGATTACAATTTGTTGATTGTATTCCGCTAGAAATTGATTCCAGGTTATAAATTAAATTAAAACTAGCTATTCCGCAATTATTGCACAGTGTTTTTCCTATTAATTTTAACACATAATTGCGTAAGAAACGCACATAAAACTGTTCCTGTTTTTTTCATATCGAATTTTTAGAAATCTTTCCATGTCAATTCAAATACTTTTCTCAAGTACGGTCGCTCAAAAAATATCCGAACACCATGGTTGATTACAGAATTCAGAAAAATATCTGACAACGATTGTTTTAGAAATTAGTGACCTTCGTGTCACGTGACACGAAGGTTGCCAGATCACTAATTTCTAAAAATATCGTTGTCAGATATTTTTTCTAAATTCTAATAATCAACCATAGTGTTCGGATATTTTTTGAGCGACTGTAATTATGTAATTCCATTTTCACGAAAAAAAATTCTCACCTTCAAACAAACGTCTGGCATCGCTGTCTCACACCCAGCAACTATTTGCATATTCTTAGTTATTACCCACATACAATTCAAATACCAACTAAACTTAATATACCGTATGTTTCATATGCTGCACATTTGTCAACTTCGTGCTTTATTTTGTCAAAAGTGTGCAACGATTTTGAATTCATTTCATTGAATATTAAAAATAGGTCAACAGAAAAATCTAACGTACTAATAATAATAATGTGTAATAAATAATAGTAATGTGTATTCAGAACACGATGGTAAATAAAATTTTTAAAGCCCTCTAACCACCAGTAAACATGTCAATTTTTACAAGTTGACAAAAATGTGGTTTTTAAACATAACAATGAACCTCATTTACCGTCATCAGTCTTTGGAGCATTACCAATACCTAGGCATGCATAGATTCAGTTCAGAGTGTTGTAACAAGAGAGTTTTTCCAATATTCCTTCTTTCAGTGTTTAGATGTACTATTTGATTCGTTGATATTTTCTAATTTGACTTGTTGTTCAACAGTGGTTCGAAGAAAAATTATTACCTGACTAGAAATCCTTCAAAGGCAATCATTCCTGCAAACATGAAAATCATGAAACCTTTACAGAAAAAATTGAGTTTCTCCCCGAGTGGATTACAAGCCCATATTCGAGGCGATGTACGATCAGGAGAGCGGACAACTCTTTCTCAATCGTAGGTTGTTGGGTTGTTTTACCTCTGAGCGGCACTTTTTTGCACACCATGGGCTAAATGGCCAGGTCACATGGACTCCGAAGGCTCAGAGAAGGTTGGGGGAGGGGACCCACTGGAACAGCTGTTGGGAGACAGATGGTAGCCTCCCGTAAAGGCCATCCAGCGTGTTCTTTAACGTGCACAGGGTATGGTTCTCCCGCACACGGGGCCACGGTTTAACATCCCATCCGACGGACGGCGGCCTTTCCAAGCCCATCGGTGTCCCCTACTGACCGTGGGAAGGGCAGGGAATTTTGCGGAGATAAATCTCAACGCTGACCCAGCTGGGACTCGAACCCGGGAACTACAGATTACGAGCCTGGCACGCTACCGACTGAGCCACCCCTTCTCGATCGTAGAAGATAGTTTATATTTACTCTATTATATATTCAGAGCGGGGTGGCTCAGTCGGTAGCGCGCCAGGCTCATAATAGGAAATTCCCAGGTTTGAGTCCCAGCCGGGTCAGCGTTGAGATTTATCTCCGCAACAAAATTTCCTGCCCACGGTCAGTAGGCAATACCAATCGGTTCGAAAGGCCGCCGTCCGTCAGATGGGGAAGTTAAGATATAGAATCGTTTGCGAGAGAGCCTTACCGTGTGCACGTTAAAGAATACGCTGGATAGCCATGACAATAGTGCTCCATCTGTTTGCTAATAGCACCCTTTTCCCAAACATCTATGACAACTCGGACCATTTAGCACATTGTGTGAAAAAAAAAACTCAATCCTATAATATTTGTTTCAATCATCATGTAGTAGCTTGCCTGATTTCTTTACCGATCATAGATGGCGCCATGGGCGACTGCACAGGTGAAGTTTATAGTTGCAATTTGTTTAAACAAATAATGCTAGTCAGAGCACCTGGAAAGTTATGGAGGAGGTCGTGGTATCACATGCGAAGTGAAACTCAATTTCTGCAGCAAACCTTTTTCCGACGGTGCAGAGGAAAAAATCTCAAATCTAGCATAATAGGGAATCGAACCTGGAAACATTCAGGTTATGATCCTGAAGTTGTATCTATTGCTCATATTTTTGTCAACTTGTACCGACTGGGCCACCCCCGCTCTGTACAACTAGGTTTGACAACCATCCTTTCTTCTGAAATCATGCGCCTCCTATTTCTTTGGGGTCAAAATGTCCTTACTTTCATGAAGATTCACAGACGAAATGAAATTTTTCAAGTTCTAAGGAGTAGTTCTCAATCTGTAGTCCCCGAGCAAGGGGGGGGGGGGTCCTCGAAGAGAGTAATGGGGGTCCCTGAATTATATTTAACATTTGAGAAAATTCTAATGGCATTAGAATTGAAACATTGAATTTCTCCACTCAAACGTTGAGATCCAGATTCCAAAATAAACAATAAATAAGTTGGATTGGGTTGTTTTACCTCTGAGCGGCACTTTTTTGCACACCATGGGCTAAATGGCCAGGTCACAAAGACCTCCGAGGCCTCAGAGAAGACTGGGGAGAAGGGACCCATTGGACAATTGTTAGGACACTGATGGTAATCTCCCGTCAAGACCATCCAGGATGTTCTATAACGTGCACAGGGTATGATTCTCCCGCACACGGGGTCACGGCTTAACGTCCCATCCAACGGACGGCGGCCTTTTCAAGCCCATCGGTATCCCCTACTGACCGTGGGTAGGGCGGGGAGTTTTGCGGAGATAAATCTCAACGCTGACCCAGCTGGGACTCGAACCTGGGAACTACAGATTACGAGCCTGGCGCGCTACCGACTGAGCCACCCCCGCCCAAAACAATAAATAAAATCAGATAAATAACTAAAGCTATAACATATTATTGTGACTTTTAAGGTCTTCTGGTTGCATAGTTTTATAAAAATATATCAAATAATAATGAAAAGGTTGTCTGCAAGGAAGATTTCGACTTTCCAAGAGCTCCGCCAAAAAAATTTGACTTCATATTAGAATAGAGTGGATAATCTCTCGTTGTGTGATTCAAAACTCACACACATGTAGCTTTTTTCAGAATCTCTGTTTCACCCAAAGGTAGTCCCTAATGGACACAGAGAGTTGTAAACTCTCTATATCCACTAGGGTTGTTGTAGGGTTCGATTCTGAGTTTGGTACAGAGAGTTTACAACTCTCTGTACCAAACAATGTACTGAAGTACCAAGCTCTCTGCACCAAACAATGTACTGAAGTACCAAACTCTCTGGGGCGGGGGTGGCTCAGTCGGTAGCGCGCCAGGCTCGTAATCTGCAGTTCCCAGGTTCGAGTCCCAACTGGGTCAGCGTTGAGATTTATCTCCGCAAAATTCCCCGCCCTGCCCACGGTCAGTAGGGGACACCGATGGGCTTGGAAAGGCCGCCGTCCGTCGGATGGGACGTTAAGCCGTGGCCCCGTGTGCGGGAGAGCCATACCCTGTGCACGTTAAAGAACACGCTGGAGGGCCTTGACGGGAGGCTACCATCTGTCTCCCAACAGCTGTTCCAGTGGGTCCCCTCCCCAACCTTCTCTGAGCCTTCGGGGGGTCCATGTGACCTGGTCATTTAGCCCATGGTGTGCAAAAAAGTGCCGCTCAGATAAAACAACCCAACCCAACCAAACTCTCTTTACCAAACAGTGTACTGAAGTACCAAACTCTCTGTACCAAACAATGTACTGAAGTACCAAACTCTCTTTACCAAACAGTGTACTGAAGTACCAAACTCTCTGTACCAAACAATGTACTCAAGTACCAAACTCTCTGTACCAAACAATGTACTGAAGTACTTACCAAACTCTCTGTACCAAACAATGTACTGAAGTACCAAACTCTCTTTACCAAACAGTGTACTGAAGTATCAAACTCTCTGTACCAAACAATGTACTGAAGTACCAAACTCTCTTTACCAAACAGTGTACTGAAGTACCAAACCCTCTGTACCAAACAATGTACTGAAGTACCAAACTCTCTTTACCAAACAGTGTACTGAAGTACCACTCTCTGTACCAAACAATGTACTGAAGTACCAAACTCTCTTTACCAAACAATGTACTGAAGTACCAAACTCTCTTTACCAAACAATGTACTGAAGTACCAAACTCTCTTTCCCAAACAGTGTACTGAAGTACCAAACTCTCTGTACCAAACAGTGTACTGAAGTACCAAACTATCTGTACCAAACAATGTACTGAAGTACCAAACTCTCTGTACCAAACAATGTACTGAAGTACCAAACTCTCTTTACCACACAGTGTACTGAAGTACTAAACTCTCTGTACCAAACAATGTACTTAAGTACCAAACTCTCTTTACCAAACAGTGTATTGAAGTACCAAACTCTCTGTACCAAACAATGTACTGAAGTACCAAACTCTCTTTACCAAACAGTGTACTGAAGTACCAAACTCTCTGTACCAAACAATGTACTGAAGTACCAAACTCTCTTTACCAAACAGTGTACTGAAGTACCAAACTCTCTGTACCAAACAATGTACTGAAGTACCAAACACTCTTTACCAAACAGTGTACTGAAGTACCAAACTCTCTGTACCAAACAATGTACTGAAGTACCAAATTCTCTTTACCAAACAGTGTACTGAAGTACCAAACTCTCTGTACCAAACAATGTACTGAAGTACCAAACTCTCTTTACCAAACAGTGTACTGAAGTACCAAACTCTCTGTACCAAACAATGTACTGAAGTACCAAACACTCTTTACCAAACAGTGTACTGAAGTACCAAACTCTCTGTACCAAACAATGTACTGAAGTACCAAACTCTCTTTACCAAACAGTGTACTGAAGTACCAAACTCTCTGTACCAAACAATGTACTGAAGTACCAAACTCTCTTTCCAAACAGTGTACTGAAGTTTGATAGTACTGTAAGAGTTTGGTACAGAGAATTTACAACTTTACCAAACTCAGAATCGTACCCTACAACAACGTATAAGCAAGTTCGACACGCTACCGGTTAATAAGAGGAAGCAACCTTTTAGATCTCAGACACGAATAATAATTTGCTGAAACTACAGTTGTCTTTTCACCCGAGAGTTCTTCACCTCACGGAGAAGCGTCATTCACTGCTGAATAGCAGCACTAAAGCTTTTGTCATATTATGTGAATGTCGGTTGAGTGGAACATAACTTTTCCTGTTTATGAGAGCAATAAACGTCCGAGCTCAGTGAGCAACTGCAAGAACACTCGAAAGCGAAAACGTTCTGAACAGATTCTTTCCCTGTCGGCGAGCACTCCTTCAGCCGTTGTGAGAGTCTTTAAAACCACCGTTAACACGAAGATGGGCCACACATGAACGGCGAATAGCGAAGGATACGCCAAGTTAATGCAATGATCCCTGATGACACTGAGAATACGATCGCAAAAACGTAATGGAAGTTTTGTTCCCCATAGTCATACAGAGAGTAATAAAGAGGTATAATTATGCGTTTCAAACTCTTGAAGAGTTTTTCTCCAGCTTGTTGCAGTAAAAATAAATGAGGTATGTAAGTGAGGATTCTATTATTTCTCTCCAAAAGAGTTTTCTCAGATGCAGTTTTGAAGCTACGTTTTTCAAGCTTAGTGTTTCAAGAGCATTCGTTTTGGTCGTTCATTCTTGAATTGGTTTATTGGGCGTGACGTTTCTTGAGTCATCTTTTGTTGGATGTAACGACGCTGTCTCACTGATTTTTACATATGACATGTTGAATACAATGTTGAGACATTGTTATGTAAGATATTTTGTTGTTGCTTGTAAGGTTCGATATTGAGTTATTGCTGATTACGTCTGGTATTGTTAAATTCGTTGAGTGTGACGTTGTTGGGTCATCTTTAGTTGGATTTAGCATTGTTGGTTCAATAATTTTTGAATATAACATGTTGGGCACGATGTTGAGTTATTATTAAGTACGGTATTTAGTTGTTGCTAAGAAGTATAATCTCTATCAATTGTCGAAATCTCTGTTATAGGTCCGATATTGATGTTGATTATGTGTGGTATTGTTAAGTTCGTTGGTTGTGACGTTATTATCTTTTGTTAGATGCAACGTTGCTGCGTCATATTGGACACGATGTTGAGTTATTGTTAAGTACGATATTCAGTTATTGTTTGCTAAATCGTATATTATTGTTGATTATTTGTGATTTTGTTGAGTTCGTTGGATTGAATGTTGCATAGATATTTGGTGGATTGAATGTTGCATAAGATATTTTTACAGTGTTCTTCGTTGGTACATTGTTAAGTTATCCTTTGCTTGATTTGGCATTATTAAGTTATTGATTCAGCATTATTAAGTTATTGATTCAGCATTATTAAGTTATTGATTCAGCATTGTTAGATTATTGTTTGTTTGATTAAGCATTTTTTTTTTATTTGCGACATATAGGACAGAGAAGAATCCTAGTAGCTACTCCTAGCTTTTACAGGCCTTCTCATACAAGGACATGCCCTACTACGACCGAAGTCACTGCTGACCACTGCTTTAGTTAGAGCTAACACAACACACAAAGTTTTCCTTGCTGGAACAGTCGCTAGCTGCCTAACCACTATGCCAGTTAAGGCTTATTAATAATTAAAGCTTATTATTAAGTTATTGTTTACCAGGTACAGTATAGTTGAGTCATTAATATTTGGGATCATTACTTTTTTTGGGTCATTACTTTTTTTGTTATTCTTTCTTGAATGTGACATGTTGGACACAACATTTTGTTGATTTTTTTTGACGACATTGTTAGATTTGTCGTACTAAAAAAACATATCTGATCGATGTTTCTTGTTGGCCTCATCAAGATCTTACAAAATACGTTCATTCAGATTTTCTGAGTATTCCAACAAACAAAAGTTTCAGAATTGTCACAGACGTCTGCAATTTTACATAGAAGTTGGAAGGGAGTACTTTCGAAGGAAACTAAAATTATTTTTGAAGTAAGTGCAATGATATTTTTGCTCTGCAGATACATGTGAAAATTTTTTGAACCACTCATAATATTGCGATTCGAACTTCAGAATCTCACAATAGCCTTAATGGCGCCCTGTAACTTTAGAAAAATGTGGAAAATGCCAAATATACTGCTCACAAAAATTAGGGGATATATTATCGCTTCATATTCATTTTGAAATATCCCCTAATTTTTGTCAGCAGTATAGTTTAAACGAAATTGCAAACGATTTATTTATGCAATAAAATTAAAATTTTCGTGGTAAAGTATAAAAAGGTTTCACATTGGCAGCAATAATTTTTTCAGCTTACCCAGAGGAGAGTGAAAATTAACTTTTGAAAAACTGTGTGATTTTTGAAATAATATACTGGCACTGTTTTCAAAGCCTTCCTGAAACTCTGGCGTATCGTTTTCAACTATCGTTAGGATACATTTTTCCACATCATTACACCAGTGAAACCTTCTTACGTTGTGGAGTTGGGATGTATTATACTTGAACTGCACCTTTTGCACGTAATGTGCTAAATGGCCAGATCACAATGATCCACAAGGGTTCAGGAAAGGTTGAGGGAGGGGATCCACTAGACCATAGATTACGGTAACTGCTTACAGATTAGGGCGGTCTTATGTCTCAAGTCTATGGAGGATCATTTAGGAACGTATGAAGGATTTTGTGGTCCAGAAATTGCACTTTGAATTTTAGTACTGGATTATTTAATAAAAGATATGCTTTTAGCAACAAGCATATCTATTTTAAGTAATAGATATGCTTTTAGCAGCTTGTCATTTAGCATCTGAAGTACTGACGTTGTTTCCAGGACTTTGTTTCCCTTCTTGGAAAAGAAAATAGTGACAAAATCCTGAGCAAGTAATCCCTTCAGAAATGTAGTCTGGTAAACAACCAACACTTGCAAATCTCTTGCAGGGGGTCATGACCCCCGCGGCCCCCTCCTTATGACAGCCACTGGTACAGATAGAAGTTTAAAGCAAAGCTGCAATCATGGCCGATATCAGCGCCTCTGTCGGAAACGGGATTGAGTTACTCAGTTCATAGTTGTCGTCGATCGGATACGTACGTTTTTCCTTGCGAGTGAGCACGTTTGCAAAACTCATTGCGAGTGAGCACGTCGCATGAGTTCTGCAACGTGCTCATTCGCAAGGAAAGACGTAAAATAAATTCCTACAGGAAAAAGACGTAAAATAAAATCCTACAGGAAACGATGGCCTAAATTGCTCTCAGCAAGCTCGATAACTGAAGCATCGTCTGTTCTCGAAGTTTTATGCTTGTGATATTGAGGTAGGGAGACTAATGTTGGAGGTTAATTTCACAAGAGCAAATATTACCTCGAACTTGTGGTATTTAGACAAGCAAATATCATTGTTTAAATTTCCACTGTTTTATTTGTGGAATTGTAGCATTGTCAAAGAATTTTCGTGACTATGCTACAATTCTTTCATGCAGCAAACTCTGATGTTTCTCTGTTCGGATTGGGCGGGGGTTGCTCAGTCGGTAGCGCGCCAGGCTCGTAATCTTTAGTTCCCAGGTTCGAGACCCAGCTGGGTCAGCGTTGAGATTTATCTCCGCAAAATTCTCCGCCCTGCCCACGTCAGTAGGGGACACAGATGGGCTTGGAAAGACCGCCGTCCGTCGGATGGGACGTTAAGCCGTGGTTCCGTGTGCAGGAAAGCCACACCCTGTGCACGTTAAAGAACACGCTGTATGGCCTTGACAGGAGGCTACCATCTGTCTCCCAACAGCTGCTCCAGTAGGTCTCCTCCCCCAACCTTTTCTGAGCCTTCGGGGTCCATGTAACCTGGCCATTTAGCTCATGGTGGACAAAAAAGTGCCGCTCAGAGGTAAAACAATCCAACCCAACTGTTCGGATTTCCAAAGAAGAAAAGCTGATGTAGTTTTCAATTATTTCTGCACTCAAAAAATCTTTTTTTAATGCGAATGTAAATAAAGTAGCTCTTTAATACATTAACTGTAAAATAACGTTTATCGGAATATTTCCTAAATTATTATTGCGAATAAAATTATGTTGCTGGATAAAAAGGACAATTTTTTTTTCAAATTATTTTAACGATTTGCTAAACTTTTTTTTCGTTTTTGATATTTAAAAGTCATTGAAATATAGAAAATATTTATTAAATGTAACGGCTGATGAAAATCTTATCTTAAATAAAAAATGCTACTTAGTATTGGAATGTTTCATCAAAGATTAATAATTTCTATACAGCGTGTTAAAATGCTCTTTAGGTAGCAGCAAAAGTAATAATAAAAAAAATAAATACCCCCTCAAGCAGCTGCTTGCCACAGAGGTCTGACAGGAGCCTGTCAGTTTATATGCTACAGTAGGAGTTCTGAGAGGATGGCAGGACCTCAGCAGAAAAACGACACACACATCCATGCCTAAATCCGGGGCTCGAACCCAGGTCCCTTAGATCAGTAGCCAAGCGTGCTAACCACTCGGCCACGGGACGGCTAAAATAGGGCAATATAATAGAAATTTTGGGAAAAAAATCGACCTCGGATCAATAACGTTTTCCAAAATAATTCATTATAATCAACCAATAACTTAAAAAGTTTTTTTTTTTCCTTTTAGTATAGAGTTAACACCCCAACAGAAGTGCATATACGTGATTTAGTCTGGAACTCTAAACGCAAAAAACCTCTGGAAAGTAAACAAGAAGCCGCCCATTACAGAGAGCGCGCGCTTGCCCTTCTACTTTTCTTCCACTGTCACCAGTGTCGCTGAGATCGCAAAAGCGATCGCTCAAAACCCATTGTTTAAAGCCAAAGTATTCTATTGTACAGTCGCTCAAAAAAGTATCCGAACACTATGGTTGATTACAGAATTCAGAAAAAAATATCTGGCAACGATTTTTTTTTAATTAGTGATCTGGCAACCTTTGTGTATGTACACGAAGGTTGCCAGATCACTAATTTCTAAAAAAAATCGTTGCTAGATATTTTTTCTGAATTCTATAATCAACCATGGTATTCAGATACTTTTTTGAGCGACTGTACGTATTTACCCTAATCTATGCGCTGGACAGCTCTTAGGAGACAGATGATAGCCTCCCATGAATGCTATCTAGCGTGTTCTGCAACTTGCACAGGGTACGACTCCCCTGCATACGGTACCACGGGTTAACGTCTCATTAGATGGACGGAGGCCTATCGAAATCCATTGTCACTTTTCTCACGGACGGCAGGGTATGTTCAGCGGAGGTAAATCTCACCGAGGACAGATTTGGGACTCAAACCTGGAAACTGCAGACTACGAGCCTAGCATGATACCAATTGAGCAAATCCCCCCCCCCCACGACTCCCCAAACTTTTGTTACTGATACTGTTGACTGATTATAAATAAACTTTTCAAAAGCTTTCGCCAATGTAGATTCTAAAAAAAAAAATTCCCCATTAGCCTTAAAACGATATTTGAAGAGTGTAATGAAATGCGTTTTAACAGCAAAATGTAAAACACTCTCAACAGCAATTTATTCCCTGTTATGAAAATCAATATGATAGGAAAAGTAAAAAAAGGACATAACTTCCTCATAAAATGCTTAATTTAAGCTTATTAATTATTTGTGATGGACTAAATTGCTTTTAACAAGCTCGATAACTGGAGCAGCATTCTGTCCTCTAAGTACTGATGCCATTTTGGAAAAGCTAAAAACACACAGAAATTAAAAAAACGTCTGTTATCGGATTATCGGGGGAGGGGGGGGGAAATGACTGTACATTTAAGGTAATGGACAAAACTTTAATCAAAATCCTAAAGTGTAGAAAATATTTTAAGACTATTAGAATAATGGAACAAATTAAAAAAAGAAATCTGTATTTCTCACAAGAAAAAAAAGCAACAAAGGTTTTGTAAGGCAGAGACAAAATCGATTCTGCATGCGATTTCCTCTACAATAATAATAGCAGATGTCAGTTCGTTTGTGCAGCCATAACTCATAGGGAAATCGTGGTAGACTCTTTAAATTTTCACAGAGTGTTTCTGGTTGTTATCAGGGTTGCTGTGCCAAATTTCAAGTTTCAAGTCCAAAAGGGAGACTTGCTAAAAGCAAATATATTTGCCAATATATTCCTACAGGACAAGATAACAGGTGTTAAATTTATTGTTGGCAATTATTGCTCCTTAATTGTGAGCGCGAGTCTTAATAACATTTAAATGTTATGACGTTGCCAGATTTTCGACATTTTCAAAGCATTATTATTTTGAGGCGTCCCATTGCAGCTAGAGGCCTGATATTTACTGCTTTATATGTGATAAAAAAAAAAGGTACGTTTTGCTACAGGCTTATGATCTAATATTTTCAGGTTAGAGTCCCAAATTGCCAGGGTTGTGATTTAACTCTGCGAACCCTCATCCTTCCCTTTGTGAGAAAGGGGTCATCATGGGCTTGGATTAGCCGCCGTCAAACGCATAAGACTTTAAACTGTGGCTACTTCTGTAAGAGAGCCAAATTTTGTGCACTTAAAAGGCACAATGGATGACCTGGACGAGAGCCGTCCATCTGTCTCTTAGCAGCTGTCTAGTATGCCTCTACCTAAATCTCAGTCCTTGGTGTCTTTGTCACCTGGCCAATTATTCCACTGTGTGTAGAAAAGTGTCGCTCTTAGGTAAAACAACATAATGATTATAAACTACACTTTAAATGGTACACTTAAAGAACAATATTCTGCTTAAGAATGGTATAATTCTTACGGTATGACTTGTAAATATGGATCCGAAACTTCGTACAGGAAATGCACATTTTTGTTTCTCTTCCCATGACCAAGCGTGCTTTGCTATTGATCAAAGGGACCTGGTTTCGAGTCCCGGTTAAAGTATGGATGTTTATGTTGGCTCTCTGCTGAAGTCTGACCTTCCTCGTAGAGCTTCGGTATGGTGTATTCAACGGACTGGCTCTTATCAGACCTCTGTGGCAAGCAGCTGTTTGAAAAGGTATATATACCCAATCATGAGGGGATGGCAGTACACACCGAACCCACCAATATTCGTCATAAAATATGTGGCTGCAAATGCAGCCCGGTGCTGGTAGGGGGCACAAGACGAGGATGGAAAAGCGCTGGATCGGCCAAACCCCAGCATTCTCAGCGTCGACTGAACACGAGATGGAGCAGTTTACGAACGCAGAGAAAGCCGATATGCACCTGATGCACGGCGTAGCCTGGGGTAAGAGTAGAGAGCCGCAAAGACTCTACCATGAGTGACATCCTATGCGTCGTGTGCCAGATCATAAAATGTTTGCGCGACTGCACCGCCAGCTGTCTGAGGCAGGCACCTTCCACGTCAGTCGACATGATGCCGGACGAGCACGGACGGTCAGAACGCCAGCTATTAGCGAGGGCGTCTTGGATATGGTGACAGATAACCCAGGTACAAGCACACGATCCGCCGCCCGGAGCCTGGGTATGCATCGGAACAGTGTCTGGCGAGTACTGCATGGTGAAAGGCTACACCCCTATCACTTGCAGCGAGAGCAGGTTGACAGCTGTTGATTATCCCCTGCGCATGGATTTTGCCCAGTGGTTCCTGCAGCAAAGTGCCACACATCCCGATTTCCCCGCGCATGTGCTCTTTATGGATGAATCAACATTCTCACGTGAAGGCGTAGTGAATGTCCATAATGCGCATTTGTGGGCGGCCCAGAACCTCCATGATACACGTCCAATTTCGAACCAGAAACGGTTCACCGTCAATGTCTGGGCGGGGATGGTGCATGACTAAGTCATCATGCACGATCCCCGCCCAGACATTAATTGGACCCTACCAACTGCCGGACCGCCTCGATTGGCGAACGTACCGTATTTTTCTGCAACAGGTTTTGCCGGAATTGCTTCAGGATCCTCACCCGTATTGGTTCCAGCACGATGGGGCACCCGCTTATTTCAGCATCGACGTGCGTCAGCATCTTCATACCACATTTGGGAACTGATGGATTGGGTGCAGTGGTCCCATCCCGTGGCCCCCCTGATCGCCCGATCTTTCTTGTATCAATTTCTTTCTGTGGGGACATTTGAAGAGTGTCGTGTACGAGACGTCCGTGCAGTCCGTGGAGGATCTGGTAGCCCGACTGTCCGTCGCAGCCGCCGATGTGTGCGACAAGCCCGATGTTTACGAGCAGGTACGCCGATCACTACTCTGCCGTTGTGCTGCCTGAATCAACGTTGGTGAGCGGACGTTTGAGCATTTGTTGTAATGATCTCCAATAAATGTCACTCTGGAAACCTCTGTGTCTGTCCTTCATTTCCGACTTCTCACTGCGTTTGCGGCCGCATATTCTATGACGAATATTGGTGGGTTCGGTGTGTACTAACATCCCCTCACGTTTGGGTCATGAATTCAGGGACACCCTGTATATCTCATTTAAGAGATTGTTACGATTTTGAGGCAAAACCTTGCAGCCATTTTGCATATCTTAATCGAATTATTTTTGGAATTAGATAATCTTTTCTAAACCTAGTGAGGAAAATTTCATTAAAATTATTCAAAGATATTCTGATGTGAGAAGAAATGAATTATCTATGTATAAATTTAATTATTATTAAACGTATAAATACAACAAAGTTTCATAATAATGTTTCAATTCCCTGTAAAAGAAATAGAAATTTTGAAAAAATAATTCCATTGAGTAATATAAAATACTATCTATAATACTATCATTATATTCCAAACAAAAAAAGACCTTTTTTTAGAAGAAAATATTTTTATTTACTTAGTACGCGAGGTTGTTCAATTTTTTTCCTATAATTTTCTCGAAAATTTGTTTCAAGTATTTTTTTTTACTCGAAAATCTTTTAAATGTTGTAAGCAAATCTCAAGTTGTTCCGAGAAACGATCTCGATGAACATTAAATAAATTGTGATCTCAGTTCAAATTCCAGATTGCAGTATTAAACTTGTGATTTGTTTCTCTGCGGGGAAACATTCAAACCTGCAAAATTCAAACCTGACAGATTTTCCCGCTATTGCACGGGTGTTTAATTCATTTAGACTAAATTCTTAAATATAGTACAGAACACTTCACACGTTGCTAGCTTTCATTTGACATACAACTCATTACGATTTACTCCTTCAAAATTTCCCACCCTCTTTTTTATGAGGTAAGCGGGGAGAATATGCGGCCATAGGACTTTCCAGAGGGGGCAAAAATATTTCAAGGGAGGGGAAAATCAAATCACTGTTTTAAGATAGGAATATTTATGTAGAGCTGTATATTAATCAGCGCAAGTTTAAAATACAGCAATTATCATACCAAAATACAACAATGGATGAAAAAAGAAACGAAAGAGAAACAGAATCTAATTTATTATTAAAAAATAAGCTCACCGGACAAAAAATTAATCATCTCCCGCCTTAAGAGGGTTACGTCCGTTCGACAGCAACAGAGGGCACACCAGTAATATACGCGTCCTACAAATAGCTGTGCCGTGCACTAAGGGGTTCATACAGTGACAAGAAGTGGTTGTGTGCCACGTGTGTGTTAGTCACTCCGTGAAACATGAGTTGCACCAAAGATGTGAATGAGTTGCAAAATGGTGTCTCTGCGTTTGGCCGAGCCAAAGGGCATAGTGTACAAGAAGTTGCTATTTTTGCAGATGTGTCGAAACGTACTGTTCAAAGGGTCTTCCAGCAGTATCGTACATCGCAGTCCATCGCTAATCGTCACCAGAACTGCAGCAGAAAGACTGTGTTCACCAATAAGGACCATCGCAGTGTGTCATGCACTGTTAGGGCAAAGTGCTTTGCAATGAGGCAGGAACTGCTCCAGTCAGTCAATGCAGGCCTACAACAAGCTGTTTCCGAACGAACACTCCAAAGGGAACTGCATGCCATGGATATCTGGAGCAGAGTACCGCAGAAGAGACCCGTGTTAACAGCTCTGCACAATGTTGCACGGCTACAGTGGGCGCGGCGCCACAAAGACTGGACTTTCGACTCTTGGAAGCGTGTGATCTGGTCGGATGAGTCAGTTTTTGCTTGTACTCGAATAATGCGAGGCGACGGGTTCATCGTAAGCCACATGAATCCTTCCATGTGGACTGTGTGCAAGGTTCTGTTCAAGCTGAAGGAGGCTCTGTGATGTTCTGGGGGTGTTTCACGTACGAGGAAATGGGTCCTTTGGTTGTGGTGACGTCACACTTGAACCAGAAGGGCTATATGGAGCTACTGGACGACCACATGCTGTCTTTTGTGCAGCATCTTCACAATGAACACCAGAAGGATACCTCAGTCTTCCAAGATGACCATTGTCGTGTGCACAGGGCTTGAAGTGTGTTGGATTGGCACGACGAGCATTCTGAAGCCTTCGAACATCTCGACTGGCCCGCCAAATCCCAGGATTTGAATCCCATAGAAAACTTGTGGGACTATTTGGGGCAACGAGTGAAGCGCCATCCCAGCCATCCGGCCAATCTGGCTGAACTGCGGCATTTGCTGCTGGAAGAGTGGATGAATAATGATGTGCACTACATCCGCACACTGGTGGCATTCATGCCAGACAGGATTTCGGCTGTTCTTCGGTCGCACGGAGGCGTATGCGCTATTAGATGACATTCAATCAGGGGTGACTAATTTTTTGTCCGGTGAGCTTACATATAAATGTATTTTATAAGAATAAATAAAAATAGATGATGTGCTTCCAAAAATAAAATGAAAAAAAAACCAACACAATATACTTTTCGGTAGGAAAAAAGAATCATTAATTATTATGCACCTGAAATTATTAAATTATCGATCAGTTTTAATTTTCAGGGGGAAACTACTGCACCCCCTTTCTCTGCCCCCCTACCGATGCCTAGGGAGGAGAGAAAGGATATGGTGTGATATGTTGCAGTCTATGATACTACCCAAATCAAAATCTTTCAATTCAGGTATAAATTTTACGCTTGGCTAAGAGTTTATTTTTGTAAGGGGAGGGGGGAGAATGGAAAAAATCAAACACTTACGTTGCTTTAACGTATGATAAGAGGAAGCTATATGTCAAATTTGGTAGTCTTAGCGTAGCCTTAAGTCTTACTGTTTAGGTGGAGTTTTTGATGAAACAGGGGTGGAAGTGGTTCAGTCGGTAGCGTGCCAGTCTTCTAATCTACAGGTTCGAGTACCACCTGGGTGATGTTGAGATTTCCCCCTTTCAACTTGCCTTCGGTCAGTAGGGTCTGCCGATGGACTTGGGAAAACCGGCGTCCTTCGGACTCGGATTTGAGTCCTGGGTAAGGCGTGGATATTTCTTGTGTTGTCTTTCTGATGAGGTTTCGCCATCCTCACAGATCTTCTCTATGGCGTATTACTTTGACAGTATCCTATAGGAATTCTATTCTGCGGCAAGCAGCTGCCTGGGGTAATTATATTATTTTCCTTATCCATCACATAATGTATACTGAAGAAGTTATTTTCTTCACCTAGTCGTTTAATTTTAGCATTCAACTATAAAAGCATTTCCCTTACTTCTCTGAACAGTTGGAGCATCTACTACTTCTGTAGCGATCGGTCCACATGAATGAGCTTACGTAGAGAGTTCTCACATTTCTTGTAAATTTGGTACACACAATCAATTAACATGAAACAAAATATACAATCCCTGATTAAATAGATGCTTGGGATTCTTTCCCCAAAAAAAGGAATTAATGCCAACAAACACGATTGATTATGATGTAAAGAGATTGGATTGTTTTACCTCTGAGCGGCACTTTTTTGCACGCCATGGGCTAAATGGCCAGGCCACAAGGACCCCGAAGGCTCAGAGAAGGTTGGGGGAGGGGACCCACTGGAACAGCTGTTGGGAGACAGATGGTAGCCTCCCGTCAATGCCATCCAGCGTGTTCTTTAACGTGCACAGGGTATGGCTCTCCCGCACACGGGGCCACGGCTTAAAGTCCCATCCGACGGACGGCGGCCTATCCAAGCCCATCGGTGTCCCCTACTGACCGTGGGCAGGGCGAGGACTTTTGCGGAGATAAATCTCAACGCTGACCCAGCTGGGACTTGAACCTGGGAACTACAGATTACGAGCCTGGCGCGCTACCGACTGAGCCACCCCCACCCCCGCCCCTGATGTAAAGAGAAAAATAACTGCGGTAGCATTGCAAGTATGTCTTGATTGTCTTCTTGAAAGATTATCTTCCTTCTTTTGGAGCTCCAGTTTCAGTTCGTAAGCCACTGAGTTGCATCAGTTTGGGCGCAGATGTTTGCTTCTATCATAAAATGCCACCCTAGGGCATTAGTGGTTTGTTCCAGTAGCTCTCTTGCCACAAAGGTGAAGCCAAAGTGTTGAGTTTCGCGAATAGACTCCGCGAATTACTCGGTCAATAAAATGCACTAAGTGCCTGATTTTGGTTTATTGTTATTTCACTAGGGCACTCTAGTCTTCAAGACGGAAGGAGAAGAGATATTTAAAGGACGTTTTTTTTTAGAACAGCGATTAAAGTACTTCGTTTCAATTCATCTAACGATAAATGTTTTACCGGATTTTTTTTTTTTCGTTCTTTTGAATATGAAAGTAATGGAATAAATTTTCGTAAGATTTTAAACTGGAAATAGGAGCAAACAAAAATCATATATTTTGAACGTTGTATATAGAGGGCGCTTTTTCTGCTGTACCTGAGAATACGCCGAATCCTTACGTTTTTTCATCCGTATCAAAGTGAAATTCAATTATTTTCGCTTATTTGAGAGTTTGTTAGTTGCAGTTTTGTAATATGCAGTTGGTGGTTTTTTTCTCATCCCCTTTGCTAAAAAAAATAAATACCCCCTCAAGCACCTGCTTGCCACAGAGGTCTGACAGGAACCTGTCAGTTTATATGCCATAGTAGAAGGTCTGAGAGGATGGCAGGACCTCAGCAGAAAAACGACACATACATCCATGCCTTACCCGGGGCTCGAACCCAGGTCCCTTAGATCAGTAGCCAAGCGCGCTAACCACTTGCTACTGGGCTATAATTCCATAGTTTTTCGACACCGAAAGCAAAGAACGAAATCGAGATATTGAATCTATGAAAGCATGACCCAGTTTTGGAATCTGTTATATAATTTGTCTCAAAATGATTTTGTTGACTTCTTAAAATATTAATTTGCGCTTCTAACTTTACAGTAAAGAAAACAAAATTATAATAAAGTATTTAAAAAGAACTTTTCAAATTGTTTCGTGCTTCTGGGATATTTTCTCACCCACCTACAACGACTCTCACACCAAAATTGTTGGAAGACCTCAGTACCACCACCTGTATCTTTTCTTAAAAAAGGGGGCCGGGGTGGCTCAGTCGGTAGCGCGCCAGGCTCGTAATCTGCAGTTCCCAGGTTCGAGTTCCTGGTTCAGCGTTGAGATTTATTTCCACAAAATTCCCCGCTCTGCCCACGGTCAGTAGGGGACACCGATGGGCTTGGAAAGACCGCCGTCCGTCGGATGTGACGTTAAGCCATGTCCCCGTGTGCGGGAGAGCCATACACTGTGCACGTTATAGAACACGATGGATGACCTTGACGGGAGGCTACCATCTATCTCCCACCAGCTGTTCTAGTGGATACCCTCTTCCAACCTTCTCTGAGCCTTCGAGGTCCTTGTGGCCTGTCCATTTAGCCCATGGTATGCAAAAATGTGCCGCTCAGAGGTAAAACAATCCAACCCAACTCGTAAAAAAGAAGCATTCTCTGGGTATATGTTTATATATCTTTGCAGTATTTAATTGAGAAATGTAAAGCAAAAGCTGTATCGGTAAAGAAATTTGTTCAAACTATCATTTATGTCATTGTGTGTGTGTGTATGTATAGAGGGTGTCCCGTAAGTCTTTATACATAGACGCGGTGTCCCATACGTTCGTATACATGCATAGTCACAAGTAAAAACAACTATAATGTGATTCAGTAATAAAGTTGCAGAAGAAAATCTCCTCTAGATAAGAAACACGTGAAGTAATTAGTTAAAAAATATTGGTTGTCCTGAGTGGGCGAACCCACGTCTCCCAGAAGCATGTCAAGCGTCATAACCGCTAGACCACGGGGAGACACTGGTATACGTGGGTTCGAATCCCACTCAGGGCAACAAAATGTTTTCAACTAATTAACTATGATGTGTTATTTTGTTTCAAATGTGTCGACAAGCTGATGAATGACAGAGTAACGATGCATCGTCTCACAACCCAGGAGAAAGTGGAATTGGTACTTATTCAGGTTGCTGGAAAAAGTCAGCGAGAAGCATGCGATGGATTTCACAGATTACATCCAGACAAGCTAAGTCCTAGTCACATGTCTGTCAGTAATATTCTGAAAAGACTGAAGGAGACTTGTTCGATGCTAGATAAACCTAGACCAGGCCGTCCGAGTAGTACTACCATATATGAAGATCGCATTGTGGAAGTTCTGGCTAAAGTCGAAGTTAGCCATCGCCAGTCTGCAATAAAAATTGCGCAGGATGTGGGAATTGGAATATCATTTGTATCCATAATCCTGAGAAGAAACAGGTCCATCCATACAAAATGTAAATGGCACAAGAGTTGCATAAAAAAGACATGAACCGCAGAGAGCAGTTCTGTGATTGGATATTGGAAAAACTTCAGGAACAACCGTCTGTCTTAGCTGACATAACCTTCAGCTTTGATACAAACCTTCACTTGAGTGTGATAGTCAACCGCCACAGTTATCGTTACTAGGCTGCGACATAATCATACTCTCACAGTGGGTTGACACAATCATACTCTCACAGTGGGTTGACACAATCATACTCTCACAGTGGGTTGACACAATCACACTAGTTGAATCGACACAATCACATTGATTGAATCGACACAAGCCCACTGGCTTGAAGATGAACACGTACAGAACGACAAGCTAAGTGACAAGCTTGGTGTGCAATTCATGGTGACAACATCAGAGGATCTTTTGTATTGACAACAGTCACTGGCTACTCTTTTTTGCAAATGTTAATGTTATTTTGGTACCCTACTTAGCATGTTACCGCAGTGTTTTCTTTCAGCAGGATCGGGCACCCACTAGCCATAACCCACTAGCCATAACATTGGGACGAAAAACTATACCGCAAATCGATAGGCCAACGTGGGGTGGTATCCGTTATTTCTGAAACTTTTCCCTTTTCATTCTTTCTCACCTTTTTTAATCTTTCCCTTGCATCTTTTCCTTATATGTTTATTTTTTTCGTTTCTTTATTTCTTTCTTCAGTTGTCGTTCTTTTACCTCTTTAACCAGTTCTCTACTTTTTTAATCTTTCTTTTTCCCTCTTTACCTCTTTCTCTCCACTTTACGTTTTTCCATTTCTACCTTTACATCTCATTCTTTCTTTATCTCTTTTTTTCTTTCTTTCCCTCTTTATTTATCTCCTTTCTTTAATCTCTCCCTTTTCATTTTATCTCTTTTTATTCTTTCTTTTTTTCTTTACCTTTATTTCTCTCCTTTTTATGAACTTTCCATTTCCCTCTCCATCTCTTTCTCCCCACTTTTAATCTTTTCTTTTCCCTTTCCTTTTCATCTCCTTTTATTCTTTCTTCAAACACAAACAAAGAACAAAGAACGAACAGATTTACCTCTTTATTTCTTTCCTTTTTTAAACTTTCCCTTTTCCTCTTCATCTCTTTCCCTTTCTATCTCTACATATTTTTCTTTTTTCTTTTCTTTATTTCTTTCTTCCGTTACCTTTCCTTTACCTCTTTACCTCTCCCTCCCTCCCGTTTTTTAATGTTTCCGTTTCCCTCATTATCTCCTTCTCTCCTTTTTTTAATGTTTACCTTTCCTCCTCTATCACTTGCTCTCGTCTGTTTTAACCTTTTCTTTTCCCTCTTTATCTCTTTCTTTCCACTTTTCGTCTTTCCTTTTCTACCTTTACATCTCTTTCTTTCTTTATTTCTTTCTTGCTTCCGTTGTATAGATAGATATATAGATAGATAGATAGATAGTTTTTTTATTCACTACTCTCAACACCAGTACAGTTCAATATAAAATCCGCAACAAAAAACGTACTTTTACATAAATTCTTCAAGTTCAAAAGTTCATACACATGAACTGATTAACACAAATTATATTGTAAAGTATAAATTATAATTTATTTTATAGGTATTTTTTTAAACAAAAAAACTGAACAATATGAAAGTAGTAAATAAATAAGAGAACTCCACTTGAGTTTGAGCTCGTGTGTGGAGAAGTTCACGAATATAACCTTTACAGAATTAGTTGCAACAGAGTTATAAAAATTAAATATTGAAGCTAAAGTTTTATCTCTATAGATATTTCTCTACATCATCACAATCCACTAACCAATTCCATATTAATCTTTTAAAAGCATAAATGTTTCTTTCATTTCTAATGTTAGCCGGCAGAGCATTAAAAAGTGTTGATGCCAAATAAACGTAGTGTTTTTGGATGATAGTTTTTTTTTAGGAAACGGTATGGATAAATGCATAGTAGATGATAAACGTGTATATTTGGGAAAGATCTTAACATTAGACTCATCCCAATTTTGAATATTGTATACTAAGAGGTGATAAATATATAATTTTCTAACTGGTAAGATATTTAAGTTTTTATAATTTTTTTTATACTATCAAATTTCTTTTTCTTTAGCATACATCTTATTATGTAATTTTGAGAACCTTGTAATGGTTTCAGATTTGTCTCATACAGACCTCCCCAAGATATAATGCTATATTTCAAAATATTCCAAGATTTTGGGTTGTGTTGTTTTACCTCTGAGCGGCACTTTTTTGCACACCATGGGCTAAATGGCCAGGTCACATGGACCCCGAAGGCTCAGAGAAGGTTGGGGGAGGGGACCCACTGGAACAGCTGTTGGGAGACAGATGATAGCCTCCCGTCAAGGCCATCCAGCGTGTTCTTTAACGTGCACAGGGTATGGCTCTCCCGCACACGGGGCCACGGCTTAACGTCCCATCCGACGGACGGCGGCCTTTCCAAGCCCATCGGTGTCCCCTACTGACCGTGGGCAGAGCGGGGAATTTTGCGGAGATAAATCTCAACGCTGACCCAGCTGGGACTCGAACCCGGGAACTACAGATTACGAGCCTGGCGCGCTACCGACTGAGCCATCCCCGCCCCATATCCAAGATATAATGCTATATTCCCAAGATATAATGCTATAAAAAATAAAAAAATAAAAGACAATAATAATTCCACAAATAATAAATAATTTTTAACATTGACAAATCTATAAAATTTCTTATGTAATTAAATCTTGAAACCATAATATATAAATTCTTAATTATATTATTTATATGCGTTTTCCAAGAAAGTTTTTTTTTTCAAGGTAGACCCAAATATCAAGCGATCAACACCCTGAATAGCTGAACATTTACAATATGTCTCATTGCAGTTTAGATCATGATAGAAGAGTTATCCTCTTTATTTCTCTCGTTTTTTAATCTTTCTCTTTCCCTTTTTATCCTTTCCACTTTTTGTGTTTCTTTTTTTCTACCTTTACATTTTTTTCTTTCTTCTTTACTTTATTTCTTTTTTCTGCTCTCTTTCCTTTTCTTCTTTATCACTTTCTCTCCATTTTTTAATATTTCTCTTTCCCTCTTTATGTCCTTCTCTCCTTTTTTATTGTTTCCCTTTCCCTCTCTATCTCTTTCTCTCCACTTTTGGTGAATCTCTACATTTCTTTCTTTATCTACCTTTCTCTTTCTTTATCTTTATAGGTTTAAAATCTTTATTTCTCCGTTTCCTCCTTTAGCTTTATTCCTTTATTGCCACTTTTCATCAAAATATCATGAACTGCGTCCTTTCATGAACGAAAATTCGAAGAAATGCTGAGAACTGCACATTATCTAATCAAATAATTCGCATCAGTACTCAGAGGCGAAGGCAATTTTATTCATGTCGTGGGTTTCGGCAGTTGCCAAAAAGAGTTTGAACAGAAGCCAGCACACAAACATCAAACAAATTCTATGAATCTCCTAGAATTGCTACTGAGAATAAAGAGCTCGCTTTCCTAAATGCTTCCTAACGCTCAGATGTATCAGAAAGAGGCAAAAGGACTGGAACGCACAGCGATAAGGACGAAAAGAGGCAGAAATGAAACAATAAGAATCACTAGCTCTTCTGTGTCTTTGCTACGTCTTTTGTTTTGCTCCGAGAACTCCCGATCAGAGCATCCTCTGGGACCAAAGAACGAACAAATCCGAACGTGCAGACGTTCCGGCTCCCATCGAGGGGAGTACACGTGCTTCCCATCACGTGCAGGTCGTGCGAAACGTTAAGAGAGAGAATGAGTTGCTGTTGACCTTGGCGATGGCGACAGAGCCCTCGATAGTTGGACTGCGCCCGGCTACTAAGAGTAATAACCGAGCTCACTTTGCCGCAGTGGTTCGATACTTGATCGATTTATATTTTTCTCGTGCTCGGCTGGGAAAACGTTCGCTGACTACAGGCTGAACCAGACCTTTGACCAACTTGAATTCCGGCAATGCTGGGCTCCAATCCAAGAGATACAACATCAAGGGTAGTGTCACCCGCAACTTTTTCCTCTTCGAGGCATACGGTATGAACTTAAAATGTTCCGCATTTACTAAAATAATTATCTTATCTAGAACTGCATGTCAATAGCTTGATGATCTGACTTCGAAATTTAATGCCTTCAAACAAATATTTTTGAAAGAGTGGCCGAAAGAAGATTTTAGATTCGAACCAGGAACAATCTACAAGCTAGCAATACGCAGTTCCGTATTCTCTAACTGTAGTTGCGACGAGTAAGAGATTTCACATGATTGACCAAGACCCAATTTTTGTTTGAACAATAACAAAAATTTTGAATTTATTTAAATTCAACACTTAACAAAGTTCCACCACTGGCTTATAAAGGTGGATGATTTTACATTACAATTAATTGACTAAGTACTCACTCCATTCAGTTAAGCTTAAGTTCGAACAACACTCACACAAAATAATGAAAATAAAACTTAAAAGTGAAAGTGACAACAAGCAGAGTAAGTTAAATTAAAATAACTTTACCATGCTGAAGTTTCTCCGGAACGAGAACTGTATTCTGCTAAGTTATTGTGATGTGCACACGGCGTAAATTTTCATGAAACACCCACTCCAGATTTCTCTGATCGTGGTTTTTCCCAAGCAAAGCAAATTTCTTTAAATTTCGCCTAACATACTTAGGTAAAAGTTTATCATCTCACTAATTTAAGAGATGTCTAATTTAACACTTTCCCTCCCTAAATCATGGCCTAAAATTCAGTCCAGTGAATTTCACTAAAGTTGGACTTAGCAAAGATAGCAAAAGAAAGATAGAAAAAGACCAAACCCTGGTCTGTTAGTCTGATCAACCCACACCGAACTGTTTCTCCCGGGTCGAGCGTGACAATATCTTTCTGGCAACCCTGGGAACTCTCGACCAAAAAGGGCCAATCAGAACCGAGCCCTGGGCAAAATCCGACTCCATTTCCATATTTCACAAGTGAGATGGAGCTCTGCTGCCAGCCAGCACTCGCATTCCTCTTGAAGGTCAATGTCTGCTTCTGGGCGAGGTGAAATTGTTTCACAAGACACCTCTCGTCTCCGTACATCAGTCAAGTTCCCTCTCGGCAACCAATGTAAACAGATGAAACGGAACCCTGAATGTAATTCGCAACGGAGATGTTGCACCCATTAACCTCCGAAGACATCTCCAGACACAAAGTGGTTGCATCAGGATAGAAATGAAATACAGTATATAAAAAAATTAAAATCAATAAAATCAATAGGTCTGCGACCTATCATTCCTCCCTTCTTAAAAACAAGCCAACACCCTGTGTGTCGTCACTTATTACATTCCGAAATGAAAATTTTGGAGTGGTACCAGGTTTTGAAATTTAGATTAATTCTCTCCATCACAACAATTTTCTGGTTTTCTTTCAAAAAAAAACAACATAAAATTTTGTTGAACTGGTGCTTTCGATTAGAGAAGAATTCCCAGTTTCTTCACGTATCACACAATATTTCTCCAACATTTAAACACCGGAAACAAAAGAAAAATGAAAAGCGTGAGTAGAATAATTCCATTCATATATATAAACACATAAAATTACTCTTAATATCTATTTGTTTGTGACAAAATATTCAATGCAAATGTTTAAAACATGGTAACTAACTCTATATATCAATGTCAACTTATAAACAGAACAATAGCTTATTTATGATAGATGGCAAGATAAATATTGATTACAAGATATAATATACTTTTAATTTACACATCGTAAATATTTGTAATATAATATATAGGACAACTTAGATTTGTCTGATCTTACAAGCAGAAAAATCATCTCTCTTCAACTTAGAATAACCCACATCAACCATCTTTCCTAGTTTCCATATTCTCAAAATTATTATAAAATTTCAAACTAATACATCGTTAAAAGAAAACAAATCAGTGCACATCTTTCTTATGAGGATACAAATGTTCTGTCAAAAATTCTAAAATTTATGTGTTATGTTTACCCTGTTTCCCAAAAAAAAATCTTTTAACTTTATAGCCTGAAAAGAAAAGTGGGGACGGAAAGATTCCACTTCCAGGACTACCATAGAATGATAGCGGGTCCTTCCGTCTTCCTCCCCTGTCCAGACTAGCATCCCATGTCAAAGGGTAAACACAGTTTGCTAAACATCCGTCTGAACCCATGCAGTTTGGGCTTGCTACATGTATAGGGAGACGTCTCCAATCAAAAAAATGAGCTTGAAACATCTGAAAGCGAAACTAGTGAGTGGATTCAAATCCTTACTCACCTTTATCATCCTCACACTCTTCTACCAGAGTTAATTGTCATCACCCCTTTCACCGTCACAGAGACTATTTGATATGGGCCATCGATGTGGTCGGACTTCCACAATCATCCGGCAAATTTATACTCACCCCCTAAGTCGTGTTATTCCCATGTGTTGAATCCTCCAAGAAAGAAGATAAACAAAAATTAATTTCCTTAGAAAAAGAGAGCGAAAGAGTCCTCTTCTAAGCTACTATAAGGCATCATCACAGTCGAAACCTTATTTCTATTGGCACTGAGCCAAAATTTGCTCCTAAACTTCACAGCTAATCGAGATGCAGGCAAAGTTCAATTCTTTCCGCACCCGTTACGTCATCTCTGTAGTTTCGTTCCTTACTCTCTCTTCAGCCACGGGGCTGCTACAGAGTAATACGATATACCGCAAGTTTACTGACTGACCTGTGCTCTTATCTCGAAGTTGGATCTACGTTCTCTTCATAGACTAATAACATAAATTCAACTCTCCAATATAAATCACTGTCATACACTTTAAACAATTTCTTTAGTTAAATACTTATTTAACTTTGAAGACACACCACATCTCTGACATTTCTCCACTAACTCAAAACAAATGTTTACATAATTTCCAAAATGTTTAATCAATTTCTACTTAAATAAAATTCTACCCTTAGTTACAAGTTAATATATTCTTTAACAGTTCTGGCACTTCACCCATTTTTCTCCAGAGACCCTTTCTGTCTCCGTAGATAATTCTTGTTTGCTCGGCTTCTTGCACATCCACAAGAAAATATTAGCCACAGTTTTTTCTCGCAGTTGAAGAAATAGAAGAAGGGAAATTCTGACTAGTTAGTCCAGATGCACCGGGCCCTGGCTCAAGTGAACTAAGAGTCAGAATGGAAGATTTCACAAGTTGGAAAGAGCTTTTTTTTTTTGAAGTGGAACCTAAACAATTAGAGAGAAAGTTCATAGTGAAAAGATATAGTCCTTTTTCTGGTTTTCTCTGAAGTTCTCTAATGCTCATTCAATCGATCTCATTCACGCCATAGCGGAACGACATTCTTTATATGTGCATTCTTCCAGGTTCCGATCACATTGTATATTTTCTTCTGAAGATGCCAATTCAATTTCGTCGGGTAATTTCTCTTCTGAAGCAAGCAGTATCATGGGTTGTGCACTAGAAGATTCTTCAAAGTCGGCTTCTTCGTGAACTTGTGAGTTCTCACTTTCTAACCAATCTTCGAAGCATTGTAGAGATTGAACTCTTCCGAAGGCATCCCTAGGTCGTAGATTATATCTAGACGTTTGTCGTGTCTCTGTTTCTACAACTTTGGGTATAGTCTGTGAACTCTGGTCTTTTCCAGAATACTCATCCCTTTGCAATAGTGTTAGTGGTATCTTAACAGGTAAGGATTCGATTGATTGTTCCTCCGTCATTACAGGTTGTTTTCTCTGTCGTCCTCCATACGTTGTAATGTGAAATCCTTCATCCTCTGCTCTGTCTACTTCTTCCCAAATTTGATCGATGCGATTCTTAATTATTAGTTCCCTTTCTGGCAATCTGGGCAAGGTTTTGGATTCCTCTTCACCTACAAATTCCTCAAATGGTCTGTGTATATTTGCTTTAAACAAACGATCCACGTGTACAATCTTCACTTTTTTCGGGTCGCGAATCAAAGAAATCTCAAACGTGACAGGTGAGAGCTGTTTTGTGACCCTGTATGGTCCACTGGACAGTCTCGCTAACTTCTTACTTCGTCCTGGTTTTACTACTGGGGTATATAGATAAACTGAGGAACCTAATTTTATCTGTTTATCTTTCGCTATCTTACTTCTTTGCAAATGTTGTTTTTCAGACGCTTGTTCAAGATTTTCTTTCACAATTTCATATGCACGTTGCATCCTTCCCACAAATTGTTCCGAATAGTTTTGAACATCTGCATACGAAAATTGTGGTGGGGTTGTGTGTTGCAATTTAAAATCATCTGCAGACAGAGGTTTAACTCTCTTGTTTCTACATTTGGGAACATCAGTGTGTCTAACTTTGACTGGTTCAACAGTTACCAGTTTAGATCCCTTATTTAACCACACTGTTTCGGAAGAAAGGTTTGCTACTCTAACACTCAGTGTACCATCAGCGTTAAGAGTATTCACTGATCTAGCGACACAGAAATCTTTGAATCGATTCTGTTCATTGGGTTGAACTAGAACAATGTCTTTACTTTGAAAAGGATATATGTCTTCAAGCTGGACAGAAATTATCCTTTCGGTTCTAGGAAAAATTCTTTCCTTTCTTATAATCCTAGCAAATTTTTCCTTTTTGGGTACAGTAGAAATAAAATTTACATGAGCACCTCCATCATTCATTTTCCTTTTGACTGTGTTCCCAGTTACTGTTAAAATTCCTCTTCCCAAATCAAAATTAAATCGGTGATGTCTTAACAAATCTATCCCAAACAGAGTATTGTACTGTTTACTCATTTCCTGTCGTGTCACAAAAATCGGATACTTGAAAGATTTGCCAGAGAGTTCAAACTGGATTTCATAGCATCCTTCAATCGGTAAAGATTCACCTGTTATTCCGAATATTTTAACATCTGTTTGTATCCGTCTCACTGGCATTTTAGCACAAACTCTTTTAAATGTTCTCATATTCATGAGAGAAACCGACGCTCCCGTGTCAACGAGTATGCGAAGGGGAACATTCCCAGATGATCCTTTCACAATGGGAAGATGTGAATCATGTTTTGTTGCGATGAACCTAACTGCAGGGAAATTTATTATTCCTTTCTCTGGAGCCGATACGCCCTGCTTTGTTCGACTCCCTCTGCGTTTAAAGGATTAGAATTAGCATTTGTGCACCTATCGATTTGATAGTTCATTTGTTGGTCTGGATCATTCCTTGCAATGGGAAATTTCCTATCTCCTCTCGTATTTGGCACACAAAATCTGGGATTTTCTCTACTTTGTCCAAATACCGAAATTTGAGGAGGCACATTACGATTTCTGACTTCAGGAAATTTTGGGTTAATTCTTTTTGTACAATTCCTCGCAATATGTCCCTTTCCACGACAAGAAAAACAAACTGTCTGCGAGTTTGTCCATCTTGGAGTTTGTCGGGGAGAGTTTCTCCCAAAATTAACTCTCCTGCGAAAAACTTGAGGTTCACCTCTTTCTGAATGCATACTACAGAAAGTTTCTTTTACTTGTGTCTGGGGGATGTATGTATTATGATTTCTATATTCCCCAGGGGTAGTTTTCAAATCTACTGCATTAATTCCCATGTTCTGAATCTGTTCGGTCAAAAGTTGAAGTGTTTTATCCGTTTTATCACACTTGTACCTCAGTTCCTCCATAATTACGTATATTGACTCGGAATCATTTACATTTTTATTTCTCTGTATTGCATTTACTTCTCTCGTTTTGGACATTAACAAATTATTTTGTTGTTCCTGCACAGCAAAATCTAGAGCTTGATCAAAATTAAGGGGATTCCTGCTCAATACAGGTCGTTTGACTTTATCCGAAAGTCCCGCGACAAATTGACATAAAAGTGTTTGATCTCGAAGCGTTTTCACTTCCTGTGATTCCTCCGATTTTTGTGGCATATATTTATGCACCAAAGCTCTCAATCTAGTGGAGTACGTTATCACATCTTCCTGAATAGTTTGTTTTGCTGTGGTGAACTTATGAAGTCTCACCGAAAGAGGTTCCTTTGCATCGAATCTATCTATTACACACTTCTGAAAATTTCCCAATTGTGTTTCTTTCCTGAGCTCAGAAGACTCAGTTAAAAATTCCATCGCCTTTCCCCTGAATTTAGATTTTATAACGGTTAATGCGACCTGATCCGACCATCCTGCGATTTTCGACACTTCTGACACAGTTTCGAAAAATTGTTCAGCCGTCCCGCCAGGATCTGTGGCATTATAGACAGGAACCAAATTAATGAATCCGGCAATGTTCGCAAAAGAGTTTTGGGCACTGTTGTTTCCATTGTTCGCACTAGGGACTTCCTGGGTTTCTATATTAATCGTGGGAGGGTCTGATGTTTCGGTCGTGGTGGGTGACGAAGCTTGTGCCATTTTTTTTTTCAAAATTTTACACACTAAAATTTATTTTCTACTTTACAACTAAAATTTAGTAATTAATATGCTAAAATTTTCTTAAAATCTTTTTCTCAGCATTAACATGAGCTGGGAATAATTATATCTTAACTCTAATCAACTTAATCAGAATTGGAAACAAATTCAATACCCTTAATGCAAATTGATTGTTGTCACTTTCTAACAGAATTATCTTACTTTAATATACTCTTGATACACTTGATTTCTCATAAATATTCCAATTTTTCGTCACAACAAAAGTTTGAGATTATTTATCAATTTAATAATCTATTTACCTCTCTACTCAACCTGGTTCTGTTTAATAATCGTTTATCTCCACTCAACCTGGTTCTTTTTTAATAATCGTTTATCTCCACTCAACCTGGTCCTTTTTTAATAATCGTTTATCTCCACTCAACCTGGTCCTGTCGCAAGGACGCCAGTTTGTCACCCGCAACTTTTTCCTCTTCGAGGCATACGGTATGAACTTAAAATGTTCCGCATTTACTAAAATAATTATCTTATCTAGAACTGCATGTCAATAGCTTGATGATCTGACTTCGAAATTTAATGCCTTCAAACAAATATTTTTGAAAGAGTGGCCGAAAGAAGATTTTAGATTCGAACCAGGAACAATCTACAAGCTAGCAATACGCAGTTCCGTATTCTCTAACTGTAGTTGCGACGAGTAAGAGATTTCACATGATTGACCAAGACCCAATTTTTGTTTGAACAATAACAAAAATTTTGAATTTATTTAAATTCAACACTTAACAAAGTTCCACCACTGGCTTATAAAGGTGGATGATTTTACATTACAATTAATTGACTAAGTACTCACTCCATTCAGTTAAGCTTAAGTTCGAACAACACTCACACAAAATAATGAAAATAAAACTTAAAAGTGAAAGTGACAACAAGCAGAGTAAGTTAAATTAAAATAACTTTACCATGCTGAAGTTTCTCCGGAACGAGAACTGTATTCTGCTAAGTTATTGTGATGTGCACACGGCGTAAATTTTCATGAAACACCCACTCCAGATTTCTCTGATCGTGGTTTTTCCCAAGCAAAGCAAATTTCTTTAAATTTCGCCTAACATACTTAGGTAAAAGTTTATCATCTCACTAATTTAAGAGATGTCTAATTTAACACTTTCCCTCCCTAAATCATGGCCTAAAATTCAGTCCAGTGAATTTCACTAAAGTTGGACTTAGCAAAGATAGCAAAAGAAAGATAGAAAAAGACCAAACCCTGGTCTGTTAGTCTGATCAACCCACACCGAACTGTTTCTCCCGGGTCGAGCGTGACAATATCTTTCTGGCAACCCTGGGAACTCTCGACCAAAAAGGGCCAATCAGAACCGAGCCCTGGGCAAAATCCGACTCCATTTCCATATTTCACAAGTGAGATGGAGCTCTGCTGCCAGCCAGCACTCGCATTCCTCTTGAAGGTCAATGTCTGCTTCTGGGCGAGGTGAAATTGTTTCACAAGACACCTCTCGTCTCCGTACATCAGTCAAGTTCCCTCTCGGCAACCAATGTAAACAGATGAAACGGAACCCTGAATGTAATTCGCAACGGAGATGTTGCACCCATTAACCTCCGAAGACATCTCCAGACACAAAGTGGTTGCATCAGGATAGAAATGAAATACAGTATATAAAAAAATTAAAATCAATAAAATCAATAGGTCTGCGACCTATCAGTAGGTAACGAAATCTGATTTAAGAGAAGACGAAGAGAAATTGCTGAGAGGATACTTTTTTCATTTTCTGAGAAAAGGATTTAATGGGATTGGAAACCATTAGGTAACAGGAATAGAAAAACCTACGAAATCATAGCTACTTCAGAGTAGTCTTTTTTGATTCTTTAACTAAACTTTTTTTAAACAAAATAATTAATAAAATTGTCATTTTCTTAAATATATTTTTGTTAAAATCTTGATACTTGACTGATCAAACCAAAATAACTGATTCTATCGATTGATTGATTTTCTACCACCAATTTATAATATCAGACTCCGTTCATCCACAATAAATACACAGATTGCCTGTAGAAATAGACTTTAATAATTATTACAAACATCTGAAAAAAATTATTGCTGCCACGACGGTAATCGAACCCGCAACTCTCCAAATACATGCCAGAGCGCTCTATCGTTAAACCACGAGGCAGACGCTAAAATCTTCCAGAATCTTGCAATCTCCGTTCAATTTGTTTTGTTACAATTGTTTTGCAAATTCTGTCGTTTGCATGCATTGATCATTCCTCTTTTCCATATTTTTTTCTTAAAACAAGCTTATATCTTGTTTTCAATCTGTCATCTGTGTGTTCGATTTTCCTTCTGAAGACATTGGGAAGGGAGTTGACTCATTCGGTAGCGTACCAGGCTCGTAATCTGCCCTTCCCAGGTTCGAGTCCCACCTGTCCAGTGTTGTGATTTTATTGTGTATACTATCTCTATCTCTTTGCCTGCCCTCGGTGAGCAAAGATACATCAATGGGCTTGAAAAATCCCTCGTCCGTCGGATGCTACGTTAAGCCTTGGCCCTGTGTGCGGGAGAGCCATACCTTCGGGAGAGCCATACCTGTGTGAGAGAGCGGGAGGCACACAGGTATGCACACAGGTATGCGGAGGGCACACAGATATGCGGGAGAGCCATACCTGTGTGCGGGAGAGCCATACCTTGTTCATGTTAAAGAACACGCTGTATGAACTTGACGGGAATCTACCATCTATCACCTAACAGGAGTTCAGTGGGTCCCCTTCCTCAACTTTCTCTGAGCCTTTGTGACCTGGCCATTTAGCCCATTGTGTGCAAAAAATGCAGCTCACATATAAAACAACCCAAGCGATGAAGATGTGAAATTTATTCGTTTAAAATAATGGTTCCCAACGGTGGCGTTTTAGAAATTTCGGAGGAGTTTTCTTAAGTTTTTCAGTGAAAATAGATTGAATAGAATACTGAATAATTCCTAGATTATAACATAGAGACGCATGTTTTGTAAATACGAGTTAGAAATCTATGGATACAAAATACAATCAAGAAATCCGAGTTTAGAAATCTATGGAAACAGAATACAACCAAGATTCTTAAATATTGATTCTTAAAACCTTACTATTATTTTTCGGACATCCTGTTTTACATATATATATATTCAAGAAAGTAATATTTTAATTGAAAGCATTCCTCCATAGTTTTGAACATAATTAATGAACTTTCACATGACCTTCGTGACTCTGCATATATCTAATTGATATTCCCCTTCGTGCCTTACTCGCTGCAGCATATCTCGTGTTACTTGCTCGGTTACTTCTCTTATTCTGGCTTTCAAATGATTAATGTCTCGAATTTGGTCCATGTAAACATAATTTTTCCCAAAACACCACAAATTAAAAATCAAGAGTTGTCAAATCAGGGCGCTTTGGTGGCCATAGAAATGGACCACCTCTGCAAATCCATCTTTTACGAAATGTCGCACTAACAACTTCCTTAACATCTCTTGAGAAACGTGGCGGTGTGCCGTTTTGCTGGAAAGCTGTGGTGTTTACGAGGTCATTGTCTCCTAATGGTAGAAAGAGAAAAATTGCTACCATGTCCAGGTAGACTTTTCCATTAATGTTTTTTTTCTCTGCAAACTGGGGCGGGGGTGGCTCAGTTGGTAGCACGCCAGGCTCGTAATCTGTAGTTCTCAGGTTCGAGTCCCAGCTGGGTCAGCGTTGAGATTTATCTCCGCAAAAATTCCCCGCCCTGCCCACGGTCAGTAGGGGACACCGATGGGCTTGGAAAGGCCCCCGTCCGTCGGATGGGACGTTAAGCCGTGGCCCCGTGTGCGGGAGAGCCATACCCTGTGCACGTTAAAGAACACGCTGGATGGCCTTGACGGGAGGCTACCATCTGTCTCCCAACAGCTGTTCCAATGGGTCCCCTTCTCTGAGCCTTCGGGGTCCTTGTGACCTGGCCAATTAGCCCATGGTGTGCAAAAAAGTGCCGCTCAGAGGTAAAACAACCCAACCCAACTCTGCAAACTAAAATGGCCCGAAGATAAGACCACACATTGAACCGCACCAAACTTTCATCTTGGGGTTACGACGCACGTGTTCTTGAACCTCATATGCATTATCTGCTACCTATATTTGACAATTATAACAGTTTACGTCTCCACGGTTTGTGAAACTTGGCTTCAGCACCAAACAGGAATGTGTTTGAAACCGTTTCTTTATCACCGATACGATTTAAAATGAAATTGTCAAATTTCACACATTTGGTTTCTCATCCAGCTTAATTTGTTGCCCGAAATGCATTTTGTACCCAAGAATCGCAAATCATTTAGGTACCACATCATTGAGTGTTGATTTTGAAACTTGCAAATTCAAACAGCGTTGAGGAATCAACTTCATGGGCTATGTATGCAAGATTGTCCAATGCTTCCTGCACCTTCTTCTGATGTTGGCTGCTTTAAAACATGGCTTGTTTTTCTAATTAATCAAGCCATCATATGATCCACACGGGGGACCGCTGGAATGTAACAGTAGCATATCGTGTCCTCTGATGGCCGCCCTTTAAACTGTTTTAATGGAGAAACGTACGGGTACAACATTCAACGTTTATGTATTTGCGGACACACAGATTTCCTGAACTCACCATTTTTTTCAGACACCTTACATAATATGAAATGCCTGCTTACGCAATTATAACTTAAGAGCTCCACCCCTGCTGCCTAGCAAACCAACTCCACAAAGAGGGCTCCACCTTCCTGAATCCCTCGTTGAATCTCTCATCGAGGGAAGTCTGAATCCCTCGTTCAAACTCTCATCGAGGGAAGTCTGAATCCCTCGTTGAATCTCTCATCGAGGGAAGTCTGAATCCCTCGTTGAATCTCTCATCGAGGGAAGTCTGAATCCCTCGTTGAAACTCTCATCGAGGGAAGTCTGAATCCCTCGTTGAAACTCTCATCGAGGGAAGTCTGAATCCCTCGTTGAATCTCTCATCGAGGGAAATCTGAATCTCTCGTTTGTTGATTCGTTCCTTCCAGTAAAATGATTCATGAGCTCCCTTACCAGCGGGGCGGGTAAAGCAATGTTTCCAAATTTCGAATGTTGTACATAACATTATCAAAAGTTAATCTTTCGTCGCTAATAGGAAATAGAGTTTAGGATTTAAAACAAAACAAGTCATTTGAAAATGCAGTTATCCCCTAAGATACTGTATTTCACAGAACACTATTATAATTCACTCGATTTGATTCATCAGAACATAAACTACGAACTGTGTAGTGTGACGGTGCAGTCAAATTGCCACTGAATGAAAAACTAATCTTCTGATTATCTAGTAATATAATTTTTCAACTGCAAATTGGTGCAACTATTCCGGCAAATATTTCACAGCACATTTTCATATATATAATTATAATTCATTCTGTCGATCGTTCGATGCACTTAAGTTCAAAAGTCATCATTACCATGCTATAAAGTTCCGAATGTTGCACGAAACATTATCAAAATAGAACGATTAGAAGGTAACGTACGAACCGTTTACTGTGAAAGTGAAGTTGCCATTCAACGAAAAATAATCTTCTCATAATCTTGTAAACTACATTTTGACATAATTTCCTTCGAAAATCTGGCAACCGGACTGCTTTAAGTTAGAGTTAGCTTCTTATTATACTAGATTAAGGCAAATATGTTGATACAACCACGGCTGTGGTGAGCCGCGAATTTCTATTGGACACAACACTTCTCTAAAATAATAGGGAGGTTCAAGATTCACCTGGATTTTTTATTGTAACTCTCCAAGATCTGTACCGATTGCGACAGAATCCATACAGTAAATACGTGTGAACTTCCCCTTAATGCCAGTTGTGATATCCTCCACGCAGCGCATGCGTAGTTAATTGTGGGAAGCATGGAGTCTGTAAGTGGTCGGTGAGTGTAGAACAACGTTGTAATATTAACTTCCTTGTGAAGTAAAAGGTGAAACTTGCTGAAATTTTGTGAAGATTGCAAGTAAAGTATGAGGATAAAACGCTGTAAAATACAAGCAAGTGTTTACGATTGGTGCAACAAGTTTTCTGAGGGCTTAAATGGATTAGCAAATGAACCTCATGGACATGTGTGGACTACTGCTGTGAACGAGGTGAACATCGATCGTGTCCAAAGGTTATTTTGGAGAACAGGAGGGTAAGGGTACGTGACATAGCTGCAATAGTCAACATCAATGTTGGTAGTGTGGGAAAAAAAATCATCCGTGAGCACCTGCTGTTCAGAAATTTGTGTGCACGTTGGGTACCAAAGGCATTGACATTTGATCAGAAGAAATATCTTTGAAAGATAAGATGCATTTCTGCAGCATATCGTAACCAGTGACGAGACTTAGGTTCATTATTTTAATCCAAAAACCAAGCGAACCAGCTGTGAATGACGCCAAAACCGTTCCCCATAGCTGAAGAAATTCTAAGCAGTGCCGTTTGCTGGAAAGCTAATGACTACTGTATTCTGGTATGCAAACGGGATACTCCTGGTGGGTTTTCTTGAACAGGGAGCAACAATGAATGCACAGTATTACGCTACCCCTCATAAAAGAGAAACTTCCACCTGCCATGTACAAGAAGAGGTCAGGAAAATTGTCGAAACAGGTCATTATGTTGCATGACAAAGCTAGGCTGTGGCATCAATGGGTTGGAAAATACTCAACCATTCCCCCTACAGTCCTGACTTAGCTCCAAGTGATTTCCATCTGTTCGGCCCACTTAAGGAGCATTTAGGAGGAGAGAACTCCACTACAGATGAATAACTATAAATATAATATAATAAAATAATAGTCTTACAGTGGCTACGACAGCAACTCAAATCCTTCTACATGGCTGAAATACAGAGTCTGCCACAGAGATGAGACAAGTGTGTTTATGACAATATGTTAAGGGAGAGTACCTAGAGAAAGACCCATAGTTTGATAAGCGTATTCCTATTCGTTTATTTAGCACAAAAAAGGCCCACGTCAATCTTGAAACATCTACTTACATAGGACAAAAAGGTAAAATGAAAAATGTTTCGAGACTGACGATCTTCCTTTGCAAAATCGTTTTTCTGTTAGAGTTTCCTTTTTTACGTTTGCTTCACGGAGACAAAGTGCAGTAAGGACGCAACAAGACTTTTATTCCCATCCGAGGCAGAAGTACGAAACGGGCGGGACTGACACATCTGCCGAAGCCACTCTAATACGAAGAAACCTCATAGGGACGCCGACCCCAAATTAACTTATGGGGCTGTCGTAGCACTCAAATGGTTTCTTTCTTCCTCCGACTTCCCTTTCTTTTCCGCCGTTCTTATCAGCCTTTCTGTTTTGCTTCTAGAACTATAGCATACTTATTTTGCGAGCTCTTTGCAAGAAGTAACTTCAAAACAATTTGGTGGTCATTGTTTTTGGTGGTCAATTGGGTGGTCCATTGTCCGCTCATTAAGGAAATTGTGTGAGGTAATCACAAGCTTTTTGTTTTTACGCTTAATTCGAAAGTTTCCACCCGAGGTCATATTCTTTTTTATTTCTTTATTTATTTATTTACTTCCAATGTAGTCGGTAAAAACAAATTCTTTCTTTTTAGTTTGATGGTAATTAAGTTATTTTATCTCTGAGCAGCGCTTTTTTTTTGCACATAATGGGCTAAATTGCCAAGTCAAAAGAGACCAGAAAAGGTTGGGAAATGGTATCTACTGAACAGTTATTATGAAAAGATATTAGCTTCCCATCAAGACCATTCAGTCTGTTCTTTAACGTGCATGACTCTCCTGCACACGGGGCCACGACTTTACATACCATCAGACTGACGGCGGCCTTTCCGAGCCCATTGGTGTCCCCTTTCTGACCGAGGGTAGGTGAGGTTTCTTCATTATTATTCATTCTATTGAAAGGAAGGTGCAAACATATACGCTAACACCGTTCACCACAGTAAAAACAACGAAATATTTAAAATGTGCTTAACAAAACAGAAATATGCACGCACGAGATCTCTACGTTTAAGGCTGAGAGAGTAAGAAAAGCAATGCTACGATTGTAAAGCTGAAAGAAATAACCACTTTGACAACATATGCCTATATATTAGACAGAAATAAAAGTTAAAACTCAAAACCTTTTTAGAAATTTAGGTAGTCAACTTGTATTAGTCGATCGTTGAAGATATGCATTGTTGGGGACAACCCAACATCAAGAGAATTTAAAAAACGCCCAACTAAGCATACGAAAGAATGATATTGACAATTGACTTGACAATTTTCTCAACTCAGGATAATTTGACTTGACCAAATAATCAAATCAAATTGTCCTGAGTTGCGAAAAGAGATTCATTAAACTCACCAGCAACTTTTTAGACTGTTTCAGTTACCGAGTGGTTATCCTCTTTGACTGTAGTTCTAAAGTGATTCTCTAAGTGCTTCGTGTGCTTGGTTACGGTTTTAAGGGACCTGGTTTCAAATCCCTGGTGAGGCATGAATGCTTCCTTTCTTGTGTTGTCTTTTTATTGAGGTCTACATATATCCTTCACAGATCTCTATGAGATATTATACTGACAAACTACGTCAAATAATTGCTTGAGTAGTAATTTCATTTTATTGTTTTTACTGTAATGTTGAGGAAGAAAGCTCGGTACAGTCGATTATAGTTTGGGAAGAGTGACTTCCTGGACTCAAAGGCAAGTTGGAGAAGAAAACTCTCTGATCTCACTGGCAAAAAATTAAGGAATGATACACACTCACTATAATTAAGTAACTATACTAACTAGAGAGTTGAAGAAGAAAACTGGTATATTAAAGAACGACACTCACAAGAAATTTCAAGAAAACTCCTTGATACCAATGTCAAATATTAAGGAACGACAATCACTAGAAAGTTAAATTCAAATTCAAATTTATTTCAACCATTTAATACAATTCATAATATGCTTAAATACTGCAATCTCTTAAAAAAACTTGTTTAAGGTTGAAAAATTATAATACAAAATTTTTGAAACAAAATGACTGACAACATAACTCATGCAAGTAAATAATTAATATTTTCTAACTTTAGAAGCCACTCAAAGATGTGTTTTTTAAATAATACTTCACTATTTCAAGATCTGATATCACTATTCAATTTATAAAATAAATTCGGACAAGTATACAGAACATTTTGTTTAAACTTTATCTTATGTAATCTTGGAATTAATAATTTATTTTTATTGTCTCTGATCCAGTATTCAGGTGCTTCCATTTGGAAATTTGACAGATTTCTATAAATATAATTTAATATCCTGTTTATGTATAATTTTTTTTCAACAGTAATATTCTTAAATCTTGAAATAAAGGTGCAAAAGAATTCAATTTTTATTTTTTTAACATCACTCTTATGATACATTTTTGTAATACTTCCGATCTCCTCAGTTGCATTTTACTTGTACATCCCCATATTGGAAGGACATAATTTAAGTGAAACTGTACACATGAAAAGTAATACATTACTAAAGTTTGCCTATTTAAAACAACTCTTAATATATAAAATCTATTTATAGTAAATTTTGTCTTCTTTATGATACAATTTATATGACTTTCCCATGTTATCATCATCATCATCATCAAGCAGCCATGGGCTACGGAGGTCCAACCAGACAGTGCAATTTAGTTCTTCAAGCAAGTCTGTCCTGAGCTACATCTGCTGCATCTGGCCACTGCACACAAATAATTCTAATAAATTCTAATAATTCTAAATAAATAAGGATGTGGTGGGCAGTGAAAGAGGGGGAGACCAAGGATGTGGTGGCAGATAATGTCGAACATTGTCTGCCACCACATCCTTGGTCTCCCCCTCTTTCTGAAGCCTTTAGGCACACTGTTCACACCCTATTCGCCAATCTATAATTATCCATACGGGTAACATGGCCAAACCAACGGAGTCTCTCTCTGCACAATATGCTGCTTAAAGGAGGTTGCCGACTCCTTTGTTCGACATTATCTGCCCATCACATCCTTGGTCTCCCCCTCTTTCTGAAGCCTTTAGGCACACTGTTCACACCCTATTCGCCAATCTATAATTATCCATACGGGTAACATGGCCAAACCAACGGAGTCTCTCTCTGCACAATATGCTGCTTAAAGGAGGTTGCCGACTCCTTTGCCTAACCTCATCATTAGTTATAAAGTTGAACCACCTAATGCCCAAGATACTGCGTAAGCATCTAGAATCAAAAGCATCTAGTTTCCTGTTATCTTGTTTATAAAGTGTCCAAGTTTCACTGCCATAAATAACCCTAGAAAGAACTAAACTAGTACCATACCCATGTTAGTTGACTGTCAAAAATTACACCAAGATATTTAATTTCAGGAACCTTTTGAATTGACAGACAAACACAATTTGATTCAACTATTGATCCACAATAATGGAATTTAATTACAAAATTTTTAGATAACCTATTACTAAGTGAAAAATTCAAATACTTTGTCTTATTTAAATTTAAAAGCTGTTTATTATTTGATAACCATTTATAAAGTATATGCATATCATTATTTATATATTGAGTCATCTGTAAATCATTATTATTAACATATAATAAAACAGTATCATCTGCAAATGCAATGATTTCGCCATGAAAATGAATATAAAAATATCATTGATAAAACAGTTAAATAAAATTGGGCCCAATACCAATCCTTGGTTGGTTGGTTGTTTTGCCTCTGAGCGGCACATTTTTGCACACGATGAGCTGAATGGCCAGGTCAGAAGGACCCCGAAAGCTCAGAGAAGATTGGGGGAGGGGACCCACTGAAACAGCTGTTGGAAGACAGGATGGTAGCCTCCCGTCAAGGCCATCCAGCGTGTTCTTTAACGTGCACAGGGTATGACTCTCCCGAACACGGGACCACGGCTTAACGTCCCATCCGACGGACCAACCCTTGAGGCACCCCAATATCAATGGATAAAATATCAACAAATTCATTATTTAATTTAACCATTTCCCTTCTGTCTGAAAGATAAGATGAAATCCATGAATAACAAATACCTCTGATTCCCATGTTAAAAAGTTTATTCAATAAAATCCTGTGATTTACCAAATCAAATATCGTTTTAAATCCAAAAAAAAAAGCATTTACTTTCTTTCCTGTATTTAGTGCATTACGTATCTTATCAGTCAAATAGACAAGAGCATCCAAAGTTCCTTTTTGTGCTTGAAATCCAAACTGTCTTTTATTTATGATTTTATATGTATAATGAAAGTCATCAAGTCCGTTTTTAAATAATTTTTCAATTACCTTAATAAAAGCTAAGAAGTTTGATATTGGTCTGTAATTATCCAATTTCATTATTGCTTCCATTTTTATATATTGGTGTAACTATTGAAGTTTTTAGAATATCAGGATAACTGCCAGTAGTAAAATATAAATTGCATAAGTAAATTAACAATTCCAATACATAAGTACTTTCAAAGTGAAAGCATTCACAGTATCAAGGCCACTAGCACTAATGTTCCTCAGTGATAATATTTGTATATGAATCTCTTGTGCAGTTGTAGGTATAAGTACCATACTATTTTGAATACAAGAAGAGACATGATAATTATTTTGTATGGGTACACTATCTATACCTTTCAAAAAAACAATTGCACAAATAGAGAAGTATTTATTAAAGGAGTTAACAAATAGTTTTGGATTAACATCAAAATCTATTTTGTCACTATACTCTAAAGTGGTTAGTTTGGTTTGAATTCTGCTGTTATTTGTCAATTCATTTACTATATTCCATTTTTTTCTATATCATTATCTGCTATTAAAAGTCCGCCATGATAATATTCTGGTTTAGGTTTTTTATTTGATCAGTTAAAAAATTCCTAAATCTCTTATACTCATTAATATTACATTCACCTTTCTGTAATTTAATATGCATTGTTACACATAAAGTAAAGCATTTGTCATTCAAGGTTTTATCTTTATGTTTATGCTCTTTATTCTAAAGATGCTTTCAGAGAGATATTGACATTGCTTTAACTTATTAATGAAAATATTAAATGCCATGTTGACATTTGAATTATTATAAATATCAGTGCAGATTAAGTTCGCAACTCTCTGCCATTTCATTGTAATTAATGACATTTTAATTTTTGGTTTATCAGTTAGTTTAAGTATATTTCTGCCAAGCAAGTCCAAAGCAATTAGGTTATGATTACTAATATCTGTTTGAATTACATAGCTGTTAAAGTTAAACTGATAATCTGATGATATGTGGCCCATACAAGATTTTGAAGAAAGTCTTGTTACTACATTTATACAAGACACAATGCCAAAACTTTCAAATAAATCAGTATATGTTTCTGAATAGTGGATCCTTTTTAAAATGTCAATATTTATGTCATCAACAACACTCATATTCCTACGTAACAATGTATTGCATCAAAGTGCCAACAAAATCCTGTACCTTAGAGTCTACTGACTTAAATATAGCTAAAACTGACCATTTAGTATTATCTTCCAAGTTTATATCAATCACAACTTATTCATCTGACTGAAAATTAAACTCAATGAACTCAACTGTGTAGCTATCTACTATAAACACAACAACATCAGAGATTTATTAGTTGGTCTACAGTTCCAATACTCCATATAACCTTCCAAAGAATACAAATGATTTCCTCTGATTTAACCCATATTTCAGTTAATATAATAATTGCTGGTTTATTAAGTAACTGCTGCAATTGGATCAAAAAGCTGTCAAAGTTTTCCCTTAAACTTCTGATATTTAAATGTAAAACAGAAAGTTTACTACATACACCAAAATCCTGAAAAGACAAATCATCAAAATCATATATTGTTTCATTGTAATTCATAAATATAAAAAAATATAATATACAATTTATAAATATATATTTTAAGCACCTTTCCCTCATTGTTAATTAGATTAGCTGGGGAATCATCAGCTTACCCTAAGATAGATTTTACCATTCTTTGTCCCTTTATATTTCCATTTTCTTTCTCTTTGTTTCTGTTTTGCTAAGTAGACCAATCTCCTTTTCTCTCTGATTAAATGTTCATTAATATAAACTGGCTCTCCCTTAACTAATGGTATAATATTCATCAGTAGGTCTTTCATCAGATGACCTTTCCTTTCATACCCTTTTTTTTCTCCATCCACAACTCCTTCCATTGAACAGTATCAAATTCAACTACAGGGTGGGCCAAAAGTCACGAAGGGGTTTCAATATTTAATAACTCCTTATTTTTTGTTTTAAATTAATAACACCATAGCATCATATACAGTGAATATAGGAAATTAATTTACACTAGGTGTGATAAATCAAATCTCGTAAATGGCGTCCATTTTCTGCTTCGCACGATCGTGCCCTTTCTAAGGTGTTTTCCATGACATCTTTTAGTGTTTTATGTTCCCGTGCTCTGATTGCGGCCCGAATATTGTTCTTCAGCTGTTGGAGTGTCTGAGGCTTGTTAACATAAATGTTTTCTTTGAGATAACCCCATAGGAAGAAATCAGGAGGCGTCAGATCTAGCGAACGCGATGGCCAATTTACGTCGCAACCGCGGGAAATTACTCTTCCCTCAAAAAATTGCCTCAGCAGTTGGATTGTGGCCCTTGCTGTGTGAGCCGTGGCTCCGTCTTGTTGAACCACATGTCATGTTTCTCTTGAACTGCTGGGAATAAGACATTTTCGATCATAGACCGATATTCATCTCCTGTAACATTGACAGGGTTTCCAAAGTGATCTTCGAAAAAGTAAGGTCCGATCACTTCTTCTGATAACACCCCCCACCAAACTGTACAGTCGCTCAAAAAAGTATCCGAACGCTATGGTTGATTAAAAAAATTCAGAAAAAATATCTGGCAACGATTTTTTCAGAATTTAATGATCTGGCATCCTTCGTCTGCAGTACACGAAGGATGCCAGATCACTAATTTCTGAAAAAATCGTTGCCAGATATTTTATTTGAATGTTGTAGTCAACCATGGCGTTCGGATACTTTTTTGAGCGACTGTACACTTAATAGGGTGCAATTCCCTTTGGTAAATTGCCTAGGATTTTCCGAACTCCAAATCCTGCAGTTTTGTTTGTTAATGAAGCCATTCGCAAATGGAAATGAAATCGCGCCATAATAGTGACGATATGCTCGTTGGGTCAAATTATTTGTGATGACCAAAAAAAGAAAAGGTTCTGTCAGACTAAGTCAGAGGTGTTGACCTGGGTTCGGATCCTGTCCGACTGGGCCTGATGTGATGTCAGATCTATGGAGATCTGAGATCTATGGATTCTCAGATCCCCCCCTCAGATCTATGGAAATCTATGGGGGACTGAGATCTATGGATATCCCTTCTCAGATCTACGGAGACTGAGCCAAACGTCGTGGCCGCCGGAGGACGATGCGATTGTTGCTTAATAATTACTTCACCCTCACCTCGGTGACGATACAGGTACGCGAGTTTTTAGGCCTGTGCCACTGCACGCCTTTGAAGAAACTGGTGTTGAAAGATGAATAACAACAGTCCATTAATTACTGCACAAGAGTTAGATAGGTACGACACACTTTAATAACAATATACACAGCTACGTGCTGGGAATGTACTCAACTCCGTGGGCCTTTGCTGCCTTGATGCTGCAAATATTAATATAATGAGGTGAGAATCGCACACTCTGCAAGTTCTCACTTTACAGACCTCAAACTCGGCGAAAGGATAACCAACCTTTGCCTACACTGTGGTTCGTTCTGAATCCACAAACCTGTTATCAGATTCACTGCTCAACTCCGTGAGCCTTTGCTGCCTTGCTGCTGCAAACATTAACAATGAGGTGGAGAAGCGCACGCTCTCGCAAGTTCTCACTTCACAGACCTCAGAACTCGGCGAAAGGATAACCAACTTTTGTCTACACTGTGGTTCTTTGAATCCACAAAAATAAAACAGATTCACATCAGAATCTAGATTCCCCTTTGGAATCGCACCCTCACTTCAAGGGTTACTTTTGAGAAAGGCGGCGTCCTTTGACGTGTGTTGAAATGGCCTCTTTGTTTTACAGCTACGCACAGACTAAAGCTTCAAATCTGCCCCCTAGCCTCGTGCGCGGAACTAGAGCCTTAGGCTAGTCATTTATGGCATAAATAACTGCTGGCATTCGTCACCACTTACACGGAGCAGCTTTAGACCCGAAAAACAACAACAGTGAGTCATCCCAGCACAAACATTTCCAAGAACACATAAAAATATATACAACAATAAAATATAACAAAAATATACAATAAATAAATAAATATAAAATTCGAGGGACATGACATTATTGATCCTTAGTTTTGATAATAAAATTTCACAATTTGAGTTCGCTGTTTCGTCGTGAATTTTTCCATGTTTAATTTCCAAGGTCTTCTGTATAAAATTTGCAAATAAAAATAATAATAAAAAGTTATTAAAACTTCAGACCCCTTCGTGACTTTTGGCCCACCCTGTATAAATGAGTTTGATTATTAAAGAAGAAACCTTCTTTATCCCACTAGCAATATTAAGGAACGACACTCATTAGAAGGTTGAAGAAGAAAACTCGTTGATCCCACTCCCTAAAAGTAAGGAACGATACTCACTCACTAGGAATTTCGAGAAGAAAACTCGTTGATCCCATTGGCATTATTAAGGAATGACATTCACTAGAAAGTTGAAGAAGAAAACTTGTTGATCCCACTCGCTAAAATTAAGGAAATATACTCACCCACTAGGAATATGGAAAACTCGTTGATTCCAATGGTAAGGAACGACACTCACTAGAAGGTTGAAGAAGAAACCTCCTTGATTCCACTGGCAATATTAAGGAATGACACAACAAGTCGAAGAAGTAAAATAGTTGATCCCACTCGCTAAAATTAAGGAACGATACTCACCAACTAGGAATTTGGAGAAGAAAATGCGTTGATCTCGATGGTAAGGAACGACATTCACTGGAAAGTTGAAGAAGAAAACTCGTTGATCCCACTGTCAATATTAAGGAACGACACTTGCTAGAAGTTGAAGAAGAAAACTAGTTGATCCCACTCGCTAAAATTAAGGAACGATACTCACTAACTAGTAAGTTGGAGAAGAAAACTCGTAGATCCCACTGGCAAAAATTAAGGAACTAGACTTTTTGACCAGGAAGTTGGAGAGAGAAACTCTATGATCGTAAAGGAGCTGGGGTGACTCAGTCGCTAGTGCGAAAGGCTCGTAATCTGTACTTTCCAGGTTCAAGTCCCAACTGTGGCAGCATTTTGCTAATTTATATACAATAAACCCTATTCTACTGTTGGTCAGAAAGGGGACATTGATGGGCTTGGAAAATCCACCACTGTCGATGGGACATTAACCCGTTGTCCCGTGTGCAAGAGAGCAACTTTACAGGATGAAAATTACTTCGGGAGGCTTTCACTTATTTCCTAACTGCAGTTCAACCCTTTCACAACAATCTCTGAGCTATTGGCGTCCTTGTGAGCTTTCCATTTAGCTTATTGTGTGCCGCTTAGAGGGCATAACAACCTAACGCATTACTGTAATCTCATTGGTAAAAACAAATGAACGAGACTCATTCACTAGCAAGTTGAAGATGGAAATTTAGCAGTGTCGTTAATAAATTAGGAAATGAGACTTACCGGTTCCACTGGAAAGTTGAGGAACAAGAAACTCACCAATTAAGTTTCAGTAAGGGGACTCATGGAACTCAGAAGCTTCTGAAGGAAACTGACGAATTGAGAGTCAGGCTTCCTGAAAAGATGAGAAAGAGGACTCACCAGCAAAAGGAAAAAATAATTTCTCTGTGAGAAAGGATAACCCGATGAGTTTAGTAACAGGTCGCGTCCATCAGAAAATAGGACATTTAGAATGTGATCCTATGTGGAAGTAGAGAGTCACACTCACGAAGATAAAAGGAAACGATTGATGGCATTTACGGGACGACTCCATCTGTCTCCTAACAGCTATCTTATGAATTCCTTTCCCCTCCCAGCTCTGAGTCTTTAGAGTCCATATGACCTAATTGCGTTGGGTTGTTTACACATTGAGCTGCACTTTTTGCACACAATGGGCTAAATCGCCAGGTCACTGGGACCCCAAGGGTTTAGAGAAGGTTGGAGAAAGGGGACAATGGATAAGTGTTAGGGGACATATGAAAGACTCCCGTCAAGACCATCTAGCATGTTTTTAAAGAGCGTAGGGTATGGCTCTCCCTCACACAGGGATTTATATCCTATTCAATGGTCAGCAGCCTTTTCAAGCCCATCGATGTTCCCTTTCTGACCGAAAGTAGGGTAAGGGTTTAACGGAGATATCTCGCAACGCTGGCACAATTTGGACACGAATATGAACTGGTTATTTAGATCATTTTGAACGCAAAAATTCCACTCAGATGTGAAACAACCTAACAACTGTGATTATTTTTTATGGGTGAGTATAATTTAAAAAAATTGCCAGTTTTTAGAAACTACTAATTTTAAGAAGATGGTTCACAATTATCATTCGGAGAAAGCCACGCTCGTGGAATATCAGAGATAAAAAAAAACCTTTAAACGTCAAAAACAGGAAATATAAAAAAAATCAGCCTGAAATTAAAGCTGTAGTAAACTGTAATTAGGAGGAAAAGAAAATAAATTACTAAAAATGGAAAAAAGGACATAAATATAAATACGCACTTAAATAAATCGCAATAAAAACAAGAAAGCTTAAAGAAACAATAGCAGCTAAAAAAAACTTTATCACGCAATCAAGAACTACGGAATAATTTAATGCCAGGTTTTTTTTCCCGTTAGCAGAAATTGAACATTGTTGATGGTTTATTTTTTAGCAGGAATGCAAAATTCATTAATTCCATGCTCTTAATTTATACCACATCTTTTCAACTACGAATAAAAACGAAAGTTTTTAATCACCTGTAAAACCTTCCTTTTTCCCCTCCATTTGTTTCTTAAGCCGTTCTCTTTTTTTTAAACGTAGATATTTAAAAAGCTTTTAATTACGATGAAGGTTCGCAAAATGAAGACGAAAGAGGTTTTTTTCTCTCTGTGGGTATTTCCATAAGTCTTTTGAGAGAGAAAAAATATTAACTTAGTGCCAACATCTACATTTTCTCTCTCGACGATCAACGCTTACCTAACTCAAGAAAGCTGGGTTCACAGATGATTAACTATTTCATCGCTAACTGCTTAGAGAGATCTTCAACATCCAAGACTGCAATTTTCATTAAGTTTTTGCTTATTTGAAAACCAACATGAGGATCAGCGGTTTACATATTTCCCATAATTTTCACTATTTTGTTTTTATTAAGAACCTTGGGGTGTTTTTCTATGCGTTTGCAAAATTGATTTAGTCTCTCACACCAAACTGCGACAAATTTCCTTATTTCCGAATGCGACTGTCTTATTGCAAAATGTGACTATCTTATTACATAAGGTGGCGTCTAATTGAAGAATGTCGACTGTATTTCGCATTGCAGAATGCGATTATCTTCCTTACTTTAGAATGAGAATGTCTCTTTATTTCAGAATGTGATTGTCTTCCTTGTTTCAGAATGTGATTGTCGTCCTTGTTTCAGAATGTGATTGTCTTCCTTGTTTCAGAATGTGATTGTCTTCCTTGTTTCAGAATGTGATTGTCTTCCTTGTTTCAGAATGTGATTGTCTTCCTTGTTTCAGAATGTGATTGTCTTCCTTCTTTCAGAATGTGATTGTCTTCCTTGTTTCAGAATGTGATTGTCTTCCTTGTTTCAGAATGTGATTGTCTTCCTTGTTTCAGAATGTGATTGACTTCCTCGTTTCAGAATGTGATTGACTTCCTCGTTTCAGAATGTGATTGACTTCCTTGTTTCAGAATGTGATTGACTTCCTTGTTTCAGAACGTGATTGACTTCCTTGTTTCAGAATGTGATTGACTTCCTTGTTTCAGAAGGTGATTGTCTTCCTTGTTTCGGAATGTGATTGTCTTCCTTGTTTCAGAATGTGATTGACTTCCTTGTTTCAGAATGTGATTGTCTTCCTTGTTTCGGAATGTGATTGACTCCCTTGTTTCAGAATGTGATTGACTTCCTTGTTTCGGAATGTGATTGACTCCCTTGTTTCAGAAGGTGATTGACTTCCTTGTTTCAGAAGATGATTGACTTCCTTGTTTCAGAATGTGATTGACTTCCTTATTTAAGAATGTGATTGACTTCCTTGTTTCAGAATGTGATTGACTTCCGTGTGTCAGAAAGTGATTGTCCTATCGTACAGTGTGAATGCCTTCTTTGTTTCAAAATACGATTGCTTTTCGTATTGCAGAACGCGACAACCTCCCTTATTGCGGACGGCGATAACTTTCCTTATTTACAAAATTCTATATCTTCAGCACTTAAGAATTCGACTGCCAACTAACTAACTATCGAATTTCCACTAATTCCCAATAGCTTAATACCACCTCTCTATACTGTCGTGCAAAACCAAGTCCCCAATCATCAAATATAAATTCCTTCTCTATTGCTTAATGCATATTAATGGCGTGTCGGTCTGTAGTCCTTCTTAGTGAGATTTCGCGTCAATGTATCGCAATACTCTAACATCGATATCCAATTTCAAAGTCAATGAAACTCACTGACAATTAATGCAATTTGTTATTAATGTGTGTTTCATTCTATTTTTTTTTGTAAAGCTCTATTTCATCTTCTAATGCTGAGATAAACTGAATTACTTTCATCAGAACTAAGTGAAATTTGTAAGAAACCAGGGCCTTGATTCGTGTTATCTCTTGTTAATATGATTGACTTTTTCTATAAATCAATCAAGTTACCTCTGGTTTTACTGTCGTTGAATTCATATTCTCGTATTTATTGTGCACTAACAAACTGTACTTTAACGTCAGAATTAATAAATGATATATGTCTACCTCCACGTCGAAATTTATTCTCTTTCATTCTCTTGATTCCGTGAGATAATTGTCAGTTGCAATCCTCGAAAGATTTAATGTCACCTGGAATTTACCACCCACTCAGTCAAATGCATAACTATGTACCACGGTGGACCAAAGTTAGATTACAAGCCATGTTAAATCAACAGGAAGTTAAATTCGAACCTGTGAAGCTTCACTGAAAATAAACTTTATTTAAATATCTATCAAAAGTGCTAAATATCTTAATGAAGTCCATTCTAAATCTTGATTTTTCGACAATATTGGTACAGTGTTAAAAATTATGGAAGTTGCAAAATTGATTACAAGACACTATTACTACATCATCATCATCATCATCAAGCAGCCATGGGCTACGGAGGTCCAACAGATCGTGCAATTTAGTTCTCCAAGCAAGTCTGTCCAGAGCTACATCTGCTGCATCTGGCCACTGCACACCAATTCTAATAAGGTCCTGTTTGACATTGTCTGCCCACTGCATCCTAGGTCTCCCTCTCTTTCTGGCGCACTATTCATAAACCTATTCACCAATCTATAATTCTTCATACGGGCGACATGGCTAAACCAACGGAGTCTCTCTCTGCACAATATGCTGCTTAAAGGAGGTTGCAAACTCCTTTGCCTAACCTCATCATTAGATTCATCATTATTCATCAGATCATCATTCATCAGATCATCATTATATATCATCAGATCATCATATATCATCAGATCATCATTATTTGCCTAACCTCATCATTACAAAGTTGAATCACCTAATGCCCAAGATACTGCGTAAGCATCTGGAATCAAAAGCATCTAGTTTCCTGTTATCTTGTTTACAAAGTGTCCAAGTTTCACTACCATAACTAACCCTAGAAAGAACCAAACTATTATACAGTCTAATTTTAGTCTTTAGGTGTATACGCCTATTTCTCCACACTCTCCATAGATTCTTAAAAGTCCCGGAAGCAATCCCTATTCGTCTGTTAATCTCATGCCACACATCACCAGTATCTGTTACATAGCTCCCAAGATAATCAAACTGTGACCCCTGCTCAAGACTGCAACCATTCAGATTAACTGAATCACAACCTGTCTGACCAATTTTCATCACTTTAGTTTTCTTTCTGTTTATAACCAAACCTACTCTACTACCAGTCTCATCAACAGCTCGAATGAAAGAGTTCATCTCATCAACATCATTTGCCAAAAGGGCTAAATCATCAGCATAATCTAAATCAGAAATTTTCGTATCTCCAGTCCATTTAACGCCAAAATCTTTCCCTTGAAGGGAATTTCGCATAACATAATCAATAACCAAACTAAAGAGAAAAGGAGACAAAACGCACCCTTGTCGAACACCAGAAATAATGCTAAACCAATTGCTACAAGCCTTACCAACTCTCACACACGACTCAGTGTTATATAATAGAGAGCTTTCATTATGTTAACTAACTTGTCAGGTATATCATATGATTTCACAATCAACCACAAATTATGACTATCAGCAGAGTCGAAAGCCTTTTTGAATTCAACAAAGCTAGCAACCAAGGTTTCTGAAACTCTAAACATTTCTCAAGAATCTGCCTAAGTGAAAATATCTGATCCACACATCCCCTACCACTTCTGAATCCACATTGCTCATCACGCAATTGACTGTCAACCAGATTCTTAATAATATTAAGCACAATCATTGAAAGAATTTCCCTGGAACAGAGAGTAGGCTGATACCCCTATAGTTATCACAAGAACTGCGATCACCTTTTTGGAAAATAGGGATAACAATAGCTCTGATAAAATCCTTAGGAACCATGCCTTTATCATAAAGGTTATTCAAAATTAAATCATCTAAGTGGTAACCGAAACATTCCCAGCTCTAAGCATTTCTGTAGTCATTTCAGCTACCCCTGGGGATTTATGAAGTTTAAGTTTAGAAATAGCCAAAATAACTTCAGATTGTGTTATAGGGCCAACATTAAAGCCCCTAATACATTTATGATCATTGCAAACAATGGGGGTAGATTAACCACATTGTTTAGAACATCACTGAAATGCTCAGCCCACCTAGCCATGACAGAATCCTCACCTTCTATAACCTTACCTTGTTTATCCTTCAATCCCTGCATACCTGTTCGTTTTCTACCACACAAAACATTAACTATCTGGTATAGCTCTCTGCTGTTGTGCTGTCTAACTGCTTCCTCGGCTTTGTCAGCCAAGCCATCGAGTCAAAAATTCTTATCAGCAGCTAACTGATCTTTTACACGATTATTAAGTTCTCTGTAGTGCTTTCTATTAGGACTAGTAGGGTACTGATTAAGGACATTCCTGCAGTTCTTTCTTTCTGAAATAAGCTCAAGTGCCTTATCACACAAATAATTCTGTCTCCTATGCTCCTTTTTTCCTAAAAGGGTACAGTTAGTGTCCAAAACAAAGCCTGTTTAAAATGATCCCATTCTTCCTCAACTTCAGTAGTAAGCATACCATGACAGTCATAATGACTAAGTGACCTATCATGGTACGCTTTGGCTATAACTGGGTCTTTCAGAGCTTCAGTATTAAAAGTAAATTTTTAACCTTACCGCAACACTTTTTAAGTTTAAGTTGCAAGACACTTTTAACAAGATAATGGTCAGATACAATTTCAGCTCCCCTATATGCCCTGGTACTCCTAACAGAACTAGCCCATTTGGCATTGAAGTCAGTACCAACTTTGGCATTGATGTCACCTGGAATAAGAGTAATATCTCCTTTCTTGACAGAATTCGAAATATCCTGAAGTTGTTCATAAAACCTATCCTTCTCATCCTCATCGGCATCCTCAGTGAGGGCATAACAGCAGATAACATTCAAGCCTTTAACGCTTGTCTGAAATTTTGCTGTAAGAAACCTTTCATTAATGCACTCATATCCTAGAAGAGCATCGCTAGCGTGTCTGCTGAGAAGCCGACCCGCGCCTTGGTGATGCTTTCCATCCTCCCTCCCTGAAAAGAGAAATTTAAGATTTTTTAGAATCTGACCTTTTTCTGTCCATCTGGTCTCTTGCAAGCCGAGAATATCTAAATTATAACGGTGGAATTCTTGTGTGAGGACATCAAGAGAAAAAGCTCTGTGCAGAGTCCTCACATTCCAACTACCTATGGAGAGAAAATTGTTATTGGGGTGTTTAAAGAAACTATGTTTATAGAGAGAGGGAATGCCGACAATATCAAACAGCCCCTTAATCGCAGACATGGGGCAAAGACCCGTTCCCCCACCACTAAAGGCTGAAGCCATCTACACTGGAAAACTTCCTCCAATGTAGAATTTGACGATGCCAATAGAAGCAAAGAGTTCAGGTGCCTGCGATGACCTCTGCTCAGGATTATCCACCAGCTGATAAACATATCCTGTGAATCTATTCACTTAGGGCTGTCAACCCACAAACAAACAGAAAACACAGCGGAAGATTTTCCCTCCACAGAAGCCCACCAGTGCAGCAAAATCAGGATCCATAATCAAGCTCAGAGCCATATATCTGTCCAGTCCAGTAGGTTTATGTGGTCAGCACCAGGACCCTCTGTGGTTGACCACTCCTCAGCAGGGTAGAAAAAAAAAAGTAGCCATAGATGTCCAGATCAGTAGGCCACACTAATCTGGCATCCCTTCTCTTCCGTTCACTTCCAAGAGAGTATCTCTTTTGAAAGATACTAACGGTCTGCACCACGAGAATGCGGGGTCGGACATTAGGTGCTAGGCCTGGCCCGTTCTATGCATCATCAGAGGGGATTGGTGCATAGCTCTCCTTCCAGTGACTACCTAGCTACCATTTATAAACCCTACTACTACAGTTGCCCTAAACAGTATTCTTCAAATTGACCAAAATTGAGAGAATTTTATATTGAACTTCTAAACATACTATTATTTTAATAAATGACTTCATTTAATTGTTATCATTTCTGCTTTAATAAACAATTGAGAAAATTTTCGACTGGAATAGTACTTTTGTTAAATATTCAAGATTTCATGATTTTTCTATTACTGAGCGAACATTTTTCAAAACTACGATTGAGATAAATTTTAAGATCTTTAATATCTCAGTACGAAGTTTTCAATAAAAGGCTATTGTTACAATTTTTAGTAGTAAACCTAGCATGAATTAAAAAATGAGCAATCAAATTATAAATGAACTAACTTAATTACAAAGATAATGAGATCACATATAACAACTACAACTATACACCAATGTGCCTTCCTCCAGTATAAAATTATTCATAATTTCTAAATCATCTAAAGAATCTTACACATTTGTTAACTAGTTTACAAATATTTGTATTGCAAATATCTAACAATCTCTACTCAACTCAGAAATAGAATTTTATTAAAACGTTTAATAACCGACACAGAAACTTTGTTCATATAACTATAAGGTTGTTTAAACTTTCCAACTCTGTACTTAACACTTAGCACTTCGCTGACACTAAATTTTCATTTGCTTTCCCAATTGGCTTCTTAGCCTCGATAGTAACTTTAGACTTCATCATTAACACAACCAGTACTTTTGCACCGTTTTGTCCAACGGTGTACATAAAGTGCGATTCACTCTAATGACACATCAAGAACCTACTGCTGAATACTATATACCACGACTAAAGAAAACAGGTCAATTTTTCCGCTTACTGTATGCTTACCATTCATCTATCGTTATTTTTAAAGTGTTCTTTCCAACAGGTTAGTGACGTAATTCTCCCGCTGAAGCAGGAACACGAGAGTCAGATTGAATTGGATTGTTTTACATCTGAGCGGCACTTTTTTGCACACCATGGGCTAAATGGCCAGGTCACATGGACCCCGAAGGCTCAGAGAAGGTTGGGGGAGGGGACCCACTGGAACAGCTGTTGGGAGACAGATGGTAGCCTCCCGTCAAGGCCATCCAGCGTGTTCTTTAACGTGTACAGGGTATGGCTCTCCCGCACACGGGGCCACGGCTTAACGTCCCATCCGACGGACGGCGGCCTTTCCAAGCCCATCGATGTCCCCTACTGACCGTGGGCAAGGCTGGGAATTTTGCGGAGATAAATCTCAACGCTGACCCAGCTGGGACTCGAACCTGGGAACTACAGATTACGAGCCTGGCTCGCTACCGACTGAGCCACCCCCGCCCCACACGAGAGTCAGACGACAGCTCAGTTCTGGTTTTATTGTCGCACGTTTTCCTCTCGTAACACTGTTTTAGAAATTTAAAATTCGTTTTGACTTAACATGAGTTGAACATACCTTTTGTCCAACGGCGAACACAAAGCGATTCATTTTGCAAATGATGTGGTTTACAGGCGAAATATCCCAACCGTTGAAAGCCAATTCAGTTGCATACACTTTTGTGAGAAATATCAACACTTTTCTTTAATTTCAAGGCTTTTGGAGAGACACCTCGATCCGCACATCTCAGAGACGATCCTGGCATCAATTGGGTTGGGTTGGGTTGTTTTACCTCTGAACGGCACTTTTTTGTACACCATGGGCTAAATGGCCAGGTCACATGGACCCCGAAGGCTCAGAGAAGGTTGGGGGAGGGGACCCACTGGAACAGCTGTTGGGAGACAGATGGTAGCCTCCCGTCAAGGCCATCCAGTGTGTTCTTTAACGTGCACAGGGTATGGCTCTCCCGCACACGGGGCCACGGCTTAACGTCCCATCCGACGGACGGCGGCCTTTCCAAGCCCATCGGTGTCCCCTACTGACCGTGGGCAGGGCAGAGAATTTTGCGGAGATAAATCTCAACGCTGACCCAGCTGGGACTCGAACCTGGGAACTACAGATTACGAGCCTGGCGCGCTACCGACTGAGCCACCTCCGCCCCCCTGGCATGAATGAAAAATAAATTTTGGTTCATAGAATGTTCGGTTTATGTAAATGTAAAGGATCACAAAAACACTTAATCTCGACTTAGTTACGTTGCCAAACAATGAACAGTTGTTCGGTTAGCTGAAAAACACCCTGAGCTAGTTAGTTAAAAACTCACAATTCTCTTTATAGGCCATATTAACAAAATTTTAATTGGTCACCGGCTGTTACGTTTTTCGAAGACCACCTTTCTTCTCTAATGGGTCGTAGCTGGTTTAGCTCAGTCGGTAGTGCGCAAATCTCATAATGTATAGTTCCCAGATTCGAGTCCCAACTATGGTGGTGTTTAGACTTATCTATACCTACCCTCCATCCTGCCCTCGGTGAGGAAGAGGACATTGATAGTCTTGGAAAGATCGCCGTCTATTAGATAGGACTTTATGCCGTGGCATCTTGTGCACGAAAGCCATACCCTGTTCACTTTAAAGAACACACAGAATGACTTTGACAGGAGGCTACCATATGTCTCCTAATAGCTGTCGAGTGCATCCCTTTACTCCAACCTTATCCGAGCCATTGGATGCTTTGTAACCTGGCTATTTAGCCCATTGTGTGCAAAGTGCCTCACAGAGGTAAAATCGGGGCGGGGTGGCTCAGTCGGTAGCGTGCTAGGCTCGTAATCTGCAGTTCCTAGGTTCGAGTCCCAATTCGGTCAGCGTTGAGATTTATCTCCGCAAAATTCCCCGCCCTGCCCACGGTCATTAGGGGACATCGATGGGCTTGGAAAGGCCCTGTCCGTCGGATGGGACGTTAAGCCGTGGCCTCATGTGCGGGATTTCAGTTAGGTTGTTTTACCTCTGAGCGGCACTTTTTTGCACAACATGTGCTAAATGGTCAGGTCACATGGACTCCGAAGGCTCAGAGAAGGTTCGGAGAGGAAACTCACCGGAATAGCTGTTGGGAGACAGATGGTAGCCTCCTGTCAAGGCCATCCAGCGTGTTCTTTAACGTGCACAGGGTATAGCTCTCCAGCACACGGGGGAACAGCTTAACGTCCCATCCGATCGGACGGCGGCCTTTCCAAGCCAATCGATGTCCATTACGGACCGTGGGCAGGGTGGGGAGTTTTACGGAGATAAGTTTCAACGCTTACCCAGCTGGGACTCGAACCTGGGAACTACAGATTATGAGCCTGGCGTGCTACCGACTGAGCCACCCCCGCCCTCCGTGTGCGGGAAAGCCATACCCTGTGCACGTTAAAGAACACGCTGGATGGCCTTGACGGGAGGCTACCATCTGTCTCCCAACAGCTGTTCCAGTGGGTCCCCTCCCCTAACCTTCTCTGTCCTTTCGGATCCTGGCCATTTAGCCTATGATGCGAAAAAAAGTGCCGCTCAGAGGCAAAACAACCAACAGAGGTAAAATCACGCAACTTCAAGTGGTCTTGCTTCACATTCCATCGGAATAAAGACTTTTCATCTAAAAATTGTGCGAACTTTATCACCAGTTCAAATAAAGTGTTTAAACCGCATTTCATCAAAAACTGTTTTAATATGCTCATCTGGGAGAAAAATCAACAGGAATAATTGAACTATTCATCGCTAACGATTACTCTGTTTGAGCAACATTTGTACTTTGACAATTAATGTTTTATTCATGCAATGCTGCCGCAATCAATCAGCAGAATAACGCCTACGAATGCAAACATACCCAAAGTCGATACGTCAGCATGTTGAAGACAAAGCGCGAAAATTCGTGTCTCTAATGAGAAAAAACAGAAAGGGCCACTATGACCTCAGGTATTATTTATTTGTATTCAAAAGCAGAATTGACTTCAACATTATCGCAACATTGTGAGATTAATTAACATTCATTAAAGTTCCTCTAGTAACATTCATTACAATTTCTGGCAGGATGAACAAATCCTTGAAAGCAAGTGTCCTTAACAGGAGGTGTACGGGCGAATGTAGTAGTTATCGTTTTGTGATTTATTATCAGATTCCTTGTGTTTAAAATGTTTAAAACTTATTGTTTGGTTTTCATTAAAGTCAAATATTGGAGCGTGGCTGGAAATGTAAAACAATTATTCGAAAGTGTGTATAATAAATCTTACTTCTAGCGGCAATGCAACCATTTCATCAAAATTAGCACGATGGAATAATATGAAATAAAAAAATGTTTCAAACATTTTTTGTGTTCGACCCAGGGGAGAATGCTATTAAATTTTATCTCTCATTTCATTTATCTTACCAACTTTCCTTCCGTAAATACATTTTCATCAACAGGCCGAGTTAGGTTGGTTGTTTTTCCTCTGAGCGGCAGTTTTTTGCACACCATGGGCTAAATGGCCAGGTCACATGGACCCCGAAGGCTCAGAGAAGGTTGGGGGAGGGGACCCACTGGAACAGCTGTTGGGAGACAGATGGTAGCCTCCCGTCAAGGCCATCCAGCGTGTTCTTTAACGTGCACAGGGTATGTCTCTCCCGCACACGGGGCCACGGCTTAACGTCCCATCCGACGGACGGTGGCCTTTCCAAGCCCATCGGTGTCCCCTACTGACCGTGGGCAGGGCGGGGAATTTTGCAACAGGCCGAGATCTAGAAAAAAAATGGGGGGATTGTTTGAGCGACCCTTTCTTGTACACAATGGACTAAATGGCCAGGTCACAAGGACCTCAAGTTCGTGGAGAATGTTGGGGAAAGGGGACCCACTAGGCAGCTGTTAGGAGACAGATAATAAATATCCTTTCGTCAAAGACATTCAGTGTATTCTGCAAAGTGCACAGTTTTTGGCTCTCCTGCACAAGATGCCACGTCTTAACATCCCATCCGACGGACAGCGGCCTTTCCATGCCCATCGGCGTATCCTTCTGACTAAAAAAAATTCGAGGAGTTTTGGGGAGATAAATCTCAACGCTGGCCCAGCTGGAATTCCAACCTAGGAACTGCAGATTACGAGCCTGGTGTTCACTCTAATTTATTTATTTTTATTTATTGTTGCATTTTTATTGTATATTTGCTGTTGTAAATATGTTTGTGTATTAAGTTCGTTTTTGGAAGTGCTATTGTGGGGATGTGACTCATAGATGTTGTTTTCGAGTCTTAGCTGGCTGCCTGCACATGCCGACGCGTCCAAAAAGCCCTTTTATGGCCTTTTACAACCAGCCTCGGGCGCGAGTTCGGGCGCTGGAAACTACGGCAGCGAGAGTAAACAACAGTCTTGAGCGTCGCTGTCAATTGGGAAGGACTGTTGAACATATGTCAAGGGATGCCGCTCTTTCTCAAACAAAACCCTTAAGGAGAGGGTTCGATTCTGTATGACTACAAACTTTAGGGGGCATTTGGGTTCATTAGGGGGGCCTTGACATTTGGCGGTCTGATGCGACAGTTGAAGCATTTTAGTTTAATTTTATTTAATACACAAATCATTATTTTTTAAGTTGTTTTGTCCCCAGTTCGAATGTGTTTAACAGTCTGAATTCATGGAAATAACACTATAAATAAAATAATTATAATCAATGATATAATTAAATTGAAAAAACTGAAATAGTGTGTGCTCTTTAGTAAAGAAATTCTGAAAAGCGGTCTCATATCAAGGAATAGGGATATTAGCCACGCCCTGGCACTAGGTAATGTTCCGATGCTGTCTTGAGGGAAGTTGGAACCAATCACGAGAGAGTGTTTGACAAGCTGGGTGTATTGGTGGAGGACGCATTCTTCCAACGGATAGGTGCTGTGTACAAAATGGGAAAGCAGACAGTCAGACCTTTTTTTTTTGCATTACTCATATTTTAAGGGAAAAATTGGAAGCATTGGCATATACTTAATCTGAGAGGGCATTGGGCAGAAAAAGATTTTGCAAAGGGTCGTTGGGTCGAAAACGGTTGGGTAACGCTGCATTACTACATTCGGTGAGGCTTAAGTGGGGTAGAAATTGGAGGATGCAATCCAAAAACATTACCGGCCTTTTCTTTATAAATTTTCACGGTGCGCGCAATTTCGAACAGGACCTAAAGGAAGAATTTTCAGACTCATTTTATGACCTAACGTTATATATTTAGTGACCCAATACAGGGTTGCTATCACTAATTTGAAAATAATAACGGAAAAATATAATTCACGCATTTATTATGGTATCATTAAGACTATTCCTGGGACGTTAATGATTATACACTATTTTTCAAACAAGAAACTTGAAAATAAAACTGCATACACTCTACACATTTATCACATACATATGTCAATTGTCAAATTTTAGGTTTTTATAAACTAGTATATTTGTTTAAAAAAACGCATGATGCACGTTTAGAATTTGAAAGTTTTTGTCCTTCACTAGGACGTTAAACTATGGTTCCATATGCTGGAAATTAACACTGTACACGTTGTACTGACTGGATAATTGGCTCGCATCAAGCACACGAACCACGGCTTAACGTCCCATTCAACGGACGACATCCTTTCCAAGCCCAACGGCGTCTCCTTTCTCACCGAAGGCGGAACGAGAGTTAGCGGAGAAAATTCTCAAAGTAATCGCAGTTGGCACTCGAACGCAAAAAAATAATGTTAAGAAAGTGAAACGACAATCCCTTGGCTTATACAATAAAGTTCTTCCTACTTAATGACACTTGCTTTCTTATTGTTGTTATTTTCAATGCAAATCAGACAAGGCCATCACGTCAGTTTTATTACATATTTATGAGCAATCCTTAAAATATTTTTTGATAGATGATTGATACGTTGTCCGAATTTTTATATCCCTGATTAAAAAAAGCTTGTTCTGACAAGACCCCTAATCTCTAAAAGTCCTCTTCTTTCGATTTGCTTCTTCATACATAAGCACGTTGATAAATGAGTTATTTTTTCTTTTTTCGAATAACTTGGAAACTTTACCACTGCATAATTTATTTTGACTATTCCTTTGAATTAAAGATTACTTTTCGCAGTAAAATTTACAAAATACTTTCCGTTTTTGGCCTCCAGCCCAATGCGATTTCTGGAATCTTGTACCAGACACACATTATTGGTTCGTTATCACAAATTTCCCATAAATAAATGTATACTTTTAGTTACGTTGAACATCTATTTATGGAAAGTCTGTAAACATCTTGACCTTTTTCTAACCACATTCAGCTTTAAATTTGCCTAACTGCTTACGTAACAGATAAGACTTTCGAATGTTACTATTTGTCAAATGTGTTGGATCAAACCATTTAGAGGTTGAATATCGCTTTTTTTCCTGAAATTTTTAAACGATTTTCGGAAGTTCGTACACAAGTTGTGTTTTCTTCTCCTTCCCCATAAAAAAACACTATTATAACGGCTTCCCGAGCGTTTTCGAACGTATTCGTTTTACGAAATTTCCCCAGCGGATTTTGAATCTCAGAAATCCACGGTAAACTTTCCAGCTGGCAGCCTTTCCTTATTACGATGGTCGTTTTAGCTTTCCGTGAGGCTTTGAGATATGTAATTAGTTCTATTAAACTCACAGCTCTGTGGTGATTATAGATGAAAAGGATGAGATCTCGGGGAATTCCGTCATTTAAATAATTATCTGTAAGTTAAGCAGTGAGTTGGAATGGCAGAGACATTCCGGTAGCACGTATTCCTACCAATCGCGTTTTACGTGTACCTTTACTGTGTAGCTAAAATTGTCATATAATTCTTTTTTTTTTACTCTCTAAAGTTAATTAAAATGTAAGGTTGTCCGTTACTGAAAATAGCTATACAGAAAAATGCGATGGGAAAACGATACTTTCAGAGGAATGACGGCAATAAAAGATGCACTTTTGCTTGATAAATAACAACAAAAATTACCACTGAAGAAGAAGCTTACCAGAAAAGTCTGAAAATAACTTCGGTTGGGCTGTTTTACCTCTGGGCTACACTTTTTTCACACACAATGGGCTAAATGGTCAGGTTGCAAAGACCTCAAGGTTGGAATTCAGGTTGGACTCAAGGTTGGGATCCAGAAAAGGTTGGGTAATGTAGACCGGCTATACAGCTGTTAGGAGTCAAAAAACGTATTTCAAGGTCAACCAGTGTCTTCTTTAACGTGCACAGGATATAGTTCTTCTGCAGAAGGAGCCATGGCTTAATGCCCCATTCGAAAGGCGGAGGCTTATTTTTTTATCAGTTCACTACTTGTGAATTGATAGATGTGACTGTTAAAGATATGTGATAGATGTGACTGTTGAAGATATGTGATAGATGTGACTGTTAAAGATATGTGATGGATGTGACTGTTAAAGATATGTGATGGATGTGACTGTTAAAGATATGTGATAGATGTGACTGTTGAAGATATGTGATAGATGTGACTGTTAAAGATGTGTGATAGATGTGACTGTTAAAGATATGTGATAGATGTGACTGTTAAAGATATGTGATAGATGTGACTGTTAAAGATATGTGATGGATGTGACTGTTAAAGACGTCTGATAGATGTGACTGTTAAAGATATGTGATAGATGTGACTGTTAAAGATGTGTGATAGATGTGACTGTTAAAGATATGTGATAGATGTGACTGTTAAAGATATGTGATAGATGTGACTGTTGAAGATATGTGATAGATGTGACTGTTAAAGATATGTGATAGATGTGACTGTTAAAGATATGTGATGGATGTGACTGTTAAAGACGTCTGATAGATGTGACTGTTAAAGATATGTGATAGATGTGACTGTTAAAGATGTGTGATAGATGTGACTGTTAAAGATATGTGATAGATGTGACTGTTAAAGATATGTGATAGATGTGACTGTTAAAGATATGTGATAGATGTGACTGTTAAAGATGTGTGATAGATGTGACTGTTAAAGATATGTGATAGATGTGACTGTTAAAGATATGTGATAGATGTGACTGTTAAAGATATGTGATGGATGTGACTGTTAAAGACGTCTGATAGATGTGACTGTTAAAGATATGTGATAGATGTGACTGTTAAAGATGTGTGATAGATGTGACTGTTAAAGATATGTGATAGATGTGACTGTTAAAGATATGTGATAGATGTGACTGTTGAAGATATGTGATAGATGTGACTGTTAAAGATATGTGATAGATGTGACTGTTAAAGATATGTGATGGATGTGACTGTTAAAGACGTCTGATAGATGTGACTGTTAAAGATATGTGATAGATGTGACTGTTAAAGATGTGTGATAGATGTGACTGTTAAAGATATGTGATAGATGTGACTGTTGAAGATATGTGATAGATGTGACTGTTAAAGATATGTGATAGATGTGACTGTTAAAGATGTGTGATAGATGTGACTGTTAAAGATATGTGATAGATGTGACTGTTAAAGATATGTGATAGATGTGACTGTTAAAGATATGTGATGGATGTGACTGTTAAAGACGTCTGATAGATGTGACTGTTAAAGATATGTGATAGATGTGACTGTTAAAGATGTGTGATAGATGTGACTGTTAAAGATGTGTGATAGATGTGACTGTTAAAGATATGTGATAGATGTGACTGTTAAAGATGGGTGATAGATGTGACTGTTGAAGATATGTGATAGATGTGACTGTTAAAGATGGGTGATAGATGTGACTGTTAAAGATGGATGATAGATGTGACTGTTAAAGATGTGTGATAGATGTGACTGTTAAAGATGTGTGATAGATGTGACTGTTAAAGATGTGTGATAGATGTGACTGTTAAAGATGTGTGATAGATGTGACTGTTAAAGATGTGTGATAGATGTGACTGTTAAAGATGTGTGATGGATGTGACTGTTAAAGATATGTGATGGATGTGACTGTTAAAGATATGTGATGGATGTGACTGTTAAAGATATGTGATGGATGTGACTGTTAAAGATCTGTGTTGGATGTGACTGTTAAAGATCTGTGATGGATGTGACTGTTAAAGATATGTGATGGATGTGACTGTTAAAGATATGTGTTGGATGTGACTGTTAAAGATATGTGTTGGATGTGACTGTTAAAGATATGTGATGGATGTGACTGTTAAAGATATGTGATGGATGTGACTGTTAAAGATATGTGATGGATGTGACTGTTAAAGATATGTGATGGATGTGACTGTTAAAGATATGTGATGGATGTGACTGTTAAAGATATGTGATGGATGTGACTGTTAAAGATATGTGATGGATGTGACTGTTAAAGATATGTGATGGATGTGACTGTTAAAGATATGTGAAAGATGTGACTGTTAAAGATATGTGATACATGTGACTGTTAAAGATATGTGATAGATGTCACTGTTGATAATTCTATGTTATTCCAATGAAAATTTGAATGTAAAATTCACTATCCTGAAGAATACATTTTTCATCGAAATGTCATAAGGTAAATTTAGGAGCTAAATCAAGTCTACCTAAACATTTACTTTCAGCAATATTCGTTTATATATAAAGAGTTACAGAAATTGGATTATTTAACAGCAGAGTCCTCCCCTTAAAACGTTTTCTTAAAATTGACGAAATCTAAAAGAATCATTTAGGTAACTACTAAAAATACAATTATTTAATTAAGCAGTTTTATTGGTTTTTACGACTGGTTTTTTAACCAGACACAATGATGACTCATTTGTAGAAGCCTTTCAGTTAAATTCTTATGAATGATTACTGTTGCCATTAAATATTACAAATCTGCAGTTCGCAGGCTAGAGTTCGAATTCTGCCAGCATGCGATTTATGTAACCTATACCCAATCCAATTCCCGTGCCCTCGGTTAGAAAGAGTACACCGATGAGCTTCGGTTGGAACGTTAAGCCATGAACCGTGTTCAAGAAAGTCATATCCTGTGCAAGTTGAAGCAGTAAGTTTAATCTGAATAGTGCTTCCCCTTAGCACAGCTTTCTTTGTATCCTTAGGGCCCTTCTGACTTGTCTATTTAACCCATTTCGTGCAAAAACAGTGCCACTGAGAGGCAAAACCACCACCAACAACAGTGCTTATACGATAGATACATCCGAGAGTATACGACATCACCATCTCCTGATAACACCCAATTCAACAATTGTAATTCCAAATCGAAAACAAAGCATCACTCCTTTATCTTAAATGAATGAATAGCTTAACGAAAATGATAGTCTTTTAGTGTTGGGATTAAAGGTAACAATAATCACATCGAAGTGGGTGGATGCAGTTGACTTTCTCAAAGAGCAGGAGATTTTGCCTAGAAACCAAGTCTTTGGTAAAGCCCATTACGTCGTTGTGTGTATCTTAGAGGTTGTGACTGAGTAGATGGTAAATTCTAGATGACATTAAATCCTTTAGGGGATTGTAACTGACACTTATCGCACCGAATGTGAGAAGATGAAAGACTAAGAAATTTCCAAACATAGAGAAGTTTGCATCACTCTTGGGAGAAGTGAATGTAGGCGTCATGGGGGTGAAGGTTTATCATCCATAATTCTCAGGTTAAATTTTTTACTTGTTTTAAGTACAGAATAGATAAAAGCACGAGTGAAAATTTATCATGGAAGTGCACACTATTAAGGATATTTAGCAAATTTATGTTGCATGGATCACAGCTTAAATATTTAAATGCTTCCTGTTCAGAAAATGAAAAACTATCAGGTATATTTAAATTGTATAAAATAAAGTGTTCTTTTAAGAAATTTTCATTTAAGATTTTATTTTAAGAACAGTGTGAGTAGATGTTCAAAATGCTGTAAAATATGTCTTTTTCAATATCTTTCAGTTTAGGACAGTTATTAATCAGCTATAGTAGAAACAATAGAATAGAATAAGTTTATTTCACCCAAACATCCATATATTGATACATAAAATACAGAAAAGTTCACAGGTGAAAAATAAGATTGAAAAATAAGAACATAAGAAGTCGTAGCTTTTGAATAAATGTTTCCTGGAATTCAATTAAATTTAATACATTACAGATGCCCTTAATTTATACATTTATTTGAGCACAATGCTATTTTTATTTTTTGTTATTTCTTTCATAAGAATCTTATAAATAAGAGCCAAAATAAGATTCAAATGCTGACATAACTCTTGCCAGTTCTTCGCCTGCTGCAAATGACTCATTGCTCGCGAAAATCTAATTACCACAAAAAAATTTGAAACAGATTTATCATTTTATTTAACAAACCCTACCCCCATAATTCTCAAAATACTAAACCGCCGGGTTCCAGGTCTCCTATATCATTTTCTCCTCTACCACACAGTGTAGCGTTAAAAATTCAAGTTCATACCTATGACAGAACACGATTTAAAATTTAAAATTGATTTTTTCTGTTTTTTGAACATTCAACGATTGAAATTTTGCGGTTAACACTTTTTGACATCCCCATAACTACATAAAGACTTTATCTCCACAACGCTCCTTGTGGTCAGTAGGGGATGGGCTTGGAAAGGGTCTGTCGGACGGGATGTTATGCCCTGGCTCTGTGTGGGAGAGAGTCATATCCCATGTTAAAGAACACGCTGGACGGCATTTTTGGGTGGTTGCCATCTATCTCCAAGCAGTTGTCCAGCGGGTCTCCTCCCCCAACCTTCTCTGAGACTTCAAGATTCTTGTGATCTGGCCATTTAGCCCATTTTGTGCAAAAAAAAAGTGTCGCTCAGAGGTAAAACAACCCAAACAACACATAAATGTTTCAACATCCTACCCTAAACTTCATCTCCAGATTTTCCTTTTTAACCCTGTGTTGTGCTAAAAATTCAAGTGTCTACCTATGGGTATTCAAACCAGAGTTCTAGTTTCAAGAATGTTATTTTTTCCATTTCATCTTGGGGGGGGGGGGGGGAGCAGGGTATAGGAAGGTCAAAGGACCCGTTGAATTTTAATATAATTAATAATGAAACATGATTTAAAAATCTGAAATCACTTTTTCTCGTTCTTTTCAGTTCATCCTTTCAAAGATATCACCCCTTTAAATTTCAACTGGCTTTCTATTAATAAATATGTATTTTAATTTGCTATTTCAGATTAAAATATTATTCCAAGTCTAAAGATATTTTCCACCCAACATACCAATACTACGAGTATATTACTGCTACATTTTACAAAATAGCTCCAGAAAAATATCGTTTATACGTTTTCCTTTTACCATTTCATTATCATTCTCAATGTCTTCGCGTCATATGGATTAATGAAATATCATAATTGGTTTCTTATTACTAAATTAAAAAAAAATATAATTCCACAGTAACCTCATGATGAATTTAAAAAAATTCTCAAAATATGCAAAATATTATTGATTTAATTTTTTCCTTCAGATACAACTTTGATTTAGGGATAATATTTAATAAGTATCATGAAATTCTTTCATTAGTATCGCTCATGAAGACCTATTAATGTATTCGTAATCAAGAAACAGGAAACTAAATTCATGAAAATCGAAGGAGTTTGAAATGCTTAATTTCTTTTCAATGATTTTTATTTCTCTGTAGATTCAAGCATCATGGGATCATTAATATTTCTATTTTAATTTAAAATTAACTACATAAAAAATTTCTAGCATATGATGCTTATTGTAATATCATCAAACATCTATGTTATGGTGTATATATGATATATGTACGATAAACGTTTCGTAGAAAAATTATCAATTCTTGAAAGTAAAAAAACACATTAATTTTCGTTTTCTTAAGTTGACATCATTTAGAATGCTTTGGAACGGGGATTAGCACAGTCGGTAGCGCGTCAGGCTTGTAATCTACAGTTACCAGTTTCGAGTACCACCTGGTCAGTGTTGAGATTTATCTCCGCTAACACCCTCCACCCTCCTCACAACTACCCTCCCTCGGTCAAAAGTAGACACCGAGAGTGTCTTGAAAATGCAGTTTGTCGGATAGCACGTAAAACCGTGATCCTGTGTGCGAGAGAGCCATACACTGTGAACATTATGGATGGTCTTTAATGGGAGGATACCATCTGTCTCCTAACAGCTGCTCAGTGGGTCCCCTTCCACCAACCTTCTCTGAGCCCTTGGGGTTCTTGTGACCTACCATTTAACGCACCGTGGGCAAAAAGTGCCGCTCAGTGGTAACTAAACCTCCTCCCTGCCCTCGGCAAAAAGAAAACCCGATGGGCTTGGAAAGGCCTCCTTCTATTGGATGGGACGACAAGCCATGGTATCATGTACTACCCTTTTCCTTCTTTGGAAATGAAAGAGTTAATGAGCAGATGGAAAGACAAAAGCACTACTATGAACAGGTTACCAGTTACAAATCGAGAGTATTCTTGTCCAGCACTGACGAAACAAGAGAAAAACAGAAATTTGTTCTTAAATAATAAAATAAAATTCATTTTACGACTAAGTTATTAAACAAGGATATTTGTACAAAGTTTTTTCTTGTCGATGTTGTGGAAACTGTCGAATGATTCATTGTTTCAGTCGTTGATTTTTTCCAGTATTTATTACAAACACATCTTTATATCCCCTTACAGATAGGAGGCGGGTGTGGCTCAGTCGGTAGCGCGCCAGGCTCGTAATTTGTAGTTTTCATGTTCGAGTCCCAGCTGGGTCAGCGTTGAGATTTATCTCCGCAAAATTCCCCGCCCTGTCTACGGTCAGTAGGGGACACCGATGGGCTTGGAAAGGCCGCCGTCCGTCGGATGGGACGTTAAGCCGTGGCCCCGTGTGTGGGAGAGCCATACCCTGTGCACGTTAAAGAACACGCTGGATGGTCTTGACGGGAGGCTACCATCTGTCTCCCAACAGCTGTTCCAGTGGGTCCCCTCCCTCAACTTCTCTGAGCCTTCGGGGTCCATGTGACCTGGCCATTTAGCCCATTGTGTGCAAAAAAGTGCCGCTCAGAGGTAAACAATCCAACCCTTACAGATAAGGTTTAACGTTTCGGAATGATCCTTAACGGCGTTGCCATTGCACTCTCTAATAATACTACCTCTTTTGGGTAGGAGTTTCTACTGCCCCTCAGATGAGGGGCAGTAGAAACCTCAGCCCAAAACGTTGTATTCTAACTTGCAAAAAAGGTTGTATCCCACTGGGGCGGGTATCGCTCAATCGTTAGAGCGTCTGCCTCGTAATCTGTAGCTTCCAGGTTCGAGAACGATCTACTCCAACGTTCAGATTTATCTCCAATAAACTCCTACCCCCCCTCCCCCCTCCGAACAAAAATGGGACACTGATAGAATTAGAAAGGCTCAGTCCTTTGAATGGAACATTAAACTGTGGTTCCGTGTGCGGAGAGTCATATCTTGTCCGCGTTAAAAACATTCTGGATGGTCCTGATGAGAGGCTGCCATCTGTCTCCTAACAACTTCCTCCCTTTTCCTCTTTTCCCTTCCCCTTCGCACCCCTTCCCCCAACCTTCTCTGAGCCTCGGAGTCCTTGTGACCTGGCCATTTAGCCCAGTGTATCCAAACAAAAGTGAGCTTAGAGATAAAACAACCCAAATCCCTACCTAACATCAGAAGCACAGGCAAATTGAAGTTAAAATGCTGATTCTAAGAACGATTATAGTAATAGAATCAAAAGATAAGAGCATTCTTATTTCGATATTTTCTAAATTTCGCCCACCATTCGCAGCCAATTTCAATAATTCTTTCGCATCTAGTGCCGCCGTTCTTCTAATATTGGTTTCACTGTGGCCTTTGAAAACTGGCTCAGATGCTCACGACGTTTGAAAACTGACTCAGAGTTTCCGTTCGAAGTATAATATTTGAATAAAAAACCGTTCAAATATCTTTCTTCGAGCATTTTTTCTTTGAAATTCTTCTTCCAATCATTGAGAAGTCTATTTTATCATTTGTTACTTCAGTATGTCAGTCGTTAATGTGTCTGTCTAATTCTGTTACATTTTATTGTTTATTGTTGATTTGTATGCTTCTACGGTGTCCTGGTTTGGGTGTATCTTCCAATTTAACCAATTGTTAAAAGTTTATATTGACTTGATTTTGTATATTTATTAATTCATTTCATCCATAAAAACAAATGTTTTGTGTATTATTCGGACAACGTATATATATATATACATAGGGGCGGACTGGCACTTTTTTTAAAGGGCGGAGCTACAACAGGGAGGGGGAGGGGCAGCTGGGATGCGATAAAAAAAATCGGTTTCTCTTTCAAGATTCTAATATTTATTCTTTTTGAAAGAACGTACGTGAAGCTTAAAATAAGTTTTCCCCATTCTGTGCAATTTCTGTAAAATAATAATTATTAAAAAATCCTGCTCCCAGTTTCTCGCGATACTAAGGTTCCCTAGACCCTACAGCGCTCAGCACTCGTTACAACTAAACGCCACGCCTGCATATATAGGTTTAAACGTTAAAGAAAGAGACATTTCTTTTTGAAGTAGACTGTCAGATATATCCTAGCAACGGTAAATTTCTGCAAGTGTATCACGATATTCCAGCCTAATGCTACACTTGTTTTATTGCGCTGTTCTTGGTCTTTATAGCTCCACTGTAGTGCATTGAATTCTATTGAATGATTCATGAATGTTGTGCACAAGAATTGGTAATGAGCTCACAAACGGATAAATGACCGAAAAGCTTATATTTACTTAGAATAAATAAACCAAACTAGAAATTTAGTTTTTTTCTGGACTGAAAATGTTTTTAAGCGTTCATAAACGTGTTTTTAAAATAAATAAAATATACGCAAAATAAATCCATAATAGTAAAAAAAAAATCCACCTTCAAGATTCGTTTATGAATATAGCCTCTACCATTTATAAGAGTTCTCTCACTCAATTTCAAAAAACGAGCGTTTTCAAAAAACGAGCTGGATAGGTATTGATGTAATATTTTACTTTAGAATTATCCGTATCTTCCAATATTTTTATAAATATATATGGCAAAACTTTAATAAACATTCAAAAATTATTTATTCATTTCAGAAATTTAAAATTTTCGTGGATAGATTTGCTGATCACGATTATTGGCAACGATTGCTCTTAGAGAAGTAGACAAATGCTGCTATTTTGTTTGCAGAGATAAATAAAAAAATAATCCTTTTGAATTGAACGGGTGCAAATGAAATATTATGATTCGCCTTTTTCCAATCATCCAGTAGCTTTAATTGCATCGTTACAGGCCGCTAGATTTGTAAAATTTCAAACCTTTAGATGAATATTGCAAATAATCTCTTTATGCCAGAATTAATTCATTTGATATTGTGACCTGGTCATTTAGGCTATTTGATATGGTGAACTGGTCATTTAGTCCATTTAATATTGTGGCCTGGTCATTCAGACTGTTTGATATGGTGACCTGGTCATTTTGTGTGTTTGATATGGTGACCTGGTCATTTAGTCCATTCGATATTCTGACCTGGACATCGAGGCCATTTGACACTGTGATCTGATCATTTAGTCTATTTGATATTGTAAATAATCATTGAGGCCATTTGATATTGTAACCTGGTCATTGAGACCATTTGATATTGTGATCTGGTCATTCAATTAAATTTGATATCGTGATCTGACCAATTAATACATATATTATTATTCTTAATTATCGTTCAAATACTATTACAGACTGCTAATAATATACTTATAAAACAAAATAGTGAAAACATTTTTGAAACACATTACACTTTTTGTAATAGACAACATTGTAAATACTCTAACATATGGCAGGATTTTACACAGAATGCAAATTGTTTAAAATAATTACTACACTTGACGAAAAGTCACAGAAAAAGACTGTTTGTACAGCCTGATTAGCCTACAACTCGTTGAAGGAGGTATGGAAATTTATTTGATAGTGATATTAATGATATATATATATATAAATATTTAAATATAAGATATTATGTTCTCTACATACTATAAACTTTGCAAATAGCTAATACGACTATATCAATGGGCTTCAATAAGCATGGTGCACCATGGTAAAAAACTGAACAATAATACAGCCATTTTTTTAACAGGAATTTGTTTTTACCACGTATATTATAATTGAGATCAAAACTTAGCAAATTAAGATGTCTCTGTGAATATTTTTGTGAATTCAGCCAAACATAAGCAGGGATACTTTGTATGAATAACATTTTTGAGCAGTTAGAATATTATTTGGGAAATTATTATGATTTGTATTAATTTATGAGAATCCTGTAACTCTAAAGAAAATTTTTTATTAAATTTCGTATTTTGTTGAGGTCAAATTCAATCGTCTTTCACCAGATTAGATGATAATAGTTTACATGTAACATAATTAAAGTATGAGAGAGTATTAGTTTAATATTTACTGGCAAGATATGATTAATTTAACAAATTACTCCAATACTTTTGCTAATTTTGTTACAAACAAAATTTATATGCCAGTTACATTTAAATTATCTCTCAAATTTACGCCACGAAATTTATTTTCATTTCAAATAGTTAACTGTTGGTTACACATAGAAACATATTAGTTTAAATATTTGCTAATCGAATGGAAAATGATTCCCTTAGTTGTCATATGATTAGTGTCGAAAAATTACACCGAAACTAGTTTATGCATTTGTTGATTTCGATATTCGCGATTTCTATTGCATTATTGACATTATTATGAGAAGAGAATAAATTGATGTCATCTGCATATAATATGGGGTTTGAATTCCTATTACACTAAAAATGTCATTAACCTAAATTAAAAATAAAAGCGGACCCAATGTAGAACCCTGGCACACCAAGCTCATTAATAAGTGCAAATTTGTATCATTGATTTTAACATACTGTTTTCTAATAGTAAGATAGGATTTCAGCAAGTTTTAAATTGGAGCCCTTATACCTATGCAACATAATTTGTCTAACAGAATGGCATGAGATTGATGCCAAAGCATTTGAATAAGCTACAGAATATGCCAACAATCATCAAACTCTTGTTATTTAAATGAAACTGGTATTAATAACGAAATTGGTATGTAATATGTTAAGAGCATGTAGTTATTGATTATTATGTAAACATTTATTTGTATCAAAAAAATTTTAAGCGAATACTTATTAATTTCTCAAACTCTTTGCTGAAAATTAATAATATGGGCATGGGTCTATAATTAGATATTTCAGTTTTTTCTCCATATTTATGAATAGTTGTTACATTACTAATCTTTAATAAATCAGGAAAATTTATCCGTTCAAATACATAAGATGAAAAATACTACCAAAGGTTTTACAAGTATTTCAGCACCATATTAAATAGTTCTAGGATGAAAGTCATCGTACCCCGACCCTTTATCGGGATCTAAATAATGCAAAGTGTTTAAGAATACGTTTTTGATAAAGGTTAGATCATTTAAATTCTATTATTCATTTAAATTCTACCGTGTTTTATGATGAGACATTAATCCATACGATATTGTGATCTGGTCATTTAGACCATTTGATATCATGACCTGGTCATTTAGTCCATTCCATATTGTGATTTGATCATTCAGTCCATTTAGTATTTTAATCTGGCCAATTAGACCATTTGATATTGTGATCTGGCCAATTAGTCCATTTGATATTGTGACCTGATCATTCAGTCTATTTGATATGGTAACCCCGTCATTTAGTCCATTTGATATTATGAGCTGGTCATTGTGCCTAGTTCATGTGATGACCTAGTCATTTAGTCCATTTGATATAGTGACCTTGACATTGAGCCCATTTAATATTGTGATCTGGTCGTTCAGGCCATTTGATATTGTAATTTGGCCAATTAGTCCATTTCATATTGTGATTTGGTCAATTAGTCCATTTGATACTGTGAGCTAGTCATTGAGACCTTTTGATACTGTGATCTGGTCATTTAGATCATTTGATATTTTGATCTGGTCATTTAGTTCATTTGATATTGTGACCTAGTCATTCAGTCTATTTGATATCGTGGCCTGGTCATTCAGTCTATTTGATATGATGACCTGATCATTTAGTCCATTTGATATAACGATCTGGTCATTTAGCTCATTTGATATAGTGATCTGGTCATTTATTCCGTTTGATATAGTGATAGTCAATTACTCCATTTGATATTGTGACCTAGTCATTCAGTTCATTTTGATATTGTGACCTGGTCATTCAGTCTATTTGATGTGATGACCTGATCATTTAGTCCATTTGATATAATGACCTGATCATTTAACCCATTTGATATTGTGACCTGGTCATTCAGTCTATTTGATATAATGACCTGGTCATTTAGTCCATTTTATATTGTGAGCTGGTCATTGTGCCCATTTGATATGTGATCTAATCATTAAGTCCATTTATATTTTGATCTGATCAATCAATCCATATGAAATTTTGATCTTCCAATTAGTCTATTTGATATTGTGACCTGATTATTCAGTCTAGTTGATATGATGACCTGGTCATTGAGGCCATTTGATATTGTCACCTGAAAAATTAGTCCATATCATATTGTGATCTGTTCATTTAGCCCATTTAATATTTTGATTTGGTCATTTAGTTCATTTGATATTGTGACCAGGTCACTCATTCCATTTGATATCGTGATTTGATCATTTATTTCATTTTATTTTATTAATTTATATTATAATTTTATTATTATTTTTTTTTACTTTATTATTATATTTTATATATATTATATATATTATTATTTATTATATATATTATTTTTTATATTATTTTATTTATTATTATTATTTTATTATTTTATATTATTAATAAGACCTCGTCATTTAGTTCATTTGATATTGTGATCTAGTCATGTTGCCATTTGATATGGTGACCTGATCGTTTAGCCCATTTGATATTATGACTTGGTATTTAGCTCATTTGGTATTATGACTTGGTCGTTTAGCTTATTTGACATTGTGATTTGGTCATTTAGCCTATATTTGGACAAAACTTTCAAAAAAAGGAAGACGACAAAATAACGGCTGCTCTCAAAGCGACATCAAAAAGAAAGTGAATTAACTAAAAATAGACTCTGACAGAACAAATATTTAAAAAAAAATCAAAAATATAATAAATACCCACCCGGGGCTCGAACCTTGGTCCCTTAAATCAGTAGCCAAACGCGCTAACCACTCGGCCACGAGACTTCTAGAATATTTAAATGGCTTAAAATACTTATTTTATTTATGCATGTTCAACATACGTATACAGAAGACACGAAAAGTATTTCTCAAATTTGATTTTCTTTAGATGTAACACAGAGAATAAAAGTTTTTCAAAGGGACAAAATGCACCAATCATGTTTCAAAATCTACCAATTCTTACTTTTCTATTACATTCGAGCTCATGGCCATCTGTTCATCACCTCCTAAGAAATACATTACGTTCCTTTTTAAATATTCATAATGTCTCTCAAGAATGTCGCTACGTCAATCGACATTTGGAGTTCATGACTCACCTCTTTCAGAAGCTGTAAAGAAAACCGACACCCTTCTCATTACACAGCAGTGCTGATTTTGCGCTGCTGTTGCAAAGAGTGCAATAATTATTTCGAGGATCTGTTTCTGCTGAAACTTCTCCAAGCCATGAGACCATTACGTGACAGAGCACGTCACCGACTCTCTGTCCACCGACTTCACCCTTTGCTAACTCTCTGGCCAGTCCATTTAACGGTCCAGTTATCTCATTAAGACACTGTCTATCCTCTGGCTGTGATTTAGCAATAATTAAGCTCATTAAGATTCCGACTAATGACTTTCTAGTTTCTCCAGACAGCAGCAACAAATAGAATTTTGAATTTACTAAAAGCATTCTGACCATTCTCATACATTTTATCGCCCGACTGTGTTAAATTCATCTTAAATTTTCTCTTTCTATTTTGGAGTTGTTTGTAACTTCTTTTCGTTGTCGGAACAGAGAGAGTTAGGATTTTTCTTTCCTAAATGTTCTGATTGCTTTTGAGATGATGTGCAGTAACAAGCCAATCAGAGGTAAGTTACTATGATTCTTTCACTTTTGTAAACGCGAGAAAGAGCAGAATCATGAACGTGGCCTCTGATAACATCTAAGATGCAATGATTAACAGGCAAAGTCAATTACAGATTCAGACAAGCCCGGTCATTTTGAAGCTTTTAGGCGCCTAACCAAAATGAAAATGTAATTTTTTTATGGATGCTGCCAATTCCGATTTCTTTGGTTGCACTTTTATGGCACAATAGCAACTAAGGATAAGATGCGCCAACGGGATAAAAAATAAGAAGGCAGAAGACAAGTAATCCACAAATAAAATTAAAAACAAAATACCTAAATGACAAAGGATATAAGAATAAAAAAACTATAGAACAGCAAAAAATGGTCATAAAATCCCATGTATAAAAATTACCAACAACTGTAAAAGAATAAAAAATCAATTATAGACGTAGAATACCCATGTAAAAATACAAAAAGTGTAAAAATTTAAAATTCGAATGTAACTAGAAGGATGCATATCGCCTCTGTTGCATATGAGAATCTCGTTTTCAAAGAGAAAGAGGATTTTACTTTACCTATTTTTTCATTCCTTAAAAGTTTTAATTTGAGCTAGCGGATGATGGGAAAAATGCAAATAGTATTTTATTAGTAATTATAAAACATAAAAGTATTCGTCTTTTAACTGTTAAATTTAAAAAGTTACATTTCCCACATCTCTCTCAGAAAAGTGGGTAGATTTTTGCTGTCAATGGAATATCTGATAAAACTACCACTAATTTTTCAAACCTCTATTCTATATAAGAATTATTTGTAAACTCAAAACAGTTATGCCGTTTCATCATATGAATGGTCTGTTAATCAATGCAGTTAATATTAATCTAACAAATCATTTCATATGCAGTCAAAACAACAAAAAATATATAATGTTTACAAAGTCAGAAGAATGACTCACTTCCAGCCAAATGCCGACCATTCAAATGTGACTAAGATAGATACAGAAAGTGTAGTGCTTTATTTCTCAACTACTCAGCTTCCTAAAAATGTAAAACATTGGTTTCATACGTTTTAATGTATGAAATTATAATTTTCCTCCAAACTTATGTGGAAACTGTTATGGCCGTTGCCACTCATTTAATCAATGTCGAAGTAAAACCCGCTGCAAAAGATACTGGAGCCCTCATAGCTATAAAGTGTGTACATCGCAATTTGTTTGTTGTCCTAACTGCAAGGGTCCCCACCCTGTTATTTTCTACGCTTGTCCAGCAAAAAAAAACTTGCATGCAGAGCCAAAGCCATACAAGACTCTAAGCACATTTCTTGGGCGGCAGCAATGACTTAGCCAACGTCATAAAATTTAAATAATGATCTTCTAACTCAACCTTCTTCTTCTAAGGAGGGGTTGGGTTGTTTTACCTCTGAGCGGCACTTTTTTGCACACCATGGGCTAAATGGCCAGGTCACATGGACCCCGAAGGTTCAAAGAAGGTTGGGGGAGGGGACCCACTGGAACAGTTGTTGGGAGACAGATGGTAGCCTCCCGTCAAGGCCAAACAGCGCGTTCTTTAACGTGCACAGGGTATGGCTCTCCCGCACACGGAGCCACGGTTTAACGTCCCATCCGACGGACGGCGGCCTTTCCAAGCCCATCGGTGTCTAAGGAGGGGGAAAAAAGAAATATGTATGCCATCAAGCTACCTCTTCTTTTCATCAAAATGACTTTCCTTCCACAACAGACTACAGAGTACTTCTACAGAGCCTTCCATTCATTGGCATCTAACCCAAATGACTACAAACTTACCAGTGTCAAACCTTCTTATGCAGATCAGCTAAAAATAGAATTATTGTTCCTCAATATGATCTTCAGCCTCTTTCACCCTCTGCTATAGCTACACAAATTTAAGAGGCCTAAATATCAAAAAAATAATAATCGACCATATTCTTCATTTGTTAAAATTTTTGACCACAAATAAGGAGAAGTGGAATTTTCAAGCAGACGTTCTCTTGTCACTTGGAAACCAGACAAACTGCCCTCAAATTACTACAATGGAATGTCCGTGGTCTTATTTCCAAAAAAGAAGATCTCATCTTGTTGAATTGATATAAAAATTATTCTATTTTAGCATTGCAAGAAGTTAAATGTAAAGTAACTGTCAATCTTTCTCACTTTGATCCTTACTTTTCTAAACCGCATAAATATAAGTAGAGTCGTAAAATAAAAGTAGAGTAGCACTTTTTATAAATAAATTTATAAAACATAAATTACATCCTTTAAATGTAAATCATCCTGACATTGATTTGGTGGCTGTTGATATTTTTTCAATGGTCATAAATGGTAATAACTGATATCTTTTTATAACCTTTGTCTTAATATTGCACATGATGTTGCTGATGTCATTTTCAACATATTTAAAATCAAATAAATAATTCTTTAATTTTGTTAGATGGATTTAAAGCATATCATCCCAGCTGGTATTCATATAAGACTACCCCAGTGGGATCAAACTTGGGTTTAAATTTATCCAAAACAACGATCTAGCCCTTAATTATAAAAAATTTCCCCACTCATTATACCAAAAATGATCTTTTCTCCTTTATTGATTTAACTATTCTATCTTCCAATTTAGTAAAATTTTTGCGTGGACCATTTTTAATTATCTAAACCAGTGTTTCCCAATCTGTGGTCCGTGACTGCGGTGCCAATAATATAAAAATTTTCATCTTTAATCTAATTCTCAACCACCGCTGACGACAACTGAGCATGGAGAAGATAAATTTGGGACCGAAACCGAAAAGCTGTATGTGTGAGAGTGGGAAGACCAATCGCAACACGACAACACATCTATCACGTGATAATATTTGTTAACATTTAATCCGTCTTGCAAATGAGTAGACTTTAGTTATTGTGGATGGTTTTAGTAGGGACTCCTTTTTACATGCTATTTTTTATCCCTTCCATTGAAAATGAGTAGAAAATTAAGCTATTGAAGATTTTAAAAAGAAAACATATTGATGACAATGAAAGTTGTGAAACCGGGCAGAGTGGTGTGTTCGCAACTCAAATGTGATTTGGGAATGTGATCCTCTGGTGTAAAAAGATTGCGAACCACTGATCTAAAAGGTAGCGATCACTACGCAATTCAAATATTTCCAAACTTTAGAGCAAAATTTAAAACAATCATTAATTTAAATAATTAGAAACTTTTCCATGATACTTTAACCAATTCTTTGCCACCTCAATTTTCACTTGATTATAACTTTTTTCTTCTATATTTAATAATACTAAACAATGTTTTCAAGTATTATTACAAAATATCCGAAATTAGGTAAACCTTTCTGGTATATGAACAAAATTACAACCATAAGAAAAAAAGCCGAACGAAAAGCATATAGAACAAAACAATTTCAAAATATTTTAAATTAAAAGAATTAATGCCTTCATGCGTAAAAATTTAAAAGAAATTTAAAGAGAGAACTGATATATTTTCACTTCGCAACTTATCCCTACTTCAACCACTTCTAATATTTGGAATACTTTTCACAAAATTTCATCCCCCAAGGCCCAAGTTTTCCCTTGGGGTGAAATTATGTTACAAAACTCATTTTCAGGCAAAGAAATCACCAATTATTTTGCCACTAACTTATTAATTTCTCAGCAAATAAAAATATATTAAATGTAGTAAACAATATAAAAGTTACAATTTTCACTTCTGCTCTCGATGTAGACTTCACAATGCATTAATTGCTTTTTGCAATCCAAAAGCTTAAGAACAAAACTGCAGTAGAACCTGATAACATCTCCAATAAATTAATTAAAATTCTTCCAAATATTTGGCTCACCATACTACTAAAAACTTTTAACAACATATTTTTAACATATATTTTTTTATCCTAAAACCTGGTAAACCCGCTAACTCAGTTAATAACTACAGGCCAGTTTCGTTAACTTCAAATGTTTTAAAAGACTAGTTCTTCGTCGTTTAACATGGTTTTTTGACCATTTAAATGTTTTTTCAAACTCCTTTTATGGTTTTAGAAAAAAAAAAATTTTAAAGATGCTGTCTTTTCCTTACTTAATAATATTTATATCAACAAATCAAATAAACATTCTTCTATAGTCATCTTTATTGATCTTAATTACGCCTTTGATTCTATTTGGCTCAAAGGTTTATTATTCAAACTTCATAAAGCTCGTTTAAATCGTAGATTATACCAATTTTTACCTAATATTTTACTCTTTAAAACTTTTCAAACAAAATTACATTACTTTTTCTCTGATATTTTTAAAATAAAAAACTGACTTCAGCAAAGTTCTTTATTATCTCCAACGTTATTTAATTTTTATTTACACGATTCTCCCGAGATTTCCTTCACATATTTTGAGGATGATCTCATTATTTGGGCCTCAGGGGAAACTATTGACAAAATCTGTAATCTTACACAAAAAATTAAAAAAAGTAATAAATACTTCAATAAATGGCGTCTACTTATTAATACTGACAAATCTTTTTCTATTCCTTTTTTTGATAAAAATAAACATATTCCAAACCTTGATATTAAAACCAATAATATTTCCATTCCTATCAAAACCAGTCATAAATATTTAGGCATTACCCTTGATTATAAACTCACACGGATTCCTTTCATCCAAAACGCAAAATTAAAAGTTGGTTAAATTTTACAAAATGTTTATTTAAAGTTAAATGGGGAATCTCTCAATACATTTTATTTCAATTTGATTCGTCCTAAAATTGAATATGGCATAGAATTTCTCAGTGGCATCTTAAAAAATAAATTTAAACAACTTAATACTGTTCAAAATAAATTCCTTAAACTTACCTTGGGGCTCATTAAATTTTCCCCTTCTTTGGTACTAAATGCTGAAGCATCCATTCCCCATTTTCATATTCGCGCTAAAACTTTGCTTCTAGAATTAATCTCTAGACTCCACCTTAAACACATTAATCATCCTATCATTGATTCTATCAAAATTCCGAAACTTAATGCTTCATATAAACTATGTATCCAATATTCTTCCTATTTAATATTCTATCCTTTCAATTTCCAAAAATGGTGACATCTCAAGAAATGAACCTTTTTGAGCATTTGCCCAACTTGTTATTAGGACTGTAATTCCTGCTCTTAATTCTAAACATTCTCTTCCTACTTTTTATTAAAAACTTCTTTCTGAATCCTACTGTTCTCTTCTTTACAATAATTCTTTTCCTATCTACACTGATGGATCTTTTGATCCTGTCTCCCAATTTTCTTCTGCCGCTTTTTTTCTCCTCACCTTAAAACCTTTTTTAAATTTAAATTTTCAAAACACACTAAAATTTTGCAGGCTGAAATATATGCTATTACATTTGCCCTTATATGTTCATCATTAAATGGGCTTCTTCTTCTCTTACTAATAAAAATATTATTTTATTTTCTGATTCTAAATCTGCATTAAAGACTCTAAACCAGGATTATTATTACTATTCTAATTATCCACCCTTATTATCAGAATTTTACTACCTACTCACCTTAAACTATATAGAACAACATAACTATATTATCCTACAGTGGATCCCAAGTCACTGTGGGATTGAAGGTAATGAAAGGGCAGATCACTATGCAAAAGAGGCACTTTTAAATAAAAATCTTACTCCAATTCACTACTATTTTTCTTCTTTCAAAAATGAAATTAAGAATGATGAAATTTTCTCACTAAAACGATTTTTTGCAATTAACGGCCCTATTTACAGTTACATAGATTTCTCATAGGTAAGTTAGGAATTAGAAATTTCATTATCAAACTTAAAAATTTACAGACTATATTTTACTGCCTATTTTAGACTCAGAATTGGGTTTTCAGGATTTAATTTTTTCCTGAATAAAATAAAGATTCTTCATCTAATTTTATTTTTTGTAATGTTTCTGAAACAATTTCCTGTATTATTAAATTTCCCGAAATATTCAAATGAAAGAACTTCACTTTTGCAAAACCTTGGATAACCTTTCCTTATCAGATTAGCTAATTTGCTTAAAATTCCAAATATATTAATTCAAGAAAAACGTCTTTCTGAACTTTTCAACTTTCTCTCAGTTACCAACTTGATCAATAGAATCAAATTATAATATTATTAAATAATTATCTTTTCTTCTTATTAAATCTTATATCAAGAAATTTGTGACTGATATAACTATTATCTATTTATTACCATCATCTGGTTAATTCTGTTTTGTTCTTCGTTTTAGTGTGTGTTTTGTAATCAAATATGAATATGTGTAATTATTCAATATATAAAATTATTTTCTGGGTAGAAGGTGCAAGTACACCGATCTCCCATTTATATGTAACGTTATAAATAAATTCTTGGAACAAAAATGTAACAGTGATAACTTCAAGTACTAATAGATGTAAATATCTTTAGATTTGGTGGAAGGTTTCATTCTATGCAATTACTGAACAGTACAAACCTTTATTAGAAAACAGGAAATCGGACAACTGTATATTCTCGAACTGAACAAATATGTTCATTATTTCATGGCAAATGCCTCTTCAAGGCTGCAGTTTTTTTTTTTTACTCTTTTATCCCGTTTCAAAAAAAAATATATATTTTTAATTTGTCTCGTCTGTCTATCTATAGACATTCAACTTTGTTTAGAGATAAATTAAAAAAAAATTGGAGTTGGCTAGGTATTGATAAAATATTACAATTCGCAAATCGCGAACTCCCAAAGGTTTTAAAATGCATCCTATAACGGAGGAAATTTTTAAAAACTGGAAATATTTTAACGAATGTTAAAAGCGGTGTATTTATGCTAGAAATCTTAAATTTTGGAGGTTGAATGCGAATGTTTGCATTGATAACAGCAAATTACCCCCTTACACTCAGGGTGGAGCCAGGCTCGTAATCTGTAGTTCCCAGGTTCGAGTCCCAGCTGAGTCAGAGTTGAGATTTATCTCCGCAAAAATCCCCGCCCTGCCCACGGTTAGTATGGGACACCGATGGGCTTGGAAAGGCCGCCGTCCGTCGGATGGGACGTCAAACCGTGGCCCCGTGTGCGGGAGAGCCATACCCTGTGCACGCTAAAGAACACGCTGGATGGCCTTGACGGGATGCTACCATCTGTCTCCTAACAGCTGTTCTAGTGGGTCTCCTCCCCCAACCATCTCTGAGCCTTCGGGGTCCTTGTGACCTGGCTATTTAGTCCATTGTGTGCAAAAAATTGCCGCTCAGAGGTAAAACAACCCAACCCAACTCAGGGTGGTGGAAAACGGAACAGTTTTGTTTTAAGAATTTTTTTCTTGGGTAGGTGGTAATTAAATAATATGATTCCCATTTTTCAAATCTTTAGGCAGTTTTAATTTACATCGTTAGAGGGTACTAAATATATGAATTTGGAAACTTTTAATGAATATTGCAAGTGATATCTGTTTATAAACGTAATTTTAAATTTTCGGTAGTACAGTGTCAAAAGATATTCTACTGACAGCAACAATACTGGACAATACTTATTTATTATTTTAGAAAAGTTTGAAATTTAGTATGACAGGATTTTCGGCGAGAAGTGATCGGGAACCCTCACATCAGGGGTTCGTCTCTTCCTGTGATTCCCGTGATACTCCCACCGAACGGTTTCAAATTTCATTAGTGGCTTCCCTCTGTGTGACGCGTGCTGGATTAAAAAATCTGGTTCTTATCTGCAATGGGACGTTTTGAAATAATAATGCCTTTAGGGATGTTGGGAGATCTAGTAACGATTTTGGTTTCCCGTAGGAATAGCATGGAAAATATATTTGCTTTTAGCTTTTGCAATTTCGACTTGAAATTTGACAATTCAACTAAGACAACAACCAAAAACCCTCTGCAAAAGTGTGAATTTCTAACATAATTTCCCGCTGAGTTTCACAGAGGCACTGACATCTTCTTTTATTATTTTAGATGACGTCAGAATTATTATATGCTGGAATCGGTTTGTATAATCGAAAATCTTAAATTAGAACCTGTAGTAATTTTTTTGCCGACTTGTCTCTAAAAATGCCTCTTTTTTCATTTTATTTAATTTTTTTACGATTATATTGTTAAACGTATATAAATTGGAAACACGCGAATTTTTTGAATAGATTGAATATTATTTTTCAGTAGCATAATTTATTACAATTTCAGCTAAGAATAATGGGTGGCGTACCCAGAAATTTCCAGTTGAAAGTTTTGACATTTGAATCTGTTTTCCAAGGATTGTCTTAGAATAAATATACTGAAACCCTTAGAAGGAGGCGGCTACAATCCCCTTGGTACCCCACTAAGAATAATATATTATTACTCTATTAAATATATTAACTCATCAACTTCTTTCAAAGTTTTTTAAACGTGAAATCTTTTATTTTTAACCATCAAGGACTGAGATGACAAAACTATACTTAAAAAAATTACCTCTTTTAGAAGTTAGAACGTATTACTTTTCTCAGCGAACCAAATGTATTACTTACCAAGGAGTCAAGATATTGAATCCTTAGTGTCGCTTAAAGCTGCTGCCAGGTACATGGGAAATAGAGGAAGCAGTTTTGCTTACCAATATATTACGAGAGTGAAATATGTCTTGAGCAATTTCAGTCACTGCAAAGATATTAATTTTATAAATTCCTGAGATTAGCATGTACGCTTCATGAACTATTACTAAATCTTTGGTCAAAGTAATTTGTTTCCACACTAATTTCTCTACGTTACGTAAGTGTGCAAACTGAACTGTTCATAAAAGAGAGACTTTTTTTTTAGTTCAAAAGAATATTGTTTTTATTGAGTAAATTAGAAGAGAAAGTTTTAGACTTATGAAACCCAAACTAATATCTAATCGAAAGTTTAAAGTTTTCTTTTTTAAACACAAATTGATAATTCTTACTTTTGGAAATCATAGCACACACTAAATCTTTAATCCAAACTTCTCTCAAAAGTATGTTTCATTTCCAAAGTTATTGCAATTCATGACATTTTCTTATTGTTTTCACTTTCAACTCATTATTCAACAACTCAATGTAGTTTCTATACAGTGCGTTTCAGGTCCGAATTAATGAGAGTTTCGCAGGGTGGGTTGTTTTACCATTGAGCGAAGCTTTTTTTTTGGCACAACAGGCTAAATAGCCAGGTTATAAAGACCCTGAGGATTCAGAGAAAGTCAGGGAAAGACATCTACTGGACAGCTGTTAGGAGACAGAGGTAGCCTCCCGTCAAAGCCATCCAGCATAATCTTTAACGTGAACAAGGTATGATTTTCCGCAAAACACTGGGCCACGGCTTTACGTCCCATCTGACGGACGGCGGTTTTTCGAATCCCATCACTGTCCCCTACTGACTGTGGGCATGGAGGTGAGTTTTCTGGAGATAATCTCAATGCACAGGGCGGGACTCGAACCTGCGAACTGCAGATTACGAGCCTGGTTCGCTATCGACTGAACCGCCACCCCCGTCCCCTCAACTGGACATTCTGAACATGCATAAGGCTGAAAATGATTCTGACGATAATTTAATGGTTATATCCGACAAACTGCGACTTTTTTAGAGTCCATTTTTTTTCGGGAAAGAAATGCTCCGACAGTTGTAGCCAATATTAATCAGAATAAGAGACATGCTACTATGGACTAAGTCACCCTGATTACTGTAACCTGCAACAGTACAAACAACTGATGTTCAAGATACGCTGTCTCCTGTACATATGCTTTCAGTGTAGGCATTCAATTCGTACCGTGAAGCAGACAGATATTGGACAAAAGTGATTAATAGTCTTACAATTAAAGACTACGGTTTGTTTTTCAGCTTTAATGGGATCAAATATTTGGAACTTATGGAACGTGGATGTGGGTTTAAAGGAATCGAAAGGTGTAGTAAAATATTAGTAAATGAGTAGTAACTTTATATTGGAGTAATTAAGCTCGTTAACCTGTGGGCTATTTAAGCTTTGATTTATACTGTCGTATCAGAATAATATGACCACCTACCATACATATACTATGGCAGTGGTCATATTATTCTGATACGACTGTGTATAGTTATAATGCATCATTTCTCTCGCCACATGAGGATGTGCTTTCACTAGTATTCCTGAATTATAGTCACGTTTCTTACTGTTAATATATAAATTATTACAACGTATAATATATGCCTCATTAGTACAGTAGTTAAATATCCTATCTCCAATGTATATGACCTTGAGTGAGAAATTGAACTTGGCATCTCCTTATAAGTGAAAACTTCTAAAAACTAGAAGTAGGAGAGAGTGACTCTTTTAATATCTCATCAGATTTATATCTATTTGTTCCCGCGTTTTAGTATAAACTGTGCCAGTGTTGATATTTTCACTGCTATCCACCATTCTATGCTTAGTGAGAAAGAGCACACTGATGGGCTTGAAATGGTCTCCGTCCGTCAGATAAGATGTTTAGACATGACCCGTGTGCAGGAGCATCACATACTGTAAACCTTAAAGAATATGTTGAAGGTTTGGGTTGTTTTATCTCTGAGAGGCACTTTTTTTGCACAAAATCACAAAATTGACTTAATTGCCAGGTTACAATGACCCCAAGGGTTCAGAGAAGATTAGAAAAAGGAGACCAACTAGACATCTGTTAGGGGACATATGGTAGCCTACTATCAACGTGTTCTCTAACTTGCCTTGGATACGGCCCTCTCGCATACAGGACCATGGCTTTACCTCCTATCCGAATGACAGCGGCCTTTCCAAGCCAATCAGTGTACTCTTTTAGACCGAGGGTGGAAGATTAGTGGAGATAAAGCTCAATGTTGTCCTAAGTAAGACTCGGACCTAGGAACTACAGATTACGAGCCTGACGCGCTAACAATTGAGTCAACATCCTCTGCAATATGTTGATATTTTTTATTACTTATTTACATCTATCTCCTAACAGCTGTTCCGTGAATACTTTACCCTACCCTCTCTAAACGATTGGGGTTTTTGGGACCTGGCCATTTAGTCCATGATTGCAAAAACGCGCATTTCGGAGGTAAAATAATCAAAGCTAAGAATAGCTTCTAGTTTTTTTCCTACATGTTTATAAAAAATATATACTACAAAAATTATACAGTATAGTCTTTCAAACATTGTTACACTTTCTCTACATATTAATTCTTTTGCTTATAACTTACATGTATACCTATCTAAATTTATAATCCTACATCGCTGGCTGTTATATCGCAAATAACACTTCTCAATTTAAAACACTGTAACCAAGGGAATAATATAATAACACAGACAGCTTCGTATATGCATTTGCGAAAAAAGAAATATGAAAATCAGGACAAGATGAAAGGAGCCTGAGGGAATGGAGAGCGGCTGCCGAAATGCTGCACATACCCCGGGAATGAATGATGGAAGATACCCTAGAGGACGGCGTTCTTACGTCGCTGCTCTTACTCTACGCAGCACTGGCGTCTTTCTCTCTCTGTGTGTGCCTGCCAGAGTCCTTAAAGACTTTCTGAAACTCTGTCTTCGCTTGCGAGCACTCTCGCTATCCATTTAGCCACGTTTAAAAGTTGTATCGATTATATAGTGTTCACTTCTCTCCTCTCAGATCAGCAAGAGAATCATCTTGCACGAAGTTTGTATCGGCTCGAACCTGTTGGTTCTTTGGAAGTGTTTTTCTTTTGTGTCTGATAAGCAAATTATATATATCCTTTAGAAATTTAAAGAAGTCTGACACTAGGAATGGTCGATCAATCTATTTAATTTAAATTCACGATCGCAGAGGAAAATCAATAAAGGATAAAAAAAAAGGAGGAAAGTGTTAATGTATAAATATATTTCAGTGCATTTACTGGAGGATACAGAGCACATTGACAGATGAATGTTAAGAGAAACCATTTTATAACAACATTCGTTCTCTTCCGTTCTAATTAACTATTTTAATCTGGTTAATAAAATAACCTTCAGATCTCCCCTTTTCTGTGTTGTTCCAGCGGAGCAGCGGGAAGGGGGATGGGTCAGTTTGAATTACTGTATCTTTTCTTATATATTTATTGCCAATTATTTTTTTTACTTTAACTCCTGAAGAAGATGCTTTTTACAGAACTCTAACACCAGCCTATATGTATAATATGCCATAGAATTGGCCTATCAGGAGTCTGCCATATGAGAGACAGTCCGACAGTAGTCTGACGTACGAGAGATGGTCTGACATGCGATCTGACAAGATCTGACAGGAGTCTGTCCTTATGAGACAAGATCTGACAGCAGTTTGTCCGTTTGAGAGAAGATCTGACAGGAATCTGTCCTTATGAGACAAGATCTGACAGGAGTCTGTCCGTATGAGAGAAGATCTGACAGGAATCTGTTCTTATGAGACAAGATCTGACAGGAGTCTGTCCGTATGAGAGAAGATCTGACAGGAATCTGTCCTTATGAGACAAGATCTGACAGGAGTCTGTCCGTATGAGAGAAGATCTGACAGGAATCTGTCCTTATGAGACAAGATCTGACAGGAGTCTGTCCGTATGAGAGAAGATCTGACAGGAATCTGTCCTTATGAGACAAGATCTGACAGGAGTCTGTCCGTATGAGAGAAGATCTGACAGGAATCTGTCCTTATGAGACAAGATCTGACAGGAGTCTGTCCGTATGAGACAAGATCTGACAGGAATCTGTCCTTATGAGACAAGATCTGACAGGAGTCTGTCCGTATTATATGCCATAGAGAAAGTCTGACAGGAGTTTGTGCGTATAATATGCCATAGAGAACGTCTGACAGATCTCTGTCCATATAATATGCCATGGAGGTCTGTCACGACTGCGAAACTTCAGCAGAATTGCAACACCTGAAAAGTAACATCCGCAACTTGCCCAGTGTTGAATCCAGGTCCCTTTAACCAGTTTCCAAGCATGATAACTAATCGACCATAGGGACGGTATTATTGTTACCTTTTATTAGCGATATTTGTATTTTAAAAAAATTATTCCTGAAGCCGCTGCTTGCGTAGAGGTCTGACAAGAGCTTATCAGTATAGCATTATTATATAACAATTTGGAAAAAACTAATGTGTTTGGAGGAAGTGTATGTTTTGGGACAAGAGTAAACCTTTTGGGAAAAGTGTATCATGCCTAGGACAAAAAAAAAACAGGAAGTTGTTTCTTGCATGCATCGTTTATTCTCGTGCCAAGACGTGTTGACTGAAAATGCAACTAATTTAAGAAACAAGTTATCATTTAGGAGTTGTCAAGTTGTTCGATTGATCCGTTTCAATAATGGTTCCACTAATTACTCTGTTATTTTTCATGTTTTAAGATTTGGTTTTTAAAGCATTGAACTCTTTCGGATGGGCGAGGGTGGCTCAGTCGGTAGCGCGCCAGGCTCGTAATCTGTAGTTCCCAGGTTCGAGTCCCAGCTGGGTCAGCGCTGAGAATTGTCTCCGCAAAAATTCCCCGCCCTACCCACGGTCAGTAGAGGATACCGATGGGCTTGGAAAGGTCGCCGTCCGTCGGATGGGACGTTAAGCCGTGGCCCCGTGTGCGGGAAGCCATACCCTGTGCACGTTAAAGAACACGCTGGATGGCCTTGACGGAAGGCTACCATCTGTCTCCCAACAGCTGTTCCAGTGGGTCCCCTCCCCCAACCTTCTCTGAGCCTTCGGGGGCCTTGTGACCTGGCCATTTAGCCCATGGTGTGAAAAAAGTGCCGCTCAGAGGTAAAACAACACAAAACAACAACAGAACTCTTTCGTTTCCATTTTCTCTTTCTTTGTGATATGGTACTGTACCCTTATTGTAGTTGTAACATACTTCGTTTTCTCTGGTACTATAGTGCTGTCGACATCAGACAGCCAAAACATATTCAGCCTAAATCTTTTATAGCTTATTTCATTCACTCTCTTCATTACAATCTCACATTACGTAGATTAAGTGGATTTTTACATTTCACTTCCAAAGCTAATAGCTCATCTGAAGGAAATGTCGATGAGCATTATGCACCATGCATAAATGATTGCGACAGTCGTCTTCATTGAACATTTTAGGGGTAAACTTCCTTTGGCAGAGCAGTACACTAAGCCTCAGGATATCTGTATAACTCAGTAGAACAAGTTAGTACTTCCCCCAGTACGGGGGAGAAACGATCGAGCCACAAGGGCTGACCTTGACCCTGGAGGGTCGGTAGATCTCCAGGCAGTCGAGAAGCAGGCTGTTGCGGAAGTCAACATTTCATTTGACATCTAAATTAAACAATTGAATGTGTTGATCCAATGACGTGAGCAGAAAAATGAATGCAAATTATGCACAAAGCAAAATAAAGAAGTTAGAACAAAAATATAGAAACACAAGTATGCAAATATTAAGAGATGGAATTCTAGAAATCATTTTTAACCTTTATTTCGATATCACCATTTCAATAACTACTTTAGAACGGGGAAATTAAACTCAAATCATATAGGGGGACAAATCTCATTTATGGTGGGCCGCATTTTATTTTAAGCAATCTTTAAGGGGCAATCTTCATACAGGGGGCTAAATCAGTTCCTTAATAATATACGACAGGCCACATTTTGCATTAAACAATGATAAGAAAAACATAATTGCTTATTTTTTTCGGACTGGGATTGGTTGATTTAGTAGGTAGCACTCCAGGCTCATAATCTGCAACTCTCAAGTTCGAGTCCTATCGATTGAGATTTTTCTCCGCTAAAACTACGCCCTCGGTGAGAAAGGAAGCACCGATGGGCCGTTAAAAACCGCCATCCGTCATATGGGATGTTAAGCCGTGGTCCTGTTGCAGGAGAACAGTCGTCTGGTTCCCTGTGCACCCTTAAGAATACGCTGGATGGGCTTAACGGGAGACCCATCTGTTTCCTAAATAGCTGTCCAGTGGGTTTCCTTCCCCTACTTTCTCTGAACCTTCGGGGTCCTTATGGCCTGGCCATTTAGTCCACTGTGTGCAAAACAAGTACCGCTCAGAGGTAAAACAACCCAATTTATTTGTTTTATTACTTGAATGGTGCATACTTTTAATAGCAAAACATAAATTTCATTTTTAGTGACTTCATATCTGTCTGAAGGCTATAACATTTTCCTGAGTGAGATTATCACATCCGAGCCACGAAAGTTAGTCACATTTTGCCATACTTATGAGAGAATGTATTGTCTGTGGGCATCACTAAATGACTTCGAGGCCCACATGCAGCCGAGTGTTTAACAGTTGTTTTACCCCCTTGTTTTACAGAATTGCCTCATTAAGTTCCAATATTTATTTTAGTTCGCAACACTTAGTGTTCTGTGACAACAGCCACATCGCTTTATAACTGTTAAAAGATATATAATCTATAAAGCGAATTATTTTACGCTCTGTAATATATTTATTATTTATTTATATGATGCCCGTCAAAGAGTGATTTCGGCATTTCAGCGTAACGTGGAACAGAGGGAGAAGTGATACTTTCATCCTTTCAATTAAAGATCAGTTTATCGCAAATATTGCATACATGTATTTTATTTTTAATGTAAATCTCTGATAAAGATTAACTTCTTCAGTTTCTAAGACTTTAAGACTTTTAACTTTGTACGAGTAACGACACGTATAGCTGATCGATCATCCCTCTCTCCCTTATTTTTTTTCATCCTTGTCCTCATCTTCACTTTTCAAGAAGCAACTTCCTTCCTGCATCCTCATCACTACGTATTTATGCACCGAATCCAGCTGCAAACTTCTGCACTCGAGCGTTACTGTCCCCCAAGTTTCCATCATTACCATTTAAAGTAACTCCGATTTATGGAAATAACCAGTTTGGCCTTGGACTATAAAACGGCAACCTGAAATATGAATATGTTTATGCAAAACGATCCAGATCATCCTTTTTAAAACCTCCTCCTCCTTGGCTCTTTTTCTCGTTCCTCTCATTCACGTGCTCTCTCTCTTCTCACACCCACACCTCCACACACACATCCCTTAAGTGAGTTCGTGCTCCTAGGATGATGCAGAGAGTCTCTGTGGTTCTCTTTTTACTTCTAATTTCTGAACAGAGTTTAGACAAACATCTTTCTTCAGCATCGCCATGCTTGGCTGCAACAGTTTGGAGCCTTTCTTTTCGTAAAAACATTCAGAGATGAAAGTTCATGGCGTTAAGAGTGAAGTGCAATTTGTATTCAGTGATGAGAGAGGGAAATGGAGAGGTTCTGTCTCTCGACGTTGCCTTTCTGTCTATTTTCATTTTTTTTTTGATCTTCTTCATCTCGCCTCCTCCTTCATGAGATCAAGGAAGTGCGAGATGAAGGCGAGAACGTATGCTGCTTGGAAGATAGTAAACAGTTTCGTAATCTCTGCCGCCTCGTCGCGTTCCGAGTCACTCGAGATGATGTTTTCCGAGAAGGAAAAAAAGAAAAGAAGACGAGGAATTAAAAGTGAGACCATAAATTTTTTCTGAAGTAATGTAGAAAGTCATTTTTTTCTTTTCTTCCCCTAAGCATTTAGTTCGGAAGATATGCAAATATGAAATCAAATGGGGTAAAATATTTATTTTTCTCAGTTCTGAAATTTTAAAAGTAGTGTTTCTTACTTTTTTTCAAATAATGAATCTCTCTGAACTTGCTAGATTTTGGCATCACTAAAGCCTTTAACTCCTTCAGACCCTGTGTATGTACAATATAATACACATTACTTCCTAGATTTCTTTCAAACACAGGAAGATGTGTCTGTGGTGTTGCAATGTATGCAACGTGTAGACCAGTCTTAATTCTACAGGAATGGGCTGGGATTTGGTGCTACAATAACTTTGAAGATAACTGTGCCTGACGCGCAATAGGGGCGGGGTTGGCTGAGTCGGTAGCGCGCCAGACTCGTAACCTGCAGTTCCCAGGTTCCAGTCCCAGTTGGGTCAGCGTTGATATTTATCTGTGCAAAACTCCCCGCGCTGCCCATGATCAGTAGGGACATCGAAGAGTTTGGAAAGGTCGTCGTCAGTTGGATGGGACGTTAAACCGTGGCCCCGTGTGCGGGAGAGCCATACTCTGTGCACATTAAAGAACACGCTGGATGGCCTTGACGGAAGGCTACCATCTGTCTCTCAACAGCTGTTCCAGTGGGTCCCCTCGCCCAACCTTCTCTGAGCCTTCGGGGTCCTTGTGACCTGGAATTTTTGCCCATGGTGTGCAAAAAAGTGCCGCTCAGAGGTAAAACAACCCAACCCTGACGCGCAATCAGAAAGGTTATGCTGCATTTCACAGGTAGCATTCATTTGATGTGTTTATAACGACAATGTTAACATAGATTAAAATTATTTTGTATTCGTTTTTACTACTTTCTGAGAGTTTAGAATTTTTCAACTTTTAGAACGGTTTCTACATCATAATGTGCATGTTGCATTTCATTGAAATCATATTAAAAATAATTTTTATATAATAGTTGTAAAAATATAATTATTGTAAAAATAGTTTCAGTAACGTGAAGCCGGGATACTTTTTTTTAAATTAGTGATCACTAATTTCTAAAAAAAAATCGTTGCCAGATATTTTTTTTAATTCTGTGATTAACCATAGTGTTTGGATACTTTTTTGACCGACTGTACATCATCAAGGAAAAGATATGTAAATAGATATACAAGCACTGGCCAACAAACATTAGACACATCAACTAGTCATTGTTATTAATTAACAAGCTATTGTTAAAAATAATCTGACGTCCCATTTCCTTTTTAAATTTCGTTGCTCTTATGTACGATTTGTATTTTTTTATTTTAAAGGATAAATTTTTAAAAGGATACAATCCTAACTTTTTTTAATTTTTCGGGACAAGCGGTTTAAACCGGTACGTATGATGATCGCTTTACCTAACTTGGACGTGTCTCACTGTAAGCTTTAATTATCTGTGTGTTGGTTTTTCAGCATGTACTCCGTACATGCTGAAAAGCCAACAAAGGGGGGGAGATTCACCTCTTTAGGGAATCTTCCGGGGTGGGGGGTAGATTCACCTCCTAAGAGTCGCAAGCAATAATACAAAACTATTGCCTCTTTTTGTCCACAAATTAGGAACCTGAATCGGGTAAGACTTTGATATTTATTTGTAACGATACAAATGCCACTTTTAGCATTTGTATTGTCATAATATTCACTCATAAGATTTTGACACTCCTGGCAGTTACGGAGCGGGGGTGGCTCAGTCGGTAGCGCGCCAGGCTCGTAATCTGTAGTTCCCAGGTTCGAGTCCCAGCTGGTTCAGCGTTGAGATTTATCTCCACAAAATTCCCCGCCCTGCCCACTGTCAGTAGGGGACACCGATGGGCTTGGAAAGGCCGCCGTCCGTCGGATGGGACGTTAAGCCGTGGCCCCGTGTGCGGGAGAGCCATACCCTGTGCACGTTAAAGAACACGCTGGATGGCCTTGACGGGAGGCTACCATCTGTCTCCCAACAGCTGTTCCAGTGGGTCCCCTCCCCCAACCTTCTCTGAGCCTTCGGGGTCCATGTGACCTGGCCATTTAGCCCATGGTGTGCAAAAAAGTGCCGCTCAGAGGTAAAACAACCCAACCTGGCAGTTGCTTCGTTTGCTATTTATTCTGTTCGGTATTCGAAATCGTCTCAGAAGCTGTCCTGTAGCTGTCCTTCTTTAATTCTGGTTTTGATGTCCTGGATCTTCATGTCCTGAACATTTATAAAACCACGTGGGCAAACAAAAAATAACACTCACTGATAAAACAACCCAATACTTCGTAACAACGACCAGCAGAATGAACCTATACTCCTCTTTACGAACCTGTTAAAAGATGGTGAAATGCTGCCCGGAGACAGTGCTACTCCTTCGCCTACCTCTAAGAGTACCCGTGGATCATCGATCCGTAAAAGGCCACTTTGTTTGCCGATGCATGCTTAGATTCGTGAATGGCTCTTTTGTATGCCTTTGAGTGGACTATTTGCATGCCCTGCACGTATTTGGGGCAATTCGTAGTGAATGAAATCAAGCTGCATGTTGTGACACAGTTGCACGCCCACAGACTCCTGTCAGCCAGGAGGCAAAATAGATTTCCCCATTATCGTTTGAGTTTTGTTTTTGTTTCAAGTTTCTGGTTACCGAAAACGCGGGAAAATGGGTAAATTGCTTTGTATTTAGTTAGTAACATGTAAAGCATTTAGGCGTGGTTCTACTAACAAGCCATTAAAGGTTCAAAACTATCATATAATTTTATTATCACTTGGATTGTGGTAGAGTTCAGACGAATCTTAATTTTAATCAAAGATAAATATAAACTCGTGACCGGTTAATTGCGAACAGATTCAGGACATGTCAAGCAATAGGAAGTCGGATTCAGGGATTAAAAAAATTCTTAATTGCATTTTTATGGGTTGTGTTTTTGGGTTGTTTTACCTCTGAGCGGCACTTTTTTGCACACCATGGGCTAAATGGCCAGCTCACATGGAACCCGAAGGCTCAGAGAAGGTTGGGGGAGGGGACCCACTGGAACAGCTGGATATTAGTTTCCCGTCAAGGCCATCCAGCGTGTTCTTTAACGTGCACAGGGTATGGCTCTCCCGCACACGGGGCCACGGCTTAACGTCCCATCCGACGGACGGCGGCCTTTTCCAAGCCCATCGGTGTCCCCTACTGACCGTGGGCAGGGCGGGGAATTTTGCGGAGATAAATCTCAACGCTGACCCAGCTGGGACTCGAACCTGGGAACTACAGATTACGAGCCTGGCGCGCTACCGACTGAGCCACCCCCGCCCCGCATTTTTATGGGAAAATGCAACTGAAGTTAAGTTAGCGATCTTAATCAAATTCATCTAAATCTAATTTTTAAGCAAAATGAACATTAAAAAAATTATTGGGGAGCTGAAATATTTAGCAGTATCATTACTAGTTAAAATAATTGATTTAAATACACATACAAACATACTCTTGTCAAGTAGCCATGGGTTACGGAGGTCTAACCAGACGGTGTAATTTGCTTCTCCAAACATATCTATCCTGAGCTACAGATGCTGTATTTGTCCGCTATACGCTAATTCTAACTTGGTCCTGTTTAGTCTTTTTTGCTCGCCGCATCTTAGGTCTCCGTTCAACCCGGGAAATGATACAAGTTTGATAACTGAGTCAAAGAAAATATTATGTATCATTTTTATCAATACACTCATGATAAACAATTATTTTTTGAATTTCTCATAAGCACGTTATGATGAGGATTAGCTTGACTTCAAATACCTTGTAAATATCAAAATTCACCACAAAAATTATCAATCGTAATTAATTAAATATTAATCACAATTATAGTGGTTTCAACAAGTACTCCAACATGTAAATACCTTACCTTGCAACAGGTCTTCAGGAAATGAAATTTTAAATCAGCTAAAAGTGAAAACATTATAGGTTTCCCTAAAATATTTTCCCTTTCTTCACCTATACATCATATTTGGGCAAAAGATTTGTAGTAAGAAATTACTCCTTCCTAAAGCAACAGGGGCCGGGGTGGCTCAGTCGGTAGCGCGCCAGGCTCGTAATCTGTAGTTCCCAGGTTCGAGTCCCAGCTGGGTCAGCGTTAAGATTTATCTCCGCAAAATTCCCCGCCCTGCCCACGGTCAGTAGGGGACACCGATGGGCTTGGAAAGGCCGCCGTCCGTCGGATGGGACGTTAAGCCGTGGCCCCGTGTGCGGGAGAGCCATACCCTGTGCACGTTAAAGAACACGCTGGATGGTCTTGACGGGAGGCTACCATCTGTCTCCCAACAGCTGTTCCAGTGGGTCCCCTCCCCCAACCTTCTCTGAGCCTTCGGGGTCCATGTGACCTGGCCATTTAGCCCATGGTGTGCAAAAAAGTGCCACTCAGAGGTAAAACAACCCAAATTCCTAAAGCAACGACATTCTGTTTTATTTTTCTCCTTTTTATTTAGGTTAACGCGTGCCAGGTGATTTGGAAAAAACACATTGCAATTCTGTGAACGACAGCCGATAAGCTCAAATCAATTAACTTAAAACTCGTTTGTAATAAGGTTAATTTTAAGAACTTTTTGGTAAATTATAATATGTTTTAAAATTTGCAATAAATTTAATTACATATTTGAGTCTTACGTATGCTAATGTGATAAGCTTACCAAAAGATGCATCGAAAGAATGAAAATTTTTAATTAACATAAATGACGCCGAATAATTCGTCAAAGTACTAGTAAAGTCAAAATCAACATAAATACTAACATTCCATTGTTACTAACGAAGTCTCTAAGAAAGTTTCAAAATTACACTAATTATAATCACAGGAATGACAATAAAATATATATGGAACATCTCTTAAAAAAGACAAATATAACATATTTGAGTCACTCTTGGAATGAACTATTAAAGCACATATGGATTAAATCCCACGACAGGCAATCGAAATATATATGGATTACATCCCACAACTGTCAGTCAAATTACATATGGGATACGGATTATATCCTACGAAAGGGTTGGGTTGTTTTACCTCTGAGCGGCACTTTTTTGCACACCATGGGCTAAATGACCAGGTCACATGGACCCCGAAGGCTCAGAGAAGGTTGGGGGAGGGGACCCATTGGAACAGCTGTTGGGAGACAGATGGTAGCCTCCCGTCAAGGCCATCCAGAGTGTTCTTTAATGTGCACAGGGTATGTTTCTCCCGCACACGGCTTAACGTCCCATCCGACGGACGGCGGCTTTTCCAAGCCCATCGGTGTCCCCTACTGACCGTGGGCAGGGCGGGGAATTTTGCGGAGATAAATCTCAACGCTGACCCAGCTGGGACTCGAACCTAGGAACTACAGATTACGAGCCTGGCGCGCTACCGACTGAGCCACCCCGCCCCACCTACGAAAGGCAACTGAAACATATATGTATTACATCCGACGACAGGCAATCTAAACACATATGGATTAAATCCGACAATGAGCAATCGAAACACATGTAGATTAGATCCCTCTTATGACATTCGAAACACTCAGGTACCACGTCCCAAGACGGATGCGAATATTTTACATTACGGCTTCGATTCTTATTACTGAAATTTCTATTCCCATTTTATTAGAATTTCGTAGGAAGAATAAATTGTTTCCTCTTTCAAGCTCATAAGCAGAAATGATTCACTTTGCATTAGCCAGATTTAAAGTCACTCTCTTTTGCAGGTGGGTTCGTGCACCTGATTATTACTATAGTCACTGGCGACGCTGTTACCTATTAACGCTTATAAACAGTAACCGAAATGTGAGGTTTGCTGTTTCTATACTTCAGAAATATAATTAATAGATTAAGGGGGTCGGGTTGCTTTACCCTCTGAGCGCACTTTTTTTGCACACCATGGGCTAAATGGCCAGGTCACAAAGACCCCGAAGGCTCAGAGAAGCTGCAGAGAAGGTTGGGGGAAGGCACCCACTGGAACAACTGTTGGGAGACAGATGGTAGCCTCCCGTCACGGCCATCCAGCGTGTTCTTTAACGTACACAGGATATGGCTCTCCTGTACACGGTCCACGGCTTAACGTCTCATCCAACTGACAACGGCCTTTTCAAACTCTTCTATGTTCTTACTGACCGGTGGGCAGCACAGGGATAAATATCAAAGCTGATCCAGCTGGGACTCGAACCTGGGAACTGCAGATTACGAGCCTGGCACGCTACCAACTGAGCCATCCCCGCCACTAGATTAAGGGGGAAATTAGTCTCTGTTTTACACGTTTTATTATAATATGCTCCAATATATGTTTGCGAATGAAGGAAATTAATCTAATGGCTTATTAATGACTAATGGTGACTGAAAAATTACGATGTGAGAAATAAAAATCCTTTTGTTCGTAAAAATATCCTTTACTAAATTTAGAGAAAAATTTATTTAATTCCAATTTTGCAAATTCTTCTCAATTAATTTTGGCTCTTTTAAATACAGTTATCAGCGATTATGTTATTGTTTTTTTATTTTATTACTCAGTAACTATTCTCTGAGAGTTGGTGTCTCCCTGACTGAAATCTTCATTCGGTTGATATTTAATTCCCGTTTTCTACCTAATTATATTCTTTGGATTAATTTATGTTCTTTGGAGCCGTCCCATGGCCGAGTGGTTAGCGCGCTTGGCTACTGATCTAAGGGACTTGGGTTCGAGTCCTGGGTAAGGCATGGATGTTTGTGTCGTTTTTCTGCTGAGGTCCTGCCATCCTCTCAGACCTTCTACTGTGGCATATAAACTGACGAGGCTTCTGTCAGACCTCTGTGGCAAGCAGCTGCTTGAGGGGGTATTTATTTTATTTTTGCCAGAAAATAATTGCTTCTTTCACATAGGATTTTTAACTTGCGACTCAGGATTGTAAATGGATTTTCTTCTTTAGAATGAATATCATCATTGAATTTTCAAATCAGGTTTCTTTTAACGTTTTCTGAAGTAGTTTTTTCACTCATATCAGCCATCAATAATGCTTGCTCGTCTTATCAAATACGAGACTTTTTCTGCTATCAGCGTTAAGGTTAATATTTTATCAGTCGAGAGCTTTTAAATCCGGATATCCGCATCCGCACAGGACTCTACGTATCATATATCCTGACTATATACTGCTAATACATTAAAGACATTATTATTGAATGAAATAACAATTCAAAATCTGATCGGCAAAAATTTTCCATTGTAGACCATATTGACAATGACATTAATTGTACTGACATTGCGTGACAATGAGTTGACCTGATTAAAGTAGAACTACAATGACATTAGATGGATTGAAGCAATAGTGTTAGCTGGATTGAATAGTATAACAATGCCATTTGCTGGAATGAGGTAAGGCTGCAATTCATTAGTTAGATTGACGTAGTATATGAGTCGGGAACCGGTGGCTCTTGACACATTTTTGGTTCAACATTCAACTATTAAAACTTGAGGTTTATATCCGCAAAATTCCCCGCCCTGCCCACGGTCAGTAGGGGACACCGATGGGCTTGGAATGGCCGCCGTCCGTCGAATGGGACGTTAAGCCGTGGCCCCGTGTGCGAGAGAGCCATACCCTGTGCACGTTAAAGAACATGCTGGATGGCCTCGACGGGAGAGTACCATCTGTCTCCCAACAGCTGTTTCAGTGGGTCCCCTCCCCCAACCTTCTCTGAGCCTTCGGGGTCCTTGTGACCTGGCCATTTAGCCCATGGTGTGCAAAAGAGTGCCTTTCAGAGATAAAACAAACCAAATCATTAGAAACAAGCTCAAACAAGATCGGTTAGCAGGCGATAGTTTGAAAGCAGAGATCAAATTCGAATGCTCTAAATACACTCCGATTTTGAATACGTTGCTGGGGAAGGCTCAAAAGTTACATTGAGGAATGGCAAATTTTTTTTTCATTAATTCTTTTCAATAGTGTTGTTACGACAGATGAACGTGCTATAATGAATTTATGATAAAAGTGTCATGAACGTTCGCGTATGCTTCTGCGTGAGAATTATGTAACCAACGAATTGGAACGAAGAACCTATCTGAAAAATAGCAAAGATAGAATTGTTATGTTGGAGTTGTTGAGATGTGAAAAAAGACATAGTTAGTCTCAGACTATACACGATAAAGTGGTTAAAAAAAAGAAGAAATAATTTGAAAGATAAATTAAAAATAATTTTATGTAGTGAGTGCTCGGGAGGTTAATTAGTTTTTTAGTGTAAATATAACTAGTGAATTAATAAGTAAGATAAGTTTAGTTTAGTTTACACTTCACAAAAATTGGGAGTTCCTTGCACAGACTTTCCCATAGAATTTATGTTTTCCTTTTTTTTTTTTGAAAATTCTTGATGTTCAGTATTTTTTTTTCCTCTTAGATTTTAAGAGATTTTTTTTTTTGTTTCGTCTTCCTCCTAAACTTTAGGATTTAATTCTTTTGTTTATTTTGTTTTTGTTTATTTAATTTTGATTTATGTCTTTTTTTTTTTTTGGTATAAATATATATTTTTTTTATTATTATTTTTTTTTTGGCTTTCTTTAATTTTTTTTTATAACCCTTTTTTTTATTATATTTTTTTTGTTATTTTGTTAATTTTTTTTTTCTTTCTTTTTTTTTGTTTTTTAGAAATTTTTTTTTTTTATTTTTTTTTCTTTTTAATTTTTTTTTTTTTTTTATTTTTTTTTTTTTAAGATTTTTTTTAATTATTTTTTTTTCTTATTTTTATTAATGAAAAAAAAAATTTTTTTTCTTTTTTTCTTTCTTTTTTTTATATTACGTTTTTTTTTGTTGTTGTTCTGTGTTACAATTTATTCCATATCTCTGTTTCTTTGATGAATTCCAATAGGAAGGCAAATATTTTTGTTTGAATTGAGATTGTAGGGTGATTTAAAATTAAGTTCAGAGTAAATTCGTTAATATTTATGTTTCTAAGTTTTTCAAAGAATTTTTCTCGTTGTGAGTCATATTTTGCACAATTTAATATAAGGTGTGAGGAATTTTCAGTAATATTGCATTTTGTACATTTGGGTGAGGTACTTAATTTGAGTAAGAATTTTGATTTATTTAAAAGAATTGTATCTGTTCTTAGCCGAAATATGATTTTGGATTCATGTCTGGAAAATGGTAATTGTAGGAAGGTATTAATTTTGTTGGAAAGTTCAAATCTGAAATTTGGTTTGAAGATAGAGTGAAATTGAACATGTTTTTCTAAAATTTTGAATTCTAATTGTTTTATTTCTTTTTTAACATGTATATAAAAATTGTGTGTTGGCGAGATGTTATCATAATCATGTGCTGATTTTGCTATGTTATCTACATATTCATTTTCTTTAAATCCAGAGTGTCCTGGTATCCAACAAAGTTGAATATGGTTATTTTTTTCATTTAGGTTTTCATTATAAAGTTTTAGGAGTGTATGTGTGTAGTATGGATATGTGGTGTATGTGTTGTCTTGTATTAATGTGTGTATAGCACTTTTAGAATCAATGAATATAACTATTGATTGATTTGTTAAATTGTCTAATGTCCAGTTAAGTGCGGCAAATATTGCATAAATTTCAGCATGCAATATCTGAGTAAAATCAGGCAATTTGTATGCTAATGATATGTTGTGTGATGGAATATATACAGCAGCACTGGATGACCCAGAATCTTTTATGTAGGACCCATCTGTGTAGATTTCCAAACAATTGTTAAATTTTTCAGATTTAAAATTAATGAATAATTGATATAGAGCTTCATTAGAAATTTCATTTTTTGAATTTAAATGTGGAATCTCTGTATAAACTACTGGGAGTTTGTAACACCATACTGCTACAGATTCAGTAATGTCTCCTCGCAGTTCATCTTTAGTTAGTTTATTAAAGAATTCTTTTAATAATTCATTTTCTTCGATTTTTTTATAGAATACGAGTCTTTTAAAGTTTAGATAAAATGGGTGGTCTGGTAGTTTATAGTGGAGTCTTGTGTAATATTTTAAGATTAAAATTGAATGCCTAATTTCAAATGGAGGAATGGCTGTTTCAGCCAGAAGAGCTAATGTTGGACAAAATTTTGGTAAGCCTAAAGCAATTTTTAAACATTTGTTTTGAATAACATTTAATTTCTTTAAGTTAGTTAAATTAGGTTTGTCTATAAGGTCTAATCCATATTCCATTTTTGATCTGATTAAATTTAAGTAGAGTGTAATTAAGGTTTTTTGATCAGTACCTTCTTTTTTGAATGCAAAGTATTTAAAAATGTTTAGGAGTTTTGAACCAGAATTGTAAGCTTTCTCCAGATGAGAGTTCCATATTAATTTTGAGTCTAAGTTAAATCCCAATAATTTACATTTGTTGACTTGATTAATAGGTTGCGAGTTAATTTTTAAGAGAAATTTTGGATTATAATTTCTACGTCTATAGAAGTAAATACAAAAAGTTTTATCTGTGTTAATTGTTAAATTCCATTTGTTACAATAATCTATTAGTTTGTCTAATTGTTGTTGTGTTTTTTCTTGTAGAGTATATTCATTTTTGTCTGATACCCAGAAGGTAAGGTCATCAGCATAGCTTGTAAAGTTAAATTTTTTATCAAAAATCTTTTTGATGTCATGTAAGTATAAATTAAAAAGAACAGGGGATAAGGTAGATCCTTGTGATAATCCTTGTGTAATGTTATAAGACTTAGAGTAGGTTGAGTTTAATTTAACCTTTAATTTTCTGTTTCTCAAAAATTTTGCTAGGAATTCTATTAATTTATAGTCTAATTTAGCTTTACACAGTTTGAGTAGTAAATGTTCTATGGAAACTGTATCAAAAGCCTGTGATAGGTCTATTGACACAGCTAGTACTGTTTTTTTCTTTTTATTGGCAGAGTAAATATCATTTAAGAGTAGTGAGATGCATTCTTTAGAAGATCTGTTTTTTCTGAAGCCAAAGAAGTTTTTTGGTAATAATTTTTTCTCTTCAATTTGCCAATTCAGTCTAATAAGAAGCATTTTTTCAAATAATTTTAAGGAGTTGGATAATAGAGAGATTGGTCTATAAGAGGTTATTTCTGTAGGGATTTTATTGGGTTTTTGGATAAAAATTATTAAAATTTCTTCCCACTCTGGTGGTATGTCTAGTGTGTTCCATATATGATTAAAGATAGATAATAATTTTTCTTTCCATGCTTCTGGAAGATTTTTGAAAAGTTTGTTAGAGATCAAGTCTGCACCAGGGGCAGATTTAAGATTAAGTCTTTTTATTGCTCTATTTAGTTCCAATAAGGAAAATGGTAAGTTAACTGTAGTTTCGATTGATTTTAATTTGTTTAACTGTGTGTTATAAAAGGATTTTTGTCTAGAATCTAAGCTAGGTGCAGTTTGAACTATTTTTAAGTTTTGGGCAAATCTTTCAGCTGTTTGACTAATGGTAATGTTATGTTGTAAGGCAATATTGGGCTATTGGAAAAGTTTGTTGCTTTTCTTGGACAATACTTTTAAAAATCCTCCAGATGTTTTTTCCTGGAGTAGAGGTTGTTAATTCTGATGTAAATTCTTTCCAATTATCACGAGAGGCAGTTTTTAATTTTCTTCTTACTTCTGCTTTAATTTTTTTAAAATTGTTGATGTCTTGGAAGGTTCTGGTCCTTTTAGCTTTTTGTTCTGCTTTTTTTCTGATAGCTGTTAATCTATTCATATACCATATATTTTTTTTTAATTTTGGAATTTTGTTTATAATTGTTTTAAATACTGATTTAGTTTGTTCCTTGATTTACGCCTGAAGTGAAAGTTATATAAGGGACATTAACAATAAAAAAATGAAGAGGTAAACGTTAGTCGAATAGACAGAGCTAGTTTTAACTTTTCTGTAGGAAGAAATTATTACTTGATGCACAGTCGCTCAAAAAAGTATCCGAACACTATGGTTGATTACAGAATTCAGAAAAAATATCTGGCAACATTTTTGACGTCACGTGACACGAAGGTTGCCAGATCACTAATTTCTAAAAAAATGCTGCCAGATATTTTTTCTGAATTCTGTAATCAACCATAGTGTTCGGATACTTTTTTGAGCGACTGTACGATAGCATTTATTTTGTTTATAAGAACTGGTAAAGTTAATCTCGATAGATTGCATATTTGTTTAGAAATATGGTTTTTTTCTGTTCATCGAATGATATAAGCCTTGTTTTGTGAATGAATAAGAATAAATTCTTCTGAAAGTTTATCTTTATATTGATATAGGCTTTGTGCCGGCCGGCCCGTGGCCGAATGGTTAGCACGCTTCGCTACTGATCTGAGGGACCACGGTTCGAGCCCCAAGGTTCATCTTTATATTGATATAGGCTTTGTGCCTGCCGGCCCGTGGCCGAGTGATTAGCACACTTCGCTACTGATCTTAGGGACCTGGGTTCGAGCCCAGGTAAGGCATGGATACATGTGTTGTTTTTCTGCTGAGGTCCTGCCATCCTCTCAGAACTTCTACTGAGGCATATAAATTGACAGTCTCCTGTCAGACCTCTGTGGCAAGCAGCTGTTTGAGGGAGTATTTATTTTTTGATTACCTAGTTTGTATAAATAATTTCTTCCATGCTTTTGTAATAAATTGCATTGTTTTGTAATTATCACTGTCATATATTTACTTGAACTCACTCTCAGAGCTCATCCATTTAATTTGTAACAGTATTATTGTATAAATAAAATAAATAAATACCCCCTCAAGCAGCTGCTTGCCACAGAGGTCTGACAGGAGCCTATCAGTTTATATGCCACAGTAGAAGATCTGAGAGGATGGCAGGACCTCAGCAGAAAAACGACACATACATCCATGCCTTACCCGGGGCTCGAACCCAGGTCCCGTAGATTAGTAGCCAAGCGCGCTAACCACTCGACCACGGGACGGCCTCACACTCTTGAATATATCTATTATAAAGTTATACGTCATGGTTTTATTTTTGGTAATTAAAGATTCTGCGTTTTCTTTTATCCTGTTATGGCTCTTGACCAAATAAAAATTATAATTTGCGGCTCCCAAAATTTGTTGATTTGCGGGTTTTTTAATTTTTTGGCTCTTGACCGAATAAAGGTTGCCGATCTCTGAGGTAGAGTGACAATGACATTAGACAAAAAAAATTGAAAAAAGAACCACTGTAATTTTTGAAAAGGAAAACTTGAAATGAATAATAAAAAAAAATTAATCCACAGATAAAAATCTTCAATTTTTCTAAAAGGAGCAAACGTACCTTATTTTTGCAATCTTACAAACTAAATATTTTACACTGGACTTGATCAACCTTTAACAAAAGTATGTTACACGTTTGAGAAAAAAACGCGCAAAGAAATAAAGTTTAAAAACAAAGCATTTAGAATTCTAACATTTATTTTGCGCAGTTAATTGCAAAATACAGTTTGCTTCTAATGAATATTAAACGGAAAATGTAATAACTTCCATTAAGCACAGATTCGGAAAAAATATTTTAATAAATCTGAAGTGTCTGATACTAATGATATCAAAATATGGTCTCTGCTTCGGAACTGTTTCCTCTTTACATTAGAGAGAAATTATCACGTTTACAGGAGTCTCACGTGACATTCCCAGGAGCATAATGTGCCACTTGTGGCACACTATGCTCCTGCTTATTATGCAAGAGATTACTTATATTTAATACTTGGGACATAATTTCGACTTGGAAACGTCTTTTCTGAAGGTCTGGTGGTAACTTATTACAAATATCCACGAAAGGGATTATTAGTGATCTGCAATATCTCCTGTTAAAAACAGAGATTTACGAGTTTCTTAAATTTTTTTATATAATGACAGAAAATACCGTAAAAATAGTATCTTTACTCAAAACAGTAAAAGCTTTAGAACTGCAATTCATATTATTTTTTTCATCAGAAGCAATGCAATGCACGATCATAAATTTGCAAGCTACGGCGACTGCCGCACGAGAAATCACTAAAAACAAGACTATAGAATTCCCAATTCTACTAATAAGGCTATGGCAAAGCCTTCAGTTGTTTTCAATACCTACATAAAGAAAAGCGGTTAAATATTGACAGAACGACGGTCTCAGAACCGTCTCTTACGAGAGTCCAGATGCAAATGTCCTTTTTTTAAATTCATTTCCTTTGTTGAAAAAACCGCTAGTGCGGTCACGTAATGTTTTCCGGGGTGGTGTAAGGTTCACTCGACCCAATCAGGTACGCCCACTTTCCAAGCTAGTAGGGACCGTTCTAGAATGCAACTCCCAGGGCGGGATTTCATTAAACACGTGTGGTTTTTCCCCTGGCCTGCAGCTGACCTTCTTTTTGCTGGGTAAAGAAAGATCTGCAAAAAATGGCGCTCCTGAAATCAACGTGCAGGGGTTCGCTCTTACCGGTCAACCCCCTGCACGTTGCAACTAGGTAGGCTATGAGACTGCGCAGTTGATGCTCCCACAATTCTTCAAAGCCTGAATTGTTTCAGTCTCACTACATTGCCATTTCGTAACAGTGTTTCCTTTATTATAATGTCAGGTTATCGGTTCTGTTATTTGTTATGGCTAAATAACACCTTTTTAAAATATCAGAATTTTCTTATTGAACAAGGGGCGAGGGTGGCTCAGTCAGTAGCGTGCCAGGTTCGTAATCTGTAGTTCCCATGTTCAGGTCCCTGCTGGGTCAGTGTTGAGATATATCTCTGCAAAATTCCCCGCCCTGCCCAGGTCAGTAGAGGACACCGATTGGCATCGGATGGGACGTTAGGCCGTGGTTCTGTGTGCGGGAGAGCCATACCCTGAACACGATGGATGGCCTTGATGGGAGGCAACCATCTGTCTCCCAACAGCCGTTCCAGTGGGTATCCTCCCCCAACATTCTCTAAGCCTTCGGGGTCAATGGACCGGGCCATTTAGTCCATGGTGTGCAAAAAAGTGCCGCTAAGAGTTAAAACAACCCAACTCTTATTGAACATTTGATTACTATTAGGCTGTTTAAGTATCATGATGAATATGCGTGCAGAAGAAAAACTCTTGAATTCAGTGGGATCAGAATCCACGACCTTCTGTTGGCATGCCAGCTGCTCTAAACTATCGGCTGCTGATCAATATATCCTCTATTGATGATTTTAAGCTATACACCATTCGGCTAGTCGCTATCTTTAAGTGCATTTAGAGACTCTGTCTTATAGATAGGTGTACATGACCAAGCACACTACAACGCATCCATACCGATATTTTTGAGTAAATCTCAATGTGATTTACTTTTGGTATGATCATTAGTACTTTGCTGTTAGTTACGTAAATTTAAAAGGAAGACCGCGACTGACCCTATGGTTGTGTACTTTAACTGCAACAGAATAGCTATTTATCAGCGGCTGGTAGCCCAGTGATCAGAGCACTTCACGTGATTATCAAGAGGTCGTAGGTTCAGATCTCACCCTGCTCAAGTTAATATTTCCTCTTCAACCATTGTCATCAAGATATTTAAAGAACACTAAGAGTAATTAAAGGCTTAACCAGTCAGTGATGCGTTGTGAATTAATTTGTGTAACAAATCAGAATTTACTATTATATTCGAAAATAAATAGTAACTGAATTTTTCAGGGTCATTTTTACTCCAAAAGACTAACCTACCGTAAAGTCATGTCACTAGTCTAAAGGTTCAAAAAGCAAATCTATCGGTATGGTTTTTTTTTTCTTTTAATTCTTTCTGTTCCCTTTCCATTTTATAAAGAAAACAATTGCTGGAGGTCAATTTTTTTTCCCTTGCAATTTTAAACTTCAGTTTTGGCGATGCAATTTTAGCAAATCGTTAGAAAAACTTTTATATTAAATTAGTTTACAGGGCCAAAAGATGCCTTATTGATGTCACTGTGATTTTTCATATTATATAATATCTCCATATACATTATATAATATCTTTATCCCTAGTGATGATATATAGAACCGGCCATGGCTAGCACCTATGACATGCCCCGCCTTCTCGTGGTGCAGGCCATTAGTAACTTTCAAAAGATATATTCTCTTCTGGAAAAGAACGGAAGGGGAGAACTGTCAGATCCGTTTTTTCCTGACCTGCTGAGGTGTAGTCAACTTCACAGGGTCCTGGTGTTAACCATTCATGCCCACTGGACTGGTTTATGACTTTGAGGTTCGTTATGGATTATGGATTTGCTGCACTGGTGTGCCTCTGTTGTGGGAAAATCTACCGCTGTGTTTTCTGATGTGATTTCATTTTAAGTGATCAGAGGCACAGGATACTTTATATCAGCTGGTGGATAATTCTGATCAGAGGCCATCGAAGGTACCAATCCTATATTCTACTATTGTGTCTCAGGAGGTTCAATTTCTATTTAGATTCGTTTCCTGAAAGAGTCCACTTGTAAAGGTGATGCCTGATGTTCCTACCAGCATGTCTTGCTTCAGCCTCTAGCGGTGGGGAAACGGGCAATAACTTCCCACTCTTAAGAAGCGCATTAGGGGGCTATTTGATATTTCTCGGCCCTACCTCTCTCAATAAACCTTTTCTTTTTGAAAATCCTAATAATCATTTTCTTACTGCAGGTACATACGTGGAACATGAGGGAGGACGTTACATAGAGATCATTCTCTTGGCGTCCTCCACGTAGGAATTCCAGCGTTATAACCTAGTTTTCCTAGGCTTGTAAGAGACCAGATGAGTAGATAAGATGAAATATTTAAAATTAACTTAAAATTTCTTTTTTCAGAGAGGGAGTATAGAAAGCATCTCTAAGATGTAGGTTTGCTGCTCAGAAAATACGGCAGTGATGCTCTTCTAGGATATGACTTAATTTTGTGAAAGATTTCTTACAGCTACCTGAATATTATTACTTGAATGTTACCTACTGTTTAAAATGAAGGATTCTGACGAGGACGAGAAAGATATGTTTTACAGAAAATTTCACGATATTGAATTCTGTCAAGAAAGGAGGCATTTCTATTGTGCTAGGTGATTTCAATGCTAAAGTTGGTACTGACTCTGACCTTTAATCAGGGGTGATAGGTCCCTTTGTCATTGATAGTTCCAATGGCAATTGAGAACGTCTCCTTCAGGTAAGTAAACTTAACGATTTGAGAATAACTAACACGTAAAAATGAGGAAAACTGAACTACTATCAATCAAAATCACCATTTCAGTAGGGGAGGTCTTCAGAGAGCATTTAAAAGAAAAGTGCAGATCTGAATATTATAGTATATTCAAAACTTATTAAATTAAAGGTAGATGTGAACAGTTTCCGCATATCAGAATAGCCCTCAATCCGTTTTCACTCGGTAATCGAGAGTCTACATCTCTAGGTAAATTGGCAGCAATTTATTCTGTAAAACCGCAATTTTTTTTGCTATTGGTATCGTAAGCGTAGGTTAGTACTTCAAAAAGTGATCACGACTTCAGGTCCGTCAAAATGTCGAGCTGTCTTCATCAATAAGCAGAAAATGTGCAGTATAATTCATCTGCAACTTTTGTTCAAGAACTACTAAATACAGTGGTGACATTTTATCAATTAGCTTTCATGGTTGTCCGCAAAAATCATTATTCATCGGCGAGTGAAAGTGATTACGAAACTTCACACTGTGAAGGGAGGAAACTCCTAAGATTAATGGGAGCCATATAAGTTTTATACGAGAGGAGGAAGTCCAATAAATTTGAAAGCAAAAAAAAAAGATCGATATAAAAATACCAGACATTCTCGGTAATGGATGACTCTGGCAAACATCTAGATAGGATAGACTGCGAATAGAGAAAGCGAACCCATTGACAGGAGGACGACCCAAGAAATGGATGAGCAGTCACGGGTTGCAACATCAACTCTAATAGATTTCTCTTTCTCGTAATGGCCAAATGATTCACTGAGACATCGTGTACAAACTTCTCCTACCACAGAGAGCCTAATTCCAAAACCAGTAGCGAAATTCATTCTCGTGATTCCCTCCTAACCACCCCACCCACCAGACGCAACCCCCTGCCCCGAGACTAGTCTTTGACTGACAAAAGACTGGATGCCATTAGACTGTCGCCAGAGCGCTACCTTATCGACAGGGGGCCATCAGAGCACACTGAACGAAATAACTTCCATCGAACCTAGCTTCCAATCGATAATGATGACACTCAAGAAAAGCGGAAGGAAGCTCTTTAGATCTCATCTATAGTAGACATCTCAGAGCCAATAGAAAGTATCCATGGTGTGGCAGAGACCATAAAGAGTTGGTCCATTTCTTCTGCTACTTTCTCTTTCTGCTCACTCAAGTTGCCCATCGAGGGCTCCATCAGAGCTCTACTAAGGCCTAGTTTACTGGCAGGAGAAATAAGGAGTCAGAGATGGGATGGTCCGTCGTTATAAATCTCCGTTTCAAATCGAGACTTTTTTTCTTTTACTTTTTTTCTTCGATTCGCCTCTTCCTTTTCTTCCCCGGTCTTCTAGAATTTACCGTGAGTGTGTACGAACTCAATATAGTATCGAACTTAGATCAGACCGCAAGTTTGAACTCTTGTAGTCCTCCGACTATTCATCTGGTCACTGCCAAGGGCAACACAGTTAGAGAGAGAAAGGTTTTTCTTGATTACTTTCTGCAACCCGGATATTTTTCTTCTTTATGTTTCCGATTGCATTTCCTCTTTTCTATATCCTTACGTAAGAGGAAGGATGACTTAGGAGTGAACAGAAGAGTGTGAAAACTTGCGAATTACGCCAATGGAAATAATTATAAATGTCACGCAGTAAATAATTTCTTTTTTTGTGTAAGGTGAGGTCTTCAGAGAGCATTTAAAAGAAAAGTACAGATCTGAACATTATAGTATATTCAAAACCGTAACTAATTGTTGATTACACACATGAGCATCATTAGCTACATCTTCAGTGATGGGGATTATATCAATTTACCGAAAAGGAGTCCCTATGCGCCCATATTGGTACACAAATTGCTACCTTAGCGTTTTGCATTTTGTTTACGTACTACTGAAGCACAGCATATTTTAGCTCTTAAATACTGAAGAAAGTTTACTTTCGTTTTTCCTACTACCGGCATTTCTTTTAACATATAGCGATAAATAGTCAAGACACCAAGAACTCGGAGTTGGAGTAGGACACACTTAACAGGGTACATATAGGATCCTTCGTTCAAGGTCATCCATCATGTTCTTTACGTTCACAATATCAGTTAACCCTCCTGCATACGAGTCAGTGGCTTAACTCCGCATAGGACGGGGCGGGGGTGGCTCAGTCGGTACGCGCCAGGCTCGTAATCTGTAGTTCCCAGGTTCGAGTCCCAGCTGGGTCAGCGTTGAGATTTATCTCCGCAAAATTCCCGCCCTGCCCACGGTCAGTAGGGGACATCGATGGGCTTGGAAAGGCCGCCGTCCGTCGGATGGGACGTTAAGCCGTGGACCCATATGCGGGAGAGCCATATCCTGTGCACGTTAAAGAACACGCTGGATGGCCTTGACGGGAGCCTACCATCTGTCTCTCAACAGCTGTTCCAGTGGGTCCCCTCCCCCAACCTTCTCTGAGCCTTCGGGGTCCATGTAACCTGGCCATTTAGCCCATGGTGTGCAAAAAAGTGCAGCTCAGAGGTAAAACAACCCAAACCCGTATAGGACGGGCGTCGGCCTTCCCACGCTTATAAACGTTCCTTTTCTCACCGAGGGAAGGATGGGAATCATGGCTTTGAAACTCCTTGGCATTCATTTGTTTAGCAAATGTTTTCTACCATTCTGAAGAATTGTCAGACAGCTCAGTATGAACTTCAGAATTAATCTGAATTCATTAAGTTTTGCCCTACTTTTTTTTTGTATTTTTGAAAACTTCTTTCTCGTTTTCCATGTTATCAGTGTGCTACTAAATCACAACATATTTTAGTGCTCAAACATAAACCAAACCTTAATTTTATGTAATAAAACGTAGTTTGAATGAAAACTTAGTGTAAATACATATAACATAAAATAGGACATTTTTAAGAGTTCATTGTATGTCATAAAGGCGCCACTGAACTGCGTCATGAAACCTTAGGTGCTTTCCTCCTTTACGTTTTTTTTGCCGAAAATCCATTTAAAAGAATTCTTTTTCATGGTATTGAATTTTCATTTTTAGTGAGTGTTTCTAAATAGAACCAGTGAAATTACTTATTTTCAATTGTTTACTACTGGTGGTACCTCCTTTATTACTTTATATTCATAACTAAATAAAAAAAAATTAAAATTTCGAAATCTTAGTATACGTTGAAGATATTTCATCCATTTCCCTGAATGCACTAACGAAAACGGCAATTTTTTCGGGAAGATTGTTACCTTTTCTTCTTGTTTCTTTAAAAAGGGACAAGATGTTGATTTTTCTCTTTTCTTCCAGATACGGAGCCGCAAACATAAGCTAATTAAGAAGAACAGCCTTAGAATGTTAAAATACAATTTCACATTTCAGAGCATCAATGTTTAGTATTAATATAGGAATCGCCTCGCCATAATCAAGGGTGTGGCAAGAGGATGCTGCTTATTTGGATCCGCCCTCTCTATCCATCAATTTCATAACAATAAATTATCTTTAAAGATGCACCTAAGTAAAGGGAAAAAAATGACACAGTCGACATTTATATTTTATTTTTCTCCTAATTACCGCATTTCATAAGATTAATGAAAAGTTAATATATCTCCTTACTTTTTTTTCGGCTTTATCTTCTCTGAATCTTATTAACAGGCATATTTTCACTGGTTATCAAAATGTGAATACCTTGATTAACGCACTGCATCGAGTGGTAGTTTTATTTTCCTTTTCTAATTAGTGGTAAGTCGCTTTTTAGTTTTCTTGTCCATTCTCTTGAGATAAGTACGCAAATACCTAGCTTTAAGGAGAACATCATTTGCATTTTTGCGCTCAGGCGTTAATAATATATTCATTTCGATGATTCCCACATCAGATTTTTGTGAAAGTGTATAATTATTAAGAAACAGATTAAAGTCTGTTCTGTTTCAAATATATTTCTCTCGTTACGTATTACCATATTATTACGAAAGTTGCGGAAAAAATTTACACAAGTCTCTTAAATCATTATAAGCGTGATAAGACTGAATAGTGTAACTGATACAAAATTTTAGTTTTCTCAGCAATGCGTACTTTCATTACAATCTATTGTGTAGTAAAGTTTGGTAATGTTAATTAACGTAATTATGTGTCATTATTATGCATAAGTTTTCAACAGACTCCCTTCTTCAGTTTTACTTGATTTTTCTTAATGATTTAATGATTTCTGTTAACAATAAAACCACCACTCTTGAGATTTAGCCCATTGTATTAAATAATGCTGCTCAAGGATAAAACATCCCATCCCCCTAAAAAAAATCGTGAATGCCCAATTAAGAAATATTGACCAAGCCAAAACGAAGCATCCTAAATCTCTTCGAGCCTTTCTCTCTGCGAAGAAAGAGTGGGGAATAGAGAAGTTAAATCTCAACGTAGGCACAGTTGGAATTTGCAAATATCAGAATAGAAGCCCGGCTTGCTATCGACTGAGTCAACCAATCGGTCCTTCTTCTTGATATTGATTTATTCCTAACACAGAAAAGATGTCTATATTCTGGACTTTAAAGAATCATCATATTATATATTAGCCGTAATTACAGGCGGGCGGACACTTGTGACATCATCGGTGACAGAAATTGGTAGTTGGGTTGTTTTACCTCTGAGCGGCACATTTTTGCACACCATGGACTAAATGGCCAAGTCACATGGACTCCGAAGGCTCAGAGAAGGTTGGGGGAGGGAACCCACTGGAACGGCTGTTGGGAGATAGATGGTAGCCTCCCGTCAAGGCCATCCAGCGTCTTCTTTAACGTGCACCGGGTATGGCTCTCCCGCACACGGAGCCACGGTTTAACGTCCCATCCGACGGACGGCGGTCTTTCCAAGCCCATCGGTGTCCCCTACTGACCGTGGGCCGGGCGGGGAATTTCTGCGGAGATAAATCTCAACGCTGACCCAGCTAGGACTCGAACCTGGGAACTACAGATTACGAGCCTGGCGCTCTACCGACTGAACCACCCCGGCCCCAAAAATTTGTGGTTCCGCGGCCACTCGAGCGATCGGTCCCAAATTTGATGGGGTGATCCCACTTAGTTCTGACCCTCTTGATGTGACGGGGGGGGGGGGGCTGCCGTGGGTCGGAGGTGATCCATCGAAAAGCGTCCGAAAGTTCTGGGGCGCTGTCGTCGTTTATAGTGTGAATGGCGCAGTATAGGAATAAAATTATCGATCGAGATACGTTTGACACCAAACTTTTGGCCGGAATTGTGATTGGTGGAAACCTATGAATGAACTTATCGAAGAGTTATCGATCCTTTTCGCGATAAACGTTTGGCATAGGTATTACTAGTATATAATGTTTCTTGTCTTTGTAAATAGCTTTCATATGAGTTCAGCAATCTGAATTTGAATTTAAACAAAAAATATTAAAGCTGGTTCTTTTAAAAGTTTAAATTGCGTAAATAATATATTGAACATTAATACTACCTCAATACATTATACTACTAATAAAATTAATACTACTAATAACAATAAAATCCAAGATATTCAATCGTTATCAGTCAAATGAAAATTCATTTTTATTATGATTAGAGTTAACCACATAGATTTATTTAATTATTGGTTCCGATTGTTTTACCTCTGAGCACCAGGTTTCAGTACCACCTGGGTAGCTTTGAGATTTATCTATGCAAAACATCACGCCCTGCCCTCGCGGAACCTATGGGCATGGAAAGGCCGCGTCCTTCGGATTGGTTGTTAAGCCGTGGCACAGTGTGCTGAAGAGCCCTACCCTGTGCACGTTAAGGAACATGATGGATATCCTTGACGGGAGGCTCCCATTTGTCTTCTAAAAGCTGTCTAGGGACCCTTCCCTCTTTTCTGGGCCCTCAAACCTGGGGCCTTGTGACCTGGTAATTTAGACCATTGTATGCAAAAAAGTGCAGCTCAAAGACGAAATGACCCAATCCAACCTCTGAGCAGCAGTTTTGTGCACACAGTTGGCTAAATGGCTAGGCCACAAGGAATTCGAAGACTCAGAGAAATGTGGGAGAAGGGTAAAACAGCTCTTAGGAAACAGACTTTTTAAAACATTATCAGCAAAAGAATTATTACCTCTATACTATCCTCAAGTTCAATATCATTAAAAGCATAGTATTGAGTATAAAATACCATTAATTCTATTTGTTGCAAAAAGAGCAAAATCTTCCTGATTAAACTAACAAATTCGGTTCAGCGTGTGAAAAATAATTCTTATACATAGTTTTTAAATTCCAAATCAATTTTATAATACTTTCACTTTCAGTTTACAATGTGCAAAGTTGTACTTTAAAATGTAGCCAAAAAATTTAAGTTTTTGCTGTTAATGAGATCGAACCCACGACCTCCTGATAATATGCCAGGTGCCCTGATTTTCTAAGCTGTGGCAAGCTGATGTAGTTACGGACATTTTTGCTGGGAATAACTTTTCATTTCTGCAATTTTAAATTAAAAAAGATTTAGTAACGTAGTCTGATTTCTTTCTTGACGCATCTCATGAATTTTTCAACACCTTATGCCTTTTCTCCAGTTTGTCATGTCACACTTTTTGGTACTCTGTCATACAGTTCCCAATATTATTTTAAAGTGAGAAAGGTATTAAAAAATATAGCGATTTGGAAGAACTGAAACATCACCAACCCGATTTACTTTCATCATTTTAGTTTTCTCGCCATCGTCAAATCTATCTTATTACTAGTTCCCTCATCATCTCGAATAGAAAAGGATCATTTTCGTCAAAATAAAAAAGATTACTTTTTTAAAAGTGAAAAATGATAATATTTTTCAAAACAAATGTGTCAAACGAAAAAAGGATCATTTTCGTCAGTAGGAAAAAAGATAATCTTTGTCAAAACGAATAAGAATCATCTTCGTCAAAACGAATAAGAATCGTCTTCGTCGAAATAAATAAGAATCATTTCGTCAAAACGAATAAAAATAACCTTCCCCAAAATAAAAAAGGATCATCTTTGCTAAAATGAGAAAGGGTCATGTTTGCCAAAGTAAAAATAGATCATCTTCTTCACAACGAAAGTGTCATCTTCGTCCAAAGTAAAAATAGATCATCTTCAAAACGAAAGTGTCATCTTCGTCCAAAGGGAAAAGGATCATATTTTTCAAAGAGAAAAAAAACTTCAAAACAAAAGTGTCATTTCGTTAAAATAAAATATAATCAACTTCGCCAAAACGAAAAAATATCACCTTCATCAACATCATTTGCTAAGAGCGTTCACCATAAACAGGCATTCACATATAGAAAACCACGAGATTTCCCAAAAAAGCAAGGGATCCCAAGCCAGTACCCCATTAGCCCGTGTCTAAATTGAGGATATTGTTGTAATGGTGATTAAAATTAATATGGGTTGGAGAATTCTAATTTAAGGAATCTATTCCACTCTACAATAGGAAGTTCGATTGTAAAGCGAAAAGAATTCGGAATTGCTAAGTTTATAACATTGTAACTACTTTCTCATTGCCAAAATAGGGACTTCTAAATTTAAGGAGGTGATTCCAGTCTACGAAAGGAAGTTCCATTTTTAAAGCGAATGAAATGAGGAGTGAAAAATAACTAAACTGAAAACATTTCAGGGAACAAGTTGTTCATTAGGAGAAATAGAGTGGGAGGGTCATCATGAACATTTGTGGGGTGAAGAAATTCCTGACTAGACAAGAAAACTTTATCCTCACTATTAATACCTAACATTTTCGTGGTTCTTGAAATATCCTACAAAATCTTTCGTTTTAAATAGGTTTTGGTTTCGTATAGTCTCCATTAAAGCCGTAAATCTTTCCCTTGGTTTCTTGCATCTTTCCTACTTTATCGCATAGTGTTTCGTTTGGAGTTAAAACGCGCATGCGCAAATCAAGGTTATTTGTGAGAGTCTATCGTATGAACTATATGTAATCTTCCATAAGCTGAACACGGACTTGCTAAATGCTGCGATCGTTTTTTGTACTTTTCAAAAAATAAGATGGAAAAACAATCCTTTAAACGTTGAGTTCTTTTCGCAGTTTAAGTTGTCAGTAAGACTCAGTGAATATCACGTAAAGAGCAGATGAGGGATAAATTTATATTAGAACCTAAAGACTTTCGTCGTAAATCCTTAGAATGTTTCGCCATTTTACCTAACATAGAGTACTGGAAAAAAATGGCGATGATGAAAATGGCGAATGAGATATGTACGATCATTGAAAGTTGTGATGATCTATATGGGCCAACGTTCTTACTTTGAATGTGTGATGTGATGTGAATTTGTGATGTTAAAGATAAATTATTTCAGTGGTTGATGAAAAAGTGATGTTTTTCTTTGGAAACTTTCATCATTTTGTCGGTTTTCTTTCTCATTTATTCCTTTTTTTCTCTCCTTCATTTTTTGTACTACTGAGGCAATCTAGATCATATCTGTAAAAACATATATGTACATTCCCGCCGATAAGCTTCGGCTTAATGGGATTTTTTATGTAATATAATTATAGATAATACTTATTGAAAATAAATTTGAATTTGAATTTGAAATGATCAGCTTTAATTCCGAAACAAAGTCAATGTTAGATCTGTTTCTTTTTTTCCTGTTTGTTTGGTTTAGCCAGGGCCGTGCCGTGCTATGATACAGAGAGGCGGCCGCATCAAGCGGCACCGTAAGGGGGCGGCATAAGCAGCGAATTCAAAATACAATTTGAACCATTCAATAATTAAAAATCTTTACGCAACGCTTTTCTATATTGGTCTATGCTATTCCGATATTGATGTATACGATTTATGATTTATCGTACGCCTCTGCCTGAGCGCTTTCGGTACCTTTTGATCTCGGTTTCTGCATCGTTGGCGAGCGAGGTGCATCGTTGGCGAGCGCTCGCCGAAAGACTTTTGATCTGACAGCGCGAAGCTATTATTTTTGTTTGTAATATACCGCGCGGCCGATCCTAAAAGCTGAGACGGCAATTATCACAAAAGACAATTGCACGTGTTACGTGTTGATAGTTCTGCTTTGAGCTTACAATTATTGACAATATTTGATTTTAATGTTAGTTTGTCATGAGAAGTGGCAAGTGGCTGTGCTGTATTTATATCAGTAAATCAGATACATTATATATGTCTGTATCAGTATAATATTTGTGCATTTCTACTAATTCAGTTTTTGTGTTTAAAAAGTAGATCAGGCAAGAGAATTATTGGTTTTTACAGCAATTGTAGTTACTTATTATCATTGAAAATGATTATGTTATGACAATAGGGACTCGAATTGAAAAGTAGCATTTGCATGGACTGGGTATATCTCAGGTGCTGAACGTGTGCCTCCGTGTGATAGATAGAGAGTTATATAAGGTAATATTGAGCTACTTTAGCGTTCTGTGTGTGATAGAGAGAGAGTTGCTTAGGAAATATTTGCATTTGCCTACTTCTGCGTTCGTTATTTATTGCTATATTTTTACCAAATTCATATACGTTGAAGTGGAGACAATAACAAGTTAAAGAAAGGCATATGTCAAAACGGCTGCTAGCTGTCAATTTGACAGATATTCGTTATCTATTTATTATGTTCTGTTACCTACAAATCTTACTAGCTTTGCAACTCATTTCTATCGTTATTTTATCTACCCTATTTTAATAGCATGATAAGCATCATCATATTTAATCATTTTCAATGACCCCCTCCCACCCCCGGTTGCATCTTTGCGAAGGACTGGGAATTTTTATTCAATACTTTTATTACAGTATGGAACAGAAAAAATTGTCTGGAAGTCAATATAAAAAGAAACGCTTAAAAAAAGTGGAACAAGGAAGAAAGCTAGCTATGAATTCTGAGTACAAAAGTCCTGTTTAGATGAGCCGTCCACATCCACATCAACAGCGACTGCTTTGGATTTGGCAAATAAAAACTCAGTGCCGCCCCAATCACTTCCAGAAGTTGTTGAAGAGAGCCAAAAAATAACACCATCAGAAGTTCATCAAGAGCCGGGTAGCAGTAGCAGTGGCAGCCAGCAGATGTTAAACGAAATTCCTTCTGATCCTGCATTATGGAATGCTTTCTGCATGTCATCTGAAACTCGTAAAATACTGGTTGAGAGGGGTCCACATCAAATTAAAGAATTCGAGTTTCCTATTAATAAAGGAAGGCGTAGATTTTCGCCCTCGCATTATTTGAAAGTGTTGAGCAACAGTGAAGTCGTTAAGAGAAGTTGGTTGATTTACTCTGTTACAAATGATGTCGTTTTTTGCTTTTGTTGTATATTATTTGATAATTCGTCTGCTATTAATGACTGGCCCAAAAAAGGTTATTCTGACTGGGGAAATCTTATAAGAGCCCTCACAATGCACGAAAAGTCTGTAAATCACAGAAATGCTTTTAGAGCATGGAAAGAATTGGACATTCGATTAAAGCAGAAAAACTATTGACGCTGAATATCAACGAATTATGGATATGGAAATTCAGCATTGGAGAGGAGTTCTAAAAAGAATAATGTGAATAATTAGACTATTGGCCTTACAATGCTTAGCTTTTCGTGGAACAACTGAACATTTGTTTCAGCCTAATAACGGAAACTTCCTAAAGTTGGTAGAATTGCTTTCTGAGTTTGATCCAGTTGTGGAAGAACATATCAGGAGAGTTCAACGCGAATCTGATAAATGGTCTGTGACTTATCTAAGCAATAATATACAAGATGAATTGATAAATTTGATGGGAAATGTAATTTTAAGCAAAATTGTCGAAATAACAAAAATCGCTAAATATTTTTCGATAATCGCCGATTGTACCCCAGACGTAAGTCATATTGAACAGCTCTCATTAACAATAAGAGTTGTCGCTTTAAACTCCATTCAAAATAAATATGAAATTGAAGAATACTTTATTGGTTTTTTTTAAGCTAGTGATTCAACCGGAGAGGGTTTGACAGAACTTATTCTGACACATTTGGAAAAGTTAGGTTTTGAGTTAAAGTGTCTTAGAGGACAAGGCTATGACAACGGAGCAAATATGAAAGGAGTAAGAAAAGGTGTACAAAATAGAATACTTGAAAAATATCCAAGGGCGTTTTATGTGCCCTGCGCATGTCATTCTTTAAACTTAGTTGTGAATGATGCAGCGTCTTCTTCTACAGAAACAACAACTTTTTTTTTCTATTGTACAAGAACTTTACACTTATTATCAGGTTCTACAAAGCTTTGGGAAGTGCTAAAAAATATGTTTCACAATTTACTCTAAACCATTGAGTGCTACTAAGTGGTCAAGCACAGTAGCGTTTAAACCTTTACGATTTCAACTTTGCGAAATCTATGATGCATTATTCCAAATAATAGAAGACATCAACAGAAATGCAGAAACTAAAGTTAAAGCAAGAGGGTTAGCAAAAAATATTAAAAATTACAAGTTTATGTGCGGTGTAATGCTTTGGTATGAAGAAGCTGTCGATCAACCCTTAACAGAGGAGAATAAATTTAAAATAAACTTTTTCAATTATATTCTGGACATTACCATTAATTCTCTGAATGAACGATTCACGCTTCTGGAAACCCATAGCAAAATTTTCAATTTTTATATGACATTTTAAAACTCAAGGATATAGATGACAAAAACTCTAGAAATTTATTGTACCAGTCTCCAATCAATACGTTCGGTCGAAAATGAATCAGATATAAATGCAAATGATCTTCAAGAAGAATTACGTGATGAATTACGTGATTCTATGAAACCTTTGGATGTTTTAAATTATTTTTGCCAAAATAACTTAATTACTTTGTATCCGAATACTGTTGTAGCTCTGAGAGAAGTTTTTCCAAATTAAAATTAATAAAACACTACTTAAGAAGTTCAAAAAGCCAAACAAAACTTAGAAATCTGGCATTAATTTCTATTGAATTTACATTGGCTGCCACTCTAGATTACACATCCCTAATTAACGAATTTGCTAAAGTTAAATTTAGAAGGGTAAAACTGTAGTAGATTGTTGTAGTTGATATCATTATTTTAAAGAAGTTTATATTTTCAAATTAAAAATAGTATTCGCACATTTTGTGCAATTTTTTTTTAAATCACAATCGAAGGTTATTTTAAAGAAAAAACATTTAAGGGGCGGCATTTCGAAGACTTGCATCATAATGAGAAAATCTACCGCACAGCCCTGGGTTTAGCATATTTTAGCAATTACTTGTATGCCATGAAAGCTCAAACAACAAAACCCCCTTAATATTTCCCCCTTTTCGAAACTGTTTTGGTCTTATTGAACGGGATAGGACATTAACCCAAGAATTTACTAAGTAGCTGAATATAGTGAATAGAAATTGCTGATGCTTCGAGAGATTTCGTAGAATATAAGTGATTATTGATTTACATTGGATTGAATGTGATTGAAATGTTCTAAGTCTATGGCAACGTAGGATCTAGAAAAAAAAAATAAAGGGTGGGGGACATGCTACATGATCGAGCCTGAAAAAAACTAAACGGGGGGGGGGGGGGGGGCAAAAGACAGATGGGACGTAAACCCATACCCTGGGCACGTTAAAGAACACGCTAAATGTTCTTGTGGGAGGCAACCATCTGTCTCCTAGCAGCTCTCCTGTGGGTTCCCTTCCCCAACCTTCTCTGAGCCCTTGGGGTCCTTGTGACCTGGCTAAAAAAGTCCATTGTGTAAAAAACGTGAAGCTCAGAGATTAAACAACCCAACCTCACCAGAAAACATTCATGCTTTATATAGTGTTTGTATCAAGGTTGCTTTAAACCTTGAACCGAACTGATTTGTTGGGTCAACATTCAAATCCGATTAAAATCCAATTTGTTGGGTCAACATTCAAATCCGATTAAAATCCAATTTGTTGGGTCAACATTCAAACGTACTAACCACCGGACCACCAAAATGGTATATTCTAACTTTTAAAGTGTTATATTCCATCATTCTGCTTTTGTATATTTTGGAAGAGTACTTTCTATGAAAATGTACGCTTTCTTTGTCCAGATGCAGAGATGACACTGTCACATAGTTAGTAACACATACTAGCTATCACATAGTCACTAACTAGAAGAGATGACACTGTCGCTTTGTTGGTGGATGTCCAATGTCCATATTTGGCTTTGGCGAACGGTAAAAGTTATTCTCCAGTCCTAACAAAATAAACCATTTCGGTATATGGTTTTGTATTAGCAAACATTTGGAGTAGAAAAAATCATACCACTGTAGCTGTCAAGCACACTGTCAACACCATCAATGTTGTCCGAGTTATGCTCTTCTGTTGTTGTTACATAGTCCCGACGGAATAGTAGTAGTCACTACCTTGCGAAACTTTTTGTCGTATTGCTTTTTTCGTCTTTCAAAAACAACTGCTCCTGCAAAATATATGAAAGAAGCAAACTTTAAATTGCTGGCACATCGCCGTCTGGATTTTTTACGACGCCGGATATTTCGATCATATCCTTTGATGGCATTTTCAAAATGAAATGATTTTCACTCTCTCTAAGATTATAAAAATAAGAGCGAGATGGATAAGTCACATGCATCGAATGTTGTGGAAATTCCGATTATTATTACTGTGAAGAAAAGACTGGGTGTTCTCTTTTGTGGAAGGGGGGGGGGTCATATGATAATTGCTAAGAGTAATTACGATACAACTGATTGTAAGTAACCAATTTCAAAGCATATTTAGTTACAATTTGTCTATATATTTAGTAGGTGTTAGCCAAGATCTGCCGGCTGTTGTATTGCTGTTGTTTGACCTCTGAACGGCACTTTTTTTGCACACAATGGGCTAAATGGGCAGATCATGAGGATCCCAAGCGCCCAAAGAAGGATGGGGTTGACACACTGGACAGCTGTTAGAAAACAGATGGAAGCCTCTGTCAAGGCCATCCAATGTTTTCTTCTTTAACATGCACAGGTTTCGTCTCTCAATGAGGCACGGTTTAAAGTCCCATCCTACAGACTGCGGCTTTTCTAAGCATTAACATCTATGTTTCTTTTCTCACCGAGGGCAAGGTGGAGTAAACGAAGATAAATCTCGACACTGGCCCAGGTGGAATTCGGGTTATACAAATTACGAGCCTGGCGTGCTATCAATTGAGCCAGTGATTTATGGGTAGAGTGTTTAAATCTAATACTCAGCACTTTTTCATGGTTTGATTTCATTTCGATATCAGTGTTGTGGAGGCTACGGATACTACAGATTGGTAAGGTTCGTAAACTGCTATTCCCAAGTTCGAGTCCCAACTGTGCCAATGCCGAGATTTTCCTCGCTAACTACCGTTCTGACGTCAGTTAGAATGGAGACATCTTTGGGATTGCAAAGGCCGCCGCTCGTCAGGTGAGACGATCAGACGGGAAGCTTCCATCTGTATTGCTCACTCTGCAAGTTCTCCCTTTACAGACCTCAAACTCGGCGAAAGGATAACCAACCTTTGCCTACAATGTGATTCACTCTGAATTCACAAGACTGTAATCAGCTTCACCAAGAATCTCAATTCTCTTTAGAATTGCACCCTCCCTTCAAGGGTTACTTCGAGTAAGGCGGGGAGTCCTTCTGCTGCTTGTCAAAACGATCTCTTTCGTTCGTAGTTAATATATAATCAGATTCGCTTAATTCTCTTCACCCTCACTTCGGTGAAATGAATATAATAATCGGTAAACTGTTAGAAACATACCTTTTCAACTGTTGGGTGCTCGACGTCCACGCACCCAACCGTTGTTTCAATCTCCCTGGGGGCGGGGGTGGCTCAGTAGGTAGCGCGCCAGGCTCGTAATCTGTAGTTTCCAGGTTCGAGTCCCAGCTGGGTCAGCGTTGAGATTTATCTCCGCATATTCCCCCGCCCTGCCCACGGTCAGTAGGGGACACCGATGGGCTTGGAAAGGCCGCCGTCCGTCGGATGGGACGTTAAGCCGTGGCCCCGTGTGCGGGAGAGCCATACCCTGTGCACGTTAAAGAACATGCTGGATGGCCTCGACGGGAGGCTACCATCTGTCTCCCAACAGCTGTTCCAGTGGGTCCCCTCCTCAACCTTCTCTGAGCTTTCGGGGTCCTTGTGGCCTGGCCATTTAGCCCATGGTGTGCAAAAAAGTGCCGCTCAGAGGTAAAACAATCCAATCCAATTCAATCTCCCGCTCCAGCCTCCTGCGCAGACCTCGCTCCCCAGGTTAGTCGTAAAAGGCCATAAAAGACTTCTGGACTCCGTCATCACACGTACGCAGCCAGCTTGGGCCCGAAAATCAACATACTATGAGTCACATCCAGCACAACATTTCCAAGAACATACTTAATACATAAAAATATCTACAAACACAAAAATAAAATACAATAATAAATAAATTAGAGGGACATGACAGCTGTTATGTAGTCCTCGCCATTGAAAGAATGATGTGTGCGATCCGATTGCACTGGACCCAAGAAAATTTCGTGTTGATTCGTTTTTTTTATAGAATGATTTGCTCTGAACAGATATTTGTTGTTGTTGTTGTCAATAGCCGTCCCGTGGCCGAGTGGTTAGCGCGCTTGGCTACTGATCTACGGGACCAGGGTTTGAGCCCGGGTAAGGCATGGATGTTCGTGTTGTTTTTCTGCTGAGGTCCTGCCATCCTCTCAGACCTTCTACCATGGCATATAAACTGACAGGCTCCTGTCAGACCTCTGTGGCAAGCAGCTGCTTGAGGGGGTATTTATTTTTTTTTTTTTGTTGTCAATAAGTTTGTTTATTTATGGATTAGTTTATATGATAATGGGCTTGCTGTTTATGAGTTAGTTTGTTTCTACAATTGTTTATTAATTGATTAGTTTTTAACTGTTTTTTAAAATAGTTTTCTTGTTTGTTCCCTTATTTTCTTGGAGATTAGTTAGTTACTCTAATTGTTTCAGTTTCTTATTTTGTCCATTTGCTTATTAAAAATATAAATTTAATAAAAATAAAAAAATAAATTCCCCCTCAAGCAGCTGTTTGCCACAGAGGTCTGACAGGAGCCTGTCAGTTTATATGCCAGAGTAGAAGGTCTGAGAGGATGGCAGGCCCTCAGCAGAAAAACGACACAAACAGCCATGCCTTACCCGGGGCTCGAACTTAGGTCCCTTAGATCAGTAGCCAAGCGCGCTAACCACTAGGCCATAATTTAAAATATTTTTTTTTTTAGCAATTATTTTTTCTGTTCGTCTTTTTCTCTAAGGATTATTTTTTAACTTAGCGTTTTTGAATGAGGTTATTTGTTATTTTTCATTGGCTTCTCAGTAGTGATTTTAACATCGAGTAACGATTACTCGGTGTTTTCTTCGATTTATCCGATTAATTTCGCTCGAGTATCGATTATTATGGGAAAAATTAAAATTACCATTTAATCATTATTGTCGACGGATTAAAAATATAATAAAAAAAATAAAGCAATAAATTACTTGCAAAATTTAAGTAAAATAAGTTAAAGGCTTATGCCATGCTTTGAAAGAGAATGTGATTTGTACTCTATAATGAAGATTACTTACTCTTTTAAAGGAAATCGTAGTGGTGTAAGAACTAGTCAAACTTAGGTATTTGAATTCAGAAAACAAAGCTCTGATTTGTTTAATCTATGCATTCTAAAAGCGAAAAAATCAGTCAAATATTTCGGGCTTCTTGAATTCCAAATTCCAAAAGAATCAAGAATTTTTCATCAAGGAAAATAGCATCATTCACCGCCCCAAAGGTAAAATCCTCTCTGCATTTAAGCATAGATAAAGAATTCACATTTCAAAAGGTAGAAAGTAAATAATCGAAAGCATGCTAACAGACAAGAGAAACTGTCTCAGGAATTGTTGACCCTTAAGCTTATTTCCACTAGTTCTAAACATGTTTTTCTGTAGCTAGTACTTTAATTCACGAATTTAAATTAATGCTCTCTTTTTTTTTTCAAGATTATTTTTTGAATCATTGAATAAACTATTCTTTTAATAAAAACAAATGTAATACATGCTTTAAAAGAATTACGTCTATTTTTATTTTTTTGCTATTAAATATTCTAGCTACGGTGGAATAATACCCCTAGGGAAAACCTGGGTAACACAACGCGAAAAAAAAGGTTTCTAAAGTGAAACATAATTTTATTAAACTTAATTATTTGAATGTGAATAGGTTTGGTGAATCTGAATATTTTATTCTTTAATACGTTCATTTTTCTCTTTTACAAATTTAATTGTCTTATAGGAGCTCGCGAGTCGCACAAAAAGTGGTGTCGGGCCATAGTTTGACTAGGTCCTAGTGACATCATGCACGTTTGTTATTTTCTAACAGACTAGTGCTCAAAATAGCTAAATATCTAGTATACTGTTCTTTCGAGCAAGTTTCGCGAATTATTTTAGCCTATAGAAAACACGTGACTTGAGTGAGGTTGGGTCAAAGTTGTATATTCTCCATCGACGATTCTGTGTTTAGTTGGATTGGGTTGCTTTACCTTCTGAGAGGCACCTTTTTGCACACAATGGGTTAAATAACCAGGTCAAGGGCTCAGAGAAGTTGGAAGAATAGTACCCACTGTACAACTGTTAGAAGACAGATGGTAGACTCCTGTTAAGGCCACCCAGCGTGTTCTTTAACGTGCACAGTTTATGTCTGTGCCGCGCAAGGGCCGCGAAACTCCCCGCCCTGCCCACGGTCAGTAGGGGACACCGATGGGCTTTGAAAGGCCACCGTCCGTCGGATGGGACGTTAAACCGTTGCTCCGTGTGCGGGAGAGCCATACCCTGTACACGTTAAATAACGCGCTGGATGGCCTTGACGGGAGGCTACCATCTGTCTCCTAAAACAGCTGTTCCAGTGGGTCCCTTCCCCCAACCTTCTCTGAGGCTTAGTGGTCCATGTGACCTGCACATTTAGCCCCTGGTGTGCAAAAAAGTGCCGCTCAGAGGTAAAACAACCCAACCCAACCACGCAAGGGTCACGGCGTATCATCCCATCCATCGGACGGCGGCCTTTCCAAGCCATTCGGAGACCCCTTTGTCATCGACGGCAGGTTTTAGAATTAGCGGATATAAATCCTAACGCTGACACAGGTGAGACTCGAACCTGTGGACTGCATATTACGAGCCTGGCCCGCTACCGAGTGAGCCAACCCCGGTCCCTATATTATTCGGGAAAGATTAGGGAGAGGGGGGGGGCAATAAATTAAGGTTACAATCCCACATGTGCAACAATCAGGACTAGAGTGTATTGAGTATATCTCATGTACGTATAGGTGAGGTCGTTTAAGTAGTTTCAATATACACTAGTGGTTTCCCAAGCCAATTCGTTCAATTCAATATTCTTTTATCTACAATTGCTACGGTGGTTATAGATTCTACATGCCAACATCATTAGCAGAAACTAACCAACAGCGTTCTAATGCTGTCTATCGTGTTAAGAGCATAAATGCAACCTTGATAAAATTCACGAGTTTTCATTAATACTGAAGACTCCATTGTTGGTCCAGCGTTGGTGATTTATTGAAGCCTTCAACTGATCGTCATTATTGCGCTGCGTTGTAATTTCCAATGATTGTTCTGAAGCAAAGTCTATTATTCAGAAACGCGAACAGACCCAATCATTTATACAATGGAAAAATGTTTCCATACGAAATAATGTTAATTAAGTTTATATGCCTTTGCTTCAGCAAGTGGGTGTAATCTAAGTAGCATGTCACAATTTGATGGATGGAAATTGGGCTTGCCCAAATGAATTATAGCTTGTGGAAAATGCATGCTTTGCGGGATCGCAATGTGACATAGAAAACTAAGAATAAGTTAATTTAGTATATAACCTTTAGTATCTGTAGAAATTTTATATTCACCATTAGATGGAAGACAGTTTTTTCGGCTAATTTATAGTTGAAACTCATCGTTTAAATCTGATTTCTTCTTTTTAATCATACTTGAAACTCATCGTTTAAATCTGATTTCTTCTTTTTAATCATACTTGAAACTCATCGTTTAAATCTGATTTCTTCTTTTTAATCGCCTAGTTTGTATGCTAAACTTTTCTCAAAATTGAGCAAAAAAACTTATCTCAAAATTTATGAGCAAATGTAGTTACGAATTTTAAATATATCGAACTAGTGTCATCATCATCAAGCTGTCGTGCAGTGTTTTATGGGTTGTGTTGATTTTCCTCTGAGTGGCACTTTTTTGCACACAATGAATAAATCGCCAGGCCACAAGAACCCCGAGTGCTCAGAGAATGTTGGGGGAAGGGGGACTCACTGGACAGATGTTAGGAGTCACATGGTAGGCTTCCGTCAAGGACATGCATGGTGTGTTCTTTAATGCATGGGATATAGTTCTCATGCATATGGGGCAGCGGTTTGCACATCGTCCCATCCTACGGACGGCGGCCTCCAAGTCCATCGGTGTCTCTTACTGACCGAGGACATACTGACTACTTTGCGGAGAAAAATCTCAACTCTGGCGCAGATGGAATTCGAAATTGGAAACTTTATATTACGAGACTGGCGTGCTACCAATTGAACCATCCCCTTCCCAGTGAGCTATGGGTAGAGTGTTAAAACTAATACTCAGCACTTTTTCGTGGTTTGAGACACTCCTCCACTGCCTATCATTGTAACATACTTCACCTAAACATATTACATGACATTTTTGTGTAAACAACGTAATCTGGAAAGAGTACACAACAGTGGTATCAAAATGTTCGCAATAGCATTTGGTAGCGTGAAAAGTACATCGCCTAACCGAAAATTTGTTGCTTTCAATAATAGCAAGAATTAACAAAATGCCGAACACATTTTGATTTTAAAGTACAGTCGATTCCAGCTGTATTCGCTTGTAATCCGACTGTAAAACCCACCAAGAAATACGAATTTGAATATTATTTATAATAACATATATTTTTCAGTTAACTGACTAAGGCGGTATAATTCAGTCATAAGTGCTACTGTTTTAGACGTTTAAAGAAAACATCGAGATTTGGGTTCCTAAACGGTCAAGTCACAAGGATCCTAAGGGTTCAGAGTTGCTTAGGGGTAGGGGACTCACTGCGCAGCTGCTAAGAAACAGACGGAAGGTTCTCGTCTGAACGTCTCACCTGACGAACGGCTGCCGTTGCAATCCCAACGATGTCCCCATTCTCACTGACATCAGAACTGTAGTTGGCGGGAAAAATCTCAACATTGGCACAGTTGAGACACGAACTTGGTTGGTTGATTGGTTGTTTTACCTCTGAGCGGTACTTTTTTGCACACCATGGGCTAAATGGCCAGATCACAAGGACCCGAAGGTTCAGAGAAGGTTGGTTGGGGGGACCCACTGGAACAGCTGTTGGGAGACAAATCGTAGCCTCCAGTCAAGGCCATATAGCGTGTTCTTTAACGTGCACAGGGTATGGCTCTCCCTCACAAAAGGCCAAGACTTAACGTCCCATCCGACGGACGGCCCATCGGTGTCCCCTACTGACCGTGGGCAGGACGTGGAATTTTTTTGAGATAAATCTCAATGCTGACCCAGCTGGAACTCGAATCTGGGAACTACAGATTACGAGCCTGGCGCGCTACCGACTAGGCCACCCCCACCCCAAAGTATGGTAATAATTGCCTCTCTAGAACTTGGGAATAGCACGTTTTACGAACCTTACCAATCTTTAGTATCCGTAGCCTCCACAACACTGATATCGAAATGAAATCACACCATGAAAAAGTGCTGAGTATTAGATTTAAACACTCTACCCATAAATCACCGGCTCAATCGGTAGCACGCCAGGCTCGAAATTTGTATAACCCGAATTCCACCTGGGTTTGAGAGTTGAGACTTATCTCTACAACCCCCCTCCCACCACCACCTTGTTCTCGATCAGCAGGGGACACCAATGGGCTTGGAAAGGAAGCAGTCCGTTGGATGGGACCATGTGCAAGTCGTTGCCCCGTATGCATGGGAACCATATCCCGTACATGTGAAACCCCTCCCCCCTCCCAAAAAAAGAATCAAGATTCTACATATAAAGAATGTAACCTGCTACTAACTAATGATCATTTAGGTGAGGACCAATGGATTTAGGCATAAATAGCATCAAAGAAGAATTGAAATTAATTTTAATGCCATGTAATCACATTGGTATGTCTCCCACCTATCAAGACGCTATTAGGATTAATTGTGTGTACTAAATCTTAATGATTGATAATGTTCATTTCAAGAATCTTGTGACTGACTTCATTAAAGAAGAATCTGTTAATAGTTCATTAAACTAAGAAGAAGTTGCAACAGAGTCATCGGTGTGAATAAATTCGAGCATAACAAAAAAACAACAACAATTAACTGCTAAGCCCTCTCTGCTTTCGAAAAACTGAGATGCAATCTGAAGTAAGTCTATAAAGTCTAGTAAAATTATTAACCTCTTCACCGTCAGGTCCGCCCGAAGTCGTGAAGAGTGTGATTTACGTACACTATGCAATGGGAAGTGTGCGGGAAAGCCATATTATGTACATGTTAAAGAACAAGCTGGATGTCCTTGACGGTATCTAGATGATCAGCAAGGTCATCTAGCGTGCTCTTTAACGTGCACAGGGTATGTCTCCGTCACAAGAAGCCAAGACTTAACGTCCCATCCGACGGACGGCCCATCGGTGTCCCCTACTGACCGTGGGCAGGACGTGGAATTTTTTGGAGATAAATCTCAATGCTGACCCAGCTGGGACTCGAACCTGGGAACTACAGATTACGAGCCTGGCGCGCTACCGACTAAGCCACCCCCACCCCAAAGTATAGTAATAATTGCCTCTCTCGAACTTGGGAATAGCACGTTTTACGAACCTTACCAACCATCTGTCTCTTAACAGCTGTTCCAGTGGATCCCCTACCCCAAGCTTCTCTGAGCCCTCGGGGTCCTTATGACCTGCCCATTTAGTCCATTGTATGCAAAACAGTTCGGTCGAGAGGTAAAACAACCTCACCGTATCCATCTTTTCATGAGTGCAACTACTACGAAGCAACTCCGTCTCCCTCTACATAAATGGCGCATAAAAAGCTTTCTCTAACATCTAACAGAAACCTAAATACCACATTTTTAAAGATTTTTTCCTTTTTATTTTTTACTTTTAAACTTGTTTGCACAATATTATCCATTTTTTGGAATCTCTCGGCGATTTCTCTAGAGTAGGAGTTCTCAATGTGGATACGCGTACCCTTTGGGGGGTATGCGGTAATATTTTATGGGATACGCCGTGAGAGCTCAAAAGTCGCTAGATCTAGTAACAAAGTCAGTGTTTTATTTTATTCCCATTGTTATACTATAACTATAGTTTTATCTATCTATACAAGGGGTACGCCAGTTACATACGCATTTCCAGGGAGTACGTGAAGCATAAAAGGTTGAGAACCACTGATGTATATATTTTATTCCCATTGTTATACTATAACTATAGTTTTATCTATCTATACAAGGGGTACGCCAGTTACATACACATTTCCAGGGGGTACGTGAAGCATAAAAAGTTGAGAACCACTGATATATATGTTTTATTTTATTCCCATTGTTATACTATAACTATAGTTTTATCTATCTATACAAGGGGTACGCCAGTTACATACACATTTCCAGGGGGTACGTGAAGCATAAAAGGTTGAGAACCACTGATGTATATGTTTTATTTTATTCCCATTGTTATACTATAACTATAGTTTTATCTATCTATACAAGGGGTACGCCAGTTACATACACATTTCCAGGGGGTACGTGAAGCATAAAAGGTTGAGAACCACTGATATATGTGTTTTATTTTATTCCCATTGTTATACTATAACTATAGTTTTATCTATCTATACAAGGGGTACGCCAGTTACATACGCATTTCCAGGGGGTACGTGAAGCATAAAAGGTTGAGAACCACTGATGTATATATTTTATTCCCATTGTTATACTATAACTATAGTTTTATCTATCTATACAAGGGAGACGCCAGTTACATACACATTTCCAGGGGGTACGTGAAGCATAAAAAGTTGAGAACCACTGATATATATGTTTTATTTTATTCCCATTGTTATACTATAACTATAGTTTTATCTATCTATACAAGGGGTACGCCAGTTACATACACATTTCCAGGGGGTACGTGAAGCATAAAAGGTTGAGAACCACTGATGTATATGTTTTATTTTATTCCCATTGTTATACTATAACTATAGTTTTATCTATCTATACAAGGGGTACGCCAGTTACATACGCATTTCCAGGGGGTACGTGAAGCATTAAAGGTTGAGAACCACTGATGTATATGTTTTATTTTATTCCCATTGTTATACTATAACTATAGTTTTATCTATCTATACAAGGGGTACGCCAGTTACATACACATTTCCAGGGGGTACGTGAAGCATAAAAAGTTGAGAACCACTGATATATATGTTTTATTTTATTCCCATTGTTATACTATAACTATAGTTTTATCTATCTATACAAGGGGTACGCCAGTTACATACACATTTCCAGGGGGTACGTGAAGCATAAAAGGTTGAGAACCACTGATGTATATGTTTTATTTTATTCCCATTGTTATACTATAACTATAGTTTTATCTATCTATACAAGGGGTACGCCAGTTACATACACATTTCCAGGGGGTACGTGAAGCATAAAAGCCATGTAATAAAAGCACGAGAAAAAAAAAGCATGGCATAAAAAAAGGTTGAGAACCACTTTTATACAAGGGGTACGCCAGTTACATACACATTTCCAGTTGGTACGTGAAGCATAAAAGCCATGTAATAAAAGCACGACAAAAAAAAAAAGCATGGCATACAATGTTGAGAACCACTTTTATACAAGGGGTACGCCAATTACATACACATTTCCAGCGGGTACGTGAAGCATTAAAGCCATGTAATAAACGCACGAGAAAAAAAAGCATGGCATAAAAAAGGTTGAGAACCGCTTTTATACAAGGGGTACGCCAGTTACATACACATTTTCAGGGAGTACGTGAAGCATAAAAGTCATGTAATAAAAGCACGAGAAAAAAAGGCATGGCATAAAAAGGTTGAAAAAACCACTTTTATACAAGGGGTACGCCAGTTACATACACATTTTCAGGGGGTACGTGAAGCATAAAAGTCATGTAATAAAAGCACGAGAAAAAAAAGGCATGGCATAAAAGGTTGAGAACCACTTTTATTCAAGGGGTACGCCAGTTACCTACACATTTCCACTGGGTACATGAAGTATAAAAGCAATGTAATAAAAGCACGAGAAAAAAAGCATGGCATAAAAAAAGGTTGAAAAACCACTTTTATACAAGGGGTACGCCAGTTACATACACATTTCCAGCGGGTACGTGAAGCATAAAAGCCATGTAATAAAAGCACGAGAAAAAAAAGCATGGCATAAAAAGGTTGAAAACCACTTTTATACAAGGGGTACGCCAGTTACATACACATTTTCAGGGGGTACGTGAAGCATAAAAGTCATGTAATAAAAGCACGAGAAAAAAAAGGCATGGCATAAAAAGGTTGAAAAAAACCACTTTTATACAAGGGGTACGCCAGTTACATACACATTTCCAGCGGGTACATGAAGCATAAAAGCCATGTAATAAAAGCACGAGAAAAAAAAGCGTGGCATAAAAAGGGTTGAAAATCCACTTTTATACAAGGGGTACGCCAGTTACATACACATTTTCAGGGAGTACGTGAAGCATAAAAGTCATGTAATAAAAGCACGAGAAAAAAAAGGTATGGCAGAAAAAGGTTGAGAATCACTTTTATACAATGGGTACGCCAGTTACATACACATTTCCAGCGGGTACATGAAGCATAAAAGCCATGTAATAAAAGCACGAGAAAAAAAAGCATGGCATAAAAAAAGGTTGAAAACCACTTTTATACAAGGGGTACGCCAGTTACATACACATTTTCAGGGGGTACGTGAAGCATAAAAGTCATGTAATAAAAGTACGAGAAAAAAAAGGCATGGCATAAAAAGATTGAGAACCACTTTTATACAAGGGGTACGCCAGTTACATACACATTTCCAGCGCTTACGTGAAGCATAAGAGCCATGTAATAAAAGCACGAGAAAAAATAAACATGGCATAAAAGGTTGAGAACCACTGCTCTAGAGGTTTGCCTCGATTTCATTATACGGAGCACGTGAAGCTAAACGACAAACGCGACATGATTTCGAACCGATCATTTTATTTACGCACGCGATTCTCTCCCAATCTTGCGAGAATACCAAACTAAAACTTTTAACTCTCCTCCCCAATAAACATTGTACTCAGAAAACGTCACATCAGCTTGTATTCGACGCTGCTATCCAAGTTAAAAAGAAAAAGGCAGGTTGTCATTACGGTGCGTCGCGAAGTGCGTCGCGACAACAAACAAATATTACATCTCTCTTATATTTAAATCCATTGTCAGAATATCCCCTAACAATGGCCGTCCAATACTGCGAATGTTGATACTCGCCCTTCATTGTGACGTACATTAGAGCTAGTTTTACACGCACCCTACTGCTTCTGAGTGATCGTAGGAGCAGAACTAATGAATTCCAGGTCGCTCGTCGATGGCTGTGTCTGTCTAATACGAGACTACCAAATGGAGACAGCCATTGATGCTCCTTATTAATAAGCTCCCACGTGACTGTCAATTTCCAGTTAATAAACTATCGCCAAAACGGCATCGCGCATTAGACTTCACCGGGAAATGTTCCTCTCTAATACCGAGCTGTCTGTCTGATACTCCCGATATCAGTCATTCTCAGTATTGCATGCTTTCTGTCCGAATGCTTTCCGACGCAATAAATAACGAAGCGAAAGTGCATAGGATCATTTCTATAACGGATAGGGCGAGCAATACCGTTGTTGAAACGATCATCACACTGACTCCTGTGTGAGTATGTGTGCTTTCCAATTGAATATGAGGGGGGGGGGGGGATGATCGCTTTCGCAGCTTTATATATTTTGCAATGGGGGAAGAGGAGGTAGAGGCATGGAAATTTCTCTTCCTAAATGCGATCTATTTAATTTGCCCCAAAATGTTCATAAACCGAAACTGTCTTTTCCTATTAATGCCAACAACAGTTCGGTGCAGAGCTGAAGAAGATTAGAGAGGATTGGACATCGTAGAGGAGAAAGTTTGTTTTGGCGAGGATTTCAATGTTGACTCTTTACACTAACGTTGTGCATTAATCAGTCATTCGCTCGAATGTACTTTTCGAATTAATTAACAGTCGTAATTATTTTGGAGGTGGGGAGGGAGGTTAGCTCAGTCCATAGTGCTCCGAGCTCGTAATCTGTTGTTCCAGGTTCGAGTCCTAATTAGGCTTGCATTGAGATTTATTTCCGCAAACCCTTCTCTGCCCCGATCTGAAAGGGGACACCGGTGTGCTTTGATAGTTAAAGTAAAAAGGGATCCCTTGGAAAGTAAATCTCGCCGTCCGTGTGATGGGACGTTAAGTTGTGGTTCCGTGTGCAGGAGAGCAAAATATCGGACATTTTAAATAACACGCTGGATGGCCTTGACGGTCAGCTTCCATCTTTTTCCTAACAACTCTCCAGTTCTGACTGATACTCTTGATATCAGTCATTCTCAGTATAACACGCTTTCTGTCCGAATGCCTGTTCCGCAACCTTTATGGTCCCTGTGACCTGTCCATTTTGTGCAAAAAAAAAATAGCGCTAACTGGTAAAATAATCCAACTTTATGAATGTGAATTTCTTAAGATAGAAAAATAAATTTCTAGGATAAACTGAGTGATGCGAGAAAACGTTTTGTATCTCTTTAGTACAGTTGCCCAAAAAAGTATCCGAACACTATGGTTGATCACAGAATTCAGAAAAAAATATCTGGCAACATTTTGTTTAGAAATTAGTGTCACGTGATCTGGCAACTTCGTGTCACGTGACACGAAGTTGCCAGATCACTAATTTCTAAAAAAATCATTGCCAGATATTTTTTCTGAATTTTGTGATCAACCATAGTGTTCGGATACTTTTTTTGAGCGACCGTACATCACCTTTACACACCGTCCAGACCATCCAAAGTATTCTTCAACGCTTCTGGTTGTTGTTTTGCCTCTGAGCGGAATTTTTTTGCGCGCAATGGGCTAAATGGCTAGGTCACATGGTCTCCAAGGGCACAGAGAAGGCTGAGGGAAGGGACCCACTAGACAACTGTTAGGACAGATGATATCTTCCCGTCAAAGCCATCCAACGTGTTTGTAACTCTTCCACACACGAGATGCCGATTTAATGTCCCATCCGACGAACGGCGATCTTTCCAAGTCCATCAGTGTCCCGTTTCCAACCGAAGGCATGGAGGGAATTTAGTGCAAATAAATCTTGGCCTAGATGGGGAACTCTAACCTGGGAACTGTAGATACGATCCTTGCACGCTACCAGCTGAGCTAACCCATGCCCCTCCCCCTCAATGTACGGCTCTCCTGCAGACGTATCCATGACCTAACTCTCCATCCAATAGATGCTTGCGTTTTACAGGGAATCGGAAAACATCAAGTTAGGAGACTGACATTTTCCCGACTGAACTAACTAATGTCTACCATGTAAATCAGGCATGTCAAACATGCGGCCCGCCGGGAACTGTTCTGCGGCCCGCCAAGTTTGATAACCAATACGTTTATTTAACTTTTGACAACACTGGATTCTTTAATTAAAATTATAAGCACGTACACGGTACATGAATTAAATAAACGTATTTCAGAAAACATTTCCATTTATATGTAAGGGAAACTATTGCGCATAAATGTATATGTCGGAGCCCAATCGTAGAATTGCTGATATCATGAAATGCCCGATCATTTCATGAAATAGTGGCATTTCATAATATGAGCAATTCTACGATCGGGCTCCGACATGTATACACATGTCTCGAGGTCATTCAAATGGACGTACTTTGCGCATGGCAATGAGTCACGAAATGCCAGTAGAGTCGGAAGCTATTCGTTAGCAGTCAGTGATAGTATACGGGCTCCGACATGTCTACATATGTCTCGAGGTCATTCAAATGTACCTACTTTGCGCATGGCAATGAGTCACGAAATGCCAGTAGAGTCGGAAGCTATTCGTTAGCAGTCAGTGATAGTATACGGGCTCCGACATGTCTACACATGTCTCGAGGTCATTCAAATGTACGTACTTTGCGCATGGCAATGAGTCACGAAATGCCAGTAGAGTCGGAAGCTATTCGTTAGCAGTCAGTGATAGTATACGGGCTCCGACATGTATACACATGTCTCGAGGTCATTCAAATGGACGTACTTTGCGCATGGCAATGAGTCACGAAATGCCAGTAGAGTCGGAAGCTATTCGTTAGCAGTCAGGGATAGTATACGGGCTCCGACATGTCTACACATGTCTCGAGGTCATTCAAATGTACCTACTTTGCGCATGGCAATGAGTCACGAAATGCCAGTAGAGTCGGAAGCTATTCGTTAGCAGTCAGTGATAGTATACGGGCTCCGACATGTCTACACATGTCTCGAGGTCATTCAAATGTACGTACTTTGCGCATGGCAATGAGTCACGAAATGCCAGTAGAGTCGGAAGCTATTCGTTAGCAGTCAGTGATAGTATACGGGCTCCGACATGTCTACACATGTCTCGAGGTCATTCAAATGTACGTACTTTGCACATGGCAATGAGTCACGAAATGCCAGTAGAGTCGGAAGCTATTCGTTAGCAGTCAGTGATAGTATACGGGCTCCGACATGTCTACACATGTCTCGAGGTCATTCAAATGTACGTACTTTGCGCATGGCAATGAGTCACGAAATGCCAGTAGAGTCGGAAGCTATTCGTTAGCAGTCAGTGATAGTATACGGGCTCCGACATGTATACACATGTCTCGAGGTCATTCAAATGTACGTACTTTGCGCATGGCAATGAGTCACGAAATGCCAATAGAGTCGGAAGCTATTCGTTAGCAGTCAGTGATAGTATACGGGCTCCGACATGTATACACATGTCTCGAGGTCATTCAAATGTACGTACTTTGCGCATGGCAATGAGTCACGAAATGCCAGTAGAGTCGGAAGCTATTCGTTAGCAATCAGTGAACGAATACTGCGTTCTAGTCTAGTTGGCACATAACAATTTTCATCTGTTTTTTTTTTGTTTTGCGGCCCGCGATTTAATATATAATACTTAATATGGCCCTCGGTGGTTAACGAGTTTGACATGCCTGATGTAAATCTTCTGGTCATATCCAGAAACTTCCAATGGTAGTGGGAGGGGAGGAGTTGATGTATTCCAGTCATGTTGAATCTAATGAGGGGGGAGGGGTTGATCTACTTATTTATTTCAAGGGATATATGTTATTCAGTAACTGAAGGAAGAGGTTATAACCCCACACACTTTCCAGGGACAGGAGTAGCTCAGTCGGTAGCGCACCAGACTCATAATCTACAGCTCCCTGATTCGAGTCCTGCCTGGGTCAGTATTGAGATTTATCTCCGCAAAACTTCCCTTCCTGCCTTCGGTCAGTAGGGGACACCAGTGGGCTTGGAAAGGCCGCAACAGTCGGATGGGACCCTAAGCCATGGCAGAGTGTGGGGGAGAGCTATACTCTGTGCACGTTAAAGAACGCGCTGAATGGCTTTGACGGGAGGCTACCATATGTCTCCCAACAGCCGTCCAGTGGGTTCCCTTCCGCCGTCCTTCTCTGAGCCTTCGGGATCCTTGTGACATGGACATTTAGCTCATTGCGTGCAAAAAAAAAAATGTCGCTCACAGGTAAAACAATGAAAACCTTCCTCCTTCCTTTGAGTACACACACTAGTCTTAACCGACCCCAGCTGCACTTAGTTGATTCTCGTGCTACCAGAAATCTTCGGACTGACTGCACTTACCTCACATGAGAATATTCTGCACTCTCAGTATCCAATCGCGTTAATTACGATTAAGACTCTTTTCTTCTTCACTCATTGTAATCCCTCGTCAGAGAAGATTTCCGAAACTTCTGCTTCATTTGGTGCCTTATTGCCACCACGCCCAATGACCCGTTCGCACGAGTCACGTGCGCACCTAGCGACTCGTTACAAACAACAGAAGAAGACGCAAGAGACGGTTCTCGAAGAAAGAAGAAGAGGAGCAGAGAGAGAATCGGAGCGGCAACACCAACTGGGCATCTCTCTTTCTCTCTCCATCCGATCCTCTTCTTCTCTCTCCTTCCCTGCCCATTGTCGGGAGACTGATGCTCTCGGGAACTGATGTGCCCCACGTGAGAAGTGCTTCTTCTTGTTCTTTGTTTCTACCTTAAGTGGGACTGATCATCTCGAAAGTTTGGGTCTTCTTCCACTCTGGATTTTAGGGAAGGTGGAGAAAGAAGCTTGTAAGGTTTCTTCTGTCGTTCCTTAGCTACAGCATCAGCGTTATGTTGCGCGAAATGCCAAGAAAGTATCTCCAGGTGTAAAAAGGGAATTTTGTCGAACTGTTGTCGCAAATATTGCAAGCGAATGGGGCACGGGAAGGTAAAGTTACGGGGATGTGCATCTTGAACACTTTTCAGGTTCTAACGGGTTTTTTATTTCGTGCTGTGGAAAAGTATCAGTTACTGTTTAAAACAGGTTAGGGTGAGGAGATACCGTGACCGTTTTAGACCAGTTTTTAAATTTTATCCTGTGGAAATTATTAGTTACCGTTTAAAACAAGTTCTAACCTGTTTTCAGATTTCGTGCTATGGAAAATTATTAGTTTACAGTTTAAAACAAGTTCTAATCGATTTTTAGATTTCGTGCTGTGGGAAATTATTAGTTACAGTTTAAAACAAGTTCTAATCGGTTTTTAGATTTTGTGCTGTGGAAAATTATTAGTTACTTTTTAAAACAGGTTCTAACCGGTTTTTAGATTTTGTGCTGTGGAAAATTATTAGTTACTTTTTAAAACAGGTTCTAACCGGTTTTCTTTTTGTGTTGTGGAAAATTACTAGTTACTTTTTAAAACAGGTTCTAACCGGTTTTTAGAATTTGTGCTGTGGAAAATTATTAGTTACTTTTTAAAACGGGTTCTAACCGGTTTTCTTTTTGTGTTGTGGAAAATTATTAGTTACTTTTTAAAACGGGTTCTAGCCGGTTTTTAGATTTTGTGCTGTGGAAAATTATTAGTTACTTTTTAAAACGGGTTCTAACCGGTTTTCTTTTTGTGTTGTGGAAAATTATTAGTTACTTTTTAAAACGGGTTCTAGCCGGTTTTTAGATTTTGTGCTGTGGAAAATTATTAGTTACTTTTTAAAACAGGTTCTAACCGGTTTTCTTTTTGTGTTGTGGAAAATTACTAGTTACTTTTTAAAACAGGTTCTAACCGGTTTTTAGAATTTGTGCTGTGGAAAATTATTAGTTACTTTTTAAAACGGGTTCTAACCGGTTTTCTTTTTGTGTTGTGGAAAATTATTAGTTACTTTTTAAAACGGGTTCTAGCCGGTTTTTAGATTTTGTGCTGTGGAAAATTATTAGTTACTTTTTAAAACGTGTTCTAACCGGTTTTCTTTTTGTGTTGTGGAAAATTATTAGTTACTTTTTAAAACGGGTTCTAGCCGGTTTTTAGATTTTGTGCTGTGGAAAATTATTAGTTACTTTTTAAAACGGGTTCTAACCGGTTTTCTTTTTGTGTTGTGGAAAATTATTAGTTACTTTTTAAAACGGGTTCTAGCCGGTTTTTAGATTTTGTGCTGTGGAAAATTATTAGTTACTTTTTAAAACGGGTTCTAACCGGTTTTCTTTTTGTGTTGTGGAAAATTATTAGTTACTTTTTAAACGGGTTCTAGCCGGTTTTTAGATTTTGTGCTGTGGAAAATTATTTGTTACTTTTTAAAACAGGTCCTAACCAGTTTTTAGATTTGTGCTGTGGGAAATTAGTAGTTACAGTTAAAAGCAGGTTCTAACATAACCTTCGAGAACAAGGCCATTGCAGTCTAAACTGACATCACATCCTGTGGATCCACAGTGCATCCTGCGCACGTAGTTCTAAATTAGCAAATCGAGCATTTACTTTTTTTTTTCATAAGATCGGGAGGGTATTATTGTTTGGTACTGTGCTCAAAAACTGATTGACATGATATTATTATTATATGATATGTATTTACATTAGAGTAATATTTCTATGGCAAACCTTAAAATAAGGAAGACGTTGAAGCTAAAATAGATCTTGATTTGTAATTGTGCTAAATTGATGACTCAAAATGCAGATAATCGTCGTTTAACGTTCTCTGAACGTGTAGAACGATATATAAATTACCAGGAGCGTCATAATCGGTTGTACGTATAATTACAATGACACCAATATGTTTAAAAATAAAGTTAAATGCAAATAATTACTCGGTTATATATTAACAAAAATAAAATCATTTCCTTCACATATTTTTCGCGATAAATGCTGTCAATAACTGATCCAGTTGTTTGTACCATTAATAATATAATCGTGACATATAAATTGTTATGGAAAATTAGTGTGTTTTATTAAAAAGAGAAAAAAAACACACAAAAATTATTCGGAACAATTTTATTGACAAATGTGAACTAAAAATTAATGATATACTGTAATAGCTTTAGCTGTAACAATTTCAGTTAGTTATGATTTAATTTCAATACTTTTTCTTAGTGATTAGACTGAATTAATAGGAATTTTGAGCTGTATTTTTTTTCTAAACTCTCATTAAATTTGAATAATATTTGGACATGGATACAACCTTCCGATGGAATACATATTCAAAAACTAGCAGGAAAAGTGCATCTAAACTTTAGAAACTACAATTTACTGCAAGCACACACACATATATATTTTGGTTTACAAAGCTACCTTTAAATCTATGACTAAAGATTTGACAATAAATCGCTCAACTAACCTCCCAAATGTAAAGAAAATAGTCTCTAATCAATCTTCGATTGTTAAAAAAATAATTCTATGCACCCTGGTAAAGAAAGATTGAATCATTTAGGCATACATCTTTCCAGATATAAGCCAGTGGTGTAAGACCACTAAACTAACAGACTCTGCCTTTTTTCCACTAATATAACTTATTAGTTTAGTGGCCTTAGAACACTGTGGCATGTACCTGGAGAGATATGGTCCAAATCCCACATGCCAGAAAAACTGTTTGTCACAAAACTATTAATATCAAAGCCAACTGTTAACTCTGTGTATAGTATTTATTGAGGGTAGACAAATTTCTCTTTTTGGCACTAAGACATTTGTACTTATTTCCTAAATTCTCTAACCAACAATCATTTTTTATCTTGCAAAAATTGTTTAAAAATACATTTGTTGAACACCAGATAATAATTAAAGAAAATAATCCCGCCAACAAACACACAAGCAGCTATGGGGTGTCAAGATGCTAGATCGACGAATGCTGACGTGAAACCACCTGTGAAAAGGCCTTGAGTCTCGATGGTTACGGTTCTAACCGGTTTTTAGATTTTGAGCTATGGGAAATTAATAGCTGCCGTTTAAAGCAGGTTCTAAACCGGTTTTTAAATTTCGTGCTGTGGAAAATTATTAGTTACAGTTTAAAACAAGTTCTAATCGGTTTTTCGATTTTGAGCTGTGGGAAATCATGTGTTACTATTTAAAATAATAAAGTTGTTGTTAATAATAATAATAATAATAAAGAGGGTAGAACCGAAATAGAGAACAAGTATAACAGAATTAGCAAATGATTATGTACAGTATGATTATTTACAGTAACAGTATGATTATATATACATTGTCAAGGTGACTTTGCCTCAAACATCATATTACAACACCAGCAAGGTAACGTGCATGACGAATTTAACGAACATTGCGACAAAAACTAAAATTCCTTCATCCCATGAACGCATACAAAGGCAAAACATTTTTGATATAAACGAAAAAATTTGGTCCTGATTACGATATAGTGGAGCCTGAGTAATATTTCGGGTCCTTCTTGATCTACGAAAGGAGTGGTCAACATTTTTTTTTTTGCAACGTGCCACACAATACCGGATCTAAAAAACTAAAAAGGGGGTAAAAACACAATCGTGCCTGCAAAACGCAAGGGGGGGGGGAAAGGACTAGAGATTTTATTCCCATTTTAGTATAAAATTTCCCCTTCCGTTTCAGAAATCTTTAAAAAATTCTTAAAAAATGCAAGAAAAATTCATAAGTTTAACAAATATTTTACTTCTATTACCCTAATAAGTTGGGGCGGGGGTGGCTCAGTCGGTAGCGCGCCAGGCTCGTAATCTGTAGTTCCCAGGTTCGAGTCCCAGCTGGGTCAGCGTTGAGATTTATCTCCGCAAAATTCCCCGCCCTGCCCACGGTCAGTAGGGGACACCGATGGGCTTGGAAAGGCCGCCGTCCGTCGGATGGGACGTTAAGCCGTGGCCCCGTGTGCACGTTAAAGAACACGCTGGATGGCCTTGACGGGAGGCTACCATCTGTCTCCCAACAGCTGTTCCAGTGGGTCCCCTCCCCCAACCTTCTCTGAGCCTTCGGGGTCCTTGTGACCTGGCCATTTAGCCCATGGTGTGCAAAAAAGTGCCGCTCAGAGGTAAAACAACCCAACCCAACAACCCTAATCAGCATTCTCAAACGAGATGTGATCGAAATCTTGGACTAAATTTAGTTTTTACAAAATGTTTTACAAAATTTTTGAATTTTGACAAAACTAAAGAAATATTCAGTCCTTCAAAAGTTTTCCATTCAAAGTAGCTTTCTCCTCATTGAACATAGGTCAGTTTTCCTCTGAACGGGGGTAAATGGGCTAAATATGGCAAGGATATAAGGACCACGAGGGCTCACAGAAGGTTTGGGGAGGGAACTCACTGGACATCTGTTAGGAGACAGAAGCCTCTCGTCAGGGTCATCCAGTGTGTTCTTTAACGTGCACAAGGCATGACTCTTCTGTAAACTGCGCCACGGCTTTATGTCCCATTTGACGGATGGCGGCCTTTCAGAGCCGACATGTATGTCCATTTTATCCCCTAAAGCAAAATGAATGTTAATGGAGAAATTCTCAACGCTGACCCAGTTGGGATTCGAACCTAGGGACATCGGATTGCGAGTCTGACGTTCTACCGACTTACAAACCTCATCTCATTGAACACAAGTGACTCCAGTTGTACTGCTATTCCTTGAAGCATCTCTGGTACTCTTTATTTTCGATAAGGCTTTCAGTTCCCGTATTGCATTTTTGGATGACGTTGTCGCTTTCAGAGATCTATTTCTTTTTAGGTGGGTTGGGTTGTTTTACCTCTGAGCGGCACTTTTTTGCACACCATGGGCTAAATGGCCAGGTCACATGGACCCCGAAGGCTCAGAGAAGGTTGGGGGAGGGGACCCACTGGAACAGCTGTTGGGAGACAGATGGTAGCCTCCCGTCAAGGCCATCCAGCGTGTTCTTTAACGTGCACAGGGTATGGCTCTCCCGCACACGGGGCCACGGCTTAACGTCCCATCCGACGGATGGCGGCCTTTCCAAGCCCACCGGTGTCCCCTACTGACCGTGGGCAGGGTGGGGAAATTTTGCGGAGATAAATCTCAACGCTGACCCAGCTGGGACTCGAACCTGGGAACTACAGATTACGAGCCTGGGGCGCTACCGACTGAGCCACCCCCGCCCCGCTTTTTAGGTGATTTTACAATTTTGACTTATTTTAAATAACAGTGAATTCAATCTGTGGAGCAGTAGTCATTTAACGCCGAATCTGATGAATACAATAGTTGGGGAGATAATGGGATGCCGCGCGTGACGAGAAATCCCCACGCGAGATTGATGAATGCGAGCGCGGCATTGCCATGATGCAACAGCCATTTAAACCTGTCTCTCTTATCAGCACGTTCCCAATAACTTTGGCTTTGCATAGCCCAGCCTATAATTCTAACTTAGCTTAAAAGTGTCATTCATCTCCCTAGAATAAATTTAGTTCCGAAAATGTTTCAATAGAGTACAGGTTTTATACAATGTTGTTTTTGAAAATGTCAATATGGTAACTATTGCGATTAGCATCTTGAGCACTTTCCCTATATGTAGTGTCACACGCAACTTTTTCCTCTTCGAGATATGCGGCATGAACTAAATATATTCCTCGCTTATTAAAATAATTATCTGTTCATACTTAAAACTTAGCTGGGATACGCAATCCCGTTTTCTCTAACTGTAGTTGCGACGAGTAGAGGTTTCAAATGATGGACAAAGATACAAATTTTGTTAGAACAATAACTAAAAATTTTTAATTTATTTAAATTTCAGAATCAGCAGAATTCCACCACTAGCTGTAAAGGTAGATGAATTTACACTACAATCAATTTATTAAGTACCCACTCCACTAAAGTAAACTTAATTTAAAGTAACAATCAAAATTAAAAGTGACAAAAATCAGAATAAGGTGAATTAAAATAACTATACCATATTTGAAGACTTCTCCACAACGAGAACTGTATTCTGCTTAGCTACAGTTATGTGCACTCGGAATCAATTACATGAACACCCACTCCAGATTTCTCTGATCGTTGTTTTTCTCAAGCAAAGCAAATTTCTTTGAATTTCGTCTGACTTCATTTAAGTAAAAGTTTTCAATCTCTCTAATTAAGAGATGTCTATTTTAAAATTTCTCTCCCTGAAATATGACCTAAAGTCAGTCCAGTGGTTTCTAGTAAAATTAGATTTAAGTGAAGAGAGCTAAAGAAAGATAGGTAATGAGACCGAACACTGGTCCTGTTAGTACGATCACCCCACACCGAATCCTTTCTCCGGCCGAAGCTTGACAATATCTCTCGGGCAACCCCGGGAATTCTCCAACCTTATGGGACAATCAGATTTGGGTTGTTTGGGTTGTTTTACCTCTGAGCGGCACTTTTTTGCACACCATGGGTGTGCAAAAAAGTGCCGCTCAGAGAAGGCTGGGGGAGGGGCTCAGAGAAGGCTGGAGAAGGCTGGGGGAGGAGAAGGCTGGGGAGAGAAGGCTGGAGAAGGCTGGGGGAGGAGAAGGCCGCTCAGAGAAGGCTGGGGGAGGGGCTCAGAGAAGGCTCAGAGAAGGCTGGGGGAGGGGACCCACTGGAACAGCTGTTGGGAGACAGATGGTAGTCTCCCGTCAAGGCCATCCAGCGTGTTCTTTAACGTACACAGGGTATGGCTCTCCCGCACACAGGGCCACGGCTTAACGTCCCATCCGACGGATGGCGGCGTTTCCAAGCCCGTCGGTTCCCCTACTGACCATGGGCAGGGCGGGGACAATCAGATGCAATCACCGGGCAAACCCCCCCCCCCCCCAATAGGGGACCACCTTGACGTGGTGGGGGGGGCTAGGGTCCAGCAAAACGGTTGAAGGCTTTGCCGGCCTGATTGGGTCCCCGGCTGGAGCATTGCCAAAACCAATTGAGGTCGGAGATGCCACTGACCTGTTCTGTGTGACCGGTTGGACGGTGACGGCGTCCGAGACCACAACCTCAGGAGCTCTGGGTGAGCTGTTCGAGGGCTCTTCTGAAGAGAGTTGCGCCCCAGTAGGTCGAGCCCTCACCAAAGTCTGGGCCTTATTAAGAGTCTCCACCCCGGGAGCCGAGCGAACTTGGATTTACATATCCTTGTTCATGGCTAACCGGAGAAGAGATTAAAGTTAGGTTTCTTCCGGTGGTTAGCTTTCCTTCTATAGGACTGCTGCCATGTGAGGCCGGGGTTGAGGTGCGTCTATATGGCGTATTCCTTGCCCCGGCTCTAGATAGCACGGCTTTTCATAACTGGTAGTGCTGTACAAGCGGAATCGGAAATTACCGTGGTTGCACAAGATCGCAACGCAAGAGAGGTGTCGACTGCCATATTTCACAAATGGAACGGAGTCTTGTTGCCAGGACACGGCATTCCTTCCGAAATTTAATGTCTGCTTTTGCGCAAGACTAAGTTGTTCCACACAAGATCGACTTTCTGTCGCTTACATACCAGTGAATCTCTTTTCGAAGATCATCAACGTAAACAGATGAAATCGAACCCTGAATGATATTGACAAGCGAGGTCTAACACCCATCAACCTCCCAAGACGCCTTCGTCAGACATTAAGTGGTTGTGCCAGAATAGTAAAATAAAAAAAATTAAATTATTAATATCAATAGGTCTGCGACCTATCAGTAGATCGCTGTGTGTAACATTGTGATATTACAGATAAAAAAACTGTTATTGTAGTATTAAAAGAACAAAGTAAATACAATTTATTAATTCAATAAATGATTTGAAACGGACAAAAATTAGTCGATTATGTTACTTAATTGACTTATTCCTTTGTTCTTTGGCTTTCTGGGGCAGACCGGATGTTTCTCCAACACTTTTCCACTGCTGGATGGCTCTATCTGGGAACAATGCAAATGGCGTCGCATTTTTGGGCTCCATGGGGAAATTTTAGAAGCTTTTGGATCCTAACTTCTCTGTGGGCATTTACTATGGGTTTTTTTTTTTTGTCACCCAGGAACACTTGGGGTGGTATTGGGAAACAGGGGGACCTTTATAAAAAACGAGAATGATTTAATAAATAAATGATTCTTTCGTTTCTGTTAGGTTCTGATATTGCATTGTTGTTCAGTGTCTTTTAAATGTCCCAAGAGATAAGCCCGAAATGATGTTATTATCAAATTTCTTTATTAACTTTTAAATGCAATCCTAACGATATTTGAAAACACATTTCACCAGTTGGCGTGATACGTTTCTTTAATCTAACCCATCTCTTCAGGTCACAAACAATAATTTAAGCTTTAAAAGAAACTTAAGTGTAGATCACTTGCTTCGTTAACTCATTTCAAAAATGACAATATCGCATTTCTCATTTATGAAGAACCTCCTATGTGTTTAATTCGCAATTAATTTTAGCGTTGAAATATTCAGAACGGGGGAAAAAAAACATGTTAAGGACTATTTACGGATTTGTTTACATTGCCCAAAAGTCTTTTCTTCTTTCCTCCACTGCTTTGCTTGAATAAATACAAAGAAATCATAAAGCCTTTATTAGCGTGATAGCGCTCATGCGTACGCAAGATGATTACAGCAAAAAGAGCATCGAAACACAACCCGTGAAATATTAATGAATGGAGCCAGAGTGACAATGAAAACGGTTGACACCATTTAAACAGGGAACTAAACGTATCCCACGGATTGTGGCAGCGTTCCCTCCCCCCCCCCCCGACCCCTTCACTTTGGTTGCGGTGCACATTCGGGAAGAACTTCAATAAAAGAAGAGTTTAGGTCATTAAAGAGAACTGGATCGAAAAAGCTCATGCAGTTTTAATGGAAATAACACTGGAACTGGGGATCGTTTCATGACTTATTTAAGATAAGAAATGCTCGTTTCTATTCTAACCCGAAAGACAAATTATATCTCTTCTTGATAAGGAATGTACGGCTAGATGCGCGTGTGATTGGAGGACACTCCTTCATGAATTATTTCACGATATTCTGCTGTTTAATACCATTTTCTTTTACACTGCAGAAACTAGCATTAGTTGGCAGTGTCATACATTGCAAGAGTAACATCAAGATAAACAAGACAATTTTCTTTGTAATCATTTAGTCTAATTTCCCCTGGGTAAAGCTGTAGATGTTCTAAAAGAAATGAACTTAACGTGTTAGTCTACAAGAAGTTCGTGTGTGTTCGTTAGCTATAGAGAGAGATAATACGAAAAACTGCGAGATATACATGCAAGCCGTCAGTCTGAAGGGAGATCGCATTTTTAACAGTTTCAGTTGTTTTGATTAAACACGATATTCAATGTTTAAGCATGCTTTGCTTCTTAAGACTCAATTATTAAATATTTTTTCATTTCCTTATCCAAAATGAGCATGCTACTTTCAATTTCATGTTTATATTTTTAATAAATTTGAAGGGAGGAGTTGGCTCAGTCCGGTAGTTCGCCAGGCAGTTCCAGGGTTCGTGTGCCAACTTTGAGATTTATCTCCGCTATAACCCACACTCTGCAATTAGTGAGAAGGGGAACGCCAATGTGCGTAGAAAGATTGCCATCCATCAGATAGGAAGTTAAGCTGTGGTTCCGGGTGAAATACCCTGGATAGCCTTGCCGGGAGGTTTCTGTCTGTCTCCCAACAGCTGTCCGGGGGGGGGGGGTTCCTTCCACAACTTTTTCTGAACCCTTGGGGTCCTTATGACATGGCCATTTAGTCCATTGTGTGCAAAAATCTGCCGTTTAGAGATAAAACAGCCCAAAATACTGCTACAGTAATTCGTTGTGTTTTATGGCAGAATATTTCCATCGATGTTTTAAATGAAGGATAATTTTCAATGCATCTTTCCTCATCAGATAATTCTTTTCCTCCTTATTTTTTTTTCATAATGTGTGGAATAATTCAAATTTTAATGATTCGATCCCTAAGAGCAGGATGAATGAATTCAGGATATTCACTAAAAATCTATAAGAGACAGATTGGAATTCACCTAAAAACCTTTTTTCTTATGATGCTCGCGGCAGTGACTATTCCCTCTGCAGCATAAATGGATAACTACGAGAGTCAGAAAGTAAAATCCTCTATTCAATTTCTGCAGAGGGCAGACAATTGAACCGAATACAATATACAGGAAATGTCCACGCATGCATGCCCATATTATTTTTCCGTGTAATCACCGGACTTGTTGAGATATTTATAGTAACTTCGATCAGCGTATTGAAACCCTGCCGTTAAAAAAAAAAGCTTCTGAAACTATTTTATAACTTCCTCTTTAACGGCGTTGTACTGGAAGATGTTTCTTCAGCTTCTTTTTTTTTGAGAATTTGACAGAAAAATAAATTGGGAGCCCTTACTCTCAGACTTAACTTCATACAGCTATTCTCGTCGATTGCGGAAGCTATGTTCCCGAAGATTGTCACAACGGCAAATCCTATGGAATTGATATCCCAGGGATAAGGACGATTAGGGACCAATAATACACTATACACACTCTCAACACTGTACAGTATATTCGGGAGTGTAAAAGTTATAACAAAGTATTTAGCAACTATTTACCGCTGTTGAAGCATAAATGGATCTAACTACGACATAAGTCAGAAAGTAAGGTCCTCTATTTAATTTCTGCAGAAAATCAGACAATTCAACCGAATACAATATATAGGAAATGTCTACGTATAATTGGATACAGATGAAAAATTGTCTTGAGCCGGGTGGGATCTGAATCCATGACCTCCTGATAACATATCAGGTGCTCCATCCGCTGAGCTATCGACCGGTGGTAAATCTCTCCTCTCTTGTAGGTGTTAAGTCCATGCCATAGGTCGATCGCAAATAGCTGCCATAACTCCCGTGCAGGTGTTACATGGATTCAGATTCCACCCTGCTGGGGACGAGGGTGGCTCAGTCAGTAGCGCGCCAGGCTCGTAATCTGCAGTTCCCAGGTTCGAGTCCCAGCTGGGTCAGCGTCTCCGCCCTGCCCACGGTCAGTAGGGGACACCGATGGGCTTGGAAAGGCCGCCGTCCTTCTGATGGACGTTAAGCCGTGGTCCCGTGTGCGGGAGAGCCATACTCTGTTCATGTTAAAGAACACGCTGGATGGCCTTGACGAAAGGCTACCATCTGTCTCCCAACAGCTGTTCTACTGGGTCCCCTCCCCCAACCTTCTCTGAGCCTTCGGGGTCTATGTGACCTGGCCATTTAGCCTATGGTGTGCAAAAAAATTGCTGCTCAGAGGTAAAACAACCCAACCATCTGCTCAGGGTTTAGGGAAATGATCCATTGGACAGCTGTTAGGAAGCAATCTGTCAAAGCCATGTGGAGTGTTCTCAGTGGAGGGTTTTTTCTGTTGGTAGCGCATCAGTCTCCTAATCTGCAGTACTCAGGTTCGAGTCCCACTCTGTGCTAGAACTGAGATTTATCTCCTCTATACTTCCACCCTACCTTCGCCAGAAACGCTACACCGATAGGTTTGGAAAGGTCATCGTCAATCTGGTGTGATATTGAAACGTGTCTCCTTGGGGTGGTAAGGCATAGTTTTTCACTTTGTAGGCGTTTCGCTTGTGAACGAAAAAGTTTTTAATTCCTCAGTTCTACAATGATTTCAAATGGAACAATTGGTTTTATTACTTGAAATATTTTTAAATTTTTATTAAGAATATCGTTAATTTGTTGTTGTTGTTGTTGTTGTTGTGGACCTTTTTGCTAATAAAATTATTGAAGAGCCAAGATTACCGTTATTATTGCAATCTTCCTCCCATTAATTGGTTTATCTGACTCCTATTACTTCTCTAATGCTGAAATAATGAAACAATTCAGACCACCGGCTCTCAAAGTTACCTGAGTTGCCATCCACCTGTTCTCTTTCATTATAAAAATAAAAAATCACGAAACTGCTTTAGTCAATAAATCTTTTAAATTGTTGCAAATGTTTTCAATTTGCAGGACGATGCTTTGTAACACAAAGCGAATAGCTATCAGGATTAAATAACTGTTTTCTTTAAATCATGTTTAACTAAATTTTAGTCTAGTTTCTGTGCATATTTTCAAAAAAGTTGAAAATCAAGTTGCTAATACAAATACATTACGAATGCGTTTCATAACTTACAAAAAAGTATTTTAACGAGCATTAAGTGAGATCTAGAAATTAGGAGCCTCAGTCATAAGTCTATCTGAAATATATTTTACGTTAGACATTTTAAACCCGAATATTTTTCTCCACACATAGTTTAGAGTTATGATCTGTGCTAAACTCATATTGACTGTGATAAACGCTAAACATTCTTAAAGGCAACGGCTTTTCTGTATTCCCCAGACGACTGCAACGGATTCTCTCAGCCACAGTAATCCGTTCCAGTAGATCTCTGTTTCTCCATCTGTGGCTGCAGTCCCCAGGGAGACGTGAAGCTTTAAGTCAGGGAAGCGCAAGATCAGAGAATCGACGGAAATGTTACCAACATCCGCTTTAACTTCACCAGGGCCTACGTCGACATTATCAACTGGAGGTCAGGAAAGAAGCGCCATATCAAAAAAAAAATTTCAACACGGAAAAACTCGAAATTATAATTCTGATTAGTTAAAACAAAGGCTCTCATAGGTGTAGGAAACGACTATCAAGAGTCTCAAAAAGCTATGAAGAATTATGTTTTAAATAATTAAATATTTTCACACGAGTGAAATTACTATCCACCTGATCCTTGCCTGTTCTGAACCACTCACGCCGTATGGATCATTCCAAGAGTCCTTTCTTTAGTTTACCAGAACTTTGTGTTGCTGCATAGTACACTATGTCTGGAGCATTCTGTTTTGAAACCGTTCTTTCCTAAATTTAAGTTACTTCTCTCAATCGTAAAGGGATCTGTTATTAGTAAGTGGATATGTGACACATTCCTTCAATAGTAAAAGAGCAGCGAAAAATTACATCAATAATGAAAGGGACAGCAAAGAATTCGATCACTGATAAGGGCACAAAATATTTCATGATCGGTAAAGGAGACCGCGACTGAAAAGATCTGGAAGAACCACTGTAGCAAATGTTTTGTTCCCTCTGATGTGACAATCCACCCAAGACCACCCAAGCTTATGTTTTCCTGCCGCGAATAAAAGACCTACATGTAGAAGAATGGCGATGCAATTCCTCGTGGATTAAATTGCATTAGAGACATTGTTCTATAGCCCAGATATATCACTTTAACCCATGGATCCCTTCAAATGAAATCACAACGTTTGACTCTTTCAATAGGCAAAAGCCTTTCCAAGCCCATTGGCGAAATTTGGGAATATTCAATCAGTATCTGAGGTATTACAGGTCAGGGACGTACTCGGGGGGTGGACCGGACCCACCCCCTGAAAATCCTGTCGTCTTATATGAAATCTCAAACTTGTCTACCTGCTTTGAATTCCAAAACAATTGTCTTTGTATAATTTTATTTTGGCCTTAATTTCATATATAATATGAATTTAATCCTTCCTGTCCGGTAAAATCCCCCCGGAGTGGGACCTCCTTGACGAGGGGCTTACGGTGCCTCTGAGAAGTTGGGCTCGGACTCTGGAGTTCTGGCCACTCTGGAGTTCTTGATGTCTGGTGGCCTCCAGTGGAGGGGGTCTGTTGAAGGCCGGCGGATTGGTCGGCGCTTGGCAGTCCAGTGGCTTATTGACTTGTCCCCAGCTAAGCTGGGGGTTGCAGCCCCGGTTGAGGGGCCGTTCTAAGGGCTTCGGACAGGGCTTGGGAACCCTGTCTTCTGCAGGCTCATCGGGGAGTACCGCGGATTGAACTGTGCACCTCTTCGTACACTCGTACGTGGGCTCTTCAATGCGGTCTCTGTGATATCGGGGTGGACAGATGTTCACTGGGGGGCTTCGGCCCGTTCACAATGGAGAGATAGAAGTTGGAGGCTCGCGGCCGGGCGTGACTACCCTGGTCATCGGACTTTTCGATGGAAGAGCCAAACTAAGAGTCCCACGGAATTAGTTTTGGCCATATATAGCTTTTGCAATGGTCCCCTGCGAAGTGGGGTCCGGGTGCTGCAGTGATGTAAGCCCCGGTAGGCTAACGGCCATGTCGGGTCGTAGGAGGGTCGCGGACCGGATTTGGCGGTCTCTGGTCCAGCGTTCCCCGACGCGGAGGAGCCTCTGCTGCAGAGGTCTCAAAAAGTTAGAACTTCTATTTATTTTTCTGGCTCAAAATTCAAAAGATACCATCTTTTATTTTATTTGTTGGCAATTATCTGGTCGAAATTCAGTGAGTGTTGGGCATATTCCTAGGCACCACTCAAAATTTTAAAAGATACCACTCTCACTGCACCTCAATGATTATCTCTATAGGCAGGCAAATAAATCCCATGCAGTGTTTTTCTCTTAACATAGGTCTTCTCCCGCTGTAGGCAGGTTCAATGTAAAGGCAAAACTTGACAGGAACCTTTTTAGTCGAAGGTGGTTTCAGTGACAACTCCCTAATGGTGATATGCAGTCACAGTACTGCGGTGCACCGGGATTGTCACGATTTATTTCGTTGTCCGGTAGAATATTTTATTAATTGGGAATCCCTACTCAAGTATTATTCTGAGATCCCTACCCCGAAATTCTCGGAGCCTTCGCGAAACTAAATTTTCGGGCCCCCCAAACAAATTTATCCCCCCTCCGAAACTAAATCCTGGGTACACTCGTGTTACAGGCGACCAAAATCTGTCGAAATAGAGATAAAAACTCTTCCTATAAACTAGTGCACGCGCTGACGTCAGAACGCTGTAGACGAAACACGTTCATTTCTCTAACGGTGACGAGGCTCGCCCTCCAAAACATCCGAATACTGCTCCTATTTATTATTTCTTGTTATTCCCAAGAATGCGCTATATTACTGCCTGTTTTGCGATAAATTGTCCACTACCACTTTCGAAATATTTCGTATTTTATGGCGAACATTACTCTTACGTTTCAGAAAATTTCCTACATACTACAATGGGATGTTTTACCTCTTTAACTACTTACTGTTAGTATTTTTTAGCATACAATGGGCTAAATGGCGAGGTCAGAAGAACCCCGTGGGCTCAGAGAAGGTTGGGAGATCTTCAGAGAAGGTTGGCTGACCCAACCGGGACTCGAACCAGTGAACTGCCGATTACGAGCCTCGCACACTTCCGACTGAACCAAACCCCATCCCACTACAATGGCGTACCCAGAAACTGAAGAGGGGATATACAGGGTGATTCAGAATTCATCATCAATATTTAGTGGGGAGGAAGGGAATAAGAAAAGAAAGAGATTTTACATAGGAAAGTATGGGGGCAGACGAACGCATGGTGGTGTATAGGGCGCTGTGTGTACACACCTCTCATACAGAAGCACAGCTGTTTGACGCGTGCAGTCAGTTGTCATTCGACAAGGTGAATTTGCAGAAGTAACATGAACCGGTATACGTGGAATGAATGTGCAGATATGCATGTAACTTACGGTGCGGCAGAAGAAAGATGTCTTCGAGCCAGGCAATTGTATGCAGCGCGCTTCCCAAACCGCCATGTGCCACAGCATCAAATGTTTTCACGTATTCATTGCCAACTGCGTGAAACAGGATCGTTTCCTGCTAGTAATGTTAATCGAGGGAGGCGCAGATCGGCACGGACAGTAGCAGTAGAGGAAGCTGTCCTACAGGAAATCGAGGAACAACCTGGTGCTAGCACACGAGGTATGGCTAGGCAGTTTGGAATTTCGCAAGCAACAGCGTGGCGGATATTACACGATGAAGGGTTACATCCATTTCATCTGCAAAGAGTGCAATTATTGGCAGCAGACGACCATCCCAAGCGTGTTATTTTTTGTCAGTGGTTCATGCAGAGAACAGCCGTTGATCCCAATTTCCCAACGTATGTTCTTTTCACCGATGAGGCGTTGTTCACTCGAGAGGGTGTCTTCAACACACACAATTGGCATGTGTGGGCTCATCAGAACCCACACGGTACAAGACCTGGAGCTGCGCAACAACGTTTTGCTGTCAATGTGTGGACTGGGATTGTCGGTGACTGTTTGTTGGGCCCGTATTTACTACCATTCCGTTTGGACGGTGCCAAGTACCTAACATTTCTTCAGACTGTGTTACAGGATCTTCTGAACGAGGTTCCTGATGGTAGACTCCGGCGAATGTGGTTCCAGCATGACGGCGCTCCTGCACATTTCGCAAATGCTGTGCGTGCTTACCTATGCAGACAGTTTGGTGGTCAATGGATTGGCCGCGGTGGACCGGTTTCTTGGCCACCACATTCACCGGATTTATCTCCAATCGATTTCTTTGTATGGGGTGCTATGAAAAACATGGTGTACGAGACCCCTGTTGATAGTGCTATGGATCTTGTAGCACGCATATCAGTTGCTGCCTCAAACATCCGGGAAATGCCAGGCATCTTCCACAGGGTCCGGCTGTCCATGCAACGCCGTTGTGAGTCATGCATTCTAGCACATGGTCGGCAGTTCGAGCACCTCTTGTAAGTCTGTACAACCAATGCAAAGAAATGTTACATGTAAGATAATAAATGTTTTTCCCTTACCACTTCCTTCTTATGTGTTCTTTCCATCATTGAACTGGGGTCATTTTGCCCTACTACATCGCATATGCGCCCATGCTTTCCTATGTGAAATCTCCTTCGTTTCTTATTACCTACCTCCCCACCAAATATTGATGATGAATTCTGAATCACCCTGTATTTCAGTCTAATGGGTAAGGCTTTGATTTGTTGACTCTGATTTTCGGGAATTTTCTTAGACGTTACTCAAGCCGTCAATGTGGTGGGTGGTATAACTACCCCCCTGGTATACTATTTATACACTGTGGATATTTCTCAAACATTTCATGTTTCTTGTTATTATCAACATTATAAACATAACTGTATCACCATTCTGCAGGTGGAGGGGGCTCAGTGGGTAGCGCGCCAGGCTCGTAATCTGTAGTTCCCAGGTTCGAGTCCCAGCTGGGGCAGCGTTAAGATTTATCTCCGCAAAATTCCCCGCCCTGACCACGGTCAGTAGGGGACACCGAAGGGTTTGGAAAGGCAGCCGTCCATCGGATGGGACGTTAAGCCGTGTCCCCGTATGCGGGAGAGCCATAACCTGTACAAGTTAAAGAACACGCTGGATGGCCTTCACGGGAGGCTACCATCTGTCTCCCAACAGCTCTACATTAGGTCCCTCCCCCAACCTTCTCTGAGTCCTCGGGTCCTTGTGATCTGGCCGTTTAGTTATAGTATTGTGTGCAAAATATTCAATACTTGTAAGCGTAGGTGGAAAAGAAATTTTTTTCAACCCTAAACCTTTAGTGAAAAGCTGTATAGATTATAATTTATTCGAGAAATATATTAAAGAATATAAATGGAATAATGAAGGTGATAAAACTGATGATGTAAATGTATTATATGATAAATTCATATACATGATAAATGAGGCCAAAACAGTAAGTACTAAAGTCACTAAAAATAATAATGTTTTGGGTCCTACTCAGAGGAGCAAAAACAAATGGATAACAAATGAAATTATAGTTTTAGCAAAAGAAAAGCAAAAATTATACAACAAATATAAAAAACGCCCTTTTGATAAATCACTTGAAAAGCAATATAAATCATTAAGAACTCAAGTAACAAATAAAACTAGGTATGCAAAAAAACTTCACTATTTAAGAGTTCCATAATTGTAATAGTGATGTAAAGAAGCAATGGACAACAATAAATAGTATTTAAGGGATCGAAAAGAAACCTGAGATATATCCTTCAAAAAATGTTGATGAAGATCTAGCAAATAAATTTAATGCACATTTCATAGAAGTTAACCAGGGGTATCAATATACTACAAATAATTTTAATACTGAAATTAACAAATATGTAAACCATAATGATAACTCAATGGTTCTATTTGAAGCAGATCAAACCGAACTAATAAATATAATATCACAATTGAATAATAAGAAATCATGTGGTTATGATGAAATAAATACCCATATGTTAAAATTTGTTTTTAAACATAAACCTCATATTTTTGTAAAAATTGTAAATTTATCTTTTTCTACTGGAATGTTCATATATGCTTTAAAAATTGCTAAAGTAAAGCCAATTTTCAAAAAAGGTAAAAATACGGATTTTAATAATTATAGACCAATTTTCATACTCCCTATCTTTTCAAAAATAATTGAAAAACTAATGAAAGATAGATTAATGAAATTTCTATCGAAATATAATTTCTTATCAAATAAACAGTTCGGATTTAGAGATAAATTAGGTACAGAACATGCTATGTTACAATTTACCGGCAACTTCTATAACAGTGTAAATGAACACAGAAAAACTTTAGCCTCATTTATTGACATAAAAAAAGCTTTCGACACAATAAATCATGAAATTTTAATGCAAAAATTAAGTATAATAGGAATAAGGGGACTTGCTTTCAATTGGTTTAAATCATATTTGCAAAACAGGAAACAATATGTGGCTATAAATAAACTGGAAAGTAATATGCGTGTTTTGAATGGTGGTGTACCGCAAGGTTGTATTCTTGGGCCAGTATTGTTTTTAATATATATTATTGATTTTTGCAATTTAAATTTATTCGTCAAAACCACAGCTTATGCGGATGACACAGCAGTAGTGTACTCGACCGAAACAAATAATGAGTTATTGTTCAAGATAAACAATGACTTAAAAAGCATAAGAAACTGGTTTAATAGCAATAAACTGGAAATAAATGTGGATAAAACTAATTTTTTTCTATTTCGGCTTATTGAATACAAGTAAGGAGGTTGTCATAAAATACCGTAATTCTGGTTGAAATTTGGTAAATGATTGTTTTTAATATATATTAATGAAAAATCATTAATATATATTAAAACCAATACTGGCCCAAGAATAGAACTATGTACGTAAAACCATTGAACAAGTTGAATGTGTTAAATATCTAGGCATTTATGTTGAACAAAATCTAAAATGGAAGAAACAAGTAGATACAGTGTGTAAAAAAATTAAGATTTATTTTGCATAAGTTATGTTATCTTAAATCATGTTCTCATAAGAAGTTGTTAATTTTAGTTTATTTCGCTTGGGTTCACTCAATTTTAAGCTATGGAATCACTTGTTGGGGGGGGATAATATATCAAACCTACTCCCTCTAGTGAAATTGCAAAATAAAATTGTAAAACTAGTTTCAAATAGCAATATTAGCAATGTAAATTATCATTACATAAGCAATAATATATTACCCTTGTGAAAGTTATATTTATATAGAAGTGTCAACAAGAACATAAAAACAACAATTGGATCGAAAAATGGTTCATTCCATACGATATCAGATGTTTCATGTTGTGAAATCAAAGAAAGAAATCATACATAAGCATTTCAGTTTTATTGCACCAAAATTATATAATTCTTTACCTAATAGTATAAAAGAAGAAAAAAGTGATTGTAATTTTAAGAAAAAAAAAAAATTTGTTTTGGTAAATACTGAAGATATTGAAAACGCTTTTAATGTAATTTCTTAGTTTTTTTATCCATTGCCAAAGATTTTCGTTTACAGTACAATTTTGTTTTTGTAATCTGTAAGAGTTGTTTTGTGACTCCTAGATTACACAGAAATACTTGTAAAATGTATATTTCTGTCAGTTTTGTATTTTTAATCATTTGTTTTTATTTTATATTATTTTTTTTTTGAAGTTCCATCCAAATTCGATGGCAAATTTTTGTGTGTAATGTATCTGTAAATGAGTATGGAAATAAATATTATTATTATTATTAAAAAAAAGTGCCGGTCAGAGGTAAAACAACCCAATCCAACCATTCTGCGGTGGGCATGGCTCAGTCGGTAGCACGTCAGGTTCGTAATCTGTATTCCCAGGTTCGAGTCACCCTGGGCCAGCGCTGAAATTTATCTGCACAAAAATCAATGCGTTCGGTCAGTAGGGGACACCCACCGATAAGCTAGGAAAGCCGCCATCCATTGGATAGGACGTTAAAGCCGTGGTCCGTATTCAGGAAAGCCACACCCTATACACGTTAACGAACATGTTGATCGATCTGAAAGGAGTCATCCATCTGTCTCCTAACAGCTTTCCCGTCTTCTCTGAGTCCTTGAGGTCTTTTTGACCTGGCCATTTATACTATTGTGTCCAAAAAAAAAAAACTCCCCTCAGGGGTAAAACAACTCATACATTCCAAATCATTCTCATTTGGTTATTACTATGTAAACAGTGTATTACTATTTCATTTCAACAAATTGTCTACACACTATGGCATTTTTCCCACTACTCTTTTGGGGCGGGGATAGCTCAGTCTGTAGCGCGCCAGTCTCGTAATCTGTAGTTGTTAGATTCCAGTTCCAGCTGGGCCAGCGTACAGATTTATTTCCTGAAAACGCGGGCCCTCAGTCAGTAGGGGACACCGATGAGCTATGAAAGGCCGACATCCATCGGATGGGGATGTTAAGCCGTGGTAGAAACATATCCTGTGCACGTTAAAGAACACGCTGGATGGTCTTGACGGTAGGCTACCATCTGTCTCGTAACAGCTGCCTAGTGGGTCCCTTCTCCCCAACCATCAGGGCCCTTGTGACCTGGCCATTATGTGCAAAAAAAGATGCCGCTCAGAGTAAAAAGTACAACACAAATTCCACTTGTTCTTGTTGCAAAATATGCGTTGCATTATCGTTTCGTTCCAATAAACCGCATACACACTATCACACTTTTTTTCAAAATATTTCGCATTTCGTTTTCAATCCATTCTGTTCTATTCCATTTCAGCGCGCTCCGTTCACTCACGCACGCCACCACGTGACCTGCCACGCACGACTGAAATTATAAATGACGTCCCCGACGATCGATCGTGACATTGCATTCCGGTTGCCTATTTATCGTAAAAACGCTTCCCCAAAAAATTACACGTACAGGCCATTAAGTGCAGTACTATGCCGAGCTCTGAAATATGCTAGATCATGCCTTTACCCTGTGTACATTAAGAAATGCATTAAAGCCACGAGTTTCTTTTTCCAACGATTACCTTGTTTGTGTTTGTATTTCTCTCTGTACCTTTTTCTGTTCTCGATTCTGAAACCTAATTACTAGCACTATTTACAACCACAAAATCCACAGGCACTATGGTGCTAGGTTTTTTTTCACCTTTGCTAGAACGTTTTTTTCTTCCATTTGAGATATTGATCCTATAAATCACACATCCATTTTTTTTTAAAACCGTAGTTTTTGCATATTCTAATATTCCTCTGCCTAACACGTTTGTGGTTAAATTAATGCTCTGACAACTAACCGGTAAAGCGAGAATAACAGTTTGGTATTTCTTTACCCATTTGATTAATGGAAAATATTAACGTGTTTTTTTTTAATGTGTGTGTGCTTTTTGCCAGCAAAATGAGAAGATTTCCTATTTACATCTAAGTGTTTCAAAAGATTAGACTTTTTGCAAACTAAGAGAGGAATAAAGTTTCTTCTGTGTTTATAACATGAAATGTTTTTTTTTTAAAAGAAGCTTCCTTGAATCTCATACGAAACTTTTTTAATGAATTTCTCTTTAGGGAAGATTGCGAAAATCAGAAACTTAACTTCTTAGGAAAGCTACTCAGTAAACTCTTTTTAATTCCCCACCTGAGCGCTTTAATTTCCTATGTTTTCTAAGGAAGTCTCCGAAAATGTGGGGGCGGGGGTGGCTCAGTCGGTAGCGCGCCAGGCTCGTAATCTGTAGTTCCCAAGTTCGAGTCCCAGCTGGGTCAGCGTTGAGATTTATCTCCGCAAAATTCCCCGCCCTGCCCACGGTCAGTAGGGGACATCGATGGCCTTGGAAAGGCCGCCGTCCGTCGGATGGGACGTTAAGCCGTGGCCCCGTGTGAGGGAGAGCCATAACCTGTGCACGTTAAAGAACACGCTGGATGGCCTTGACGGGAGGCTACCATCTGTCTCCCAACAGCTGTTCCAGTGGGTCCCCTCCCCCAACCTTCTCTGAGCCTTCGGACCCATGTGACCTGGCCATTTACCCCATGGTGTGCAAAAAAGTGCCGCTCAGAGGTAAAACAACCCAATCCAACCCGAAAATGTGGGAGTGTTATCAGTCGGTAAAGCTCCTTGTGAGTAATCTTCCCAGTTCAAGTTCTAACTGTGCCAGCGTTAAGATCTACATATTTCTGCTCAACCCCAACCCTCGATCAGAAAGGGGACATCGATGGGCTTGGGAAGCCACCGTCCATCAGACGGGACGTAAAGACATGTCTCAGTGCGCAGGAGAGCCATACTTTGTGCCCTTTAAAGAACACGTTTAAAAGCCTTGACGGGATTCTACCATCTGTCTTCTAACAACTATCCAGTGGGTTCCTTTCCTCCAACCTTCTCTGAGCCTTTGGGTTCGCAATAACCTGGCTATTTAGCCCATTGTGTGGAAAAAGTACAACTCAGAGGAAAAACAACTCAACCCAATCTCCAGAACAGATATAAGTTTAAACAACCTAGGTTTTCTGAGTAAACCACTCTCTCCTTCACCGTTTTACCCATAATGAATGGGGCGGGGGTGGCTCAGTCGGTAGCGCGCCAGGCTCGTAATCTGTAGTTCTCAGGTTCGAGTCCAAGCTGGGTCAGCGTTGAGATTTATTTCTGTGAAATTCCCCACCCTGCCCACGGTCAGTAGGGGACACCGATGTGCTTGGAAAGGCCATCGTCCGTCGGATGGGACGTTAAGCCGCGGCTCCGTGTGCAGGAGAGCCACACCCTGGGCACATTAAAGAACACGCTGGATAGCCTTGACGGGAGGCTACCATCTGTCTCCCAACAGCTGTTCCAGTGGCTCATTTGGCAGATGGTGTGCAAAAAAGTGCCGCTCAGAGGTAAAACAACCCAACCCATAGTGAATAATATTCGTGACACATCCAACATTACACAATGCTTAGAAATGTTTTTAAGGCCAAATTGCCTGGTACGTTTTTAACGTAAGAATGGAGAGCAAGGGGGGGGGGGAGAGAAGCTATTCCCACCTAAAAATTTATATAATAGTTATTTATTTTATTTATTTTTCTGTATAATTGAATACACGGAGAGATCGGATGGTGCATAACGCTCTTACTCCTTCCCTGTAAACTTGAAAAAGAGAAATACAAATCAAAAGATTAACAGTTAATTGCTACGAGGTCCCATCCGACGTCCCATCCGACGGACGGCTGCCTTTTCAAGTCCATCGGTGTCCCCTACTGACCGTGGTAAGTGGCGGGGAATTTTGCATGAGGCAAATCTCAACGATGACCCAGCTGGAACTCGACACTGGGAACTACAGATTACGAGCCTGGCGTAACCCCTATCTACATGGGGAATTTTTATGTATATAAATGTAGCTTTCATCTTCCAGGAGCGAAATTTTTATTTCCCATGAATGTAGCTTCCATCATCTATGAATGAAACTTTCATCTCCTATGAGTGTAGATTTCATCTTCTATGAATGAAACGTTGATCTCCCATGATTTTAAATTTCTTTTCCCATGTCTTTTATCTCCCACACATGTGTTCTCATCTCCCACGAATGTCTTTTATATCCTAGGAATGTATCGTTTACATGTAATGACTATGTTTTTATCTCTCATTAGGAACCTTTTATATGCCATGAAAATAGCTTTCGTGTTCCATAAATAAGTTTTTTTAATCTCCCATGGAAGTATCTTTTATCACCCATAGATTTGTTTGCTTTTTTTCCCTATGCAAGGTTCATAAAGATGGAACAAAATCAATCACGACAAGTTGTTAAGGCTCGAACCTGGGATCTTGAGGTTGCCGTGCTACCAGCCTCACAGCTTTACGACTAATGTAGTTGATTTTCCACAAACATAATGTGCAGTGACTTAAGAGTTACGTTACATAGTCGAAGCTATAAAATATTTCATTTCTAAACCGGCCATTAAAGCAAAACCGGAAGAAGCGCTCATTAAATTAAAGATTGAAAAGCCTGATAACTGAAATCCTTTTTCCCTTGTGAACCTCGGAAGTTTCAAGAGAAAATCTTAAATATCAGGCTCCTGGGAGAAAGGCGGAAAGAGTGTTGAATTATTTATGTCGTATTCTGTTTAAAATTCAAACGTTAGCTTTAATAATCATCGCTGTGCCGTAGAAATACCGAAGTGTGAAAGGATTAAATCACTCAGCACCAAATTTCACTAGTGTAAAGGTTCTTATATAAGACACTGCGAAGCTTGAGTGCTGGGAGAGCTTAGATTGATTCAGAGACAGGTTTGAAAGTAATGCAGTCAAAATTTAGTTGCGTTTGACACCTGAGCACTAAGAGTATCGTGAATCAAGTATTTATTAACTGCACTCTGAAGAAGGAAATTTTCGAGCTATGTATCTTGCTTATATTCTAAAAGATTTCAAATATTAGAACATTTTCTTAGCTGTCTACCAAAAGTTTCTATTCGAATTTTTTTATTTGAAAACAAATCATTCGAAAGTTTGTCTGAAAACGTGTATGTGAAATTTAATTTCTGAATTTTTTAATTCGTGCTGTTTCTAAGTTCGCCTGTAATTTTTGCTGACAGCTTTAGTTATTAGCTGAATGAAAGAATATTAGGCAATAGCGCATATTTTACGGATAACTATTTATCTTCGTAAAATGGGCGGGGGTGATTCAGTCGGTAGCGCGCCAGGCTCGTAATCTGTAGTTCCCAGGTTCGAGTCCCAGCTGGGTCAGCGTTGAGATTTATCTCCGCAAAATTCCCCGCCCTGCGCACGGTCAGTAGGGGACACCGATGGGCTTGGAAAGGCCGCCGTCCGTCGGATGGGACGTTAAGCCGTGGCCTCGTGTTCGGGAGAGCCATACCCCGTGCACGTTAAAGAACACGCTGGATGGCCTTGACGGGAGGCTACCATCTGTCTCCCAACAGCTTGTTCCAGTGGATCCCCTCCCCCAACCTTCTCTGAGCCTTCGGGGTCCATGTGACCTGGTCATTTAGCCCATGGTGTGCAAAAAAGTGCCGCTCAGAGGTAAAACAACCCAACCCAACTTCTGACCAGATCATTTAGTCCATTGTATGCATAATAGTGCCGCTCAGAGATAAAACTACCAAAGTCATCACTTCAATGATTCTCTTCCTTTTCACTTTTCATCCCTTTTTTGACTCATATCCTTCTCTGTTCTCATCCTTAACTTTCTTTTAATCTTTATCCTCCGTCACTTTTTTCACCAATCTCTCTTCCCAGAAACGTTGTCCCTACACTGAAAAGCATCTTTCTCAATCCATATATAAAACTGTTTGTTGTTCAACCTTCGTCATCTTCAGATATTGCTACTCAGCGCTGGTCCCCGCCCTACACAAACAATTCACTTCCTGTCTTCCATCTCTCCTCATAATTTCAGTTTCTAATAATTCTCCTCTCTGATCTACTGCTCCTGCCTCTTCACCACTCTTTGATTGCTCTCGTTGTTTGCCAAGCTCCTGTTTGCATCGATCGCCTACAAACATCGCTGAGAAATGACCGCCTTTTTCTCTCTCGTAAATTGCAGCTGAGCAATATGCTCAGGGATTAATGTGAATGGGGGCCACTGGCACTGACGTCTTGTATAAGAAAGCTTAAAAAAAGGCGCTTCAACTAAAATGCTTTAGAAAAAAAAAACTCTTGAAATAGTGAAAGTTTAATTAAAAAACGATATATTATGAATAATGTCTATTAATTTATTTTTGATTTCACCCGATTCAAGTTTGGCTGACTTGATTAGCGTAGCGAGATGAAATTGAGATGGCTGATATGTGCTGGCAATTTGTATTTACTTTATACTCAATGTTCGTAATTTTTTTTATTCGATTGATGATATCCTAAAGTTATGGAAATCAGAACCATATAAAAAAACTTACTTTTTTAAGAAAGTGAAGCAACAGCATAGAATATACAGCCTAAAAAATTAATCTTACCCAACATTTCTTCGAAGAAATAATAATAATAATGCTATTATTGTATCATAATTCCAGATTATCACAAATACTAAGATCTTATTGGAAAAAAATATTTTTAGTTCTCACGCGTAAAATTTTCTAAAGCAATTTAAGAGATTGTTAATTAATTTTGTGCGAGAATATCTGAAAAACGATCTGCCTAATACAGAAATACTCATGGTCACTGGGGCATTAGGCATATGACAATTAATTCAATACTCTGGAATGCTGTGTTCTGTGTGTTTAACAACACACAAACTCATCAGCAATTCTGGTCAGCGTTGAGACTTATCTTCACAAAACTCTCCGCCCTGCCCACGGTCAGTAGGGGACACCGATGGGTTTGGAAAGGCCATCGGATGGGACGTTAAGCCATGGGTCCGTGTATGGGAGAGCCATACCCTGTGCACGTTAAAGAACACGCTGGATGGCCTTGACGGGAAGCTACCATCTGTCTTCCAGCAGCTGTTCCAGTGGGCCCCTCCCCACAACCTTTTCTGAGCCTTCGGGGTCCATGTGACCTGGCCATTTAGCCCATTGTATGCAAAAAAGTGCCACTCAGAGGTAAAACAACCCAACCCAACCCATCAGCAATTTGGGAGATAGCTCAGAATTCACGAATTGCTTAGCGCAAAAGATATTGGGTCACAGGAATAGCTTCCGTATTCCAAAGTGGCTGGAATACGGAAGCAGGAATACTGGCAAATCTCACACAATGGCTTCGCATGAGGCACACTGGCTAACAAATCACACCAAATGAATTAGTGAGTTACAGAATGGAAGCGAGAGAGTGGAACAGAATACATTTGAGGAATGCACAGCAGCTAATGAATCATATAGAACAGCTTCGCGAAATGTGCAGTGGCTAGTGAATCACACAGGATAACTTCACCGGTTACAAAATGGCTAGCAAGTCATACTCAATGTCGTAGTAAGCTGCAGTGGCTAGCAATTCATAGTCAATGTTGTAGTAAGATGCACAATGGCTAACGAATCTCACAGAATCATCTTAACAAACTGGACAATGGTTAAAGAATATCACAGAATGTTTTAGTAAGCTGCATAATGGTTAGTGAGTCTCACAGAATGTTTTAGTAAGCTGCATAATGGTTAGTGAGTCTCACAGAATGCCTTATTAAGTTGCAAAATGTCTAAAGAGTCACAAAATGTCTTCGCAAGCTGCACAATGGCTAGCGAGTCTTGCGGAATGTTTAGTAGGATGCCAATGGCTAACTTGTCTCACGGAATGTCTTAGTAAACTGCACAATGGGGTGCGAATAATGAACTGTCTCATTCAGCTGCACAATGATTAGAGTCCCACAGAATGTCTTAGTAAGCTGCATACTTGTAATGAGCTTAAAAAAGATGACTTAGGCTGCACAATGGATAATATGCCTCACAGAATAACTTCATGATAAGGTACACAACGGTTAATGAGCAGATGTGCAATATAGCCGAGGTTACTATATCTACTTATTCTTAGGGCCATTTACCGATTTACTACGTTTTTGTAAACTCTCCTAAAATCGCCTCAAAGGATACAATTCTCACTTTTGTCATTAAAAATTCAGCAATTATATGGATCTTCCAAAAATTAGGTAAAAAAAAATTCTTTTTCACTTTGTTAAATGTTATTGGTTTTACCTCTGAGAGCACGTTTTTAGCTTTTTTTTAATTTTTTCTCACAATAGTCTAAATGGCAAAGTCACAAGGAACCCCAAGGGCTCACAGAAGTTTGGGAAAAGAAAATTCACTGGAAGCAGTTATAAAATGGATGAACGCCTCCCGTCTAGGCCACCCAGGATGTTCTTAAAATTGCACAATATAGCTCTTCTGTACATGGAATCACGGTTTAAAATAACATCCGACGAATTCTGGCCTTTCTAAACCCTTCGATGTTCCCTTTTTCACCTATGACAGGGTGGGAGTTTGCAGAGATAAATCTTAACTCATGAACAGTTGAGACTCGAACCTGGGAACATCAAGTGACGAAACCGACGAGCTACTGACTGTACCAATCCAGCCCAATAAACCATTAGCAATAAATAATTTATTTTTTCTTTTTCAAATTAAAACTCTATTTTTACAACAAAAAAGATTCTCGGAATTTCGCGAACAGTTGCAGCGGCGACAGCGATTCTTGCGACGAGGTCTTCATCTGAGTCAATGGGAATCTAGTACGCGAGGTTCTTCATGTTTCCCCAGAGAAAGGAATCGATACATGTTAATCGGGCGATCTTGGTGACCAGGCGATGGATCCACCCCGGCCTATCCATCGGCCCCCAAAAGTGACGTTCAGATAATCCTGCACATCATTGCTAAAATGTGCTGGCGCCCCTTCGTGTTGAAACCACATTCGACCGCAAATAGTCACGGGAACATCTTCCAGCAGTCCCAGCAACGTTTCTTCACGAAATACCCGATAAATCTGCCCGTTGAGCCAGGGAGGCAGCAGGTATGTCCCAATCAAAATGCCATGGACGATACTCTCCCAACATTGACGGCGAACCTTTGTTGATGACCATGCGCCATTGTGGCATGTGGATTTTCGTGCGCCAAATGTGAGAATTGTGCATATTAAATACACCCTCAAGTGTGAAAGAGGCCTCATCTGAGAAGAGCACATGAGCCAGAAAATTAGGCTGCACCACGGTCTGCTGCAGAAACCAGCGCACGAATTCCACACGAAGAGGGTAATCCTTAGGTGGCAATGTCTGGAGTCTCTGACGATGAAACGGGTGTAACTGCTGCTCACGCAGCACTCTTCACACGAGGGCGTGGTTCACACCAAGGCTACATCACGTGCTTGTGCCTCAATATGCCGTAGGATCTCTTCTTCCATGTAATGAGTGCGTATGGTTCTCTCTCGACCAGTGTCGTGCATGTTTGCATGAAATATTCCAGTTTCTCGCAATTGCCGCTGCAAATATACAAATGTTTGTTGGTTTGGCACACGTCTGTTTGGGAAGCGCTCTTGGTATAACCTCAAAACAACTCTTCCATTTCCATTGGCATCCCCATACGCCAGATGCATGTCAGCCATTTCAGCAGTCGTGAAACACTCCATGTTACACGTAATGTGTCTGATTTACGAATGCCGACGGAAACACAAGTTCGTTCTCCGTTCCCACTTCGCTCCTCTAGCCAATTGCATCGCCACCAAACAGCGCTCTCTAGTACCGCAGGATTACATCAGCGGACATATATTCACAGACGAAAAAGGTTTGTTTTGGTATTCTCTATATCCCATTAAAATTTGTACAGAGAGTTTTGAAACACCATGTATATTTCAATTGGAGAAAGATTCCAGCAGTTGCTGCCCCTTTACAAATATCTGTCAGAAATGATTTACACTACTGCTCGTTTATTAGCATCTTTCAGTTGAATAATGAATCCTACACTGATGCTCATTTGCAAATATCTTTCAGTTAGAGAAAGTTTCTTACTACTGATCTTTGCAAATATCTTTCAGTTGGAGAAAGTTTTCAGCATTGCTGCTCATTTGCAAATATCTTTCAGTTGGAGATAGATTTCTATACCACTGCTCATTTAGAAATATCCTTGAATTAAAGAAATATTCTTGCATTGCTGCTCATTTACAAATATATTTCATTTGGGCAATTCTATCCATTTAATAATATCTTTCAGTTGGATAACGATTTCTACACACTGCTCATTTGCAAACATCTTTGACTTGGAGAAATATTCCTATATTACTACTCACTTACGAATATCTTTGAGTTAGAGAAAAATTACTGCGCAACCATCTTTTCAATAAATATTTCTAAGCAATGAAAATTTTGTATTCATCTGGCCATATGCAGATGTATCTTTGTACTTCTGATTTATTATATGCAAATATCTTTAAATTTATACCATGTCATTTAAATTTCCAGAAAGCAGCACCGTCATGTAAAGACATGAATGTCATTGCAAACCCCATAATGTTCTCTTCATACTAAAGACACTCTTCAAGGAGAGTCAAGAGGTTCTATATGTCGGTAGCAACCCATTCCACTAGATTCCGAGTGCTATGGCAAAAAGAGATTGGACTGTCACAAATCGTAAACTGGTTCTTGTTGACCTTGGAGTCGGGAAGACAGCCGGCGGCAGCGGGAAGACACGAGCTGAGGTCATGACGGATGGTTTCCATCGCAACAACTTGACATGTAATAGAGTGGATGACGAAGGGATGAACGTGGAGAGGCGCATGTGTGGGCCTGTGTCATCTTTTGCTGCTTTCCGACAGTGTTTTCATAGCCGCAAAGATTTATGATGACAGATGGAAACAGGCTATGTTTAAACTACGCGAAAACTGCGGAAAGTTTGATCTTTTTTGTTGTTGTACTTGAAAGGGAGAAAAGTTTACGAGTTCTGCGTTTCTTCAACTGAAGCTAATACACCTCTTGAGTGCTACTTTTGCAGAATATTTGATTTTGGTGCGGGAACGTAATCGACTTTGCTGGAATGTATTAAAGTTGGTAATAATTCTGTATTCTCAGTCAATAGCACAGCAGGACCGTAATTAGCAACTACCAGGTTCGAGTCCCAACTATGCCAGCGTTGACATTTATCTCATCTAATCCTCACCCTACTCTGAGTCAAAAACGGGACAACGATAGGCTACTAAAAGCCATTGTCAATCGGATGGGACGTTACAGAAGAGACATACACTGTGCACGTTAAAGAATACGGTAGATGGCTTTCGCGAGAAGGTTTCAATCTGTCTACTAACAACTGTTCAGTGGTCCCTTTCCCCTAATCTTCTTAGAACCCTTGGGTTGCTATGACCTGGTCATTTAGCCCAGTATTACCACTCTGAAATAAAACAGCCCAACCCAATACTTAACCAAAGGAAATGGATTCGTATACCGAATAAAGTAAGGATGTCTCTGTTCTATCTTTGTTCTCATGCCTCGCTTTCTTCATGGCACTTCTCTATGGCGTATTATACTGACAGGCTCCTGTCAGACTTAGGTGGCAAAGGTTTACTTGAGAGAATAATTTTTTTCTTTTAATTTGCTAACTATTCGAAACTGACTTTGGGGCGGGGGTGGCTCAGTCGGTAGCGCGCCAGGCTCGTAATCTGTAGTTCCCAGGTTCGAGTCCCAGCTGGGTCAGCGTTGAGATTTATCTCCACAAAATTCCCCGCCCTGCCACGGTCAGTAGGGAACACCGATGGGCTTGGAAAGGCCGCCGTCCGTCGGATGGGACGTTAAGCCGTGGCCCCGTGTGCGGGAGAGACATACCCTGTGCACGTTAAAGAACACGCTGGATGGCCTTGACGGGAGCTACCATCCGTCTCCCAACAGCTGTTCCAGTGGGTCCCCTCCCCCAACCTTCTCTGAGCCTTCGGGGTCCATGTGACCTGGCCATTTAGCCCATGGTGTGCAAAAAAGTGCCGCTCAGAGGTAAAACAACCCAACCCAGAAACTGACTTTGCAAGCGTAATGGGTACGGTAAAAGGAAAAGAAGTATTTGTCATAGTCATTATTGACAGGTATATCGATGGTTCTCAAACTGCGGACACGTCCCTTCACGGAGCCCTTTAGTTTAAGTCGGGAGATATCGAGATGTTTAACTGTTTGAACAAATTTATTCTTTTTTTCGTTATTACTCCACTCAAAAATTATGATAAGCTTGTAACAGAAGAAAGAAATGTATGAAAATCTGTTTATTGCTGGTAAAAAAAAAACACAGGGTGTCCGAAAAACAAATGGTGGAGGTTTCGAGAACCAATATGTAGGGTTGGGTTGTTTTACCTCTGAGCGGCACTTTTTTGCACACCATGGGCTAAATGGCCAGGTCACATGGACCCCGAAGGCTCAGAGAAGGTTGGGGGAGGGGACCCACTGGAACAGCTGTTGGGAGACAGATGGTAGCCTCCCGTCAAGGCCATCCAGCGTGTTCTTTAACGTGCACAGGGTATGGCTCTCCCGCACACGGGGCCACGGCTTAACGTCCCATCCGACGGACGGCGGCCTTTCCAAGCCCATCGGTGTCCCCTACTGACCGTGGGCAGGACGGGGAATTTTGCGGAGATAAATCTCAACGCTGACCCAGCTGGGACTCGAACCTGGGAACTACAGATTACGAGCCTGGCGCGCTACCGACTGAGCCACCCCCGCCCCAATATGTAGGGAAATAATATAAGTATTCAAGAAAGTAATATTCTAATTGAAAGAGTTCCTAAATAATTTTGAATCTTCTTACCATACAGAGACTGGGGTGGCTCAGTCGGTAGCGCGCCAGGCTCGTAATCGGCAGTTCCCATGTTCGAATCCCTCCTCGACCAGCGTTGAAATTTATCTCCGCAAAACTCCCCGCCCTGCAATCGGTTAGTAGAGGACACTGTTGGGGTAGAAAAGATCGCCGTCCGTCTGATGGGACGTTAAGCCATGGCCTCGTGTGCGGAAGCCATACCTAGTGTTAAGAACACTCTGGATGCCCTTGACGGGAGGCTACCATCTGTCTCTCAACAGTTCTTCCAGTGGGTACCCTCCCCTAACCTTCTCAGGGTATATGTGGCCATTTAGCCTATTTTGTGCAAAAAAATGCCACTCAGAGGTAAAACAACCCAATTTCTTGGCATACACGCTGCAGCATATTTAATTTTACTTGCTCAGTTGTTTCGCTTATTCTGGCTTTCAAACGATTCAGGTCTCGAATTTTGCCCATGTAAATATAATTCTTTACAAAGCCTTCTTCCCAAGAAAAGTTCGAAGAGAGTCAAATCAGGGCTCTTTGGTGGCCATAACATTGGACCACTGATGCCAATCCATCTGTCAGGACATTTGCACTAAGAACTTCCGTAACAATCCTTGAGAAATTTGGTGGTGCACCATCTTGTCTGGCCCGTGAAGCTGTTTGAGTGGAAGAATGTACACGTATAATATTTAATGAGATGCCTTTTGTCTATTTGGGGACAGTGCTCTTCGAAAAACCAGCATTATTTGTCGGATACACTATATTACAAGCACATAATAATTGAACGTGTGATTTGAAAAACATACTGATATAAATATATAGAAAATATTTCATTTAGATACATCTGGGAAAGGGAATATGTTCTATCCGACACTTTTTAAGGGACAGATGGAAGCTTCTTCGTGTTCAGCCAGAGAGTTTTTACGTGCACGTACTCTTTTATATTTCTTATATTATATCTCTATATGAAAACTGAAGAATAAATCGCTATCTAATTGTCTGCAGCATTCTGTTTTGATATTATTCTCTCGTTAATTTTAAACTTCATCAATGATAAAGGGGAAGTATGACAGATTTCTTCAATGGTGAGAGGTGGTGAGCAATTCTGTTGTTGTTGTTTTACTTTTGAGCGACGCTTTTTTTGCACACAATGGGCTAAATGGCCGGTCACAAGGACCCAGAGAGCTCAGAGAAGGTTGGAGAAGGAGACCATTGGGCAGAGAAAACAGATGGTAGCCTCTCGTCAAGGTCATCCAGTCAATGGTTCTCCCGGACACGGAGCCACGGTTTAGCCAGTCCCATCCGAAGGACGGTGGCCTTTCCAAGCCTATCGGTGTTCCCTACTGGCCGAGGGAGGGAGAGCAATGTTTCGGACATAAAACTCAACGCTGGCCCAGGCAGGACTCGAACCTGGGAACTGCATATTACGAGCCTCGCACTCTACGGACTGAACCACCCCCGCCTCCAATAATAAATGGGAGTTCTCGAAATTCTCATACAATAGTAAGAGGGACCTTGATTGGAAACGTTTGAGGACCAATGATCCGAATCATGGGCGTCAGTGAACAGAGATAATAGAATATTTACCGATAAATTTGAAATCGGAAGAAAAATATTTAAAATGGATATTATTTAATAAAATAAACTCAAGTTGTGAACTTCAAAATCGTGCTTTAGGTCAAACAAGTGCTCGACAAAAATCCCCCACATGATCTTAAAGATAAACGATCTTTAGCGATAGTTAATTACCTACATTGAACGTAAAAAAAAGAAGGAAAAGGAAATGGAAGAAAAAGAAGATTGCTCCAGGCCTATTGAAATCCCGAGCTACTGGGGTAAAAAAAATGACCGTGAATCTCATCGCTACCGCAGACCTGAACAAGATAAGAAATGATGCGGTGATAGGCAGGAAATATCCTCCTCAGGAGCTAGCGGCATCCCTCAAGTCATCTCTGCAGCCGCATCCCTGGAGGATGAAATGGGTTCCTTTATAGGTCACTGCTTTTCCTATACTAGCTTTTCGCTCCTTCCGCTTAGGCGATATACATATCTGGCAAAGTTTATTTCCCTTTTTCAAGAATTGTTCTGGTTTTACGGAAGAAAGAGGAGGACAGATTTATGGTATTCAGCGGATAAATTATGTCAGATAGAGTTGCCATTTTATGCGAATAAAAGACAGAATTCAACACCTTCACAGCTTTCAATCAATAAACAACAATTCAATAAAGTGCAAGTTGTAACCTGATTTCATCTGGGAGAAAATTATTCTTCTATATTTTTGCGAATGGTTTTAATATTGTTACGACAGAAGGAATCTGGCAACCGAAAGCAAAAAGTTTCAGCCAACGAACAAGAACGTTGGGAGAATTTGGAGAAGAAGAGTGGAGCGTTAACGGTCGTTGTGTTGTAACGGTCGTTGTGTGTTGTAACGGTCGGTGAGTTCGAAAATGGACGGTGAGCTGTTCTGAGACAGTGCGCGTAAGTGTCAAGAAGTAACTTGATGTGTTGTGTATACGCGGAAGGATAAAAGTGGGATCTTTTATCGTTAAGTATCAAGAAGTAACTTGATGTGTTGTGTATACGCGGAAGTATAAAAGTGGGAACTTTTATGGCTAACTTCGAATGTCTACACGGACTGTCTTTTTGTTCGGCTAGTGTGTGAACAGTTATTAGCACAGGACGAGAATTGGTTTACGAGTGAAGATCTTCGGGTGACCTGGTAAATCAAGTAAAAGGTAGTATTTAGTAAAATACACAGAGCTGATATTGTGTGCTCTACGCAGGAAGATTGATGACTTGTGCATGTTAATAGTTGATTTGTTAATAAGATACTTCATCCATATTTCCTTTGTAACAATTTACCTTGTATTGAATTTGTTTTTTTTGAAATATAGCTTTTAATACTCACGCTCAGTGGCTATCCATTTTTGTAATCCGCAACATTTGGTGTCAGAAGCGGGGTAATTTATTGAATGCCGTTAACTAGAAGTATGGATGAATTAGTAAAGTTGATAAATAGCTTGAAAGTCGATATGGCTACGCAGATGACTGATATGAAAGATATGAAAGCCGATATGACTACACAGATGAATGACATTAAAAGTCAAAATAATGAGTTGAGAACTGAGATAGTTTCTCAAAAAGATGACTTGAAAGCCGATATGGCTAACAAAATAGGTGACTTGAAAGCCGAAATGGCCGCACAAAATACTGAGATTAAAGGTGATATAGCTGCCCAAAGCGATAAAATAGGTGACTTGAAAGCCGAAATGGCCGCACAAAATACTGAGATGAGAGCTGAAGTGGCTTCTCAAATTGATAAGATTACTGATCAGTGTAAGGACATTAAAACCGAACTTAATAAACAATGTGATTGTTTAAAGGTTGAAATTGACAGTGTAAAATATGATCTTGATAGTGTTAAGTTAGATTATAAACATGAAATAGAAATTGTAAAAACTGATTGTGAACGCCAGTTTCAGATTTTGAGAAATGAAATGTTACCTTCTGCTTGTGATAATAATAATTCTAGTGGAAATAATGTTATTACACATATCGCTAAAAATACAACTAAACCTTCTACATATGATGGTCAATCATCTTGGACAGTATTTAAAACACAATTCGAAGTTATCGCTACAGCCAATGAGTGGAATGAATTCCAAAAGGCCAGTTTTCTTGCAGCTTCCTTAAGAAATTCTGCTGCGGAAGTTTTGCAGTCTGTTCCAGAAGAAAAACGACTTGATTATCAAAGTCTAGTTTCTGCATTAGAACTAAGGTTTGGTGATAGTTATTTAAAACAATATTACGTGACTCAATTTAAACATCGCATGCAGAAAAGTGGTGAAACTTTGCAAGAGCTTGCTAGTGATATTGAGCGTCTAGCTAGATTGGCTTATAGTAACTGTCCACCAGAAATTCAAGATAATTTAGCTCAATTACAATTTATTGATGCTATTGCTGACCCTGACACTCAGCAATCTCTGAGGATGTTGGAAGGTGAATCCTTAAAGTCAGCTGTGGTACATGCTATGAAATACGAGTGCTCCAGGCTTTCCTCCCGAGCGAACAAACGTGCAGTGAGGTTTGTGAGTGCAGAAGAAACTGTAGAAAAGGATAATGAAATGAAAGAACTAACCAAAGCCATACTATCCGTTTTGAAAGATATAAAAGGTTCTTCTTCAAAACCTACAACAGACCTTCAGTGTTGGAATTGTGGCAAGACCGGACACATTCGTACCAACTGCACTAGGAAACGAATGAGGAGTCCAAGTCCATCAACTAGACAACAGAATCAGGGAAACTGAAATTAGTCAGTCTTGCGGGGCAAAGGCTGGCTGTTGATTGGTTGGCCCCAGGGGAAGTCGCCCACGTTTCAACATTACATGGCGATAATAATGGATTAGTAGCTGATGGAGCCATAAATGGAATACCTTGCCGTATGATAGTCGACACTGGTGCAAATGTAACTTTACTCAGAACGGATATAATAAAGAAAATAATACCTCACCCAAACTTGAATACTACACAGTCTAGAATAAGCCTACAAACGGCCACTGGAGATCGTGCAAAAGTTCATGGAAAAATAGAACTTAATATTCGAGTTGGTAGCTGTCTGGTTCGCCATCCTGTTTACATCGCTGACATCTACGACGAATGCATATTAGGCCTTGATTTTCTTAAGAAACATGGATTCAACATTAGACCCAGTGATAACCTACTCATCTATGAGACAGAAGAGATTCCTCTGCTTAGCCGGACGTCTGATTCTTTATCAAGCGTAACTCCAATATTAGTGACGGAAGATACAGAGATCCCAGCACAAAGTGAAGTTATAGTCCGTGGACATCGGGCGGAGACTTCTGGGGCCTTCCAATTGGCAGTTACTGATGCCTCTGGTAAAGGAGCTTTGGCTCATAATATCCTGGTTGCAAGGACTTTAGTCAGAATAGATAAAGAACAGATCCCTATCAGAGTGATGAACTGTAACAAATCCAGTAGAATGTTAAAAAAAGGTGAGGAATTAGCAATATGTGAAGCTGTTACCTGTGTAACAAGTATAAATAAAATAGAAGTTACCGATTCACATCAAAATCATACAGACATCCCATCTCATCTTACTGAATTATGGAGAGAAACAAGACAAATATTAACTGAAAACCAAGCTGTTAAGGCCGAGAACCTATTAAAAGAATTTTCTGACATTTTTTCTGCCACATCAAATGATTATGGCCGTACTAACCTGACAGAACATAAAATCAACACTGGTGATTCTCCTCCAGTCCATCTGCCGGCAAGAAGGCTTCCATTGGCAAAAAGAGAGGAGACGGAACAACTCATAAAGGACATGGAAGCTCAGGGCATTATAGAACCATCACAGAGTCCCTGGACATCACCAGTAGTTCTTGTCAAGAAAAAGGATGGATCTACACGATTTTGTGTAGATTATCGCAGATTAAATGACGTAACAAAGAAAGATTCCTTTCCTTTACCCAGGATTGACGATACACTAGACACTTTATCTGGGTCAGAATGGTTCTCAACATTAGATTTAAAGAGCGGCTATTGGCAAGTTGGTATACGTCCTGAAGACCGTGAGAAAACAGCTTTCAGTACAGGGAATGGACTTTGGCAGTTTAAGGTGATGCCATTTGGACTTTGTAATGCACCTGCCACATTTGAGCGACTAATGGAGTCAGTGCTCAAAGGTTTGTCTTTGGAGGTCTGCCTGGTTTACTTGGACGACATCATAGTTCTTGGAAGAACTTTTGAAGAACATTTGAGCAATCTTCGTCAAGTATTTGAAAAACTTAAGGCAGCCAAGTTAAAATTGGGACCGACAAAGTGTAAACTGTTCCAGCAAGAAGTTCATTACCTTGGTCATGTGATCACTACAGCAGGGATTAAGACTGATCCTAGTAAGATAGAAGCTGTAAGAGACTGGCCTCCACCACAAGATGTTCATCAACTTCGTAGTTTTATTGGACTTTGCACCTACTATAGAAGATTTGTCAAAGGTTTCTCCAACATCGCAAGGCCATTACATCGTCTGACAGAAGAGGGCCAGCGGTTTATGTGGACCACCGAATGCGATATAGCCTTTCAACAGCTAAAGAAAACTCTTTCCACAGCACCAGTGCTAGCGTACCCACAAACTGGAAAACAATTCGTAATAGATACTGACGCAAGTAACACAGGAGTTGGTGCTGTGCTTTCACAGGAACAAGACGGACAAGAGAGAGTTATTGCATACTTTAGTAAAACTTTATCCAAACCAGAGCGGAATTACTGTGTAACACGCAAAGAACTGTTAGCAATAGTAAAAGCAATAGAACATTTTCATCATTATCTCTATGGCCAGAAATTCCTTATACGTACTGATCATGCTGCACTTAGATGGTTATTAAACTTCAAAAACCCTGAAGGACAAATCGCTAGGTGGATACAACGGTTACAAGAATACGATTTCTCCATCGAACATCGAAGTGGTAAAATGCATAAGAATGCAGATGCTCTTTCCAGGCGCCCATGTATTGACAACTGTAAACATTGCTATAATGCAGAACTGAAATTTGGAACTAAAGAGATAATGCCCGTAAGACAAATAGTATCGACACAAACAAACAATGACACCCCTAACATCTGGAATCCAATTGAAATCAGGAAGGCTCAACTAGATGATGAAGACATAAAACCAATATTAGAATTGATTGAAAAATCTGATGTAAGACCTAAATGGGAGCAAATCTCGAGGTATAGTCCAACTACTAAAAGTTACTGGGCACAGTGGGACTCCTTAAAAATGGAAGACGGAGTATTATACAGAAGATGGGAGAATCCCACTGGACGGCTGATCCGTTGGCAGATAATCCTTCCTCGATCCCGAGTGGAACTTGTGATGAAAGATGTACATGATAGTGCCACTGGAGGACACTTCGGTGTTAATAAGACATTAGCCAAAGCCAGGGAACGATTTCATTGGTTGAAAAGTAGGGCAGACGTTGAGAGATGGTGTAGGCAATGTGAAGCCTGTGCAGCAAAGAAAGGCCCTAAGACTAGGAGTCGGGGTAAGCTGCAGACGTATAACGTTGGTGCCCCTTTCGAAAGAATAGCCATTGATGTAATGGGTCCGTTTCCTAGAACTGATGATGGAAATCGATATTTATTAGTGGTAATGGATTATTTCACAAAGTGGCCTGAGGTATATCCCATTCAAGACCAGGAAGCAACAACAGTGGCTGAGATGATAGTTAATAACTTCATTAGTAGGTATGGAGTACCTTTACAACTCCACTCTGATCAAGGACGGAATTTTGAATCCAATGTGTTTAAAGGCATCTGTCAACTATTAGGCATTCAGAAAACCAGAACAACTCCCTTACACCCTCAGTCGGATGGTATGGTTGAAAGATTCAATAGAACAATTGCTCAGCATTTAGCATTATTTGTGAACGACCACCAAAGTGACTGGGATCGCCATGTACCACTCCTTTTGCTGGCATATAGGACGGCAGTGCATGAGACAACTGGACAGACACCTTCCATGATGCTTTTTGGAAGAGAGTTACGTCTTCCCTGTGACCTTTTATATGGTCGGCCCGAAGCAATGCCTGTGTCCACTCCACAATACGTACAAGAATTGCAACAACGACTAGAAGAAATCCATCACTCCGTTAGACATAACATCGACATAACAAGTGACAGAACCAAAACAAGATATGACAGTAAAATAAATGGAACTATTTTCAATCAAGGAGATCTTGTCTGGCTATACAGTCCACATAGAAAGAAAGGACTATCTCCAAAACTTCAGAAACCTTGGGAAGGCCCATATACAATAGTTAACAGGATTAATGACGTGGTATATCGCATTCGTCGACGTCCAGCTACAAAGTGCAAGGTGGTTCACGTGGATCGTTTGGCCCCGTTTCATCGAAGAACTGAAGAAACTTTGGAATCCAGAATTGTTCGGGACGAACAAGACCTAGGAAGGGGGCAGTGTTACGACAGAAGGAATCTGGCAACCGAAAGCAAAAAGTTTCAGCCAACGAACAAGAACGTTGGGAGAATTTGGAGAAGAAGAGTGGAGCGTTAACGGTCGTTGTGTTGTAACGGTCGTTGTGTGTTGTAACGGTCGTTGTGTGTTGTAACGGTCGGTGAGTTCGAAAATGGACGGTGAGCTGTTCTGAGACAGTGCGCGTAAGTGTCAAGAAGTAACTTGATGTGTTGTGTATACGCGGAAGGATAAAAGTGGGATCTTTTATCGTTAAGTATCAAGAAGTAACTTGATGTGTTGTGTATACGCGGAAGTATAAAAGTGGGAACTTTTATGGCTAACTTCGAATGTCTACACGGACTGTCTTTTTGTTCGGCTAGTGTGTGAACAGTTATTAGCACAGGACGAGAATTGGTTTACGAGTGAAGATCTTCGGGTGACCTGGTAAATCAAGTAAAAGGTAGTATTTAGTAAAATACACAGAGCTGATATTGTGTGCTCTACGCAGGAAGATTGATGACTTGTGCATGTTAATAGTTGATTTGTTAATAAGATACTTCATCCATATTTCCTTTGTAACAATTTACCTTGTATTGAATTTGTTTTTTTTGAAATATAGCTTTTAATACTCACGCTCAGTGGCTATCCATTTTTGTAATCCGCAACAATATTATTAAAGAGTTACGAAACTTTAAGCATTGAACAGTAAAATTTTATTCGTGTTTTTTTTTCCCGTTATTAAATTACGTCGTCCAAATGGTATACATATTGTTACAAATTTTAAACAAAAAAAAAGAATAATGATGTAATACGTGTTTTTTATCGATGTAAAAGCCTGCCAGTAACAAGAAATTTTAATATATCACAAAATATTCTACATTTAAAAAATATTATGCACAAAACGAAACAGTTTACATAGTAATTTTCAAGCGCAATGTAATGCAAATTACTAAATTAGGCTTAACAAGGTAAACACCGAATCTAAACATTGTAGTTTTTTACATTTACCGAAAGCAAAATTTCGCTGATCACAACAACAATAATTCTGTAAGTACAGTCGCTCAAAAAAGTAACCGAACACCATGGTTGATTACAGAATTCAGAAAAAATATCTGGCAACGATTTTTTTATAAATTAGTGATCTGGCAACCTTCGTGTCACGTGACACGTGACAAAAAAAAAAAGTGTCACGTGACACGAAGGTTGCCAGATCACTAATTTATAAAAAAATCGTTGCCAGATATTTTTTCTGAATTCTGTAATCAACCATAGTGTTCGGATACTTTTTTGAGCGACTGTACTAATCACATTACAATTCTTGAACTTCTTCACAATCGTGTAGCGCGCCAGGCTCGTAATCTGTATTTCCCAGGTTCGAGTCCCAGCTTGGTCAGCGTTGAGATTTATCTCCGCAAAATTCCCCGCCCTACCCACGGTAGTAGGGGACACCGATGGGCTTGGAAAGGCCAGCGTCCGTCGGATGGGACGTTAAGCCGTGGCTCCGTGTGCGGGAGAGCCATACGCTGTGCACGTTAAAGAACACGCTGGATGGCCTTGACGGGAAACTACCATCTGTCTCCCAACAGCTGTTCCAATGGGGCCCCCTCCCCCAACCTTCTCTGAGCCTTCGGGGTCCATGTGACCTGGCCGTTTAGCCCATGGTGTGCAAAAAAGTGCCGCTCAGAGGTAAAACAACCCAACCCAAAATGGTATACACATTGTTACAAATTTTAAACAAAAAAAAGGAATAATTATGTAATACGTGTTTTTTATCGATGTAAAAGCCTGCCAGTAACATGAAATTTTAATATATCACAAAATATTCTACATTTAAAAAATATTATGCACAAAACGAAACAGTTTACATAGTAATTTTCAAGCGCAATGTAATGCAAATTACTAAATTAGGCTTAACAAGGTAAACACTGAATCTAAACATTGTAGTTTTTTTTTGCATTACCGAAAGCAATATTTCGCTGATCACAACAACAATAATTGTGTAAGTACTAATCACATTACAATTCTTGAACTTCTTCACAATCGTTGATCCCAGAGGAGTGCGGATAGGCCGCGCAACACACGAGCTGCGGTGTCGAACTCTGCAAAACATTATTTTTGAAAAATTTATGGGGGTATTTGATAAGCAACTATTTAAAGCAGTGGTTCTCAACCTTTTATGCTTCACGTACCCCCTGGAAATGTGTATGTAACTGGCGTACCCCTATATCAGGGGTGGGCAATTGTTTTCGTATCTACACTGCGCATGCGTATTGACGTGGCCGTCCTAGTGGAAAATACGAGAGGAATCTTCGGTCGCGCACGGGAAGGAAATCTCGGTTCAAGGCGGATTTTTCTGATTGTCTTGGCGGGCCACAAAAAACTCTTAGCGGGCCGCGATTTGCCCACCCCTGCCCTATATAGATAGATAAAATATAGATAGATAAAATTATAGCTATAGTATAACAATTGTTATTTTTATTTTGTTACTAGATCTAGCGACTTATGAACTCTCATGGCGTACCCCAAAAAATTTTTACCGCGTACAGTCGCTCAAAAAAGTATCCGAACACTATGGTTGATTACAGAATTCAGAAAAAATATCTGGCAACGATTTTTTTTAGAAAAAAATTTCTGGCAACCTTCGTGTCACGTGACACGAAGGTTGCCAGAACTCCTGAATTCTGTAATCAACCATAGTGTTCGGATACTTTTTTGAGCGACTGTACCACACGTTGAAAACCCCTAATTTAAAGGAATAGCGCAGTTTTTTTCCTCTATAGCTTTGAATGAATAATAACGAATTATGAACAATCGGCTTAATTTTTCCCAATTAGAAATTCCTTGCGTCATCTGGGACAGAACTCATTGTCTCAAAGTTTTCTCTTTGTTTTCTCAACAATAAAATTTATATAGTATACTTAACTTTAAGGTTAAGTGTTTTTATAGGTATTTAGTATAGGTATGAAACAAAGATAATCGTTTGAATTAAAACCCATACATTTGTATTTTGTGCAGAAGAATGTAATAATTTTGTTTTTGTTTAAAATACTTTTGGTTCTAAAAATTTAAATTATTCAGTACTACAGAAAATATAAAAACAAAGATATTATGAAATCTGATTGCAAAATTTCGATAATTGAAAGCTAATGAATTTTCACAAAAGGGCACCCAAGACATTTCATGCAGGGTTGGGTTGGGTTGTTCTACCTCTAAGCGGCACTTTTTTGCACATCATTGGCTAAATGGCCAGGTCACATGGACCCCGAATGCTCAGAGAAGGTTGGGGGGAGGGGACCCACTGGAACAGCTGTTGGGAAACAGATGGTAGCCCCCCGTCAAGGCCATCTAGCGTGTTCTTTAATGTGCACAGGGTATGGCTCTCCCGCACACGGGGCCACGGCTTAACGTCCCATCCGACGGGCGGCGGCCTTTCCAAGCTCAGTGGTGTCCCATACTGACCGTGGGCAGGGCGGGGAATTTTGCGGAGATAAATCTCAACGCTGACCCAACTGGGACTCGAACATTTCATGCAGGGAGGACCGATATTTTACCGTATGCCACTTGCTGACCCATTGGACCTTTTCCTAATCGATCAGCTTTTCATAATCCCCTTGCTCAAAGTAGTGCAATAATAATCCAGAAAGGATATTAATGACTAGCCAAATTGCCCGGCGTTGCCCTGGACAAAAGCAAAATGCATATTTCAAACAATGACGTATGGAATTTCGTGGCTGGATAATATTTTTGATTTAAGAATCGTTCGTTTTAAATAGTGTTTCTACATAAAATCGAACTGCGAACTGCAAATGTATTTAAATTCATAATTGCCGATGCCGCTCACGGTTCCCGTTTCTTTTGATGCCGTTGGACATGAGATATTTCGCGGAGAAACAAACAAAAAAACTCCTTTTTTAATTTATTTGCCTTTTAAAGTAATGCAGCATAACCTCGTGCAACCACGTCCATTTATTTTCCTTTGGGGCAAAGGTTTTGATTTTTTCATTTGGAAACAGATTAAGGCAAAAATGTTGAAAAAAATGTAGCAAAACTTTCTCGGACTTAACCAAAAAGCTCAGGATTTTTTTGTAAATTTTAATAACCTAAAACCTGCTCGTGGATATGTTATATGTAGGATAATATGGTTTGAATCGCTTCTGCGTTTCGAATTATTAGTTAGCATGTACACACGTTTTATCTTCCTTCCGTAGAATACCTTTTTTTAAAAGGGGCGGGGATAGCTCAATCGGTAGCGCGCCAGGCTCGTAATCTGCATTTCCCAGGTTTTAGTCCCAGTTGGCTCAGTTGGCTGTTTGGGGTTTATTGGCGCATTAGCAACTAAGGCTATAATGCGCCAAACGAATGTCTAAAAAGATAAAGTCAGGTTACTCCTCACCCAAGTTTAAAAATATACTACGAAGTCAACAAGACCAATGTAAAACAATAAAATGAAACGTTGAGGACAAAAAAAACAAATGTATAAATATGTTATATATAAAAAAAATAACCCAGGTGTAAGCGACCTGGGTTATATATAAAACGTTTAAAGGTGGTAAAATCAAAGTCGAGTAAAATATTCAGTGTATTGTAAAAATTTAAAGACAGAGCTAAAACAACAGTGATCAGATAAACAGGTGTCCGAGTGTAAGGGGCTCGAAAGTAAAATTATGAAAATTAAAAAACATACGTCGTTCGAAGTTAAAACATGGACATGAGATTAAAATGTGTTTGATAGTTAAAATGGTGTCGCAAAACTCACACTTAGGTACGTCGTCCGCCCGTAGAAGAAACGAATGAGTAATAAACGAATGACCAAAGCGGAGCTGAGCAAGTACAACTTCCTCCTTGCAATTCCTGCGGTAACAAGACTGCCATGGTTTGATGATAGGTTTGATCTCAAAAAGCTTGTTCGTAAGCTGTTCTGACCAAGATCTCTGCCACTGTGCCCAGAGCTCGATCGTAAAACGCTGCCGGAAATCCAGATATGGAACCGGCAACGGAGAGTCGGACAGGGGCAACGCTGACCTGCCTGCAGCATCTGCCAAATCATTGCCCCTGATACCGACGTGACCAGGAACCCAATAGAAATGGATGGTGGTGGTGGCTGCCAGACGATGGAGCTGCTGGCGGATCTTAGAAAGAGCAGGGTGAGGCCGATGTCTCACTGAGATCAAAGCCAAGTCAGTAAGTCAGTGTAAAGCACACACCGACGATGATGCTTTAGCCACCAAGTGGTCCAAGGCGAGACTGACAGCGTGCAACTCCGCAGTGAAGATGGAACACTTCAATGGGATCTGGTCTGCAATGATTACATCACAGCAGCCGATTCCACCGGGTTGTTGGGTTGTTGGGTTGTTTTACCTCTGAGCGGCACTTTTTTGCACACCATGGGCTAAATGGCCAGGTCACATGGACCCGCGGATCCCACCGATGTGCCAGACTTCGAGCCATCTGTGAAGACAGGCAAGAAGTCCAGGTACTCAGCACGATGGCTGACAAAGAGTTGCCGGTACACACAGTCAGGTGTAAAGGCCTTCCCTGTCTGCACAGGAAAAAATCACAGGAAGGGGAAACAACGAGCCACGGTGGAAGTGTCTCGGCTGTCGACTGCGCAACGCTATCGAGACTGGTGTTGATGTCTCTGAGGTAGCCTTGGACAGGTCTCTGAGGACTTTGGACTGAAAACGTAGTCCCAAGTGGGATTGCCAGGCAAGGATTGCAATTTAGATGCATATTGTAGAGACAACTGCTGATGGCGAAGAGATAAAGATGGTTCGTCAGTCTCAATGTAGAGACTCTGGACTGGTGAGGTGCAGAAGTCTCCCATGCAAACACGGAGGCTGGCTCAGTATTGAGACTTATCTCCGTAAACTCCCCGTCCTGCCCACAGTCAGTAGGGGACACTGATGGAAAGGCAACCATGAGTCAGATGGGACGTTAAGCCGTGGTTCCGTGTGCAGGAGAGCCATACTCTGTGCACGTTAAAGAACACACTGGATGGCCTTGACGGGAGGTTACCATCTGTCTCCCAACAGCCGTTCCAGTGGGTCCCCTCCCCCAACCTTCCCTGAGTCTTTGGGGTCCTTGTGACCTGGCCATCTAGCCCATGGTGTGCAAAAAAGTGACGCTCAGAGGTAAAACAGCCCAACCCACTTTTTTTACTGGGGGGAAGAGGGAGTATCGAAATAACTAATGCGTCCTCTTTATTTTGGGCAAATTCTACAGTCACCAATAGCTCCATTACATGTTAAACATCCCGAGTGTTAAGTCAAGCAATGTTGTAATATTAGATAAATAACTATAAATATTAAATTGGAATATTAGAATAAATACGATTTTCTCATTACCTATCGAGTTTAATATTTTATACTAAACATCCTCAGGCTACTTCTTAGTCTTGATCAAAGAATTTAAGTTCCTAGCCTTGCATTAACGGATCCTTGGGGGTGAAATGAAGGAGCGTCTCCACTCCCTACAGTCCTCCCGCTGACTTCAATAATGACAGTTAAAGAAAGCAATTGTTTACAAATCGAATTATTAGTTAGCATGGTAACTAATATAATAGGTAATAGTGGTAAAGTAATAGGTGGCAGAACTTTACACATTTTAGCTATCAATGTTGACGATATGAAATTCCGTTTTCTCAACACCTATATTTCACTACACATCCTTAGCCGCTGTTGAAAGTTCAAGTTCCTAGCTTTTCTAACTTCTGAAAGTTATGGCGACCTCAAAGCGACCTGAAGTAATGGCGACCTCAAACACACAAACCTCTTTTTATTATTATAGATGCCACTCTTTTCTGCCAGCACAGAATCTCCTCACGGCATGCACACATCTGCAAACAAGATACTACTCATGAATTAACTGTAACTCTGGAGCAGCGGAGTAGGCAGGATTTTCTTCTTGGAGGGGGAGGGGATTCCAAAATTTCCGAGTTCCAAAATTTAGAGACATATCAGCCATTTAGAGTGAATATCAATCCAACGGAAAATATGTCAGGCCGTAAAATTTGTTTAATATAATTAATCGAAAGCAGTAGTCTTTTAAATTTTGATAAAATTCATTTATACATTCCTTTATCCTTATTCATTCCTATTATTTTACTAAATATAATAAACCTTATTTTAAGGGGGAGGTATAGATCTCCCCCTGCGTACGACACTGATCTAGCGGAAAATTTATTATTATCACTATCATAGCGTGTGCCGTCCCGTGGTCGAGTGGTTAGCACGCTTAGCTACTGATCAACGGGACCTGGGTTCGAGCCCTGGGTAAGGCATGGATGTGTGTGTCGTTTTTCTGCTGAGGTCCTGCCATCCTCTCAGACTTTCTACTATGGCATATAAACTGACAGGCTCCTGTCAGACCTCTGTGGCAAGCAGCTGCTTGAGGGGGTATTTATTTATTTTTTTATCATAGCGCGAATTGCAAATGAGGAAGCTAGTCGAGATCATTAAATTGTGCAGTTGTCATTTACACAGTTCTCATTGATCACTGGTTGACCCTTCGACTTTTATTCTAATCGATCATTGGTTGACGCTTCAATCGTTCTCATCGATCACTGGTTGACCCTTCGACCGCTCTTATAATGGATCATTGGTTAATGCTAACCTCATATCGATCACTGGTTTATCCTTCGAACGTTGTTATAATTAATCAGTGGTTGACGCTTCAACCGTTCTCATCGATCATTATTTTACCCTTTGACCATTCTTATAATCGATCATTGGTTGACACTTAAACCGTTCTCATCGATCATTGGTTGACTCTTTGATCATTTTTTATAGTGATCATTGGTTGATGCTTCAACAGTTCTCATCGACCATTGGTTGACTCTTTGATCATTCTTATAGCGATCATTGGTTGACGCTTCAACAGTTCTCATCGATCATTGGTTTGCCCTTCGACTATTAATTTAATCGATCATTGATTGATGCTTCAACTTTCCTCATCGATCACTAGTTGATCCTTCGACCGTTCTTATAGCGATCATTGATTGATGCTTCAACAGTTCTCATCGATCAATGGTTGGTCCTTCTACATTTATTCTAATCGATCATTGGGTGACACTTCAACCGATCTCATCGATCACTGGTTGACCTTTCGGCCGTTCTTATAATCGATCATTGGTTGACACTTCGACCGTTCTCATCGATCATTTGTTGACCCTTCAACAGTTCTCATCGCTCATTGGTTGATCTTTCGACCGTTCTCATCGATTATTGGTTGACACTTCGATAATTCTCATCAATCACTGTTGGATGCTTCTACCATTCTTATAATCGATCATTGATTGATGCTCCAACCATTCTCATCGATCACTGGTTGACCCTTCGATCATTCTTATAATCGATAATTGGTCGACGCTTCAACCATTCTCATCAATCATTGGTTGACCTTTCGGCCATTTTTATAATCAATCATTGGTTGACGCTTCAACCGTTCTCATTGCTCATTGGTTGACCTTTCGACCGTTCTCATTGATCATTGGTTGACACTTCGATAATTCTCATCAATCACTGTTTGACCCTTCGACCATTTTTATAAGCGACAATTGGTTGACCCTTCAACCGTTCTCATCGATCACTGGTTGACCCTTCGATCGTTCTTATAATCGATAATTGGATGACGCTTCAACCATTCTCATCGGTCACTGATTGACCTTTTGGCCGTTCTTATAATCGATCATTGGTTGACGTTTCAATGTTCTCATCGGTCATTGGTTGATGCTTCAACCGTTCTCATCGATCATTTGTTGACCCTTCAACAGTTTCTCATCGCTCATTGGTTGACCTTTCGACCGTTCTCATCGATCATTGGTTGGCACTTCGATGATTCTCATCAATCACTGTTTGACCCTTCGACCATTCTTATAATCAATCATTGAATGATGCTCCAACCATTCTCATCGATCACTGGTTGACTCTGCGACCGTTCTTATAATCAATCATTGGTTGACGCTTCAACCATTCTCATCGGTCATTGGTTGACACTTCAACCGTTCTCATCGGTCAATGGTTAACGCTTCAACCGTTCTCATCGGTCATTGGTTGACGCTTCAACAGTTCTCATCGCTCATTGGTTGACCTTTCGACCGTTCTCATCGATCATTGGTTGACACTTCGATAATTTTCATCAATCACTGCTTGACCCTTCGACCATTCTTATAAGTGATAATTGGTTGACGCTTCAACCGTTCTCATCGATCACTGGTTGACCCTTCGATCGTTCTTATAATCGATAATTGGATGACGCTTCAACCATTCTCATCGGTCACTGGTTGACCTTTTGGCCGTTCTTATAATCGATCATTGGTTGACGTTTCAACGTTCTCATCGGTCATTGGTTGATGCTTCAACCGTTCTCATCGATCATTTGTTGACCCTTCAACAGTTCTTATCGCTCATTGGGTAACCTTTCGACCGTTCTCATCGATCATTGGTTGGCACTTCGATGATTCTCATCAATCACTGTTTGACCCTTCGACCATTCTTATAATCGATCATTGAATGATGCTCCAACCATTCTCATCGATCACTGGTTGACTCTGTGACCGTTCTTATATGGGGCGGGGGTGGCTCAGTCGGTAGCGCGCCAGGCTCGTAATCTGTAATTCCCAGGTTCGAGTCCCAGCTGGGTCAGCGTTGAGATTTATCTCCGCAAAATTTCCCCGCCTTGCCCACGGTCAGTAGGGGACACCGCTGGGCTTGAAAAGGCCGCCGTCCGTCGGATGGGACGTTAAGCCTTGGCCCCGTGTGCGGGAGAGACATACCCTGTGCACGTTAAAGAACACGCTGGATGGCCTTGACGGGAGGCTACCATCTGTCTCCCAACAGCTGTTCCAGTGGGTCCCCTCCCCCAACCTTCTCTGAGCCTTCGGGGCCCTTGTGGCCTGGCCATTTAGCCCATGGTGTGCAATCTCATCGGTCACTGGTTGACATTTTGGCCGTTCTTATAATCGATCATTGGTTGACGTTTCAACGTTCTCATCGGTCATTGGTTGATGCTTCAACCGTTCTCATCGATCATTTGTTGACTCTTCAACAGTTCTTATTGCTCGGTTGGGTGACCTTTCGACCGTTCTCATCGATCATTGGTTGGCACTTCGATGATTCTCATCAATCACTGTTTGACCCTTCGACCATTCTTATAATCGATCATTGAATGATGTTCCAACCATTCTCATCGATCACTGGTTGACTCTGTGACCGTTCTTATATGGGGCGGGGGTGGCTCAGTCGGTAGCGCGCCAGGCTCGTAATCTGTAGTTCCCAGGTTCGAGTCCCAGCTGGGTCAGCGTTGAGATTTATCTCCGCAAAATTTCCCCGCCTTGCCCACGGTCAGTAGGGGACACCGCTGGGCTTGAAAAGGCCGCCGTCCGTCGGATGGGACGTTAAGCCTTGGCCCCGTGTGCGGGAGAGCCATACCCTGTGCACGTTAAAGAACACGCTGGATGGCCTTGACGGGAGGCTACCATCTGTCTCCCAACAGCTGTTCCAGTGGGTCCCCTCCCCCAACCTTCTCTGAGCCTTCGGAGCCCTTGTGGCCTGGCCATTTAGCCCATGGTGTGCAAAAAAGTGCCGCTCAGAGGTAAAACAATCCAATCCAATCCGTTCTTATAAACAATCATTAGTTGACGCTTCAACCGTTCTCATTGGTCATTGGTTGACGCTTCAACCGTTCTCATCGATCATTTGTTGACCCTTAAACAGTTCTCATCGCTCATTGGTTGACCTTTCGACCGTTCTCATCGATCATTGGTTGACACTTCGATTATTCTCATCAATCACTGTTTGACCCTTCGACCATTCTTATAATCGATCATTGGTTGATGCTCCAACCATTCTCATCGATCATTGGTTGACGCTTCAACCATTCTCATCAATCACTGGTTGACCCTTCGATCGTTCTTATAATCGATCATTGGTTGATCCTTCGATCGTTCTTATAATCGATCATTGGTTGACCCTTCGACCGTTCACATCGATCATTGATTGACCTTTCGACCTTTCACATTCACCATTGTTAATTGACATGTGATTGATAGGCAGGTGGGAGAGGGCCCCCGGACACCGCACTTATGAGATCCCCGCACTGTAGCAAAAAAAAGTATTAAATGGACCAAAAAAAATGGAACAAACGGGAGGAAAAATGGACAAAAATAAAAAAAACTGCGTGATAAGAAAAAGAGAAACATACCTTAAAACTTTTCTTCAGATTGCTAGTTCAAAGTGAAAAGAAGGGGCCCCGGCAAATATTTTTTTAACTCCAGGCTCTGAAAAGATAGAGAAATGAAGCGTGATACCCTGTTGATAGGTCATTGACCTATGATGTAAGAAAAGTGTTAAGTCCTAAATGCGCAATCTCGAAACCTTGCTTACGTCACTAAAGACAACATTTCGGGAAAAAATGAAAAAAACTGAACATCTAAATGACGGAAAAGAGCGTAAAGAAATAAAAAAACTTTCAACGGTAATTTCTTCATAGAGAATCTGTTTCTTAAGTCTTCCCAAGGCGAATCTGTTTCAGTAAATATTGCAATCAAGAAGAAATCTGCGTAAAAACGAAACATCAATACGAAACACAAATTGCCATTCACGCTATGTCACTGATACTTATAAATACATTTGAAAAAGAGAACTGTGTACTGTTGCGAATCAAATTTTTTCTATAAACATTTAATCATACAGCGGCATCCGAGTAATGAATTATTTTAGTTGGATGTAACATGTAAAAGTATTATCTGTTTACTTAGTCAATATTTATTTTCTTGGTCACTAAATTATGTGTCTCATGAATAGCAAATTGGTATGACGTAAAATATTCTGGTGTTTCCCAATTAGTATGATACATAGAGTTATCACGAATAGTTCAATTTGGGTTAAAAGGATGGGATGTTTTACGTTGAAGCCGCACTGTTCTGCACACAAAATAGTTTAAATAGCCACATAGTCTTCAAATACTCTGAGGTAGATAGGGAAAGGGGTGGGTTTTTTACCTCTCAAATGCAACTTTTTGCACAAAATGGACCCCAAGGGCTCAGAGAAGGTTGAGGAAAAGGGAATCATTGAACATCTGTTAGGAGACAGATGGAAACCTTCCGTCAAGGCTATCCAATGTGTTCCTTAACATGCACAGGGTATGTGCTCTGTGGCACGGTTTAATGTTGCATACAAAGGATGGCGGTCTTTCCAAGTTCCATTCGTGTCTCCTTTCTCACTGAAGGCAGTACTGAGGGCATTCAGTACTATAAATGTGCATCCTATTCTAAAACAAAGTGCTGATCTTCCGCTTTTAAGCCCTTCTCTCTATCCTAGCCAACTCCGACATAGTCATCAGTATGTGGTATGCTGCCATCCCCAATACAGTCATCAAAATGTGGAATACTGCCATCCCCAATACAGTCATCAATATGTGGAATACTGCCATCCTCAATACAATCATCAATATGTGGAATACTGCCATCCTCAATACAGTCATCAATATGTGGAATACTGCCATCCTCAATACAGTCATCAATATGTGGAATACTGCCATCCTCAATACAGTCATCAATATGTGAAATACTGCCATCCTCAATACAGTCATCAATATGTGGAATACTGCCATCCCCAATACAGTCATCAATATGTGGAATACTGCCATCCTCAATACAGTCATCAATACGTTGAATACTGCCATCGGCAATACCATCCCAACATATTCGTCAATATGTGAAATATTGCTATTTGTGCCACGTTACAACAAATATATTAGAGAAGTAAATAATCGGTTCTTTCTAAAGGTAACCATAATTACATCAAGATATCATAGAAGCATGTTTTTCAGCATCATTCCTTTGGCACTCGACAGCTCCCAGATTCGAATTCCAAACGTTCAAGCCTCGAGTTTTATCTCCGTTGATACCTACCCTACCCTCGATACGAAAAGGAATACCGATGGGCTTAAATAGGCTCCTGTTCATCTAATGGGAAATTAAGATGCTGCACCGTGTACAAAAGGGCCACGCTCTGTGCACGTCAAATAGCACGCTGGATGACCTTAACGGGAGACTTCCATCTGTCTCCCAATGATTCCCTTGAAGTGAATCCCTTTTCCTACCCGTTTTCGAACCCTTGGGGTCATTCAGCCCACTGTGTGCAGAAAGTGCCTCTCAATGGTAAAATATTCCAACGCCAATCTTTATCACTCTCATTTTATGCTTGGGTTGGGTTGTTTTACCTCTGAGCAGCACTTTTTTGCACACCATGGGCTAAATGGCCAGGTCACATGGACCCCGAAGACTCAGAGAAGGTTGGGGGAGGGGACCCACTGGAACAGCTGTTGGGAGACAGATGGTAGCCTCCCGTCAAGACCATCCAGCGTGTTCTTTAACGTGCACAGGGTATGGCTCTCCCACACACGGGGCCACGGCTTAACGTCCCATCCGACGGACGGCGGCCTTTTCAAGCCCATCGGTGTCCCCTACTGACCGTGGGCAGGGCGGGGAATTTTGGGGAGATAAATCTCAACGCTGACCCAGCTGGGACTCGAACCTGGGAACTACAGATTACGAGCCTAGCGCACTACCGACTGAGCCACCCCTCCCCTCTCATGTTATGCAAACCCTGTATGATACGTTGACCTGGTTTAATAATTAAGTGTTCAGAGACGAAAAGATTTCTTCTGGGTCTCAGAACAACCAAAGTAATATTACTTGCTTCCCTTTTTTCACAATTCAAATACTTAACAATTTCTAATTTAAATGCGCAAAGGATTAAAATACATAATCAGCGCAATCGATAATGCAAAGCAAATGCATCATTTAGGCTTTACTTCCCCCCCCCCCCCGCATATCTTATGATAACACCAAGCATTTCATCAGTAATGAGAGTTTCGTTGGAATGCCTAATTTTGGTAGATGGTTAGCAACGTCGGTTACGTTCGGCGAACGACGTGCAGAGTTGCAACCGGGAAAAAACACCGATCTCCAGCATCTATAGGAGGAAACATCCAACGCTAGCATCCATAGGAAGGATCAATACATACATTGCTGAGCAAAGAAGCAATTTAAATTTTGTTCGCTTCAGTAGGAATATTAACCGAGAGACAAAGGATAGTCTTTATTAAGTAATGTCTAGAAATTACTCCACAGGAATTCTGTGAATGGAATTTGGAAACATCCCAGAATTGGATCAAACTAATTTCACTGCCGTAAGAAAACGTCGTGGACTCCAAATCGGCCGTATTCGCTTTGATTACTTCGTTTTCTCCAGGGAAAAAGATTGCTCAAACTGATTTCGAAATTCGTTCAGAGTTGAAGTACATCTAAATGCCTATACACATATATAGTTGCATATATGGATATATAACGGTTTTTTATTTAATTGCGTTTTGTCTAATTAAAAATGTCAAATTTTGCTACGTACGTAACAGCATCGAAGGATTCGAAGAAGTCAAAGCGAAAAAGGGAAGTAAGGAAGAATTATAAAAAAAATATTTTCTTCCGATCGATTTGAATTCTTTATGTTTTGTAAAGAAAATATTTTTTGTACCGTTTCTTGCTGTGGCAAAAAATGCACATCGCGAATTCGGAAATATTTTCAGAGTGTCAAATTAAAAAAATTAAGCATTTTTTTCAAATGTGGAAAACAATGTCATTTCTCATTAACAGTCATGCTTATTATGATTGTTAATTTTCGTTTCATTGATAATTTCACTTATATAGTCAATGTAAATTAAGTCATTATCATTTGTTAATGTAATTAACATAAGGACACTTAGCAGTACAATTATGAAGTTTGAAGTTTAAATTTATAAACGAAATAGTTTGTAATGAAAACTGAATTTCGTTTTTGTAAAGATTTTTTTTTCCTCAAGCAACTGCCTATAAAGGAGATGCTATCGTAATATGCGTGATCTGCGAGAAATGTGAGACCTCAGCAAAAAAAAACATACATCATGAGCAAAACATCTGTGTCTTACTCGGGACTCGAATCAGGTTCTGTTTGCATTGTTGACAAGTACACTGACAGCATAGCTACCTGATGACAGAAAATCAGAAATAATTGTGAACGGAATATTTTGCGATAGGATTAAAAAATTTTAAACCCATGGAAATTCATACCAAGAATGCAAATTTCTTGGAGGACGCAAATTAATACCGAGGATGCAAATTCATGCCAATAATGCTAATTCATGCCGAGAACGCAAAGTCATACCGAGGACTCAAATTCACACTGACGACACAAATTGATATCGAGGACTAAAATTCACACTGAGGACACAAATTCACATCGAGGACGCAAAATTCAGAAAATAAATGCTAATTTGAATTTATTTTATGTTAACATAAGAAGTATGTGTATAAATTTTGATAAAGTTTTTGTATTACTGTCTAATATGAATTGTGCTATTGATGTTCTCATTTTAAGTGAAACATGGATTAATATTTATGAAGGAGATAATTATTAAGTATATTTAAGTATAATAAACCCAACTACGGGTTTATATCATATATTAAAGAGATTACTAGAGTCATGTTAACAACAGCTGCTTGCATTGTTCGTATATTTATTAGACATTTTAATTCTGTTGGAAAATAAGTGTTCTATATGCATAACTGAAACTACAGATCATTATCCACTTTTAATGACTATAAAATCACAAAAAATAAATGTCAATAATTAAAATTTACATGGCATCACTAGGGTGGATTATTAAAACTAGATTATAAAATAAAAGATTATGAACTGGATAACGATATATTTGAATGCATCAATGTTAATTTGGTTTATCAAAAAATCATTCATGTGATTATACAGCAATACGGATTGTAGTAATATACTTGATGGTCTGAGAGATAAAAGTAAACCAAAAGGTATTAATGAAAAATGGATAACGTATGAAATTATCAGTATTATTGATAAAAGAGTAAAACTATATAAAAAGTAAAAAAGGTTTCTGGTTTATATTATTAATTTATCAATGGAAACAGGAACCTTTTTGGATGATTTGAAATATTCTATAATTAAAGCAATCTATAAAGGAGGGAAGAGAAATGATTGTAATAATTATCGACAATTGCAATTTTACGAATTTTCCCTAAAATTATCGAAAAAAACAGTTAAAAAAAAGACTGATTAGTTATTTAGATAGTATTGATTTCTTGGCCAAAAACCAATTTGGCTTCCGTGAAAATTATAGTACATATCATGCACTAATAAAATTTAATGAATTGATTTCTACAGGCATTAATAATACTTAAAAGATTATTGGAGTTTTTTAGACATCAGGAAAGCATTTAATTCTATTAATCATAAAATACTTTTACATACGTTAAAATATTATGGTTTACGTGCTGTAGTCTTTGATTGGTTTAAAAGTTTTATTGAGAATAGAAAACAAATTGTGATTTTATTAAATTTATCAAATATAAATAATTTTCATATTTATTTACATTTGTTTCAGTTAAAACAAGCAAATCAATAAAATATTGTTAACCATAAGTGGAGTCCTACAGGGTTCTGTATTGGGTCCTTTAGTTTTTCTTATATATATATATAAATTGATTTCTGTAAATAAAAAATTGATGGACAAATTATTTCTTTTGCAGATGATACATCCATAGTCTTTGAAGCGGAAAATAACCAAGTGTTAAATAAAAAAATTATTAATAATTTAACAATTATTGAAAAGTGGTTTATTAATAATAATCTAGAATTAAAAATAAAAAAAACTTAATTTATTTTTCATACTTCGTTTTACATTCATTCATTCGTTTACTTCATACACATACATTTGGAAATACTATTAAATTCCATGAATTCAACTGTTTAAATACATAATGTTGTAATTATGATGTTATCGATATGACTGATAGCTGATTATATAACAAATTGTAAATATAATTATTCTATATCCTGCAGATAACCTTTAAGCTTTGCGGGTCACACGTAATGATAAAATTTACTTTTACTGTGATTAAAGAATAATAAATAAATTAAAGAAAAGAAGTGATGAAAAATTCGACAACATTTTAATACTTTGATACCTCCTTCCTCTGTGACTACCATAAGTAGCTAATTTAGACAGGTTTCACTGTTGTCACAAAAGATGTTTTCAGCTCAGAAGAATATTTCTCCGAAGTTCGCGATGTAATAGAAAACATTCTGTTCGAAGGAGCAACAGTTACTATATTGCGTTCAGCCACAAGAACAAGAATGTTTTCCTTTAGGTGTCATAGTTCGGAAAGTCCCATATATTCACTGTTTAAGATTCCGGTTAATGAATGATTTTGGTGTGAATGAAATGCAATTCTAAACAGATAAACAGATTGAAAAAGGTTAGACCTATTATGTGGGATTAAGCTGCAAAGGCAACACATTGTTTTGATGCATTGAACAGAGTTCTCAAAGATTGAATGAGCAGTTATAATTTATTTGATTTGAATATTATTTGATTTGAATATTTTATTGATTTTTTATATTTAAAATATTTTATAAGAAGTGAGCCAATTCAATATTTTACAGCCATAACAAGAGACAGTGGAGTAGCGTAATGGTAAATTGCGACGACAAGGATTCTGTTCAGTTTAGTTGCACCACTAAGGTTGCACGAATGCATCGCCACTAACGTTACACGAATGCCACACCACTAATGTTACGCGAATGCATGCTACTAACGTTGCGGATATGCATCGCCGCTAACGTTACACGAATGCCACACCACTAATGTTACACGAATGCATCGCCACTAACGTTACACGAATTCATCGCCACTAACGTTACACGAATGCCACACCACAAATGTTACACGAATGCATCACTACTAACGTTGCACGAGTGCTGCACCACTAATGTTACATGAATGCCACACCACTAATGTTACACGAATGCATCGCCACTAACATTACACGAATTCATCGCCACTAACGTTACACGAATGCCACACCAGAAATGTTACACGAATGCATCGTCACTAACGTTACACGAATTCATCGCCACTAACGTTACACGAATGCCACACCACAAAAGTTACACGAATGCATCGCTACTAACGTTGCACGAGTGCCGCACCACTAATGTTACATGAATGCAGCACCACAAACGTTACACGAATGCTGTACCACTAACATTACACAAAGGCAGTGCCACTAACATTACACGAATGCTGTACCACTAACGTTACACGAATGTATCGCCACTAACTTTGCACGAATGTATCGCCACTAACTTTGCACGAATGTATCGCCACTAACTTTGCACGAATGTATCGCCACTAACTTTGCACGAATGTATCGCCACTAACTTTGCACGAATGTATCGCCACTAACTTTGCACGAATGCTGCACCACTACTCTAATGCAGCACCACTATCCTTGCACGATTGCAGTGCCACTACCGATGAACGAATGCCGGATCCCTAATGTTACACAACAAACGTGCCACTAACGTTACACGACAGACGCGCCACTAACGTTACACGATGCATTACATATCCAATAAATCTCATTCCCCAATCTTTTCTGACCCTTTGGGGTCATTGGTTAAACAATGTTTTTCTTTTTTATTTCATTTTAAGAGATTCTGTCTACGAGTTAGTCTTTAAGTTTCGAATTCAATGATAGAATTTGAAGTCTTTGGTGTCTTTACCATAAGATTGAGAATGTGCTTGAGTCACTGAGTTAATTTTAGCTTTGCTTTCAGATTTATATGCATAGGTTATTGCTTAAAATTTTTAAATTTAGTTGATTAGTTATTAATATCTTAAAGTGTCATAAGGAAGTTAGGTATTAAGATTTAATAGTAACCTGATATTCAGTTTGATGATACATGTATACAGTATCTTTTAACACATTTTAAAAAATTTTGTGCTTTCATGTTAACCCTAAGTATACTTATTTGATAATTAATTCTTATGCTATAGTACAGTATATTAAGTATACTACGTGTGTTGCCAATTAAGTATACTAATGTGTTGCCTTTTCAGCTTTATCCCACATAATAATTTTTACCTTTCTTAATCTGTTTATCTCTTTAGAATTGCATTTCACTCACACCAAAATCATTATTATATTGTGTTTGAACATACTCATTACTGCCCAAGTTAAGTTTCCTAAAGTTGTGTTCAAAACTTAGATGCTTTTCTCAAATTATTTTACAACAAAGGTTATTATTGTACTTCAGATTTATAATTCTTGAGATGGTATTGTATTTCTTGGTATTGCATATGTAATCTTTGGTACTGTGTTTAAGTTTCTTTCCATAATATGCATCTCAAGTGATTTCAGGAAGTTATTGATGCAGCATATTAAGCCTAAGTATTTTGCTAGAATATTGTGTTTGCTGAGAGTTTCTTTGAGGTTCTAAGCAGTCTTATTGAGCATATCTTTGTATTGCACGTGATTTTTTTTACATGATATACATTTCAAGTGCATTTCTAGAAATTCTTGGTTCTTTCATATTTAAAACTAAGTATTTGCTTGAAAATTATATTTCCAGAGATTTTCCTTGACGTTGTAAGCAGTCTTGTTTATCATACCTTGGTACAAAGGTTTATCAAAATAATGAAAACACGTACTGTTTGTGGGGAACATTTTATTAATAAGCTGTACGCCCACCTCGGGCGTTCAGAACAGATGAAATTCGACGTGAAATAGACTTATACAAATCATGCACATACGGGAATGAATGTGGGACCATTCTTTCTGTAAAATATGGCCCAACTATGCCCGGTGATGCTGGAGGTGGAAAATGTGATCTGACCTTGCGCTCCAGATATTCCCACAAATGTGCAATATTGAGGCCTGGAGACTGAAGTGGCCAGGGTAGCTTCTGTACCTCATCCTCTGCAAGATACAATTTAACACGGTTCGCACAATGCACAGGTGCATCATCCGCTTGAAACCAGGGACGGTCATTAGGGAACAATGGCCGCAGCATTGGGTGCAGGTGGTCCCCGAGAATGGATTCGTACGTTGCGGATGTGACACGTCCCTGAAGAATAACTAATGACCCTAAGGAATGCCATGATATGGCACCCTACAAATCAGGGATTCACCTCCATGCTTCACAGTCGGAACCAAATAATCGGGGTGGTTCTGCTTCTGCAGGTTTTCGCCAGACGTACACTCTACCAGTGGATGAAAACAATGTGTAGCATGATTGCCAGTCTTTAGCATCCCAGTTTCTATGTACTTTGCACCACCTTACACGTTTTGTTGCATTGTTATTGGTAATCAGAGGGTTTTGTATTGCAGCACTGCCATATATATCGGTAGCATGAAGTTCCCACCGAACTGTTATGGCGGAAACGGGATCATACCGACTAGTGTTCAACTCTCTGCTGCTATTTGGGGAGCCATGGTCTTGTGTTTCCGTTGTACAATCCATGCCAACATTCGCCTATCCCTGCCTGACAACTTCGTATGGCGTCCACAATTTGCACATTTGGAGGCAACACCTTGTTCTTTTTGATAGATAGTCATGATCTTTGATACAGTTCCTAGTGTTACACCTACTGTTTCCTCCGTTCTGGTTACTGAAGCTCCTGCAAGACGCGCACCAATAATCATGCCTTTTTGGAGGTCACTGAGATCTGAAATTGTCGACAATTACACCAGGACAGCTGTTTCACCTGCGCCTATGGCACTGCTATGTGATGCCGACATCTTACTTCTCCTCTTCATATACCTCACATCGCTCATGACGTCGTCCCTGTGATATGCATACGGCGCATTGCATGTACTCCAGTCGCCGTCGGTGTTTCTATTATTTTGATAAACCCCTGTATTTTGCTTGTATATTTTTCCATGACATGCATTTCAAGTGCATTTCTGGAAATCCTTATGTTATACAGTTATATACTGAGTATTGGTTTTCGACAAACTATGTTAGAGTCTGGCTTAAAAAAGAAAATACTTTTCCTGAGATCCTGTTTTAGGATTGAAGGTAAGCTTGTTTTGATCATGATATTGTAGTTGGATTTTTTCACGTTAGATATCTGAAGTACATTTAAAAAAAATACTTGTTACAAGATTAAGCATTATGAATTAAATGAATATTTGATATTTATGTTGCACTGCTGTAGGCTTTTTATCAAATTAATTAGGGTACAAATATATATAGTATTATGTGCTAAATTATTAGAAATTGTATTTCACAAGTATTTGATTTATATTTTTACGACAGATGAATGAGCAACAATGAAACCGTGATACACTGTTTCGCCTTGATGCTCGCGTGAACTTCAGCGTGAGAATTACATCACTAACCACTTCGAACGAACTTAACTTAGAAATAAAGAATAAGAGAGTTGTAATTTGGAAGATTTTGTGTGAAGGTTGGGTTGGGTTGTTTTACCTCTGAGCGGCACTTTTTTGCACACCTTGGGCTAAATGGCCAGGTCACGAGGACCCCGAAGGCTCAGAGAAGGTTGGGGGAGGGGACCCACTGGAACAGCTGTTGGGAGACAGATGGTAGTCTCCCGTCAAGGCCATCCAGCGTGTTCTTTAACGTGCACAGGGTATGTCTCTCCCGCACACGGGCCACGGCTTAACGTCCCATCCGACGGACGGCGGCCTTTCCAAGCCCATCGGTGTCCCCTACTGACCGTGGGCAGGACGGGGAAAAATCTCAACGCTGACCCAGTTGGGACTCGAACCTGGGAACTACAGATTATGAGCCTGGCGCGCTACCGACTGAGCCACCCCCGCCCCTTTGTGTGAAGGAAAACGTCGTTTGTTTTAGTCTGTGCACTATAGTATAAAGAAAATACGTTTTTATTTAGTGTGTGCGTGGGAGGTTAAATAAGTTTATTAGTGTGGATCTTGTTTGTGAACGAGTAAGAAAAAGAAGAATTCATCATCTTGTGCGTGGTGATCTACGTCTGAAAAAGAATTGGTTTCGAGAAACCATCATACTTAGCCGCAGTTTGGGAGTACTTAATGACTAAATCCTTAGAAGGAAGTCATTTGGTGTATAGTTATTTAATTTGTTTAGGAATTGGTAAGGTTATTCTTGATAGATTGCAGGTTTGTTCATAAATATGATTGTGCCACTTATCCAGTGTTGTGAAAAGCCTTATTTTATGCTTTGAGTGGAGATAGTAAGAATTATAGAGGAAACAACTCTTTGTAGGAATAGTGATAAGGTGCTATGTTCTTCTGAGCCGTCCCATGACCGAGTGGTTAGCGCGCTTGGCTACTGATCTAAGGGACCTGGGTTCGAGCCCCGGGTAAGGCATGGATGTATGTGTCGTTTTTCTGCTGAGGGCCTGCCATCCTCTCAGACCTTCTACTATGGCATATAAACTGGCAGGCTCCTGTCAGACCTCTGTGGCAAGCAGCTGCTTGAGGGGGTATTTATTTATTTTTTTTATATATGTTCTTCTGAAGGTTTATTTTTATACTGATGAAGATTTGTGTTGGTTAAGTTTAGTTTATATAAATGTTTTCATTCATACTTTTGTAATAAATTACAATATATTAGAATTATAATCTATTGTTGAACTCATGCTCAATTTCCATTCGTTTCATTCATAACAATACGTTTTGTACTCTTCTGTTATTTACTGTTTTCAGTTTATGTGTTTCTGTTCATGCAGCGTTAATAAGGGAGCATAAGAAAAGCAATTAGCTTATACTGCTCATCTTTTTTTACCAATATATATTGTTTGTTATATCGAAGGTCACATGACGTTTATTTTTTAATGGTGAAAAATAAGCAATTACTATTATTATTGTGGCCTGGCCATTTTGCCTAGTGTCTGCAAAAAGAAAGTCCGCTCAGAGGTAACACAACCAATTGTTTTTTGTCGGGATCTAGACCCTAGTATGAAAGCAACGTCTGATCTTTAACATAAATCAATAATCTGATTTCTAATACCGATCAATCCCTGATCTATAAAAGGTGAAATATTCTACCATCCCTCCATTCCAGTAGTCTTCAACCTTTTTTGGATCAGCGCCAAGTTTTCCAATATATATTCACATTTGCAGTAAGTATACTGCCCACCTATATCTAGCGCAGCCTAGCCATTATCTCCTTCCTTCATTTTTGTAGCGCCCACCAAAAATCACAAAACGCCCACTAGTGGGCGGTATCGCCAGGTTGAAGACCACTGCTCCATGAGAAGGGCTCCTCTTTCCACAAGAATGATTGCAAATCTGACGCATTCACATTAAAGTTTAAGTACTCTGCGCGTTTTGCGCTTCAGAGCATATGCCAGCTGCTAACCTTCACTCAAACCCATTTGTGCACCGACTGGATATATCGGCGACTGCGCCTTGCCTTTCGTCTTCTCGTCGCCCCCAACCTTTTGCCGACGGCAGCACCTGATCCCCAGCTCGGTCTCAGGTGCTTTCAGATTCCTTCTTCCGTCTCCAAGAAAAGATTCACATCTATTTACAATTAAAGCGGGCCCTTCCTAATAACTGCTGGGAAAGTTGCTCTCCTTTACATACCATTAATATAAAAAAGCCCTCAAGCAGCTACTTGCCACCTAAGTCTGACAAGCAGCCTGTCAGTTTAATACGTCATAGAGAAGATCTATGAGGAAGGCAGCACCTCGATAAATAAAAAACGCAAAAAAGAAATACTCATACATCATCCGAGAACCTTTGATTAGTATCTAAGCGCGCAAACATTACGATTTAAATTTTCTGAATCTTTCAACAATTTGAATTTCCTATGTTAGTGGATTCTAAATTTTGGAAAAACTAACGAATATTAAAACGTAAATAGCTTATAAATACAAACTCATGCTACAGATTTGAAATTTTGATGGAGAGTATGCTGCTCAAAAGTTTGTACTGAGTGCAGCACTAGTATAAACATTTCTATTCATCATCGGGTGGCTGGCGGTGATTCAACCAGTAACGTGCCAGGCTCGTAATCTGCAGTTTTTAGGTTCGATTCGCAACTTGTACCAATATTGAGATTTATCTCCTCTGTCTACCATCGCGCCGTCGGTGAGAAAGAGTTGGATAAACAGCCGTCCGTCTGATGGGACGTTAAGCTGTGGGTCCGTGTGCAGAAGAGACTGGGAACTTTAAAGAACATGCTGGATGGCCCTGACGCGTGGCTTCCATCTGTCCCCTAACAGCCTCCTTCAACCTTTTCTCAGCTCTTGGGAGTTTCTTCGGCTTGGCCACATAGCTAATTCTGCTCACAAAGGCGCCGCTCAGAAATAAAACCACCAAACCCATATCCTCCTTAAATTCGCACTCAAAATCAGTTTCATATCGTAATTTATCAGTATATAAAATCACTATCTTCAAAAAGGCCTTATGAAAGTATAGTTGATGATTCCAGAAAGAATTCTCTGAAAATAGTTATCGGTATCCCATTTCTAATATCTCATATAGGTGCTTCAGATTAAAACTTAAATAGCCTACAAATAAAAACTCATGCGACAGATCTTAAATTTGATGTAGAGTGTGCTGTTCAAGAAGTTTTCACTGCGTGCATCACTAGTTAAGCATTTCTATTCTTCAGAGTTCTCAAAAAGGTTTTTTTTTATAGTGTTGGGATCGGGAGCTTCTCAGTCGGTAGCGCGCCACGCTCGCAATCTGCAGTACTGAAATTCGAGTCCCACCTCTGACAACGTTGAGATTTATCTCCGCTAAACCCCCACCGCAGCGTCAGTCAGAAAAAGGTTAACGATGGGATTGGAAAGGCTGTGGTCTATCGGAAGGGTTGGATTGGGTTGGAATGTTTTACCTCTGAGCGGCACTTTTTTGCACACCATGGCCTAAATGGCCAGGCCACAAGGACCCCGATGGCTCAGAGAAGGTTGGGGGAGGGGACCCACTGCAACAGCTGTTGGGAGACAGATAGTAGCCTCCCGTCAAGGCCATCCAGCGTGTTCTTTAACGTGCACAGGGTATGTCTCTCCCGCACACGGTGTCACGGCTTAACGTCCCATCCGACGGATGGCGGCCTTTCCAAGCCCATCGCTGTCCTCTACTGACCGTGGACAGGACGGGGAAATTATGCGGAGATAAATCTCAACGCTGACCCAGCTGGGACTCGAACCTGGGAACTACAGATTACGAACCTGGCGCGCTACCGACTGAGCCACCCCCGCCCCCTATCGGAAGGGACGTTAAGTTCTGGCCCTTTCTGCAGAAGAGCCCTACTTTGTGCACATTAAAGAAACACACTGGATAGTCTTATAGGAGGCTACCATCTGCTTCTACTAGCTGTCCAGTGTGTCATCTTCCCTTCAACCTTCTATGAGCACTTAGAGTGCGTTTAAGCTGGCGATTCCGCCCACTGTGTGCAAAAAAATGCCGCTCAGAGAAAAAACAACATAACGGAATTCTTTTCGCTATCAAAAGTATTTGATTGCGTTTTCTATCATTCAACTCAAAATTCAAAATTGCGAAACTAATTAGTTGTTAAATAAAATAAATAAATAAATAAATACCCCCTTAAGCAGCTATTTGCCACAGAGGTCTGACAGGAGCCTGTTAGTTTATAGTAGAAGGTCTGAGAGGATGGCATGACCTCAGCAGAAAAACGACACCTACATCAACGCCTTACCCGGGGTTCGAACCCAGGTCCCTTAGATCAGTAGCCAAGCGCGCTAACTACTCGGCCACGGGACTCGAACCCAGGTCCCTTAGATCAGTAGCCAAGCGCGCTAATTTTAAAATCATTAATAAATATTAATATTTGGAACAAGACTATAAAAACAGCTGCTCGTCAACAGCGCTAGCGTTTCATTTGTGCAATAATGTGTATAATGGAAGTCGTCATTTGTGCTACAATGTGCATAATGGAAGTCGTCATTTGTGCTACAATGTGCATAATGGAAGTCGTCATTTGTGCTACAATGTGCATAATCGAAGTCGTCTATTTGTGCTTCCTTGTATAATGAAAGTCGTCTATTTGTGCTGCAATGTGCATAAATGGAAGTCGTCATTTGTGCTACAATGTGCATAATGGAAGTTGTCTATTTGTGCTTCTTTGTATAATGAAAGTCGTCTATTTGTGCTTCTTTGTATAATGAAAGTCGTCTATTTGTGCTTCTTTGTATAATGAAAGTCGTCTATTTGTGCTTCTTTGTATAATGAAAGTCGTCTATTTGTGCTTCTTTGTATAATGAAAGTCGTCTATTTGTGCTTCTTTGTATAATGAAAGTCGTCTATTTGTGCTGCAATGTGCATAAATGGAAGTCGTCATTTGTGCTACAATGTGCATAATGGAAGTCGTCTATTTGTGCTTCTTTGTATAATGAAAGTCGTCTATTTGTGCTTCTTTGTATAATGAAAGTCGTCTATTTGTGCTGCAATGTGCATAATGGAAGTCGTCTAATGTGCACATTTAATTTTTTTAAAGAAAGTTCTGGTAGCGATTACTTCTTCCCTAAGTTTGCAATCCTATACGATTCATTTACACACAAAAAAACCCACCTTTCACCCATTTCTCCTTTTCGTAATTCACACCAACTCCCATCAAAACCCATTATCGAAAACCTACGTAATGCGTGGTCCTGAATCAAGAACTATTCCCCAAACGTTAATCTATATTATGACTGACGACATAAACCAAGCTGTCCACAGACGACGAAGTCAAGAAAGATATCACCAAGCTCACTATTGCAGTGGGCAGTCAGCACGCAAAAGCAGCAAACATTGGACTCTAGAGGATCGCCTATATGGATGCCGCCAAGCTAGCCAATAGCTCTCTATTGCAGGGCGTAGAACCAATAAGAGTGCACTGCTCTACGTTGCCCTTCTTGTGATGTATGGGACGTCAGGTCAAGAACGATTCGGAAATGTCGCATTTCCTGGCTTTCCAGGCAGCAACTTCTGTCTCTGCTACTGATGTCGTTTCGTGTTTCGTATGTGAGTAGAAAATTAAACGTTCTCAAGAGCATTTGCAGTTAATTAGAGTGGGAAACTCAGTCTCAGAACGTATTTACTACAATGGAAGAAAACTGCAATTAACCGAATTGTAACGTTTGCTCTCTCAGAACACAGGAAATAATTTTTGTACCCTTTTGTAGTTCGGTTATACATTACGGATTATTTTCGAGCACGAAACGAAAGGCTACTGAGTAATAAATTTGTCTGGATAAAAAATAACTCTTTCTTTTATGTGAGAAATTAATGTTATGTTATTATAGCACTAAAATAAGGAAGAAGAGAATTTTTCATATTCGCATGGAGATATACTAAAGAAGGCTTGGTTGGTGGTTTGGTTGTTTTACCTCTGAGCGGCAATTTTTTGCACACCATTGGCTAAACGGCCAGGTCACAAGGACCCCGAACGATCGGAGAAGGTTGGGGGAGGGGACCCATTGTAAGAGCTGTTGGGAGACAGATGGTATCCTCCTGTCAAGTCCATCCAGCGTGTTCTTTAACGTGCACAGGGTATGGCTCTCTCGCACACGGAGCCACGGCTTAACATCCCATCCGACGGCCTTTCCAAGCCCATCGGTGTCCCCTACTGACCGTGGGGAGGGCGGGAAGTTTTGCGGAGATAAAGCTCAACGCTGATATACTAAAAAAGGCTTGGTTGGTGGTTTGGTTGTTTTACCTCTGAGCGACACTTTTTTGCACACCATGGGCTAAACGGCCAGGTCACAAAGGACCCCGAAGGATCGGAGAAGTTTGGGGGAGAGGACCCATTGTAAGAGCTGTTGGGAGACAGATGGTATCCTCCTGTCTAGGCCATCCAGCGTGTTCTTTAACGTGCACAGGGTATGGCTCTCTCGCACACGGAGACACGGCTTAACATCCCATCCGACGGCCTTTCCAAGCCCATCGGTGTCCCCTACTGACATTGGGGAGGGCGGGAAGTTTTGCGGAGATAAAGCTCAACGCTGACCCTGCTGGGACTCGAACCTGGGAACTGCAGATTACGATCCTGGCGCGCTACCGACTGAGCCACCCCCGCCCCACAAAAATAGGCATTGTGCTGTAAATGCCTTGTTCTTTCAAGAGGCTCGAAAATAATCCGTAATGTATAACCGAACTACAAAAGGGTACGAAAATTATTTCCTGTGTTCTGGGAGAGCAAACGTTACAATTCGGTTAATTGCAGTTTTCTTCCATAAATGATTAACTATAAAAGGATTGAGTGGTTGGGTTGTTTTACCTCTGAACGGCACTCTTTTCGCACACAATGGGCTAAGTAGCCAGATCAAAAGAAATCCGAGGACTCAGAGAAGGTTGGGGGAGGAGACCACTGGACAGCTGTTGGGAGACAGGTGGTAGCCTTCTATCAAAGCCATCAAGCGTTTCTTTAACATGCACAGGGTATGGCTCTCCCGTACACGGAGCCACGGCTTAACGTCCCATCCGACTTACCGCGGCCTTTCCAAGTCCATCGGTGTCCCCTAATGACCGTGGGCAGGACGGGGAATTTTGCGGAGATAAATCTCAAAGCTGACCCAGCTGGGACTCCAACCTGGGAACTGCAGATTACGAGCCTGGCGCGCTACCGACTGAGCCATCCCCGCCCCCTTCTCTAAAAACGATGGTGGCAAACACATAGCCAGGGAAGAGGTAGCACATAATCTTTTCCTTCCTACCACCTTCATTTCCTCCCTACAAGTTTATAGGATAGTAAAACACTAGATTACGGAACTTTTTTAAAGTCACTTTATTACTCTATTTCCTTTACACTTTGGTCAAAACTGCGACTTAAAATGTGTGTAAAGATAATCTCAGATGCAGAAAGTTCAATAAATAGTGTCCGAAAAACAATGGTAGGGTTTCGTGCACCAATAGTAGGAAAATAATATACATATTCAAGAAAGTAATGTGGTACTCGGGAGAGTACATCAAATGCTTTTGAACCTAATTAGTGAATTTTCATGTTCACATGTTCGTTACCCTGCATATGGCCAATAGATATTCCATTTCTTGACATACTACGCCTACAGCACACCTATTATTTGCTTCTCTATATTTTGTCAATGTAGACATAATTCTTTTACAAAGTCCCAGAAGAAAAAATCGAGGGCTGTCAAATTAGGGCTTCTTCGTGGTCACAGACTTGAACCACCTGGCCAATCTATATGTCATGAAACGTTGAACTAAGAACTTCCGTAATATCTGTTGAGAAACGTAGCAGTGGACGGTCTTGTCTGGTAAATACATCTGTCTCCTAAAAACTATTTTCAAAGCTCTCTTAATTTCAAATAAGGCTTTGTATCAAAATGTCACATAAAACGGAAATCTTAAAAAAAAATTCCTTCGAATCTCGATTCTGAGCAATATTTTATGGGTTGGGTTGTTTTACCTCTGAGCGGCACTTTTTTGCACACCATGGGCTAAATGGCCAGATCACAAGGACCCCGAAGGCTCAGAGAAGGTTGGGAGAGGGGACCCACTGGAACAGCTGTTGGGAGACAGATGGTAGCCTCCCGTCAAGGCCATCCAGCGTGTTCTTTAACGTGCACAGGGTATGGCTCTCCTGCACACGGGGCCACGGCTTAACGTCCCATCCGACGGACGGCGGCCTTTTCAAGCCCATAGGTGTACCCTACTGACCGCGGGCAGGGCGGGGAATTTTGCGGAGATAAATCTCAACGCTGACCCAGCTGGGGCTCGAACCTGGGAACTACAGATTACGAACCTGACGCGCTACGGGGTGAGCCACCCCCGCCCCTCAATATTTTATGATTTTTCCTATGTAAAGAGTTCTTGACGTTGGGTTGTTTTACCTCTGAGCTGCACTTTTTTTGCACATCATGGGCTGAAATGCCAGGTCACAAGGACCCCGAAGGCTCAGAGAAGGTTGGGGACTCACTTGAACAGCTGTTGGGAGACAGATGGTAGCCTCCCGTCAAGGCCATCCAGCGTGTTCTTTAACGTGCACAGTGTATGACTCTCCAGCACACGGGCCACGGTTTAACGTCCCATCCGACGGACAGCAGCCTTTCAAGCCCATCGGTGTCCCCTACTGACCATGGGCAGGGAATTTTGCAGCGATAAATCTCAAAGCTGACCTAGCTGGGGCTCGAACCTGGGAACTGCAGATTACGAGTCTGGCGCGCTACCGACTGAGCCATCCCGGCTCCAGTTATTGAAGATTAGAATTTAATCATTCACAGCAGCATAGATAATCGTAAGATTTAAATCTCCAATTTTTTAGTATATATATATATTTTTTCAAAAATAGATGTGATATGTAGAAGTTTGCAAAATGATTTTTCAGTTTCCATAATTTTGAAACATCGGCGATTATTTTTGAAACAGTGTTTAAGACAAGTAAACCGAAGTGTCAGTTGTCTAATATTTCAGCCTCGATAGCTCTTTAAATGTGAAACGAATATTATTTAAAATCGGGATTTGAATAATTTTGATTCGGATCTATAATTGTGCAATATAATCTTGCAACATATTTTCTGTCAAAAAAAATTATTTCCAAAGTTATGGAGTTTTGAACGTGGTTTTTTATTTGAATAACATGGTATTATATCAAAACATTTGAAAATATGGTGCCTATCTTCGTCATATATAGAGACAATTGTGAGAGGCTGACTGACTGACTGATGGGGTATATCGTTAACTCTAATTATCGTGCAGAAATGATAGAGCACTAAAAATATGCATATAGGTGTTATACGGGTTATGAATCTCGGGAAAAATCCAAACTTTGACCTACGACGTATCATTTAAGGTCAAATAGAAGTCACGTAGAGGTCAGACCTTGATCCACGAGGGCTAAAAAAATAAATAAATACCCCCTCAAGCAGCTGCTTGCCACAGAGGTCTGACAGGAGCCTGTCAGTTTATATGTCATAGTAGAAGGATCTGAGAGGATGGCAGGGCCTCAGCAGAAAAACGACACATACATCCATGCCTTACCCGGGGCTCGAACCCACGTCCCTTAGGTCAGTACCCAAGTGCGCTAACCACTCGACCATGGGACGGCCCACGAGGGATAGAAACATGAAAAATGTTGTCGGGGGGGGGGGGGGGGGTCGGGTTGCAGATGTCCGAAACTTCACGAAATTTCGGATAAGAAAGGGTTCTTCGAGATTAAAAGTAAAATTTAGGTCTATCGGTGCTACATAGCTAAAAATTGATTCCTGAGGGTATTTTGAGTTGCAGATCTCAGAAATTATGCCAAATCTTAGATGCAATAGGCTTTCAAGGTCAAAGGTCAAATTCGATATGCTGGTGCTGGAGAGCTAAAAATGATGAAGAGCGCTATTTCGGGCAGTACAATGAATCTCTTTGTTGCGATCTTATGCAACCACGGCAATTCCCGGTTCCGCCTGACAGCACTACCTGGTTAAGAAAAGCCATGACCATCTAGAGCCGGGGGCAAGGAATACGCCCTATAGGCGCACCTCAACCCCAGCCTCACATGGCAGCAGTCCTATAGAAGGAAAGCTAACCACCGGAAGAAACCTTACTTTAATCTATTCCCCGGTTTGCAAATGTGCAAGGATATAAAGATCCAAGCTCGATCGGCACCCGGGGTGGAGACTCTTAGTAAGATAGTAAGACCCAGACTTTTTGGACAGCTCGTGCCTACTAGGCCGGGGAAAACCTTTCGGCAGAGCCGTCGAACAGACCACACAGGTCTCCTGAGAGGTGAGGTCTCCGACGCCGTCACCATCCGACCGGCAATCAAGCCGGCCGGCAGCGTCTTCAACCTCGGTTGGCCTTAGCCATGTCCAACCGGTGAACCACTCCGGTCGGCACAGCCTTCAGCGGGGTTGCTGGGCCCTAGACCCCCCCCCCCCACCACCACCACCACCACGGCAAGGTGGTCCCCTATCGGGGGGGTTTCGGGCAGTACAGTCGCTCAAAAAAGTATCCGAACACTATGGTGATATATTCGTGTACGAAGGTTGCCAGATCATTAATTACTAAAAGAAAATCGTTGCCAGATATTTTTTCTGAATTCTGTAATCAACCATAGTGTTCGGAAACTTTTTTGAGCGACTGTAGGTGGTCATATTATTTTGATACTAGATCGTTTGATACTAGATCGGCTGAGCTGAAAAAGGCATAATTTTGTTATAACATATTGTGGCACTCCTCCCAAGTTCGTAACGTACCTTGTGAGCAATCCGACCCTGTGTGCTTGTGAGCGCTACTACAGGATGCATCAGCGAGCATATTTGACAGCTAGCACGCTGCTCGCAAGTGATGCGTTGCTTGTCTTATATAAATCTGTTAGGCGTCGTAGTAAAGCTTAAGGCCACAATTAGGAAATATAATTTTTTTTGGCGAAGGTATCTTATAATTTCAAAACCATTAATTCAAATTGAATCAACCACCGTTATGGTTGAGAATAATTTGTTGCATTTAGAATTTATTTTTTATGCTAATTAATTGGGCTAGAAGTTCCACCAAACAGCTATTAGGGTACAGATGGTTGACTCCTATCAAGGCCATTCAGCATGTCCTTTAATGTACACAGAGTGTGACTTCCCTGCACCCGGGGGGGGGGGGGGGGGGGTTAGTCGGTAGCGCGCCAGGCTCGTAATCTGTAGTTCCCAGGTTCGAGTTTCAACTGGTCACCGTTGAGATTTATCTCCGCAAAATTCCCCGCCCTGCCCGCGGTCAGTAGGGGACACCGATGGGCTTGGAAAGACCGCCGTCCGTCGGATGGGACGTTAAGCCGTGGCCCCTGTGTGGGAGAGCCATACCCTGTGCACGTTAAAGAACACGCTGGATGGCATTGACGGGAGGCTACCATCTGTCTCCCAACAGCTGTTCCAGTGGGTCCCTTCCCCCAACTTTCTCTGAGAATTCGGGGTCCTTGTGACCTGGCCATTTAGATCATGGTGTGCAAAAAAAAGTGCCGCTCAGAGGTAAAACAACCCAACCTGCACACGGGGAAAACGGCTTAACATTTCATCCAACGGATGGCAGCGTTTTCCAAATCCAACGGGATTCCCTTTCTAACGGAGGGAAGGTGTGGTGGTTTAGCGCAGATAAATCTCAATACAGACCTAGTTCGGATTCGAGTCTGGGAACATCAGCTTACCAGCTTGGAGCCTTACAGACTGAAAATTCCCCACCCTGCCCACGGTCAGTAGGGGACACCGATGGGCTTGGAAAGGCCGCCGTCCGTCGGATGGGACGTTAAGCCGTGGCCCCGTGTGCGGGAGAGCCATACCCTGTGCACGTTAAAGAACACGCTGAATGGCCTTGACGGGAGGCTACCATCTGTCTCCCAACAGCTGTTCCAGTGGGTCCCCTCCCCTAACCTTCTCTGAGCCTTCGGGGTCCATGTGACCTGGCCATTTAGCCCATGGTGTGCAAAAAAGTGCCGCTCAGAGGTAAAACAACCCAACCCTTACAGACTGAGAAAACCCTTGTTCCAGGGTGGGGCAGAGTACGGTGTTTGGTTGTTGTTATTCTTGTTGCAGCTACAGTGCAGTCATTGATGCCGCTATTGTTACTTTCATCGCCTTAAGTGATGTCACTAGCATCAAGTTCTGTAGTTTTTTTTTTTCATTTTTAGGAGATATTATCTTTTTATTTTCTTCGGTAAATTCACAAAAAGTTTATTATCTGCTTTGTCTTTTATTTTAAAATCTCACGGGGAAAACAAAAACCGAAACTGAAGTAATAACACACACATCTGAGTTTTTAAGCCTTTTTCCTTTTTCTTTTCTTCTTCGACGTTTCGCAAATATCCATCTTCTGTCAATGCTAGTGGCATTGTTTGTATTCACCTTAGGATTTCATTTTCCTTTATCAAAGAGTAAAAACACATGCACAAAGAGCCGTTCGATTTTGCATTAACGGTTAATGTTGCTGAGATGCCAGAGTGGGCTGATAAAACTTAAGAAGTTACTAGAAGACAAAAGAAAGAGTAAAAAAAAAATCCAGAAAAGCAAAGAGAGAAAAAATTTGGATAGAAAGAAAACAGAAAAGAAAAAAAAATTGGGTTGGGGGGGGGGGGAGAGAAAAGAAACTTCTTTGCATCGTCTATTAACCGATGCCGATGATTGTTATCAGCAGCCTAATACTGTTAAAGATAAGGCCTAGTGAAAATAAAGGAAAAACTTCGAAGGTGTGGAGAAATATTTGCAAAGGCAAACTATGCTTCAATCTAATAAACTCTATTTTGCGAAAGATAAGGGGGAATCTAAACTTAAAAGATAAAAAGTATTGGCGTGTCAGTGTTTAGTTGCTACCGTATGCGAAATATTAAGCCAGAATATCCTCGAAGATAATAACTCCGAGGATAGTATTGTTTTCTGTCGAAAAGCTTTTAAGTAAACTATTAGGTTCGGTGAGCACGAGTTTCAGTACACGAAGAAGTTTGAGAGGGTGGAATAGGAGAGTATAAAAAGTTTTTGTTTTTGTTATTAAAATAAAAAGTTTGATCGATAACTGTTTTTTTTTGTGATTATGCAAAGAATCCTTTAAGTTTTAATACGTGTTACTTTATTGTTATAAAATGTATATTAATGACTCCAATATGGGTTGCTTAAGGTTTATTATTGATGGTTTTGATTTTCGTTAAGTTAATGTGTTCTTGACAGAATCTTATAAACGGTTGTTCTGGTGAAAGTTCGATAAGATCTTTAACGAAGAGCTTTTTTAAGGTAAGCACTTTTGACTGCATCTGCTCTTAATCAGGAAAATTTGCAAACTCTTTTATTCTTATGGTATTCGTGATTTATGTTATGAATATCCATCAGTTTTAATTTATGAGAATGAAGATAACAGATCTTTAGATGTATTAGTGTACTTTTGTTCCCATCTTAAAAAACAAGGAAAAACACGAAAATTGAATTATTATAGGCAATAATATCAGGCTTTATTCAGCTTACTTTTCTTTATGTTACGGATTGCTTAGTCGGTAGCGCGCACAGACTCGTAATCTATAGTCCCAGATTTGAATTCCACCTAGCCAGTGTTGAGAGTTTTCTCCGCTAAACCCCTCACCCTGCTTTCGGTCAGAAAGGGGACACCGATGGGTTTGGAAAGGCAGTCGTCCATCGGATGAGACGTCAAGCCGTGGCACCTGTGTAGTAGAACACTGTGAACGTTAAAAAACAAAATACTGGATGGCCTTGATGCGAGGCTACCATCTGTCTCCTAACAGATCTCCAGTGGATCCCCTTCTCCAACTTTCTTTCAGCCCTTTGGTCTCTTTTGACCTGGCCCTTTAGCCCATTGTGTGCAAAAACGTGCCACTCGGAGGTAAAACAATCCAACCGTTGAAGTTATTTACTTAAACTACGAAACTTTTGCCTTGAAAGAATTTCAATAGTACCTAAAATTAATCGCATTGGACAATGGAAGGACCTGGTCGACGGAAGAGTGGGGCAAACTTCGCTCGTTACTCTTAAGATCTATGGGGCGGGGGTGGCTCAGTCGGTAGTGCGCCAGGCTCGTAATCTGTAGTTCCCAGGTTCGAGTCCCAGCTGGGTCAGCGTTGAGATTTTTCCCCGCTCTGCCCACGGTCGGTAGGGGACACCTATATGCTTGTAAAGGCCGCCGTCCATCGGATGGGACGTTAAGCCGTGGCCCCGTGTGCGGGAGAGCCATACCCTGTGCACGTTAAAGAACACGCTGGATGGCCTTGACGGGAGGCAACCATCTGTCTCCCAACAACTGTTCCAATGATTCTCCTCCCCCAACCTTCTCTGAGCCTTCGGGGTCCATGTGACCTGGTTACATGGACTCCGAATTCCCATGGTCAATTTCATTGCCCATGGTGTGCAAAAAAGTGCCGCTCAGAGGTAAAACAACCCAACTTAAGATCTATCTTAAAAATTTCATCTACGCTCTAAGTGATTTATCTCAGCTAGCTCATTTTTCAGCAAATTGTGACTATAAACTTTCTTTAAGTAACTAAAGAAAACATGAGTTTTGTTCCTGGTGGGATACGATCTCCTGATGATGTTCCAGATGCTCTGACCGCTGAGCTATCGCTTCGGCCAGGGTACCCGGCAAGTTATCAGGAGATCATTAATTCACATCCCACTCTTGGCGAAATTCACTTTTTTTTTTCAGCTAATAATTCATGATTTAACTTTCTTCTGCAATGCATGAATTTTATGCTAAATTACTATGTTTCCAAGTCAGGAGCATCTTAAGTATTTGAACAATCAGGAAAGGGCGTCACAGCGATTATGTATCCAGAATGCAAGGATCTCATACTCAGAGTAAATTTGGAAAAATGAACCCATCAGACAGACTTGTACGGTCAGAGAACAATCTGTGTAAACGAGGGACGTGCAACTGAGGTCCAAGGGACTGATATATCTTGTAAAATCGATTTTTCTGTCCACCACGCGGATGTGTTGCGAGAGTACGTGGTGCAAGATCGCAATAGACAGATATTTAGCAGAGGCGTGTTGCAAGACTGTGTATGCTCAGAGCTGAAAATTCTAACCTGAAATTCACATTAGACATCTTAAAATAAAGAAAATTCTGCAGACATCGCATTTTGTTAGGAAAGCAAAGTTATTCCTTCTGAACACTTTTGAATTGTACTTGAACAAGACTGATCATAATATTCACAAAATGTTCGTTGCTAATATTTCTGCTTGAGATAACTTTCTGACTGAGGTTTGAATCAGTCAGCTTTCTAAATTATGTAGAATGACAATTTTATACCGTACTATTATTGATAATGTGCTGAAATTATCGTTTCTAAAAGCCTTCTAATCAGATATTTTCGCTGAGGTAAATTCTTGAGAAATGAAACCTGTTGTTACTAGCTTCGTACATTTCAAAATGCTTTTGACCATGTCGATCGTCATAATTTGCTGTTGATAGTTAGATCATATGGCATACTTTAGAAGTTGGTTAAAATAATAATGACTCTCTATAATAACCCTGAGTCGTGTTTAAGAGTTGGTAAAGCTGGTGGCGATTGGTTTAACATTGCTATTGGAGTTAGACAAGGGTGCATTTTATCTCCTTTTCTCTTTAGCTTGGTTATTGATTATATTATGCGGAATTCATTGCAAAAGAAATATTAGAACCGTAGATGACCTAGATATGTGATAAGATCTGACTTATGCTGACGATATGGCCCTTTTGGCAAATGATGTTGACATGGTGAACTCTTTCATTAAAGCAATTAATGAGAGTGGTAAAAGATTTGGTAATAAACATAGAGAAAGTTAAAGTGATGAAAATTCGTCAGGCAGGTTACGCTCTAATTCTTTTGAACGGCTGCTACCTTATAAAGTGTCTCGTTTTAATTATCTCAGGATCTGAATAGCAGATACTGGCGAAGCACAACATGAGATTAACTGAAGAATAGGGAATGCCGTTGTGCCTTTGAAGGATCAGTGAAGATTGTAGAAAAATTGGATTATACTCTTGAGGAATAAATTTATGCTACATACTAAATTGGACCTTTCTAAAGCTTGCAATGGTTGTGAAACTTGGACCCTTTGTATACAAAATAGTAGGAAATTTGATGTCTTTGATTTCATATGCTTTCGCAGTATCTTGGGCATTAGATGATTTGACTTTCTAAGTAACGATGAGGTTAGGCAAATGAGTCAGCAACCTCCTTTGAGCAGCATATTGTACAGAGAGAGACTGCGTTAGTTTGTTAATGTTACCCATATGCTTAACTACAAATTATTGAATTCTAAACAGTATGCCTAGAGGCCTCAGAAAAAGAGGGAGACTTAGGATACGGTGGGTATATAATGTCAGACAGAACTTTGTGAGAATTGGCCTACAGGGACATATTACAACAGCTGTAGATCAGGACAGATGTGTTTGGTGGACTGAGTGTTTGGTGGACGTGTTTGGTGGACTGAGTGTTTGGTGGACGTGTTTGGTTAGTCCTCTGTAGACCATGACAGCTTGACATGTATATATGTATGTATGTATGTATGTAAGCTCGCTCTGTTTCACATAAAGAGTGGAGAATCAAGTCTACCTCAAAGAGTTTCTTGTCAAATTGTGACTTATTACACTTAACCACGAAAGCCAATGAAAAGCAAGATTATACGACTGGAAATGTATCAATCTACAACTAGTTAAGGAGCTTCTACGCGAGTGTTTTGCATCAATAATAATAAAATGTCTGTGGTCGCTATAACTCTTCACATAAAGGGGATAGGAACCTAGAATTTTAGCAGAAGATTAAGAGTAGAATAAAAATGTGCAGTGCAAAATATAAACTCGATAGGTTGAATAGGTGGTTAGAGATCGCTATTTTGGATAAAATATATTTTTCTACTCCGTTCTCCATTCGTTGTTTATTCATTCCCAATTCTAATCGAGAAAGCTACTAACTGTTGCAGGATACCACACATTCTCTAAGACAGTGGTCCACAACCTTTTATGCTTCACGTACCCAGGGGTGGGGGTGGCTCAGTCGGTAGCGCGCCAGATATTTAGACCTTATTAGATATTAGATATTAGACAGATATCATAATCTGTAGTTCCCAAGTTCGAGTCCCAGCTGGATCAGCGTTGAGATTTATCTCCGCAAAACTCCCCGCCCTGCCCACGGTCAGTAGGGGACACCGATGGGCTTGGAAAGACCGCCGTCCGTCGGATGGGGACGTTAAACCGTGGTCCCGTGTGCGGGAGAGCCATACCCTGTGCACGTTAAAGAACACGCTGGATGGCCTTGACGGGAGGCTACCATCTGTCTCCCAACAGTCTCCCAACAGCTGTTCCAGTGGGTCCCCTCCCCCAACCTTCTCTGAGCCATCGGGGTCCATGTGACCTGGCCATTTAGCCCATGGTGTGCAAAAAAGTGCCGCTCAGAGGTAAAACAACCCAACTTCACGTACCCCTGGAAATGTGTATGTAATTAGCGTACCTCTTGCATAGATAGGTAAAGCTATAGTTATATTATAACAGTGAGAATATATTTCCCCACAGTGCAGTATCACAAAGGAGAAACCTTTGTCTCACATTCAGAACCATTCGATCAAGTATCTCAGGAATTACACGGAACTAAAATCTATCGAAACAGAAATAAAAGTTTCAGTAATTTGCGTAGAAACGAAAAAAAAAACCCTCTATGAGAGCGCGCTTTGACGTCAGTAACGTAATAATAAATACCTGTATAAAAGAAATTAAGCTTCATTGTGCATTTTACAATATTCCGAAATTAGGAAGAGCATTTCTTAATTGATCGCTTCCGTAATCTATATATAATAATAACCTACATTATAAAAAGTACTTATTTCTCGCATAAGGTGTGGAATTATTTGACTGGCAGAATTACATCCGCGAGTTGTTTCTACTAAAACAAACGTAGGTATGGCGTCTTTTCATTGGTTGTTTGCCTTCTTTGATCTTCAGACTTTGCCGCTCCATTCTTTATCTGAAATAGAGTATAGTTAAAAACCAAGAAATTACGAAAAAAGCAAATGCAAAACATAGATTAATTAACAATATTCAATAGAACGTCGAGTTGCTTCAGTTAGTAACGGGCCAAGCACAGAATTTTTTGTTCTTAGGTTCCATATGCGGCTAGGTTGAGATTCCCCCCCCCCCCCACCTCCCGCAAAATTCCCCGCCCTGCCCACGGTCAGTAGGGGACACCGATGGGCTTGGAAAGGCCGCCGTCCGTGGGATGGGACGTAAAGCCGTGGCTTCGTGTGCGGGAGAGCCATACCCTGTGCACGTTAAAGAACACGCTGGATGACCTTGCCGGGAGGCTACCATCTGTCTCCCAACAGCTGTTCCAGTGGGTCCTCTCTCCCAACCTTCTCTGAGCCTTCGGGGTCCATGTGACCTGGCCATTTAGCCCATGGTGTGCAAAAAAGTGCCGCTCAGAGGTAAAACAACCCAACTCAACTCCCCCCACCCATACAACATACACCGTTGAGAGAGGTGGCATACTGAAACTTGGAAAGTTCGTTATCCTTTGGAAGTGAGTCCCTGTGTCCACTAAAAACACCCTGGATAGACTTGGGTTGGGTTGTTTTACCTCTGAGCGGCACTTTTTTGCACACCATTGGCTAAATGGCCAGGTCATATGGACCCCGAAGGCTCAGAGAAGGTTGGGGGAGGGGACCCACTGGAACAGCTGTTGGGAGACAGATGGTAGCCTCCCGTCAAGGCCATCCAGCGTGTTCTTTAACGTGCACAGAGTATGTCTCTTCCGCACACGGGGCCACCGCTTAACGTCCCATCCGACGGACGGCAGCCTTTCCAAGCCCATCGGTATCCCCTACTGACCGTGGGCAGGGCGGGGAATTTTGCGGAGATAAATCTCAACGCTGACCCAGCTGGGACTCGAACCTGGGAACTACAGATTACGAGCCTGGCGCGCTACCGACTGAGCCGCCCCCGCCCCCTCCCCCAGGAGAGACTTGGTGTAAGGCTCCTATACGTATCCTAACAGTTGCTCAGTGAATCTTTTTCCCCCGGCATTTCTTGAGTTCTTGTGACCTTAACACTGAACACACTTTGTGTGAAAAAAGTTCCGCTCTGAGGTAAAACAATTTAATTAAACTGCTTTCAAACTTTTTTTTTTCGATTTATTTCACACTTTTGTTACGTTTTAGATGTATCATAATTTAAAATTCATAATAACACTGAATCAATAAAAGACTCTTAGTTAATTTTAAATTATTAACTCTTTTTCTAATGCTTTATAAATTGCTTCATTACTTGATAATTTTTACTTAAAAACAATTATAAGTGCCTTAGTGTAATTTCGTTATCACAACGTCGGTTTTTAATTTCTCTGGAACCAAATTTAAATATTTCATTTCTTTTACACACGATGATATACATTCTTTTCTGCCTTTCATCTCTTCACCATCCTTCCACCCCCCCCCCCTCCCCTTTGGTATTTTACATTTTCCTCTTTTACTTCCTAATTCGTTTATCTTTATTTATTTTCTTAAATTATCATACGCGCTAGGTCTGAAAGCTTTTAATTTTTTTTTTCGCGATTCCTACCTCATAGATCCCTTTTTTCGAGTGTGTGTGCTCGCGCGGGCGTTGTTTTTCCCTCCACTACAACTGAAACAATTGCTTGATAGATTGTTAAGAAAGTCATCAGTGCCGCATCGTTAGCCTCCAAAACAAAGTTTGATACCCGAAGAGCAGAAATGGGAAAGAGAAGAAGATGGGGAGTAGAGAAGTGGTGGATGGTGTGATGCTTGGCTCGCTTCTGAGACGAAGAAAGAACGGGAGGATTCTCGTGCAGCTTCTCGGGATCACTTTCTCTTCTCGAAGAGCAAGCGAAGAAAGGAAGAGAATAAAATAGGAATCGATATCCAGGTTGATGAGGTTACAACGGCTAAGATGGAGTGTGTACAGTGCGGATGAGCCTGTGAAAAAATCCTTATCAAATTAACATTAGCGCCCATAATGGCCTCAATGGCGATGCGCCACGAGAAGTGATGGATTATGCTGATTACGATAATCACGTGCGCTGCCTTCGGCTAAAGCAGCTTCCAGTTAGGACTGAGCGTAACTGAAGAGTGTTTGCGGTTTTCGGAGGATGTACTGAGGGTTGGTTGCAGGGAGGGAGTTTGAGGTCGTCGATAACGGGCAAAAGGAAGGTGAGAGTGGTTTAAAATCACCCGCAATGCAAATTTTGTTTTCTTTAGCTTTTTTTTTAGCTTTTGAGTGTTTGAGAACAGAATTCGAGATCTCGTGGCATCTCACTGAATTCGTATAAAATTGAATGAAGAGAAAATAATTTTCTTTTTTTGTTTTCGATTTTGACTGCCTCGGTAGTGCAGTGATCGTGTTGGCCTGCTGAAACATTACCGCTGCCGTAGTCTGCGTTTGAGTTCCCGGATGGGCACGGTTGTGCGTGTATATGTGTTTGTATATTGTACCAGAAACAAAAACAAGCCTGATGGAGCTTTTCCTTAATCATTTGGGGCGGGGGTGGCTCAGTCGGTAGCGCGCCAGGCTCATAATCTGTAGTTCCCAGGTTCGATTCCAAGCTGGGTCATCGTTGAGATTTATCTCCGCAAAATTTCCCCGCCCTGCCCACGGTCAGTAGGGGACACCGATGGGCTTGAAAAGGCCACCGTCCGTCGGATGGGACGTTAAGCCGTGGCCCCGTGTGCGGGAGAGCCATACCCTGTGCACGTTAAAGAACACGCTGGATGGCCTTGACGGGAGGCTACCATCTGTCTCCCAACAGCTGTTCCAGTGGGTCCCCTCCCCCAACCTTCTCTGAGCCTTCGGGGTCCATGTGACCTGGCCATTTAGCCCATGGTGTGCAAAAAAGTGCCGCTCAGAGGTAAAACAATCCAATCTTAATCATTTATTCATTTAAACAAATACAAATAAATCGCTTCTGTTTACATATCTCCCAAAAAGCAAACAATTGCAGAAAAGAGAAATTCATTGATATAATATTTTATATCTTCTTTCTATCGTCATCTGTTAATCTTAAAACTGTTACATCTTGTTGCATTTATTATAGTATTTCACTCTTTCAGTTCAAAATTTAAAAACTGAATAATTTGCTATCTTTACTAAAATTTTTACCCTTTTTACCTTTGTTCCGAATATTTCATAATCGTATTACGATGGAGGCAGTTCTTGACATGTGTCTGTAGATTTGCACTCGTTCATCCGAAGTTAACAAGCTACGACTTGTTTGAAAGCTTGTCTAACCCTGTCATTACTCGTTAAAACAAAGGTCGTATCATCATTTCTCTCTTCGCTGGCGGAGAGTCCAGTTCGGTCGGCATTTCTGCGTTGTTTCTATAGAGCCTATTAAAGAGAGGGAAAGATTTCACTTGTTCACAAGGATGAAGCTTGGGGACGACATAAAAAAAATTCATGCTGATTAATCACAAGTATGTGGAAATCATGCCCATTTATATGGCATTGTTACGGGATGGATGCGCAAATTCAGAGAAAGGCGGCAGAGCTTTGAAGACCTGCTTCGTGCTGGAAGACCGAAAGAAGCCGTGGACGAGAGAACCATCGCTGCTATTTCTGAACTCACTAAGGAAAATCCACATATCACCGTTCAGGTAATAAATTTAGATGTCAGTGTATCGATTGGGTGGGGCGGGGGTGGCCCAGTCGGTAGCGCGTCAGGCTCGTAATCTGTAGTTCCCAGGTTCGAGTCCCAGCTGGGTCAGCGTTGAGATTTATCTCCGCAAAAATTCCCCGCCCTGCCCATGGTCAGTAGGGGACACTGATGGGCTTGGAAAGGCCGTCGTCCGTCGGATGGGACGTTAAGCCGTGGCCCCGTGTGCGGGAGAGACATACCCTGTGCACGTTAAAGAACACGCTGGATGGCCTTGACAGGAAGCTACCATCTGTCTCCCAACAGCTGTTCCAGTGGGTCTCCTCCCCCAACCTTCTCTGAGCCTTCCGGGTCCATGCGACCTGGCATTTACCCCATGGTGTGCAAAAAAGTGCCGCTCAGAGGTAAAACAACCCAACCCAAGTATTGATTGGCAGAGTGGAAAAAAATTTTCGTCAACGTTTAAAGTTCCGAAAGAGAAAATGACAGAATAGCCCCCACAAACTGACAGAAAAGCAAAAAAGGGCTAGGGTCGACTCGTACAAGAAGATACTGGCTATGTTTGAACCTAGTAGTTAACAGACATTGTAACAGGTGATGAGACAGAGTTTTATTACTATACAACTCTCAAAAAGATCGACAATTATAGTTGGGATGCAGAAGATGAAATACGTCCTCCAACAAAATGTTTGCTCAACGAAGAGGATGTTAGCAATTTTTTTTTCAATTCCCAAAGAGTGGTAACCGTGGAACCTTACCGGATAAAAATTACTATAAATGGGAAATACTTACACCAACATTGTTTTGCCCAAAATGGCTAGATAAAGGAGCAGCGTCCAATAACAGGCGTGTGAAGGGTTCTCATTCTTCATGACATTGTTAGTGCTCACAAAACTTAGCAAGTTATGGCCTATCTAGACCAGTAAAAAAATCAAACATCTACCCAATCCTGCATATTCACCCGATCTTGCACCATACGAGTTTTGGTTGTTTCCAAATTTTGAAAAGAAACTTGCGGGGAAGCCTTTTCAAGGGTTCAAGACTGCAAAATGCATTCATTCAGAGTTGCGGAGCTTTCCCCAACAGGAGTACATACCATCAAGCGTACCAGAATTGGCGTAGACGTCTGCAACTTTGCATAGATCCTGGAGGAGAGTACTTTGAAGAACAGCAAAAGTTTTTTTAAGTAAGTTCAATTGTTTTTGTTCAGCAGATGCATGTCAAGAACTTTTTTGAACGCCCATCGTAATGCTGTATGGCTCTGACAGGAGCTCTCCCTCTCCTTACAGCTATCGAGTGAATCCTCTTCCCCCAACCTCCTCTGAACCTCAGGGAACCTTGTAGCAAGGCCATTTAGACCCTTGTGTGAAAAAGAGTGCCGCTCAGAGGTAAAACAACTAAATCCAACCTCTGAGTGCTACATTGGTGCTCATACAATTCCCTCGCTGAGTGACGACTCTACCAGATATCTATTTAGAAGCAGATGGAAGCCTCCTGTTAGATCTATGCACCATTTTCTTTAATGTTCACAGTATATAACTGTCCGTTGAATATGACGTTAAGCCTGGCCCTTTATCCAGGAGAACTATACCCTTTGCACTCAAAGAACACGCTGAATAGCTTTGATGCAATACCTCCATCTGTCTCTTAACAGTTGTTCAAGGGGTCCCCTTCCCCAACCTTCTTCGAAGTCTTTATGACCTAGCCATTTAGACCATTGTGTGCACAAAAGTGATGCCGAGAGATAAATTAACATCAATTCAACTCCAGCCTCAACCTTTGCTGAGCCCTTGGGGTCCTTTTAACCAGGTCATTTAGCCCATTGTGTACAAAAGAGTGCTGCTGAGAGGTAAATTAAACTAACCCAATTAAAACTCAACCTTTTCGGAGCCCTTGGGGGTCCATGTGATTTGGTCATTTAGCCTCTTTTATGAAAAAAGTGTCGCTCAGAGATAAAACTACCCAACCTCTGTGTGCCATATTTGTGCACACCGTGGGTAAATGACCGGGTCACAAGTATCCTAACAACTCCAAGCTGAGTAAAGAATCTAACAGACATATAAAAGTCTCACAATAGAAGTCTTCTGTCAAATCCATCCATCACCTTCTTTAATGTTCTCAGTATATAACTCTCATGCACATCGAAACACGTCTTAAAGTCACATTTGACGAACGATGACCTTTCATTTTCTTCTCAAGCCCATCAGGGTCCTCTTTTCACCGAGGACTGAACAAAGAAACTCTCAACTGAAGAACAATTGGGATTCGAACCTGGTAACATCAGATTACAAACCTGGGAGAGTTACCCACTGAGCCAACCCCTCACAATGGATGGAACTTCACAGATGTTGATGATTGAAACCAGCACTCTCCTCTTGATTTCATCATAACTACCTGTCTTCAGTTCTCGGTATCAGAGATTTATTTCCTGTTGTAGCAGAAGTAACACGGCCCTTAGTTTATTCCTGTCCACCCTTCCAAAGTTGGGTTGGGTTGTTTTACCTCTGAGCGGCACTTTTTTGCACACCATGGGCTAAATGGCCAGGTCACATGGACCCCGAAGGCTCAGAGAAGGTTGGGGGAGGGGACCCACTGGAACAGCTGTTGGGAGACAGATGGTAGCCTCCCGTCAAGGCCATCCAGCGTGTTCTTTAACGTGCACAGGGTATGACTCTCCCGCACACGGGACCGCGGCTTAACGTCCCATCCGACGGACGGCGGCCTTTCCAAGCCCATCGGTGTGCCCTACTGACCGTGGGCAGGGCTGGGAATTTTGCGGAGATAAATCTCAACGCTGACCCAGCTGGGACTCGAACCTGGAAACTACAGATTACGAGCCTGGCGCGATACCGACTGAGCCATCCCCCCCCCCTCCAAAGAATTTTATCAAAGTACCTAAATGTATAAATCGCCTGCAAAATAAATGCCTTAAAATTGGTTTTAGACATCTCTTGACATTTAGAAAAATGCAGGTTATTGTTCACGAACTTGTAAGAAATTCAAAGCGAATTTACGATGTCCCCATGCATGTATGCAGAAGTAACGGAATCCAAATTTCCATTATTTACAGGGTTCTTTAGCCAGAATCTTTCTCTCTGGGTAGAATATACTCCTGGGTGTTTCATGGCTTAGTAAAGCGATATTCACTTTCCTTTTTCGATGTCGAAAGGCTTCGCTATGTAAATGCAGTACCTTCCACGATTTATTGCTTTTTTCTTAGACTGAGAGAGCAGTAGAACAATTTAATATTTCCTATCGACCCACTCGAGTTTTGCCGAGATTACGACTGCATTGGAGGATTGCCGTAACAGAAGAAACTGGTCACAAACAACATAGGAAATATTACTAATACACGATCCAGGATGTAGCAAATAAAAATAAAATGGGGCGAGCGACACAATCACATCGGGAAAAGGATTTGGGTTGGGTTGTTTTACCTCTGAGCGGCACTTTTTTTGCACACAATGGGCTAAATGGCCAGGTCACATGGACCCCGAAGGCTTAGAGAAGTTTGGGGGAGGGGACCCACTGGAACAGCTGTTGGGAGACAGATGGTAGCCTCCCGTCAAGGCCATCCAGCGTGTTCTTTAACGTGCACAGGGTATGGCTCTCCCGCACACGGGGCTGCGGCTTAACGTCCCATACGACGGACGGCTGTCTTTCCAAGCCCATCGGTGTCCCCTACTGACCGTGGGCAGGGCGAGGAATTTTGCGCAGATAAATCTCAACGCTCACCCAGCTGGGACTCGAACCTGGGAACTACAGATTACGAGCCTGACGCGCTACCGACTGAGCCACCCCCGCCCCTCGGGAAAAGGAATAGGGGGGGGGGGGTTTCCTCTACAGTGTAACATTTTTCCTTTCGATTTAGAGGCTTTTAAAGATTTTCGTGAAAATTGCGCGAAATATGCACAAGTTTAATATCATATTTTTTGGGCACCACTTACCCTTACTAGCTTTCTCAAGGGGGAGAACATGCCCCCCCCCTAAATTCGGCCTTGTTGATATATTTTGTAAAGTTCAATTCAGTTGGGTTGTTTTAGCTCTGAATAATAATTTTGCGAACACAAATGGGATAAGCGAACAATTCACAAAAACCCCAAAAGCCAGGAACTGGGACTTTTTGTCAATGCAATGGGTTAAACGGTGAAGTTTGTCTCCCGCAACTTTTCCTCTTCAAGGCATGCGACATGAACTACAATTATATTCCGCGTTTATCAAAAATATTTATCCATACATAGTTATAACACATCTAGAACTACATATCTATACTTGTCGATCTGACTTCAAACAAAAATTTACTTTCTAACAGACACTTCTGAAAGAGTGGCTCAGAAGATTCGATTTCGAACCAGGAACAACCCACAAGCTGCTAATACACAGTCATGTACTCTCTAACTTAACTGTGAAGAGTAGAGGATTTAATAATAGACAAATGCAAATATGGTTTAAACCAGGAGTGGGCAATTGTTTTCGTATCTACACTGCGCATGCGTATTGACGTGGCCGTCCTAGTGGAAAATACGAGACGAATCTTCGGTCGCGCACGGGAAGGAAATCGCGGTTCAAAGCGGATTTTTCTGACTGTCTTGGCGCGCCACAAAAAAACTCTTAGCGGGCCTAATGTGGCCCGCGGGCCGCTATTTGCCCACCCCTGGTTTAAACAATAACAAAAAAAAAGATTTAAATTTATTTTAACTTCCAAAATCAACATAATTCTTCCATCAACTAACAAAGGTGGATAAATTCACAGTACAATACGCTATCATATTTCCAATCCACTCGAATAAATTGAATTATAAAGTGACAGTCAAAATATTAGAGAAAAGTGACAACAATCAGATTAATATGAATTAAAATGATTATATCCTAATTGAAGATATATCCACAACCAAAACGGAGTTCCGCTGGACTACAGTTGTGCACTCGGAAATAATAAACAATTATTTCGAAGACAGGAGACCGAACCCGGGTCCTATTAGCACCATCACCCCGCACAGAATCGCACAGAATCCCTTCGCCGGCTGAAGCGAGGCAATAGCTCAGGCAACCCCGGGAATTCTCCGATACTAGGGGCCAATCAGATGCCATCCCCAGGCAAATACAACGTCTGCAGTTATTACACAAGTGGGACGGAGTCTTGTTGCCAAATCCCAAAAGTAAAAAAATGAAATTACAAATACCAATAAGTCCGCGACCTATCAAGTTAGAAGGACCCTAAAAGCCCACAGCAGCTGATGAACTCAGTGGGCTACACAGTTAAATCATAATGACCCCAAGAATGAGAGCTGCCCACTTTTTCGTACAGAGTGGAGGTAAACGGCCAAGTAAACTCCCCTCAGAGAGGATACACCTTTTAGGCACGGAAATGGGCTTAAAAAAGTCGGCATTAGTCAGATGGGATGTTAAGCCATGGCCCGTGTGCAGGAAGGCTTACCCTGTGCACGCAAAAGAACATGCTGGATTGTTTCGACTGACGGCTACCATCTCCTAATAGCTGTCCAGTGGGTCCCCTTCCTCCAATCTTCTCTGAGCCCTTGGGGGGAGGGGCTCTTACCTTGTCATTTAGCTCACTGTGCACAAAAAGTGTGCTTAAAGGTAAAACGACCCAACCCATGGTTCGGTTGTTTTTCAAACCATGAGTTGCATTGAACCCAAAGAGTTCAGTGCTGCTGGCTTTTTTAAACATAACGGGGGTAAAAGGCCAAATTACAAAATCCCCAAACCAAGCCCATTTTCTGAATATTTCTCAAGGGAGAGGGGCATTACCCCCCCCCCCCCCCCTCCCCCTGAGAATGCCAGTAAAGGTTATGGAAGCCAAAAATGATTAAATTTCTGCATACTTCACAGATTTTTCAAGATTCCCACCTCTCTATCTATTTTACTATTTTCCGGCTCAATTGCGTCGCTTGTCTCCCCCCCCCCCCTTAATTTTTTTCTAGATCCGTGCCTGTGCTATAAATAGGTATACTCTTGTTGCCATAATTGAACTTTAAAGGAAATAGGGAGCATTTACTGAAAATAAGCATCACCTTACTATACTCTCCTTTTTTTTCCCCTTTCCTACTGATCACTTACATTTTAATAAAATTTCGAGTTATTTCTATTTTCTGATATAATTGATGATATTTCTCAGCTATTTCACTCGATTATTTCCACGTATGTAACAAATGTTATTAGCAAATTTGTAAACGAATAGTGCACTGACTGGCGAGATGAAATAAAGATATTACTATTATTACTTGGTGAGAATAACCACAAGAGGGCGCCCTCTATGTTTTTCCTCGCTGTTCCTTCTTGTCCCTTACACGTTCTCTGGGTTAGGTTGTTTCACCTCTGAGCCGCACTTTTTTGCACACCATGGGCTAAATGGCCAGGTCACATGGACCCCGAAGGCTCAGAGAAGATTGGGGGAGGGGACCCACTGGAACAGCTGTTGGGAGACAGATGGTAGCCTCCCGCCAAGACCATCCAGCGTGTTCTTTAACGTACACAGGGTATGGCTCTCCCGCACATGGGGCCACGGCTTAACGTCCCATCCGACGGACGGCGGCCTTTTCAAGCCCATCGGTGTCCCCTACTGACCATGGGCAGGGCTGGGAATTTTGCGGAGATAAATCTCAACGCTGACCCAGCTGGGACTCGAACCTAGGAACTACAGATTACAAGCCTGGCGCGCTACCGACTGAGCCACCCCCGCCCCACACGTTCTCTGATATGGGGTAAATATGTTGTGCTGGATTAACGCAATGATCTAACAATCCAGCCATAGCTGAGGACACACTTTAAAAGTGGGAAATATTTAAATTTTTTGACGAACGATTCCACTAAAAGGGAGAAAGAATGACAAATATAAAGGTAATAAAAGCTTAGAAATCTCCACCCCGGCATGAATCTCTCTTATCCCTCTCTATAGGATAACTAATATTATTGTCCAATTCGCGCGACCGTAGATAAGAAGAATATTTCGACACTTTACAACTCTTTTTAATTAAATTAATATTTTTACCGTGTAAAAATATTGACTTCGTTTACGCAATTCTTAAATGAAATTGCAGATGAAATTTTAAAAAAATTAAAAATTAATGATAAGAAGAAAACGTTCGTCTTATTAAATCACACAAATCTTTTCTTCCTCTCATGACAAAAAATTATTTTTATTATTGTGCAGGAAACAAGGAAACCTGTTCCATTAAACAAGGAAATTTGATGTTCGTTAATCAAAATTTTCCTTATCAACATACTAGGTAACTTGTTACGAATCGAGAGGGGTGGGATCATCTCATTTTCAGATTTAACCGGGGGCGCAAAAAATTTAATTTTTGATGATTATGCAAAGTTTAAGACAAATGAAATTTTCAAAAAGAAACTTAAATCTTAACTTTGAACATTTTGATGTAATATGCAAAAAAATCCCCACTAAATATATGGATATGTTACCGCTAAAGCTCGAAAGCCGTTAATGTGCACATTACCTAGCTAATCTGCAGATTAACTGATTTGCTCCGTTAACGTGCGGAATCAAGAGTTTTCCGCATTTTACCTAGGTAATGTGCACATTAACGGCTTCCGTATCGTTAAAGTTCTAAAGTTTGTTTCTCTCATAGTGGTGAATCTCTTGAATATGAATCTTCGTGTCACGTGATTCACTCGTCCGCATTATAAAAAACGCCCCGGATGAGCGGAGGCCAAGTGAGAACGAATCGGTAAAGTGATTCATTCTTGATAACGAATCACTAAAATGATTCGTTCTCACTTGGCCTGCTCATTTTGGGGGCGTTTTTTATAATTCGGACGACTGATTCATGTTGACAGAGGGATGACCCTGGTTTCAACTCTACTCTCGGACACTAGATAAATAACATTATGTTAATTTAAGCGTACAGAAACGTTCCTGTTGTTCCAGCAAAGATCTTATTTTCACTTTAACGAGTGCCTAGTAGGTAATGTGCAGATTATCCAGGTAATTTGCAGATTACCTAGGTAATTTGAGAAATGAAACAATTTTCCGCACGTTAACGGATCACCCTAGTTAATCTGCACAATACCTAGATAATCTGTAGAATAACTGATTTCTGCACTTTAGCGGTAACAGATATATATTTAAAGAAAAAGCAGGAACGAGCTTTGAATTTACTTACAAGGCAGATCTGAGGAAATTCTATTCCCTGAGCTTTACCTTGAAGTTGTAAGCAATCTTTCCAGTACCTTGGTATTGTTTGGATTTCTTTCTTATAAATATACATTTTGAGTTCGAAATTCTTAGTGCTTTCATTTTAAGCCTAAGTATTCTGGTTTTAAATTATATTTCCTAAGGTTTGTCTTGAGGTTGTAAGCAGTCTTTTTTTAGTATACCTTGATATTGTGTTTGGATATCTTCCATGATATGCGTTTTAAGTGCATTTCAGGAAATTCTTACTGTTTCGTGTTAGACCTAACTATTCTGATCAGAAAATTTCGATGTTATCCAGTTATATATTGAATATTGCTTTGGACAAACAATGGTTAGAGTTTTGACTTAAAAATTATTTTTCCTAATATCCTCTCTTAGTATTATAGGTAGTCTTGGTTTGACCACGATATTGTGCTCGGATTTTATCGTGTTTATATGAAAAATTAGTATATTGGAATAAATTCTTGGTACAAACCTAAGTATTATGATTTAAAATTTTATATTCATGTTATACTGTTGTAGGCTTTTTAATCAATTTAATCTAGGTACGTGGCCGAGTGGTTAGAACGCTTGGCTACTGATCTAAGGGACCTGGGTTCGAGCCCCGGATTAGTCATGGATGTGTGTGTCGTTTTTCTGCTGAGGTCCTGCCATCCTCTCAGATCTCCTACTATGGCATATAAACTGACAGGCTCCTGTCAGACCTCTGTGGCAAGCAGGTGCTTGAGGGGGTATTTATTATTTTATTTATATAGCTAGTATTAAATGTCAGATTATTAGAAAATTATATTTAACATTGTTTGATTGATATGTTTTATATTCTTCTGTCACTGCTTTCGGTTTATATGTTGCTATTCATGTAATAGTAATAAATGACATAAGAAAAGCTATTAACCTATAATGATTAACCATTTTTCACCATGAATGTATATTTTTTATGTCAAAACTAATTGTATGATCTGCTGGTGAGATAAATAATTATCATTCTTAAATCTCTTAATTAATTATATGATTGTAGCTCGAAAATCTTCATCCATTATTACTCGTCTTCGCATAATAGGATCAATATAGCTTCCCACTTTCCTATTTTCTTCCTCATCTTCCACCATTCTGTTATCAGTTAATTTCCAATCTTTAAACACCCGACACAAAGCCTTGGAAATCCCAAAAATAGTTACATTTGAGCCGACGCGTGAAAAGATTAATTAGATGAAGATATACAAGCTGCATATTATTATATTGGAGCAAATTTAAGGTTAGAGAGGGAATGGAAAGGGGGAGGGGGGGGTGAAAGAAAGGATGGCTAATGGAATTACAAGTCTCTAATCGGGAGAAATATCAAAATGAGATTCCATTGACTGTTGTGTGAAAAGAGGATAGGGGGATAGAAATGTTTAGTCGATTGCTAGCGTGTTGATGATGGAACGAATTAAGTAATTGTAACTGAAGGAGAAATTTCAGAAAGTAATTACTCGTGTCGCACAAACCCTCATGAATATTCATTAAGGACAGAATGACTTTGTGAGGGGGTTGAAATAAAAGAGGAGGGTTCAAAGAGTACGGCTGAGAGAGAAGAACGAATCTGTTGTGATTGATTCAGTTGATGAATTGTGATGAATTTTGATGCTTGCAGGGGGTAAAAGATGTCCAGTCCCGTATACAGAACAGATTTGTTCTCGTGTTTGCGCTCAGCGAACACAACATGGTGTTCGTTTGGTGTTTTCCGAAGTAAGATGAGTAAATTTTCGGAGGGAGATGAACATCTCCGTGTCGTGATGTATCATATTTCGGTTCGGAGAATTTACAATGAAGAGTTGTACAGTCAGCAGTGACACAGTGGGTATGAAGAATACCCCAACTTCAGATTCGATCCCGGCTGTGAATTGCGATCGAACCTCAAGTTAGTTCTCGAATGTTCAGGCTTTCTTCGCTTATTCGTGAAAGGTCCTCTTTCAGAACTTGGCAACTTGGCACCCGTAGACTTGGAAAATAAGCCATCTGACTAATTAATTAATGTTCAGTAGCTTCCGAAATATAAAATACACTCCGTAACATTGAAATTTCAACACCCAGAAGGAATGATAGGAAGGGCATGCAAATAAGCAGGCAACTGAGTTGCGCCGATATGTGAATATGATTAAAATACGGGAGCAATCCGGCTGCAGCGTTTGTCGAAAACACTTCTGCCTTGATGTTAAAACTATGATAGTTTTCCTAGTGAGAACAGTCTTCCGGATTCCAGCTGTAAGTTCCAGAATGCAGTGAAGATTTCATGGAATGCATGGGCAACAGATTTGCTGACCACATCGCCAATTGAGTGAATTTGTGAAAGGGAGGATTATTGGCCTCCTAGTGGCTGGATGGTCGACTCGTTGTATTGCGCAACATTTGGTCCGTGGCAACACAGCAGTTTTTGGAGAGGAAGTATGACCTCTCATCAGCCAGAATTTGGTGCACGCAGGACGACCACACCACGGGAGGACTGTTTGTTCCTGTGACAAGCTTTTGCTGTCCCCACAACCGCTCTATCTACCGCCAGAAGAATGGAAAACGGAACTTAAAGTTATCCCATCTCAAGACAAACTATACTTCAAAGACTATCAGAGGCAGGACTTCATTCACGGCGTCTATTTCGTCGCCTGTCCTGAACTAATGACAATCGTCGCCAGCCCTGGAGTGGTGCCGTGTTCGAGTGAACTGAAACACAAAATGGCGTCGTGTTGTGCTCAGCGACGAATCTCGCTTTTGTTTGGGGTCTGATGATCGTCGGGTTTAAGAGACGGAGACGAACTAATTCCAAAGAAACTATCGAACATCATTCAGTGTGAATAGCAGGCATCATGGTCTGAGCAGCATTCAGCTATGACAGCCGAACACCTCTAGTATTCCTCACAGGCAGTTTGATAGCTCAGCAGTACATGCAGCATATCCTGAATGCTGTTGCTATCCCTTTCGTAAGAGTAGTGCCTTGCATGTTTCAACAAAATAACATGAGTCCACACTCCGCAAACATCGCCACTAAACGTCTTGTGCTGTCAACGTACCTGAAGTGACAAGAAAGATCCCGGATCTGTCTCCACTAGGGCATCAATAGGGTGCGTTGTTTAACCTCTAAGAGGCACTTTTTTGGACACGATGGGCAAATTAGTCTTGCATCGAGGTCACAAGAAACCCGAAGGCTCAAAGAAAGTTGGAGAGACAGAACCCACTGGACATGTTGGGAGATATGCTAACCTCTCATCAAGGCCATCCATCATGTTCTTTTCCCGTGCGAAGGGTATGTCTTAACGTCCATTATGACGGACGGCAGCCTTTACAATCCCATTGACATTTCTTACTGATGTGGTGACCACCCCTGAGTATATTTAGGGCGGCACACGTACTTAGGCCGTGATTCGTTTGCGTTTGTCAAATCCAAGGCAAATTCCCAGACCCACATCCAAATTAACAGACATTTGTAATAATGAAAACTGAGATAATTTTGCAGTTAACAAAAACACAACATGTATTAATAAATTACTGTTCAGACATTTTAAGCACAATTAGTTCCCACTTTTGTGACAATTCCAACAAGCGCCCCTGGCGCGGCCCTTTGCAATCAAAGGAATCATTCGTAGTGGTGAAGGCTAAAAGTTCTATCAGAGTTCATTGTAGACGAGCCACTCGCTCGAAAGGTTAACAGTCTTTAAACAGTTTCTAGTCCCATTCGGAACAACGTGACGGCAATACACAGAACACATTCGTGTGGGAGAAACGAAACCAGATCTTAACAAAATGCTCCCCCTATCTCATTTAGTTCAGTCGTCCTTAGGGAGAAGGCACCGTCGCTGGGCCGTCCGTCACCGGTAGCTGAGGGCACATGCAGCTTATCGCTCTTGCCTGCTACTCATGTTAACACTTCGAGAATCTGTGGCTCTCACTCGGGAGGACCAACGTTGTCAACAACTCAAACAAGAAGAAGGTCAAAAGTCCGTTTTTGGTTTTTTTCTCGGTTGTTCCTTTTTGCTGGCCCCCTGGTGGAGGTCACCTTGCTGGCCCGGCTTGGACGCTACTGGTTGATTGAACTCGCCGAGGTGCGAATCATGCACCCATCTGTTGTTTTGATGTTGACAGCGCCGGGTCACGTAGACCATGCTTTGATACCTGAGGGGGCCAACGGACCCGTTGTGAACTTTCCATGCCAGCGGGGGGGGGGGGGGGGGGCTCAGTCGGTAGCGCGCCAGGCTCGTAATCTGTAGTTCCCAGGTTCGAGTCCCAACTGGGTCAGCGTTGAGATTTATCTTCGCAAAATTCCCCGCCCTGCCCATGGTCAGTAGGGGACACCGACGGGCTTGGAAAGGGCGCCGTCCGTCGGATGGGACGTTAAGCCGTGGCCCCGTGTGTGGGAGAGCCATACCCTGTGCACGTTAAAGAACACGCTGGATGGCCTTGACGGGAGGCTACCATCTGTCTCCCAACAGCTGTTCCAGTGGGTCCCCTGGTGGTCACCTGGCCATTTAGCCCATGGTGTGCAAAAAAATGCCGCTCAGAGGTAAAACAACCCAACCCAACCCATGCCAGCGGCGAGTCTTTCCTCAACAGGAGCTGAATGCAGAAAAATGCAACAATATGGAGGTCAGCCAAAATGTCACTATCGCTGGGTAACAAAACGTCCAAGACCCTTCCTGCCAACAGTCGTGTCCACAGGATAAGATAACTGTGGGCACGACACTGATCGAGGCCAGGGCATGGAGTCTCTTGCACCCATCTGCAACCAGCGCAGACAATGGCTTCCCTGTAAGACCAGTGCAGGAAGCGTGGTTAGCGAGAGAGGTGGACAGTGCCATATCATATGACTCACTACTACGACGCGATACTCAATGTATTGCCAATAGCGGTGATGGCAGCTCCTACTAATGTGCCTTATTTTTCTGGTATTAAAAATGTCCATTTTTTTTAAAAAAAACTTTATCATGTCCTCCTTGTCTCCCCCAGTGCTCCACACGTGAATATCATTGAATTTGCCCACCACTTCTGGGTATTGTAATTTCAATGTTACAAAGTGTATAAACAAATCGTATTTTATTCTATATGGTTGCTTTACCTCTGAGTGGCACTTTGTTTTTGCACACAATGAGCTAAATGGCCAGTTCACAAGGACCCAGGGCTCAGAGAAGACGAGGAAGGGGACCCAATGGACAGCTTTTTGGAGACTAATGGAAGTCCTCTGTCAAGGCCATTCAGCGTGTTCTTTAACGTGCATAGGGCATGGCTCTCATGAACGGTGGGAATATCATATTACGAACTCATAAGAAAACATTTATTACGAATCTGAGTTTATAATTTCACAAAAAAAGGCAAAAGAGATTTCACCTAAAAAATTGACTGTTCCTCAAATCTACAAAAAAAAGAATCATTTTCAAAAATGTTTTCAAAAAAGCAGTCAAATTCCACTTTTAATTATTGTCAACGAAAGCTTCTTTTACAAGTTCACAATAAAGTTTCATTCATAGAAATAAACATTCGACACCCTGGTACGTCAGTTTGAAATCCTCTTACACTTTTTTTTTCGGAAATCCCTTGTCACCTGAAACAGTTCGTAATCCCGCTCGAGTCGACAGTTGGTTCATTTAAAAACACGTCACTAAAGCTTTCCATTTCTTTCTTCTTTCCCATTTCTACGGATCCGCTTAACTAGCGGCGAGTTCGACCGGACCGTCAGAATCTGTTCCAGCGCCACTCCTCGTTTCGTCTCTAGGCTCGTGATGTCAGTCATCCAACACCGCCTTCCTCTTTCAAATCCCATTTCTCCGAAGGGAGGATGCTATAAACCGTGTTCGTCCACGCGTTAAGAGGACGTCTCCTCGGATCCTCTTCGTCAGCTGCACTCAGATACACACACACATAAATACACATAGAGGCTGTAAAAAAGAGAGTTGGATCGACTTTTGAGGTGCCATGTCCTGCCAGTAGGAAGACTCCGTTTGCTTTAAAATGGGCAGAAAGAGAAAGAATGTAATGGCATTTTTGTCCTTTCTTGAAATGTCTTCTCAATTATGGAAGTTTATTTCTTGTGAAGACAATGAGTTAGTTGTTTTACCGTGTTGTTTAAACCTCTTAGCAACACTTTTTTGCATACAAATGGCTAGTCGCAAAAACCTCATTGGCTCAGGGATATTTGGGTGAAGGGGATCCACTGGACATCTGCTAGGATACAGATGAAAGCCTCCCGTCAAGGCCATCCAGCATGTTTATAATGTGAACAGGTTATGACTTTCCTGTACAATGGCTTAACAAATGCTTAACGTCACATCCGATGGAAGGCGACCTTTTCAAGCCCATCGGTGTCCCTTTCTAAACCGATGGGTGTGAGTTACCCAAGGTCACATGTACATTAGGCCTGAACGTGCCAAAACCAATCAGATTAAGTAGCTAGTAGCACAAATACTTCCTGCATAAACGATTTCCATTAATGCACATTGCATCACAAATAGACGACTTCCATTATGCACATTGCATCACAAATAGACGACTTCCATTATGCACATTGCATCACAAATAGACGACTTCCATTACGCACATTGCATCACAAATAGACGACTTCCATTATGCACATTGCATCACAAATAGACGACTTCTATTATGCACATTGCATCACAAATGACGACTTCCATTACGCACATTGCAGCACAAATAGACGACTTCCATTATGCACATTGCATCACAAATAGACGATTTCCATTATGCACATTGCATCACAAATAGACGACTTCCATTATGCACATTGCATCACAAATAGACGACTTCTATTATGCACATTGCAGCACAAATAGACGACTTCCATTACGCACATTGCAGCACAAATGACGACTTCCATTATGCACATCATAACACAAATGAAACGCTAGCGCTGTTGGCGAGCAGCTGCTTTTAGAGTCTTGTTCCAAATATTAATATTTATTAATGATTTTAAAATAAAACTGGTAGATTATTTTTTTGAAAAGCTAGCATTTATTTTAAATTTAATTTAAAATAAATACTAGCTTTTCAAAACATCAATGTTTTATTCTATAATATTTTTATAAAATAAGTAATTTTTTTGTTTCACACTTTTTGTAAAAGGCAATGAAAAGGAAAGCAAATAATAGTCAGAAAGAGAACTACAAAGCAAGATATCCACAAACTTTAGCTCTGCCACTTGTTGATAAGGCATTTGACTGCTCAAAGGAAGGAGGAGATGCATTCATAATATCATATCTAAGTAACATTTTGGTATGTTTATATTAAATGTATTATCATGCATTATTTAATTACTGCTTCCTCTAATATAAGCAGTGTGTTTCCCTGATTACTTATGCTCAATATCTGAAACTTGAAATAAATTTATAACTATCTAAGCAATCCGAAAGGTAAGACAGTTCAAATAATGCCGTACTACGTTACAAATGATGGACTATGATTCCAATCCTATCATGATATTAATATTTAGTGTATAAATATTAGGCAGTTGGTGTGGACCTTTAGAAATTTTTAATAAAGGAAGTAAATTACCCATATTATATGCATATTAGCCGTCCCGTGGCCGAATGGTTAGCGCGCTTGGCTACTGATCTAAGGGACCTGAGTAGTTAGCGTGCTTGGCTACTGATCTAAGGGACCCGAGTAGTTAGCGCGCTTGGCTACTGATCTAAGGGACCTGGGTTCGAGCTCCTGGTAAGGCATGGATGTTCGTGTTGTTTTTCTGCTGAGGTCCTGACAACCTCTCAGACCTTCTACTATGGCATATAAACTGACAGGCTCCTGTCAGATCTCTGTGGCAAGCAGCTGCTTGAGGGGGTATTTTATTTTATGTATATCATAATAATGCTATTTAAAATGTCATTACAGTATTTTATTAGCATAGGATAAATCTTAACGCGGGTAGGTTTGGAATCGAGACTAGGAACTCTAAGTTATACAAGCCAGGAGCGCTACCGATTCAACGAATCCCCACCTCACCCCCATTTAGTGAGTTATACCTGGGTTCGAGCCCCGGATTAAGGCATGGATGTATGTGTCGTTTTTCTGCTGAGGTCCTGCCAGCCTCTCAGACCTTCTACTATGGCATATAAACTGGCAGGCTCCTGTCAGACCTCTGTGGCAAGCAGCTGCTTGAGGGGGTATTTATTTTTTATTTAATCTAAAACAATGTAATCCTTTAATTGTTGCGAAATATTTCGATTGCTTGATCTCTTTGTTTCCTCAAAGCAACAAACACACCAACGAAATAAAAAAAGAAAAATGAGATGGGGGAAAAATGAATGATGAGAACGACAACAGAACATCAGTGAGTCGCCACAAGTTATGAGCGCTATCTATCTTGCTTCTGTCAGACGTCATAATGTGTTTTTAAGGCTGACTGTCGCTATGGCAACCATTGCTCTATGTGAGCGCTGCTGCCTATTGTTACTTCTTTTCTTCCGTCGGGCAACAACAGAGGTCTGTTTTATATTCCAACAAAGAAATCGCTACATATTGAAGATTTATTTTTTCCTGCTGAATAGGCGCTGGATTTACGGTCACCGCAGCATAAAAAAATGGATGTGTGTGTGTATATAAATAAAGAAACTTTGCACGATGTTCAAGATAGTAAATATGTAGGAAATATTTGTAATTTGTCTTTTTGGGCGGTTCTTGCGAAACGAAAAAGTCCGTGATGATAGAAATGGAGGTTATAGGGGGAAAAAAAAGGTTGATGGGAATCGTGAAATGGTGTTGGAAGTAGCCCAGACTATAATGTGACTTAAGATGTATGATTAGGGATGTCAGAAATAAAAGATGTGAGAAGTTCGATACAAAATATTCCTATCATGGAAACAAAAGTCATTTATTATATACATTCATATTATTACGATGATGATTAATGATATACCGATATCAAAATGTATGTGGAAAAATCCATCTTTATTCAGGTCTCTCCTGCGTCCATCTTAAATGTCCTCAATAAAAAAAGATCTTAAATGTTGATCAATAGACATCGGATTATTTGAACCAGTAAGTAGCTTTCTGGATTCGTGTTTTCGACATAAACCTCGTTTAATCGACATTCTATTATCCGATAACGGGTTAACTCATCGAAATTCGATATTTTTAAACCATATAACATAAAATAATTAATGCATTATGACTGTATTAAAACGATTATTTTAAAATTGATTATCAATTTTTTTAAATTAATTGCCAACAATCGTATTTTAAATAATTATTTAATTATACATCAAATTGAAATTTTTTGTTCATCTGTTGCTCAGCGATATCGCTTGGCTAGCTGTGACATTGAGATTGCAGGGGTGCGGGTTCCAGTCCCGGGTATGGCATGTATGTTGCGATTGTCACTACCTAAAGAATTGCTCACTTCTAAATATGGCCATAAAAACCGATATTCTCACATTGGGATATAAAGTGAACTTTCGCTATAAGTCCCGCCAACTAAATTGATTAAACAAAATTAATTATCCTGTAATTTCATTGCCAGGGTTGATATGATGTAGGGGGCTTTTCTCTCACCCATTTAATGTCCCTTCAATATTTTTTTCAAAAGACTTTTTAAATTCTAAAAAAAAATTAATCATTTAACAAAAACAATTTACAATGTCTCCGCATGTATCGGATACTTCTTAACTCTTAAAGTTAATAGTTAAAATTACCTTTAAATTTATTTTAATCTTTTTAATTAATCTTAAATAATTTTTTTAATCTTTTTAACTGCTATCCATTGTGCAGTTTTTTTGTTTTTCTTTTTCTTAAAGGAGAAGTGTATAATTTGTAAATAGTGAAACATATATCCTCTGGCAAATAATTTTATTTTTAAATTTTTTTTACGTGGCATCTTATAATAAACTAACTTTTATCATTGACATGTTTATTCACGTATATTATTAGCTTATATTATTTTTATTTATATCCATAAGTGAAATATTAAAATTATTTACTTATAGATGTTTTTTTTTTCAAAGGCAATCAAGCTTTCTTAGGCAGTTGAAATAAATTGCAATATATAATGAAATGTTATGATAAATAAAATAAATAAATTTCACATTTCTGAGAGATGTTTTCTGCTTTCTTTTCTTAACAGTGTACCCATTGTAATTAATATAGTCTTTTTTTTCGCAGCAGTGGATAAAACAATGAATATGCATGCGTTTATGCTTCCTAATATTGCACAACATAATCTTGTTCTTATTATTTTTCCTATAAACCTTTCTCGAAGATCCTTACTGGAACATTTTATATCTAGAAGATCCTTACTGGAACATTTTATATCTAGAAGATCCTTACTCGAACATTATATTTCTCGAAGATCCTTACTTGAACATTATATTCCTCGAAGATCGTGCGGGGGTGGCTCAGTCGGTAGCGCGCCAGGCTCGTAATCTGTAGTTCCCAGGTTCGAGTGCCAGCTGGGTCAGCGTTGAGATTCCCCGCCTTGCCCACGGTCAGTAGGGGACACCGATGGGCTTAGAAAGGCCGCCGTCCGTCGGATGGGACGTTAAGTCGTGGCCCCGTGTGTGGGAGAGCCATACCCTGTGCACGTTAAAGAACACGCTGGATGGCCTTGACGGGAGGCTACCATCTGTCTCCCAACAGCTGTTCCAGTGGGTCCCCTCCCCCAACCTTCTCTGAGCCTTCGGGGTCCATGTGACCTGACCATTTAGCCCATGGTGTGCAAAAAAGTGCCGCTCAGAAGTAAAACAACCCAACAATCTCGAAGATCCTTACTAGAATATTACGTATCTGGTTGATCCCTACTGGCCCATTGCATTTCTAGAAGCTTGCCTTTGACTTTCCTACAATGCAGCTGCTCTTACTGAATGTTACGCAAGTTTATGCCGAGGATTACTTAGCAATAATGAATCTTAGGAGTCCAGGATTCCTAAGATTATAGGCAATCCAGGATTCTCTCTTTAATGAGGATCTTTTACACCATACCGAATCTATTTTGATGCTGAATATTCCTGATCTGACCATTTAAAGGGGTGGGAGTGGTTCAGTCGGTAGCGTACCAGGCTCATAATCTGCAGTTCCCATATTCGAGACCCAGCTGGTCAACGTTGAGATTTATCACCGCAAAACTCCCCTGCCCTGCCCACGATAAGTAGAGGACACCGATGGGCTTGGAAAGGCTGCCGTCCGTCGCATATGACGTAAAGCCGTGGCCCTGTGTGCGAGACAGACGTACCCTCTGCACGTTAAAGAACACGCTGGATGACCTTGACAGGAGACTACAATCTGTCTTCGACCAGCTGTTCCAGTAGATCCCCTTACCTGAACCTTCTCTGATCCTTCGGTGTCCTTGTGACCTGGACATTTTGCCCACTGTGTACAAAAAAAGTCACTCAGAAGTAAAACAACCCAACTCTGACTATTTAGCTTAGCTTACATCCAAACATTATTGCTTGAATGGGAGATGGAGGCAGGTCCTACTTTCCCTTTCGAGAATGTTACTAACCGTAACAGAGATGAAAAAAAGTATAAAACCAGCAAATATCGCATCAGGGCCAGTTTTATGGTGGGGGAGGGTGGAAAGGAGCCGTGACCCTTCCCCTTGAGAATACTAGTAAAGGAAATAAAGGCCGATATTGTTAAAATTGTTCATATTTCAGAAATGTTTGAAGAAATCTTTTAAACATCTCTAAAATGGTGAGGAAGATATTATACCGCACCTCTTGATTTATTTCTAGATCCGCATCTATATCACACATATTTTGCATGAAAAATGTTTAAGGCCAGCATGAAAAATGTTTAAGGCCACTGAAAAAGGATGAAATTTACATATCGAAACGGTGTACCGATAAGCTCTGGATCGATTCACTTTTTTTTCTAGAACTTGGCTGCCTTAACCTCTTCGAGACACATGATATTTAGAAATTAATTATATAACCTTTCCGATGAGAGAGTGTTTGCCCATCTTGGTGCTTGGTTGCTAGTAGGGTTTGAGGCATATATGTCTCTTCTTGAATTCTATCTGTTATCATTCTGCTGAGGTTTCACATTCCTCACAAATCTTCCTATGGCGTATTATAGTGCCAGCCATCTATAGCAAGCAGCTATCTGAGGGGGGTGTTTATTTTCTAACATTTCCCGTGCCCGAATGGTTAGCGCTCTTGGCTACTGATCAAAAAGGGACCTGGGTTCGAGCCCTTTGTAAGATATGGATGTTTGTGTTTTCTTTCTTCTGAGGTCCCGCCATCCGCACATATCTTCTACAATGGCGTATTAAATTAACAGGCACCTGTCAGACTTCTGTGGCAAGCAGCTGCTTGAGGGATTATTTATTTTTTTTATTTATTTGATGCCTTAATTTACTGAAGAGGCAAGTGAAACTCAACATCTCCATCTTCTTCATATTTGACTGAAAAATATAAAACGACAGAAACATCTCCCTGTTTTTGAAAGCAATTTAAGAGAAGTCACATCCAACGTCAGCTTTTTTTTACACGGTAATTAATATTTCATTTCCACGTTTAATTGCGAAGTGTATAGAGTGTCGGGAGCAAATTGAAAATATCCCTCCCACTTCTCTCTCTCCTGGAAAAAAAATCTGCTTTAGAAAATCGATTCTCGTTTAAGGTCTAGGAAAATAATGGGGGAGAAAAAAAGAGGGTGTCTCTTACAGAACGATCTTTAACCTTTAATGTCGCTTTGGGAAAAGACAAACAGCGATTAAATGAAGTGTTGCTGGTGGGCCAACATTTGAAACAGATGTTGGTTAGGTCATGGTTATTTCTTCGAATAACAAATATTACCTGGAAGAAAAAGGACCAGTGGCTAACTAAAAGATTACGATTGGGTTGTTTTGTAGGCAATAAGTTAATTGCCAGGTCACAAGCACCCCAATGGATCAGAGAAGGTTGGGGAAAAAGACCCACTGGGCAAAGATTAACCTCCAGTCAAAGCCATTCAATGTATTTTTAACGCATTGCTCTCATGTATACGGAACAACGGTTTAACGTCCCATTCGACGGACGGCGACCTTGCCAAGCCCATCGGTGTCTACTTTCCCACCACGGACAGGATGGGAGTTTAGCTGAGAAAACTTCAGCCTAAAACCGGGGAACTACGTATTAACAAGCCTGGTGCACTACCGAATGAGCCAACACCCCCCCCCCCTCCCCACCATCACCACCACCATCAGAAATAGACAACTAGTTATAGTCTACATGATAAAGGGAAAAAAATTTTAAATCTCTAATTTACAATTTTTGGAAAAGGTAACTTACAGTACATAGTGAACTATACACCGAAGAGCCAAAACATAATGACCACCTGCCTAATATAATGTTCGTCCTCCACGTGCCGCCAAAACAGCTCTTACCCGACGACGCATGAATGCTACAAGATTTCTAAAGGTGTCTTGTGATATCTGGTACCAAGACGTTACCAGCAGATCCTTTAACTCTTTTAAGTTACGTGGTTGAGCCACCGCAGTTCGGATATGCTGTTCCAACACAAACCAAAGATGCTCAGTTGGATTGATATCTGGGGAATCTGGAGGCCAGGGAATTCATTCAGTCTTCCTCATGTTCCGCGAATGTGGCATAACCATTTTCCTGCTGAAAGAAGGCACAACTATAGGGTTATACCGTTTCCGTGAACGAATGTACCTGTCTGCAATGATGTTTAGGTAGGTGGTAGACGTGATAGTTTCCCGCACATGAATGACTGGACCCAGGGTTTCCAGCAGAACATTGCCGAAAATATTAACTTCCTTCCAATGGCTTGTTTTCAATACCCGAACTGCGGTGGCTCAATCACTTTGTTTTCGTCCTACGGTGCATCCTAGTGACGACACTTCCCCAAGTAAACGACGTACACGTATCCGGCCGTCCTCATGGTGCTATAGGAAACGAGATTCATCGGACCAAACGACCTTCTGTCAATCATCAAGGTCCAGTTTTGATGCTTGCATGCCCATTGTAGGCGCTTTCGATGGTCAACCAAGGTTAGCATGGGCACCTGGAGCGGCCTATGGCTACGCAGTCCCATTTTCAGCATGGTTCGATGTACTGTGTATTGTGACATATTACTCCCATCAACAGTATTCAAATTTCAGGTGAGTTGCTCCACAGTATCCCTTCTGTTGGCTCGTACCATACGGGATAGCTTTCACTCACCTCTAGCATCGATGAGCCGTGGTCGGCCCACACCTCGCCGGCGGTTCATAATTTTTCCCTCCTCGGACCACTTTTTGAAGATACTAACCATGGTTGACCGTGAGCACCCCACAAGCCTTGCCATCTCGGAAATTCTCTGACCAGTCGTCTGGCCATTACAATTTGGCCTTTATCAAAATCATTTAATTCCGCTGCCTTTCCCATCTGAAGAACAAGAATAACACTGATTAACAGAGCTCGGTATCAGGTGTTATTTATATCGTTTCATGACCTTCACATGCGACGTCGTTTACCTGCAGTTGCTTCGATTTGCTAAAGACGCCCTGGTCATAATAATTTGGTTCTTCGGTGTATATATACGAAGTGTTTTGTATCTTATATCGTAAACTAGACTCATTCAGATTTTTGAATCTATTACATATCGCTTAAATTATCGCATTATTAGTTACCGTTAGTTACACTCTAATTACATTGCAGATTACCAGACTAAATCTCCGCAAAAATTCCCCGCCCTGCCCACGGTCAGTAGGGGACACCGATGGGCTTGGAAAGGCCGTCGTCCGTCGGATGGGACGTTAAGCCGTGGCCCCGTGTGCGGGAGAGCCATACCCTGTGCACGTTAAAGAACACGCTGGATGGCCTTGACGGGAGGCTACCATCTGTCTCCCAACAGCTGTTCCAGTGGGTCCCCTCCTCCAACTTTCTCTGAGCCTTCGGGGTCCGTGTGACCTGGCCATTTAGCCCATGGTGTGCAAAAAAGTGCCGCTCAAAGATAAAACAAGCCAACCCAAACAACCAGACTAGCGCATTAATCATCAGTTTCTATCAGTTGCCTGGTAAATTCCTTTATTTGCTTTATTGCCACACACACCTCGGTCACGTGTTGCCTCAGCTGGTAGCGCACCAGGATCGTAATCTGCAGTGCCCAGGTTCGAGTCTCAAATGTGCCTGTGTTGATATATATTTCCGTTGATTCCTATTATGTCCTTGGTGAGAAAGGTGATACAAAGGGCTTGGAATGACCGACGTCTGTTGGATAGGACATTAAGCTGTAGTTCTGTGTGCAGGAGAGAGCCATACCTTGTACAGTCGCTCAAAAAATATCCGAACACTATGGTTGACTGCAAAATTCAGAAAATATATCTGGCAACGCTTTTTTTAGATATTAGTGATCTGGCAACCTTCGTGTTACGTAACACGCCCTGCCCACGGTGCAGGGCGTGTCACGTAACACGAAGGTCGTGTTACGTGACACGCTTCGTGTTACGTGACACGAAGGTTGCCAGATCACTAATTTCTAAAAAAATCGTTGCCAGATATTTTTACTGAATTCTGCAATCAGCCATAGTGTTCGGATATTTTTTGAGCGACTGTACACATTAAAGAACACGAAAGTTGGCCTTAACAGGAGGCTTCCATCTGTCTCCTAAGAGCTATCCAGTGGGTCGCCTTCCCCAACCTTCTCCGAGCTCTTAGTATTCTTGTGACCTGCTCATTTAGACCATTGAGACATTGGTGTAGTTGTGAACCTGAGCGTTTAGCCCATGGAGATATTGGTGTACTTGTGAGCCTGATCATTTAGCCCATGGAGACATTGTTGTACTTGCGACCTGATCATTCAACCATTAAGAAATTGGTGTACTTACAGCCTGACCATTTAGCCCATTGAGGCATTGGTGTACTTGTGGCCTAACCATTTAACCCATTTAGACATTGGTGTGCTTGCAGCCTGACCATTTAACATATTAAGCCTTGGTGTACTTGCGGCCTGTCCATTTAGCCCATTGAGACATTAGTGTACTTGCGGCCTGACCAATTAGCCCATTGAGACGTTGGTGTACTTGCTGCTGACCATTTAGCCCATTGAGACATTGGTGTACTTGCGGCCTGACATTTAGCCCATTGAGACATTGGTGCACTTGCGGCTAACCTTTTAGCCCATCGAGACATTGGTGTACTTGCGACCTGACCATTTAGCCCATTGAGACAATTGTGTACTTGAGGCCTGACCATTTAGCCCATTGAGACATTGATGCACTTGCAGCCTGACCATTTAACCCATTGAAACATTGGTGCACTTGCGTCCTGACCATTCAGCCCATTGTCATTGCCAAACATTGGTGTAATTGCGACCTCACCATTTAACCCATTGAGACGTTGGTATACTTGCGACCTGACCATTTAGCGCATTTAGCCTCCGCCTCTCAGAGGCAAAAACAACCCAACTCCAACCAGCCCTCTGCTCTCTTCCTATATAGTGAAAATTAAGACATGAGAGGAAACGAAAGACCCACAACCAGTTAATGTTAAAGACTAAGCTGTATGACCTTTAGACAAACCTACCACTTTCTGCTAAAAGCTATCCAATAGGTATTCTTATCTCATCATGCCATCTATAGAAATAATATTTAACAATAATTCCATATAAACGAAAGCCACGCTGACACACATTCAATATACGTACACAATATATTCTATACAGAAGGATCCCATCTTTTACCAATGGCTGTCCAGAAGATTTCTTAACCATCATGTGCTGAGCCTTGGTGTCTTTATTATTGTTCTTTTAAAGCATTGTATATTAAGACATTCATGAACGGAATAAAAGGACTCAACTGCAGTCCATAAATGAAATGTAAGCTCCTGCAACCTCTAAGAACAAACTCATCTTCCAAACTTTCGTCTTGTGATATTCACCATTTTTCATTGTTGTTCACGTACCCGACGCCCCATCACTGCACCAAACATCAAAATGATATCTCTTCCATATCAGTATTTCTGACAGCTTCGAGTTATACTTTTTTTTGCACTTCGCTACAGGTGCTCTTTCTCCGTCAACACTCAAAAAGTCTCCTCCGCAACACAAACAAGAGTCCACAACGCGCGCCTAGCGACTCGATTCTGCAGCATCCAGGGGCTATAACAATGAACACACGTGCATGTCATCCTCTGTCGTCAGGAAATAAATCTCCAGAACGTGAAATGAACACCGTTGCCTAGGAGACGGTTACCAGGATCAATTGCACGCTGCTCGAGCCACGCGCATGCTGTCAGAGCTCGCGGGAAATGAAATAGATGAGAGGCGAGAGCAGGATGGTGTTTAAGCGGAAGTAAATGACGGCAGTTAGAGGGCGTTGTTGAAGAGCTACGCAACTCGGGGCTATAGACAGATGCAGGGATGCTCCAAGGGATGTAGGGGAGATACCAGTGGATTCCGTTGCTAAGTAAATACAAAATAAATACGCATCGTCATTTGATGTCATTTAAAAGAAGCCAAATTTCATAAAATGCGAAAGAAATGGGAGAAAGGGGGGAATAAATATATTGTTCTGTTGAGTTTCAACCTTTTTTTTTTTCTCGAATGTCTCATCGCACGATAATTTAAAAAGAACTTGGATTTAATCAAATGGAAAAGAGATGAAGTCGAATGAAGTGATAAAAATATTTGAAGTTTTCACTATGAGCAAAGTGTGTGTAGAAAGAGGATCCCTGTTTGAACGGGAAAAAAGCATAAATACATCGAGTGATGAGTTCTGATGTTTTGAAGCACTAAATTGGAAGCAATGAGCAGTATTTATAATGCAGAACAAATTTATTTTTGAAACGGGAAGGGAAAAAAATCTCTGAGCATTTAGCGAGGCGATATTTTCCCGAATGTAATAAAAGAGAACAGGTAACTTTACCTATGGGGAAAAAAAACTTTTTTTTCCCCAAAGTTTTTTGTTTTTCTTTTTTTCGCACAACTTTTAGATATCAATTTTTTTTTCCTTCCTGTGTTACAGAAAAGCTCATTAAATGCATTTGCTTTTCCTTGAAGAGATATGAAACACGTGTAATACTAGATTCTTGTCTCCAAAAGGACAAATCAATAGAGATATTACAATTTTGCTTTATAATAATGTTGCAAAAGCATTTAAAAATGACAGGGAAATAAAAAAAAATGGAATCGTTATTAAATCATTTTTATTCTTTATTTCTTTTATTTGAAACGTCTCATTTAATAAGAGGCCCGCCAATAAGAGACAGTACTTTTTACTAATCAATTTATAATAAAAAGAATCTCACAACAAAGATAAAAAATAAATATATTTCATCTCAGGCAGTCTCCTTGCATCAGAATTCTGACAGTCTGTCAATAATAATAATAATAATCTTTATTCATATTTGTTATGCAAAAATAGTTTAAACAGAGGACGGGAGAAAAACAATAGCATTACGTGGAAATATATAAATACAGTTTCAAACTATGTCATCAAACATCTAATTGCATTTATGCGAAGTACCAGTGAAATATAATATGCCGTGCAGATCTGTGAGAAAGTCGAAACATCCGTTTTGTTGTTGAGTTGTCTTACCTCTGAGCAGCGCTTTATTGCACATAATGAGCTAAATGGACAGGTGACAAAGACCCCAAGACCTCAGAGGAAGAAGGTCGACTGGGCAGTTGTTAAGGGACGGATAGTAGACTCCAGTAAATGGCATCCAGTGCCGATAAATCAAATAGCCAAGGTGAGCTCCTATGTTTTTTAACTTGCATTTAGTACGGAAGTAGTACCCCAAGTCGTATGACACATCCGGAAGTGACGTCACCGCCCACGCAGGCGTCGGGGGCTTAATTTTTGGGAGGGGGCTACCGGAAATGCCGTCCCCCCTCGCAGGTGTGCGGGATGGTCTTTGATGGGGAGGTCTTAATCGGCCCCCAAAAAAAGGCCCCCTGGAGATTGCCTTAATTTTTGGATTCCCACGCTGGCGTTGGGGGTTTAATTTTGTCGACCGGAAGTGTCGTCCCCCACACGTGTGTTGGCGGTGGGGAGGGGAAGTGCCGACCCCACTCGTAGGTGTGCGGGATGGGCTTGATGGGGAGGGCTTAATTTTTGGCTTCCCACGTTGGGGAGGGGGTCGACCGGAAGTGTCGTTCCCCACACGTGTGTGTTGGCGGTGGGGAGGGGAAGTGCCGACCCCCCTGCAGATGTGAGGGATGGGGAGGGCTTAATTTTTTTGTCGACCGGAAGTGTCGGAGACGGGGAGGGCTTAAGTTTCATGTGCTCCCTAAGAAGGCCCCCTAGGGAGGGCTTCATTTTGGCTTCCACGGTTGTGGAGGCCTAGGGCTTAACGCCCACGCAGGCTGGGGAGGGCTTCCTCCCCCCACCCGTATGCTTTTCCTGGCGTCGGGATGACTTCCTCCCACACGTGGGATTCTGATCTTTTTCTTGTAATGACGCCCCCCATTTCTTACCCCACACGTATCAGCATTTGGCTGACGTCTGCGGTAGTATGGTGACCGCCCACGCAGGTGGGGTGTTAAAAAAAAAACGGACGCCACGGGAGGAGGGGTCACGTGAGCTAGGGAGATGAGCCCCATTTCCTGTACACAGATTCTTTCTTGTATGAAGAGAAACATTCTGATTTAAATCGCGGCGCCATAGCGCACCGTTAGCGAAGCATGACCTGTGCGCCTGAATTACATAATTTATCGATCAAAATACTATCATTTTAAATATTACGTTTGAGTGTAATTTACCGTACGTTTTAAAATATGCTCACGATGTTTGTCGTAAAGGTATGATTCATTTTACGTTCAATACATAATTTATCAGTCGTTTAAAATACAGTCAAGATATAAAGGCGTGAATAAATTTTACGTGTAAGTGAAATATATTCACGTGTAGGCGTACGTTATATGTCCACGTATTATAACTTAGGTTCTACACACCAATAAAAATAAGATAATGTTTAACAAAAAAAACTTTTTGAGATGTGCATACAGAAGCACAATTGGGAATTAATTTTGCTCTATTTGTAGACAATTATAAAGCAGAGGATATGACACGGAAGAAGATCTGTACATGCTAAAACAATGCATGGTTCAACTTTTGGGGGTTAACTTATTCGATGCATCTGTTGGAATCGACTACCAAAGTATAAAGCATTGAGTCAGGCTCTTTGATTCATATGGAATCCATTTTATTAAGGTTTACTACGAAAGCTTTTAGTAATGACTACAACAGTAAATGATATCAAAACGTTTCGAGATCTGCATACAGAAATATCTGAAAACATCAGACGGGAAAAAAATTCTAGTAATCCAGTCAACATCTAAATAATTCTAGAAGTTTAATGCGAAAAAGTCCCCAGGTCAACCCGTACTTCTTGAATATTCTGGTAAGCAGAAACACACTTAACCGTTACCAAAGCTGAGACCGTAATGTACCTTCACGACGGGAATGCTTTATTTTTCGAAAACTCTTATACAAAAGTTTAGACACCGAGATGCTGCACCGCAATACAACACCCCAGGGGTTAAAGGATCTTTCTAAAAACCCTCGTAACTTTGACGGTACGCTTTTTCTGCAACACACTACCCCAGGGGCTAAAAAATCAAACACAGCTTGTTTTTCTAGGATGCTCCATCGATATGAGGACCAACCCTATACACAGGTTATATTCACTTGGCTGATGTTTTTAATCAAATATCCACACGTCAAATGTGTAACTTTGGCGCACTACCCCAGGGGTTAAAAAATCAAACCCAGCGTGTTTTTCTAGGATGCTCCATCGATATGTGGACAAACCAGTTTCCATATTCTTAGTGCGAAGTCCATCAGAGTCCCCTTTCGAAGTACATCGGAATCCCCTTTCGAAGTCCATCGGAGTCCCCTACCGAAATCCATCAGAGTCCCCTTTCGAAGTCTATCGGAGTCCTCTTTCGAAGTCTATCGGAGTCCTCTTTCGAAGTCCATCGGAATCCCTTTCGAAGTCCATCAGAATCACTTTCAAAGTCCATCGGAGTCCCCTTTCTCGCCGAGGATAGAGATTGGATAAGCAGACAAAATTTTATTGCATGCAGAGCTAGTAATTGAAACTGGGAACAATCAGAAACTAAGAGTTTCATTGCTCTAAAATTTTCAACAGTTAACCCACACCTTTGCTTTTTTTTTTTTGAAGCTTTCAAACATTTAAAATTGCTAAAAAAAAAGATAAAAAAATGTATGAATATGTTGCCTAAAATACCGTATGTTATGGATTTTTATTAAAATAATTAAAAAATTATTAAAAAATTTTAATTAAAATAATTTAAGTATATTTCTTCAGGCACTTATTTTTCTACTCCAGTATTCCAAACAATCGTAGATCTGATGACATATACATAGAATTACATATAATAATACTGTATATTATATATATGAAGGTTACAATTAAGCATATAGTTGTAATAGACTTTTGGATAATTTGTGTTTAGTAAGCAGCGCTTGCGTTTGAAGAAATGCAAAATTCAGGGTAGAGTTGCATACATTTGCTAAATGGCCAGGCCACAAGGACCGCAAAAGCTCAGAGAAGTTTGGGGAGGGAGCCCACTAAAGAGCTGTTAGGGGATAGATGTAAGCCTCCCGTCTAGGCCATCTAGAGTGTTCTTTAACTTGCAGAGGGTACGGCTCTCCCGTACACGGGACCACTGTTTAACGTCCCACCTGAAGGACGGAGGCATTTCCAAGTCCATCGGTGTCCGCTACTGACTGAGGGCAGGATGAAGGTCTTGCGGAAATAAATCTCGACCCTGGGAATTGCAGATTACGAGCCTGGAACACTACTAATTGATCCCTCCCCTCCATCGTCGCCGCCTTGCCTCTGTATAGGGGCGGGAATGGCTCAGTCGGTAGCGCGCCAGGCTCGTAATCTGTAGTTCCCAGGTTCGAGTCCCAGCTGGGTCAGCGTTGAGATTTATCTCCGCAAAATTCCCCGCCCTGCCCACGGTCAGTAGGGGACACCGATGGGCTTGGAAAGGCCGCCGTCCGTCGGATGGGACGTTAAGCCGTGGCCCCGTGTACGGGAGAGCCATACCCTGTGCACGTTAAAGAATACGCTGGATGGCCTTGACGGGAGGCTACCATCTGTCTCCCAACAGCTGTTCCAGTGGGTCCCCTCCCCCAACCTTCTCTGAGCCTTCGGGGTCCATGTAACCTGGTCATTTAGCACATGGTGTGCAAAAACTGCCGCTCAGAGGTAAACAACCCAACCCTCTGTATAGAAGAATCATGCAAATTATACTCTGATCACGTGTCCGTGAACGGGTGTTAGAGCAGCTGATAAAACCACGAGACCTGCATTGACAGATCTTGCATTCGTTAAGCTCTATTTACCAAAACAATAGCTGCTCATCGCGAATATCGCAGAATGAAATGATTAAGGACAAGATTAATAAATCACGATTCAGAGATCTCAGGAGACGAATAATTTGTATGTACATCGTGGGATAGAAAGACGACCAGCTTTCAAGGTTCTAGAACAGTTTATGGTGCGATGAGGTGCACTTCCATCTGAATGGTAATTGATATTACCATTCAGATAATACAATATAATATGAGTAGTAGCATAAATGAGAGTTCTGGCATAGTGAAAAGGTCTAGATAACTTTATGAAAATCTATGGGAAAAGTTTCGGTAGATAGGTAAAAGGTTTGTTTCTTGTGGTTTTCTGTGAGAAAATAAAGTTGAATTAGTTTTTCAAGTGCTAAAAAACATTCTTATTTTTTCTGATTTTTCACACATTTTCTCATACAAAACCACAAGAAACAAAGTTTTTTCCTAATCTCCCGAAACTTTTCCCATAAATTAACGTAAAATTCTCTAAACCTTTGTACTGTCGCTCAAAAAAGTATCCGAACACTACGGTTACTTACAAAATTGTGAAAAAATATCTGGCAACGATTTTTTTTAGAAATTAGTGATCTGGCAACCTTCGAGTCACGTGACACGAAGGTTGCCAGATCACTAATTTCTAAAAAAATCGTTGCCAGATATTTTTTCTCAATTTTGTAATCAACCGTAGTGTTCGGATACTTTTTTGAGCGACAGTACAGTGCCAGAACTCTCATTTAGCTACTACTAATGTGCTTTTAATTTATAAGAATCATAGCCTCTATCTATGCGAATGCTGCTGAAGAAACAAACTTGTTTTATTTGATAATAGATAACAGATATGTTACCGCTAAAGTGCAGAAATCAGTTATTCTACAGATTATCTAGGTATTGTGCAGATTAACTAGGGTGATCAGTTAATGTGCGGAAAATTGTTTCATTTCTCAAATTACCTAGGTAATCTGAAAATTACCTGGATAATCTGCACATTACCTACTAGGCACTCGTTAAAGTGAAAATAAGATCTTTGCTGGAACAACAGGAACGTTTCTGTACGCTTAAATTAATATAATGTTATTTATCTGGTGTCCGAGAGTAGAGTTGAAACCAGGGTCATTCCTCTGTCAACATGAATCAGTCGTCCGAATTATAAAAAACGCCCCCAAAATGAGCAGGCCAAGTGAGAACGAATCATTTTAGTGATTCGTTATCAAGAATGAATCACTTTACCGATTCGTTCTCACTTGGCCTCCGCTCATCCGGGGCGTTTTCTATAATGCGGACCAGTGAATCACGTGACACGAAGATTCATATTCAAGAGATTCACCACTATGAGAGAAACAAACTTTTGAACTTTAACGATACGGAAGCCGTTAATGTGCACATTACCTAGGTAAAATGCGGAAAACTCTTGATTCCGCACGTTAACGGAGCAAAACAGTTAATCTGCAGATTAGTTAGGTAATGTGCACATTAACGGCTTTCGAGCTTTAGCGGTAACAGATGATACACCAATAACAAGTGATGACAAAACCGATTTTACGTAGAAGAATCCAGTTTCGAGTTTTCCCTTTTAGATTTATCTCCTTTTAACACTCACCCTATCCTTAGCGAGAAAAAGGAAACACGGGTAGACTTTGCAAAGCTGCCGCATGTTAAATGAGATGTTGAGCCATGGATTCATGTGAAGGAGAGACATATTTCGTGCACATTAAAGAACACGTTGGATAGCCTTGACGGAGAAGTTATCACTGTCTCTTAGCCGTTGCCACGTGGATACCTTCTACAACCTTCTCTTAGGGTCTTTGTGACCTAGACATTTAGCCTATTGTGTAAAAAAAAAAGCGCCATTTAGAGGTAAACCAATACAACACAGAAGAATATCGAAATAAAAATAAATTTGTTTTACACAAAGCAATAACTACCGTAATAGGAACTCATTTACAAACTTTATAATCTGTTAGCATACTACATTTAGAGCAAATCGTTTCTTAGCTCACTGTCTTACATTCAGCTTATTTGATTAATATATAACAAATTCACTTCAATTACCGTTACACTTTTCGAAACAATTTCAGTGTAAGACAATTCAATCTCCACTAATCCCCATTCTGCGCCCGGTGAGGAAGCGATGGTCTTGGAAAGACCACTGTCCTTAAAAGATAAGACATTACGCCGTGAATCCGTGGATAAAAAAGTCACAACCCTGTGCACACGGTTAAAGAAACGCTGGTTCTTCTTGACGGAGCTTTCCACGTGTCTCCTAATAGCTGATCTGAGAATCTCCTTTCCCCAACCTTGGGGCATGGGTGGCTCAGTCAGTAGAGCGCCAGGCTCATAATCTGAAATTCCCAGGTTCGAGTCCCAACTGGTCCAGCGTTGATTTATCTGCACAAAACTCCCCGCCCTGCCCACGATCAGTAGGGGACACCTATGGGCTTGAAAAAGCAGTCGAATGGGACGTTAAGCCGTCGCCCCTTATGCGGGAGAATCTTACCCTGTGCCATAAAAGAATTCGCTGGATGAACTTGACGGGAGGCTATCATCTGTCCAGTGAGTCCTTCTTTGAGTCTCGGATTCTTTGTTTATTGGTCATTTAGTCCATTGTGTGCATCAAAAGTGCCACTCAGAAATGACACAACAGTCCCCCAATATGAAAGATGTAACAACATAACAAATTGAAATGAAATTAATTGTGTTTCTTCCTACTGATAAAAAGGCCGAAACTAAATTGATAACGGATTATTGTGAGAAAAGTAAGAATATAAAATCAGAACAACAAATAAATGAACAAAGTTTCATATCTTTTTCTTATGATCTGATGTTTTTTCCATCACTTCTCAGTAAATGTATTTCCAGATGGCTCAGCAGGATTCATTTTAATGTATACCTAGACATATATATATATCCCACATTCAACCTAAGCATGTCATCAACAACCAATCCTTTTTGATGACAGCACTCATCATTAGTTTAAAGTACGCGTCGTTACCAATAAATTGCTCTTGGAAGAAATGTAGCTATTTTCGGCTTAGAAACAACCCCATAAGCACCATAAATTTCGAGCTCTACGATTATCAGATTTGATTTCGTCTACGAAAAATTCTGCGATGAGTAGAACAGAAAAAACCTTTCTCTTTTTTGTTCCCTTTCACAACACTCAGCTTGCTATTAGAAACACGAAGAAGATGAGTTTGCTAGAAAAACACACAACAGATAAAACAGCAAACTTTTCCGATTGCTTCAATAAAGCATATCCAACACGAAAGAATGAGTCGCCTTATTTCTGGCAAAGCTATCTATCCTTCCTCGAACTTGGGTTGTTTTACCTCTGAGCGGTACTTTTTTTGCACACCATGGGCTAAAAGGACAGATCACATGGACCCCGAACGCTCAGAGAAGGTTGGGGGAGGGGACCCACTGGAACATCTGTTGGGAGACAGATGGTAGCCTCCCGTCAAGGCCATCCAGCGTGTTCTTTAACGTTTACAGGGTATGGCCCTTCCGCACACGGAGGCACGGCTTAAAGTCCCATCCGACGGACGGTGGACTTTCACAAGCCCATCGGTGTCCCCTACTGACCGTGGGCAGGGCGGGGAATTTTGCGGAGATAAATCTCAACGCTGACCCAGCTGGGACTCGAACCTGGGAACTACAGATTACGAGCCTAGTGCGCTACCGACTCAGCCACCTCGAACTTGGTTTCCACTGCGAACAATGACTAGTTCAAGTTGACAGAACGAAGCAAACTCCGATGCAAACAGGGCCGGACGAAGATACACATGGGACCTATTCATTCAAGACGCATGGGCTCCGTTGTATTAAAGATACATAGGACACACTTTATTTTTAACAAATACTTTTCTATTTGTGTTTCGGCAACACATAAACTATTATCAGCACATATATATATACACCGAAGAGTCAAAACATTATGACCATCTGCCTAACATGATGTTGGTCCTCCAAGTGCTGCCAATACAGTTCTTACCCGACGAGGCATGGACGCTACAAGATTTCTAAAGGTATTTTGTGGTATCTGGCACCAACACGTTACCAGCAGATCCTTTAACTCTTGTAAATTACGTGGTTGAGCCACCGCAGTTCGGATATGCTGTTCCAACACAAACCACAGGTGCTCGATTGGATTGAGGTCTGGGGAGTTTGGAGGCCAGGGCAATTCCTGGAAGTCTTCCTCATGTTCCGCAAACCATTCTCGAAAAATCCGGGAATGTGACATCGCGCATTATCCTGCTGAAAAATGTTATTCCAGCAGAACATTGCCCAAAGCATTACGCTTCCTCCACTGGCTTGTTTTCGTCCCACGGTGCATCCTGGTGCCAACACTTCCCCAGGTAAACGACGCACACGTACCCGGCCATCCACATGGTGCAACAGGAAACGAGATTCATCGGACTAGACGACCTTCTGCCAATCATCCTAGGTCCAGTTTTGATGCTTGCGTGCCCATTGTAGGCGCTTACAAAGGTGAACCAAGGTTAGCATGGGCACTAGGAGTGGCCTGCAGCTACGCTGCCTCTTTTTCAGCAGAGTTCGATTTGCTCTATGTTGTGACACATTACTCCCGTCACCAGCATTCAAATTACTCCCCGGACCACTTTTCGAAGGTACTAATCACGACTGACCTTGACCACCCCACAAGCCTGGACGTCTCGGAAATGCTCTGACCCAGTCGTCTGGCCATTACAATTTAGCCTTTGTCAAACTCACTTAAGTCCGTTGTCTTCTCCATCCGAAGAACAAGAATAACACTGATTAATAGAGTTCAGTATCGGGAGTTATATATACCGTTTCATGACCTTCACACGCGCCGTCGTTTACCTACAGTTGCTTCGATTTGCATAAAGACGCGCTGGTCAAGTTTTGGCTCCTAGTGTATATTCATAATAGTGTATATGCTGGCGATATAAAAATTTGTTATTATAAAGCTAAAACTAACTCAAAAATGCAAATTTTTACTCTATTGGAGATCATTAATTGTCCTGCCAGTTGATTACTGCTGAGTTTGGCATATTTCTTGTGTAAATTTCAACTAGGAGATTATTAGACAGCATAGTAGCCTTAACTGGCATAGTGGTTAGGCAGCTAGCGCCTGTTCCAGCAAGGCAAACTTTATATGTTGTGTTAGCTCTCACTAAGGCAGTGGTTAGCAGTGACTTCGATCGTAGTAGGGCATGTCCTTGTATGAGAAGGCCTGTAAAAAGATAGGAATAGCTTTTAGGATTCTTCTCTGTCCTATATGTCGCAAAAAAAAAGTAAAAATTTTTAAACGGACTTATTCGATTGGCTGGGATGGCATAAACATGGATAATTTTGAAGTAATATATCCATCGATACGAACAACATTGTGCTACTTGTTTAATATGTCTTTATCTTCTGGTATTTTCCCAAATGCCTTAAAATGTTCAATAATAATTCCTATTTACAAAAAAAAAAGCAAAACTCTTATAGAAAATTATCGACCTATTGCTTCCGATAATGTCAAAAATATTGGAAAAGTTATTTTTTGTCAGGTTGAACAATCTTTTATTAAAGTTTAATATAATAGCAAAGAACCAATATGGATTTCAGCAGAAAAAAAGCACAGAAGATGCTATTTTACATTTAATGAATTCATTAACGTGGTCTCTGGATAAAGATTTTAAAACACTCGCAATTTTTTTGGACTTATCAAAGGCTTTTGATTTGGTAAATCATGAAATATTGCTGGCTAAGCTTTATAAATATGGAATCAGAGGTACCAGTTTTGCATGACTAAAATCCTACTTGGAAAATCGTTCACAACTCGTTAGGATAAATGATATATATAGTTCTATGAAAAATATTAATACAGGTGTACCACAAGATTTCTGTACTGGGACCTCTGCTATTTATATTATATGTAATCAATATATTTGACAAAAATTTTGAGGCAGAAATTATTTCTTACGCTGATGATATTGTTTTGTTATACAAAAGTAACACCTATGAGCAATTATACCAAATGGCAAACAGAGATATTCGTCGTCTCTATCAATGGCTAATGTTGAATAAATTAAGTTTAAATAAGGCTAAAACATGTTATATAAAGTTCCAGTTGAAGGCGTCAACTGATGGTAGCAGTGACTCTGGAGTGGTTTCTCATCACAAGGACTGTTACAGCATCCTAAATTGCAGTTTCGAACATCTTACGAAGGTTGATCAAATTAAATACCTAGGAGTGATTATTGATAAAAGCCTTTCATGGAAGTATCACACTGATTATACTGTGAATAAGATAAAACCATTCATAGCAAAATTTTATATACTAAGATTCTTACTCGATAAAACAAGTTTAAAAATGTTATATTCTGCTTGTGTATATAGTCAGCTACAATATGCAATAAAAGCCTGGGGAGGAGCTGCAAAAACTAATTTAAACAGGCTGTTGATTCTGCAAAAATTTATAGTTAGAATCATTGACCATAAAGGTCGCTTCTCTGAATCTCGCACAATATTTAAGAAATTGTGGTTATTGACTGTGTCTCAACTTTACATTTTAAAAGTTATTGAATATGTCCATTTCAATTTACATCTATTTCAGGTTCGACAAACATATATACCACTTAGAGACTCATCATTTAAATTGCAAATACCACATATATCAAAGCAAGCTACTATACATAGTCAAGCAAGGTTGACTATAGCCCAATATAGTTTATATTACTACCCGTAATATAAACTATTTTGGGCTTAAATTATACAACAGTGTTCCAGATACAATGAAGAAAATTACTTCTAAATATTTATTTAATAAATCTCTTTCTGAATGGATACTAAACAATGAATGATAACTGTATGTAAAACCAATTTTTTGACTTCTACATCATTGATTGGTTCAATTATCAATTGTTGCCTTGTTAATTTTTTGCATTTATATTTTTGTCATAATTATACAAGTATTATACAAGTATTCAGTTACTTTAGCAGGGTATATTTCATAAAATTTTGTATTGATACATATCTATGTTGAATAAAAATTGAATTGAATTGAATTATTTCATTATGAAAATATAGTGTAATAACATAAATCTCTATCTAATATATACCACAAATATCATCGTAATCACAAAGCCCTATATATTTACCTAGGAATAAATTTGTTCGTATTATTATCTGATAGGCATTTAAAATGCAATTTGATATTGTTCGTCTTTTAAATCTCCAAACCACAGAGCTCCTTTAATGCATCATAGAATTCTATCCATTTTGATGGTGCATCAAAAAACAATCTTTACAAACGCCCATTTACTGAAAATATTTCTACCTTGCTTGACCAGGTTCGAGTCCCAGCTGAGTCAGCGTTGAGATTTATCTCCGCAAAATTCCCCGCCCTGCCCACGGTCAGTAGGGGACACCGATGGGCTTGGAAAGGCCGCCGTCCGTCGGATGGGACGTTAAGCCGTGGCCCCGTGTGCGGCAGAGCCATACCCTGTGCACGTTAAAGAACACGCTGGATGGCCTTGACTGGAGGCTACCATCTGTCTTCCAACAGAGAGGTATGGAGGAAGGAAAAGGTTGGGGGAGGGGACCCACTGCTGTTGCAGTGGGTCCCCTCCCCCAACCTTCTCTGAGGCTTCGGGGTCCATGTGACCTGCCCATTTAGCCCATGGTGTGCAAAAAAGTGCAGCTCAGAGGTAAAACAACCCAACCTTGCTTGACTATGTTTTGATGTTTATAAAATCCGCAACAACTAGTGAGTTTATTTAATACTGTCTTATATATAGAATCCCGATGCCCGTATGGAGCTCTCCACCGCGTGCTGACATAACTCTTGGCATCTCTCCAAAAGTCTTGACTGGTCGCTCATTTAATTATCACACAGATTGGTGAAAGAGATTTATCTCTTTTCCCGAACAGATTTCGACTCTCTGTAATTCCCTAAATTCTTACAGCCAAGTGCCGAATTCTGTACACGGATTCCATTCTGTTACCCCGTGTTACTTTAAAAATTTAAGTCTCTACCTATCACGTCCGGGTTCGAGTTTAAAACAAGTTTAGATTTGTCCTCTGTTCTTTTCATCCATTTTCACTTCAGATATCCTCTTTTCAATCGTCTGGTAACTTTAACTGAGGTAAAGGGAATGAAAAGTGCATCCACGACTGATGTATTTTAATTCTATGTTAATTTCATTTGCTTCGCTTGCACGAACTCTTTACTTCCACTATATTCTTTCGTAGCCATATCGTAATACCTGATCTAGTGCTTAGCATACCTGAGTGCTAAAGTTGGGTTGTTTTACCTCTGAGTGGCACTTTTTTGCACACCATGGGCTAAATGGCCAGGTCACAAGGACCCCGAAAGCTCAGAGAAGGTTGGGGACCCACTGGAACAGCTGTTGGGAGACAGATGGTAGCCTCCCGTCAAGGCTATCCAGAGTGTTCTTTAACGTGCACAGGGTATGGCTCTCTGGCACACGGGGCCACGGCTTAACGTTCCATCCGACGGACGGCGGCCTTTCCAAGCCCATCGGTGTCCCCTACTGACCGTGGGCAGGGCGGGGAATTTTGCGGAGATAAATCTCAACGCTGACCAGCTGGGACTCGAACCTGGGAACTACAGATTACGAGCCTGGCGCGCTACCGACTGAGCCACCCCCACATGAGTGCTAAACCAGCCATTTGTATGTTGTATGAAAAATCAGGTCAAGATCAATAGAACTTCTAGATTATCTCTGCGAAATACACATTTTTTTCTCTTTTCATCGGGGGACGCAGGAAATCACTGAATTTCAACAGATAATTTTGCCTCAAATCTTCACGTTTTTACCAATAGCAAAACCCAATTTAAATACATGGAACCTTTTTATTCTCAATCTCTTTAGTTTGCCGTTTCGAATTTCCATTTTCCGTCCATAGAAGTCAAATTCCGATGCGTTTTCTACTAGTATATAAAAAAAAAACATAAAAAAAAATTAAAAAGCTTCTAACCAGACCTTGCTGAGGCATGCGCTGAACACAAATCAAATCTACGAAAAAATTTCTAATTATTACATGGTCATTTTTTCTTTTACTATGTGGCAAAACTATTTACTTGGTAAGGTGCAAGAAAACTGTTGTTCCGGATACAAATTGCATATTCAAGGCCCTGCTTGTAACACCTTGAAACTAATGAAATAGGCTGCCGTCCGTCAGACTGAACATTAAGCCATAGTGTCATGTGCGGAAAAGAGCCATATCCTGTGCACGTTAAAAAACACGCCGTATTGCCTTGACAGGCAACTTTCATTTGTCTCGTAGTTATTCAGTGGGTGCCTTTCCACCAACCTTCTCTAAATCCATAGAGTTCTTGTGACCTGGTCATTCAGCCCATTGTGTGCAAACAATCATCACTCAGCCGTAAAACAACACAAGGTATAGCCATAACACAACGAGAACTAATTAAGTCCTTATTACCTGCAATCGTAACACCTCAACAACTGGGGCGGGGGTGGCTCAGTCGGTAGCGCGCCAGGCTCATAATCTGTAGTTCCCAGGTTCGAGTCCCAGCTGGGTCAGCGTTGAGACCGCCCTGCCCACGGTCAGTAGGGACACCGATGGGCTTGGTAAAGGCCGCCGTCCTTCGGATGGGACGTTAAGCCGTGGACCCATGTGCGGGAGAGCCATACCCTGTGTACGTTAAAGAACACGCTGGATGGCCTTGACGGGAGGCTACCATCTGTCTCCCAACAGCTGTTCCAGTGGGTCCCCTTCACCAACCTTCTCTGAGCCTTCGGGGTCCATGTGATCTGGCCATTAGCCCATGGTGTGCAAAAAAGTCCAACACAACCCTCAACAACTAATCAGGTACTTAATTCGCAACACCTCAAACATCAATTTCTTAAATCCTTCACTTTTCAAGAATCATTTAGATAATTTATTCTTCTAACCGTAACACAGCAAATTTGATCCTAAATTCGAGTAACAGTAACACCTCAAAAACTAATCAAATACTTAATTCCCAATATGATCCTTAATTCTTAGAACACCAGAAGAATCATTTGTGTCCTCAATTCACGTAATAGCTCAGAAAATGATTAGACTCGTATTGCTTATAATAGTATTACCACTAAACCATAATTCATGTAACCTGTATATTATTACCCTAATTATTCTTATAGCCATTAAATCATAATTCGTATATAACTAAACCATAATTCGTATTACATTAAAAATCAATTGGATTCTTAATTCGTATAACCCATAACATCTCAGCTCTACTATATTAGACCTTCAGGCATTGCGAATAATTAGAATGGATATCAGATAGACGCAAGACTAGATAAAAAAGAAAGGAAGAGGAGGGTTGGTTGTTTGGTTGGTTGTTTTACCTCTGAGCGGCACTTTTTTTGCACACCACGGACTAAATGGCCAGGTCACATGAATCCCGAAGGCTCAGAGAAAATTGGGGGAGGGGACCCACTGGAACAGTGTTGGGAGACAGATGGTAGCCCCCCGTCAAGGCCATCCAGCGTTTTCTTTATCATGCACAGAGTATGGCTCTCCCGCACACGGGGCCACGGCTTAGTAGGGGGGAGGGAAGAGAGATTGAATTTGCATTGCAATGCAACCTTTCCCTCCCCATGTTATACGTCTTCAAAAATATTGTGAAAAATTCATGAAATATGCACAATTTAATTATTTACCCTTGCCGACCCCTGGCCGAGTGGTTAGCGCGCTTGGCTACTGATCTACGGGACCTGGGTTCGAGCCCCGGGTAAGGCATGGATGTGTGTGTTGTTTTTCTGCTGAGGTCCTACCATCCTCTCAGACCTTCTACTATGGCATATAAACTGACAGGCTCCTGTCAGACCTCTGTGGCAAGCAGCTGCTTGAGGGGTATTTACTTATTTATTTATATTTCTCTTACTAGCATTCTCAAGGGATAGGCCATGGCCCCCGTGCCCCCACCCCACCCCCAGACTGCCGTGGATGGACAATTCTATGCACACATTTAGAAGTTTTACAAATGATCGGTAGACTTTTACAAACTTTAGAAATTTCTTATATGATCGATGCGTATAAAGCGTGCAGATTATTACATACCAGATGGCTTCAGACTTATGCAAACATTTAGAAAATCCACATATTATCCAGCGAACTATGCAAATAAAGTTTTCAAACCATCGTCATATTAGGAAAACGTTTACAAGTTTACAAGATGGATATCTACACAAAGAATTGTGCATTTTTCAAATGGATATCGATGGGAATGGATTTACTCAAATCGACATTAACTTATGCAAATCTTTGTAAATCCTTCGAATTGACGTCAGACCTATAGACAGAAAAATGGAAACAGTTCCATATTATCTCAATAGAAAAATCTCATTCAGAGCTCAATAATTCCTTTAATATGATTTTTTAATGAAAGCATAAGTCTAAAGGTAAAATAATGATCTTTATCATATATATATATGGAAATCTCGATTTTAAACAATATTTGTTCAGTATTCAAAGCGTTTTAAACGCTGGAATATTTAACAAGCTACGAAACATTGACCTCAAAATTTATTCAAAACGTTAAAACACCTTAAGAGATCAGAGATCATACTTGACTCTAGTACAGTACCGGGTGCATTTCACCGTGTGCTGATCTCTTAAACTATTTTAATTAAATTTTGGGGTAAATCTTTTCCAGCTTTCATAACTCTTTGAATACTGAAAAAATATTGTTTAAAATCTAAATTCAGATGGATTTGATTAAGCTTTTTAATATACTTTTAGATATATTTTTCATTAAAAATGATATTGAGGAAGTTATTGAGCTCTGAATGTGATTTCCTATTGAGATAACATGGGACTCTTTCCATATCTCTGTCTATATCTGTAGCTAAACAATGGAACGTTTTTAGATGTTTTGTTTGTTTTATCTGTGAGATGCACTTTTGTCCACGTAATGGGATAAATGCACAGGTCACAAGGGCTCAGATAAGGTTGGAAAAAAGGCATCCACTAGACATGATGGTAGCCTCCCGTCAATATCATCCGACTTGTTCTTTAATGTGCACAAAGTATGACATTCCTGCACAAGGGATTACTCACGGTTTTATGTCCCGTGATATGGAGACGGCCTTCCCAAACTCATTGGTGTGTCTTGTCGACGTCATGGTGAGGAATTTGCGGAGATAAATCTCAACACCGGCACAATTGGGAATCGAACCTGAGAACTACAAATTATGATGCCTTCTGAGCTATCGAATACCCTTCCCCAACCTGAGCCAATTCCACGCAGATTCTTCTGGCGAACATTCATAAAGTTTTCACAAGTTCACAATCAACCGCTCAAAATCATTTGCAATTATTTTAGTTGTACGACAGACCTTTCCAAATGTTTATAAAATTTTAGACTAACGTCAAAACATGTGCAAACATTTAGAAATTATTCGGTTGTATGTCAGATTTACGCAAACATTCAAATTTCTATTGCCCTATTGTGAATAGGAACCTTATTCATTATATAGCAATAAAGAATTAAAGGAAAACTGAAAAAAGTCGTTCGAGCAACTAAAGACCGCGCTTGCAACCTGATCAGATGACGCAGAGAATGCTGACAAAAGGCTTGTGCGCGCGTGTGGCTGTGCCGAAGAAGATGAAAAGAGTACAGCAAAAAAAAAGAAGAACGCGCAACTGACAGGCAAGTGCATTAGTGGAATGAGTCACGGCCAGAACTTTGGAGGAGCACCTGGAGGTGTGTGTATATACTGGGGAGGAGCAGGTATAAGGGATGAACAGCAACGGTGGTTCCACCGGGGCAGTTTAATAAAGCCTGGCTCTCTTTTTTTTCGTTTCCTATTCATTTACTTTATTCTCCCTTTCTTTTTTATTTTTTCTGTTTCTTCTTTACCATTTATATTTTTTATTTCAATCCATTCATTCTTTTCTTTCATGACAGGATTTTCCCACAATGTTCCTCTTTCTCAACTGCTAAGTTGTCTCAAGTTCCGCGTTTCTTAACCTTTCTGGATTTATTGCCAACCTTGTTTTACTTTCTCCTATTTTTCTTCTTTTTTTCTCTCATCCTCTTTTATCACGGAATGCTTCGCTCGTTTCAGTTTTCATTTCTGTGTATTTTTTTTTGTTCCCCTTTTTCTCTGTTTTTCTCGTTCTACAGAGAGAGAGAGACAAAAAAGAAGGTCAATCTCTGTCAACATGTGGATCTGAAACAAAACGTCACATATCACACCACTGCGCAAAAAAAGGGTTCGCGAACCGTGGAATTTTCCATCTTTAAATCTTTCGTGTTTTTTTTTTTCTACTCCGTTTTCTATCTGAAGATGCGTCGTTTATCACCTTAAATTTTTTCTTGCGCATCGGTTATTTTTTCCGTTTTTGGATTAATTTACTTTCGACATTGGCGCTTGTCAACTAAATTCTTAATGTAAAACAAACACTGCAACAGACATTTATCTCAACTTCATTAAATTTGCAATGATTTCTCGGCTGTTTTTCACTCTTGAATTCTTTTTGTTCGTTAATTCTTCGCTTTTTGAATTTTTTTTTAACTTCCATTTGATTGAGTCCTCGTTTATTTTTAACCCCAAATTATAAAATGATGCAAAACAGAGATAATAAGTAAATGTAAATATATATATATGTATTTTTAGATATTACACAGAAAATTGTTTACCTGCCAAGAAAATATCTTTACTTGTTTAGTTTGTATTCTTTGGGCAGTTTATTACATTACATGGCATTTTTCTAGAAACATTGGCAATTTTCTCGTTTTTGCTCTTAGGAAAGTAAACGACAGCGCCTGAAATAGCTTTCCTAAATGTAGTAACAAATCAGAGAAAAAATTAATATTTAATCATTTTCGTTCACACTTACGTTGAAATATAAAGATTTTAAACACAATTACTTAAATATTTAGAGTGATTTTTATTGCCTGTTATCTCTTATTGATATTGTCGCTTCTGGCTATTCCGTTATTACTTTCAATTTTTGTTTCTAATTTAATTTCATTGTTGCTGTGATGTTGACTTTTATTAGTCGTTGTTGCATCTCTCTATTGTCTTTTCAACTCGTTTCAAAAAGACAAGCTGTTGTTTTTTCATCTGAGCGTACTGTCCTTCTGTATACATCATCTTTCTTTTGTGTGTGTTTTAAAATAAATTCATTTGCTTTTCTCGGGTTGAACAGATATCGATGATATGTTAAGATTGGTACTTTTAGAATCTCTCATTACCATTAATTTCAATTACAATGTAACATTTCCCTCTTCTCTGGGGCGAGGGTTGCTCAGTCGGTAGCACGCCAGGCTCGTAATCTGTAGTTCCCAAATTCGAATCCCAGCTGGGTCAGCATTGAGATTTATCTCCGCAAAATTCCCTGCCCACAGTCAGTAGGGGACACCGATGGGCTTGGAAAGGCCGCCGTCCGTCGGATAAGACGTTAAGCCGTGTCCCCGTGTGCGGGAGAGCCATTAAAGAACACGCTGGATGGCCTTGACGGGAAGCGACCATCTCTTTGACGGGAAGCGACCAACAGCTGTTCCAGTGTGCCCCCTCCCCCAACCTTCCCTGAACCTTCGGAGTCCATGTGGCCTGGACATTTAGCCCACGGTGTGCAAAAAAGTGACGCTCAGAGGTAAAACCACCCAACCCTCTTCGATTTAGAAGTAATTGAAAAATGGTAAAATACGCACAAGTTTTTTACCATTTTTTTGATAATTTTTTTGCCTATATTACCCTTACTAGCATTTTCAAACGGTAGGGGGTAACAGTCTCTCACCCTAGATCGCATCTGATTATTGCCATGCGACAGGCGACGCAATTTGCGTTGCAGGCGAAGTGCTTTCTATGTAATAAAGAAAATGTCCACAACACTAGGTAGAGGACGACATGAACATTTATTTTCTGCATATAGCTCCACATATATTAAACTCTATGGGAATGGGCTGTTTGGGATTTAAACTTTGTGTGCTTTAGTTATGCCAAACATTTCACTAATAACGGAGGCTACTCTTTAAAGACTAATAACCTCTTCCATAGTTGTGAGGTGAGGTGAAGTGTCATGTAGTGGGTGTGACGTTCGCAATACATGTGTTTTTTATTTCTCTCGGTCAAATCCGCTTCACCTTGAGTTTCTGAGGCACGCGAAAAATTTATTTTCCAGTTCCAACAAGTGAAATTTGATGCCCCTATCAGTGATAATTTATTCTAATTACATTCATTGCATATGTAAACAATTTTAAAAATGCTCATACATATATACATATAAAATACACGTGCAGCCATGGTCCTACCAGACTGTGCAATTTTGCTCTCCACAGTTGTCTATCCTGAGCTACAGCTATTGTATTTGGCCAGTGTAGACCAATTCTAGCAAGGTCCTGTTTGACATTGTCTGCCCATCGCATCCCATGCCTCCCCCTTTTCCTGAAGCCTTTGGTCACACTGCTCATTAATCTTATTTGCTAATCTGTAGTTATGCATACGGCCAACATGGCCAAACCAATGCAGTCTCTCTCCCTGCACAATAAACTGCTCAGAGGAGGTTGTCGACTCCTTTGCCTAACCTCTTCATTACTTATAATGTTGAACTACCTAATACGCAAGATACTGCGTAAGCATCTAGAATCAAAAGCATCAAGTTTCCTGTTATCTTGTTTACAAAGTGTCCAAGTTTCACTACCATAACTAATCCTAGAAAGAACCAAACCATTATACAGTCTAATTTTAGTCTTTAGGTGTATACGCCTATTTCTCCACACTCTCCATAGATTCTTAAAAGTGCCGGCAGCAATCCCTATTCGTCTGTTAATTTCATGCCGCACATCACCAGTTTCTGTTACATAACTCCCAAGATAATTAAACTGACACAGTTGCTCGAGGGAGCAAACATTCAGAGCGACTGAAGCACCAACTGCCTGACCAATTTTTATCACTTTAGTTTTATCTCTGTTTATCACCAAACCAACTCTATTACCAGTCTCATCAACAGCCTTAATGAAAGAATTCATCTCATCAATATCATTAGCCAACAGGACCAAATCATCTGCATAATCTAAATCAGACATTTTGAAATCTCTAGACCATTTAAGGCCAAAATCTTTCCCTTCCAAAGAATTTCGCATAACATAATCAACAACCAAACTAAAGAGAAAAGGAGAAAATTCTAAAGAGAAGAAAGATTTATCCAGACAATTTATAACAATCACTTTGTTATATAATAGATGAAGATTTACTAAATGCACAAAATATAAAACGAAGTCCCGGACGGATTGTATGAAACAACAAAAAACTAAATAATCATGCGAGGAAAACTTTTTGCAACACAACTAAAAAAAAGTGTAGGAAACTAGGGGCTAGTAAGGAATACAATACATTTGGAAAACTGCATACATATATATAATAATAAAAATTGTACAATTCACTATTTTATTAACCTTTCATTTCAGGAGTATGCAAATTTTTTTCCACTGTTCATCGAGTTTAATGTAACTGTGGTTCCATAGATGAGAGATGTCTTTTTAGAGCAGATTGTCAGAAAAAAAAAGGTTTTTTAATTATTTTGTTACTATAATATTTAAGTTTTTTTAAATTAAAATGCTACATATAGTTGTGTTTATAACTGGCAATTATTTTTTATTTTTTAAACAGGTTCGGAAAAGAACATTTTCAATTTATTTTTTAAAATATTTATAGTTTTTTATTAAAATGTGATTTGGGGTAAATTTATTAAAGTGCAATTTACAATTGTGTTTATTTTAACATACATATTTCCCTGGAAAATCAAAGATAAAAATATTTTTTACCTATTTTTTATTAAAACACCATCTATATGTTATTATAATACCAACATAAAGCAACAATTTACTTATTTTTATTGAAAAAGAAGAGACTGATCCCCATTGTCCGCCGACAATAAACTTCGCTTACCGAGATGGGTTGGGTTGTTTTACCTCTGAGCGGCACTTTTTTGCACACCATGTGCTAAATGGCCAGGTCACATGGACCCGAAGGCTCAGAGAAGGTTGGGGGAGGGACCCACTGGAACAGCTGTTGGGAGACAGATGGTAGTCTCCCGTCAAGGCCATCCAGCGTGTTCTTTAACGTGCACAGGGTATGGCTCTCCCGCACACGGGGCCCGGCTTAACGTCCCATCCGACGGACGGCGGCCTTTCCAAGCCCATCGGTGTCCCCTACTGACCGTGGGCAGGGCGGGGAATTTTGCGGAGATAAATCTCAACGCTGACCCAGCTGGGACTCGAACCTGGGAACTACAGATTACGAGCCAGGCGCGCTACCGACTGAGCCACCCCCGCCCCCCTTACCGAGATGCTCTTTGGTCCCAATTAATCACGGTAAGCCAACACCCACTGGTATAAACAATCGAAAACGAGGGATTGTTGAAAGTGTTAAATCATCGTTGCCTTTTTTTATTCAAATGTGTTTAAAAGGATCAGAAATTAGGTTTATATGAAGTTTTGAATCAGAACAAAACTTATGTAACAACGCAAAAACACATCATCATTGCATATTGGGATTCAATGGGGAAATAGGGGCCGTTATAAGGAAATTCGTTTTAGGGCATCTTTTTTTAGGAATATAACCCTTCCGTAAATCGGCGATTCTCTGATTATTATTAAATTTATTTATTATTAAATTAAAGGAAAATCTCTGCTCTAAATGTTCGAGTCCCACCTGGGTCAGTGTTATCTTTCTCTTCTAAGCCTCATTTCTGACCTAGGTTAGCAAGGCACACTAATTTGCTTAGAAAGACCGCAGTCCCGTCAACACAAGCCGTAGCCTCCGTGTGACGGACAGCCATACTCTGTGCACGTTAAAAAAAAGCACTAGATGGCTTTGACGGGGTGGGGGGGCTAACTTTTCTAACAGCTGTCCAGTGAGTTCTCTTCTTTGGAGTCCTAGAAACCTGTCCATTTAGCCCTAAGTGTGCAAAAAAAAGGACTGCTCAGAGGTAAAACAACCAACACTACGCAACACACATCTAAATCCACTACAAAACATACTTTAAAAGAAATTCGGGGTGCATCCCTGTAACACACTCAAAGCAAATAAGAGAAGCTTCAAACTAGCTATTCTTTAGAAACCTTTGCACGAATAACCAGCGTATGAAAATGAAAGATCGAACAACTTTCCGCATAACTACAGATAAGAAAAAGAACACATTGTAGGGGGGAAAATTATTGGAAACAAAGTTCAACCGTTAATATTTATTCCGCGTCTTCCTCTTATTGGTATATATCCCTACGAGGCTTCTGGAGATAAAGAATCTGCTGTGTATTGAGCTGACTGATTTCGCACAGTTGCAAATGTTCGTAGAAGTTTAGAGTGAATCAGCAAGAAAAAAAAGGATGAATTGCGATATTAAAAGGGATGACTGACGACGGGAGAAGAACTGGAGCGAGAAAGCGAACGACGAAAGTTGAAAGGCAAGCCCCAAAAACTCCATCGCTCTGCCATAATTGGGTGAGGTTCTCGCTTTGCCCAGTCTCGTGTCGCCTGCCGCTTGAAAGCACCGCAAGGGTCAGAGGTCAGTGTAAGCGGAGAAAACAAGAGCGGGAGGAGTGATAACCCACTTCCGCTCTGCTGACCTAGCCACCCCCAGCTGATCCGTCTGTGTCGTTCGCGTCGTTCTCCTTCGACGACTAAAGAGCAGGAAGAGCAGATGGACTTTGATGTTCCCTGTTCCTCGCAACACATACTTCACCAAGCAATGATGTTGATGCCTTCGGAGACGAATGGTCGCCATCTTGTTGTTTTGTTTTGTTTGCCAATTTTGGTATTATTCGGTGCTTAATTCTTACCCTGGTATTGAAAGAAAAACAAGAATAAAAAAAGGGAAAAATTTACAAAAAGAAAAGTATTATTCGGAGTTTAATTCTTATCCTGGTATTCGAAAAAAAACAAGAATCAAAAAAGTAAATGAAAAAATTTACAAAGACAAGAGTATTATTCGGAGCTTAGTTCTTACCATGGTATTGAAAGAAAAACAAGAATCAAAAAAAGAAAATGAAAAAATTTACAAAGAGAAAAATATTATTCGGAGCTTAATTCTTATCCTGGTATTGGAAAGAAAACAAGACTCCAAAAAGTAAACGAAAAAATTTACAAAGAGAGAGTATTATTCGAAACTTATTTCTTATCCTGGTATTGAAAGAAAAACAAGAATCAAAAGAGTGAAAAAGAATTTTTCAAAGGGGAAGATATTATTCGTTAATTCTTTTTCTGGTCTTGAAAGAGAAATAGCACCAAATGATTACCTGCAGTAATATACAAAGGAGAAAGTATTATTCGGTGGTTAATTATTACGCTGCTCTTGAAGGAGAAATGCCACCAAGTGAGTGGCTGCAGAATTGATGAAGAGATTAGGTATTATTGAATTAATTAATAGTTTATTCACTTACAGTATTTAAAATAAAGTTACAATACAACTTAAAAAATTAACAATGATCCGAAAAAACTCCGTGTTATGAAAAATAACTTGCATCGAAAGTTTTATTTATACATATTTATCTCAAACTTTAGTTTAGAGGTGATAATAATCATTAATGTAACGTTATTTTGTACTTTATTTGAACTAATTCAGATAAGCTTAGATTAATTTCTCATACATTTCTTTTTCGTCACGAAAAACACTCATTGTTAATGTGACGTACACTATCGAATTTGAAGACGAAATTTGAAAGAAGGATATTTATAAACTGAATATATATTAGAAATTAATCATTTGCCCAATACTTATTGTTTCATGTTTTAAAATTACCATTCAAAACATTGTACTTACGAATCGGTTATATTTAGCCTATATAATAGTATACAGAGTTAAACTTGCTGCTAAAAATGAGATAAAACATGTTTTCTACTAGTCTAAAAAATTGAGCCCAGAAAAGTTATATCTCGCTGCCGATTTCCTCATAATGATTGGAAAACGCAGCTTTTTGTTTCAGAGATTAATGAAAGATTATTTTTAGTTGAATGGATGCTAATAAAATATGATGTTTAATAGTTTTCAAATCCTCCAGAAGTCTTTAGTTTACATCATTAGAGAGAGCTAATATAAAAAATATAAAACTTGAAGTTATATTACGAACGATATAGTTGTGCTACAAATTAGAAATTCTGAGGATTCATCAAGACAGATGCCGAGTAACTTATGAACAGAAGTAAAATTTGTATTTGCATGTGTCTTAAGTACATTATTGTTTATTGAAATTCGACCATTTATCTTTATTTTAAAAAAAGTTAGTACTTCAAAATTATTATTATACTCAAATACTTTATTTGTTTTTTTAAAATCATATTACAGAACAGTTATATTATATATAGTATGTTAGGAAACATAGTTGTAAAGAAAAAAAAACAATAAAAATAACACCAATCACCAATAAACAAAATAAAAATAATGATGATAAAAAAATAAAAAAATAATTTTTAATATAGCAATAATAAATAAATAATTTTATTTTCTACACACTGGATGATTTGCCCTTAACCCTAGGAGATAAGAAAAGGTAATTTTTCGTTTTAAGGGATAAATGAGATATGATTTTTGCGCTTTATAGGGCTAATAAAACATTATTATTTATATTTTCCAATCACCCATTAGTAGGAATTACTACTCTTAAAGGCGAAAATGTCGTTTTCTTTGAAAACGAGCATCTCATATTCACCATAGGCGTTATGCTATTCTTCTAACTTTTTTTTTCATTTTGCGACCCATAAGTATAGAGAAGAATTCTAGAACTTACTCCAAACTTTCACAGGCTTTCTTATACAGACACATCTATTACTAAGACAAGTCACTGCTGACCACTGTCTCAATTAGAGCTAACACAACACATAAATTTTGCCCTGCTGGACTCTCCCTAACCACTATGCTATTTTAATTATGAATTAAACGCTATTTTGATTATGAATAAAACGTTATTATGCTTTTTATTGTGAGTACACAGTACGTTCTTCATTAATGTGAAGAAATAAGTAATGTATTTCTAATTCAGAAAAAAAGTCAACGAGGCTTTAAAAACAGATCCAATTATCAACAAAGGAAGAAATGAATAAAAAAAAAACCTATACATTCTCTTAAATTTAATAACTCCATGTGAGATATATAGTCTCCTTTTGTAAGAGGATGAATTTCAGATGGGAATACCCTGAAATATAAAATTATAACTTCCTACCTCGAAAAAACGAAATCATTTCAGTGGTAACTAAAACCCAAACATCTAATCAAAAAGTTTCTGATCGAAATTTCTTTTATCCCGCATTCAATACTTTCCATCCCTGTGCAAAAAAGAGAAAGTCAACATTTATGACTTAAGAAGAAAAATGTAAACGAATAAATTAATGAACCTTTAAAACAAAAAAACAGTGCCCGTCGTCCATAAAAGAAGAAAAAACGGAGTAAAAAAACTCCATATTTTACTCAAATGTAATAACTCCACATGAGCTCTAGATGGAGCAAGGCTACGACAATTACGTCTCTAATTTCCCGTCCACTCCCGTCGTCTTCTTACCACACTTTCATTCCTTCGCGGAGAAACAAATACCCCTTCGGCGATTTCTTTCCGCTGAAGAAAGAAGAGAAAGTTGATAAAGATCTTTTCCTCTCGATGCTTCCTTCGCTCTTCCCATTTTCTCCTTCTCTTTCTCTCTCTCCATCCAATTTTTCTTTGATCTGTGAGCTCTCCGGTTTCTCAGAAATGAGGCAGAAATCTCGAGACGTGTGCATCCGACTCCTCTTCCAGTCTCTCGCCCACATCATCCTTCTCGATCTCCCCTATCTCCCTGTAAATTATAAAAAACGACTCCTCCTTTATTTTTCTCTCTTTCCGTGTGATATCTGAGAGAGAGAGAGATTCGTTATCTGTCTGTCTCCGCCAAAGAGTGTGACCTCCGTTTCTGTGAACGCTCTCAAATTCCTTTTTGTCGAAGGGGGATTTTTTATTTTTTTTGCCCGTTCTTTGCAGTTTAAAGCCTAACAGGACGTCTGATCTGCTTCGTGCTTTACATGTTACTTTACAATGTTTTGTAATAAGCGTACGGTCGCTCAAAAAAGTATCCGAACATGGTTGATTACAGAATTCAGAAAAAATATCTGGCAACGATTTCAGAAAAAATATCTGGCAACCTTCGTGAAAAAATATCTGGCACTCACGTGACACGAAGGTTGCCAGATATTTTTTCTGAAATCGTTGCCAGATATTTTTTCTGAATTCTGCAATCAACCATGTTCGGATACTTTTTTGAGCGACTGTACTTATGCAATGAGTAACGCAAAGACAGGAGAAGTACACAGAGATGGCAGATTTTTATAGGTTGTTAAAACATTTGCTATGTAGTTTCTCTTTTTATTTCTTCATTTCTTTAATTTCTTTCATTATCAGATTTCGTTTGTTTTTTTTTTTTCACCTTTTTTTAGTCATTTCGCTTTTTTTTCTAATCTTTTTTACTTTTGTAGGTAATTTCTTTTTTTTTTTCTTCTTATTCTTTCATAGATCTTAACTTCCATCTTTCGGTCTCACGTTTAATCTGCTTTATTTTTCAGTTTCTTTTTTTAAAGCTATTTTTCCCATCTCTTTTTTTCTTTAACTATGTTTCCGACATAAAAAGATGCAGCAAGATTTAATGATACCCGTATCTAAGCGGGAGAAACTCAAAAGTAAAAAAAAGTCTTTAGTTTTTCTTTAAAAGGTAAAAAAAAAAGACATCTGGAATTCAAGATTCGCTTTTCACAGGATGTCCGTCTTGTCTGATTTCAAACATAAGAGGAACACTTCCATTGGACAATTCTTAAACATTACAGTACTCACAGAATGATACTTAAAGTTTCAAAAATGTCATAAACGGACATAAATGAGAAAAACTAGAGGAATAACATGTCGCCTCTGGTGAATATGCGAAGCTCGTCTCTTAAACTCATTTCTTAAAACAAAAAAAGTTTGATTTGCTCATTCGCCCCTGTGAATAATGGAACAAGTAATTGATGTGATCTAGAAAAAAAACTGGGAAAGCAAGAAAACTCCTTTGAGCCGGAATAAAGTAAAAAATGGGGGGGGGGGGGGGGTGAGAGGCTGCATTTCCATTATAGTATAACATTTTTCCATCAGTTTTAAAGATCTTTAATTTTTTAGATATTTCTCGATAAAGGCGTGAAAAACCTCATAAGTTTAATAATATTAGCGTTCTCAAAAGGGTGGGGGAAAAACCTCCCTTCCCAGACTCGTCCCTGATTGCTGACAATTTAGGGGGCGGGGGTGGGTCAGTCGGTAGCGCGCCAGGCTCGTAATCTGTAGTTCCCAGGTTCGAGTCCCAGCTGGGTCAGCATTTAGATTTATCTCCGCAAAATTCCCCATCCTGCCCATCGGTCAGTAGGGGACACCGATGGACTTGGAAAGGCCGTCGTCCGTCGGATGGGACGTTAAGCCGTGGCTCCGTGTACGAGAGAGCCATACCCTCTGCACGTTAAAGAAACGCTTGATGGCTTTGATGGAAGGCTACCACCTGTCTCCCAACAGCTGTCCAGTGGTCTCCTCCCCCAACCTTCTCTGAGTCCTCGGATTTCTTTTGATCTGGCCATTTAGCCCAATGTGTGCAAAAAAGTGCCGCTCAGAGGTAAAACAACACAACACAAGCTGACAATTTAAACCACTTGACCATGACCCTCCACGAAATTTTTTTGTTTTCTAGCATTAATCGGTCGTTTGCAATATTCGTTTAAAATTTAAGTATTTTCCCCCGTTAAAAGACGTTATTGAAGCAACGGGGAGATTCGATGAATGCGAATCGTGATATTCCATTGCTACTTCCCAAACTAAAAAAAAAAAATTAATTCGTTTGTAGAAACAAAAAAGAAAGTTGAATACTTACAGAAAACAAAACGAAATCTGTTCAGTTTTTTTGTAACTCTCTAAAAGTCTGCACACACTTCAGGGGCAATTTATTGTGAGCAATCTTCACGTTACACAAATGAAGGGTAAATTTCAAAGTTTCCTAACTTCTTAAACATTTTTTATAGAAAAATATGGCTGAGGATTGATTAAAAATCCGAAAAGAATCTAAACCTCTATATTTAGCTCGTTTGTACTACGAAAAACTGCAAAACATAGTTCCGTTTTCACTATGCCATCTACATATAGACATTTTTTTTTGCTTTAAGTGAGAACTAAAAAAAATATATTTTTGGGTTGGATATACCTTAATTTAATATTACGATTCGCATATCAGAATACCTCAACAGCTTTAATAATGCCTTCTAACGTTGGTAAAAGATGGAAAATTAGAAATTTTTAAACGAATATTGCAAACGGTACCTGTACGCCAGAAATATAAAATTTTAGTGGTAGTGTATGATGGTCAGAAGGTTTACATTAGCAGAAATCATTTATCTCCGTATCACAAGGCAGGAGGCTGCTCCTAATCTGCAGTTTCCACGTTCGAGTCCCGCCTGTGTAACCTTTGAGATTTATTTCCCTCCATGCCCTCTCAGAAAGGGGACACCGATGGGCTTGGAAAGACCGTCACCCGTCGGATTAGACATTAAGACGTGGCTCCATGTCCGGGATCCATACCCTGTGCACGTTCAAGAACACCCTGGATGGACGACGGAATACTAACATTTGTCCCCAGCCATCCAGTAGTTTCCTTCTCCCAACCTCTTGCAGTCTTGTAACTTGGCCATTTAATCCACTGTGTATAAAAATGTGCTGCTCAGAGGTAAAACAACTTCACCTTCTGTAATAAAAGACGATGGCGTAAAAGGCGGTTTTACTCTTTTGCTTTAAGAGATTAATGAAAAATTGTTCTTTTATTTTATAGGTACTAATAAAATAGCATTATTTATATTTACCCAGACATCCATTAGTTCGAATTTATTCTGTTAGAGGCTGTTAAAAGAGTAAAATTTAAAAGATTTTTTTTTTTCTTTGAAGATAGCCTATCTTTTTCACTAGAGAAGGTACTGTATATTATTCTTCCAATATACAAGAGTTGTTAGATATTTAGAAAGTTATGGCAGCCGGAATATTTAACTGCCACAACATTTAAAAACAGTTCTGAAATCTTTCGCGATGTTTAAAAATGTAACACAGGCGTGTCCAACCCGCGGCCCTGGACAGCTAGTAATCGGCCCACAAAATCGTAACGTTTACGTGCTTACGACATAAGCTTTCAACGTGATTATGTGATTTTCAGCGAGTTTTTGATATCCCACTAATTTTATGCTGCCCTTTTTTAATTTTATAATAAAAAACATAAGAAAATAAATGAAGTTTTATTATTCATATACATAAACTATATTATATATTTTATGTGCGGCCCAAAACAATTCATCTTCACTCAATGTGGCCCAGGGAAGTCAAATCTTCATTCAATGTGACCCAAGGAAGTCAAATCTTCACTCAATGTGGCCCAATGAAGTCAAATCTTCACTCAATGTGGCCCAAGGAAGTCAAATCTTCACTCAATGTGGCCCAAGGAAGTCAAATCTTCACTCAATGTGGCCCAAGGAAGTCAAATCTTCACTCAATGTGGCCCAAGGAAGTCAAAAAGGTTGGACACGCCTGATGTAACACTAATAAATTTTATTACACTGGGTCTCCATGTTGAGTTTTACTATTAAGTGGTAATAGTTAATTTGACAAATGATTTCAGTTAGGTTACATTACATGTGAGTATGCAACAATATAAATGAATAAAACAACAATATTTTGTTTATTATTGCTTAAATATATTACAGTCCATCTCATATGGAGAAATAACCTATTTCGTTATTTCTCCACATGCGGTTGACCACTATATGATTGCTAAAAATAAAATGCGGCCTGCCACATTCGAAGAACAATAATAATGCTACTTAGAAGTGAATCAAAAAATTAAATGGAACAACCAGACCCGATATAATTGAATTTATTAGTGCTACATTTTTCAACATGTTGTTGGATTTGAGAACTACAGTAGTAGCATAAATGAGAGTTCTGGGCCAGTAAATGGGTCCACAGAATTCTGTGAAAATCCATGGGAAAAGTTACAGGGGATGAGGTAAAAAGTATGTTTCTTGTGGTTTTTTGCGAAAATATGTGTGAAAATTAGAAAAAACGGGGGGGGGGGGATTTTTAGCATGTGAAAAACTAATTTAAGTTTTTTTTGGGGAAGATGAGGTTTATACTAATTTGTGAATTAGTTTAAATGGATTAGGTTGAAATGAGGTTGTGTGTATGAGATAAAAAATCATGTGGTTTGTTGAGTTATCGTACACTTACTGGATTATTCGGTTGTAAAAGCCATGTAAGTCGGTGTTTCTTGTGGTTTTTTTCTGAAAATATGTGACAATCGGGAAAAAAAATGGGTGTTTCATGTGAAAAAAGTAATTTAAGCTTTTTGGGCGGATGAGATTTAAACTAATTTGTTTAACTAATTTTCAGAAAAAATTAGGTGTGTGTGAAAGAGATAAAAAACGATGTGGTTTGTTGAGTTATATACACTTCACTGGATTATGCGGTTGTAAAATGCCAGGTAAATCGGAGAATTTGACAGTCAGACAGTTTTGAGAAATTTGTTTGAAACATATGACAAAATCAACAGGTAAATTAACTTTTTCGGGGGGTCTGATGAAAAGATAGACTTTGAATATCTGTAAATGTATGAAGAGAGGGGACTAGATGAAAAAAAACTTTTTGGAAGTGAAAAGTGATTTAGGATAATTTTTTAAACAATTAGAAAGAATTTGAAGGGAAAAGTGATGTAGGTTAGAATAATTTTGAGAATGTGTGAAGTTTGTAAAGAAAGAAGAGTTTTATGTTATCGTGCTAAACGGAAATCAATCTCCTCAAAAGAACAACGGGCTTGAGATTTAATTTCTTTGAACTAAATCTCTTATTCACTGAACCCCAGAATTAAAGTGAAGCTGAAAAAATACTGGTTCGGGAACATACATATTTTTTTAAACGTGCAAATAGATGTAGATTTCGTGATGATGGTATTTAAAATAGTTTTTTTATCCAACAACTAAAAGTTTTCCCTCTAGTGGTTGGGCAATTACGCAATATACGTGGTATAATTCATTTGGCGGTCTCTTTAATTTAAATCGTATTTCGATGTCAGCAGTTGCTGATAATTCATATAGACGTGATTCGTATTTGCTGACATCGAAGTGGAATATCGGATACAGTTTCATAAAATCTTGGTGACTGACTTGTGTACCCAAATCGATATCCATATTTTTTGCAGCTAAAAAGCTGTTGTAAACTGGCACATAATCTGAACTGTTGGGTTCAATGTTGCACTCGAATTCTTGTTCGGGAAACTGTTTGCTATTCACTCTAATTTGAATCCGTTCTAGTAACATGTGATCAAATATCATATTGTTTCTGGTTTGATTAGTTAATCGGTTAGACTTTTGTAAGACGACATAAAGATGGACGGGTTTATTTTGAGTGTAGTAACCTGCCAACTGAAATGAGAGTCAATTCGAGTATCAGATTTGTAGTTTGCACAATTCCCAAAAGATTTCATGTGGATTGCCGCTTGCTAACTGAGATTCTAGTTTTGCAAGTACTTGTAGTGATGGTTCCACTTTTGGAATAAACCAAGATACGTGAGATATTTCAAATTTTTACAACGTAGCCCCAACTCTCTGAATAATGTCTTTGTCGTCACTTTTTCTAGTTTTATGGTGTTTTACACCGCGAAACACTTTATCCACGTCTCGGCAGAATCGAAACAGCCGATTCAATGCTAAGAATAAACTTACATTTTGACTATTTTTTGTAATTTCATATCTGTCCGAGAATCCTTGATTGAATTCAGGATTTTTCTTCAACGCTTGTGCAAAATCCTTTATCTTATTATTCGTGTCCAGTTTATCTGACGTACAAATACTTATTCATTTTCGTATCTTTGAACCACATCATACTTGTGGCAGCACTGTGTGAAAAGTCTTCGGTAAAATCAATTAAATTGTGAATCGTTGTCGTCACTCCTGGCAATTCAATATCTTCCAATTCTCTGTTTTCTATATAATATTGAGCTCTCTTAAAAATGTTGTAGCCGTTATTGACCATCGTACCTACATCATTGCCATCTAATTTCAGTATTTTGCCTCTGACGTGTATATAACTGTTGTGCGGATGTAGGAAAACGTCCATATCTTTGGTAAATATTTCGTATTTTTCGAGATTTTTAACATTAACATTGGTTTCCCGATATTCTAAGTATTCATATTTTGTCGTGGAATTATCGTCTATTGAGTCTTCGAACAAATTCCAGTAAATAGCTTCAACGTTCATCCTATTCTTACTTTATGATTTTTAGGCCATTTCCGTATATTAACCGATTAAGAATATTTCTGCTCTTAGGGGATATTTTCTCGTTTTTTCGAACGATAGTCGACGGATTTGTATAAAATATTTTAATTCGCTTTCTCAATATCTTCATCTTTATTTGAGTCTGATGTGTAACATATAAGTCACGTTTTCCTTGTTCAAGTCAATTACTTTATTGTTCTGATCGGTTACTTTCATTCTAACATTGTAAATGTAATCAGTTTTATTCAGCGGTAAATATATGGGGAAGAAAGGATATGTGTCGATTAAACTGTCAGGCGGTGTTTGAGGCACGAAACTGTACAACACGTAGCTCTTCTGGTTATTGAGATAGGAAGATTCGACAATAGAACAGTGAATTAGAATGCGATCGACCCCTCTCGTTATGTTGGGTGGGAACTTTCCTTCGTTTTTGCTGCATCGATAATTTTCGATTCGAACCCTAGTATTTCTCGCAACTTTCCTTCAGAGAAATCTATTTTATATCCTCTTGCCAAACGAAAAACATATCTTAATGTGGGGAGGTTGCTTTCTAGTATTATAGGGCTAGGATCCCTAAAGACATTTTTCAAAACGTCATTAAATCCGTCTATAACGTACATTCAATTCGGGAAAGTTATTTTATTCCATTGCCTTCCATTGAAGTATTTCAGAGTGTTATTGTTATATTTATCACTGATGTTGTACCAGAAATACCACATATTGCTACCGATCAGTGCTATCTCGTATTCACCATTGAGTGTGATCGGCTTTTCATAATTAATTTCCAAATCTTCGGGGTTGTATGCCGTAATAGTAGAGGAATTGATAGTTATGAGTACCATCTTTATTAATATAGTGTAGTACTATGTAGTACTTATATGCTAGTTGTTACCAACAATTCATTCCTATCGTTAGGAGTTTGTTCAAACTGATACAATACATCATATGGGCTTATATTATTATTCCTTCGTTTAATGTAATAGATGCAATAGTAACTGCATTTTACAGAGCAATTTGTTTGAATTTGCGAAGAGTTATACACGATCGGCTATGAAGATGAAAGTAAATAGTGTTTTATTTCTTCTGTTGGCGATAAACCGAATGGATCAAAGTACTCGACCTAAGGTAACTTCGCATCATTCAAATAAGCTACCTAATGAGTTCCTGAACCACGGGAAACGTCAAAGTTCACTATACCATTTTCGTTCTTGAATATGGCAAAGAATGGTTAAAAAAGTTGGCAAAGAATCGATAAAATATACACCACGGAATCCTTTTCCGTTTTCCATTATTTTTTCGATATCTAAGTTACTTAATGGCACTTTTTTTTAAATCCCTGAGCTATTTGTTTTCCTGGAATGTACAAACCTTTTCCCTTTCTTTTATTTTTAGATAAGCCAGCTGCTCTTTGCTTTCCAGGAATGTATAACCATTTTCCTAAAACTTTTTGTGCAAGCTTAGTACCAGCAAATCCCGCAGCTCCAACTGCAGCTGCTTTTCCCAATGCTACGAGTGCAGGTATTAAGAACGGCAGAAATCCATCTAGCTGTGTTTTACTGAAACGAAGTCGAACTGGCGTTTTAGATTTTTTCAGTTTAATGATTTGTCTCTTTGTCAGTTTTAAAGTATCGTTACCTTTCTTCTGTGGATCAATGCTTAAAGTTATAGGATTCTTATTTACAAATGCACTCTTCAATTTCTGCTTTTGTCCAGGCGTTAAACTAGTCAGATAACTGTGATACATTATACTTTACTTTATAAGTGTCACGTACTTATATTTTATATAAAAATTAAGCATGTATTGTGTAAAGTGTAAAACGAAAACTTTAACGGATAACGTCGAATATGTCACTTCAAAGAATAAAAGAGTGATGATGAGAGGCAGATGTCGAACGTGTGGAAAAATGAAGCATAAATTTGTGAAACAGGAAGGAAAATTTGTAAAAGGTGGTGATATAGTAAGCTGGATTCAAGAAAACTTTAATCCACCCGAAATGCACATTCCAGGAGAATGTGGAACTCTTACGCAACTGGAGAAATAGTTAATGCGAGGAGATCCTGGTATTAACCGTGTGGACAAAGCCTGCAAAAAGCACGACATTTCTTACAGCAAATCTACAGAAACTAAAAAGAGACACGAAGCCGACCAAGAATTGTTAAATGATTTGGATGAAATTCAGAATCCAACTTTAGCAGAAAGAATTTCAAGAACGATAATCAAACCTTTCATTAAAACAAAGAAACGGTTCGGTTTAGGACACAAGAAATAAGATGCTTTCTTCCGTTTACCATGACCTATTAAAGGGATTTTCCGGTGTAAAAGATCTAATGCGCAAAACTGGATTGACAGAAAAAGAAGTAAAAAGATTTCTCCAACAACAAGATGTGTATACGTTACACAAACCCATTTATAAAAAATTTCAAACCAGACGGGTTTATTTATCGAATGTAGACGACCAGTGGCAGAGTGATTTAATCGATATGCAAAAATTTAAATTTCACGATAACCACACGAATTACATTTTAACCGTGATTGACATTTTCAGCAAATTCGCCTGGGCAATAGCTATTAAAAAGAAACGGGTAGCGAGATTACCAAAGCATTTGTAGAAATTTTTAAACAACGTAAGCCATCCAAGTTACAAACAGATAAGAGAACTGAGTTTATCAATAAAGAAACTGAAACATTGTTTAACCAACGAGGTGTCCATTGGTTTGCCACAGAAAATGAGACTAAAGCTCAAATTGTGGAACGATTTAATACGACTCTAAAGACAAAAATGTGGAAATATTTCACTGCTAATAACAGTAGAAAATGGATCGATGTTCTACCAAAACTCGTTAAGAATTACAATACTTCTTATGACAGATCAATAAGAATGACCCCAAAGAGGCAAACTTGCAGAAAAACAAAGATAATGTGTATTTTAATCTGTTTGGTAAAAGAATTAAATCTATTACAGCACCAAAATTTAAAATTGGCGACAGAGTGAGAATCGCCAAGTACAAGACACCGTTTAAAAAAGGTTATCTGCCGAATTTTACAGAAGGGATTTTTGAAATTGCTCTAGTTCTGAATACAGATCCCATAACCTATAAGATCAAGGATCTGAAAGGATAACCAATCATTGTTAGTTTTTACACCCAAGAAATAGTGAAATACGAAAAGCAAGATGACATTTATAAAGTTGAAACCATTCTGAAAACTAGAGTGAAGAATAATAAAAAAGAGTATTATGCTAAATGGTTTGGTTATGATAATACATTTAATTCTTGGGTCAAAGAGGATATCTTTTTAAAAAAAGCAAATGGAGATTCAAAATTTTGACTTTGAAGAAGATGAGAAATTCTTGAACAGAAACCTATTATCACCTCTCTGGCCTTTTAGACTTTTAATCTGTGGTCCATCGGGCTCAGGGAAGACGAACATTTTGTTGAACTTAATGAGTTTCACTGTATGGATATAGTGTTCTCCCCCCTTGCGCTTCTCCGAGGAGACTTTCATAATATGTGTAATCTCAATTTTAAGCTCCCAAATAAGATTCCAGTTAACCTAAAGGACAGTCATCTGCAAGGAATCGGCATGATCAAAAAAGATTAATTGCATTCCCAATAATATGAAACACAGCATTCTCCCTTGGTACTTTGAATTTCATAGATTCTTATCAATTTTTAAGTGTATCTCTTCTGATCTATCGGCAGAAGAATTTCTCATTTTGAATTGCTGCATTTCGTCGTGTCATTATTTAACTTTCACATTAGGGCATCCTCGAGGAAGATAAAAGCACAGAGCGGTTCTCACATGGAATTAGACATGCTTCAGTTATCAGCTTTCCATAGGTCAGCGCGTAAGTGACCCCCTGACCTTTATCACTGGGTGGGCTGTTGCTGCGCGCACGTCTCCCTGCATTTCTTTAGAATCATGTGACAATGATAGTAGCAGCTTTCAGAAATTTTAAACAGAGGCGATGTTGAAGTGAGAGCGTGTATGGAATTTTTCTATATGTAGAAGGGTATTGCTGGACTTGGGATTTTTCACGCTCTTAGTTTGTAAAGGTATTGTTTTTTGATCTGTATAGTAGGTTAGTGTAGTTGTTAAAACTAATGTTCCCTACTCCTTTAAATCATGTTGGAACCAAAGATTTTTATGCAAGCGGAAACGTAAGCGAAAACGTATGAATTCTACTTTTAGCATGGCTTACTTTCTATAACATTCTGCTGCATAGTCTTTGTAGAATTTACCCTATGAAAACAACTGACCTTATAAAGCGTGTAACTGATGCCGCAACGCGAATTTCATCAGCGTGATGAGTCACACGCACTCTAGTAAACGGTGGACAAGACGATTTTTAAAAACTGTTTACTTCCAAATAATTAGTTGATTTTTCTTCCGAGGAAGAAATTTTATCGACTGTTACTGAGGATACAGCGACAATGAGTATTAGGAATAAAAAGCTTTAAACCATGTCGCTCAACGGATATACGGGAATTAAAACAGTTAGTTTTATTAGTCATACTTTTACAACCACGATGTCTTTGAACTGACTTCGTAAAGGAAAATAAGTTAAAAAATTGTGAGGTGATTGAAATTTGTAAGGAATTTAACATAAAACCACTTTATCGTTCCAAAACAAGTCCTGACGAGGAAACACAGATATCTGATGCAACATCCTTCAACCCTATGGAGACTAAATAAGAGAAGCTCAACTCTTGGAGGTTCAGAGGCGCGTAATTTCAAAATGGTTTGTCTTTCATAAATGGGATGTTTTGATAAGAGAAAACATTGTTTCCATACCCTGTGATGGCCTGAAACGAAAGGAGATTGAAATGAAGATGGGTTTAGTCAGAAGGGCTGGCAACCGTCTCTGTACTTGGAAAATTTTCGAGTCCGAAAACTACGATCAAGAGTGCCAGTGGGTTTTCATGTTGTAAGACAATGGCGTCTGATAGGGAAGCAAAGGGGGGTCGACACCGAAGGGGGTGATCCAAGATTCATCCATCAATAAAACGTGGTCCTGGGTGCAGTACCGAATTTTCAAATCAGATTTTTTCGCTGTTTTACTTTTATTAATTTTTTTATTTTTACCCAATAGCATTTTTTTATTTTCTGCAGGACAGTCTTTTAAAACAGTTATTGCGGGATAGTCCTTATTCTAGTGAAGGTTGAATTCGCAAAATATGGGACTTTTTTCAATAATTGCATCAACCGTTCTGAAACAGGGATGAGCGTTGCCACCAAAAACGTTTAGTGGACTTGGAAAATTTCTGATGAGAGTAGATACCTAGGGAATTTGTGATCGGTGAGGGGGGAGTTTAATAGAGGGGGTGGTACTTTTCATAAGGGGTTTTTTTAATGAGGAGGTGCATATTAATAAAGGGGGGCAGAACTTTTGATAAGGGTTTTTTTAATGACGGGCGAGTCACACTTGTTAAAGTATACACCAGATGGCGCCACTAAAAATCTTTTTCAAGCGTTAGGAAATTCAGGGGGGCTTAAAAAATACAGGTGAGTCAACCAGGGGGGGTTTAAAAATACAGGTGATTCATGACGGGGGTTAAAAATTGGAAAATTACGACTAAAATTAAAGGCTTTTTCCAGAAATAGTACTCATCCTATACACTAGAGGACGCCACGGGTTTCTAATAAAGGGGGAGGAATTTTGATAAGGGGGCTTTTAATGAGGGGGAGTCAAAAATTGGAAAAATTATGACTAAAATTGGGGTTTTTCTAAAAATAGTACTCAGCATATACACTAGATGGCGCCACGGGCTTTTAATAAAGGGGAGGAATTTTTAATAAGGGGTTTTTTAAAGAGGGATTAATTAATTAATAATTAAATATGAATTAGGAATTAGGAATTATGAATTATGAATTATTAATAAGATATGGGGTCACGTGACCGGAAGTGGGTGCGGCCCATGACGTCATAGGGGGAAGCACTATGCAAGGGGGAACGGTATAGTGGAACTATACTACTCCGAGGCACAACAGAAATGCGACAGCAAAAAGTTACGTTGATTGTTTGACAAAGTTAGATCCTAACCCATCCAATTCTCTATTGAGAAATGAAAACGGACTTTTTGCATCAAGTGGGAGCAGTTTCAATGGCGATGCAAATGGGAAATGAATTACGAATGTTGGCACCCCAATTCTAAACAATGACGCTGCTACGAAACTATACGTTGATAAAAAAAATACTGTAATTTGCCTTACCTATGGTGACAAAGAAGTGAAAAAGACACATTGCAATCTCACAGATAAACACAAAATTCGCCCTACTAACGCCGTCTACTTTCAAAGATAATTATCATCTATGCATTTCTAATGGATATATAAGCAAGGTAATCTGCTGCACAACAAATCCCTCTTTTAGTATAAATTATAGTATCAACTTGGACGATCAAAAATTCGTTGAAGTAGTAAGACCACAACTTCGGCAGTTTTTTTTCCGTTACTCCAGTAAACAAGAAATTTGACAGGGGCAGCAAGATTAGTGTTTCATTTGCTAGACACTACCCAGATCCAAAAGAAAGAAGAAAAGTACCTAGAGGTCTTGTTTCAGACTTTCATCACTGGGTATATGTCTTTATTGTATATGAATAAAGATGAAAGATCTTAAGCAATTACTCAGTATTATAGATGAAATCTTGAAATCGCGAGCTACTACAAAATTGAAAATTGAAGACACTATTTTGGAAGAGGAACGAGTTAAGGAAACGCTCAAAGAATTTCACAAGCCAGTGGTCGAACGGTTAAAAGGTCTGGAAACTGTGCGTGGAGAAACCATGAAAAACATACGGGATGTAGTGAAAACTTTAGAGTCAGAAGAGCCCACTGAGATGCCAGAAAAAATGTTCGTTTATAATCCAGATTCCAACTTGCAAGATGAAATATTAAACCAATATAAACTAAAACTTCCGAGTGATATCTTACAGGCGAGAAACCCCATTCCTGAGCTGAAAGAAATGATTTACCAAACAATCGGGCATCTTCAGAAACTGGGGGGCAATAAGGCTACAAAAACCAAACGCTATGGTAGAACTACTGAGAAATATCGAATTATCGATAATTAAGGCACTTAGAAAATATTTAAAGTCGATTAAAATGATGCTCACTGTAATAGAAAGTCAACAGTTTGGTTCTGGACTATTCAAGAGTTTCGACGACATATGCGAAAAATTATCAATCTTGGTTGCCAGTAAACGAACTGGAAACACCAGTACAGAAGTAGTAAATGAAATTGTTGAAATTTTGGATATTTTGCTAGAAAATTATTTTATTAACAAAAAGGAACATAAGGTTATGTTCAATAACATCGGTATTGTTTAGAAATTTATTCTTGGACACACACTACATTCATAGCTATTTCAACTTCCGATTATGCAAAATATTCAATGTTTTGCATTATCGGACCAGGATTTTTCGACCATGATTTTTAGCTACTGCCTGCCATCCTCTCAGATCTTCTACTATGGCATATAAACTGACAGACTCCTGTCAGACCTCTGTGGCAAGCAGCTGCTTGAGGGAGTATTTATTTTTGCCGTCCCGTGGCCGAGTGGTTAGCACGCTTGGCTACTGATCTAAGGGACCTGGGTTCGAGCCCCGGAATTAGGCATGGATGTGTGTGTCGTTTTTCTGCTGAGGTCCTGCCATCCTCTCAGATCTCCTACTGTGGCATATAAACTGACAGGCTCCTGTCAGACCTCTGTGGCAAGCAGCTGCTTGAGGGGGTATTTATTTTTTTATTTTATATAATAAAGAGGGTATAACTGCTAACTCAAAGATGAGAACAACTATTCAATGTACCAAATGTGGGGTAAATCAGTAAATCTGATTTGATTCGCAAATCCAATATGAACCGTCTTATGAAAACTGCATGCACTTCTCGCACATTTGAAAAATGCGAATTTTGCAATTCCACCTTTAACAGAAAAGACAATTACAATCATCATCTGAATCAATATCATATAAATAAAAGCAGTGCTTTTCGGAAAACGTTTCGCACATATAAAATTGATAACAATGGAGAAAAATAACAATAAATGGAACAAATAATTCGCAAGAAACTCAGTCAGCCTCTAAAAGTTAGATTCATATTACAAATAAAATTTAAAAAGCAACCGGATCCTGACGGACAGAAAGAAATATGTGCACATTTTTCGACATGTAACGAAATAATCAGTTTGCCTACCTATCTCAATGAATTACTGAAAAATGCTTATGAGAAAATTGATAACGACATTGAAATTTTTATACAAAAGGGAAGTGGATGGGTGTTGACAAAATAATTTCTATGGAAATTCAAATGTCTCAGTATAATGCAGTTGGGGCATCTGCTTTCGTAAATTTACCAGAACATTTGAAATCTACAAAAGGAATAGTGAATGTTAAAAACGACGACAACAAATGTTTCTTGTGGTCAATATTATCAGCTCTACAACCTGCTAAAGACAATCCGCAGCATGTGGAAAAATATAAAATATTTGAAAACGCCTTAGAAACATCTTCATTGACTTATCCAGTAACCCTCGATCAACTCCCGAAGTTCGAGGTTTTAAATAATATTTCTATAAATGTTTTCAATTCTAAGAAAAATGGTTTGCATACGTTATATATTTCACAGAATCCTGTTAAATAACCCATACAACTTTTACTTTTAAAAGACGGCAATAATTCTCACTACTGTTGGATTAAAAATATTTTTCAAGACATATCTTTCAAGACATAATGGTAAATCCTATCCCTGTCCATACTGTCTTCATAATTTCACTCGCGACGATTTATTAAAGAATCACGTAGATAATTGCAAATCAAACACTTTACAAACTGTCAAGTTTCCCGAAACGAATAGTACGAAATTCCATACAATTAAAAATGGTTTGAACCACCCATATGTGATTTATGCAGACTTCGAATGCTTTTCAAAATGTAAAAGAATTGAGATAATCCATGTAGGGTGCTAACTAAGTATTTAGCACCGTCAGGATTTGCATATATTATAGTTGGACCGGAAGGTAAACTGATCAAACCCAGAATGTACAGAGGGGAAAATGTGACAGAACAATTTTTGAATGAAATGATCGAAGCCGAAAATTTGATCAATGATTTGAAGAAAAGAAATGTTAAGATGACTTATTTTGATTTGCAAATTTTTACTGGAGCAAAATATTGTAATATTTGTGGGAAAATTCTAGGAACTGATAGAATAAGGGACCACGATCACTTAACTGGAAAATACAGAGGTGCTGTTCACAACAAATGTAATCTTCAATACAAATTCTCACTTGAAATACCAGTGATGTTTCATAATCTCAAAGGATTTGATGGCCACTTTAGAGTAAAAGATTTGTGGAAATTTAAAGATAAGAAGAAAATTTCTTGTATTCCACAAACTACAGAAAAATATATATGCATTAAATTCAATCAAATTAAATTTATTGATTCATTCATGTTCCTCAGTTCTTCACTGGATTCACTGTCGAAAAATGTGGAAAATTTCTACATCCTAAGTCAATACTGCAAACAACATAATCTGAATGACTCACAGAAAGAACTTTTGAAAGCAAAGGAAGTTTTCCATATGAGTACTTGCAACAGAGTGCTCAGTTTTTGCAAACGTCACTTCCATCCAAAGAGAATTTTCAAAACAATGAACAATACGACAGAACTCAAATTTTGTGGAAAGCCTTTTCTATTGCTACCTTCGGGGAATATCACGATCTGTACATGATCACTGATGTATTACTGCTAGGAAATATATTTGAAAACTACAGAAATTTGTGTATGAATAACTACCAACTCGATCCTTGTCATTATTTTCTCTCCTGGCTTATCCTATGCTGCCTGTTGAAAAATGACAGAAATTGAGCTATGAAGATCATATTGGCAATATTTTTCATTATCTGAACATTTTACCAGTTGACGTGTTATATATTTATGTAACTATCTTTAGAAATTACTTTAAAAATGAACACAAGGAGAAAATTTTGCATGTGATCAATACAAGACGAAAATGTGAAAATTATTTTGTTCAACCAATTTTTCACAATAATTATGGAAAAGCGCGGATATCTTATCAAATACCCAAAATTTTTAATTCTCTACCGAGAGATCTGTTATGCTGAGCACTTATTCAGAAATTAAAACTAAAGTTTCGAAATGGTTATTAGATGTAAATAAGTGAAAAGTAATGTTTAAAAAGTCATATCCTGTATCTGATATCCTTTAAGCAAGTGCAATTTTAATGTGAAATGATGACTTGTACAATAGGTGATAGTTTTGTGCAATATGTGCTGTAATCCGAAATTTTATAGGTTTATTTTATAAATGTGTTTAATTTTTCATGTCTGTGTTTTAATACGTGTTTTTTTTCGTTGTTGTTATCGTTTTAGTTTCTTTTTTTAATTATGTGTTTATTTTCCATTATACATGTCATATTCTTTAATAAACCTGTCGTGTGATTGAAATGAATCCTGCTGACAAGCCATAAGGCTTAGCGGGGTAATCTATGTATATAACCATACAAATATAAAATTATTATTATTATTAAAAAAACTTATAAAAGGTGATATGTATTTTTTCATAGAAAGAGCTCTGCGAGGAGGAATATCTTTAGTGTCTAAGAGGTTTGCACAGGCCAACAATCCTTTAGTAGATCCATATGAGAGAAGTAAACCACAAAACTATATCATGTACTTTAGTGCAAACAATTTATATGGCTGGGCAATGTCTCAACCTCTTCCAACTGGTAATTTCAAATGGGTAAATGATATTGACTTGTTTAATATTCCAGACGACAGCAAAAAGGGTAATTTCTTCGAAGTTGATCTAGAATATCCGGCACATCTACACGATTTACACAATGATTTCCCCTTGGCTCCTGAAAAATTGAAACTCCCTGATAGTAATGTGTGATTCTTGATTCCAAATCTGTTCGACAAACAAATTTATGTCGTTCACTATAGGTTACTTAAACTCTATGTGGAACTGGGATTGAGGGTGAAACAGGTGCATAGAATCTTGGAATTTGATCAAAAACCATGGCTGAAACCTTACATAGATTTTAATACAACAAAACGAATTAATGCCATAAATAATCTTGAAAAAGACTTTTTCAAACTGATGAACAATGCTATATATGGCAAATGTTTAGAAAATAATAGAAAGAGAATGAAATGCCACATTGTGAATACTGTAGAAAAGCTTAAAAAATGTATTGCAAATCCTAGTACGTTTCTTGTGTTAAACTTGCAGAAAATTTTGTAATTCTCCATATAAAAAAATATTATATTAGATAAACCATATTACATTGGTGTAATGATTTTGGAGTTGAGTAAATTACACATGTATAATTTCTTCTACAATTTTCTGAAACCAAAATTTAATGCTTAATTGTTATTTACCGATACTGATTCCTTCTGTGTCGATATCCAGAGAGATGACATATATGAGAAATTTAACTCATAGTACTTTGATTTCTCAAATTACCCCACAAACCATGCATTATACAGTGAATCAAATAAAATGGTTCCAGGAAAATTTAAAGACGAATTAAAAGGTCTTCCAATCAAAGAGGTTGTTGGGTTAAGTCCAAAATTCCATTCTGTTGATGCTCCAATTCCCAAAAAAGCAGCTAATGGAGTTACAAATGAATTTAGTCACGAAGATTATCGGGAATGTCTATTTGATGGAAAAATCGTATATACGCAACAAACGGAATTTCGATCGGAACAACATGATATATATATGTATACCAAATTAAAAAAAATTGCTTTATCCCAAGAATACACAAAACGACATATCAATGGAATTCAAACTTACGCTTTTGGAAATTATAGAATCTCAGATGTGTATGGTAAAGCAGGCAATACCATTTACAAAACTTTGAACTGAAAACAAATGCAAAAAAAAAATTAAGTACTAATGAAACATTTTGAAAATTGTACCAATTTGTAATTCTTTAGAAATGCTAATAATCAGTGTTTATTATCTCTCTCAGTTAGAAGAGGAGACATAGGGATTCAAATTTAAGTGGTCTGGACTCAATTTCTGTGAAATCCTATGGTCTGAAACCCTTTGTAATAAAATTAAGGTAATAAACTGTTTAGAACAACTTTGTACAAGCTACGAAGGATTAAATATCCCAGCAGTTTATCTAGCTAAAGTCAAATACATTTTTTTTATTCGGTCAACACTAATTATTTTTTGTCACATAGAGAACTTGAAAAATCATAACTATCAATGTTAAAACCAAGCTTCTAGCTCGATTAGAACAAAAGTTATTGTAACACAAAATCTAAAAGTATCGAACCTGCAAAACTTATGGGTCGAGACCTCTTCCAATACATTTAACGTATAGTATTTGCCGAATGGAACACAATGATATTAGTTTGAGTTCTGTAGATCGATTACAAGCAGAACTATGAAGCCGCAAAGTTAAGAGTTGTTCGACCCACTTTGTCGGCTAGAAAAACTGTTTCAGACCGATTATTCTTTCGTCAGATTATAGAACTTGATAAACCCCATCTATTAAAATTGAAATCAAGATCCTAGCACAATTAGAATGGATGTTATAATTCGACAAAATCTTAAAGTGTCGAACCCAGAAAACAAAAACTAAGAGGTCGAGACTGCTTCCAATACGTTAAACGTATAGTGATTCCCGAATGTAATCTAAAGACATTAGTTTGAGATGTGTGGCTCAATTAGAAGCAGAGTTATAAGGATGCAAATTTAAGAGGGTTCGACCCAGTTTCTAGGCTAGGAAACGGGTCCGACACCGTTTCCAGTTGAATTAACGAAATGAGTTCCAGTACTAGAACGTGATGTTGATGTAAAAACCGAAAATATTTCGAAATCTTAAATGAGAATCAGCAATGTGCAGTATGCAAAAGGTTTTGATCCCAGAAGATCTTAAGTAACTAGGTCGAGACCAATACCCACATGTTCAAAGTGTAGTACACCTCGAATGAAATCCAATAATATTAGTTTCAAATCTGTAGCTTGATTACAAGACAAGTTGAGATCATAAATTTAAAAGTGTTCGACCCACTTTCTCGGCTAGGTAAAGGGTCCGAACCCGATTCTGGTCATTTCAGAAAATAGTGTCTGCTTAGTATTATTGAACAACATCAGAATGAGCTCTGTAGCATAATTAGAACAAAAGTTATTTCAACTTTTGTAAATTTCAAAGAATCCATTTAAACTAATTCACAAATTAGTTTAGATTAGAACAAATATTAAAAATTAGAAAAAACGAGGGTGTTGTTTAGCATGAGAAAAACTAATTTAAGTTTTTTTTTTGGGAAGATGAGGTTTAAACAACACCCTCGTTTTTTCTAATTTTCACACATATTTTCACAAAAAAACCCACAAGAAACATACTTTTTACCTCATCTCCCATAACTTTTCCCATGGATTTTCACAGAATTCTGTGGACCCATTTACTGGCCCAGAACTCTCATTTATGCTACTACTAACTACTTTTCAATTATTATTATTATAATTTATATTAATTATTTTAAACGATATCACTGCACTTAAACAGTGGGACCACTCAACAGAAAGAAACTATTCCAGTCCCATATATTATCCAGTCCATATATATTCCAGTCCCGTATATTATCCCGGCTTCCACACGTTTTTAAACATTGAACAAATATTATTAACTAGAAGGTTGAGTTATTTTACCTCTGAATGGCGCTTTTTTTTGCACACAATGGGCTAAATGGCCAGGTCACAAGTACCCCAAGGGAGAAAGGAGTAGATTGGATCAAAAGAAAAGCACGAAGACAAGAAAAATGAAAGCACCTTCTTCGATTTGAAGAATACCGATTTTGCTTTATATTGTTCCAAAAAGTAGCACAATTAGTTGTGTTACCTCTAAGTGGCTTCAAAAAAAATCAACCTTCTCTAAGAGATCAGAGAAACCTTCTCCCGCCAAGGCCATCAAGTGTGTTCTTTAACGTGCACAAAATATGGCTCTCTCCCGTACAAGGCCTCTCTCCCTCCGAAAGCAGCGTATAGAGTTAACGCTGGCTCAGGTGGGACTCGAACTTGGGAACTGTAGATAACGCTGCCTACTGATCTATCCCCCCATCGCTCTATTAAGTAGAATAATAATATACATTCTCCTATATGATCTGGAGCCGTCCCATGGCCGAGTGGTTAGCGCGCTTGGCTACTGATCTAAGGGACCCGGGTTCGAGCCCCGGGTAAGGCATGGTCGTTTTTCTGCTGAGGGCCTGCCATCCTCTCAGACTTTCTACTATGGCATATAAACTGATAGGCTCCTGTCAGACCTCTGTGGCAAGCAGCTGCTGGAGGGGGTATTTATTTTATTTATATGATCTGAGCCGTCCCGTGGCCCAGTGGTTAACGCTCTTGGATATAGGACCGGGTTGGGGTCTCGGGTAATGCATGGATGTATGTGTCGTTTTTCTGCTGTGGTCCTGCCATCCTCACAGACTATGGCATATAAACTGACAGACTCCTGTCAGACCTCTGTGGCAAGAGCTACTTGAGGGAGTATTTATTTATTTATATGATTTAAATTTGAGATCCCCCGTTTAGCCCACTCAACAGAAAGAAACTATTCCAGTCCCATTGGTGTCCGCTTTCTCATTCAGTTCAGAGAGATTGTTTAGCGGAAAAAATCACAACGCAAGAATATATCGAGGACTCGAACCTGGGAACTGTAGATTACGAGCTTTGCACCGTATCGACTGAGCCAATCTCCCGTGAAAAAATAAAAGAGAAAATAGCGTCATGATGTTCGTCCTTCCACTAACCAAAGCTTCCATAAATACTTTTAGATCCAATCAAACTTCTTTCTCCCTTTCCTAGCTTTCCGGCGAATCGCTGAAAATGACCTGGGATAATAAAAGAATCTCCAATAATCGGACTCTACTGTATAATAGAGCCATGAGGAGACAAAAAATAAATCCATCGCTTGATCTCAATTTTCCCTACACCAGCAGAAACGGCAAGTTAAAAAAAAATATGGAATCTTGCTGAGAGAAATTCTGGATCTTTAAGTCGTTTTCCTTATCCTTTGCTCCGGAAGCAATCCCGGCGAGATGCTCAATCCCCATACTTGCTGACCTACAGCATTTCGGTGCGCGCGACCTTCCACCAATCACAGCCATCTGGAGCGATCAGCACCTGAAGCTGTCATTCGCCGTCGCTTGTCACTTCCGAGTGGCTGCTCCTTGATTCCCGCCTGACGGACGAACAAAGGGAGTAAAAGTCAGACATTCCCAAGATAGAGAACGAGGAGTGGGCGACTGTATTAAGATTAAGGAAAGGCAGAATAAGAAACATCCAAGGGAACGAAGCTTCTAGAAACAGCAGTGATCCTTACACTTAATTTTAAATTGTGCATCAATTTTTCAGATATTGATTATTCTATTTTTCGGAACGAGAGAAAGACAAAGAATAGTCGGTATTCTTCAAATCAGAGTTTTCTCTTTTCTTGTCTCTGTGCTTTTCTCACTACGTTTCAATCTCATGGGTGTTTTAGTTTCGTGCGTATTGACATGTTTTCTCTCGATGGAATATTGATATGTCCCATTCTCCTGAAGGTGTTAACATGTTTTCAATCTCATGAATATTTTAGTCTCGTGCGTATCGACATGTTTCACACTCGTTGGGATATTGATGTGTCTCATTCTCCTGAAGGTGTTGACATGTTTCAGTCTCATGTGGGGTTCACATGTTGGGAATTCACATCATTGGGTAGAAATGCCATCATGGGGGTTTCACATGTTTTACTCTCATGTGGGAGGACACATGTTTTAGTCTCACGGATTTTTTTACATGTTCTAAGTCTCGAGTGGGAGTTGACATGTTTCAGTCTCATAGGAAGTTCACGACTTTCAGGCTCATAGAGGGTTGGCATGTTTCAGTCTCTGGTATTATTAGATTATTTTACCCCTGAGTAGCACTTTTTTGCACACAATGGGCCAAGTGACTAGGTCACAAGGCTCACAGAATGTTGGGAGGAGGGGACCCACTGGAACAGGTGTTGGGAGACAGCCTCTCTTCAAGGCCATCAAGCATATTCTTTAACGTGTACAAGATCTTCCGCACACGGAACCACGGTATAACGTCCCATCCGACTGACGGCGGCCTTTCTAAGCCCAATGGTGGCTCCTACTGACAGAAGGCAGGACGGGGAGTTGTGTGGAGATGAATCTCAACCCCAGCTGGGGCTCGAACCTAGGAACTGCATTGGATTGGATTGTTTTACCTCTGAGCGGCACTTTTTTGCACACCATGGGCTAAATGGCCAGGCCACAAGGACCCCGAAGGCTCAGAGAAGATTGGGGGAGGGGACCCACTGGAACAGTTGTTGGGAGACAGATGGTAGCCTCCCGTCAAGGCCATCCAGCGTGTTCTTTAACGTGCACAGGGTATGGCTCTCCCGCACACGGGGCCACGGCTTAACGTCCCATCCGACGGACGGCGGCCTTTCCAAGCCCATCGGTGTCCACTACTGACCGTGGGCAGGGCGGGGAAATTTTGCGGAGATAAATCTCAACGCTGATCCAGCTGGGACTCGAACCTGGGAACTACAGATTACGAGCCTGGCGCGCTACCGACTGAGCCACCCCCGCCCCTAGGAACTGCAGATTACGAGCCTGATGCGCTATCGACTAAGCCATTCCGCCCCTCAGTCTGGGTTTTTTTTTCACGTGTTTCAGTCTCATTGTCTCACGTTGCTTGCTATGTTTCAGTCTTATGGAGGGTTGACATGTTCAGTCTCATGGGGGATTGATATGTTTCACTCTCATTGTTTAATGTTGGGGTTGACATGGTTCAATCTCATGGAGATTGACATGTTTCGGTCTCATGTGTGTTGATATCTTTCAGTCTCATGGGTTGGTCTCATGCTTCACTGTTATGGAAGGTTCACATGTCTAATTTCGTGAGGATTGACATTTCATTCTCATAGGGCAGTGTTTCTGAAATTGTAGGTCGCGAACATCTTAGACAGGATATAAAGTAAAAATAAATACTCCCTCAAGAAGCTGCTTGCCACAGAGGTCTAACAGGAGCCTGTCAGTTTACACACCATAGTAGACGGTCTGTAAAGATGGTGGGACCTCAGCAGAAAAACAACACAAACATCCATGCCTTACCCGGGGCTCGAACCCAGATCCGAGCCCCGGGCAATTAGCGAGTGATTAGCTTGCTTGACTACTGATCTAAGGATCAGTAGTCAAGCAAGCTAATCACTCGGCCATGGGAAGGCTTTAGAGGGGTTATATTATATTTATAATAGTGACTATTAACTAAAAATGCAATCATTCTTATTAAAATGATCTAATAATGTTATTATGTTGGGTAAAATTATGCATCGCAATTTGTTAACAATGCAATTATACTTGTAACAGTTATAAGTTGCAATTAGATAATGGATACATATGTTTTTCGGAGTTTTCATTTTTGGCAGTTAGTTGTTACACCTAGCTAACGATGCAATTAAGATTAAACATACAGCTCTACGAATGTATTTTTAATAATAGCAATTATAGTTATTGGTATATTTTATCCTAACTGGTACTATAATATAAATCCTCTTCATGTGATAGTGTGTTTTTATCCCCAAAGGTAAAATAATCCAACTCATTGTTCGCGTTCATTTGCATATTTCATCTCTAAGATAAAAATAATCCAACCAAAGTTATTGTTCCCACTTAACGGGACAATAACTTAAGTTGATTACCTGTTTCGTTTTTTGCTGCACAAGAGTTTAAGTGGTTGACTTTCAAAAAGGAAGCGGCATGGAAGCGGATGGATATTTAATGCTATTTTTAGCTAACCAGGAAAGAGGACAGATATTCATGGGTGTCGGCGCCAATCTTCCTGGCCTTAACAGCTGTCCAGTGGGTCTCCTTCACAACGATTTAATGGATATTCTTTAAAGCTATTTAAAGTTTCTAGTGTAGAATAATATACCTCTTACTTTCCAGCAATCATCGCCATTGAATCATCTATACCTAAAAACTGTCTAGTTGGTCTTCCAATCTTGCTCAAGGCTTTGGAATCTTTAACTTAACCCTCAAGCATCTGTTTGAAAATATGACAAGAGCCAATTAGTTTAATATGTCATAGATAAGATCTGTGAGGAAAAGAAGACCTTAGTAGACAGACAACACAAGAAAGAAAACACCCATGCCTTAGCTGGGGTCGGGTTTGGGGTGTTGTTTTACCTCTGAGGAACACTTGTTTTGCACACAATGGGCTAAACGGCCAGTCACAAAGACTCCGAAGGCTCAGAGAAGGTTGAGGGAGGGGACCCACTGGAAACGCTGTTGGTAGATAGATGGTAGCCTCTCGTCAAGGGCATCCAACAGGCTATTTAACGTGTAGAGGGCTCCGATTAACGAGTAGAGGCTCTTCCAATCCAACGGATGGCGGCCTTTCCAAGTCCATCGGTGTCTCCCTAGTGACCGTGGGCAGGACGGGAAGTTTTGAAGAGATAAATGTCAACGCTGACTCAGCTGGGACTCGAACCTGAGAACTGCAGATTACGAGCCTGGCGCAACCGGTCTCAGTCGGTAGCGCGCCAGGCTCGTAATCTGCAGTTCCCAGCTGGGCCAGAGTTGAGATTTATCTCCGCAAAATTTCCCGCCCATTGCCTCGGTCACTAGGAGACACCGATGGGCTTGGAAAGGTCGCCATTCGTTGGAAGGGAAGTTAAGCCGTGGCGTCCTCTGTGGGAGAGCCATATCTTTGTGCACGTTAAAAAAACGCTGAATGGCTTTATGGGAGGCTATCATCTGTCTCCTAACAGCTGTCCAATGGGTCCCCTCCCAACCTTCTCTGAGCTCTTGGGGTCCTTGTGACCAAGGACATACCAGGGAGTCCGACTCCAAGGGTATTTGTATAATTTTATTTTAGCGCCATAGTATATGTCCGACACTAAAAATGGATTTAAACAACTTTAAAATTTTATTTCATGCATAATATCGTTTTAATCTTTCCTGTCCGGTAGAACATTTTTTATAAACGAGAAACCCTGCTCAAATCTTATTCTCAGACCTTTCCCCTCCTCCTCCTCCCACTCGAAATTATATCCTGGGTACATGCCTGTTTGTGACAGGCCCATTCTGTGCAAAAAGTGCCGCTCAGAGGTAAAATAACCCCGATCCAACCACAATGTTTAATTCCGTTTTTGTCACCTTTGTCATGGAATGAAATTAATGTTTTAAACAAGAAAAAGATCAGCTCATTTTTCTTCAGAAGTAAGAAAACAGAGAGAGAGAGAAAAAATTTTAAATACGAACTGTAATAAATAAAGCAAACTTTTGGGAGCATTTCACATGGATAACCTTATCATTATTTATTTTACGATTCACCGCTATTCTGGGATGACAACAAAATATAAGAAGCAAAATAAGCTTTGTTTTAAATTCTTCTTTTTCTACTTAGAGATTCCCATAAAAAAAATAAGAAAGAGAGACGAAATTTAAACATTCCTTACCCCACTGCCAACTTTCACCATCAATCTTCCACTTCGTCTGTTTCTTGGTCCATCGTCTTCATTTTTTTTCTCCTCTCTCTAAATCACCATTGCAAATTTCTATTTATAAGTTTCATATAGAGGCACTTGTCACGCGCATCTTCAGAACACGCCAAAATCATGTGTGTTCGCTAATCGACAAAAAAAGGAATATGACAGATAAATTTAACTCGTCATTTTTTTTATATTGAAGAGAGTTGGGTTGGGTTGTTTTACCTCTGAGCGGCACTTTTTTGCACACCATGGGCTAAATGGCCAGATCACATTGACCCCGAAGGCTCAGAGAAGGTTGGGGGAGGGGACCCACTGGAACAGCTGTTGGGAGACAGATGGTAGTCTCCCGTCAAGGCCATCCAGCGTGTTCTTTAACGTGCACAGGGTATGGCTCTCTCACACACTGGACCACGGCTTAACGTCCCATCCGACGGACGACGGCCTTTCCAAGCCCATCGGTGTCCCCTACTGACCATGGGCAGGACGGGGAATATATTGAAGAGAGAAAAAGGAACTAATGGTAACCGAAAATCCGGTTCCTAGATTCGAAGATAATCTGTTCCATTCAGTAGCGTGTTTTGAAAGAACTTTTGAGGGGGGAGATTTGATTTTTTACAAAAAGATTTAAACATAAGTAAACAATACGTAAATATTTTAAAAAAGGGGGGGGGCAACTAATAAGTAAATAAAAACCAGTGATACATTTTGCATCAATGCTTAATAGTTGCTAAGTGTTTTAAAATTATACAAATGCAAAATGAATTTTTTAAACGTATACATTCGAGTTAAGGTTATTTACCCCCACCACCACCACCACCAGCACCCAAATTTCCCTCTTAAATATAGCACTGGTTCCATTCTATGTAAATATCATAAAAGATATCTTGTGCTTCCGCGATAATATTTCTGATAGGGATGCCTGATTAGCAGGGGTAGGATACAAGAGCGGTACAAGATATGTTTACACCCTGATGGTAAGTCCCATTTCAAACCCCCTTTGGAGAAGCCACCCCGATGCAGTGCTTACATCGATTACCGTCTTGAGCAGACCCTGGGTGGGGAATTTAGGAATATTCACTCGCAAATGACGACTGGATTTCCCCAGCCCTGCTGATTTGTCTATTTTATTAAAAGACCACTTCGGTGACGTAACCAGGGTATTTCAATGGGGGGAGGGGGATGAAATATTGCCGTGTTTTAGTCCAGTGGTTCTCAAGTGCGACTACCAGATTCTTTAAGACCGACCACAAGAAATTTTCAATAACTAAAGCACAAAAAAATTATTAATAATTTTTATTCAACATAGAGATTCTTCGGAAAAAAGATCATTTTTCAAACCGGCGCATCAGTATATATTCAGACATGGTAACCATACAAAGTGGCTAGGGGGAGGTGGAGTGTGATGACCCAAATGAAGTTCCGATGCTGTCTGACTATGACAGAGGTGTTGACCTGGGTTCGGATTCTGTCCGACTGGGTCAGATGTGATGTCATCCCTTCTCAGATCTATGGAGACTGAGCCAAACGTCGTGGCCGCCGGAGGATAATGCGATTGTTGCTTAATAATAATTACTTCACCCTCACTTCGGTGAAATCTCAGGTTCTCGCGTAATCTGTAGTTCCCAGGTTCGAGTCCCAGCTGGGTCAGCGTTGAGATTTATCTCCGCAAAATTCCCCGCCCTGCCCACGGTCAGTAGGGGACACCGATGGGCTTGGAAAGGCCGGCTCCGTCGGATGGGACGTTAAGCCGTGGCCCCATGTGCGGGAGAGCCATACCCTGTGTACGTTAAAGAACACGCTGGATGGCCTTGACGGAGGCTACCATCTGTCTCCCAACAGCTGTTCCAGTGGGTCCCCTCCCCCAACCTTCTCTGAGCCTTCGGGGTCCATGTGACCTGGCCATTTAGCCCATGGTGTGCAAAAAAAGTGCCGCTCAGAGGTAAAACAACCCAACCCAACCCACTTCGGTGAAATCTCAGGTTCTCGGGTTTTTAAGCCCGTGCCACTGTACGCCTCAACTTTACTGTGTTGAATGAAGAGTAGAAACTGTCCATCAATGAACTGCACGAGAGTAGATAGGGATGACACAGTTTTTATTCACAATATACAGGGTGTCTCAAAATATAGGTACAAACTTTTAGGGGAGGTAGATAACATCTAAAGGAATGAGAATTGCATAGGAACCCATAACTAGAAACGTCACCGTAAGTCAATAGGCGGCGCTGTTCATCAGTGTGCTAGAGGGGAAATTTCGGATTTCCTCATTCGAGCGGTAGTCGGCTGACGAAGAGCATGCAAAGGTATTCGAACAGGGAGCTGGCAGACATGCACTTAGTGTATGGAATAGCTGAGGGCAACGGACGTGCCGCTCAACGAATGTATCAAGATCGCATCCCACACAGACATGTATGGGGCCACCGTTTGTTTGCATGTGCGCATCAAAATTTGTGCGATTATGGGTCAAACTTCGAGCATCTGCTGTAACGTTATGAAATGTATCATCTATTACGCCTTTTGTAATAATTATGTCTAATAAATGTTTTCCCATTAATCACTGTCTTGTGTCCTTTTAGATCTTTTACCTCTGTTACCACTTTCCCATGACGTTTCCGGTTATGGGTTCCTATGCAATTTTCATTCCTTTAGATTTTATCTGCCTCCCCTAAAAGTTTGTACCTATATTTTTGAGACACCCTGTATACAGCTACGTGCTGGGAATGAGCTCCACTCCGTGGGCCTTTGCTGCTTTGTTGTTGCAAATATTAACAATGAGGTGGAGAATCGCACATTCTGGAAGTTCTCACTTTACAAACCTCAAACTCGCCGAAAGGATAACCAACCTTTGCCTACACTGTGGTTCTTCTGAATCCACAAAAATAAAAAGACAGATTTTCAAAGAATCTCGATTCCCTCTTGGAATCACACTCTCACTTCAAGGGTTACTTTGAGAAAGACGGCATCCCTTTGACGCATGTCCAAGTGACCTCTTCGCTTGACAGCTACGCACAGACTAATGTTTCAAATCTATCGCCTAGCCTCGTCGCTGCACTAACGCCCCTAGGCTAGTCATTTACGGCCATAAACAACTTCTGGCATTTATTCCTTCAACATGCAGCAAGCTTCAGACCCGAAATGAGTCATCCCAGCACAAACATTTCCAAGAACACATAAAAATATATACAACAAAAAAAATATACAATAAATAAATAAAAAATTCGAGGGACATGACAGGGTGTGGAGTCGGTAGAGCGCCAGGCTCGTACTCCGAAGTTCCCAGGTTCGAGTCCCACTTGTGAGTTGAGATTTTTATCTCCACTAACCCTCGCTCAGGAAAAGGACACTGATGCACTTGGCAATGGCTGCCGCCCATGTGATGGGACATAAAGCCGCGGCTCCCTATGCAGGTTAAAGAGCATGCTGGATAACCTTGGTGGGAAGCTACCATCTGTATCCTAACAACTGTCAGTGGGTCTCCTTAACTCCATCCTTCTTGGAGTTTTTGTGATCTCGTCATTTAGCACATTATGTGCAAAAAAATAAGTTACCGCTCAAGTAAAACAATCTCGTACACAGTCTTTGCGTATTTCTTGATATCTGTCTAATTATGAGTTAAAAATAAACGCTTTTATATTCTCAAAGAAATTATTTTTCTATAAGTTTTTACCTTAGAAGTGTTACATATATGCTTAAAACTTCATTTTGTTTTTCTCAATGTGGCCACAGCATATTGATTATTATAAGCAAAGTGGTCACAGCAAATGACTTGTGTGGCCGGTAATTCGCCACAAGAAAATATCTCTTAACAAACATTATTTTCCTGATTTTCGGAGACTGCCTTAGAAAACTTGTTATTCAAGTCTGTAAGGGCTATAGTAATGTTTAACTACATGGTTACAGTCCCTTTTCCCTTATCTTGAGTATGCCGATGGACAGATTATTATCAAAAGAATGAAACAGATTACCAGTGTCGTGCCTGTCGAGTCATACATGTTTCTTTCAATCTAAGTTTCCCACAAAAAATATTTTGATACTACAGTACGACATTCATAACACATGATTCATTGCAGGATATAGTTTTAATTTATCTTATAACTTCTAAAATTCAATGTTATGAATAAACCTTTTACAATAGATATATAAGCTCACCGGACAAAAAATTAGTCACCGCTGATTGAATGTCATCTAATAGCGCGTAACGCCTCCGTGCGACCGAAGAACAGCAGAAATCCTGTCTGGCATGAATGCCACCAGTGTGCGGATGTAGTGCACATCATTATTCATCCACTCTTCTAGCAGCAAATGCTGCAGTTCGGCCAGATTGGCCAGATGGTTGGGACGGCCTTTCACTCGTTGTCCCAAATAGTCCCTCAAGTTTTCTATGGGATTCAAATCCGGGGATTTGGCGGGCCAGTCGAGATGTTCGAAGGCTTCAGAATGCTCGTCATGTCAATCCGACAAAGTTCGAGCCCTGTGCATGCGACGATTGCCATCTTGGAAGACTGGGATATCCTTCTGGGGTTCACTGTGGAGATGCTGCACAAAAGGCAACATGTGGTCGTCCAGTAGCTCCATATAACACTTCTGGTTCAAGTGTGACTTCACCAGAACCAAAGAACCCATTTCCTCGTATGTGAAACACCCCCAAAACATCACAGAACCTTGCACACAGTCCGCATGGAAGACTTCATGCGGCTTATGATGTACTTGTCACCTCGCACCATTCGAGTACAAACAAAAACGTGACTCATCCGACCAGATCACACGCTTCCAAGAGTCGACAGTCCAGTCTTTGTTACACTGCACCCACTGTAGCCATGCAGCCTTGTGCAGAGCTGTTAACATGGGTCTGTTCCACGGTACTCTGCTCCAGATATCCATGGCATGCAGTTCCCTTTGGAGTGTTCATTCGGAAACAGCTTGTTGTAGGCCTGCATTGATTGACTGGAGCAATTCCTGCCACATCACAAAGCGGTTTGCCCTAACAGTGCGTGACACACTGCGGCAGTCCCTATTGGTGACCACAGTCTTCCTGCTGCAGTTCTGGTGATGATTAACTGTGGACTGCAATGTACGCCACTGCTGGAAAACCTTTTTGATACTACGTTTCGACACACCTGCAAAGGCAGCAACGACTTGTAAACTATGCCCTTTGGCTTGGCCAAATGCAATAACAACTTTTTGCTACTCATTTACATCTCTGCAAGACCCGTGTTTCACGGAGCGACTAACACATACGTGGCACACAACACTTCTTGTCACTGTATGAACCCCGTAACGCATGGCACAGCTATTTATAGGACATGCTTATTACTGGTGCGCCCTCTGCTGCTGTTGAACGGACGTAACTCTCTTATGGCGGGAGATGACTAATTTTTTGTCCAGTGAGCTAATATATATTAGGATTAGTTTGGGTTCAAAATATCACAGACAAGCGTGAATCACAACCCATATCTACTAACGGTAACCGTACTTGAGTACAACACCAACCGTCATATCCTTGCGTTTTTATGTTGCATAAGAAACCAGAACAAATTCAAAATGAATGTCTAGGTTACTTCGTTCTTTGTGTAGAGAGCAGTTTATAACTGAGCTCAGTTATAAATTACATTTAAATTTTTGTTATAATTGCAGAAAAAATTAAGTGGAAAATAAAATAATTTCTTTCAAATACCCAATAACTGATATATAAAATATAAAAATTGAAATATGTAATATAAAAATTTTAATTTTGCCATGAAAAAAAATCAAAATTATTTTAAAGTTTATAATAGCCTTTCCATGGCCGAGTGGTTAACGCGCTTGGTTATTGATCAAAGGGACCTGGATTCGAGTCCCGGATAAGGCATGGATGTTTGTGTTGTCTTTCTGCTGATATACACACCTGCTTTCCTCACAGATCTTCCCATGGCGTATTAAACTGACAGACTCTCTGACAAGCAGCTGATTGAGGAGAGAGGTATATTTTATAGCCCATAATATAAAAGGTTAAAAAATTGTTTAGCATGGTTCATTTCTTTATATATGTTTTATGATATGCCAGAGAAATATTTTAAATATTGTATGTCTATCTTAATGAAGTCCAATGGTGTCGAATAGGAAACTTCTCGGGGTTCATAAGATCGGTCCACCTCTACCAATCCAGCGATTTGAAAATTTCACATTTAAGACGTTACATGCGATGTTGCCACCACCATGTGATACCAACTCCACACCATAGCAACAAGAAACGTTTTATAGTTTCCCGAGGTTTTGGACATAAAGTGATTTTTTTAATTCATTATCTAATGAAATACAACGCTTTAAAATACACATACATACATACAAAATCCTCATGCAGCCATAGGCTATGGAGGTCCAAACAGACTGTGTAATTTTCCTCTCCAGACACGTCTATTTTGAGCTACAGCTGCTGCATTTGGCCACTCCAGGCCAATTCCAGCAAGGTCCTTTTTGATATTGTCTGCCCATCGCATCCTAGGTCTCCCTCTTTTTCTGATACCCTTAGGCACACTGTTCATAATCCTCTTTGCCAATCTGCAGCTATGCATACAGGCAACATGATCAAACCAACGCAGTCTCTCTCTGCACAATATGTTGCTTATAGGAGGTTGCCGACTCCTTTGCCTAATCTCATCATTAGTTACAAAGTTGAACCACCTAATGCCCAAGATACTGCGTAAATATCAAGACTCAAAGGCATCAAGTTTCTTGTTATCCTGCTTACAAAGAATCCATGTTACGCTATTATAATTAACTATAGAAAGAACCAAACTATTATACAGCCTAGTCTTTAGGTGTACATGCCTAATTGTCCACACTCTCCATAGATTCTTAAAAATTCCAGCGGAATTCCCTATTCTTCTATTTGTCTCAGGCTGCACATCACCAGTATCTGTTACATAGCTCCCAAGATAATAAACTGAGCCACTTGCTCAAGAGTGCAGCCATTCAAAGCAACTGAAGCACTATCTGCTTGACCAATTTTTATTACTTTAGTTTTTTCTCTGTTTATCACCAGACCTACTCTATTACCAGTCTCATCAACAGCCCTAATGAACAAATTCATCTCATCAACATCAATTGCCAACAGGGTCAAATCATCTGCATAATCTAAATCAGACATTTTGAAATCTCTTGACCATTTAAAGCCAAAATCTTTCCCTTGCAAAGAATTTCGCATTACCTAATCTATAACTAAACTAAAGAGAAAAGGAGACAAAATGCAACCTTGTCTAACTCCACTAGCAATGCTAAACCAATTGCTGCAAGACGTATCAACTCTCACACGACTCAGTGTTATTACAGAGAGCTCTCATTACACTAACTTATCAGGTGTTCCATATGATCTAACAATCAACCACAAATTATGTCGATCAACAGAGTCAAAAGCCTTTTTGAAATCTATATAATCAAAAACGGCAGGTTTCTGAAACTCTAAACATTTCTCAAGAATCTGCCTAAGTGAAAATATTTGATCAATGCATCCCCTACCACTTCTGAATCCACATTGTTCATCATGCAGTTGTCCATCAACTAAATTCTTAATTCTATTAAGTATAATCATGCAAAAAAACTTTACCTGGAACAGAAAGTAAACTAATTCCCCTATAATTATCACAAGAACTGGATCACCTTTTTTTAAAAATTGGTACAATGATAACTCTAGTAAAATCCTTAAGAACAACACCTTTATGATAAAAAATATTCAAAGTTTCAGTCAGCCATGTGACAACACAAATGTTTCCAGCTCTAAGCATTTCAGTGGTGATTTCATCCACCCCTGGGGATTTATGCAGTTTTAGCTGTCCCATGGCCGAGTGGTTAGCGCGCTTGGCTACTGATCTAAGGGACCTGGGTTCGAACCCCGGATAAGGCATGGTTGTATGTGTTGTTTTTCTGCTGAGGTCCTGCCATCCTCACAGACCTTCTACTATGGCATATAAACTGACAGGCTCCTGTCAGACCTATGTGGCAAGCAGCTGCTTGAGGGGGTATTTTATTTATTTATAATTTAGAGTTAGCCAATGCGACTTCGGAATGTGATATAGGGCCATCATTAAAGCCAGTAATACATCTATCCTCATTTCAAACAATGGGAGTAGAAATAATCACATTATTTAGAACATCTCTGAAATGCTCAGCCCACCTAGCCACATCACAGAATCCTCACCTTCGACCACCTTGCCATGTTTATCCTTCTATTCCTGTGTATCTGTGCGTTTCTTCCCACATAAAACATTAATAATCTGGTACAACCCCCTGCTGTTGTGCTGTCTAACTGCTTCCTCTGCTTTGTCAGCCAAGCTATGAAGCCAAAGATCAGCTGTTAATTAATTCTTTGCACGTTTATTAAACTCTTTGTAATACCTTCTGCTAAGGAGAAGGGTGTTGATTCATATTAATCCTGCACTTCCTGTTTTCAGAAGTAAGTTCCATAGCCTTATCACTCAAGTAATTTTGCTTCCTCTGATCCCTTTTACCCAAAAGAGTACTGTTGGTTTCAAGAAAAGCCTGTTTAAACTGTTCCCATTCTTTCTCAACTTCAGCAGTAAGCAGACCACGATATGGGTATTCCTTAACAAATGATCCTGCAGATTCCTTGAATACGTTTTAAATTTCTGAAGCAAAAAATAATATATCTCTTCTTTCCTGATTCTATTAGGTAATGTGTTTGAAGTAGTAGACATTGCTTTATCTCTCTATGACAATGAAATTATCGGAGCTTTTAAAGTTCTAACTTAAAATCAATTGCTGCAGGAGGCATTTACAAGCTGAAGAAAGAATCTTAGAATTTCTTTTTTATTTCGGCGTTCATTGCAAGCAGATTTAAGTCGAGAGCTAATAAATCGATTTAAAATCTTAAATGGATTTAATAAGAGCAACTTATGAACAGAAGAAATGTGCATTTACTATTAACATAAAAACTGTGAAATTAATTTTTATGGCTTCTTCAAAGTATTTGATGAATCTTTATTAATATTATTATTATATTAATATAATATTATAATTGCACAACTACATAACCCGTGTCTAGTGTAGCAATTAGCGCCCCTGATTACTTGACCAGCAGGGAATGTTCTTCTGTATGTATGTTATATGAAATGAAAAACTAAGAAATAGGTTATCACGAGATCACCTTATTCCCTTTAGAAAAAAATGATTACATTTATTACCTTTTCAAGCCACATGGGTATGCAGTATAAATAGGTTAAGGGGAGAGGCGGATTTAATATTTTTTTCAAACGCTTTAAAAAGTATGTAGTCAATATTTCCTATTGATTACATACTTTTTATTTGGGGTGGGTTGGCTGAGTCGGTAGCGTGCCAGGCTCGTAATCTGTAGTTCTCAGGTTCGAGTCCCAGCTGGGTCAGCGTTGAGATTTATCTCCGCAAAATTCCCCACCCTGCCCACGGTCAGTAGGGAACACCGATGGGCTTGGAAAGGCCGCCGTCCGTCGGATGGGACGTTAAGCCGTGGTCCCGTGTGCGGGAGAGCCATCATACCCTGTGCACGTGAAATAACACGCTGGATGGCCTTGACGGGAGACTACCATCTGTCTCCCAACAGCTATTCCAGTGGGTCCCCTCCCCCAACCTTCTCTGAGCATTCGGGGTCCATGTGACCTGACCATTTAGCCCATGGTGTGCAAAAAAGTGCCGCTCAGAGGTAAAACAACCCAAAAACAAAACTCTCAGTACAATACACCACAGAGATGTCCGTGAGAAAGGCAAGACCTCAGCAGAATATCAACGGAAAATTGAACATTTAATAAATTTAACGATAGATTCTAATATATATAATTTGAACTTAAAAGAGCCACTCATTAAAATAGTTATCAAACTTAGAAGAATTACCTTGAACTAGGTTATTCTTTCATCTTACAATGTCGCTATTTTTTATTATTTTTATTATCGAGTGGTTATCGTGTTTGACTACTGATCAAAGAGACCTGGATTCGAGCCCCGGGTAAGGCATGGATGCTTGTGTTGTTTATCTGCTGAGATCCCGCCAGGCTACTATGGTGTGTAAACTGACAGGCTCCTATAAGACCTCTGTGGCAAGCAGCTACTTGAGGGGATATTTATTTTTTTTATATTTACCAAGAATCAAACTCAACGTACAACATGACAACAATCAGTTTATTTAATTCCGGTGCTTTTAGCTTTTGCAGTGACAGTTAACAAAGTTCAAAGAGAAATTTTTAAACTGATTGTTTATTTCTTTAGTCAGTGTTCATTATAGAAAAATGTGTTTTTGCGCTACCTAGTAGTCCAGCTTTAGAAAACTTTCAGAAACAATATTTGCGAAGGAATTCTGAAACAAAAATAACTTCAATTTTTTCTAAGAACAGCTGCTTGGTTGGGTTGTTTTTTCCTCTGAACGGCACTCTTTTGCATACAATGGGCTAAATGGCCAGGTCACAAGGACCCCGAAGGCTCAGAGAAGGTTGGGGGAGCTGTTAGGAGACATATGGTTCTACCATGTCTCCTAACATATGTCTCCTACCATATGTCTCCTAACAGCTGTTCCAGTGGAACAGCTGTTAGGCGACATATGGTAGCCTCCCGTCAAGCCATCCAATGTGTTCTTTAACATGCACAGGGTACGGCTCTCCCACATACGGAGCCACGGCTTAACGTACCATCCGACGGACGGCGTCCTTTCCAAGACCTCGGTATCCCCTACTGACCGTGGGCAGGGCGGGGAATTTTGCGGAGATAAATCTCAACGCTGACTCAGCTGGGACTCGAACCTGGGAACTACAGATTACGAGCCTGGCGCGCTACTGACTGACCCCCCCCCCCCCCCCCGAGAGCAAGTCCCCCCTGAGCCAGCTTGGAAAGGCCGCTGTCCGTCTTATGGGACATTAAGCCGTGATTTCTTCTGAAGGAGATTCATACCCTGTGCACGTTAAATAGCACGTTTGATGGCCTTGACGGGAGGTTACCATCTGTCTCCTAACAGTTCCCCACTGGATCCCCTTCCTTTAACGTTCTCTGAGCTCCTTGTGACCTCTCCATTTAACCCAGTGTGTGTAAGAAAATGTCGCTCAGAAGCAAAACAACTCCACACAACCTTGAGTAATTCAATGATTACGCTAGGGTACTTTTCTACTTCTACATTTCTCTTTACCCTATTTAACAAAGTTTGAGAGAATTAAACTTCAGCTCTCTTTTGTTTCTAATCATCAGCTGCCATCTTTTATATAGGAGACGACCTTTTCGCGTTCTTTTCACTCAATTGTACGTTGCGCGGAATCAAGAAAAGGGAAAAGAAAAACGTGCAATTAATCTTTCTTCTCTCCCTCCCCCAAGAGGAAGAAAAAGGAGGGGGGGAAGGCTCTGGAATTCCTTACGACCTTTATTTGCTACGCCTCGCCTCGTGGAAGTGCCGCAGAGGCAGCAGTATCGGAACCCGGCTAGGCCATCAGTCACCAGGAAGTGGTGGAATACCAGGAAGTGACGACATTGACAGATTCCAATATCGCTCGGACAGGCAATCGCTTCTGTTTGCCTGCTCGCTTCCTCGCTGAATACACACTGTTGGCAGAGTTAGAGATTTATTCCTACCTCATTTGGGGTTTCTTCGCAGCTATTAAAACTCCGTCGAACCTCATATTGAGTGGGAGAGGCGCGTCCGATGAATTCCCTACTTCTCGGTGGTCGGTTTGGCGCGAGAATTTTTCCACGGCCTTCGAGATCGTTTCGAGAATCGAGACAGTAAAATCGGGGAATGGAAGTGAATATTTAGAAATTTGGAGAGTGAGATCTCTGGTAGGAGATTGCAGGAATTCACACGGTTGAGGGTACGTGTCGATAGTAAAAGCGAACGTGTGGAATTTAAATTTGGTTTCATAAATTAAGGAAAATCCCTATGTTAAGTCAATGGATGCTAACATCAAAGCTCTACAACTTCTAAAATAAGTTTTTTTGTTTTGAAAAATGTGATTGCAGATAAAGATCTCAATCAAATAAATCAATATCTCGATTTTCAACACTATCTGCCTCAGTGTTTAATGAGTTATGGAAGTTTAAATATTTAACAACAGCAATCCCAGTCTTAATATTACACAAAACTGAAGAATAGTGAAAGAATTCTTCACACAAAGTTCTAAACTACACACTTATTTTATTAAACACTTTCAAACAATACTTATTACTAAGTTTTAATTAACTTCTGAAGTCAATTTTTGTGGCTGGCATTGTTATCGCTAAATATTCAAACTTCCATAACTCATTAAATACTGAACGAATATTGTTGAAAATCGAGATATTGATTTATTTGATTGAGATCTTTATCTGCAATCATATTTTTCAAAGCAATAAAACTTACTTTAGAAGTTATAGAGCTTTGACTTTAGCTTCCCATTGACTTAACATAGAGATTTTCCTTAATTTATGGAAACCAGTGTAGTAATGTATTAAATGGTGGAAGAGGTGTTCTCTCAGTGATAGATTTGTATAATATTTTTTAAAAATTTGATAACGAGGTAAAGCAAGATATGATATTTACACATCGGGGATTATCGATTATTTTCTGTAATGGAGAGAAGTAACATGGATAATCAAAAAGTTGTTTTAAATAAAAACAAATTTAATGCTGAGTTTTTTTTTTTTGTTTTTCTGAAGTTTTGGGAAATAAATAAAAATTATAATAAATTTACCCCTCAAGTACCTGCTTGTCACAGAAGCCCGACAAGAGCCTGTCAATTTAATACGTCATAAGGAAGATCTTTGAGGAAGAAGCTGTGTAGTGGTGTTGACTCTGTCCGTAACAGCTAAGCTGTTAATCTGCAGTTCCCAGGTTCGAGTCCCACCTGAGCCAGCTTTGAGATTTATCTCTTCAAAACCTCCACTTTTCCTTCGGTCAACAGGAGACACCGATGCGCTTGAAAAGGCCACTGTCCGTTAAGCCGTGGCTCCGTGTGCGGGAGAGCCATACCCTGTTGAAGTTAAAGAACACAATGGATGTGCTTGACGGGAGTCTACTATCTGTCTCCTAACAGTATCCAAGGGGTCCCCTTTCCCCAACTTTCTCGTGATCCCTGTGGCTTGTCCATTTAGCCCATTGTGAAAAAAGCGCCCTTCAGAGGTTTAACAACAATCTGTGAGGAAGGCGTGACCTCAGCAGAAAGAGATGATGAAACACGAGAAAGAAAACATCTTTACTTATCCGTGTCTCTTTTATCAGTAGTTTATCGTGTCATCTTTACGCAGACACGAGAAAGAAAATATCCCTACTTATCCGTGTCTCTTTGATCAGTAGCAAAGTAACGCTAATCATTGCAAAGAGCCTTGAGTTCGAGTCATGGATGAGGAAGGCATAGATGCTTTGTTTGTTGTCCTGGTGATCTAGTTCCTTTCTCGGCGATTTTTACCTAAACTTCCTACTCATAGGACATGCCAGATATCACAAAGCTTAGAGATTGGAATTAATAATTGGCAAAAAAAAAAACACAACTTCGATATTATGATTTTTTATTGTTGTTAAGACGCGTTATCAAAGTCAAGAATAATACGAAAGGAGGATCTTTTTTTTTTTTTTTCAAATAAAATTTTTTTCTATAGTTCAATAATACACAATTCTTTTTCAGCTATAATAATAAAAAAAAAAGGGGCGGGGGTGGCTAAGTCGGTAGCGCGCCAGGCTCGTAATCTGTAGTTCCCAGGTTCGAGTCCCAGCTGGGTCAGCGTTGAGATTTATCTCCGCAAAATTCCCCGCCCTGCCCACGGTCAGTAGGGGACACCGATGGGCTTGGAAAGGCCGCCGTCCGTCGGATGGGACGTTAAGCCGTGGCCCCGTGTGCGGGAGAGTCATACCCTGTGCACGTTAAAGAACACGCTGGATGGCCTTGACGGGAGGCTACCATCTGTCTCCCAACAGCTGTTCCAGTGGGTCCCCTCCCCCAACCTTCTCTGAGCCTTCGGGGTCCATGTGACCTGGCCATTTAGCCCTTGGTGTGCAAAAAAGTGCCGCTCAGAGGTAAAACAATCCAACCCAACCCTATAATAATAAAATAAATAAATACCCCCTCAAGCAGCTGCTTGCCACAGAGGTCTGACAGGAGCCTATCAGTTTATATGCCACAGTAGAAGGTCTGAGAGGATGGCAGGACCTCAGCAGAAAAACGACACAAACAGCCATGCCTTACCCGGGGCTCGAACCCAGGTCCCGTAGATCAGTAGCCAAGCGCGCTAACCACTCGGCCACTCATTCACAAAATTTTGAATTTCACTGACGAAGACTTCATTACATTGATGTATTGTAATAAAGACTTCGTCAATTAAATAGAAAATTGCATTGAAGATAGGTGCAGTTACCCAAGCCTTTTTCATTTCAATTTTTATTTCTTTTTTTTACAACATGCGGACTTAGAGAATATAAAGAGTTACAGGCTTGATTACTCAATCATCTGATGGACTAGCACAAAACAGCTCTCACTCCATCCTTAACCATCTTGAAACAGATCCTCCTCCTCCTTTGCTCGGCGATGCTTTAGGTCCTTATGAGCATTTTTTCCCCAAAATGGCATATCTCGTCGGCATTGAAAACTTGCTCATGTGTGTGTCCTCTTTCCTGAAGAATTTTCGAGAACTCTTCAGGATATATTGTCGGCAGATGCAGCCACTCATACCATATTGGCATTACGTAAGCCACTCCGGTGGGTGAATCTGTAGAACCAGTCTTCTGAATGCTTGGAAGCATTTAGCTATTGAATGACTAAGGAAAGTGGATCCCCCAGAATGATTGTACAACCTACTGACTTTTTTCCTACCAATAACTGTGCCATTCCTAGGAACATTCCTTTTCGACTTGCGGTCTTCTATTCTTATCATCAGTGATGCATTCCTCAATTCTTTCCTTATTTTTTAGACACGTAGATTTTTGGCTATCTTAGCAACTTTTGATGCTCTTGAAAAACTAGAAGCAGGGCTGACTGTCCGGAGAAGATAAGTACTAAACATACATATATTGCACATATGTTTCAGTAATTTTTTAAAGATTGCTAAAACGGAAGGGAAAAATTTCGTACCGGAAGGACATTTCGACTAGATCTTTACAATCCCCCTCCTTTCCATTGGTTCTCTTCGCTGCCCCTCTCACTCAAATCACTTGTCCCCCCTCTCCCCCCAGTCCCTGCTTTATATCTTTCTAGATTCGGTCCTGACTAGAAGCATACTGTTTGTCGTTTGCTTGTTGTTCAGATTACTTGGTAGATCTGACTGTAGACGCATTCACACCGAAGGGGCAATCAATTTAGTAGCATCTAAGACTCATCATCTCGCACACGTGTCAAGCCGTTCTATAATCAGCATCACAATCAGATTCCCCGCCCTGCCCACGGTCAGTAGGAGACACCGATGGGCTTGGAAAGGCCGTCGTCCGTCGGATGGGACGTTAAGCCGTGGCCCCGTGTGCGGGAGAGCCATACCCTGTGCACGTTAAAGAACACGCTGGGTGGCCTTGACAGGAGGCTACCATCTATCTTCAAACAGCTGATCCAGTTTGTCCCCTCCCCCAACCTTCTCTGAGCCTTCGGGGTCCATGTGACCTGGCCATTTAGCCCATGGTGTGCAAAAAAGTGCCGCTCAGAGGTAAACCAAACCAAAACCAAACCATCACAGTCAGGGCCGGATTTACACCTCACAAAACGATTTCGTGGCTACAATAGCGGTTATAAGAAGGGGAACAAGGAGCCATGGCCCCTGTCGAAGATTGATCCAGACGCCAAATGACAAGCTGCTAAAAATATCTCGATTGCTAAATAATACAATACTAAAGTGAAGGTCATTTCTGGAATACAAAAAATTCTGGACAGACCTTCATGCGCCCCTATATGGTCCCCTACAGTCTTAAGACTTATGACCATCCCTGCGTGGTTATCCTCTATTATTACCTTGAAAGTTAATTAAGGAAATCCTCTAGGCACACGAAATGGTTACGCGACTTTAAATTTTTTGCTTTCATAATCTGTAGTTCCCAGGTTCGAGTCCCAGCTGGGTCAGCGTTGAGATTTATCTCCGCAAAATTTCCCCTCCCTGCCCACGGTCAGTAGGGGACACCGGTGGTCTTGGAAAGGCCGTCGTCCGTCCGATGGGACGTTAAGCCGTGGCCCCGTGTGTGAGAGAGCCATACCCTGTGCACGTTAAAGAACACGCTGGATGACCTTGACGGGAGGCTACCATCTGTCTCCCAACAGCTATTCCAGTGGGTCCCCTCCCCCAACCTTCTCTGAGCCTTCGGGGTGCATGTGACCTGGCCATTTAGCCCATGGTGTGCAAAAAAGTGCCGCTCAGAGGTAAAACAACCCAACCCAACGCTTTCATAATCATCAAGAAAGAAAATGATGCAATAGAAATGAATGCAACAGTTTTAATGATGTAATTCAGTTTTGTTACCAAATAATCTGAAAGTTAATGAACTAAATTAAGATTATTCGTAGCTTATAATTTATAAAATTCAAAATGTAGCAACATTAAAAAAATCAAATTATTTATTTTTACAAATTTAAAAATTACACTAAAATATGGTTGGGTTGTTTTACCTCTGAGCGGCACTTTTTTGCACACCATGGGCTAAATGGCCAGGTCACATGGACCCCGAAGGCTCAGAGAAGGTTGTGGGAGGGGACCCACTGGAATAGCTGTTGGGAGACAGATGGTAGCCTCCCGTCAAGGACATCCAGCGTGTTCTTTAACGTGCACAGGGTATGGCTCTCCCTCACACGGGGCCACGGCTTAACGTCCCATCCGACGGACGGCGGCCTTTCCAAGCCCATCGGTGTCCCCTACTGATCGTGGGTAGGGCGGGGAATTTTTCGGAGATAAATCTCAACGCTGACCCAGCTGGGACTCGAACCTGGGAACTACAGATTACGAGCCTGGCGCGCTACCGACTGAGCCACCCCCGCCCCCTAAAATATGGTACACTTCCACTTATGAATGAAAAACTCTGTTTGCATCTTTCAAACTATAAAATAAGCTTTTTGTACAAATTGTCACAGGAAATAAATTTAAAACTTTTTTTAAAAAATTTCCCAAATCTCGGTTTTGAACATTAGTCGTTTATTATTTAAAAAAACTCTGGAAGCTGGAAATATTAAATGAGAACGCCGCTAGTCGCAAGAATCATAAAGCACACATTCCATTCTTGAAACGTTTTAATATTTTCCCCACAACTTTTACATACCGTATATTTTCGCAGATAAGACGATAGTTGAATCATAAAAAAAGGCCCCCAAAATCCGGGTCGTCTTATAGTACAGATACAAAAAAAATTGGATTGAAATTTATATAAATTGAAACCATTATAAAATAAAACAGATCACTCACCACTGACTGCGACTGATCTTGAAAATTATTTAAATACGCTATATGATAATATATTACATTGTAATAGTAAACAATACATTACATTGTAATAGTAAAACAATACTAAAACAAAATAAATATTAAAAGTTATGTTTATTGAGCTACTGAGAAAAAAACGGACAAACCGTAATTATTTACTAGTACAGAGTAGGGTATGTCCACAAAATAGAATAGCCCATACGACGCTTTTGTGAATAGTCAAGGTCATTGCCCGAATCAGTGCGAATGTTTACGAATAGGACATAATTCCGTATACGCTATACAGTATTATTATCCAGATGATGATCGCCGATCTAAACTAAATTCATAGGCCGTTGATAGTTTGGGGTCGTCTTATAGGACAGATATATGCTAAAACTATAAAATTTTGACGAAAATTTATACCTGTCTTATCTGAAGGTCGTCTTATCTGCGGAAATATACGGTATATACGTAGAGGAATCATCACTGACCAAAGCAATTCGTGACACATGGCATTTAAACCCAGAAATCTATACTCGAATGGAAAGAGATCTAAGACCTACGCCTCTATAATAGCTGTCATTATCTCATATTAAGTTCCCCAAATCTCAGAATGAACATATCAAAGTAGCATCACACGACTCGCTAGAATAAATACAACCCAAGTGCTCTTGCAGTTTATTATGTGTTCTGTAATGTCCCGGATGCCTGAGGCTGTGGTGGGTGCTCGCCCGGCATCTGTCGTAGATATTGGAAACTGTCTCCATCCTTTTTCATCCGATTCCTCCGAGCGCATCTTTTCCGGTGAAGAACGGTCTCCTTCTGTTTCTTGCTCTCCTCGTTTCTTTCTTTGTAGCTGTCGATGTCTTTTGTATCGGGACGATGAATTCGGGATTTTGTTTTTTTGTGTCTGCACATCTGTAACGCTGAAGGGCTCTTTTCTGCAGACGACAAAGGGCAGCATCTTGATCCCATTCTCTTTCAAAGGATGGGTCCCCAAACGTTTGTCGTCAGGTCATCCTAACCTGCGTAATTTTTCCAAAAAAAAAATTTAATTAAAATTGCTATGTTCGCGTGTATTTACATCGGGTTTAATACAGTCTTCTTTTTTTTCTTTCATAAAAGTTTTGTTTTTTTCAATCAAATTTTGCATTGAATTAACTCGAAATATATTCTACAGCATGTATTGGAAAACTTCCATGTTACCTGACCAGTGCAGCCCTTTGAACTACCAAGAACCTGAACTCAGTTGAATTCAATGCATGGTTTGTGGTGAATTCAATAATACGTTGCGGGTAATGTGTGATAGAAGTAATTGTTTGTTTTTGGGTTGTTTTACCTCTGAGCGGCACTTTTTTGCACACAATGGGCTAAATGGCCAGGTCACATGGACCCCGTAGGCTCAGAGAAGGTTGGGGGAGGGGACCCACTGGAATAGCTGTTGGGAGACAGATGGTAGCCTCCCGTCAAGGCCATCCAGCGTGTTCTTTAACGTGCACAGGGTATGTCTCTCCCGCACACGGGGCCACGGCTTAACGTCCCATCCGACGGACGGATAGAAGTAATTGAAAGCGATTTTCTTACTAGACGTGGGGCGGGGGTGGCTCAGTCGGTAGCGCGACAGGCTCGTAATCTGTAGTTCCCAGGTTCGAGTCCCAGCTGGGTCAGCGTTGAGATTTATCTCCGCAAAATCCCCCGTCCTGCCCACGGTCAGTAGGGGACACCAATGGGCTTGGAAAGGCCGCCGTCCGTCGGATGGGACGTTAAGCCGTGGCCCCGTGTGCGGGAGAGCCATACCCTGTGCACGTTAAAGAACACGCTGGATGGCCTTGACGGGAGGCTACCATCTGTTTCCTAACAGCTGTTCCAGTGGGTCCCCTCCCCCAACCTTCTCTGAGCCTTAGGGGTCCATGTGACCTGGCCATTTAGCCCATGGTGTGCAAAAAAGTGCCGCTCAGAGGTAAAACAACCCAACCCTTACTAGACGCCAGTTGAAATTTCGTCTAAGTTGTTGATTGCATTACCAGCTAAAGTAAGGCTTGGTGGTTAAAACTAAATCAAGGACAGAGATTAACGCTCACAATGGAAGTTTCTAAAATTTTTAATTCACTTTTAATGTGAGTGAAAAGAATTGATTTAACCTCGAGAAATATGAAATCTACACTTTTGTTGCTTTAAAGTTTAAATAAAGCATTTCATACGAGGTGAAACTGCCGGAAATCACGTGGTGCAACGCATCAATATGACAGATTGAATCTAATTTATGCATCCTTAAATAATAAAATTATAGAAAAAGATGAATTCTAACAGATATGTGTCATCCAGAGGTGTTCTGATAAGTTCCCCCTCTCGCGCTGCTGAGGGGCTATTCCTTTTAGGGGGGGGGGGCCTCTGCAAAACATTTTTTACAAAATTTATCGGAATATTTTATATACAACTACTTAAGCGAATAGCCCAGAATTGTTTTTTATAACTTTGAACGAATAATAACTGATGGTGAGCAAATCAGCTTCATTTTCCATAAAAGAAATTCCTTCCCTTTTCTGCCTGTGGACTAGAACTCACTGTCTCAAAGACTTCCCTTTGTTCTCTAAGGAAAAAAATTGACACGATATGATTAACTTTTAGATAAGTGTTTTATATAGGCATTAGTATAGGTACGAAACTAAGATAATAGGTTGAATCAAAACTCATACAATTGGATTTTATGCAGCAAAGTGTAGTAATTTTGGTTTCATGTAAAATATCGGCCATTTCTAAAAATTTAAATTTAAAAATTAAAATCATCAGAAAATATTGAAACAAAGGTGCTAAAATGAAATCTGATTACGAAATTTCAGTAATTGAAAGCTAATGAAATTTCACAAAAGGATTCCCAAGATATTTCTCGTGGAAGGTCCCGAAATTTTCAAGAAACCACTGCTATCATCTATATACTCTGCCCTGTCAAGGGGCGGGGGTGGCTCAGTCGGTAGCGCGCCAGGCTCGTAATCTGTAGTTCCCAGGTTCGAGTCCCAGCTGGGTCAGCGTTGAGATTTATCTCCGCAAAAATTCCCCGCCCTACCCACGGTCAGTAGGGGACACCGATGGGCTTGGAAAGGCCGCCGTCCGTCGGATGGGACGTTAAGCCGTGGCCCCGTGTGCGGGAGAGCCATACCCTGTGCACGTTAAAGAACACGCTGGATGGCCTTGACGGGAGGCTACCATCTGTCTCCCAATAGCTGTTCCAGTGGGTCCCCTCCCCCAACCTTCTCTGAGCCTTTGGGGTCAATATGACCTGGACATTTAGCCCATGGTGTGCGAAAAAGTGCCGCTCAGAGGTAAAACAACCCAACCCAACTGCCCTGTCAAAATATTAGAGCATGTTAGATCAATGGGAAAATAACTTCGAAGCTCCATAACTTGCGAAATATATATTTAACGGAAAAAAATGTGACTGAAAATAAAAATCATAACCAAATCTGTTTAATTCTCAATTTTCAACAACATTCGTTTAATTACTTTAAACAGTAATGGAAGCTGGAATAATATTTCGCAACAGTAATTAATTATGTGCGAATTTTTCTCAGAAATTGATTCAAACGTGAATAATAAGTATTGTTTCAAACCATTTAATAAAATAAATATAAATTTTATAAGTTTGCATAATAATTATTTCAATATTTTGAATGATTTTTGTAAAACAAGAAATCTTTATATACTGAACGAATATCGTTGAAAATCTAGATATAAATAGATTTCATAAAAAAATAATAAATATCTCCTCAAGCAGCTGCTTGCCATAGAGATCTGATAGGAGCATTCCAGTTTAATACGCCATAGCAGCAGGTCATTGAGGATGGGTTGTTTTACCTCTGAGCGGCACTTTTTTGCACACCATGGGCTAAATGGCCAGGTCACATGGAACCCGAAGGCTCAGAGAAGGTTGGGGGAGGGAACCCACTGGAACAGCTGTTGGGAGACAGATGGTAGCCTCCCGTCAAGGCCATCCAGCGTGTTCTTTAACGTGCACAGGGTATGGCTCTCCCGCACACGGGGCCACGGCTTAACGTCCCCTCCGACGGACGGTGGCCTTTCCAAGCCCATCGGTGTCCCCTACTGACCGTGGGCAGGGCGGGGAATTTTGCGGAGATAAATCTCAATGCTGACCCAGCTGGGACTCGAACCTGGGAACTAGAGATTACGAGCCTGGCGCGCTACCGACTGAGCCACCCCCGCCCCAATGAGGATGGCGAAAAAGCTCAGCAGAAAGACAACACCCATGCCCTACCCGGGACTCGAACCCAGGATCCTTAGATCACACAAGCGCGCTAAGCACTCTGCCACGTTCACACATTTCATAACGGTTTTTAATTTATCATTTGATATCTTTCCACATTAAATATATATTTCAGAAATTATGAACCTCCGAAATTAGGTTCCCATTGACATAACATTGGTTGGGTTGCATAACCTCTGAGCAGCATTCTTTTGCACGCAATGGGCTAAATGGCCAGGTCACAAGGATCTCAAGGGCTCAGAGAATGTTACGATAAAGGGACCGACTGGACAGCTCTTAGGAGACAGATGGAAGCTTTTCGTCAACGCTATCCAGCTTGTTCTTTAACGTGCATGGAGTACGACTAACCCCGCATACGGGCCCACGGCTTTAGTCTCATCCGACAGCCTTTCCAAGCCCATCGATGTCCCCTTTATCACCGAGGACATGGAAGAAGCTTAGTGGAGATAAATCTCAACGCTGGCACACACCTGTCTTGTGTTGCGATCTTAAGCAACCACGGCAATTCCCGATTCCGCCTATACGACACTACCAATTTTGAAAAGCCGTGCTATCTAGAGCCGGGGGCAAGGAATACGCCCTATAGGCGCACCCCAACCCCAGTCTCACATGGCAGCAGTCCTATAGAAGGAAAGCTGACCACCGGAAGAAACCTAACTTTAATCTGTTCCCCGGTTAGCCATGAACAAGGATATATAGATCCAAGTTCGATCGGCACCCGGGGTGGAGACTCTTAGTAAGACCCAGACTTTTTTGAGGGCTCGTGCCTACTAGGCGGGCTCAGACCGTTCAGCACAGCCCTCGAACTGCTCACCCACAGCACCTGAGGTTGAGGCCTCGGACACCGTCACCATCCAACCGGCCTTCCGACCGGTCAGCGGCATCGTTGGCCTCAGTTGGCCTTGGCTATGTCCAACCGGGGGACCACTCCGGTCGGCACAGCCTTCGACCGGTTTGCTGGGCCCTAGCCCCCCCCCCCCCCACCACGACAAGGTGGTCCCCTATTTGGGGGGGCAACGCTGGCACAGTTGGGACTCGAATCTGGGTACTACAGATTACGAGTCTGCGTGCTACCGACAGAGCCAACCTCCGCTTCCCCCCCCCCCCTCGCCACGCCCCGACGTAAAATGAGAATTTTGTAATATTTCGATAGGGCGGTGTATTTAAACGGGATCGACCGTCACTGAATTGACTATGTTGCAAAATTATTTTTTCACCTGTCTCACGCATATTGAAGCAGAAAGAGAGCTTGAAATATCGACACGCATATTGAAGCAGAAAGAGAGCTTGAAATATCGACACGCATATTGAAGCAGAAAGAGAGCTTGAAATATCGACACGCATATTGAAGCAGAAAGAGAGCTTGAAATATCGACACGCATATTGAAGCAAAAAGAGAGCTTGAAATATCGACACGCATATTGAAGCAGAAAGAGAGCTTGAAATATCGACACGCATATTGAAGCAGAAAGAGAGCTTGAAATATCGACACGCATATTGAAGCAGAAAGAGAGCTTGAAATATCGACACGCATATTGAAGCAGAAAGAGAGCTTGAAATATCGACACGCATATTGAAGCAGAAAGAGAGCTTGAAATATCGACACGCATATTGAAACAGAAAGAGAACTTGAAATATCGACACGCATATTGAAGCAGAAAGAGAGCTTGAAATATCGACACGCATATTGAAGCAGGAAGAGAGCTTGAAATATCGACACGCATATTGAAGCAGAAAGAGAGCTTGAAATATCGACACGCATATTGAAGCAGAAAGAGAGCTTGAAATATCGACACGCATATTGAAGCAGAAAGAGAGCTTGAAATATCGACACGCATATTGAAGCAGAAAGAGAGCTTGAAATATCGACACGCATATTGAAGCAGAAAGAGAGCTTGAAATATCGACACGCATATTGAAGCAGAAAGAGAGCTTGAAATATCGACACGCATATTGAAGCAGAAAGAGAGCTTGAAATATCGACACGCATATTGAAGCAGAAAGAGAGCTTGAAATATCGACACGCATATTGAAGCAGAAAGAGAGCTTGAAATATCGACACGCATATTGAAGCAGAAAGAGAGCTTGAAATATCGACACGCATATTGAAGCAGAAAGAGAGCTTGAAATATCGACACGCATATTGAAGCAGAAAGAGAGCTTGAAATATCGACACGCATATTGAAGCAGAAAGAGAGCTTGAAATATCGACACGCATATTGAAGCAGAAAGAGAGCTTGAAATATCGACACGCATATTGAAGCAGAAAGAGAGCTTGAAATATCGACACGCATATTGAAGCAGAAAGAGAGCTTGAAATATCGACACGCATATTGAAGCAGAAAGAGAGCTTGAAATATCGACACGCATATTGAAGCAGAAAGAGAGCTTGAAATATCGACACGCATATTGAAGCAGAAAGAGAGCTTGAAATATCGACTTGTAATTCGAAATATAACTATCCTGCAGCGTTAACGATGTGCTCGAAGTTGTTTTTCTGTTTACAATAATAATTACTGCCAAGAAGGACTACCTCGTAGCAATAATAAACTAATAGGTCTAGCTTAGAAATTTCGTTTTTTGCAGGATTCAGATATTTTAAGGTTTAACGATTATCTGCAGTTTAAATGCCTCATACCTACTTTAAAAAAAAAGAATTAATCTGAACTGTAGGCTTAACTTTTGTTACTTAACTATTAAAGGCTTCAACTTGATAATTAACCAATAATTAAATTCATGACACACAAACGTTTTGGCGGAACTCGAAAGAGCGAGGTGTGTTCTTACATATTCAAAAGAAATTGCGTTTAAGTTAATCAGGGAATCTGTAATCAATTTAATATTATACATGGAAGCTTCCTACGCTTTTTCCTCTTTCTTCATTTCATCTAACCATTAATTCTTTACTTTGGCATCGTTAATCATTTTTAATATTTAAAAATACTACAAAGTAATAAAATGAAACACATTTTTTGCGCCTTAACCTTTCAAACTCGCACTTTATCCCATTTGAATATTTCTATATCATTTCTTTTCGTAGAATAGAAGAGAATTTAGTACACACTACATTCCGTCTTTCACTTGCTTAATCCAGAATATCAGGAATATTTATTTACACAGCCAATAGTATAGGTGAACGCTTTTAAAATAGGTTGCAAAGTCAATAGTGTAGACTAGGGGTTCTCAATGTGGGGTACGCGGTAAACTTTTTTGGGGTACGCCGTGAGAGCTCAAAAGTCGCTAGATCTCGTAACAAGCTCATTTCACTGATTACCCAGTAAAATGTTTATAATTTTATAAGATTTGGTAAATTGTTTATGTCCTTTTTTTGTGTTTATTGATATATGTAATTTATGAATACTAAATTTAATGTGTATATATATATATGTTTCATTTTATTCCCATTGTTATACTATAACTATAGTTTTATCTATCTATACAAGGGGTACGCCAGTTACATACGCATTTCCAGGGGGTACGTGAAGCATAAAAGTTTGAGAACCACTGATATATATATATGTTTTATTTTATTCCCATTGTTATACTATAACTATAGTTTTATCTATCTATACAAGGGGTACGCCAGTTACATACACATTTCCAGGGGGTACGTGAAGCATAAAAGTTTGAGAACCACTGATATATATATATGTTTTATTTTATTCCCATTGTTATACTATAACTATAATTTTATCTATCTATACAAGGGGTACGCCAGTTACATACACATTTCCAGGGGGTACGTGAAGCATAAAAGTTTGAGAACCACTGATATATATGTTTTATTTTATTCCCATTGTTACACTATAACTATAGTTTTATCTATCTATACAAGGGGTACGCCAGTTACATACACATTTCCAGGGGGTACGTAAAGCTTAATAGGTTGAGAACCACTGATATATATGTTTTATTTTATTCCCATTGTTATACTATAACTATAGTTTTATCTATCTCTACAAGGGGTTCGCCAGTTACATACACATTTCCAGGGGGTACGTGAAGCATAAAAGTTTGAGAACCACTGATATATATGTTTTATTTTATTCCCATTGTTATACTATAACTATAGTTTTATCTATCTATACAAGGGGTACGCCAGTTACATACACATTTCCAGGGAGTACGTGAAGCTTAATAGGTTGAGAACCACTGATATATATGTTTTATTTTATTCCCATTGTTATACTATAACTATAGTTTTATCTATCTATACAAGGGGTACGCCAGTTACATACACATTTCCAGGGGGTATGTGAAGCTTAATAGGTTGAGAACCACTGATATATATGTTTTATTTTATTCCCATTGTTATACTATAACTATAGTTTTATCTATCTCTACAAGGGGTTCGCCAGTTACATACACATTTCCAGGGGGTACGTGAAGCATAAAAGTTTGAGAACCACTGATATATATGTTTTATTTTATTCCCATTGTTATACTATAACTATAGTTTTATCTATCTCTACAAGGGGTTCGCCAGTTACATACACATTTCCAGGGGGTACGTGAAGCATAAAAGTTTGAGAACCACTGATATATATGTTTTATTTTATTCCCATTGTTATACTATAACTATAGTTTTATCTATCTATACAAGGGGTACGCCAGTTACATACACATTTCCAGGGAGTACGTGAAGCTTAATAGGTTGAGAACCACTGATATATATGTTTTATTTTATTCCCATTGTTATACTATAACTATAGTTTTATCTATCTATACAAGGGGTACGCCAGTTACATACACATTTCCAGGGGGTACGTGAAGCTTAATAGGTTGAGAACCACTGATATATATGTTTTATTTTATTCCCATTGTTATACTATAACTATAGTTTTATCTATCTCTACAAGGGGTTCGCCAGTTACATACACATTTCCAGGGGGTACGTGAAGCATAAAAGTTTGAGAACCACTGATATATATGTTTTATTTTATTCCCATTGTTATACTATAACTATAGTTTTATCTATCTCTACAAGGGGTTCGCCAGTTACATACACATTTCCAGGGGGTACGTGAAGCATAAAAGTTTGAGAACCACTGATATATATGTTTTATTTTATTCCCATTGTTATACTATAACTATAGTTTTATCTATCTATACAAGGGGTACGCCAGTTACATACACATTTCCAGGGGGTACGTGAAGCTTAATAGGTTGAGAACCACTGATATATATGTTTTATTTTATTCCCATTGTTATACTATAACTATAGTTTTATCTATCTATACAAGGGGTACGCCAGTTACATACACATTTCCAGGGGGTACGTGAAGCTTAATAGGTTGAGAACCACTGATATATATGTTTTATTTTATTCCCATTGTTATACTATAACTATAGTTTTATCTATCTATAAAAGGGGTACGCCAGTTACATACACATTTCCAGGGGGTACGTGAAGCTTAATAGGTTGAGAACCACTGATATATATGTTTTATTTTATTCCCATTGTTATACTATAACTATAGTTTTATCTATCTATAAAAGGGGTACGCCAGTTACATACACATTTCCAGGGGGTACGTGAAGCTTAATAGGTTGAGAACCACTGATATATATGTTTTATTTTATTCCCATTGTTATACGATAACTATAGTTTTATCTATCTATACAAGGGGTACGCCAGTTACATACACATTTCCAGGGGGTACGTGAAGCATAAAAGTTTGAGAACCACTGATATATATATGTTTTATTTTATTCCCATTGTTATACTATAACTATAGTTTTATCTATCTATATAAGGGGTATGCCAGTTACATACACATTTTCAGGGGGTACTGAAGCATAAAAGTTTGAGAACCACTAGTGTAGACAAACGTTTTTAAACTATGTTGCCAAGTCAATAGTGTAGGCGAAATCCTCAGAGATTTCGCAAAATATTTTTTTCTAGATGCAAGAAGGCATTAAATTTCACAAATGTTTTGTAAAGTAATAAAATCTCATATAAAGCAACTTATATTACAAAGACTGCCTTTGATTCTATATATATGTATTGCTGCTTTATTTATATTACATCACACCATGCCAACCTTACTGTTCCAGTAATTTTCTCTTTATTGGTATTCTATCATTAAGAGGCGGAGAAGGTGACTCAGTCGGTAGTGCGGCAAGCTTGTAATCTGTAGTTCCCAGGTTCGAGTCCTTCCTGGACCAGCATTAAGATTTATCTCCGATGAACCCCCACCTTGTCTTCGTTCAATAGGAGACTCCGATATGCTTGAAAAGGTCACCATGCGTCGGTTGGGACCTAAACGGTGGACCCATATGAGGGAGGAGGAGGGAGACCCAGTGCATGTTAAAGAACACGCTGCACGGCCTTGATGGGAGGCTACCATCTGCCTCCTAACAGCTGCCCAGTGAGTCCCTTTCCCTCAACCTTCTCTGAGCCCTTGGAGTCCTTTAGACCTGGCCATTTAGCACATTGTTTGCAAAACGTGCCGAGGTGAGGTTGTTTTACATTAGAGCGGCACTTTTTGGCACATCATCATCATCCTCAAGCAGCCAAGGGCTACGGAGGTCCAACCAGACCGTGCAATTTAGTTCTCCAAGCAAGTCTGTCCTGAGCTACATCTACTGCATCTGGACACTGCAACACCAATTCTAATAAGGTCCTGTTTGACATTATCTGCCCACAGCATCCTAGGTCTCCCCCTCTTTCTGAGGCCTTTAGGCACACTGTTCATAACCCTATTCACCAGTCTATAATTATTCATACGGGCAACATGGCCAAACCAACGGAGTCTCTCTCTGCATAATATGCTGCTTAAAGGAGTTTGCAAACTCCTTTGCCTAACCTCATCATTAGTTACAAAGTTGAACCACCTAATGCCCAAGATGCTGCGTAAGCATCTAGAATCAAAAGCATCTAGTTTTCTGTTATCTTGTTTATAAAGTGTCCAAGTTTTACTACCATAACTAACCTTAGAAACAACCAAACTATTATACAGTCTAATTTTAGTCTTTAGGTCTATACGCCAATTTTTCCATACTCTCCATAGATTCTTAAAAGTCCCGGCAGCAATCCCTATTCGTCTGTTAATCTCATGCCGCACATCATTAATTCTGTTACATAACTCCCAAAGATAATTAAACTGCGACACCTGCTCAAGACTGCAACCATTCAGATTAACTGAATCACAGCCTGCCTGACCAATTTTCATCACTTTAGTTTTCTCTCTGTTTATAACCAAACCTACTCTACTACCAGTCTCATCAACAGCTCGAATGAAAGAGTTCATCTCATCAACATCATTTGCCAAAAGGCTAAATCATCAGCATAATCTAAATCAGAAATTTTCGTATCTCCATCCCATTTAAGGCCAAAATCTTTCCATTGAAGTGAATTTTGCATAATATAATCAATAACCAAACTAAAGAGAAAAGGAGACAAAAAAATGTCGATCACCAGAAGTAATGCTAAACCAATTGCTACAAGACTTACCAACTCTCACACACGACTCAGTGTCATTATAGAGAGCTTTCATTACGTTAACTAACTTGTCTGGTATACTATATAATCTCACAATCAACCACAAATTATGACGATCAACAGAGTCGAAAACCTTTTTGAAATCAACAAAGCTAGCAACCAAAGGATTCTGAAACTCTAAACATTTCTCAAGAATCTGCCTAAGTGAAAATATCTGATCCACACATCCCCTACCACTTCTGAATCCACATTGCTCATCACGCAATTGCCTGTCAACCAGATTCTTAATTCTGTTAAGCACAATCATGCAAAGAACTTTACCTGGAACAGAGAGTAGGCTGATACACCTACAGTTTTCACAAGAACTGCGATCACCTTTTTTGAAAATAGGGATAATAATAGCTCTGGTAAAATCCTTAGGAACCATGCCTTTATCATCAAAGATATTCAAAATTTCAGTCATCCAAGTGGTAACCGAAACATTCGCAGCTGTGAGCATTTCAGTAGTAATTTCATCTACCCCTGGGGATTTATGAAGTTTAAGCAAACAATGGGAGTAGAACTAAACACATTGTTTAGAACATCATTGAAATGCTCAGCCCACCTAGCCATGACAGAATCCTCACCTTACCTTGTTTATCCTTCAATCCCTGTATACCTGTCCGTTTTCTACCACACAAAACATTAACTATCTGGTACAGCTCTCTGCTGTTGTGTTGTCTAACTGCTTCCTCGGCTTTGTGAGCCAAACCATCAAGCCAAAGATTCTTATCAGCAGCTAACTGATCCCTTACACGTTTATTAAGTTCTCTGTAGTGCTTTCTATTAGGACTAGTAGGGTATTGATTAAGGACATTCCTGCAGTTCTTTCTTTCCGAAATAAGCTCAAGTGCCTTATCTCTCAGATAATTCTGTCTCTTCTGTTCCTTTTTTCCTAAAAGAGTATTGTTAGTGTCCAAAAAAGCTTGTTTAAAATGATCCCATTCTTCCTCAACTTCAGTAGTAAGCATACCATGACTGTTATAATGACTAAGTAACCTATCATGGTAAGCTCTGGCTATAACTGGGTTTTTCAGAGCGTCAGTATTAAAAGTAAATTTTTTAACCCCGGCACAACACTTTTTAAGTTTAAGTTGCAAGACACTTTTAACAAGATAATGGTCAGATACAGCACACAATGGGCTAAATGGTCAGGTCACAAGGACCCCGAAAGCTCAGAGAAGGTTGGAGGAGGGGGCCCACTGGAACAGCTGTTGGAAGACAGATGGTAGCCTCCCGTCAAGGCCATCCAGCGTGTTCTTTAACCTGCACAGGGTATAGCTCTCCATTACACGACCACGGCTTAACGTCCCATCCTACGGACGGCGGTCTTTCCAAGCCCATCGGTGTCCCCTACTGACCGATGGGCAGGATGGGGAATTTTGCGGAGATAAATCTAAACGCTGACCCAGCTGGGACTCGAACCTGGGAACTACAGATTACGAGCCTGGCGCGCTACCGACTGACCCACCCCCGCCCCCTAAATTGTCAGCAATCAGGGACGAGTCTGGGAAGGGAGGTTTTCCCCCCCACCCTTTTGAGAACGCTAATATTATTAAACTTATGAGGTTTTTCACGCCTTTATCGAGAAATATCTAAAAAATTAAAGATCTTTAAAACTGATGGAAAAATGTTATACTATAATGGAAATGCAGCCTCTCACCGCCCCCCCCCCCCCCTCCATTTTTTACTTTATTCCGGCTCAAAGGAGTTTTGTTGCTTTCCCAGTTTTTTTTCTAGATCACATCAATTAGGCAGTAGGGTAATAGCTTCCTTGATAGAAAGCCTCATATAACAGCAATCGATAGCAAAAGCATCCTTGCAATGGTGCCAGCAATCTAGGAACGTCTTTTGAATGGTGAACACGCAAAAAGACTTCGGGAAATAATTTGCCTCTCCAAATGAAACGAAGTAATGAGTTGTTTTACCTCTGTGTGGTATTCTTTTTGCACACAATGGACAGGTCACAAAGACTCAGAGAAGGTTGGTAACCCACTGGACAGCTGTTACATGAGACAGATGGAAGCCTTCCGTCAAAGCCACCCAGACTACTCTTTAACGTTCACAGGGTACGGCTGTCCAGTTCACCGGATTAGGGCTCATTCCATGCACGGCGGCCTTTCCAAGCCCATCGGTGTCCCCTACTGACCGAACGCAGAACGGAAATTTTGCGGAGATAAATCTCAAAGCTGGCCCAAGGTGGGAGTCGAACCTGGGAGCTGCAGATTACGAACATGGCGCGCTAACCACTGAGCCACCACCGCCGCCCCAACGAAGTGATGATGTAAATATAAATTTCGATAAAATCATCCAGGACAAAGACAATAGATCACCTTCCTTACAGGAGGATTAGTGATTTAAAACCTTCTGCCCCTGGAAATTTTATTTTTATGGGCTATTTTTTTAAAAAAATAAGGACGGAGACAACCTAGAAAGTTCATCAGACTTGTCTCGGAAACCCATACAACAAAATAACACATACATGAAACCGAGCTCTTCTGGAACTCGAACCCAGACAGCGGCAGCAGTAGTGTCACCACGAGACAACGCTATAACCACTGAGCCATCGAGCGACATTATTTCCTCAATTTACATTCGCAAAAAAAATTAACAGAATTCTTTAAAACCGAGCCCTTCTAAAATTTTGACTTTCTCATTGACTCACAAGACGAAACTCTCTTCGTTTTGCCCACATTTAATGCGCAAACCATGGATGTTGCTAAAAACGTTATTCGTGGGAAGAGGGATCAGAATTAATATCCTATTATGTTGATGACTTAAAAGTAAATAATTAATTGAATTCAGAGCCGGATCTAGAGGGGGGTGAAAGGGGGCATACTCCACCCACCCCTCCTCCCTTCTAGATTTTTTTCTAGATTCAGGTCCGATTGTAATTAATTAATACGAATCAATGTTGAAAACTTTGAACATCCCAGGAAGAAAGGGTTGGGTTGTTTTACCTCTGAGCGGTACTTTTTTGCACACCATGAGCTAAATGGCCAGGTCACATGGACCCCGAAGGCTCAAAGAAGGTTGGGGGAGGGGACCTACTAGAACAGCTGTTGGGAGACAGATGGTAGCCTCCCGTCAAGGCCATCCAGCGTGTTCTTTAACATGCACAGGGTATGGCTCTCCCGCACAGGGAGCCACGGCTTAACGTCACATCCGACGGACGGCGAGCTTTCCAAGGTCATCGGTGTCCCCTACTGACCCTGGGCAGGACGGGGAATTTTGCGGAGATAACTCTCAACGCTGACCCAGCTGGGACTCGAACCTGGGAACTGCAGATTATGAGCCTGGTGCGCTACCGACTTAGCCACCCCCACCCCCAGGGCTCCCCCGGTTGTAATTTGAATTTATTCTCACACATATGAAAAACATGAAGATGCGTGGTCTATATGCTCCCTGCCATAGAGACAAAATTCCACGAAAGAATTTCTTGTAACATAATAATATAAAGAATAATTCTGTTTATTTTCTACATATCATGCATTAAATTGTAGTATATAAAAGCTTATAATTATATTATTTGAATAAATATTTCAATTATTGAGTTGGGTGTTTTTACCTCTGAACAGCATTTTTTTGCGCACAATGAGCTAAATGGCAAGGTCACAAGGACCCCAATGAAGGTTGGGGAAGGGAATCCATTTGACAGCTGTTAGAAGACAGATGGGAGCCTCCTGTCAAAGCCATCCAGCGTGTTCTTTATCGTGCTTAGCATATGGTTCTCCTGAACACGTAGCCACGGTTTAACGTCTCATCCGACGGACGTCGACTGTTTACAAGCCCATCAGTGTCCCCTTTCTCTCCGAGAGCAGAGTGTGGGTTAGTGGAAATAAATATGAATTCTGGCAAAGTTAAGACTCGAACCTGGATCGCTACCGACTGATTCAAACAAAAACTTCCCCTTTAAATACCATATTGGCGTCCCAATAATTAAAAAAATTTTTCAAATTCAAATTTATTTTCAAAAAGTATTATCTAAAATTATTTTACATAAAAAAATCCCACTAAGCCGAAGCTTATCAGCAGGAATGTACATCATTTTGACAGGTATGATCTAGATTACATCAATATCATGACATAAAATGAAGGAGGAAAAAGAATTAATAAAAAAAATAAAATGATAAATGATTCCGAATAAAAACATCAATTTTTCATCAACCACTGAAATAATTTTTCTTTAACATCACAAATTTTACTTAATTTAACAATCTCTCTAGGAAGCAAGTTTTTTAACAATTTCTCTAGGAAGCAATGTAAGGAATTTGATATTCTTTGGAATTTCGTCCGTAATTATTATAAAATTTTGATTGTTTCAAAATATCCCTTAGCCTTTTTTCTAGTAAAGTTATCGTGGCAAATATTTTGTTTATAGGTATCAACAAAGAAGTTATTGATAACACAAACAAACACATATAAATTTTCAATAGGTAAAATTCTGAACAAACTGAATATATCATCTTTTGTTGTAAGGGAATTTTTAACTTCTAAATTACACAATCCTTTTAATAGACGAAATTGTATTCTTTCAATTTTATTTAATTATGTCTTATAGGCTGTCCCATAAACTCTTATTCTGTATCTAATTATAGATTCAGAAAGTGCTTTATATACTAAAATAGTTAAATGTGTTTAAACAAACAAATTAAGTTTCTTAATTTTAAATGCTACAAATCGCAGTCTTGAACACATTTAGTCAATATATTTATTCCATTTCATTTTCGAATTCATTTTCAAGCCTAGGTAAATTATTTCATTTACTTCTTCTATTTTAGGACAATTGCATATATCAGGTAATAAACCATCCAACATGGAAAAACTGATTCGATGTTTAGCAATACTTCTATTAAGTGTAGGTTGTTGAAAATCAATACATGTAAATTTGTTTTTTTTGCCGTTTACACTCAGTTTGTTAAGAGCAAACCATTTAACTGCTTTATTAAAATAATTTTCTCGATTGCAAATAGCGTATTCTAAATCTGAGTGGAAGTTGATTAGCACTGTATCATCAGCAAACCTATATAATTTATTATTAAAATTAGCATTAGCCAAATCATTTATGTATATTTGAAATATACATAATTCATAAGCATAGGGCCGAAAATAGATCCGTGTGGAACTCCAAAATTGATTTGAAATTTATCATTATAATTATAATTTATTTTCATAACTATTTCTCTATGTAATAAGTAGCTTTTAAACCATTCAAAAATATTCCCTCTAATAGGAAGTAAATTTAATTTCTTTAACAAGAAGTCAGTGTCAACGGAATCAAATGCTTTATTTAAGTCCATAAATACCGCAACACTTTTCCTTCCTATATTTAAATTAATATTTATATTATTTATAAGACCTTCAAAAGCTTTGCATTCCCATACATTTACGAAACCCAAATTACTGACTTCACAGAAAATTTATTCTATTCAGAATATTTTGCAGGCAATTTCCAACGTATTTTTCCCATCTTATAAATTAACATAACCTAATAAAAGACCTAAACTAAACAGTGTTGCATATATCAGTGACTGCAAGGTTTCCAACGTTATAATCGGTATTTAATTCAGTTCAGTTGGCGCGAAATAATAAGCATTTACATTTCGGGTTGTGAGAATTCTGAATCACTCTGTATATTTCAATTTGCCATATAGAGCTTCTGTATGGCATTGGTCTTGCATATGAGCTTCCTTTTTCTAACACATTAGGGTAAATGGCTAAGATATAAAAACACCAAAATTCAGAGCTGGTTAGGGAAAGGATTTCGGTTGGGTTGTTTTACCTCTGAATGATACTTGTTTGCCCGCAACTGGCTATATAGCCAAAACACAAGCACCCTGAAAGCCCAGAGTAGGTTAGGGACACTGAACAGCTGTTAGGAGACAGATTGTAGTCTCCCGTCAAAGCGGGGCGGGGGTGGCTCAATCGGTAGCGCGCCAGGCTCGTAATCTGTAGTTCCCAGGTTCGAGTCCCAGCTGGGTCAGCGTTGAGATTTATTTCCGCAAAATTCCCCCCGCCCTGCCCACGGTCAGTAGGGGACACCGATGGGCTTGGAAAGGCCGCCGTCCGTCGGATGGGACGTTAAGCCGTGGCCCCGTGTGCGGGAGAGTCATACCCTGTGCACGTTAAAGAACACGCTGGATGGCCTTGACGGGAGGCTACCATCTGTCTCCCAACAGCTGCTCCAGTGGGTCCCCTCCCCCAACCTTCTCTGAGCCTTCGGGGTCCATCTGACCTGGCCATTTAGCCCATGGTGTACAAAAAAGTGCCGCTCAGAGGTAAAACAACCCAACCCAACTCCCGTCAAAGCCATCCAGTGTGTTCTTTAATGTCACAGGTACGGTGCTCCTGTATATTGAGGTGAAAATTTCGATTTAAACACAATGGGGACTCAAAACTGAGGACATGATGTTACGATCCTTGACTGAGACAAAACTCTCGTTTTTAAAAAAAAAAGTAATTGCTGCTCGTTCATTTGCCATATCGGTTCAATAAGAAGCAATTAATTCATTTTCGTAGTTGAGACGTATTCTCATATAAAGAATTCGTTTATTGAAAATGGGAATTATCTCTGGAATCGTTCTAGAGCTGTTTCTAAAGAAACAAAAAATAATTACGAATTGATTAAAAGTAGATTGAAATCTGAGATTTTCGGAACGTTCGGTCAGTTATTGCAATCTTGTTTTCTTCTCTACATTCTTAGATTTCCATCATCTTCTGAAAGATGAACGTTGGACACGTATTAAAAGTGAATTAAATTACCCCCTCAAGCAGCTTCTTCAGGGGTAATTTATTTCATTGGTCTCCGGAGACATTTTCACGAAAAAAAGGTATTTGCAAAGTTTCGAAATTTATAGTGGTTAGTAATTTCGATTCATGGAATATCAATGTCGAAACACTTTTGGTGTAGGAGTGCAAAAGATAACTCTAAAGTAGCTGATAGCAGCAGAGGTTTGAAAGGATCTTGTCGATAATAATACGCTAAATGTATAAGGAAGATGATACCTCAGTAGCAAAATAAAAAATGAGCAACATCCGTGACTGAAACCAGGGTTAGGTTGTTTTACCTCTGAGCGGCGGGGCGGGGGTGGCTTAGTCGGTAGAGCGCCAGGCTCATAATCTGTAGTTCCTAGATTCGAGTCCCAGCTGGGTCAGCGTTGAGATTTATCTCCGCAAAATTCCCGCCCTGACCACGGTCAGTAGGGGACACAGATGGGCTTGGAAAGACCGCCGTCCGTCGGATCGGACGTTAAGCAGTGGCCCCGTGTGTGGGAGAGCCATATATTATAGAACACGCTGGATGGCCTTGACGGGAGGTTACCATCTGTCTCCCAAAAGCTGTTCCAGTTGGTCCCCTCCACCAACCTTCTCTGAGCCTTCGGGGTCCATGTGACCTGGCCGTTTAGCCCATGGTGTGCAAAAAAGTGCCGCTCAGAGGTAAAACAACCTAACCCTCTGAGCGTCAATTTTTTTGCACACAACGGGCTAAATGGCCAGGTCAGAAGGACCCCGAGGGCTCAGAGAAGTTTGGGTGAGGCGACCAACCAAACACCTGTGAGGAGAGGATTGCAGCCTTCCATCAAGATCATCCAGCTTGTTCTTTAACGTGCACAGAGTATGGCTCTCCCGCGCACAGAGCCACGGTTTAACGTCCCATCCGACGGAAGGCAGACTTTCCAAGCCTATCGGTGTCTCCTACTGACCGAGGGCAGGAACTTTTGCGGAGATAAATCTCAACACTCTCCCAGGTGGACTCGAACCTGGGAACTGCAAATTACGAGCTACCGCGTTATTGAATGAGCCACCCTCATTCTTCTCGAATAACGGTCCCTTTGGTCAAGAGCGTTAACCACTTTGTTATTGGTGATGCACTTTAAAATACTTCAGAGTATAATCGAAAATTCTGCAGAGAAGATTTCAAGAAAACCTCAGAAAATCAGGATAGGATTTGACTCAGCTGGGAGTGTCATGTCCCTCGAATTTTATATTTATTTATTTATTTATATTTTTGCTGTATTATATTGTTGTATATATTTTTATGTATTCTTTGAAATGTTTGTGCTGGAATGACTCACTGTTGTTGTTTTCGGGTCTATAGCTGCTCCGTGTAAGTAAGTAGTGACGAATGCCAGCAGTTGTTTATGCCGTATATGACCAACTAGCCTGCAGCATGAAGTCCGCGCATGAGGCTAGGGGAAGGAGTTGGAAGAATCAGTCTGTGCGTTAGCTGTCGAACGAACAAGGTCGTTGCGACATGCGTCAAAAGGACGCCGCCTTTCTCAAAAAGTAACCCTTGAAGTCAGGGTCCGATTCCAAGAGGGAATCCAGATTCTTGGAAAATCTTGTCTTTTATTCTTGTGGTTCAGGAAGAGCCACAGTGGAGGCAAAGGAAAATCCTTTCGCCAAGTTTTTGAGGTCTGTAAAGTGAGAAATTGCAGAGTGTGCAAATCTCCACCTCATTATAGTAATATTTGCAGTAGCAAAGCAGCAAAGGCTCACGGAGTTGAGCGGTGAATTTGATAGTAGTTTTGTGGATTCAGAAAGATCCACAGTATGAAGCAGCAAAGGCACATGGAGTAGAGTACATATTCCCAGCACATAGCTATACATAGTGTGAATAAAAAATGTATCGTCCCTATATAACTCTCGTGCAGTAATTGATGGACCATTGTTATTCTTCATTCAACGCAGCAAGGTTGAGGCATACAGTAGCACGGGCGTTAAAAACCGCGAATCTGTGAATTCAACGAAGTGAATTGAGTAATTTCATCATCGTCCCTCTCTCCTATGTTGACTGGGTCATCACATCTGTCACAGTCTGACAGGATCCGAACCCCCAGGACATCACATCTGGCCCAGTCGGACAGGATCCGAACACCGGGTCACGACAGGAAGCCTGTCGTATTCTTGATGTTCCCAAAAACTCGAGACCCTTATATTCCTGGGTTGAGGTTATCTCCGCTGAACCCAAAGCCTCAACGAGAAAGGGGACACTGATGGGCTTCGAAAAGTCGTCGTTCATCCAGTGTAAAATTAAACCCTTCGTACCCTCTTTACATTACGATATACGTTACATTCTAGCTTTTTTAAATATAGGAAGATGTACATGTGGTGTTGCAATGTTTGCAAAGTGTAGACAGATCTTTAGTATACAGAGATATACTAGAATTCGGTGCTATCTACGGATATAATAGAAACTACACACAATAACTTTGAAGATAACTGTGCCTGACATGCAATAAGAACTGTTTTGCTGCATTTCACAGGTATCATTCATTTGATGTGTTTATAACGACCAAGTACATATAGATTAAAATTATTTTACGTTCTGTTTTACTGCTTTCTGAGAGCAGAATTTTGAAACTTTTAGAACGGTTTCTACATTTCAATATGCATGAATAATTTCAGGGAAATTATGTAAAAAAGTAATTTTATGACCAAAAGAACAAGAATATATGTGTTTGTATGTTGCATGAGAAACCAGAATCCCAATGGTTATCTCCGTCCTTTGTTTAGGAGGAATACCTTCTAAAAAATAAATATTCCCGCAACAGCTGCTTGTCTTTCAGTCTGTCAGTTTAATACGCCAAAGAGAAGATCTTTAAGGAACGCGAGACCTCAGGAGAAAGAATACACGAAACATGCCTTACTTAGGGCTCGAAACCAGGTCCCTGTGATCAGTAGCCTGGAGCTCTAATCACTCGTCCACAAGACAGCCATCTTCCCTTTAAAATATTGGATTGGATTGGATTGTTTTACCTCTGAGCGGCACTTTTTTGCACACCATGGGCTAAATGACCAGGCCACAAGGACCCCGAAGGCTCAGAGAAGGTTGGGGGAGGGGACCCACTGGAACAGCTGTTGGGAGACAGATGGTAGCCTCCCGTCAAGGCCATCCAGCGTGTTCTTTAACGTGCACAGGGTATGTCTCTCTCGCACACGGGGCCACGGCTTAACGTCCCATCCGACGGACGGCGGCCTTTCCAAGCCCATCGGTGTCCCCTACTGACCGTGGGCAGGGCGGGAAATTTTGCGGAGATAAATCTCAACGCTGACCCAGCTGGGACTCGAACCTGGGAACTACAGATTACGAGCCTGGCGCGCTACCGACTGAGCTACCCCCGCCCCCTTTAAAATATTAACAGGAAACATTTTTTCTTTCAAGCGAAAATTTAGGACTGAAGTAGTTAAGCCTTGGAGAGCCATACTCTGACTATCTAAACATACGGATTTCCATCTGCCTCACAATGGCAGATTAGTGCATCTATTACTTTCAGCAGCTTTGAGCCTTGTGGGGTCTTTGTGACCTGATCATTAAGCTCATTGCGACAGAAAAGGGCCACTCAAAGGTGGAACAACTTAACCCTGATACAAACTAAGCTTCTGATAAATAGCAATTGAGAAGAGATTATTTGAAAAAATCTTAACTGCCAATGCTTTTAAAACGCACAGAACTTCATCATTATTCTAATATTAATCAAAACTTTACAAAAATAAATGCAAATTGGACTTTGGTTGATTCGTTTTTTTTCAGTCAAGATCTCTGTATTTGAAAACCCCGAAAAGAAAGCACAACATGCATCTCCTATTATCCCGGTATCTGCTGGTTGTTGCGGCCGATTGGCTTTCGTACGAAGCGAGAGAAATTGAGATTGACTTAAATGAATAATTCAAAGGCGAAAGAAATAAAAACGAAATCAATGCAGTTTGCAACCATTGCATACTGGGGACAAAAAGAAAAGGGAAAAGGCAAGGTTTAATGGATGGGATGCAGATGAGGTGAACAAATGCCACGCATTAAATTGAGAAATCCGTGAAAATCTCTTTGCTGAGCATAATGCTCTAATGATGGTTCAGTAAGAAAAGTGGAAAGATTCAACGAACAAGTAACATTTCACCTTCAACTATGTTTAGCTGGCTGAAGGTAAAAAAAATGTTTCTCATCATTTTTTTTTCTCTTTGATTCGTAAATAAAAAAAATTCTAGAGAAGTATTCAAAGAACAGACTGAGTAGAATTACCATGAAACATTAATGATGGTCGTTGCGGAATCTTATCGGTTCCTGGGAATCATTAGAAGAGTGGTTAGATTTAAACACATACACAAGAAGTAAAAGCAACTATCGAAGATAGAACAACTGATTGAGGAATGTAGGAGATTATACGGGTTCTTGTGTTACGTTCGTCGGACTGGCTTTATGTGAAATTCGAGAAGTCCAGGATGGAGATCGCGATGTAAAACTCTGACATGGTGTGAGTCAAAAATGGGGAGAATATGAGACTACGTAGTTGACGCTGGAAAGGCACTCCGGGTACCATTTTTATTCCGCAGCATTCCAGCCGCTACTTCTATTGAGGGCATTCCCAGTGCCAATATAATTGGGAGGGATCACTTTTGTTGGTGGCACTCCCTATACCATTTCCTTTCGTGGCATTCCCGGTACCACTTTTTTGGTGGCACTCTAGACACAACTTTTTACTGGTGGCACTAGTGATACCACTTTTATCGGTGGCACTCTAGGCACTACTTTTTATTGGTTGCACTAGTGATACCACTTTTATCAGTGGCACTCTAGGCACTACTTTTTATTGGTGCACTAGTGATACCACTTTTATCGGTGGCACTCTAGGCACTACTTTTTATTGGTTGCACTAGTGATACCACTTTTATCGGTGGCACTCTAGGCACTACTTTTTATTGGTGGCACTAGTGATACCACTTTTATCGGTGGCACTCTAGGCACTACTTTTTATTGGTGGCACTAGTGATACCACTTTCATCGGTGACACTCTAGGCACTACTTTTTATTGGTGGCACTAGTGATACCACTTTTATCGGTGGCACTCTAGGCACTACTTTTTATTGGTGGCACTAGTGATACCACTTTTATCAGTGGCACTCTAGGCACTACTTTTTATTGGTTGCACTAGTGATACCACTTTTATCGGTGGCACTCTAGGCACTACTTTTTATTGGTGCACTAGTGATACCACTTTTATCGGTGGCACTCTAGGCACTACTTTTAATTGGTGGCACTAGTGATACCACTTTTATCGGTGGCACTCTAGGCACTACTTTTTATTGCTGGCACTAGTGATACCACTTTTATCGGTGGCACTCTAGGCACTACTTTTTATTGCTGGCACTAGTGATACCACTTTTATCGGTGGCACTCTAGGCACTACTTTTTATTGGTTGCACTAGTGATATCACTTTTACCGGTGACACTCTAGGCACTACTTTTTATTGGTGGCACTAGTGATACCACTTTTATCGGTGGCACTTTAGGCACTACTTTTTATTGGTGGCATTAGTGATACCACTTTTATCGGTGGCACTCTAGGCACTACTTTTTATTGGTGGCACTAGTGATACCACTTTCATCGGTGACACTCTAGGCACTACTTTTTATTGGTGGCACTAGTGATACCACTTTTATCGGTGGCACTCTAGGCACTACTTTTTATTGGTGGCACTAGTGATACCAATTTTATCGGTGGCACTCTAGGCACTACTTTTTATTGGTTGCACTAGTGATACCACTTTTATCGGTGACACTCTAGGCACTACTTTTTATTGGTTGCACTAGTGATACCACTTTTATCGGTGGCACTCTAGGCACTACTTTTTATTGGTGGCACTGGTGGTACCACTTTTATCGGTGGCACTCTAGGCACTACTTTTTATTGGTGGCACTAGTGATACCACTTTTATCGGTGGCACTCTAGGCACTACTTTTTATTGGTGCACTAATGATACCACTTTTATCGGTGGCACTCTAGGCACTACTTTTTATTGGTGGCACTAGTGATACCACTTTTATCGGTGGCACTCTAGGCACTACTTTTTATTGGTGGCACTAGTGATACCACTTTTATCGGTGGCACTCTAGGCACTACTTTTTATTGGTGGCACTAGTGATACCAATTTTATCGGTGGCACTCTAGGCACAACTTTTTATTGGTTGCACTAGTGATACCACTTTTATCGGTGACACTCTAGGCACTACTTTTTATTCGTGGCACTAGTGATACCACTTTTATCGGTGGCACTCTAGGCACTACTTTTTATTCGTGGCACTAGTGATACCACTTTTATCGGTGGCACTCTAGGCACTACTTTTTATTGGTGGCACTAGTGATACCACTTTTATCGGTGACACTCTAGGCACTACTTTTTATTGGTGGCACTAGTGATACCACTTTTATCGGTGGCACTCTAGGCACTACTTTTTATTGGTGGCACTAGTGATACCACTTTTATCGGTGGCACTCTAGGCACTACTTTTTATTGGTGGCACTAGTGATACCACTTTTATCGGTGGCACTCTAGGCACTACTTTTTATTGGTTGCACTAGTGATACCACTTTTATCGGTGGCACTCTAGGCACTACTTTTTATTGGTGCACTAGTGATACCACTTTTATCGGTGGCACTCTAGGCACTACTTTTTATTGGTGGCACTAGTGATACCACGTTTATTGCTGGCACTAGTGATACCACTTTTATCAGTGGCACTCTAGGCACTACTTTTTATTGGTTGCACTAGTGATACCACTTTTATTGGTGACACTCTAGGCACTACTTTTTATTGGTGGCACTAGTGATACCACTTTTATCGGTGGCACTCTAGGCGCTACTTTTTATTGGTGGCACTAGTGATGCCACTTTTATCGGTGGCACTCTAGGCACTACTTTTTATTGGTGGCACTAGTGATACCACTTTTATCGGTGGCACTCTAGGCACTACTTTTTATTGGTGGCACTAGTGATACCACTTTTATCGGTGGCACTCTAGACGCTACTTTTTATTGGTGGCACTAGTGATACCACTTTTATCGGTGGCACTCTAGGCGCTACTTTTTATTGGTGGCACTAGTGATACCACTTTTATCGGTGGCAATCTAGGCACTACTTTTTATTGGTTGCACTAGTGATACCACTTTTATCGGTGGCACTACTTTTTATTGGTGGCACTAGTGATACCTCTTTTATCGGAGGCACACCCGGTACCAACTTTTGGAGGGCAGTTCTAGTATTAAAAATGGGATACCATCTGAGAAAGTCGAGTTGTCTGCGGCCACTGCATGACCTGCTTTCAGAATTACATCATCAGAGGATCCTTCATTCTCCTCAGGACTTTGCCGTAGCTCAGAGACTCTTCACTACGAATTTGTTTCCTGAGCTTATTCCGACTTATTCTAAATTAATGAAAACTAAATTGATTCATGTGCAAGCATGGGTCACATTGCCTGGTACTGTGTATGACAACTGCAATCTATGGGGAAGCTATTTACCTTTATTGACAACTATAGGGAGCAGATTTAGCACTAATACTGGTATCACCACAAAAAAAATATGGTTTCCAAAAAACGAGCAAATGTTTTCACATTGTCATCTATTATTCTGTTCAGATTTTTGTTTTACTTTTTACTCCTTGTGATTATTGAAAATTTCAGTTTAGATTGAATACGAATTGATGAAATATTATAAAAATAAATAACTACCCCCTCAAGCAGCTGCTTGCCACGGAGGTCTGACAGGAGCCTGTCAGTTTATATGCCAAAGTAGAAGATCTGAGAGGATGGCAGGACCTCAGCAGAAAAACGACACATACGTCCATGCCTTACCCGGGGCTCGAACCCAGGTCCCTTAGATCCGTAGCCAAGCGCGCTAACCACTCGGCCATGGGACGGCCCGATGAAATATTAAGATTCGTGATTTCCCAATTGCTTTAATAGAGCCCTATAGCGGTTGAAAACGATGAAAAATGACAAAAAGGGCAAACGAATATTGCAAACGATTTATTTATGTTAGAAATTTTGGTGGCGGTGTCCGATGTTCAAGAGGTTTACATGAGTAACAATCATTTAACCCTTACACTAGAGAGTTGGCTCAGTCAGTAGTGCTCTACTCTGGTAGCCCGCAGTTCCCAGCTTCGAGTACCAACAGTGCCAGTGTTGAGATTTATCTCCGATATCCCCCAACCTTACTCTCGGTCAGAACGAGGACACCAATTGACTTGGAAAGGTCGCCGTCCATTGAATGAGAGGTAACTCCGTGAAACGGAATATAGAAGAGTGATCCTGTGAATGTTAAAGAGCAGGCTAGCTGGCTTTGACAGGAGGCTTCTATCTGTCTCCTAATAGCTGTGGGGCGGGGGTGGCTCAGTCGGTAGCGCGCCAGGCTCGTAATCTGTAGTTCCCAGGTTCGAGTCCCAGCTGGGTCAGCGTTGAGATTTATCTCCGCAAAATTCCCCGCCCTGCCCACGGTCAGTAGGGGACACCGATGGGCTTGGAAAGGCCGCCGTCCGTCGGATGGTACGTTAAGCCGTGGCTCCGTGTGTGGGAGAGCCATACCCTGTGCACGTTAAAGAACACGCTGGATGGTCTTGACGGGAGGCTACCATCTGTCTCCCAACAGCTGTTCCAGTGGGTCCCCTCCCCCAACCTTCTCTGAGCCTTCGGGGTCCATGTGACCTGGCCATTTAGCCCATGGTGTGCAAAAAAGTCCCGCTTAGAGGTAAAACAACCCAACCTAATAGCTGCCCAGTGGATTCCGTTCCCTGTACATGCTCTGAGCCCTTTGGGTCCTTGTCACCTGGTCATTTAGTCCATTGTGTGCAAAAAAAGTGCCGGTCAGATGTAAAACAACCTAACCGTTATCTTCAGGGAAGTGGTCAAACGGGATTTTTTTTATTTTAAGAGAAAATTAAAACACTATTTTTGTGTTTTACAGATATTAATAAAATATTACAATTTTCATTTTCCCAATCATCTATTAGTTAGAATTCCACTGTTAGAGGGTGCAAAAGTCAGGAAATAAACTTCATATTCCCTAGAGATGTTATTTTTCTAGTTTAGACAAATATTATGATCCTCTAGCCTACAATATTTAATTGATGCGAAAAAAATTACATCGAAGACTTACTGCGTTAAAAAGCACCATCCCTCTTGAATTCTCAAAGTTTGAATACTCTCTATGCAAAGTACTAAGCGCATCCATCGACCATTTCTCCTAGGGAAGCTCTTAGCTACCCTGTCTTTGGAACCGAATATCATTCCATTTGAACAACTCTGTTGGTCGTAATCCCATTCATCCAGGATGGAACCGAAGTAAAAGTGTCTGTAAACCTAAAACGTATCTGCCACGTAACCAGGGAGACGAGAATTAAATGGCTTCTTTGAATAGAGGAGAGTAAGCCAGAGAGAATATCAACGAACGTATTTGCATTGATATCTCTAAAACAGAGAAGCTGCATTCGAATATTCGTAAAAGTCTTGATAACATTTGTTGTTTTCAGGACTGGAAAGGAAAGAGAGATATTGACGTAGGTGATGAACTTTCGTGTTGACTGTGCTCCGATATGAACAGTAAACATTATTATGAACCTGATATTAAAGACACATAATTCCAGCAAAGCGCAGATATTGATTGAAAAGTCTCTCAGAAGCCAAAGTTATGCTAAGCTCACGCAAAAACTAATTACCGGTTCTGCGAAATTAATGCTGTGCCTTCTCTATTTGCTTCATGTAAAGAGCCCTATCAGAATATTAGAGATGTTGCATGTTACGAGGATGGAGGTTAGTTCACTTGTAACGTATCAGGTTCCTAGGCTGTGATGTTTCTAGATTCCAATCCTCACTCTTCGTGCAATGAGATGTTCTTATTTCTCCAGTTTGGCCTCCTTGAAAAATGAAAAACTGATGAGTTTAGCAAAGCTGTTGTTGGATTGTTTTACCTCTGAGCGGCACTTCTTCGCACCCAATGGGCTAAATGGCCTGGTCACTAGCTCAGAAAATGATGGGGGGAGGGGACTCACTGGACAGCTGTTACAAGACAGACAGGCAGCCTTCAGTCAGGCCATCCAGGTTGGTTGGGTTGTTTTACTTCTGAGCGGCACTTTTTTGCACACCATGGGCTAAATGGCCAGGTCACATGGACCCCGAAGGCTCAGAGAAGGTTGGGGGAGGGGACCCACTGGAACAGCTGTTGGGAGACAGATGGTAGTCTCCCGTCAAGGCCATCCATCGTGTTCTTTAACGTGCACAGGGTACAGGGTATGGCTCTCCCGCACACGGGGCCACGGCTTAACGTACCATCCGACGGACGGCGGCCTTTCCAAGCCCATCGGTGTCCCCTACTGACCGTGGACAGGGCGGGGAATTTTGCGGAGATAAATCTCAACGCTGACCCAGCTGGGACTCGAACCTGGGAACTACAGATTACGAGCCTGGCTCGCTACCGACTGAGCCACCCCCGCCCCAGGCCATCCAGAGTGTTCTTTAACGTGCACAGGGCAATAGTAACTCCTGCACACGGGCCAATGATTAACGTCCCATCCGTGTTCCCTCTGACCGAGAGCATGGTGAGGGTTAGACAGGCCATGACAGCTTTGATGACGTCATGTTTTGATGACTTCAGCTTTGGTGACGTCATGTGTGTAGGGAGTTTGGACAGCTTTGAAGAAACTTTGTTCTTGCAGTTGCTCCTTGAGACCGCCATATTTTGGTTGGCTTGTTACAGGTATAACAGTTTATTTGTATTTCAGATATTTAGAATACTTCCAAAGATTTAATTGATTTACCGAATACTACTTCCTTGCAGGTAAGTAAGTATCCTTACTTTATTATTTCGCACGAAAATATTTTTAAGCATATAAATAGTTAAGATAGTTTATATATCTCGTAACATCTTAAGAGCGTGCCGAAATCATTGCTTTGTTCTAGACCTACATTATCGCCGATGAAATTCACTGTAGATTAACTCTGCTACGAACAATCAGTTTCTGTTTCAAATCATTTCAGTTTTAAAAAGAATAGTAATTTCTATTAAAATATTTGGCTCAGAGTTCGTAAAACATATATATAATACCCTTTTTGAGTTCATAGACACCAAATGGTCGTCATTAGTTAAATTTTGGTGCACTTTCTATATTGCATTTCTTAGAAACTTGTTACCCATTTTGTATTTGTACGCGTGAACATTTAATTCGTGGATAGAAACAAAAAGTTACATTAAATATCATCCTCTGAATCTTCCTGGCATTTGTCTTTCTCAAAATACTCTCCTTTGAACTTCACACATTTTTGCCATCGTTGTACCCATGCATTAAAAACGTCTTGGAAGCCATTTTTCGAAAGCGTGCGAAGTGTTGTCGTTGTGGCTCTGCAAGCTTCGTCGTCGGATTCGAAATGTTTCCCTTTCAAAGCTTTCTTCAGTCGCGGAAAGAAGAAAAAATCGCAGGGTGCTAAGTCCGGGGAATGTGGAGGATGTGGCAGAACTTCAGTACCTATGGCAGTGATTACTGGCTGCACAATATTTGCCGTATGGGGCCTGGCGTTGTCGTGATGGAGAAACCAAGTCACACCAGAAAGTTCCGGACGTTATTCACGAATGGCACGCCGAACTTTGGTTCTGAATACCTTCGAGTAGGCTTCCATATTCATGGTTGTTTCACGAGGCACAAAGTGAGTAACGAGAGCACCTTTGATGTTCAAAAACACAAGAGCCATTTGTTTCCCAGCTGAACGAGAAACCCGAATTTTCTTGGATCTTGGTGAATTGGGATGCTTCCATTGACTCGACTGTTGTTTTGTTTCGGGATCGTAGTTAAAGATCCAAGTTTCATCATAAGTCACAATTCAACTCATGAAAGTTGGAACCTGGCTTTCAAAACGATTAAGCACCTCCTTGCACATCTGTACCTTTTTTGTTTCTGTTCTGGAGTCAAACTGTGTGGAATCCATTGAGCACAGATTCGTGACATTTTCAGATGGGTTTTCATAATTACGTGAGCGTTTCCGTATGAAACCAATATTTTCACAGCGACTTCACGAAGTGCGTCTGTCTTCATTCAGGATTGACAGGACTCTTTCGATTTGCTCAGGAGTTATTGAGGTAGAAGACTGGCCAGGTCTTGGGTCATCAGCAACAGATTCGCGTCCTTCTTTGAATCGCTTATGCCACTTAAAAATGGCAGACCTACGAAGACAATCATTACCATAAACTTCACTCATCTCTTCAGCAATCGCAGCAGCACTTAGGCCTCGCCTAACACAATAACAAATGACGTATGGCTATTCCGTCTGAATTTCCGACATTCTGAACGAACGTCGCAACTCGAATACAGTCTTAACACAATAGCAGTCGACGGCAAATGAGCCTCCTTCGCAACGGTCACTCACAGCGCCACCTAGTATTACTTTGGAAAAAGCGCTACGTACGAGTACTTATGCCGTCAGTCCACGATTAAATGATCACCCTATGAAGAATTTTTAGTGATTGGAATGTAGAATAGTAGAACATCAACAGAGGGCCGGCAAAGAGTCCAATTTTTTTCAAGATCCATGCCTAATCAGCTATGATCACTTTATTGTGGAATTTGGATACAATAAATGGACTAATATTTTTAGTTCTCTAGTGACTATTAAAAAATAAATTTAAATACACTGCGCGACATTGAAATTGTCCCATCCAGAAGGAGTGAGGGGATAAGGGTGAAATGTAGCACACACCTAATAATACATATATATTGGCATGCCATGATTTAATTTGCAGCCACTTACAGCGTTTAGAAGATGAGATAATGCAGCACAATATGACAGCCTCAGCAGGTGGTTGCACCGTCATGAACGGCAGTACAGGCAGCACTACGGCATGACATAGTCATACAGTCAACAGATATGGTCCTGAGGAATTGCACACCAATCAGCTATGACTTGCTTCCATAATTCATCGAGATACTATGCCGGCCAGTGAGAGGAGTACACATGTCGGCCAATGTGGTCCCACAGATTTCTATTGGGGATAAATCTGTAGATCGTTGCTGGCCATGGCTATATTTGAACATGTTGCAAACATTGTCTGGAGACCCTAGCAGTGTGTACACGGGAGTTGTCATGCTAGAAAATAGGCTACTGCATACCTCTCAGGAATAATAATAAAATGGGCTGCAGAACTGCCTAAAATATCTTGCAGCTGTTAGTGTTCCCATGATGCGGACAAGAGGTGACCTGCTGTCATATCCAATAACATCCCATACCATTATTCCTGGCTGACAAGCGGTGTGCTGGTCGTGAACAAAAGCTGGATCCGTCCTCTCACCAGGTTGTCACCATACACGGACCCATTGATCGTCAGCACTCAGACAGAAACGGAATTCATCACTAAGCTCAACATTGTTCCATTCATGATCCCAGTTCGCACGACTTTGGCACCAAGCCAGTCGAGTGCTGCAAGGGTTTGCAGTCGACATAACATTTGCCTAGAGCGCAGGTGTGCCTCATGCAACCTTCGGTTTAACATTCGGGTCGTTATGGGGACGTCCATGGCTGCTGACACAGCCCGTCAAATATCGCCTGCAGTGCTCTGTGGTGACGAACGAGCATATCGAACAATGCAGCTATCAAGCCATGCTGACATTTGTCGGATGGCACCACTCTCTCTGCTACTGCCAGAACCTTCATTTCGCCACTTTTGACAACAGTATCCAACAGTTCATGCATCCCGATGAATATGGGCAGCAACATGACGTGTAGTCCATCCAGCTTCACATAGGCCTATAATTCTTCCTCTCTCAAAAGCATCCAAATGGCGATAAACCTGCTAATGGCGTGTACCAGACATTTTTGGCCTTCTACGAACAATTTCCAAGCAGACCACCTAATCTCAACTTTCGCACGCCTTCCACCTTCTTAAGCACAATACCATCCCTGTTCCTTCTTGCACCTTTTATCTCGAGCCACACACATCATCCGGATTATCATCATTTGCATATCTCAACTGCGCACACCCACCCTTCTATTTACATGTTTGTACATATCCTTCTGGGTGGGGCACTTTCAATATCGAGCAGTGTATATTGAAATTACTGAAAAATTGTAGACTTTTATCAGCTTATCCATACATGTATTTCACATTTTCTATTAATTGTGTTATTAATAAATAAATAACTAAATAAGTTACTAAATAAGGAAATAAAAGTTGCTCCCAACACTCGTAATTAAAAACCGAGTACAAGTTATTAAAAAAGTAACATTTCATATAATTAGTAGTAATATTCGTATATTATTCTTCAACTTTATATTTTTATATAAAATAAAAGGCCTCCAAAACAAAATTTATGATAAAATGTTATTCTAATACAGTTGATCCTCCAATTAAATATAAATATTCGTCAATGTGTTTTTCATTATTCTGCTTTACCTCTATCCGAAATTATATAAAAAAAAGTTTAGAAGTATTTTTTGTTAATAAGTATTTTTTTTTAGAATTTAAAAATTTAATAAAATTGAAATCTCATTATCTCTGTAAAGCTTTATATTTAACATAAAAGGAGGAATTATTTTTGCTGTGGAATCGTATTTTAACAACTGTTGCTCTTAAGGGTTAGGGCGACCCTAAATCTTATGTTGAACGGATATTTTTGGAAAATAATATTGCAATTTTCTTTCATTTTTACATTCAGTTGATCTGTAACGTAATTTCGTCAAAGTTAGGTATGGCTTTCCATTGATTTTACGTGGTAATGTTCCAGTACTTTTTCTAATACAGTGTATTTGTAAATAGCATTCCTTTCGCTGTAAGAATTAGACAGTATGATTGAAATGTTACAGAAATTTGGCATTATTTAGAAATATTAGTAGACAAATGCTATTTAAAATATCTTGCAGTATTGTAAAGTTATTAAATTATTTATTATCTTGGGGGGCGGGGGTGGTTTAGTCGGTATCACGCCAGGCTCGTAATCTGTAGTTCCCAGGTTCGAGTCCCAGCTGAGTCAGCGTTGAGATTTATCACCGCAAAATTCCCCGCCCTGCCCACGGTCAGTAGGGGACACCGATGGGCTTGGAAAGGCCGCCGTCCGTCGGATGGGACGTTAAGCCGTGGCCCCGTGTGCGGGAGAGCCATACCTTGTGCACGTTAAAGAAGACGCTGGATGGCCTGGCCTTGACGGGAGGCTACCATCTGTCTCCCAACAGCTGTTCCAGTGGGTCCCCTCCCCTAATCTTCTCTGAGCCTTCGGGGTCCATGTGACCTGGCCATTTAGCCCATGGTGTGCAAAAAAGTGCCGCTCAGAGGTAAAACAACCCAACCTAAATTTATTATCTTGTAAGTTATTAAATATGCAAGAATGTCAATATGTAGTATAATATGCTAAGTACAATTTTTTTTTTTTAAACTGCTATTCATGAAATGAAACAATTAAATATTTCGGTTGATTTTTTTCTACATTGATATAATTATTTCAATTACTTTGCAAACTATTTTTTTACAGGGAAAAAATTAATTTATTATTGCCATTATTCTTTGTGTTTTTTTAAATTAATAAAATAGATGATTAATCAAATGCAATGAAATTATATATTTTTCGAATTTAAGTACAAAATGTGTTCTGTATAAAAAGGAATGATTAGGTCGATTTTTGAGACGTGTGATTAAACGCTTTTGAGAATCTGCGTCTTTTCTTACAGAAAAAAAATACGTAATGCGATTTATTTTTTTGCGTTTTCAAGTTTGAAATATAAATACTACTAGTGTGAAATTATTCAGACTAATCTCAATCTAAAAAAGATTTAAGAAATCGAAAATAACGGGTGATGAGTGAAAATTTGGTAGCTGTTGTGCTTAAAAAGACTATGGGATGTATATTTCCATTAAGGCAAACGAGTGTTTTAAAAATATCGATCAAATGTTTATTTCCGTTAATGCCACCAGCTGGGTCAGCGTTGAGATTTATCTCCGCAAAATTCCCCGCCCTGCCCACGGTCAGTAGGGGACACTGATGGGTTTGGAAAGGCCGCCGTCCGTCGGATGGAACGTTAAGCCGTGGCCCCGTGTGCGGGAGAGCCATACCCTTGTGCACGTTAAAGAACACGCTGGATGGCTTGACGGGAGGCTACCATCTGTCTCCCAACGGCTGTTCCAGTGGGTTCCCTCCCCCAACCTTCTCTGAGCCTTCGGGGTCCATGTGACCTGGCCATTTAGCCCATGGTGTGCAAAAAAGTGCCGCTCAGAGGTAAAACAACAACCCAACCCGTTAATGCCAACGCAGCAACAAAGCGTTTTATTCAGGGCAGTTCATTCGGGTTTATACCCTCCGCCCCTAACGTACCAAATAAACTAAAAGACCGTGACAGCCATCAGATAATCGCTGTCTTGATATATCTCAACGCTGGCACAGATGGGACTGAAACCTATAAATTACAATATATTAATTTGTATAAAACTTACTATAACAAAAAGACTTTTTTTAAAAAAAAGGAAGTAAATATTTCATACAATTTATTTTTCCATTTCGTAGTTGCTAGCTTGGGTACTGATCTAAGCTACTGATCTAAGGGACCTGGGTTCGAGCCCCGGATAAGGCATGGATGTTTGTGTTGTTTTTCTGCTAAGGTCCTGCCATCCTCTCAGATCTTCTACTGCGGCATATAAACTGAGAGGCTCCTGTCAGACCTCTGTGGCAAGCAGCTGCTTGAAGGGTATTTATTTTATTTTTTTTACACTATATCAGTGATTCCCAACCTTTTCTGGACCACCGCCCCCTTTAGAAGAGAACAAAAATTTTAACGCCCCCCCTAGTCCATAAATAATTAATTTTATATGAATTAAAATATTGTTGCATATTATCTGTACCTAATTTATCTGTTTATTTATCTATTAAAAATCATAATACCGCCCCCATGGAAGGCTCCAGCGCCCACTGGGGGGCGGTATCGCCCCCGTTGGGAATCTATGCACTATATAAATAAAATTTCAGTGAAATACTGAAGCCCATTTTAAACACAATAACCGATATTAAAGTATGTAATGTAATTACCAGGATGAGAAAATTTCTTTCTGGTATTTATTTGGATTACTCTCTAGAGAAAAGACGACACATGAACAGTAAATAAAAAATATATAATAATAATAATTATTATTATATAATAATTATTATAATATATATTATAAATTATTTATAACTTATTATTATAATATATATTATAATAATAAGTTCTCCGTTATATGCATGATGTTTTTTTTTCTTTATAATGCTAATCTTGAGATACTCGCTCAGTGATTCGTGCGCCAACGATTCCACTTTTCAATTTGTCTCTGAATTGTAGTATCGTACGTACAATCCCCTAAAGGGCTGGACTAGAAGAATGGACACTGACGGTGCCGTTTATTTGAGCGGAGCGTCTCTTTCCTTTCTAGATCGTTACTGTCAGGTACACAAACTAAATGAAGAAAAACGTGCAATAAATTCTTATTTCAGTCCAAGGAGGCCTAACCATTAAAGATTTCGGCTGTCATCCCTTATTAGTGACTTCGAATAGGTGACTTAACACTTAAGTTCCTGAAGATGTTTATCAAAATTAACCCTCTAGAGCAGGGGTGGGCAAATAGCGGCCCGCTAAGAGTTTTTTGTGGCCCGCCAAGACAGTCAGAAAAATCCGCCTTGAACCGAGATTTCCTTCCCGTGCGCGACCGAAGATTCTTCTCGTATTTTCCACTAGGACGGCCACGTCAATACGCATGCGCAGTATAGATACGAAAACAATTGCCCACCCCTGCTCTAGAGTCATATTTTGGGGGGCCGAGAGGAAAAGGCGTGTGGATTCATATTAAATTATTATACAGAATTGAATGTGCTTTCGTTTAGTATGTAATATTATGTTTATCTGTTTTTACTTCAATATAAAATTTTTAATGTACAGTTTGGTTGGTTGTTTTTTTTTGAGAGGCACTTTTTTTTTTCACACAGCAGGCTAAATGTGCCAGGTTACAAGGACCCCGAGGGCTCAAAGAAGTTTGGGGGAGGGACCTTCTTGATAAGAGATAGATGGTAGCCTCTCTTCAAAGCCGTCTAGCGTGTTACTCTCTGGCATATGGAGTCACGGCCTTACGTCTCATGTGTTCCGTACGGCAGCCTTTCCAAGCCCATCGGTGTTCCTCTATCAGCAGGGGACGCCGATGTAGTTGGAAAGGCCGCTGTGCGTCACATGGGACTTATTTGTATTTCATGCATTTTTCAAGAAATGTTTGAAATATTTGTAAAACGAAGGGTGTTATCGTTAGCACATGTTGGCATTCGAAATATTCGTTAGCACATGTTGGCATTCGAAATATTCGTTAGCACATGATGGCATTCGAAATATTCGTTAGCACATGGTAGTGCCCTCTGCGATGGCCCAGGCGATACTCGAAGCACACAGAGAGCACAATCCTTACTAATGGCTTGAAGAAGCATCTTGTTTATAAATATATGAATCTTGACTCTTTAAAAGTTAGGAACAATATATTTTCATTAAATTATGTTGATGGTAGGAGAATTTCGTACTGCAGAAGATGTTACAGATTGACTGGATGCAGATGAAGAAAATCCTGGGTGCCATATTCTGACCGAGACGATGTCCAAGATGTTTTGTCTGCTGCCTTCGAAGAATAAGACACTGATGAAGGGAGGGAAGAGTTGGGTTGTTTGGGTTGTTTTACTTCTGAGCGGCACTTTTTTGCACACCATGGGCTAAATGGCCAGGTCACATGGACCCCGAAGGCTCAGAGAAGGTTGGAGGAGGGGACCCACTGGAATAGCTGTTGGGAGACAGATGGTAGTCTCCCGTCAAGGCCATCCAGTGTGTTCTTTAACGTGCACAGGGTATGGCTCTCCCGCACACGGGGCCACGGCTTAACGTCCCATCCGACGGACGGCGGCCTTTCCAAGACCCATCGGTGTCCCCTACTGACCGTGGGCAGGGCGGGGAATTTTGCGGAGATTAATCTCAATGCTGACCCAGCTGGGACTCGAACCTGGGAATTACACATTACGAGACTGGCGCGCTACCAACTGAGCCACCCCCGCCCCGGAAGGAAGAGAAAACTGCAGACGAACCTAAACTTTTCGAAGTCGGAGACGCCTTGGTTAAGATTGCGAACTTCGTGATTGTGACAGCAGATAAAAAAATGCAGTGTTACTTATCAGCACTTGAGGACCCTAAGGGAGATTGTAATTAGTAAATAATAGCAGAACTCTACTGAGATGAAAATTGGTATGTTCCTTGAGCTGCATCTCTTTAATGATTAACCTTTCTTGGATTCAGTAGGTCACCAACTGAACTACCTGAACATTTGGGTTAGTTGGAGAACTTTGGGTTAGTTGGATTGTTGAATTTGTGCATAAAATGGGCTCAATGGCCAAGTCACAAGGACTCAGAGAAGGTTAAGAGAATGTTACCAACGGGGAAGCTGAATTGGGGAAGCTGTTAACAACCAGATTGTAGCCTCCCATCAAGGCCATTCAGTGTGTTCTTTGAAGTATACAGAGTAATCTCCTGCACATGAAGCTATGGCTTAACATCCCGTCCGACTGACGGCGGCCTTTCCAAACCCATCGGATATCCCCTACTGACCATGGGCATGGTAGAGATTTTGTGGAGATAAATCTCAAAGTTGGCCCAGGTGTGACTTGAACCTAGGTCAGATTACGAGCTTTGCGCGCTACCGACTGAGCCACTCCCACCCGACTGTTGATCACAAGAGGATTTATAAGTATTCCCAATATATGCAGAAGTAGGGCCCCGTCGTGGCTAATGGGGGGCTTGGAATGTCACTTCTAGAAAATAATCACGTTTATTTAAGTGAATAAATGGGGTCCCCGAAAAAGGGTTGTACTCAGAGCCATAAATCCGCCGCTGCCATTAAACATTTAAAATTTCTGGCGTATCGAATTTCTCCACTAAAATGTTTAGATTCATACAGAGTTGCCAAGAAAACAACCTAGAGATATAATCTATTCTTGGAACTTTTAAGGTTGGGTTGGGTTGTTTTACCTCTGAGCGGCACTTTTTTGCACACCATGGGCTAAATGGCCAGATCACAAGGACCCCGAAGGCTCAGAGAAGGTTGGGGGAGGGGACCCACTGGAACAGCTGTTGGGAGACAGATGGTAGCCTCCCGTCAAGGCCATCCAGTGTGTTCTTTAACGTGCACAGGGTATGTCTCTCCCGCACACGGGGCCACGGCTTAACGTCCCATCCGACGGACGGCGGCCTTTCCAAGCCCATCGGTGTCCCCTACTGACCGTGGGCAGGGCGGGGAATTTTGCGGAACTTTTAAGGAATCTTTTTGCGAGGATTTTTAAATTTTTCAAACAGAATGCATCAGGTAACGATAAAATGATGATTCGCAGAAAGAATGATACTCCTTAGGGGAAGGTCCGTGGCTGCAAAACCATTGGGTTGGGTTGTTTTACCTCTGAGCGGCACTTTTTTGCACACCATGGACTAAATGGCCAGGCCACAGGGACCCCGAAGGTCCCTGTGGCCAGGCCACAAGGACCCCGAAGGCTCAGAGAAGGTTGGGGGAGGGGACCCACTGGAACAGCTGTTGGGAGACAGATGGTAGCCTCCCGTCAAGACCATCCAGCGTGTTCTTTAACGTGCACAGGGTATGGCTCTCCCGCACACGGAGCCACGGCTTAACGTCTCATCCGACGGACGGCGGCTTTCCGAAGCCCATCGGTATCCCCTACTGACCGTGGGCAGGGCGGGGAATTTTTGCGGAGATAAATCTCAACGCTGACCCAGCTGGGACTCGAACCTGGGAACTACAGATTACGAGCCTGGCGCGCTACCGACTGAGCCACCCCCGCCCCCAAAAACATTGGGAACAGTTGCACTAATAATTCACTAAATATTTTCCTCAGATCTTAAAAGAAACATTTCATATCAATAATGGAGTCCGGAGTATAGTTCGTCAGATTTGGTGTGGGCTGGCGTAGTCGGTAGCGCCCCAGGCTAGTAATTTGCAGTTCTCAGGTTCGAGTCCCAGCTGGTCCAGCGTTGAGATTCATCCCTGTAAAATTTCCCTCCCATTGCCTCGGTCAGGAGACACCGACGGTTTTGGAAAGGTCATCGTCCGTCTGATAAGACGTAAAGTCGCGAATCTGTGTGCGAGAGAGCCATACACTGTGCACGTTAAAGAACAAGCTTGACCAGAAGTTACCATCTGTCTCCTAACAGCTGTTCAATGTGTTCCCTCCCCCAAACTTTCTCTGAGACCTCGCGGTTCTTTGACCTGGCTATTTAGTTCATTATGTACAAAAAGTGCCGTTCAGAGGTAAAACAACCCCACCCTCTGAGTCTTCTGGGCTCTTGTAACTGGCCATTTAGCCCATTGTACACAAAGAAATCCGCTCAGAGGTAAAAAACAACCCAATCGGAATATATTTATGCAGGAAAGAAATATGTGCTGCAATAATAATTATCATAATTAAAAAAGGAAATTAATTATTATCGTTGTTATTACATTATATCAGCATTACTGGAAAATTGGGGGCGTGGGTGGCTCAGTCGGTAGCGCGCTAGGCTCGTAATCTGTAGTTCCCAGGTTCGAGTCCCAGCTGGGTCAGCATTGAGATTTATCTCCGCAAAACTCCCCGCCCTGCCCACGGTCAGTAAGGGACACCGATGGGCTTGGAAAGGCCGCCGCCCGTCGGATGGGACGTTAAACCTTGGCCCCGTGTGCGGGAGAGCCATACCCTGTGCACGTTAAAGAACACGCTGGATGGCCTTGACGGGAGGTTACCATCTGTCTCCCAACAGCTGTTCCAGTGGGTCCCCTCCCCCAACCTTCTCTGAGCCTTCGGGGTCCATGTGACCTGGCCATTTAGCCTATGGTGTGCAAAAAAGTGCCGCTCAGAGGTAAAACAACCCAACCCAACTGGAAAATTGAGACGCTTGATTATTTTGCATTTTCTTGTTACATTTTCTTAAACTAGCAGTAATAATATTCCTGTACATAGGAAAGCTGTAAAGGCACTGAAAACAACGGTAAATTGAAAACAACGGTCGTTAAAATTCGAGCGTTCAAAAAAAGTTTTCTTCATTAGACATGATACATAAATGCATCAATTAACTGCAGCCTTTACGATCGCTTCAATAACAGGCGTGACTAGAAAGTTACCTATTTTTATATTTAGCATCTTCAAGGTCAACCGCAGTTCCGTCAGAAGTATCAGATGATCATTAACGGTAAATGATGTCTTCAACAAAGACGACACTTTCTAAAATTTCCTCGTTCAATTTGCGACAGTAAGGTCAGGATGGGCCATGAAACGAAGAGGGCAAAGCCGTCATCATCGTTAAAAAAAAGTGTTTTTAGTTTCGAAAATGCAAAGATTATGTTTCAGGAATCGTATTAAAGATAATTAATCTAGTATATATAGGAAGGTGGATCATTTAATTCATGGATAAACAATTGACAGCTTTTGATACGAGTTAATACATGACATGTGGCAACTCACTTACCCTGGGGCGGGGGTGGCTCAGTCGGTAGCGCGCCAGGCTTGTAATCTGTAGTTCCCAGGGTTCGAGTCCCAGCTGGGTCAGCGTTGAGATTTATCTCTGCAAAATTCCCCGCCCTGTCCACGGTCAGTAGGGGACACCGATGGGCTTGGAAAGGCCGCCGTCCGTCGGATGGGACGTTAAGCCGTGCCCCGTGTGCGGGAGAGCCATACCCTGTGCACGTTAAAGAACACGCTGGATGGCCTTGACGGGAGGCTACCATCTGTCTCCCAACAGCTGTTCCAGTGGGTCCCCTCCACCAACCTTCTCTGAACCTTCGGGGTCCATGTGACCTGGCCATTTAGCCCATGGTGTGCAAAAAAGTGCCGCTCAGAGGTAAAACAAACCAACCCAACAACCCACTTACCCTTAAAGGGCACGGAGCGGGTGTGCAAGTTGAAACATGCTGTGATATGGCCTTAAGTAAGAGCAGAGGTAGTCATTCTCTGTCGTTTTCTGGCTTTGGAAAGGTTTTGCTTTTGTGTGCGCGATTTTTTTAAGGTTATGGCTGATTTGGAAACTGTGATATGGGATACGTTACTGTGTTCGGCGAGGCTTAAGTGGTGCGCAGTCGCAGAAATGATTCAAGTGTATGGATAACAGTGCTTGAAACGATCGCAATTTTCAAGTGCAACAAACTCGACACAGATCGGAGGTATTCCGTGGAGGGTATCTGGGCAACCAAAAAAAAAATCAGAAAGAGAATAAGGAAACTTCGTGTTGTCGATCACGAGAAGTTGTACGTTAAATGAAAGTTTGCAATGGGGTTTTGGCAGCGGGAGTATCATTTATTTCATGTTCTAGAGAGTACAATTGAACAAAAGATATAAGAAACTCTGAGGTGGTTCTGAGCGACACTACACACACTCTGAAGTGCCTCTGAGAGACACTACACACACTCTGAAGTGCCTCTGAGCGACACTACACACACTCTGAAGTGCCTCTGAGCGACACTACACACACTCTGAAGTGCCTCTGAGCACTCTGAAGTGCCTCTGAGCGACACTACACACACTCTGAAGTGCCTCTGAGCGACACTACACACACTCTGAAGTGCCTCTGAGCGACACTACACACACTCTGAAGTGCCTCTGAGCGACACTGGGGGCGGGGGTGGCTCAGTCGGTAGCGCGCCAGGCTCGTAATCTGTAGTTCCCAGGTTCGAGTCCCAGCTGGGTGAGCGTTGAGATTTATCTCCGCAAAATTCCCCGCCCTGCCCACGGTCAGTAGGGGACACCGATGGGCTTGGAAAGGCCGCCGTCCGTCTGATGGACGTTAAGCCGTGGCCCCGTGTGCGGGAGAGCCATACCCTGTGCAAGTTAAAGAACACGCTGGATGGCCTTGACGGGACGCTACCATCTGTCTTCCAACAGCTGTTCCAGTGGGTCCCATCCCCCAACCTTCTCTGAGCCTTCGGGGTCCTTGTGGACTGGCCATTTAGCCCATGGTGTGCAAAAAAGTACCGCTTAGAGGTAAAACAACCCAACAACCCTGAGCGACACTACACACAGTGGGCTAAATGGCCACGTCACCAGACCCCAGGGCTTAGAAAAGACTGCGGAAAGGAAACGACATCTGTTTGAGACAGATGGTATCTTCCCATCAAGGCCATTTAGTGTGTTCTTTAACTCACACATGGTATGGACCTCCTATACGGGGGCAGGCCGCACGGTTTTATATTGCATAAGATGGACGGCGGCCTTTCTAAGCCCATCTGTGTGAAGGCATCCCAACTCTGGATACTGGAAGTGTTTTCTGCATCAACAGTTTCTTTAAAGAACTAAGATGTTTTGATTTGGATGAGCAAAAGTCTAGAAACAGTGTTTATGTTTTAAGACAAACGACTCAACAATCTCAACTCTGAAGAAAAACATGGACACTGTTCCTGGACTTGTGCTGATCCAAATCAAAGCATCCTCAATTCGCTAAAGAACCTACTGATGTAGCAAACAGTACAGAATATATCGCATACTGAATCCTTTGGCTTTGAATTGTTAAGAATGTATTCCGAACATTTTCGAAACTGTTTCAACTTTATGTTCACATCCAGGTGTGCCAAGGTAGAGGTTAATTTTCCGCTATCCTCCAATCGGCGGGGCGGGGGTGGCTCAGTCGGTGGCGCGCCAGGCTCGTAATCTGTAGTTCCCAGGTTCGAGTCCCAGCTGGGTCAGCGTTGAGATTTATCTCCGCAAAATTCCTGCCCTGCCCACGGTCAGTAGGGGACACCGATGGGCTTGGAAAGGCCGCCGTCCGTCGGATGGGACGTTAAGCCGTGGCCCCGTGTGCTGGAGAGCCATACCCTGTGCACGTTAAAGAACACGCTGGATGACCTTGACGGGAGGCTACCATCTGTCTCTCAACAGCTGTTCCAGTGGGTCCCCTCCCTCAACCTTCTCTGAGCCTTCGGGGTCCTTGTGGCCTGTCCATTTAGCCCATGGTGTGCAAAAAAGTGCCGCTCAGAGGTAAAACAATCCAATCCAATCCTCCAATCGGCCCTCGGTGAGAATGGGAACACCGATAGTCTTTCCCAGAGGCTTCGATTTGTTTCCTAAAGGGTGTTTAGTAGATCATCTTCCTATACCCAACTCTGAGCCCTCGGAGTCCTTGCGAAAGAGCCAATTAGTCCATTGTGTGCAATAAAAGTGCTACTCAGAGGTAAAACAACAAACATTATTTTCCCATTAATTCCAATTCAAGCATAATATTTATTATTGAATTTCTGTAGATGTGGAATTATTTGAAATTCTGTTTTTAAAATAACCATAAAATAAAACTATTAAAAAAATAAATTTACTTAAATTGTCTGTAAAACTTTTTCACCAAAATCGAACGTTAACGATTTTAGCTAACCTTAATATTACATCGTAAGAATCTCTGATTTTGGGGAAAAAATATTAAACAGTTGTGTTACCTCTGAGCAATCCTTTTTGCATACAATGGCCAGGTCACAAGGACCCCAACTGTTCAGAGAAGGTGGAGGAAAGGGAACCCACTGGATAAATAAAATCTAGTATGTTCTTTAAGAAGCACACGGCATGATTCTCCTGTACATGGGCCATGGCTTATAATGTCCCATCAAGCAGCCTGCGCCCTTTGCCAAGCCCATTGGTGTCCCTTTCTGATAGAGGGGGGGGGGGGGGGATTTGGGTTCAGCGGAGATAAACCTCAACGGTGGAATCGAACCTGGGAACTGCAGATCATGAATCTGCACTTTTTTGCACACAATGGGCTAAATGGCCAGGTCGCAAAGACCCTGAGGGCTCGGAGAAGGCAGGGGCAGGGGACCCACTGGATAACTGTTAGGAGACAGATGGTTACCTGTCATCGACATCCAGCGTGTTCTTTAACGTGCATAGGGATGCTCTCCCGCACACGATTCCATGACCTAAGGTCCCATCCGACGGAAATCGGCTTTCCAAGCCTATCGGTCTCCCCTACTGACCTAAGGTAGGGCAGAGAGTTTTGAGAAGATAAATCTTAACGCTGGCTTAAAGTGGGACTCGCACCTGGACACTGCAGATTACGAGCCTGGTGCACTACCGGCTGAGCACTCCAACCCGCACCCCCTAGAAAGAAGGAGCAAATAGGTTCATACTGTACTATTCAGAGAGAATAACTGTTTAAAAAATTACCGGAACTGCGTTCCACATTTTTTTCCCTAAAAATGGCTTGCTTTGGGTAGAGTAACCATAGAAACAAACTTCAGCGAAAGGGTTGGGTTGTTTTACCTCTGAGCGGCACTTTTTTGCACACCATGGGCTAAATGGCCAGGTCACATGCGTCCGAGCCTCTTACACTCGGACATCTTTTAACCGATCATTGCTTTTTACACTCAGTTTTTTCCTTTTTAAAATATTGTGGTTATTTTAATATATTTTGATTTTACCTAATATTTTGTATAGCCCAGGTCTTTTACACCTGGGATTGATTTAACTTATATTTTTCACGTGGATATTTTATTGGATTTTGATTTTACCACCTTATACATTGTGTAAATATCACAGGTCACTTACACCTGGTATTCTATTGTTTTACTTTGCATTTTTACACTTGATCTTTGTTGTTTAACCATTTTACAATTTAGCTCATTTGTTTTAAATTTGGTTGCGGGTTACACGTCTTTTATCTTTTATATTGTCTTTTTTTTTGGCGCATTATGGCCTAGTCGCCCATGCGCCATAAAACCCAAAACAACCAACCAGCCAGGTCACATGGACCCCGAACGCTCAGAGAATGTTGGGGGATTGGACCCACTGGAACAGCTGTTGGGAGACAGATGGTAGCCTCCCGTATGGTAGCCTCCCGTCAAGGCCATCCAGCGTGTTCTTTAACGTGCACAGGGTACGGCTCTCTCCGCACACGGGGCCACGGCTTAACGTCCCATCCGACGGACGGCGGCCTTTCCAAGCCCATCAGTGTCCCCTATTAACCGTGGGCAGGGCGGGGAATTTTGCGGAGATAAATCTCAACGCTGACCCAGCTGGAACTCGAACCTGTGAACTACAGATTACGAGCCTGACGTGCTACCGACTGAGCCACCCCCGCCCCCCTAGAAAGAAGGAGCAAATAGGTTCATACTGTACTATTCAGAAAGAATAACTGTTTAAAAAATTACCGGAACTGCGTTCCACATTTTTTTCCCTAAAAATGGCTTGCTTTGGGTAGAGTAACCATAGAAACAAACTTCAGCGAAAGGGAAACATATAATCAGAAAGAAAACGATGCATGAGATTCAGGTTCAAGTCTCTTTCTTCTTTAACCCCACACGCTTACCTCTCAAAACGGAAGAATCGGACAATTTCCTCACAGATAGAAGACATTAGTTGGCTCAATCAATAAGTGAGAGGATCGGGTTCATATTTTGGTGGGGCGGGGGTGGCTCAGTCGGTAGCGCACCAGGCTCATAATCTGTAGTTCCCAGGTTCGAGTCCCAGCTGGGTCAGCGTTGAGACTTATCTCCGCAAAATTCCCCTCCCTGCACACGGTCAGTAGGGGACACCGATGGGCTTGGAAAGGCCGCCGTCCGTCTGATGGGACGTTAAGCCGTGGCCCCGTGTGCGGGAGAGCCATACCCTGTGCACGTTAAAGAACACGCTGGATGGCATTGACGGGAGGCTACCATCTGTCTCCCAACAGCTGTTCCAATGGGTTCCCTCCCCTAACCTTCTCTGAGCCTTCGGAGTCCATGTGACCTGGCCATTTAGTCCATGGTGTGCAAAAAAGTGCCTCTCAGAGGTAAAACAACCCAACCCATATTTTGGTGTTCCCAAGTTTCAGTTACAGTGTGGATATATCGAGATTTTTTCCCTCCTCTGTCAGGAAATTGTCACCACTGGACTTAGGAAGGTTTCTATTAAATAAAAATCCGTTTGAAATTGACCGTTAATTCGTATGCAGGACAACCACCATAACCCGTGCTATGCAGTGAGTATGTAAGGAGAAGGTTAGGGGGGAGAGGTTCAAACCCCTCCCCCAAATGTATATGTTTCAAAAAATTTCTGGATTTTCATGCTTTTAAAACATTTAACTATTAAGCATTGATGCAAAATGTAACACTGGTTTTTATTTCATTATTAACTGCTTTTTTAATATTTACCTATTGATTGTATATGTTTCAATCTTTCAAAAAAATAAAATTTTCCCCCCAATACATTTTCAAAAATATGTTATTGCCTGTGCACGTTACAAATATTATTAGCAAGCCGGATGTCCTTGATGACATTGTCTCCGTCCAATAGATTGGCTTCGCCTATCGAAATGAGCCCATGGGGTGGTTGTGACTTGGCCATTTATTCCATTCTGAGCAAAAATGTGTGACTCAGACTTAAAGCAACCCAATCCTAAGAGGTACATAAAAACCAAATTGTTTTAACTATGATTCATGCTTCGCAAGAGAAAAACTACTAACAATTAACATTATTTTGAGTTGGATTGTTGTTGTTTTACCTCTGAGCGGCACTTTTTTGCACACCATGGGCTAAATGGCCAGGTCACATGGACCCCGAAGGCTCAGAGATGGTTAGGGGAGGAAACCCACTGGAACAGCTGTTGGGAGACAGATGGTAGCCTCCCGTCAAGGCCATCTAGCATGTTCTTTAACGTGCACAGGGTATGGCTCTCCCGCACATGGGGCCACGGCTTAACGTCCCATCAGACGGACGGCGGCCTTTCCAAGCCCATCGGTGTCCCCTACTGACCGTGGGCAGGGCGGGGAATTTTGCGGAGATAAATCTCAACGCTGACCCAGCTGGGACTCGAACCTGGGAACCACAGATTATGAGCCTGGCGCGCTACCGACTGAGCCACCCTCGCCCCCATTATTTTGAGACTCTGCACAGTGAAATTGTTGCAAAAGTATAAACAGAGTATTAGGTTGTTTTACCTCTGAGCGGTACTTTTTGGCACACCATGGGATAAATGGCCAGATCTCATGGACCCCGAAGGCTCAGAGAAGGTTGGGGGAGGGGACCCACTGGAACAGCTGTTGGGAGACGGATGGTAGCCTCCCGTCAAGGCCATCCAGAGTGTTCTTTAACGTGCACAGGGTATGGCTCTCCCGCACACGGGGCCACGGCTTAACGTCTCATCCGACGGACGGCGGCTTCTCCAAGCCCATCGGCGTCCCCTACTGACCGTTGGCAGGGCGATAAACAGAGTGTCTTCCTACGCTGTAACAGCTCTGCACACCTGTTTTCTTTAGCCAGTGGGGTTTGTCTCAGTCAGTAGCGCCTCAGGCTTGTAATCTTCAGTTTCCAGGTTCGAGTCCCAATTCTACCAGTTTTCAGATTTATCTCAGCAAAACCCGCCTCCCTCCCCTTCTTCGATGGGCTTGGAAAAGCCGCCGTCGGTCGTATGGTACGTAAAGCATTGACATCGTGTGCAGCAGGGCCGTACCCTCTGCACTTTAAAGAACAAGAAGAGCTGGATTGCCCTACAGGAAGCTTTTATCTGTCTCCTAACACTTCTACATTGAGCCCGCTTCTTCCAACTTTCTCTGAACTCTCCAGTCCCACGTGGTGCAGAGATGAGATTTATCTCCGCAAAACCCCTACTCTCTGCCCTCGTCCAGTAAGGGATACCGATGGGCTTGGAAAAACCGCCATGCGTCGTATGGGTCGTAAAGCAGTGTCCCCGAATGCGGAGAGCCATATCCTATGCACGTTAAAGAATACGCTGGTGACCTGGAAGGGAGGCTACCATATATTTTGTAACAGCTGTCCAGTAGATACACTCCCCTCCCCCCACTAAATCTTTCCTGAGCCCTCGAAGCCCTTGTGACCTGGCCAAAAGTGGCCGCTCAGAGCTAAAACAACCCAACTATCTGAGTCCACGTGGTCCATATGACCTAGCCATTTAGCCCATTGTGTGCAAATAAAGTGCAGCTCAGAGGCAAAACAACACAACCCAACTCTCTGAGATCTCGTGGTTCTTGCGACCTGATCATTTAGCCCATTGTGTGGGCTAAATGAGCAGCTAATGATCCCCCCCTATACCGTGGGGTCGTAGTGACCTGGCTCTTCAAAGACGCATCCAAGTGGGAACAAGGGGTCTGCCAAAAAGAAGTAAGACCAGATCTCATATGAAACCTGAAACTTGTCTGCCTGCTTTGAAATCAAAAACAGGTGTCTTTGTATAATTTTATTTTAACCGACACTAAAAACAGATTAAAAAAAAATAACTAAAAATTTTTATCTCATATGGAATGTAATTTTAACTTTTCGTGTTAATTAGAATATTTTAGTGATTGAGAAACCCTGCTTAAGTCTTATTTTTCCAACTCCCCCGAAACTAATTCCTGGGTACCTATCGGGCTATTTATTTAACCCACTATAAATTTATGCTTTGCAAGAGAAAAACTGTTAAAATTTCAAACCACGCTTTGCGACACTGATCTAAAAGTATAAACAGAGTGTCTTCCTGCTCTCAGAGAGCTCTGCATACCTCCTCAGCCAGTGTCAAGACCGTCTCTTCCTGTCTATCTGCGTAGGCTGCATGCGTGCGCGTTCCGTTGCAACTACGTCACTGCCAGAGCAGCACAAGCAACGAGCAGTAGTGCGCATGCACTCAACGCGTCTTCGCCGTCGTCTGCTGCCTCCTGCTGTTCGCGGGTGGTGTCTGTAGTGGTGGTGGCTGCTCCGGCATCGCTCACTCTGCAATCGGGAGGCAGGTGTAAACGCTCGAGATATCTGCGCCTGTTTCGCTATAACGTCGCTAAGGGCTCGCAGCTACAGGAGGAAAAAAAAATCGCTGGAAATCGCACGCCATTAGCGGGACTGGTGACACCTTCGTTGATGGGTGTCGCTAACGTTTGACTCTGGGGATTTTTCGCAGTAGGTAGTGTTGGCGAAGGCTAGGTGAGTCGGCTGCGGTTCGAGAAAGGCCGTCGCAAGATCGTCTCCGGTCTCCTCCAAGCGGGCTTTTGATGTGTACGTGTAGCTGTGACGTCACCGTGTTGGGAACGCGCCTGGCACGTTTCCACGTGCTGAACACGTGAGACGACAGTTGGTGAGTAAGAGGATTTATGTTTCACTCAAGGATAACTGATGAATTCTACAAATGTTTGTTCTAATTAGTTCCAAAATGGATGTCTGCTGGGTACCTAGTTGTCCTGATTATTTGACCGATTGGTTTGGTGGCATATTTCTGTCACCATATGTTAAACGAATGTCGATTTAATTAGTAGTAAATATTTTTCCAGAATTAATAAGGCTGGCAAATATGATTTGAGGTGCCCATTAATAAAAATAAATAATAAATACTCCCTCAAACAGCTGCTTGCCACAGAGATCTGACAGGAGCCTGTCAGTTTATTTGCCATGGTAGGTCTGTGAGGATGGCAGGACCTCAGCAGAAAAGCAACACGCACATCCATGCCTTACCCGAGGCTCGAACCCAAGTTCCCGTTAATAGTATTTCTTAAACTTTTTTTTTTTTCGTTTTTACTACATCTTAATCTGTTTTTTCTTTCAAGCTTATATTTTGCTTACTGTGTCACAAAATTCAACTGTTTGCGAAATATTTCAATGAATATTTACCACAGGCATTTGGGTGGAGATTGAAGGGCCAGGGGTTGGGTTGTTTTACCTCTGAGCGGCACTTTTTTGCACACCATGGGCTAAATGGCCAGGTCACATGGACCCCGTAGGCTCAGAGAAGGTTGGGGGAGGGGACCCACTGGAACAGCTGTTGGGAGACAGATGATAGCCTCCCGTCAAGGCCATCCAGCATGTTCTTTAACGTGCACAGGGTATGGCTCCCCGCACACGGGGCCACGGTTTAACGTCCCATCCGACGGACGGCGGCCTTTCCAAGCCCATCGGTGTCCCCTACTGACCGTGGGCAGGGAGGGGAATATTGCGGAGACAAATCTCAACGCTGACCCAGCTGGGACTCGAACCTGGGAACTACAGATTACGAGCCTGGCGCGCTACCGACTGAGCCACCCCCGCCTCAATAAGGGCCAGGGGATTATTGCATCTCTTCCCCCTACAAAATTCCATATATCTGGGTTTTTTTCACCTTTCATCCTATTTATTCAGGCTCGTGACCAGCTTTAAGCAATAAGGTTTGAGGAGAGGAAGCTTTTTTATTTTAGGGTAGCACATTTATTGAGAGCTTTGCCATTTGCAGAGAGGGGGGGGAAGCATCTGTGACCAATGACCAAAGAATTTTCTTAAAAAGGGAACTGGAAATGCGACCCTATGACAAATGTGAGCTTTCCCAAAATTTTGTTCTTGGGGGGGGGGGGATGTGATGCTTGGGTCGGGGTTGTGATGCGTTCCCCCCGACACACTGTGGTTACGTGCTTGTATTTGTTTAATAAAATATTGTTTGGCATTTCCCCGCCCCCTCGAAATAAATTTTTGGTTTTGGGTCTTGCCTCATATTGACAGTTTCTTAAAATTTTCAATTTTAAGTATTAACGAAAGTATTTACTAGACCAGCCGACCAAGGATTGTACCTAAGTAATAGAACATTGAATTTTTCTCCATATGTTTTTGTCTTAGAAATCTTGTTTAATTGACATTTTCGTTGACTATAAATTTAGGTCTTGTCAGCCTAAAATAATCTTTCGCCTTTTATGATTTAGCTGGCAGAGGAACAACCCATTGTTTATGATACATTTGTGTACATGAAGTCCGTTTCTGAAATGAGGATTGGGATTGATTTGAAATTTTGTAGACTTCTCTGTGAGGAATGCTTTTATCCTTTATGAAGCATGCTTGATAGACTTAGTTTTACTATGGAATAAGGGATATGAGTTGGTTCAATATGTTGCCTGGCAGGGTCGTAATATGTAGTTCGGGGCGGGGGTGGCAGTCGGTAGCGCGCCAGGCTCGTAATCTGTAGTCCCAGGTTCGAGTCCCAGCTGGGTCAGCGTTGAGATTTATCTCCGCAAAATTCCCCGCCTTGCCCACGGTCAGTAGGGGACACCGATGGGCTTGGAAATGCCGCCGTCCGTCGGATGGGACGTTAAGCCGTGGCCCCGTGTGCGGGAGAGCCATACCCTGTGCACGTTAAAGAACACGCTGGATGGCCTTGACGGAAGGCTACCATCTGTCTCCCAACAGCTGTTCCAGTGGGTCCCCTCCCCCAACATTCTCTGAGCCTTCGGGGTCCATGTGACTTGGCCATTTAGCCCATGGTGTGCAAAAAAGTGCCGCTCAGAGGTAAAAGAACCCAACCAATCCAACCTTAACTAGGTTGGGTTGATTGGGTTCTTTTTTGCACACAATTTGCAAAATGACCAGGTCACAAGAATCCCGAAGGCTCAGAGAAGGTTGAGGGAAGGAACCTACTGGAACAGCTGTTAGGTAAATGGTAGCCTCCCGTCAAGAGAGGGAACAAGGTGTCCGCCAAAAAGAAGTAAGACCAGAACTTACTTCTTTTTGGCCAGACAGAGATAGATGGTAGCCTCCCGTCAATGCCATCCAGCGAGTTTTTTAAAGTGCACAGGATATGGCTGTCCCACACGTGGAGTCATGGCTTTAACGTCCCATTTGACGGATGGCGGCATTTCCAGGTCCATCGGTGCCCCCTACTGACCGTGGGTAGGGCGTGGAATTTTGTGGAGATAAATCTCAACTCTGGGTCAGCTGGGACTCGAACCTGCAGATTGCGACATTGACGCGTTAAATCGTTTTACCTCTCGAGTGTCTCTGTTGTGTACACATTGAGCTAAATGACTACGTCGCAATGGACTGGGGTTGGGTTGGGTTGTTTTACCTCTGAACGGCACTTTTTTGCACACCATGGTCTAAATGGCCAGGTCACATGGACCCCGAAGGCTCAGAGAAGGTTGGGGGAGGGGACCCACTGGAACAGCTGTTGGGAGACAGATGGTAGCCTCCCGTCAAGGTCATCCAACGTGTTCTTTAACGTGCACAGGGTATGGCTCTCCCGCACATGGGGCCACGGCTTAACGTACCATCCGACGGACGGCGGTCTTTCCAAGCCCATCGGTGTCCCTTACTGACCGTGGGCAAGGCGGGGAATTTTGCGGAGATAAATCTCAACGCTGACCCAGCTGGGACTCGAACCTGGGAACTACAGATTACAAGCCTGGCGCGCTACCGACTGACACCCTGCCCCAAAAGGGACTAGGGACTATTGGACAGCTTTTAACTGATAAATGAAAGAGACATCCATCGTATTCTTTAATATGCAAAGGATTTGAATCTTTTGCATAGTGGACCACAGTTTAATGTTTGATTTTTAGCATCTGGCAATGCTGCAGTGATTTAAACGCTATGAAATATCTAACCAATCACAGCGCTATGAACCATGTGGCCCAGACAAACCATGTGGTTTTTGGGTTCACCATATTTTTCTTTGTAAATTGTATATGATAATGACAATGAAATAAAATTGATTTATTGATTGATTGATATTGTTATTCGTTTTCGCATTTGTTATATCGCCAAGCAGACATTTTTGTCATCTGAGTAATATACAATGCTCTCTATATGTGTCCCTATTAACGATTTAAAGCGGCGTTGCCATATTTTCCTAACATAATAGGTGATATTCAAACTGGGAGATCCACACAATTCTGATTGCATTGCAAGTAACGGTAAAAAAAATATCCCCTCAAGCAGCTGCTTAGTGTCCTATAAAACGTTTTTTTAAACCAGTCCCAATTCTCGTATTGTGTTTTATCAATCTCCTAAACTCAGGTTACTGTTATTGTACTATTTGTTGCCAGATGTTCGGCAACCACGTCAATTCCTGGTTCCGTCTCACGACACTACCAAGTTTACGGAAAGCCGTGACTATCTAGAGTCGGGGGCAAGAATACACCATACAGATGCATCTCATCCCCGACCTCACATGGCAGCAGTCCTATAAAAGGAAAGCTAATCACCGGAAGAAACCTGAAATTTAATCTGTTCCCCAATTAGCCATGAACAAGGATATGTAGATCCAAGTTCGCTCGGCACCCGGGATGGAGACTCTTACTGAGGCCCAGACTTTGAAAGGGCTCGTGCCTACTAGGGGGCCAAATCCGTTCAGCCGAGCCCTTGAACTGCTCCACGGAGCTCCTGATTTGAGGTCTTGACACCGTCCAAACGGAACACCCAAACGGTCGGCGATGTCTTCGACCTCGGTTGGTCATGGCTCTGTCCAACCGGGGACCCAATCCGGTCAGCAAAGCCTTCGACTGGTGCTGGGCCCGAAGCCCCCCACCACCACCACGACAAGGTGGTCCCTTATCAGGGTGGGGGGGAGGTTACTGTTATATCTGTTCGTTATTATTATTGTTTTAGTTAAGTTCATTAATTATTTCAGTTTCGTTATTAGTAGCCAACATGGTGTAAAATCTTCGCCGTAATATAATGATACTGAAAAATATTCTGGACAATGTGTTGTAGAGTTTCGACACCGTTTAAGAACTCGCGGAGAGTTGCTCGTTGGAACACAAAGTTACAAAAATAGTTAACATTTTTAAGAAGTTACTCTCTAATTCATGGTAATTTTCATTCATAATTATTAGTATTACACTGGTTTCTATAAATTAAAGAAAATCCCTATGTTAAGTCAATGGGAAGCTAACCTCAAAGCTCTATAACTTCTAAAATAAGTTTTGTTGTTTTAAAAAATGTGATTGTAGATGAAGATCTCAATCAAATAAATCAATATCTCGATTTTCAACAATATTCGCTCAGTATTTAATGAGTTATGGAAGTTTGAATATTTAGCGATAACAATGCCAGTCTTAAGTAACAATGCCAGTCTTTAATTAAGTCTTTTAACATATAAAATTAAAGAATAGTGAAAGAATTCTTTACACAAAGTTCTAAAATAGAAACTTATTTTATTAAACACTTTGATACAATACTTATTACTAAGTTTTAATTAACTTCTGAAGTCAATTTTTGTGGCTGGCATTGTGATCGCTAAATATTCAATCTTCCATAACTCATTAAATACTGAACGAATATTGTTGAAAATCGAGATATTGATTTATTTGATTGAGATCTTTATCTGTAATCATATTTTTCAAAGCAATAAAACTTACTTTAGAAGTTATAGAGCTTTGACGTTAGCTTCCCATTGACTTAACATAGAGATTTTCCTTAATTTATGGAAACCAGTATAGTATGTACTGTAGTATGTAGTATTTAACTATCAAAGCACTTTTTTTTATTGCATTTCAGTATAACGAATATATTTTGGTGACCGCTTGATTTCGTTATACCTACATTTCACTGTATTAATTAGCTTCTAAATCATTTTAAAATATTCCTTTATAATACTAACTAAATGTAATTTCTGTAGTAAGATGTCAATATCAATAGAATCAAATACTTTATTTAAATCCATAAAAACACATTTCTTCCCTATGTTTAGATTGATATTTATAATAATTTATAAGATCATCCGACATATATATATATATATATTTTTTTTTGGGGGGGGGGGGCTCAGTCTGTAGCGCGCCAGGCTCGTAATCTGTAGTTCCCAGGTTCGAGTCCCAGCTGGGTCAGCGTTGAGATTTATCTCCACAAAACTCCCCGCCCTGCCCACGGTCAGTAGGGGACACCGATGGGCTTGGAAAGGCCGCCGTCCGTCGGATGGGACGTTAAGCCATGGTCCCGTGTGTGTGAGAGTCATACCCTGCGCACGTTAAAGAACACGCTGGATGGCCTTGACGGGAGGCTACCATCTGTCTCCCAACAGCTGTTCCAGTGGGTCCCCTCCCCCAACCTTCTCTGAGCCTTCGGGGTACATGTGACCTGGCCATTTAGCCAATGGTGTGCAAAAAAGTGCCGCTCAGAGGTCAAACAACCCAACCCATCCGACACATTTTTCACTCCCATACCTTTACGAATCCCAAAATTGCTGTACTTGACAGAAAATTTATTTTTTCCTAAAAAAAGTGCTGCAGGCGATCCTCAACGTAATTTTCCATTAACTTATCGAAAATCGATTTAAAAAAAGTTCATTTGGTCGTCGAAAATTCTGTTTGGAACTTTTTCCCTGATCAAGTGTCATTCAAACTTCTCCTCGATTGACATCTTTTTTTATCATCAATAATATAATTTATTACTTTCCACAACTTCGTATTATTATTTTTTAAATGCTAATTTATTTTTCAATTTGTGTAATATGGAGTTCCTATAAATAGTGATTTATAATAATTACAAAATAAAATTATAAAGTATAAATTTAATTATTGACTGTTTACGAACTTCTTGTACCCAAATTCAACGTCAACATTTTGAGCAATCCTCAATGACTAAAAAATATTCAATAAATATAAAATACTAAACTTTATGAACTAATTGAATGCAAAATTCACACCTTGATTCAGATGAATTGGAAATTTTGTACTTTCCATATCAATAATGATCGACAATATTTTCGAGTTGTTGTTGTTGGGTTGTTTTACCTCTGAGCGGCACTTTTTTGCACCCCATGGGCTAAATGGCCTGGTCACATGGACCCCGAAGGCTCAGAGAAGGTTGGGAGAGGGGACCCACTGGAACAGCTGTTGGGAGACAGATGGTAGCCTCCCGTCAAGGCCATCCAGCGTGTTCTTTAACGTGAACAGGGTATGGCTCTCCCGCACACGGGGCAACGGCTTAACGTCCCATCCGACGGACGGCGGCCTTTCCAAGCCCATCGGTGTCCCCTACTGACCGTGGGCAGGGCGGGGAATCAATCTTTTCGATAGTGGGCTAATATATGATTATTAGCAAAATGTAAAGGTCAATGTCAGTCATATTTTTAATGTCTATATCTATAACATAACTTTTCGATTTTCAGAGTTGAAACCGTTTAAAATATTGCACTAATTTTTAATGGCTTCATTGATGCTCAACTCGATTGGTTAGAATTGATAAATTCGGCAGATATTTTGTAGTTTCGGTGGAACAGAATAATATGGATTTTCCTTTTTCGTTATCGCCCTGTTTCATAATGCATTCAAAACAACTTTCATTGGCAAAAATATTTCTCGCATACCAGATGCTGACAAAACATCAAATACTATTTTCGTAATAAGAGAAAATTTCACTAGAAGTGATATTCGAAAAGGAAGAAATTATACTTTGATGATTAAATACATTTTTCTTCAGGTTCTCTTTGTCTCCTCGAGAGAGCGTGAGAAAAGAATTTCTGGCCAAAATGCTAATACGAAACGATTTATCCCTAATACGAAACGAATTTCTGGCCAAAATGTTAATACGAAACGACTTATCCCTAATACGAAACGATTTTTCAGTTGGGTTGTTTTACCTCTGAGCGGCACTTTTTTGAACACAATGGACGTCCTTCAGGTAAGTAAATTTAACGATTTGAGAATAACTAACACGTAAAAATGAGGAAAACTGAACTACTATCAATCAAGTTGGGTTGGGTTGTTTTACCTCTGAGCGGCACTTTTTTGCACACCATGGGATAAATGGCCAGGTCACATGGACCCCGAAGGCTCAGAGAAGGTTGGGGGAGGGGACCCACTGGAACAGCTGTTGGGAGACAGATGGTAGCCTCCCGTCAAGGCCATCCAGCGTGTTCTTTAACGTGCGCAGGGTATGGCTCTCCCGCACACGGGACCACGGCTTAACGTCCCATCCGACGGACGGCGGCCTTTCCAAGCCCATCGGTGTCCCCTACTGACCGTGGGCAGGGTGGGGAATTTTGCGGAGATAAATCTCAACGCTGACCCAGCTGGGACTCGAACCTGGGAACTACAGATTACAAGCCTGAGATTTTTCAGTTATCAGCTATCAGAGATCATTATGGACATGTCATAGTGCAAGGATGGTGCCTTTACCTCTGCCATCTTATACATCGCTTATTGGCATTAACAAAAATTATGTGTGATATCGTACAAATCTCATAATGAGTCTGAAATCAAAAGGTATTTGGGTCGTTAGCCAACCAGAGCAAGTTACGTTACAAAATTTAACCTGATTTTTTCAAAATTTTTATATACACTTTTTTTTTCGATATATGATTTTTTCCGTCATGTAGTAGTTCATTTCATCCACATATTAAAAATGTTGGCTCATTGTAGCAGGACTAGTATTTTAATTAAATTTTTTTTAGTGTAAGAAAAAAAAACTTTTTTGTATAAGACGCTGTCAAATTTTTTTTAGTGAAGAAAAAAAAACTTTTTTGTATAAGACGCTGTCAAATTTTTTTTTTAGTTTATGTTTTTCTTGCGCCACTTTTTGTACTATGATTTTTGCCATGTAATAAATTACTTCATTCAAACTTCAGCCTTCATAGTTTCCTCAAATTTAGATATCTTCATGAATTTTTTTCAAATTATAGATCAAAATTTTCTTCGTGTTCTGCACTTCGATAAAAATGCAATCTTTTGATATATTTTATATAAAAATTTTACTCTCAAACTTTTTTAATTCTGTTAAAAAACGTACCCAATCCATTTAAATACTGTTAAAAACAACTACATATATATTTCCTCAATTTCCTGAGTCCTTAGAACGACTTAAATTAATGCTTTAACAGCGAAATAATTATTGTAAATAATTTAAACTGCTTTTGGTTCCATTGAAAGAGAAACGTTTTTGCATTTAGACGCCTAAACAAAGAGATGCAATTTAAATCGACAAATATGTTCATGATCATAACTATTCCTATTTACCGGGTTGGTTTGTTTTACATCTGAGAGCCACTTTTTTGCAGACCGTGGGCTAAATGGCCAGGTCACAAGGACCCCGAGGCTCAGAGAAGGTTGGGGGAGGGGACCCACTGGAACATCTGTTGGGAAACAGATGGTAGCCTACCTTTAAGGCCATCCAGAGTGTTCTTTAACGTACACAGGGTATGGCCCTCCCGCACACGGGGCCACGGCTTTACGCCCCATCCGACGGACGGCGGCCTTTCCAAGCCCATCGGTGTTCCCTACTGACCGTGGGCAGGGCGGCGGGGAGTTTTGCCTTATTTACCGGATAAACAAATATTATACTGTTCTGAATTAAGTTAACATGCATGTACGTTTTATTTCATTAATATTGTTACTACAGATGAACGTGCTACAATGAACTTATGGTGTATATGTGTCATGAACGCTTGAGTATGCTTCACGTCACAATTATGTTATCAACTGATTAGAACGGAGAGACGCTTTGAATAATAAGAATCGTGGCTTTGAATAATAAGAATCGTGGAGGAAAAACGAAAGATATAGTGTGTTAAATTACTATTGTGTGATTCTATGTAAAAAGACACCTCTTATTTGATTCAAGATGAAGCTTGGTGCCGATGGTGAAAGGAAATCAACAGTAAAGTTTGTTCTTGGGTCCTTTATCGGGGACGATCAATGTTCGATGTTTCGCATCTATAAGGTAAAAGGTATTGTGTTAAGGTAGTCTTGTATCACAAATGAACTTCGATATAAATTGGTTTGTTTGTTAAATGTTACAAGGTAATAGGTTCTATTTTGTCATAGGAGGTGAATATTAACAGCACTGTAGTTTAAACAGTGAAAATTAATTAAGCAAAGTAAATCATTCTTTTTATGGATTGACTTTATACTAAGAGAGGGGCGGGGATGGCTCAGTCGGTAGCGCGCCAGGCTCGTAATCTGTAGTTCCCAGGTTCGAGTCCCAGCTGGGTCAGCGTTGAGATTTATCTCCGCAAAATTCCCCGCCCTGCCCACGGTCAGTAGGGGACACCGATGGGCTTGGAAAAGCCGCCGTCCGTCGGATGGGACGTTAAGCCGTGGCCCCGTGTGCGGGAGAGCCATACCCTGTGCACGTTAAAGAACACGCTGGATGGCCTTGATGGGAGGCTACCATCTGTCTCCCAACAGCTGTTCCAGTGGGTCCCCTCCCACAACCTTCTCTGAGCCTTCGGGGTCCTTGTGACCTGGCCATTTAGCCCACGGTGCGCAAAAAAGTGCCGCTCAGAGGTAAAACAACCCAAATACTAAGAGGAAGAGAAATACTTGTGTTTAGATAAGATTGTTTTGTTTGTATGATTTTGTGCCTTTGAATAAATTACTTCATTCATACTCTGGTTTGGTAAATATACTGTTACAACAGATGAACTTGATATAATGAATTTATGAACAACGCGTCATGGACGCTCGCGTAGGCTTCAGCACGAGAGTTACGTTACCAACGAGATCGAACGAACTTGACTTCAAGAAGAAGAAAGAATAATTTGTTGGAATTAAGGAGAAATATAGTGAGAAGAAACAATTAGTTTGTTTCTTTTGTCTGGGCACTAAAGTTTAGAGATATGATTTGGTGTGTTCGCGGGAGATTACACAAATATACTTAGCTGCAGTTTTGGAGTACTTGAAGTCTAAAACCTTAGGCAGAAATCATTTGATGTATAATTATTTAGTTCTTTAGGAATTAGTAAGATTATTTTCGAGATATTGCAAGTATTCACATATATGATTCTCGTTAGATTGAAAGTTTGTTCACACATAAGATAAACATTGGTTTCTTTAGTTTATCTGCATGTTTTTATCCATACTTTTGTATTAAATCACATTATTTTAGATTTATTTTTATTGCTTGTTATTTTTGAACTCACGCTCAGTATCTATCCTTTTTATTTGCAACAATACTTTATAATTCACGCTCAGTTTTCGGGGCGGGGGTGGCTCAGTCGGTAGCGCGCCAGGCTCGTAATCTAGTTCCCAGGTTCGAGTACCAGCTGGGTCAGCGTTGAGATTTATCTCCGCAAAAATTCCCCGCCCTGCCCACGGTCAGTAGGGGACACCGATGGGCTTGGAAAGGCCGCCGTCCGTCGGATGGGACGTTAAGCCGTGGCCCCGTCTGCGGGAGAGCCATACCCTGTGCACGTTAAAGAACACGCTGGATGGCCTTGACGGGTGGCTACCATCTGTCTCCCAACAGCTGTTCCAGTGGGTCCCCTCCCCCAACCTTCTCTGAGCCTTCGGGGTCCATGTGACCTGGCCATTTAGCCCATGGTATGCAAAAAAGTGCCACTCAGAGGTAAAACAACCCAAAACGCTCAGTTTTCATCTGTTTAAATTTATAACAATAATAATAGAGAAAAATATGTAGTTTAAACAACACCATCAAAACTGAACACAAATGTCGAAATTGTGTTTTGTTAGAGCGGGGCGGGGGTGGCTCAATCGGTAGCGCCAGGCTCGTAATCTGCAGTTCCCAGGTTCGAGTCCCAGCTGGGTCAGCGTTGAGATTTATCTTCGGAAAATTCCCCAGTCAGTAGGGGACACCGATGGACTTGAAAGACCGCCGTCTGTTGGATGGGATGTTAAGCCGTGAATCTTTGTGCTCGAGAGCCATACCCTGTGCACGTTAAAGAACACGCTGGATGGCCTTGACGGGAGGCTACCATCTGTCTCCCAACAGCTGTTCCAGTGGGCCCCCTCCCCCAACCTTCTCTGTGTCTTCGAGGTCCATGTGATCTGGCCATTTAGCCCAAAGTGTACAAAAAAGTGTCGCTCAGAGGTAAAACAACCCAACCCAACGTGTTTTATTAGAAGTTGATTTCGAACACTCATTAGTTGATAATCCAGATTTGAATTGACGAAATAAATACAATTCTCGGAGTTACAACTCGTTCATTTCGAAATAAATAAATATCGGAAAACGATAAAAAAAAATTCCATCTTCCCTTATTAAATCTGGTATAACAAAGATATACGCATTTGAGCCGCAAAAAACTTAAAAAAACAAGGTTTGGCGTTAAAAATAAATTGTTCGCCTATCACTGTAGAATATTTGCTACTGTAGTATGAAAGCCTCAGTTGAAAAAATGATTCTACTAGAGCCCAAACGCTAATATAAACCAATAGTTTGGCAACTGCGTATAGTTGCCAAACTGCCAATAGTTTGGCCTACACTGCGTGGCCAATTATTTTGCACACTGCATCGTTCGCCAAGTACCACGAAACATGCAGATGTATGCAAACTTTCTTACTGATGGTAGTAATCCTACGAAATACTATAAAAGCAGTAGAGGCATGGTGGAAAATGAACTCGATATGGGTAAAAAGTCTGATCTAGCTGGCTTCGAAACAGGGCTTACCGTTGGAGCGGGCATAGGCAGAAGCATCTTTAACGGAGGTGAAGACACTCACAATTGGGTTGTTTTACCTCTCTGAGGCACTTTTCGACACACAATGGGCTAAATAACCAAGGTTGGGTTGGGTTGTTTTACCTCTGAGCGGCACTTTTTTGCACACCATGGGCTATATGGCCAGGTCACATGGACTCCGAAAGCTCAGAGAAGGTTGGGGGAGGGGACCCACTGGAACAGCTGTTGGGAGACAGATGGTAGCCTCCCGTCAAGGCCATCCAGCGTGTTCTTTAACGTGCACAGAGTATGTCTCTTCCGCACACGGGGCCACCGCTTAACGTCCCATCCGACGGACGGCAGCCTTTCCAAGCCCATCGGTATCCCCTACTGACCGTGGGCAGGGCGGAGAATTTTGCGGAGATAAATCTCAACGCTGACCCAGCTGGGACTCGAACTGGGAACTACAGATTACGAGCCTGGCGCGCTATCGACTGAGCCACCCCCGCCCCACTAAATAACCAGGTTACGAAGATCCCGAGGGCTTAAGAGACGGTTTGAGGAGGAATTGCACCAGAGCATCTGTTGAGAGACAGATGGTAGTTTCTCGTCAAGGCCATCCAGCGTGTTCTTCAACGTGCACAGGTTATGACTCTCATATACACGGTACCATGGCTTAACGTCCCATCCGAAGGTCGGCGGCCTCTTTAAGCTCATCGGTGTCCCCTGCTGACCGTGGGCAGGGAGTTTTGCGGAGATAAATCTCAACGCTGGCCCAGGCAGGACTCGAACCTGGGAACTGCAGATTATGAGTCTGACGCGCTACCGACTGAGTCAATTCCTTCCCTGTGAAAGTCAGACGGAAATGACGGGTAAAAATATTCCTAGTGTATGGAGAATGGCAACGGTCTCAAAAAAGGCCGTCAATCTTAATAAATACGGGAGGATTGGGTTGTTTTACATTTGATTGGCACTTTTTTTAACATAATGTCTTAAATGGATAGGTCACAAGGACCCCCAAGGACTCAGAGAAAGTTGCGGGAAGCCCACTGGACAGCTGTTAGAATACAGATGGTGGACTCCAGTCAAGGCCATCCAGCGTGTTATTTAAAGTCACAGCATGGGTCTCCTGAATATGGGGCCATGGCTAGCGTCCCATCCGAAAGACGGCGGCCTTTCTGGCAGAGGGCATGCAGAGAGATAAATCTCAACGTTGGCACTGGCAGGACTGGAACCTGGGAGCTGCAGATTAGGAGCCTGGCGCGCTGCCACCTGTCAACAATGTAGGATTAACGCACAGATCAACTAATACCACGTCTACGCAGAGGCCCTGCTGATGGCCTAAGTGAATGAATTTAATGAGGGACCCAGCACTGGATTAACCATTAGGCAAAATAAGCACGTGCTTAGGTCACCAAGGGAAGGGGGGCACCAGAGTTTTTCCCCTAGTTTTCATTCCCTTAACTTGGGAGGATCTCTTTGTGAGGGTGATTAAAAACCGTTTTCAATAAATTTTGCATTTGCACTTTTTCTTATAACAATTTTATTAAGAAATGCATAAAACAGAGTTGAAAATTTGCATTTGTTTTTCTATTGCCCTAGTTATAAGTAATTAATTTGCTTATATTGCTTGCTGCTATTTAGTGTTAAATAAATTAATAAAAAAACAGTTTTTATTTAATATAGTTGTGAGATCTGACCTGGAAGAAAACTGAATTTTCAGTCTCTTATTTCACCTTCAGCACTTATTGAGTCTTAATTTTGGAAGTTGTCAAGTAAGCAATGGAATGGCCGAGAGGGCACCATTGTTGGACTATGCTTAGGGCATCAGTTGGTCTTAATACTGCACTGGAGGGACCCCAAATAGTATTCAGGCTTAGAGCCCTACTGGGGCGGGGGTGGCTCAGTCGGTAGCGCTTCAGGCTCGTACTCTGTAGTTCCCAGGTTCGAGTCCCAGCTGGGTCAGCGTTGAGATTTATCTCCGCAAAATTCCCCGCCCTGCCCACGGTCAGTAGGGGACACCGATGTGCTTGGAAAGGCCGCCGTCCGTCGGATGGGACGTTAAGCCGTGGCCCCGTGTGCGGGAGAGCCATACCCTGTGCACGTTAAAGAACACGCTGGATGGCCTTGACGGGAGGCTACCATCTGTCTCCCAACAGCTGTTCCAGTGGGTCCCCTCCCCCAACCTTCTCTGAGCCCTCGGGGTCCATGTGACCTGGCCATTTAGCCCATGATGTGCAAAAAAGTGCCGCTCAGAGGTAAAACAACCCAACCTGTGTCCGTAGACACACAAAGTAGCCACATCTCCTTGTACGCTGTCATTTTTTTGATTTTCTATTTTAAAAAATACATCTTCTGAAATGTCTTCTAAAAGTTGAAAAGGACATAATTTTTTTTCCCTCGAATAAATTAGATGTAACACTAGAATTCTGGCTCCTTGGCCCGTGCCTAGCGTGCTTTATGATGTATCCGCCCTCCTCATGGATAAAACAACTCATCTGTCAAGAAATTCCCTTTATGGGTATCAGAAGTGCATTTCATTTGGATAGTTGAGCATGCAATAAAGGAAACAAACTGAAATTTTAGACAATAGCGAAAACTCGATTTTATCCGACTCCAAAGTTCTTCCAGTTTTGTGTTTGCAAAGGATACAATCCTTTGGGTTTATTCCAAGAGTTTGTTTTCGCTTTATGATCCTTATCAAAGGAGTATATGTTTGCTCCCTTGTTTGGGACTAAAGAAAGAAAGGTTTAGATAAATGTTTGTGATTCGATGCAGTGGATCTCAAGAGTCATTGATCAGTCCCTGCTGGGCAGTTAACCGGCGCCAACAGAGGAGCCTCGTTCTTGTCCATGCATGACCAAGAAAACGGTTCGCTGACCAGTCTTGTCCGGACATGGAAGACAGAATAATTGATGACACAACTCTTATGCTTTTCACTACAAGGGGAAAAAAAGTTCCTCAACTGCCGTAATTTTTGCTATGTCGACTTATTTCTTTTGAAAACTGTTTTTAAAAGTGGTTTTGGGTTCTTTTCAACCCCTTCATTGTTGACTTGTGGGTCCTCTAGACTCATAGTTGGGGGGGGGGGGATTTTTACTGAGAATTTTGGGTTGGGTTGTTTTACCTCTGAGCGGCACTTTTTTGCACACCATGGGCTAAATGGCCAGGTCACATGGACCCCGAAGGCTCAGAGAAGGTTGGGGGAGGGGACTCACTGGAACAGCTGTTGGGAGACAGATGGTAGACTTCCGTCAAGGCCATCCAGCGTGTTCTTTAACGTGCACAGGGTGTGGCTCTCCCGCACACGGGGCCACGGCTTAACGTCCCATCCGACGGACGGCGGCCTTTCCAAGCCCATCGGTGTCCCCTACTGACCGTGGGCAGGGCGGAGAATTTTGCGGAGATAAATCTCAACGTTGACCCAGCTGGGACTCGAACCTGGGAACTACAGATTACGAGCCTGGCGCGCTACCGACTGAGCCACCCCCGCCCCTTTTTACTGAGAAGGAAAGAGTTAATTTCCAAATGGAAATGACTGGATAATTTGCTTACCTAACAAATTTTTCTGTTTCCGATTAATTATAGATCTGAGAAAAATATTTATACTTCATCTTGTATTAAGGATTTATTTTGTAATATTTAATAATGGCTGGATAATTAATGGTTGGAAAGGGTTTTACTCCTGAGGACTCAGTCGTGGAAGTGACTCAATCGGTAGCACGCCAGTTCGGAATCTACAGTTCTCAGGTACGAGCCCCACCTGGGTCAACATTGAGATTTATCTCCGCAAAATTCCTCGCACTGCCCTCTGTCTGTAGGGGAAACAGATGACCTTGAAAAGACCACCGTCGTTCGGCCACCAACCTTCGTGTCACGTGACACGAAGGTTGCCGGATCACTAATTTCTGAAAAAAAATCGTTGCCAGATATTTTTTCTGAATTCTGTAATCAACCATAGTGTTCGGATATTTTTTTGAGCGACTGTACGTTAAATTTCAACGAACGGTCGATTTTTTCCAAGCCGAAGACTTGAATATTTTTGAAAATTTTATAAAATTCACAAATCAAATAGTCTAAACGATTTTCAAAAACCGAAGTTTTTTTACTTCAAACTTGTTTAAAGATTAAGATAGTTTAGTTTGTTTCATCTGGGAGGGGTACTTTTGAGCACACACACAATGAGTTAAATAGCCAGGTCAAAATGACTCCAGACCTCAGCGGGGCGGGGGTGGCTCAGTCGGTAGCGCGCCAGGCTCGTAATCTGTAGTTCCCAGGTTCGAGTCCCAGCTGGGTCAGCGTTGAGATTTATCTCCGCAAAATTCCCCGCCCTGCCCACGGTCAGTAGGGGACACCGATGGGCTTGGAAAGGCCGCCGTCCGTCGGATGGGACGTTAAGCCGTGGCCCCGTGTGCGGGAGAGCCATACCCTGTGCACGTTAAAGAACAAGCTGGATGGACTTGACGGGAGACTACCATCTGTCTCCCAACAGCTATTCCAGTGGATCCCTCCCCCAACCTTCTCTGAGCCTTCGGGGTCCATGTGACCTGGCCATTTAGCCCGTGGTGTGCAAAAAAGTGCCGCTCAGAGGTAAAACAACCCGCAACCCAGCATCTATGCAAAGTTGCAGACGTCTACGCCGATTCTGAAAGGCTAGGTGATACTCCTTGTTGGAATCAACTCCTCAGAATGAACGTATTTTATAAGGTCTTGCACTCTTAAAAAAGGCTTCCCACCAAGTCCCTTTTTAATTTTTGGAAACAACTGAAAATCGCATGGTGCAAGATCGGGTGAATATGCAGGATAGGGTAGCTCTTTGATTATGTTCCTTTCAATGTAGGCTCAAGGTAGGTCATGAAATGGCCTACCTTGAAATTGTCATGAAAAAGGAGAAGTCTTGATACGACAGTTGTTGGACGCTGCTCCTTCATCTTCTTAATCATTTTGGGCAAAACAATCTTGATGTGGTATTGGCCATTGGTAGTTCTTTTTTCAGGTAAGGTGTCCACTGTTGCCACTCTTTGGGAATATAAAAAAAATTTTAACATTCTCTTCCTCTGAGTGAAAGTATTGTGGGAGGATCTGGGGACGCAGTTCATCTTTCGCAACCCAAATATAATTATTAATCTTTCTGGGAGTTGTATAGTAATTAAACCACGTCTCATCACTTGTGACAATGTCTGTTAACGGTTTGAGGCCACTAGGTTCAAACATTGCCAGCATCTTCTTGCACGAGTAGACTCTAACCCTTTTTTGCTGGGGGTGGCTCAGTCGGTAGTTCGCCAGGCTCCTAATCTGTAGTTCCCAGGTTCGAGTCCCAGCTGGGTCAGCGTTGAGATTTATCTCCGCAAAATTGCCTGCCCTGCCCACGCTCAGTAGGGGACACCGATGGGCTTGGAAAGGCCCCCGTCCGTCGGATGGGAGGTTAAGCCGTGGCTCCGTGTGCGGGAGAGCCATACCCTGTGCACGATAAAGAACACACTGGATGGCCTTGACGGGAGACAACCATCTGTCTCCCAACAGCTATTCCAGTGGGTCCCCTCCCCTAACCTTTTCTGAGCTTTAGGGATCCGTGTGAACCTGGCCATTTAGCCCATGGTGTGCAAAAAAGTATCGCTCAGAGGTAAAACAACCCAAACCTAAACGCCTTTCATTTTTAATACGTTAGACAAGGTGCAAACAAGTCGCAGCTCGTTAACTTCGGTGGAACGAGTACAAATTTACAGACACGTGTCAAGAGCTTTTTGAATGCCCCCCGCAATCATTTCATTCTTTCAACCAGGAGGAGCAATTTTTATCTCGTTTTCTCGCTTTGTAGTCTGCCTGTCCGTCTGTAGATATCGAACTTTTTTTGTTTACAGAGATAAATTAAAAATTCTTTTTTATGTTGGATAGGTATTGATGAAATATTACTATATGCACTTTCCGAATCTCTCTATAGCTAAAATCACGCCCTCTAGCGGTGGAAAAAGTTGAAAATTTAAAACAAATATTGCAAACGATGTATTTATGCTAAAATTTTGAAATTTTGGTGGTGTAATGTGAAGGCTACGAAGTTTCCATTGCCAATAATGAGTTGAACCTTTAGACCCAGAGGGGGTGGGAAAACATCTTTTTAAGTTTAGCAGAGAACTTTTTTACAGAATAATGAAAGGTTCTTTTGCGCTAGATAGGAATTGATAAATATTATGATTCACACTTTTTAAATCTTCCGAAAACTAATTGCGCTTTCCAAGGTGGAAAAATTTGCAGTTTCCAAAATTTCAAACGAATATTGCAAACGATGTATTTAAGCTAGAAATTTTAAATTTTGATGATGGAATGTGAATACCATGATGTTTCCATTGGCAACAATGAATTGACCCCTTAGACCCAGGGGAGGGGGGGAATGGGGCAGGGAAAGAAAATATTTTGGTTTTAGCAGATAATTGTTTGCATTTAGAGATAAATGGAAAAATCTTTTTTAGGGTTGAATAGGAATTGATAAAATATTATGATTCGCACTTTTGGAATTTTTTGAACACTATAAATGTGCCCTCTAATCATGATATGATTCTAAAGTTAATGATCATGATATGATTCTAAAGTTAAGGAGGCTACCATCTGTCTCCCAACAGCTGTTCCAGTGGGTCCCCTCCCCCAACCTTCTCTGAGCCTTCGGGGTCCATGTGACCTGGCCATTGATCCCATGGTGTGCAAAAAAGTGCCGCTCAGAGGTAAGACAACCCAACCAACTCAAAGACTAGAAGATTTCATATTGTAATTTTAGATCCATTTAGAACATTTGTGCTATGGGGAGAAAAAACTTCATATCCGCGAAAGCCTGAACTCATCAATGTCACTATTCGGTTTTAAATGACTTGCGTCAAGTAATTTGAGAAGATGTTATGCACTTATAATTGTAGCTCTCCGTTGAAGGTAAAACGATATGTTGATCTTTAAACGGAGTGAAGCAATTTGACCCAGTTTCAAAGGTTAGGGGACCGTCATGAACAGCGACAGCGAGAGAATGTGTGAGTGAAATGGATGGAATATGTCTTCACAACAGTAGTGCTCTGTAAGATCTCCGCAATATTAAATATACATTTATTCACCTGACTCCAGGCACCAATATGGATTGAAATGGATTGTTTTACCTCTGATCGGTCTCTTGTTCATGCAACAGATAAAAGCTTCAGGTTACTATGACCCCAAGAACTCGGAGATGAGTACAGGAATGGGAATGCACTGCAGAATGTGAAACATGGAAACTTTCCTTCTAAGCCATATGATGCATTCTTAATACGGGAACTCCATTCAACGTAATGAATTATTTAACGTGAATTCCATTCACCGAAATGAAATTGGGCGGGGGTGTCTCAGTCTATAGCGCACCAGGCTCGTAATGTGAAGTTTTCAGCTTCCAGTCCCAGCTGGGTCAGCGTTGAGATTTATCTCCGAAAAACTCTCCGCCCTGTCCATGGTCAGTAGGGGACACTGATGGCTTTGCAAATGCCGCTGTCCGTAGGATGGAACGTTACGCCGTGGTCCCGTGTTCGAGAGAGCCATACTCTGCGCACGTTAAAGATCAGACCTTGACGGGAGGTTGCAATATTTCACCCAACAGCCGTTTCAGGGGTCCCCTCCTAAAACCTTCTCTGAGCCTTCGGGATCCTTGTGACCTGGCCATTTAGCCCATTGTGTGCAAAAAGTGCCAGTCAGGGGTAAAACAACCCAACCGAACCGAAAGGAAACCATACTTATCCGGTATATTCGTGTAACACGAAGGTTGCCAGACCACTGATTTCTAAAAAAAATCTTTGCCAGATATTTGTTCTGAATTCTGTAATCAACCGTAGTGTTCGGATATTTTTTTTTGAGCAACTGTACGTAATAGAGATTAATTGGAGCTGAAATTTACGAAAGCTCTCCCCCCCCCCCCCCGAGTCCTAGACATTTCAGCAATTGTTGAGCCTGAGACTGCCAAACCCCGATATGGGAAAAAAATTTCTCTAACGCATCCTAAGGCATATATAGAAAAATGCAAGCCCCTAATCGCATTATTAATTATAATCGTTTAATAACAAAATTAAAATGTTAATGCAATTTGGAACGAAAATTATTAGATCTTCTGCTAGATGCTGAAAGTTCGTGGTTAATATAATAACTTGGGTTGTTTTACCTCTGAGCGGCACTTTTTTGCATACCATGGGCTAAATAGCCAGGTCACATGTACCCCGAAGGCTCAAAGAAGGTTGAGGGAGGGGACCCACTGGAACAGCTGTTGGGAGACAGATGGTAGCCTCCCGTCAAGGACATTCAGCGTGTTCTTTAATGTGCACAGGGTATGGCTCTCCCGCATATGGAGCCACGGCTTAACGTCACATCCGAACGGACGGCAGCCTTTCCAAGCCCATCGGTGTCCCCTACTGACCGTGGGCAGGACGGGGAGTTTTACGGAGATAAATTTCAACGCTAATTCAGCTGGGACTCGAACCTGGGAATTACAGATTACGAGCCTGGCGCGCTACCGACTGAGCCACCCCCGCCGGGGATAATATAATAATAACCGCAAAGAGCCATTCATATATTAAAGATAGAAATACGCAAAAATAATCAAAAGCAGCATGATGTTCATTTTTAATTATTAAATACCGATTAAAAGGTTAAATTATAATAAAAAATATTAAAATTTATCCTTTTTTTTTTTCAAGAAATATTTTAAAATTTAAATTATTTTGAGCCCAAAGTCTTCTGTACTAATTTGTGCCTGAAATCATCTGTAGTATTTTGAGCCCGACAAAGTCTGAGCACATTTCTAGTACCAAAAAAATTTATCTTAAGTGTTTATGGTCTTGTCAAACTCAACACATCCCAGAGAAAAATTCAAATCGTACATCTTTGTAAGCAACCTTTGTATTTAAAATATTTTTATTTTAGCGAATAGATTGGGAAGTGCAATCAAGTAAATATAATCTAAAATTCTGGAAAAATGCGGGGCGGGGTGGCTCAGTCGGTAGTGCGTCAGGCTCGTAATCTGTAGTTCCCAGGTTCGAGTCGCAGCTGGGTCAGCGTTGAGATTTATCTCCGCAAAACTCCTCGCCCTGCCCACGGTCAGTAGGGGACACCCCGATGGGCTTGGAAAGACCGCCGTCCGTCGGATGGGACGTTAAGCCGTGGTCTGTGTGTGGGAGAGCCATAACCTGTGCACGTTAAAGAACACGCTGGATGGCCTTGACGGGAGGCTACCATCTGTCTCCCAACAGCTGTTCCAGTGGGTCCCCTCCCCCAACCTTCTCTGAGTCTTCGGGTCCATGTGACCTGGCCATTTAGCCCATTGTGTGCAAAAAAGTGCCGCTCAGAGGTAAAACAACCCAAACAACTCTGGAAAAATGCAGATCCTGAAACAATCTTACGCAAGAATCGAAAAAGGTAAAAATTAAACGTTGATAGCTTTTAGACTCTAACGAGTTTTAGAGGATATTTTTCTCCCAGACACTATAATTAAATTTTCTTCTTTAAGAATTGAAAACGAAAAACTTTATCATCCTATTCATCGATGATTCGTATGCGACTTCTGAGACATTGTTTAGGTAATATTTTGGCATCGTTTGGTAAAGCCAAGTTCTCTCAAAACTTCAGACTTTTATTTTCAACGTTCTGTACTTCCTAACGCTTCAAATACTTTTAATGAGATTGCTATGAAACTTTTTAATGTATTTGAAATGTAAATATTGTCACGGAATTGTTTTCGCTAAGTTCTAAAATTCATCAAACACTCTTAGGAACAAGCGATGACATCAATGCTTACTAAATCTGTTTAGTTCAGCGCACATGAACCATAAAAACGATTTTATGGGCATTAAATGTCCCAATTTCTTACTCGTAGTGTCTCACTCTGTGTTTTATGACCAACAGCCTCAATTACCGAATGAAAAAAACAACAACAACAAACAACTTCCTCTGATTTCAGAGATCCCGAAAAAATAAAGACGTAACAACAAATGTTATTACCACCTTCTAAAATGCCAGTTATCCAACTCTTTAGCAAGATTTCGGTTCCTGAGATACGACGCATTATACAAAACATTTACTTTCCTGCTATCGTGGAACTGAATGTTAATGGTAATTACCCGCAAAGCGTGTACAGGCGAGTAATTATAGTTAATGAATGCGCCAGAAGACGTGACGCTCCCTGGTGCATATTTATCCCGAGCAATAAATTCTGTCCGCTGTCCGAAAACTGCAACGGTACGTCACGAGAGCTGGAGCCACTCTCTGAATGAGTTCCAGGTAGTAATGGCGTACGGTCAAAAAGAAAGAGATTTAGAGTTATTAACATTTCAAAAATATCTGGCATCTTAAAGGTTTTACCAAAAACGGAGTTACCCACAGAGCAAGCTGGAGCTTTTGAACATGCCGTAGTCATAAGATTAAGCCGTTGCTGGAAGTGACTGGGGAGGGGGTGGCTCAGTCGGTAGACCGCCAGGCTCGTAATCTGTAGTTCCCAAGGTCGAGTCCCAGCTGGATCAGCGTTGAGATTTATCTCCGCAAAATTCTCCGCCCTGCCCACGGTCAGTAGGGGACACCGATGGGCTTGGAAATGGGCCGTCGGATGGCCGTCGGATGGGACGTTAAGCCGTGGCCCCGTGTGCGGGAGAGCCATACCCTGTGCACGTTAAAGAACACGCTGGATGGCCTTGACGGGAGGCTACTATCTGTCTCCCAACAGCTGTTCCAGTGGGTCCCCTCCCCCAACCTTCTCTGAGCCTTCGGGGTCCATGTGACCTGGCCATTTAGCCCATGGTGTGCAAAAAAGTGCCGCTCAGAGGTAAAACAACCAAACCCTGGAAGTGACTTTAAAACAAAAAAATTGGAGTGTTCGGAGCTCCCAAATTTTTTCTGACGTCTTTGAAGCAAAATTTTATCAACGAAGAAGATGGCCTCAAAGAAGTAGGGGACACCGATGGGCTTGAAAAGGCCGCCGTCCGTCGGATGGGACGTTAAGCCGTTGCCCCGTGTGCGGGAGAGCCATACCCTACCGGGAGGCTACCATCTGTCTCCCAACAGCTGTTCCAGTGGGTCCCCTCCCCCAACCTTTTCTGAGCCTTCGGGGTCCATTTGACCTGGCCATTTAGCCCATGTTGTGAAAAAAAAAGTCGCTCAGAGGTAAAAACAACCCAACCCAAAAAAGCCTCAAAGGAAATCACATTGTTCACTGTCGTCTGTAAAACTAAACCAGTACGAATAATGCAGATGGCTTCATAGTCATCTGGCATTTTAAACTAGATGGCCAAGGAGCGGAGATTGGTGTGGTTGGGTTGTTTTACCTCTGAACGGCACTTTTTTTGTACACCATGGCTAAATGACCAGGTCACAAGGACCCCGAAGACTCAGAGAGGTTTTGGGAAAGGGATCCACTGGAAAATCTGTTGGGAGACGGATGGTATACTCCCATCAAGGCCAAATAGCATGTTCTTTAACGTGCACAGGGTATGGCTCTCGAGCACAAAGATTCACGGCTTAACGTCCCATCTGACGGACGGCGGCCTTTTCAATGTGTCATCATCGGTGTCCCCTACTGACCGTGGACAGGGCGGGGAATTTTGCGTGAGATAATTCTCAACGCTGACCCAGCTGGGACTCGAATCTGGGAACTGCAGATTAAGAGCCTGGCGCGCTGCCGACTGAAAAACAACCGAATGAAACCGAAAAGCCACTCCCGCCCCGGGGGTTGGTGCGATAGGTAGAGTGACAATTTGGGTTGGGTTGTTTTACCTCTGAGATCCACTCTTTTTTTGCACACGATGAGCTAAATAGCCAGGTCACAAACACCCCGAAGGCTCAGAGTGGTTTGGGGGTAGGAGACCCACTGGACAGCTAATAGGAGACAGATGGCAGCCTCCCGTGAAGGCCATCCAGCGTGTTCTTTAACGTGCACAGGATATGGCTATCCTGCACAGGAAGGACTTAACTCCTACACAGGGAGGACTTCGTGGGGATTTAACGTTCCCCCCGAAGGAACGGCAGCCTTTTCAAGCCCATCGTTGTTCCCTACTGACCGAGGGCAAGGCGAAAAGTTTTACGGAGATAAATTCCTACGCTGTCCCAGCTGGGACTCGAACCTAGGAACTATGAGTGACGGACTCATAATGTTTCCAGTAATAAAGTACACAGAAAACTACCTGTGTACCTGGAACTCACGAAACATTTAGCTGAAAAAAATTTAGTTTCGCCGTGAATGCAATTCGACCCACTATCTTAGTAACATTCGCACATTGTAATTTGATTCATCGTGGCGCCATCTATGTCGGGAATATGCGGGAATGTCTATAAGTCACATTAGCTGAAGAAAAGGTTAGCCCCTGGTGGTGTAGTGTTTAGCACCCTTGGTATGTTGCTCGAAGACTTTTGGTTGAAATCCCACTCACAGCAAAACTAAAATTTCTCACTTAAATAGTTCATAATGTTTATAAGTTCAAGTTCCAACTGCACGTGCTTTGAGAATTTTGTAAGCTAACCCATTTTTTGCCCTCTGTCAGTAGGGGACACCGATGGACTTGGAAAGGACGCCGTCCATCGGATGGGACGTAAAGCCGTGGCTCCTTGTGCAGGAGAGCCATACTCTGTGTACGTGAAAGAACACGTTGGATGGACTTGACGAGAGGCTACCATCTGTAGCCTAACATCTATTAGGAGTATCTCCCCCCCCCCCCCCAATATTCTCTCATCCCTTGCGATCATTGTGACCATGTCATTTAGCTCACTGTGTAACAGCTGGATTCGGTTGTTTTTCTTATGGGACTGCCGCCCATAAGTAAAACAACCCAATCCAGCTGTCAAATCTTTTGAATAACCTCCACTTTTGATTTGAGAGCAGACTGTGCAGTTTGCAGCTTCCAAACTTTGCACTGTCTTAAAAAAAAATTCCCTCAAGAAGCAGCTTGCCACAGAGGTCTGACAGAAGCCTGTCAGTTTATTCGTCATATTAGAAAGTCTGTGAGGATGGTGGGACCTCAGCAGAAGAACATCCCAAACGTCCATACTTTACGCGGAGCTCGAACTGAGGTTCCTTAGAGCAGCAGCCAAGCATGCTAACCACTCAGCCACGAGACGGCTACTGTCTTAATATCAATCACAGAAATGAAAACTTGTCTCACAGCAGATTTCAGCAGGGTTGGGTTGGTTTGTTTTACCTCTGAGCGGCACTTTTTGCACACCATGGGCTAAATGGCTCATGGTCACATGGACCCCGAAGGCTCAGAGAAGGTTGGGGAGGGGACCCACTGGAACAGCTGTTGGGAGACAGATGGTAGCCTCCCGTCAAGGCCATCCAGCGTGTTCTTTAACGTGCACAGGGTATGGCTCTCCCGCACACGAGGACAAGGCTTAACGTCCCATCCGACGGACGGCGGCCTTTCCAAGCACATCGGTGTCCCCTACTGACCGTGGGCAGGGCGGGGAATTTTGCGGAGATAAATCTCAACGCTGACCCAGCTGGAACTCGAACCTGGGAACTACACATTACGAGCCTGGCGCGCTACCGACTGTGCCACCCCCGCCCCAATTTCAGCAGGCCGTATCTAGAAAAAAATAAAGTCTGAGAGATAAATGAACCGAGTGAAAAGGGGGAGTGCGGTGGGACAAGATCGAGTCAGAATGAACCGAAATACTGTTCCAGTTAAAATTTCCCCCCTCCTTTTTAGAAGTCTTTAAAAAAAATATATATATTACCCATATTTTTTAATAAGTTTATTTCTTTTTTAGTCTCCGTTCGATGTTACTAACATTCTGAAAGAATGTTGGGTGGAGGGGGGAGGGGGTCGACGTCCTACCGAGACAAACCCCGGGCTCGAACTCATCTCTTTAGCAACTGTTACTTTTGTGTTTTCATATTTGTATATATGAGCATTTTGATCAGGGGGCCGGGAGTGGCTCAGTCGGTAGCGTGACAGGCTCGTAATCTGTAGTTCCCAGGTTCGAGTCCCAGCTGGGTCAGCGTTGAGATTTATCTCCACAAAATTTCCCACCCTGCCCACTGTAAGTAGGGGACACCGATGGGCTTGGAAAGATCGCTGTCCATCGGATGGGACGTTAAGCCGTATTCCGTGTGCGGGAGAGAACCATACCTTGTGCACGTTAAAGAACACGCTGGATGGCCTTGACGGGAGGCTACCATCTGTCTCCCAAAAGCTGTTCCAGTGGGTCCCCTCCCCCAACCTTCTCTGAGCCTTCGGGGTCCTTGTGACCTGGCCATTTAGCCCATGGTGTGCAAAAAAGTGCCGCTCAGAGGTAAAAGAATCCAACGCATTTTTATCCTTAGCTTTTGAGCCAAAACCTTACGATTGCTAACTTACACAGTCAAATATTTCAGCCTTTCTAGCTATCGAACGAATATTGCTGAAATTCAAAGTTTAGATATACTTGATTTGGAACTTTATCTTCAGTCTGATTCGCATAAAAAATTAATTATTCTTATTCTTTTCTATTCGTATCAAATTTGATTTTATATTCATTCAAACAAACATGGAAAACATCTAATGATTTGCTAAAGCTCTTTATATATAAAAAAAAATAAATACCCCCTCAAGCAGCTGCTTGCTACAGAGGTCTGACAGGTTGGGTTCGGTTGTTTTACCTCTGAGCGGCACTTTTTTGCACACCATGGGCTAAATGACCAGGTCACATGGACCCCCCGAAGGCTCAGAGAAGGTTGGGGAGGGGACCCACTGGAACAGCTGTTGGGAGACAGATGGTAGCCTCCCTTCAAGGCCATCCAGCGTGTTCTTTAACGTGCACAGGGTATGGCTCTCCCGCACACGGGGCCACGGCTTAACGTTCCATACGACGGACGGCGGCCTTTCCAAGCCCATCGGTGTCCCCTATTGACCGTGAGCAGGGCGGGGAGTTTTGCGGAGATAAATCTCAACGCTGACCCAGCTGGGACTCGAACCTGGGAACTACAGATTACGAGCTTGGCGCGCTACCGACTGAGCCACCCCCGCCCAGGTCTGACAGGAGACTGTCAGTTTATATGCCAGAGTAGAAGGGCTGAGAGGATGGCAGGACTTCAGCAGAAAAGCAACACACATCCATGCCTTACCCGGGGCTCGAACAACACGAAAATATTAGCTCCTTTTTGATTAAATCGAACTGAAAAAAAAAGCACTTCTCGACCTCTGCAACCCAATCTGGTGTTGCGTTGCCATCATCGTAATCTTTACAAGAAGCTAATCCCGGGAACAACCTGCTCCCCCCTTTGCTGATCAACGGAAGCGACTGCACATATCAGGTCGCCACTGCAATAACTGGCAGCCGACCTCTTGCAGCCGAACGTTAATCCTTTCTGCAGTGCTCGATGCAGGAAATGCCGGAAATGGTTATGGCTTCCTTTGCTTAATAATATTCTCAACAAGTGCGTATGTAGCCAACCTATAAGTCCCTTGTCATGTCTTCTACCTCGCAAGCTTCTTTTGTGTTGTTTCCTATTTTCTTTTGGCCCTGGGTATGTTTTGTTTTCGGTATATTAGCTATACATCGCAGATAAAGAGATTGTTTTTTTTTCCCCTAGACGAGGGTTGGGTTTGTTTTATCTCTGAGCGGCACTCCTTTGCACACCATGGGCTAAATGGCCAGGTCACAAGGGTTGGGTTGTTTTACCTCTGAGCGGCACTTTTTTGCACACCATGGGCTAAATGGTCAGGTCACATGGACCCCGAAGGCTCAGAGAAGGTTGGGGGAGGGGACCCACTGGAACAGCTGTTGGGAGACAGATGGTAGCCTCCCGTCAAGGCCATCCAGCGTGTTCTTTAACGTGCACAGGGTATGGCTCTCCCGCACACGGGGCCACGGCTTAACGTTCCATCCGACGGACTGCGGCCTTTCGAAGCCCATAGGTCACAAGGATCCCGAAGACTCAGGAAAGATTGGTGAAGGGAACCTACTAGAATAGCTGTTGGGAGACAGATGGTTGGGTTGGGTGGTTTTACCTGTGAGCTGCACTTTTTTGTTCACCATGGGCTAAATGGCCAGGTCACATGGACCCCGAAGGCTCAGAGAAGGAGGGGACCCACTGGAACAGTTGTTGGGAGACAGATGGTAGCCTCCCGTCTAGGCCATCTATCATGTTCTTTAACGTGCACAGGGTATGGCTCTCCCGCACACGGGCCACTGCTTAACATCCCATCCGACGGACAGCGGCCTTTCTAAGCCCATCGGTATCCCCCTACTGACCGTGAGCAGGGTGGGGAGTGTTACGGAGATAAATCTCAACGCTGCCTCAGCTGGGACTCGAATCTGGGACTACAGATTAAGAGCCTGGAGCGCAACCGAGCCACCCTCGCCCCTCCCAAGGCAAGGAGGCGTAGAAAGAGTTTATTTACATAATGTCACAGTAATGTAGCTTCAGATATCTGGGTTCGAATCAACAATTTTCTCTGTTCAACTGCACCTTGATAAAAAAAAATGAGGCTATAAAAAGTATAATGTTATGAATATATACCTTAGGCGAGGGGTGGGCAAATAGCGGCCCGCGGGCCACATTCGTCCCGCTAAGAGTTTTTTGGCCCGCCAAGACAGTCAGAAAAATCCGCTTTGAACCGAGATTTCCTTCCCGTGCGAGACCGAAGATTCGTCTCGTATTTTCCACTAGGACGGCCACGTCAATACGCATGCGCAGTGTAGATACGAAAACAATTGTCCACCCCTGCCTTAGGCGGATGTGATTTAATTAATATTGGAAGTAGTGTGAAGCTATAGCTCCTCCAGACTCGTAATCTGCAGCTCCCAGATTAACAGTAAATCCGATCTCTGCCCACGGTGAGAAAGGGACACTGATGGGCTTCGGAAGACCGTCATCTGTTGGATGGGACGTTAAGCCGTGTCTCTTTGTACAGAAGAATCATACTTTTACGAACTTTAAAGAACGCACTGGATGGCCGTGACTGGAGGTTTCCATCTGTCTCCTAATTGCTACCCAGTAGATCCTATTCCCCCAACCTTCTCTGAGCCCTTGGGGTCTTTGTGACTTGGTCATTTATCCCATTATGAACAAGTAAGTGCCGCACAGAGTTAAAACATGATATTTTGAAGTCACAAAATCCATTTAGCCTAACAGCTATCTGGGGCGGGGTGACTCAGTCGGTAGCGCGCCAGGCTCGTAATCTGCAGTTCCCAGGTTCGAGTCCCAGCTAGGTCAGCGTTGAAATTTATCTCCGCAAAGTTCCCCGTCCTACCTACGGTCAGTAGGGAACACCGATGGGCTTGGAAAGGCCGCCGTCCGTCGGATGGGACGTTAAGCCGTGGTCCCCGTGTGCGGGAGAGCCAGTCGACTTCCTTTAAAAGGTCCTTATGTGAACATGATCTCTTTCATGTAAGAACTATCCTGTTGGTTCCCTTCAAATATTCTCTCCTAAGTCTTATCCTTTTGAGATAATAACTTTCCTGTTGGATTCGTCCAACAGGAAATTCCGTCCTATTCTGAGAAACTATACTTTTCACTTAACAGTTATACAGTCGCCGCCCTATGGGCGGGGGTGGCTCAGTCGGTAGCGCGCGAGGCTCGTAATCTGTAGTTCCCATGTTCGAGTCCCAGCTGGGTCAGCGTTGAGATTTATCTCCACAAAAATTCCCCGCCCTGCCCACGGTCAGTAGGGGACACCGATGGGCTTGGAAAGGCCGCCGTCCGTCAGATGGGACGTTAAGCCGTGGCCCCGTGTGCGGGACAGCCATACCCTGTGCACGTTAAAGAACACGCTGGATGGCCTTGACGGGAGGCTACTATATGTTTCTTAACAGCTGTTCCAGTGGGTCCCCTCCCCCAACCTTCTCTGAGCCTTCGGGGTCCATGTGACCTGGCCATTTAGCCCATGGTGTGCAAAAAAGTGCCGCTCAGAGGTAAAACAACCCAACCCAGTCGCCGCCCTTTTAAAAGTTCTAGCGTGATTCTTTTGCCTTTGATCTAACATTATCCTGTTGGCTGCTTTCAAGTGCTCTGCGTGAGTCATCTTTTTGACCCAAACCACTGTCCAGTTTGAATTTTTTTTAAACACCCTGTCAGGAGCGTTATCATCCTTTTGATCTGACCATTAAACTCCCTAGTGCCAAAAAAAAAAACGCAGCACTCGGGGTAAAAGAATCCAATCGATGCACAATATCTGCTGAAAGAGTAAGAAACAATAACAAAAGAGATTGAATGAAAAAAAAGGAAATAAAAAAAACACTAGGGAATTTTTCAGTGAGTGAGACTTGGCTTTACCATACCAAGTTTCGCGGTGAAGGCGTTTTATCGAACGCACCTTTAGTGGCAAGGCACGTAATGCCACGTTGGCGAACTGGAACAGCCATGCTCCTCATGCAGAGGGGCCGCACGAGAAGTCTGCATAAATGATGCATCGGAAACGTCTCATCTGTGACGCACACAACACGCGCTGTTGTAAAGCAGTCGAAAACGTGGTTTTGGAAGAGGCTCTTGAAATGGGGTATTTGCGCGCCAGTTTCGAGAAGTTCCCGGTTTGCTTTCGATACTTGAGGTGGAAAAAATGAAAGTTTCGAGATTGGCCCTTTACTGCTTTTTGTGGTCGACCGCATCACACTGATTGCCTGGAAACGTGTTTAAAATTGTGTAAAAAAACGAGGATATAAAAATGATATTCAGTGCGAGAGAATATATCGTTTCTGATGATGTTTACTATTTTTTTTTTAATTCTGTTGTTTTTTTTCCCCCAAGTAAGCGCTTTAGTTGCACTATCCAACAAGCTGGCCTATAACTTCTGCTTCCACTAGAGTTCTTTCAATCTTGTAACTGCGAAAATTGGGTTATTCTCCTCTGAGCAGTAATTTTTTTGCACACAATGGGTTAAATGGCCGGTGTAAGGGCTCGATCAAGCTAGGGCGAAGGGGGGGAAGCCATGAGCGCTATTGTGGCAGACCTCTTCGTCTAGCAAGAGCATCGGAGCCAGTTCCGTTGGGGATAGGGGGTGAGAAATGTGCCTAAGGACTGCCGCGGTCGAGAAGTTTCGGCCGCGCTTCTTCTTCTTCAAACAAAACTCATCTTTCCCTGGACCTCTTTGTAAAGTGGACCTCGGCCCTCTTATCATCAGGTCCATGTGCTAAGTTGGCTGTGGGTGCAGTAGAACAACAGAAAAAATTGGGCTGGCATAGTGAAAGGCCAGCAACCTTACATAGTGGCAGAGGGCAATTGGCCGCAGGCCGCCCAGTGGTTGAAAGGAAGATGCAGGGGGGAACAGGTGAGGTTGGAGTGTGAGTAAGTTTTGTGATTAATTTTTTATTAAGAAATGAGGGGATATGTTGTAAGTATGATAAAGGAAATTATATCATAAGGGTGAGATGTTTTATTTTGTGAGTCATTTAAGTAATCCATTAATAGGATAGAGAGAGAAAAAATGTGATAAAATGTGTGAAACAATAAGAACTAAAAAAATAAAAAAAATTTTATTTCATTTTTTTTTGAGATATGAAATGTGGAAGACGAGGGGATATTTATGTTTAACGTGCACATTAAATTTAATATTCGGAGTGAGACAAATAGTCAAAATGTTTGTATTTGTTTTGAGAATAAAGAGGGGGATGAAAATAAATAAAATAAGTTTTTTTTTTGAGACTGAAAATACAGAAGAAAAGGGTATATCCCAATTGTTATTATATTATTTTTATTGTAGAAAATAAGTATAAATGAAGTACAATAATAGTTATTTTTTATTTATTTATTTATTTTTTTTTGTAGGTGATAGAAAAAAAATTTTTTTTTTGAATATATTATTTTTGATAATGTTACTATTATTGATCCTGAAAAATGTCCAAAGTGCTTCTTTTTGTTGTCCTATTGGATCTTTTGGTGGCACCTGGATCTTTTAATACAAAAGTCTCCTGGAACAATAAGGGAGAACCAAAGAGAGGGAAGGGTATAGATAGGGCACAGAAGGAGAGGAGGAGCAATTAAGGAAACCTCCCAGAGCAGTGAAGGAATTTGGCCAAGGCCCTAAAATGGGCCTTGCTGTTTTTGTGTGTGGGATTGAGGAGAGTTTGTGTAGTGAAATATGTAGTTCCAAGTGTTGTGAGTGTTTGGAAAAGGGTGAGTCTATGTGCAGTGTATTTTGGACAGTGTAGGAGAAAATGGGGTATATCCTCCATAACCTGGCAGGTGGAGCAGAGAGCAGAGGGGATAACATTAATCATGAACAGGTCTTTATTAAGACATGTCCTGCCAGTGCGCAATTGGTGGATGGCTGTTTGGGCCCTTCGTGGTAGGTAATTAAGGTATAGTGTGTGTGGAGTGGCAGCAATGGTGGCATGGAATGTGTTTTTAAGTGTTGTTTGTTGTGTCCAGTGTTGTAACCAAATGGAGCGAAATGAATTATCCAGTTCATTTGCATGAAAGGTGTAGGTCACGGGTGTGTGATAATTTGGGATTGGTAAGTTATGCCCTTGTTTAGCTAGGAGGTCAGCAGTGTCATTGTGTGTGATGGCACAGTGTGAGGGGATCCAATGAAATGTGAGTGTTTTGTTAGTGGCAATTATATTGTGTGCAAGTCTGTGTATGTGAAAAAGTGAATAGTTTTGTGTAAGGTTATATTTATGTTTGTTGATGCTGAGGAGTGCATATTTGGAGTCTGTGATAATATGGATGTTGTGTAAGGTTTGTGTGATTGACCATTCAAGGGCCATGTGGATAGCTGCAAGCTCAGTGTCTGTGCTGTTTGTTGCGTGATTCATCTTGATTATGTGGGAGAAGTTGAGGTGTGGGGAGTGGAAGGCAGCAGAGCCGTTTGTTGTGTTGGGTAGGTGAGAACCATCAGTAAAAATTGTGAGGGCTGTGTTAGGGAGGGAGTCTAAGAGTTGTCCGCAGCAAATTTCAGTTCCTGTTGGAGGTGTTTGTGTTTATGTGTGGTAGTGTGAGAGAGATAGTGGGTTTTTTGATTGACCAGTAGGGAAGTGTGTATCTTGGTTTAAAAGGCGCAGATGTGTACTACCCCATTGGCTGACGAACTCTTGCATGCCCAGCGGACATCACTTGACCGGACTTGTCGGGAGCATTTTCAACGGAGAAAGAGTTGCGTTACGGATTCGGTAGGGTTGGGTTAGAGCGTTTAGATTCGGTAGGGGGTTGGTCTGAGCGGCACTTTTTTGCACACCATGGGTTAAATGGCCAGGTCACATGGACCCCGAAGGCTCAGAGAAGGTTGGGGGAGGGAACCCACTGGAACAGCTGTTGGGAGACAGATGGTAGCCTCCCGTCAAGGCCATCCAGCGTGTTCTTTAACGTGCACAGGGTATGGCTTTCCCGCACACAGGGCCACGGCTTAACGTCCCATCCGACTGACGGCGGCCTTTCCAAGCCCATCGGTGTCCCCTACTGACCGTGGGCAGGGTGGGGAATTTTGCGGAGATAAATCTCAATGCTGACCCAGCTGGAACTCGAACCTGGGAACTACAGATTACGAGTCTGACGCGCTACCGACTGAGCCACCCCCGCCCCGATTCGGTAGGGGACGGTCGTGAAGACGTCGCCCTGTTTGATATACTTCTCTGTTACGGTGTTGGGAACACCGAGAGGCTTGGTTGGTTAAAGTCTTGCGAGTAGGATTGGGAATCCTGCTGTCTAGTATGAGTGACTCGCCGGGCGGCAGTTGATGTAGTTTATATATATATTGTCTGTTCACTGTATTGTTGCTGAAGTCGAATTAAATGTAGATATGTAAATAAGAACATAGTAGTCTAGTTATTGAAACGAACGAGTAGTGCCATTCTGACGACATAATTATTACCGAGAACTTACCGACTGGGAATAACTCACACACACGGGAAGGGGGAAGAACCCCTTACAGCCAGTTTACAAGAACTCCAAGAAGGTTGGGCATCCACATGAAAAGCTGTTGGGAGACAGATAATAGCTTCCAGTCAAGGGCCTCCAACGTGTTCTTTAAAGTTCACACGGGACCACTGCTTAACGTCCCATACGACGGATGGCAGCCTTTCCAAGCCCATCGGTATCCTCTATTGACCGAAGGCGAGGCAGGGAGTTTTGCGGAGATAAATCTCAATGCTGGTCCAGTTTGGACTCGAACCTGGGAACTGCAGATTACAAGCCTGGCACACTGCCCTATGTTTTTTCAAAGCAGTTTTTTCGCATTGGAAACATGCACTATAAAAAAATTTCAATTATGAATAAAATTGTGTGTTGATATACTTTTTTTTTCCTTTTTCAGAAAAAAAAATTTTTTGGTGGTGCAAATAACAAGAATATATTCCTCATGACATTGCTAAATAAACCAAATTAATTCGATAATAAAGGAATTAATTTATTTACATTTTTTTCACAAAAATATTATTTTATAAATTACAGAGCTTCAACATCAGCTTTCCCATTAACATTACATCGAGCTATAACTTTTGACGCATACAACAAAACCGAAAAACCAGCATAAAAAAGGGCCAGAAAAAAATCAATTGGATAATTTTTCTATTCAGAAAATAAAATCTCAAGCCCAACTCCTACGAGATAGGGGACGGGGGTGGCTCAGTCGGTAGCGCGCCAGGCTCGTAATCTGTGGTTCCCAGGTTCGAGTCCCAGCTGGGGCAGCGTTGAGATTTATCTCCGCAAAATTCCCCGCCCTGCCCACGGTCAGTAGGGGACACCGATGGGCTTGGAAAGGCCGCCGTCCGTCGGATGGGACGTTAAGCCGTGGCCCCGTGTGCTAGAGAGCCATACCCTGTGCACGTTAAAGAACACGCTGGATGACCTTGACGGGAGGCTACCATCTGTCTCCCAACAGCTGTTCCAGTGGGTCCCCTCCCCCAACCTTCTCTGAGCCTTCGGGGTTCATGTGACCTGGCCATTTAGCCCATGGTGTGCAAAAAAGTGCCGCTCAGAGGTAAAACAACCCAACCCTACGAGATAGATATATACTACATCCAGAAAAAAAAATCTCTGGCGATCTCAGACACCTGAAACACGTTAAATGAGCAACATTTATTCCTTCTATTTGTTTCTACGACGGATCGATCTCTTTGATTTTATTTTTGCTCTTCGTGCTCTCTTATCCCCTCTTAAGCGACAGCTATCCCGCCGTCCTGCTTACCTTGGAGCGGCTGTCACGTATTCTGACAACGTCTGTGACGTCATTATGCTCCAGAATGGCGCGCTTCTGCAAGAATGTGCAGTCCTCGTCTGTTGGCACTTCCGGCTCCTTGTCAACGCGCTGTCGGCGAAGCACAATAGCTGTCTCTTCTGACAGAAACCAATAAGGATTGCTTCGGCAAATTTTTTTTATCTTTTTTTGCGCTGCTGTAGTTACTTAATGGAGAGAAAATGTGCATCTTATTACCGACACAGTTCGCTGAGGCTCAGTTGTCGGCAGCCTTGTGCCAGGCTCGAGGATGATGTTCCCAGGTTCCAATACCAACTGTGTATGCAGTTCCCAGGTTCCAATACCAACTGTGTATGCAGTTCCCAGGTTCGAGTCTCACCTGGGCCAGCGTTGAGATTTATATTCGCAAAATCCGTACCCTACCTTCGGTCAGAAGGAGGCAGCGATGGGCTTGGAAAGGCCGCCATTCGTCGGATTAGACTTTAAGCCATGGTCCCGTGTGCGGAAGAGACATAGTCTTGTCACGTTAAAGAACAAGCTGGATGGCTTTGACGGGAGGTTATCATCTGTTTCCTAACAGCTGTCCAATGGGTCCCCTCCCCCAATATTCTCTGAGCCCTTGGGATCCTTGTGGCCTGGCCATTTAGCCCATTTTGTGCAAAAAAAAGCGCCGTTCACTGGTAAAACAACCCAAATTAAAAAAAAAAATGTTTAAATAAAGAAGTGAAGATTGAAGAAATGAGAGAAGAGAGAAAAAGGGAAAACTTCTTTCCATAATTATTTGACTCAAAAAGAAAAGCCTTGTAATTTCAGCTGTACTTACATTCTAGCAACAGTTTTCAGCACACAATGGGCTAAATGGCCAGGTCACGAGGACCCCTAAGGCTCAGAGAAGGTTAGGGGAGGGGACCCACTGGAACAGCTGTTGCGAGACAGATGGTAGTCTTCCGTCAAGTCTATCCACCATCCGGTGGAGACCAAATCTGAATGTACCATCCGGTGGAGACCAAATCTGAACGTACCATCCGGTGGAGACCAAATCTGAACGTACCAACCGGTGGAGACCAAATCTGAACGTGCCATCCGGTGGAGACCAAATCTGAACGTGCCATCCGGTGGAGACCAAATCTGAACGTGCCATCCGGTGGAGACCAAATCTGAACGTGCCATCTGGTGGAGACCAAATCTGAACGTGCCATCCGGTGGAGACCAAATCTGAACGTACCATCCGGTGGAGACCAAATCTGAACGTGCCATCCGGTGGATAACATTTTCTTCGGTCCCACCAGCGAATGACTTCCCTTTTCCAGTCCCACCAGCAGAATTTCTTTTTTTCCAGTTTCACTAGCCGATGACTTCCTTTTTTACCAGCATGTGATTTCCTTCTTTTACCAGCGGATCGTTTCCGTTTTCCTCTTCCCATCAGGGGATGGCTTCCACTTTTCCAGTTCCACCAGTGGATAACTTTCTCTTTTTTTTTGGTCCCACCAGCACCGTTAACCGGAGTAGGTTACCGCTGGTGGGACGGGAAACGAAAACTTCAATTTTTTTCATTGCCACCAGCCGATGACTTTCTCTTTTTCAGTCTTACCAACTGATGACTTTCTTTCCTTTTTTTTTCAGTCTCACCAACTAATGACTTTCTTTTTTATGCTTACCAGCGGATGACTTTCTCTTTAACCCATCACACCAGATGATGATTTCTTTTTTTCACCAGCGGATGAATCTTTTTTGTAGATGACTACCTTTTTTCTCGCTAATCTCATTAGGGATGATTTCCTTTTTCCCACCGGCAGATGACTCTATTCAAGTTACGAAAAGCGAATGAAAGTGCTCAATATTCACTCCTTGGAATGGAGAAGGACCATCTAAAAATCTGTTATAAAATCATTACAACCTTCTCTATGCAAATCCGGTCGAGCCATTAATTCATGTCTTGGACTCTAGCAGAACAAGGAGGCATCTTCATTGCATACGTATTCCTCATGCATACGTATTCCTCATGCTCAAACTGTAAATAACATTCCTTCATATGCCGAGTTGGTCGTGTTTGGAATTCTCTTCCTCCTGATGTTGTGTTGTCCCCAACTTTGAGTATTTTCAAAGATCGCCTAAATACAGTCGTCTTGGCCAAGTTTCTAAAATGTCTTAAGTCTTAACTTTCATTTTGTATGTAATCATATGTTCTCAATGTGTGTACCATAGTGTAAACTACAACAAGTATTAACTACATTGTAAATATTTCTCTGTTTCTGATATCTTGAGCAGTGTTAGCGTATATTTTTGTACCTTCCTCTCAATCAATAAGGGGCGGGGGTGGCTCAGTCGGTAGCGCGCCAGGCTCGTAATCTGTAGTTCCCAGGTTCGAGTCCCAGCTGGGTCAGCGTTGAGATTTATCTCCGCAAAATTCGCCGCCCTGCCCACGGTCAGTAGGGGACACCAATGGGCTTGGAAAGGCCGCCGTCCGTCGGATGGGACGTTAAGCCCCTGCCCACGGTCAGTAGGGGACACCGATGGGCTTGGAAAGGCCGCCGTCCGTCGGATGGGACGTTAAGCCGTGGTCCCGTGTGCGGGAGAGCCATACCCTGTGCACGTTAAAGAACACGCTGGATGGCCTTGTCGGGAGGCTACCATCTGTCTCCCAACAGCTGTTCCAGTGGGTCCCCTCCCCCAACCTTCTCTGAGCCTTCGGGGTCCATATGACCTGGCCATTTAGCCCATGGTGTGCAAAAAAGTACCGCTCAGAGGTAAAACAACCCAACTCAATCAATAAATAATTTTTCCAATCACTTTTATCGTCTTGATTAGAACTCGAGTAAAGGAAAAGAAAAAGGGAGAACTAGAAAATCGCAAATTACGACATTATCGCGCTAACTATGTTGTACATGGTAAGAATTCCTTTCTCCGTTTTGAAGGTTTAGTCTCATCAGCAAAACTGTTAGCTCATTTTCCTGAGAAGCAACATCCACTTTCTTCCTCTCCGAAAATTAACGAAATTATTTCGTCTAATCACTCATTATAATAATGACTGTACGCTTTCTGCCTCTGCCAGTCTTCCGTGGCGCATAAATGTTTAAGGAATTCACTTTAACATTCTATTTAACTTCGTAACGAGATCCGTGCTTTCAATGTCTCAAGGAAAGCAAAAATTTTCGTAACAGAAATCCACCCTCTCAACGGCCTTAAATGCATCCTCTTCCTTTAAACTTACTGAAGTTAAGACGAAGTTAGAAAAAGACATTTAAAGTTGAGCGCCTTGTAATTTCTTTTATATTCTTTAATCAACAAGAAAAGGTAATTATCTATTTGGTCCAAATTAGCGCCGCACTTCAAAAGGACACCGACGGTGAAGTTTAATTTCCAAAGTAACCTCGTGCGTTTAGGATACGGTTTTAAGGTCACGCCGCTCGTTTCTGCATGTGTGCGGTGTGTGCCGTGCATGTAAGTGAGTGGCATGCCAGTTTGCAACGGGGGACTGGCCAGTCAGTCCATTTCACAGACCACTGCTCTTTCATTACCTCGTTAGTGATAGTTGGTAAAGAGGCAGAGTCAGAAGTGAGTATTCGATCGTTTGTGTGGCGTTGTTGGGATTGCCGGCGTTCTTTCGACAACCTATTCGGTGAGTTTAATTGTCCTTATTTGATCGCAGGGGAAAGGGCGTAAGAGGGGTAGGGGGGGGGGTCAATCCTGACATTGTTCTGGTTGCCTAATGATGACGAAAACAGAAAAGGGCATGCTGCAAATCCTGATTTAATAAATCAACGGTGAAATGAAATGAACTCATTAGGTGACACGTTGAGGAGGGTTCAGGTGGGGAATTCTAAATATTGCTGTAGTGTTATCTAATCAACGGTAAGAAGTCAGATAGCAGATTGGTTTCTTTCAATAAGATGAGCATTGGTTTCGAAATCGATGCAATTTTGTTATTCACTTGCTCGCTCCAATTAATTAATTTCGGAATGAATTATAAGCTGAATGAGATATGAAATGAGCTGAATGAGATATGAAATGAGCTGAATGAGATATGAAATGAGCTGAATGAGATATGAAATGAGCTGAAGGATAACTGAAATGAGCTGATTAGATAACTTATCGTGAAGCATCCAGAAATTAATCTTAAGCGCAAAAAACGTTATCTAATCAAAAAATGTCGAATGAAGAGTTTTTTTAACGTCATTAAGATTAGGATTAGTGAAATTTTAATCGCTATTTGTTTCGGTTATGATTTGATGTTTAGTTGAAATGAGCTGATTAGAGAAGGGATTGGAGATGAATCCTAAACATCGCAGGAGCGTTATTTAATCAAAAAAAAAATCTGATTACTTTTACTTATTAATATTAGGATTAGCTTCACTAAAGTGGTATAATTAATTTTACTTGGTCATTATGAATTAAATAATTAATTAAAAAGAATAATGGTGTGTCCAAAATGGCAAGAAACTCTGAAAGTTTCCTTGTTATCACTGTGCCGAGTAATCACGCTTAAAGTCTGAAACGCCAAATTTCTAATTCTAAATCCTCGATTAATAGTCGACTAATCTTATGGCTCACGAGAAGCCCGATTTGACACCATCAAATTTATTTTTTCGAGTATACATTAAAACATCCTTTATTTTGAAAGTAGTGTTAGCGCCCTTCTCTTCTGATCAGAGAGAGGGACCTAAGTTCGAGTCCCAGGTTAAGGATTGGATTGGATTGTTTTACCTCTGAGCGGCACTTTTTTGCACACCATGGGCTAAATGGCCAGGCCACAAGGACCCCGAAGGCTCAGAGAAGGTTGGGGGAGGGGACCCACTGGAACAGCTGTTGGGAGACAGATGGTAGCCTCCCGTCAAGGTCATCCAGCGTGTTCTTTAACGTGCACAGGGTATGGCTCTCCCTCACACGGGGCCACGGCTTAACGTCCCATCCGACGGACGGCGACCTTTCCAAGCACATCGGTGTCCCGTACTGAGATTGGGCAGGGCGGGGAATTTTGCGGAGATAAATCTCAACGCTGACCCAGCTGGGACTCGAACCTGGGAACTACAGATTACGAGCCTGGCGCGCTACCGACTGAGCTACCCCCGCCCCAGGCTTCGGAAGGGTTTTTTATTTTTAAAAAATTGGTAATTTACAGCATTTAAGGGAAGAATCTCTGAAGCTGTTGCACGTGCTCTACCAGATATGCTGAACCAAATAGCGAGGAAGATGCATATCGCATGGATTGGCATTACATATTGAACTCTGTTGAATTCAAAACGAAACTTTAAGAGTTTCTTGACATTTTTGATATTCACTTTAAAAAGAAATCAGCAGAACGCATATCGTCTCTTGCGCACATGGGGATCTCGTTTCAAACAGAACAAAGTTTTCCGTTTACCTTCTTTTTCACTCCTTAAAATGTTTTAATTCGAATTAATGGGTGATGTCGAGAATGCAAACAGTAGTATTTTATCAGTAAGTATAAACATAAAGCCGATCCGTGGCCGAGTGGTTAGCGCGCATGGTTTCTGATCTACGGGACCTGGGTTCGAGCCCCGGGTAAGGCATGGATGTATGTGTTGTTTTTCTGCTGAGGTCCTGCCATCCTCTCAGATCTTCTACTATGGCATATAAACTGACAGGCTCCTGTCAGACCTCTGTGGCAAGCAGCTGCTTGAGGGGGTATTTTCTTTTTGCCGTCCCATGGCCGAGTGGTTAGCGCGCTTGGCTACTGATCTACGGGACCTGGGTTCGAGCCCCGGGTAAGGCATGGATGTTCGTGTCGTTTTCCTGCTGAGGTCCTGCCATCCTCTCAGGTCTTCTACTGTGGCATATAAACTGACAGGCTACTGTCAGACCTCTGTGGCAAGCAGCTGCTTGAGAGGGTATTTATTTATTTTTTTTTATTTATATTCCAAAACCAAAATTTCAAATTTCTAACGTATCTATATCGTGTGTAATATTCGTTAAAATTTTAGAATTTTCGATTTTTTTTTCCAATCTGAGAGAGCGCAACTATAACTTTTGGGTTATTCAGAAAGTGCAAATCTTAATAATTCATCAATGCCTATCCCACTCAAAAATTATTTTTAATTTATCTCCAAAAACAAATAATTAGCTGTTACAAACTTTGCTCAGATTACACATTCGCTGATACAAGCGCCAATCAAAATTCGGGATCGTCACATTTTACCATCAGAATTTCAAATTTGTAGCATAACGACACTGTAACATTCATTTCAAATTTTGGAATGTTCTTTTTTTTTTAACGCTAGAGGGACATTTATGGCTGTAGGATTTGGGTTGTTTTACCTCTGAGCGGCACTTTTTTGCACACCATGGGCTAAATGGCCAGGCCACAAGGACCCCGAAGGCTCAGAGAAGGTTGGGGGAAGGGACCCACTGGAACAGCTGTTGGGAGACAGATGGTAGCCTCCCGTCAAGGCCATCCAGCGTGTTCTTTAACATGCATAGGATTTGGCTCTCGGGTTGTTTTACCTCTGAGCGGCACTTTTTTGCACACCATGGGCTAAATGGCCAGGCCACAAGGACCCCGAAGGCTCAGAGAAGGTTGGGGGAAGGGACCCACTGGAACAGCTGTTGGGAGACAGATGGTAGCCTCCCATCAAGGCCATCCAGCGTGTTCTTTAACATGCACAGGATTTGGCTGTCCCGTACACGGAGCCACTGCTTAACGTCCCGATCCGACGGACGGCGACCTTTCCAAGCCCATCGGAGTCCCCTACTGACTGTGGGCAGGGCGGGGAATTTTGCGGAGATAAATCTCAACGCTGACCCAACTGGGACTCCAACCTGGGAACTGCAGATTCGAGCCTGGCGCGCTACCGACTGAGCCACCCCCGCCCCAGTAATATGAGGTAAATTTTTTCTTAATATTTAGTAAGACATATGTTTCTGAAACAGAAACTTATTTTTTATCGCAATATATTTTTCCCAGTTAATTATTAGTCATTAATAAACCATTAGACTGATCTCTCTTGCTCGCAAACATGCATCGGACCTCAAGCATGTACAAAACATCAATGGTTATTAAGTAGCCGATGTACGCGGCTGGTGATATAGAATTGCGGCTGAAGATGCTGTTGTGGCACAGGACTCTAGCTATAATCTATTATACAGCAGATGACTAAATCATGTTCTTCGGCTAAATATCCGTTCAAACGATAATTAATTTTGTCGCTAAGTAAAATCATGTGTTGCATAAGACTAAGTCTTCTAAATCTGAATTCAGCATTTCATATACGTTTGAACAATCTTTTATCCTTATATGCATAAAAGGATAACACAGAAAAATATATATATATATTCAGAGATATTTTGCAATAAATAAATTAACATGAAAATTTATGCACAGCAGAGAAAATGATTCGTCTTAGTTTAATTGAAATTACGTACAATAAACTATTATTAGTGTTAATTTCAGTGAGATCGGTTGGGTTGTTTTACCTCTGAGCGGCACTTTTTTGTACACCATGGGCTAAATGGCCAGGTCACATGGACCCCGAAGCCGCAGAGAAAGTTGGGGGAGGAGACCCACTGGAATAGCTGTTGGGAGACAGATGGTAGCCTCCCGTCAAGGCCATCCAGCGTGTTCTTTAACGTGCACAGGGTATGGCTCTCCCGCACACGGGGCCACGTCTTAACGTCCCATCCGACGGACGGCGGCCTTTCCAAGCCCATCGGCAGTGAGATCGGAATTCTTGAAGCAGGAAATTTGATTTAGTTTGTAAGACCATAGTTCGCCGGGGCTCGAACCCAGGTTCCTTAGATCGGTAGCCAAGCGCGCTAACCACTCGGCCACGGGACGGCTAAAATAAATACCCCCTCAAGCAGCTGCTTGCCACAGAAGTCTGTCAGGAGCCTGTCAGTTTATATGCTATAGTAGAAGGTCTGTGAGGATGGCAGGACCTCAGCAGAAAAACAACACAAACGTCCATGCCTTGTCCGGGGCTCGAACCCAGGTTCCTTAGATCGGTAGCCAAGCGCGCTAACCACTCGGGCACGGGATGGCCATTTGTTGAGTAATGTTGCTAAAAACAATATAAAGTAGATTTTTCAAAAAAAAAATTAAATAAGCTCTAAAAAATGAAAGGTTTCATAATTTGAAATCTGTATAGTTAAAAAATATTTGTTGGGTTGTTTTACTTGTGAAAAGGCACTTGTACACAATGGGCTAAATGGCCAGGTCACAAGGACCAGAGAAGAAGGTTCAGAGAAGATTGGGGGAGAAGACCCACTAGACATCTGTTAGGAGACAGATGGAAGTGTCTCCTAACCCCGTCAAGGCCATCCAGCGTTTTCTTTAAAGTGTACAGGGTATGATTCTCTTGCACATAGGGCCATGGCTTAACGCAACATCTGATGGACGGCGGTCTTTCCAAGCCCATTGGTGTCCCCTACTAACCGAGGGTAGGACTGGGAGTTTTGTCTGGAATCTAGGAACTGAAAATTACGAGCCTGGCACTGTACCGGTTGAGCCAAGGAAAACAATTGGAGATGCCACGGATCGAACCCAGGGCTATTCCGGAAAAATATTAACCAATGGCTGATGACTGCTAATCAATAAATACCTAGTAAAGAAATCCAAATTGTTCATAAAATATGTTTAAAAAAGATTAAACCAACTTCATTCTTTATTCCTTTTCGAACAAATTCTTTTCTTTGAAAGAAAATCTTCTGCGTTATTCTAAAGATAAACGAATCACTCAAAACATTAATCTTTAAGAGTTAATTCCTCTTTAGTGACTAATTTCAACTTTTTCTTGATTCAATCAATCAGCGATTGCTATCTATTAACTGAAGCCAAAACTCTCTCCGTTTGGAATTTCAGTAGCTGCAAGGAAGGCAAACGAAACTCCAGCGACAGAAAAACAAAGTTCAAACTCTCTCTCCATTACTCATCGTCCACAAGCCAAATACGCAGATAGTGCAGCACTTCTGACACAAAGCGAGAGCACCACGTGATGACTGCAGGTTGGCTTCCCCGCGGTGAACGTCATTCATCAGATTTCCGTCCTCCGCGGCGTAAAGAGAGAAAAATGCGCAGCCACCATCGCGTATTCTTCACAGAATCTCACGGTATCCTTTCCACCTTTTCCCGTCCCTCCCACCAACTCTCTTCTCTCCTCCCCCCCCCAAGCCCGTAATCTTCTCTTGTCTGATTCCAGTGAAGTTTTCGCTGGGCTTAGCAGAGCAGACATCCCCTTTTGTTGCAACAAAAGCAGATTCCACCACACAGCCGTCGGTGAACCGAAGTCGCTGTGAGCACAATCATTATTTGGGACTTTTATCTTAAAGGGAACAATTCAGGCGTTAGAGAAATTCAGTCCGTGCCACTGTGCACGACAGACATTTTACGACAAGGCGTTATTAAAATCTATTGTTTCCATTTTATGATAGGGACAGCGTCTTACGAGAGTCGAAACTTTCAGCAACTTGAGGCGGATGGCAGAAGGGTAGTTAAGCATCGTCGGATCGCTGTGAGGTACACTGTCTCGGATTCTGTCCTCTGAAGTGAAAACTGCGAAAAAATACGAAGTTGATGATTTTCTAAGAGAGACGAAAAGTACTGAATAATATTTCAAATTGGTTTATATCTGAGCTTTAGACTCAACTACTTAAAGAAAACCCCAAGCTCAGGATAAATTGGACACGAAAATAAATGAGTGTCTCAAGGAAACCCCAAGCTCAGGATAAATTGGACACGAAAATAAATGTGTCTCAAGGAAACCCCAAGCTCAGGATAAATTGGACACGAAAATAAATGAGTGTCTCAAGGAAACCCCCAAGCTCGGGATAAATTGGACACGAAAATAAATGAGTGTGTCAAGGAAACCCCAAGCTCAGGATAAATTGGACACGAAAATAAATGAGTGTGTCAAGGAAACCCCAAGCTCAAGGTAAAATGGACACTTAAATTAAAGAGTATGTCGAGGAAACGCCATACTCAGGGTAAAGTGGACATTTAATAAGTGAGTCTGTTAATGAAACATCAAACTCAAGATAAAATGGACACTTAAGTAAATGAGTGTGTAGAGAAAACCCCAAACTCAGGGTGAAGTGGACACTTAACTAACTGCGTGTCAGTAAAACCTAATATCAGAGTGAGGTAAAGGATAACCAAATGAGTGCGTCAAGAACAACCTGAATTCATTATGACGTGGGGATTTAAAAAGCAACACAACCCAACTCTATATCTCATAGTATTCGAATTCCAGTTTAAAACCACTTTTATTTTTTCATTTCAAGAAACCGTTGAAACACAACGGGACATTCGTTAAGAAAAGAAACCATCAAGCTCATAGAGAAGTGAACACTTGACTACATGATTATATGAAAAAGAAAAGAAGAAAGAGTGAGGTGGAGGCTTACAACTAAATGAACATGCTAAGAAAACCTTAGGATTAAGTAGAGATTTAGTTGAGTGTATCAGGAAAATTCCAAGCTTAGGGTAATGTTGATACTTAACTAATTGAGTACATTCTGAAAACCCCAAGTTCAGCGTGAGATGGAGACTTATTTAAATGAATATAAAAAGAAAAAACCAAGCTTAGGATAAATACTTAACTAATGAGTATTTGAAAAAAAAAATCAGGGTGAGGCTCACTAAATGAATACATCAAGAAACTGAAGGAAATGTGCAGTCTTAAATAAATGACTTCATCAAGAAACTGAAGAAAATATGCAGTCTTAAATAAATGAATACATCAAGAAACTGAAGGAAATGTGCAGTCTTAAATAAATGACTACATCAAGAAACTGAAGGAAATGTGCAGTCTTAAATAAATGAATACATCAAGAAACTGAAGGAAATATGCATTCTTAAATAAATGACTACATCAAGAAACTGAAGGAAATGTGCAGTCTTAAATAAATGAATACATCAAGAAACTGAAGGAAATATGCATTCTTAAATAAATGAATACATCAAGGAACTGAAGGAAATGTGCAGTCTTAAATAAATGAATACATCAAGAAACTGAAGGAAATGTGCAGACTTAAATAAATGAATACATCAAGAAACTGAAGGAAATGTGCAGTCTTAAATAAATGACTACATCAAGAAACTGAAGGAAATGTGCAGTCTTAAATAAATGACTACATCAAGAAACAAGGAAATGTGCAGTCTTAAATAAATGAATACATCAAGGAACTGAAGGAAATGTGCAGTCTTAAATAAATGACTACATCAAGAAACTGAAGGAAATGTGCAGTCTTAAATAAATGAATACATCAAGAAACTGAAGGAAATGTGCAGTCTTAAATAAATGACTAATAAATGAATACATCAAGAAACTGAAGGAAATGTGCAGACTTAAATAAATGAATACATCAAGAAACAGAAGGAAATGTGCAGTCTTAAATAAATGAATACATCAAGAAACTGAAGGAAATGTGCAGTCTTAAATAAATGAATACATCAAGAAACTGAAGGAAATGTGCAGTCGTAAATAAATGACTACATCAAGAAACTGAAGGAAATGTGCAGTCTTAAATAAATGAATACATCAAGAAACTGAAGGAAATGTGCAGACTTAAATAAATGAATACATCAAGAAACTGAAGGAAATGTGCAGTCTTAAATAAATGACTACATCAAGAAACTGAAGGAAATGTGCAGTCTTAAATAAATGACTACATCAAGAAACAAGGAAATGTGCAGTCTTAAATAAATGAATACATCAAGGAACTGAAGGAAATGTGCAGTCTTAAATAAATGACTACATTAAGAAACTGAAGGAAATGTGCAGTCTTAAATAATTGAATACATCAAGAAACTGAAGGAAATGTGCAGTCTTAAATAAATGACTACATCAAGAAACTGAAGGAAATGTGCAGTCTTAAATAAATGAATACATCAAGAAACTGTAGGAAATGTGCAGACTTAAATAAATGAATACATCAAGAAACAGAAGGAAATGTGCAGTCTTAAATAAATGACTACATCAAGAAACAAGGAAATGTGCAGTCTTAAATAAATGACTACATCAAGAAACTGAAGGAAACGTGCAGTCTTAAATAAATGAATACATCAAGAAACTAAAGGAAATGTGCAGACTTAAATAAATGAATACATCAAGAAACTGAAGGAAATGTGCAGTCTTAAATAAATGAATACATCAAGAAACTGAAGGAAATGTGCAGACTTAAATAAATGAATACATCAAGAAACAGAAGGAAATGTGCAGTCTTAAATAAATGAATACATCAAGAAACTGAAGGAAATGTGCAGTCTTAAATAAATGACTAATAAATGAATACATCAAGAAACTGAAGGAAATGTGCAGACTTAAATAAATGAATACATCAAGAAACAGAAGGAAATGTGCAGTCTTAAATAAATGAATACATCAAGAAACTGAAGGAAATGTGCAGTCTTAAATAAATGAATACATCAAGAAACTGAAGGAAATGTGCAGTCGTAAATAAATGACTACATCAAGAAACTGAAGGAAATGTGCAGTCTTAAATAAATGAATACATCAAGAAACTGAAGGAAATGTGCAGACTTAAATAAATGAATACATCAAGAAACTGAAGGAAATGTGCAGTCTTAAATAAATGACTACATCAAGAAACTGAAGGAAATGTGCAGTCTTAAATAAATGACTACTCAAGAAACAAGGAAATGTGCAGTCTTAAATAAATGAATACATCAAGGAACTGAAGGAAATGTGCAGTCTTAAATAAATGAATACATCAAGAAACAAGGAAATGTGCAGTCTTAAATAAATGAATACATCAAGAAACAGAAGGAAATGTGCAGTCTTAAATAAATGAATACATCAAGAAACTGAAGGAAATGTGCAGTCTTAAATAAATGACTAATAAATGAATACATCAAGAAACTGAAGGAAATGTGCAGACTTAAATAAATGAATACATCAAGAAACAGAAGGAAATGTGCAGTCTTAAATAAATGAATACATCAAGAAACTGAAGGAAATGTGCAGTCTTAAATAAATGAATACATCAAGAAACTGAAGGAAATGTGCAGTCGTAAATAAATGACTACATCAAGAAACTGAAGGAAATGTACAGTCTTAAATAAATGAATACATCAAGAAACTGAAGGAAATGTGCAGACTTAAATAAATGAATACATCAAGAAACTGAAGGAAATGTGCAGTCTTAAATAAATGACTACATCAAGAAACTGAAGGAAATGTGCAGTCTTAAATAAATGACTACATCAAGAAACAAGGAAATGTGCAGTCTTAAATAAATGAATACATCAAGGAACTGAAGGAAATGTGCAGTCTTAAATAAATGACTACATTAAGAAACTGAAGGAAATGTGCAGTCTTAAATAATTGAATACATCAAGAAACTGAAGGAAATGTGCAGTCTTAAATAAATGACTACATCAAGAAACTGAAGGAAATGTGCAGTCTTAAATAAATGAATACATCAAGAAACTGTAGGAAATGTGCAGACTTAAATAAATGAATACATCAAGAAACAGAAGGAAATGTGCAGTCTTAAATAAATGACTACATCAAGAAACAAGGAAATGTGCAGTCTTAAATAAATGACTACAACAAGAAACTGAAGGAAACGTGCAGTCTTAAATAAATGAATACATCAAGAAACTAAAGGAAATGTGCAGACTTAAATAAATGAATACATCAAGAAACTGAAGGAAATGTGCAGTCTTAAATAAATGAATACATCAAGAAACTGAAGGAAATGTGCAGACTTAAATAAATGAATACATCAAGAAACAGAAGGAAATGTGCAGTCTTAAATAAATGAATACATCAAGAAACTGAAGGAAATGTGCAGTCTTAAATAAATGACTACATCAAGAAACTGAAGGAAATGTGCAGTCTTAAATAAATGAATACATCAAGAAACTGAAGGAAATGTGCAGTCTTAAATAAATGAATACATCAAGAAACTGAAGGAAATGTGCAGTCTTAAATAAATGAATACATCAAGAAACTGAAGGAAATGTGCAGTCTTAAATAAATGACTACATCAAGAAACAAGGAAATGTGCAGTCTTAAATAAATGAATACATCAAGGAACTGAAGGAAATGTGCAGTCTTAAATAAATGACTACATCAAGAAACTGAAGGAAATGTGCAGTCTTAAATAAATGACTACATCAAGAAACAAGGAAATGTGCAGTCTTAAATAAATGAATACATCAAGGAACTGAAGGAAATGTGCAGTCTTAAATAAATGACTACATCAAGAAACTGAAGGAAATGTGCAGTCTTAAATAAATGAATACATCAAGAAACTGAAGGAAATGTGCAGTCTTAAATAAATGACTACATCAAGAAACTGAAGGAAATGTGCAGTCTTAAATAAATGAATACATCAAGAAACTGAAGGAAATGTGCAGACTTAAATAAATGAATATATCAAGAAACAGAAGGAAATGTGCAGTCTTAAATAAATGACTACATCAAGAAACAAGGAAATGTGCAGTCTTAAATAAATGACTACATCAAGAAACTGAAGGAAATGTGCAGTCTTAAATAAATGAATACATCAAGAAACTGAAGGAAATGTGCAGACTTAAATAAATGAATACATCAAGAAACTGAAAGAAATGTGCAGTCTTAAATAAATGAATACATCAAGAAACTGAAGGAAATGTGCAGACTTAAATAAATGAATACATCAAGAAACAGAAGGAAATGTGCAGTCTTAAATAAATGAATACATCAAGAAACTGAAGGAAATGTGCAGTCTTAAATAAATGACTACATCAAGAAACTGAAGGAAATGTGCAGTCTTAAATAAATGAATACATCAAGAAACAGAAGGAAATGTGCAGTCTTAAATAAATGACTACATCAAGAAACAAGGAAATGTGCAGTCTTAAATAAATGACTACATCAAGAAACTGAAGGAAATGTGCAGTCTTAAATAAATGAATACATCAAGAAACTGAAGGAAATGTGCAGACTTAAATAAATGAATACATCAAGAAACAGAAGGAAATGTGCAGTCTTAAATAAATGAATACATCAAGGAACTGAAGGAAATGTGCAGTCTTAAATAAATGACTACATCAAGAAACTGAAGGAAATGTGCAGTCTTAAATAAATGACTACATCAAGAAACTGAAGGAAATGTGCAGTCTTAAATAAATGAATACATCAAGAAACTGAAGGAAATGTGCAGACTTAAATAAATGAATACATCAAGAAACAGAAGGAAATGTGCAGTCTTAAATAAATGACTACATCAAGAAACAAGGAAATGTGCAGTCTTAAATAAATGACTACATCAAGAAACTGAAGGAAATGTGCAGTCTTAAATAAATGAATACATCAAGAAACTGAAGGAAATGTGCAGACTTAAATAAATGAATACATCAAGAAACTGAAGGAAATGTGCAGTCTTAAATAAATGAATACATCAAGAAACTGAAGGAAATGTGCAGTCTTAAATAAATGAATACATCAAGAAACTGAAGGAAATGTGCAGACTTAAATAAATGAATACATCAAGAAACAGAAGGAAATGTGCAGTCTTAAATAAATGAATACATCAAGAAACTGAAGGAAATGTGCAGTCTTAAATAAATGACTACATCAAGAAACTGAAGGAAATGTGCAGTCTTAAATAAATGAATACATCAAGAAACTGAAGGAAATGTGCAGTCTTAAATAAATGAATACATCAAGAAACTGAAGGGAATGTGCAGTCTTAAATAAATGAATACGTCAAGAAACTGAAGGAAATGTGCAGTCTTAAATAAATGAATACATCAAGAAACTGAAGGAAATGTGCAGTCTTAAATAAATGACTACATCAAGAAACAGAAGGCTGTTTCTTGATGTAGAAGGAAATGTGCAGTCTTAAATAAATGAATACATCAAGAAACAGAAGGAAATGTGCAGTCTTAAATAAATGACTACATCAAGAAACTAAAGGAAATGTGCAGACTTAAATAAATGAATACATCAAGAAACAGAAGGAAATTTGCAGACTTAAATAAATGAATACATCAAGAAACAGAAGGAAATGTCCAGTCTTAAATAAATGAATGCATCAAGAAACAGAAGGCTGTTTCTTGATGTAGAAGGAAATGTGCAGTCTTAAATAAATGAATACATCAAGAAACTGAAGGAAATGTGCAGTCTTAAATAAATGAATACATCAAGAAACTGAAGGAAATGTGCAGTCTTAAATAAATGACTACATCAAGAAAGAGAAGGAAATGTGCAGTCTTAAATAAATGAATACATCAAGAAACTGAAGGAAATGTGCAGTCTTAAATAAATGACTACATCAAGAAACTAAAGGAAATGTGCAGACTTAAATAAATGAATACATCAAGAAACAGAAGGAAATGTGCAGACTTAAATAAATGAATACATCAAGAAACAGAAGGAAATGTCCAGTCTTAAATAAATGAATGCATCAAGAAACAGAAGGCTGTTTCTTGATGTAGAAGGAAATGTGCAGTCTTAAATAAATGAATACATCAAGAAACGGAAGGAAATGTGCAGTCTTAAATAAATGACTACATCAAGAAACAGAAGGAAATGTGCAGTCTTAAATAAATGAATACATCAAGAAACTGAAGGAAATGTGCAGTCTTAAATAAATGACTACATCAAGAAACTAAAGGAAATGTGCAGACTTAAATAAATGAATACATCAAGAAACAGAAGGAAATGTGCAGACTTAAATAAATGAATACATCAAGAAACAGAAGGAAATGTGCAGTCTTAAATAAATGAATGCATCAAGAAACAGAAGGAAATGTGCAAACTGAAATAAATGAATACGTCAAGAAAATCCAAGTTCAGTATGAGGTCAAAACGAGTAAGATGATGGGGAAAAAATTAAAAAGTGTAAAAATATATATCTTTTTATTTACGAGTAGATTATTTTAACAGTTTAGAATATTTTCTTGATACAAGGACCCCAAATACATTTCTATCGTGCATCAATAAATTTCCAGTGCTTTTCCTTTCTATGAAATTAATAAATATGAATAAATTATACAATATTAACAATGGAATCTATTTTCCATTTTTTTGGAATACATATGATAAGAAGAGATAATTTTTTTTCTTCATTTTCAGCTCGTCCTTTTATCGTCCGATCAACCTTTTATCGTCCGACGATCAACAGAGTCGAAAGCCTTTTTGAAATCAACAAACTAGCAACCAAAGGTTTCTGAAACTCTAAACATTTCTCAAGAATCTGCCAGAAAATATCTGATCCACACATCCCCTACCACCTCTGAATCCACATTGCTCATCACGCAATTGACTGTCAACCAGATTCTTAATTCTATTAAGCACAATCATGCAAAGAACTTTACCTGGAACAGAGAGTAGGCTGATACCCCTATAGTTATCACAAGAACTGCGATCACCTTTTTTGAAAATAGGGATAACAATAGCTCTGGTGAAATCCTTAAGAACCATGCCTTTATAATAAAAGATATTCAGAATTTCAATCATCCAAGTGGTAACCGAAACATTCCCAGCTCTAAGCATTTCTGTAGTAATTTCATCTACCCCTGGGGATTTATGAAGTTTAAGTTTAGAAACAGCCGCAATAACTTCAGATTGTGTTATAGGGCCAACATTAAAGCCACCAATGCATCTATCATCATTGCAAACAATGGGAGTAGAACTAACCACATTGTTTAGAATATCACTGAAATGCTCAGCCCACCTAGCAATGACAGAATCCTCACCTTCCATAACATTACCTTGTTTATCCTTCAATCTCTATATCCCTATCTGTTTTCTACCACACAAAACATTAACTATCTGGTACCAGCTCTCTGCTGTTGTGCTGCCTAACTGCTTCCTCTGCTTTTTCAGCCAAGCCATCAGGCCAAAGATTCTATCAGTAGCTAACTGATCCTTTATACATTTATTAAGCTCTCTGTAATCCTTTCTATTAGGACTAGTAGGGTATTGATTAAGGAAATTCCTGCAGTTCCTTCTTTCTGAAATAAGCTCAAGTGCCTTATCACTTAAATAATTCCGTCTCCTCTGCTCCTTTTTCCTTAAAAGAGTACTGTTAGTTTCCAAAAAAGTCTGTTTGAAATGGTCCCATTCTTCCCAACTTCAGTATTAAGCAAACCATGACTGTCATAATGACTAAGTAACCTACCATGGTAAGCTTTGGTTATAACTGGGTCTTTCAGAGCTTCAGTATTAAAAGTAAATTTTTTAACCCTAGCACAACACTTTTTAAGTTTAAGTTGCAAGACACTTTTAACAAGGTAATGGTCAGATCCAATATCAGCTCCCCTATATGCCCTGGTATTTCTAACAGAACTAGACCATTTGCTATTAATTAATATATAATCAATCATATTCTTATGCAGCCCATCGGGTGAAACCCATGTGTACTTATGTATGTCGCGGTGTTTGTAATAAATGTTAGTTATTCTGAAACAATTGAGTTTACTTACCTGTAGGAGACGTTGCCCATTGCCATTGCAGCTACCAATACCAAATCACCCCTCCCCAAAGGTCAGAGTCAGTACCAACTTTGGCATTGAAGTCTCCTAGAACAAGGGTAATATCTCCTTTCTTGACAGAATTCAAAATATCCTGAAGTTGTTCGTAAAACCTATCCTTCTCATCCTCATCAGCATCCTCAGTGGGGGCATAACAGCAGATAACATTCAAGTCTTTAATGCTTGTCTGAAATTTTGCTGTAAGAAATCTTTCATTAATGAAAATCATTCATAATCCTAGAAGAGCATCACTAGCATGTCTGCTGAGCAGCAGACCCACGCCTTGGTGATGCTTTCCATCCTCCCTCCCTGTAAAGAGAAATTTAAAGTTATTTTTAAGTATCTCACCTTTACCTGTCCATCTGGTCACTTGCAAGCCTAGAATATCTAGGTTATAGCGCTGGAATTCCTGCATGAGGACATCAAGAGAATAATCTCTATGTAATGTCCTCACGTTCCACGCTCCTGCAGAGAGAAAATGATTAGTAGGATTTTTAAAGAAATTAGGTTTATTGAGATTGGTAGGGCCAACAATATCAAACAGCCCCCTGATCGCAGGCATGGGGCAAAGACCTGTTCCTCCTCCGCTAAAGGCTGAAGTCTCCGATGCTGGTAGGAACTTGAGGCACCACCTTTTCAAGTGGACTTTTTCAAGAGCCATATGGCCTGCCTGAGACACATTACTCCAGTTTAGGCTTGACGATGCCCAACTAGCTAAGTAAGGTTCAGGTACCTGCGATGGCCTCTGATTAGGATTATCCACCAGCTGATATAAGGTATCCCATGCCTCTGCTTCTGGGTTGCCAGCTCTAAGTGAACAAACAGAAAACACAGCGGCAGACTCTCCCTCAACAGAGGCCCACCAGTGCAACAAGTCCAGGATCCATAATCAAGCTCAAATCCATAAACAAATCCAGTCTAGTAGATATAAATGGTCAGCACCAGGACCCTGTGAAGTTGACCACTGCTCAGCAGGTTTGAAAAAAAAAAGAAAAAAGTAGCCATAGATGACCAGATCAGTAGGCCATACTGAACTGGCAGCCCTCCCCTTCCGTTCCCTTCCAAAAGAGAATATCTCTTTTGAAAGGTACTAACGACCTGCACCACGAGAAGGCGGGGTCGGACATTAGGTGCTAGACCTGGCCGGTTCTGTGCATCATCACTAGGGATTGGTACACAACTCTCCTTCCAGTTTATGCCTAGCTACCATTTACAGGCTCTACTTAACGTAGAAACGAAAAATAAAAAAAGTTACCCGAATGGTGAAAAAAAAGGACTAAGTTGCCACATTATAGCAATCATACATCCGATTAGAGTTTAGAACCTAATGGTACTCCCTAGCACGCACTTTACAGGGGTGAGGAACTAACGTTGTGAGTGCGTCACAGGCTCGTAATCTGCTGTTCCCAAGTCCTACTCCCAGTTTTCCCAGCGCTGAAATTCATCTCCCTTAAACTCCCATCTTTCCCTGTGTGGGAAAGGGGATGTCAATAGACTTGGAAAGGGCCGTCCGTCGGGGGCGGGGGTGGCTCAGTGGGAGCGCGCCAGGCTCGTAATCTGTAGTTCCCAGGTTCGAGTCCCAGCTGGGTCAGCGTTGAGATTTATCTCCGCAAAATTCCCCGCCCTGCCCACGGTCAGTAGGGGACACCGATGGACTTGGAAAGGCCGCCGTCCGTCGGATGGGACGTTAAACCGTGGCTCCGTGTGCGGGAGAGCCATACCAGGTGCACGTTAAAGAACACGCTGGATGGCCTTGACGGGAGGCTACCATCTGTCTCCCAACAGCTGTCCCAGTGGGTCCCCTTCCCCAACCTTCTCTGAGCCTTCGGGGTCCATGTGACCTGGCCATTTAGCCCATGGTGTGCAAAAAAAGTGCCGCTCAGAGGTAAAACAACCCAACCCAATTCGCTCTTTAATGTTATTGATTCATAATCAGTATCTAGAAGCGTTCGTTTGTTCAGCTACAGGTCCACACATCATGCAAAAAATGCTCTGGATTCTATAAACACTTTTTAAAAAACCTGACCCAGCGATCGAAGAAAAACGGCAAACATGAGTGACAAAATTTTCTAGCCCAGCTTTGATCTATGCTAAAATAAATTATGATTTCTTTTAACGTTGTCAGCTATCAAGAGAAAAAAAAATCCCGAAAACGTTTCTTATCGTATCACATTAAAACTGATATATGAGATAGGCAGATTTATTTTACCTTTCAAGATTAAAAAAAAAAGGCATTTCTTTCCCCGAATGCGTAACAAACTCTGAATCATACTAGAAACGCCATCTAAAAAACTCGATGCTGAGTGTGTTACTGTGTATTTTCTCCTGAATCGTCAAATTCCTTTCATGCTGTTCAAATGCATCCAGGTTTCGCATCCGACATCTCGGATATCCTACTTTTTTTTTCTGACTTTTGCGTAGGTAACGAACTGGAACTTGAGGTAGCGCTTTCCTCTTGCGATAAATAATAGGCTGTTCGAAAGAAAACCAAGAGCAGGAGAGGCATAGTCGTTGTTTACTCACTTAGGAAGTCGCCTACAGCAATAAGAAAGAAAAGGTCAGACCAACCTCTAAGCATAAGAGAACACCGAGATTAATCTTTTTTTTCTCCGCTTCTATCTCTGCTCTAGTTCTTCCGGAAGCATCCCTCAGCCAATTCATAGAAGAAAATCTAATAAGCAACATCAGCGATTCTTCAGAGGTTTTATTTGCTTCACAAAGACCGCCGATCTTTGGATGTCTGAGCGCACATTTTCTCGCAGATGGAATGTATAGCACACGTGTAAAGGATATATATATTGCTTCAGTTAAAGAGAATTATTTAATTAAGAGTTTTTTTTTTGAGGTGGGGTTGATATTTTTACACTACCCTACCAAAATATTATAGAATTTCCATGTTTATGCCAATGGAATCTGACTTCGGAGCTCTTTAACTTCTAGGGGGCGGGGGTGGCTCAGTCGGTAGCGCGCCAGGCTCGTAATCTGCAGTTCCCAGGTTCGATTCCCAGATGGGTCATGTTCAGATTTACCTCCGCAAAACTCCCCCACCCTGCCCACGGTCAGTAGGGGACACCGATGGGCTTGGAGAGGCCGCCGTCCGTCGGATGGACGTTAAGCCGTGGCCCGTATGCAGGAGAGCCATACCCTGTGAACGTTAAAGAACACACTGGATGGCCTTGGCGGGAGACTACCATCTGTCTCCCAACAGCTGTTCCAGTGGGTCGCCTCCCCCAACCTTCTCTGAGCCTTCGGGGTCCATGTGATCTGGCCATTTAGCCCATGGTGTGCAAAAAGTGCCGCTCAGAGGTAAAACAACCCAATCCAAACTTTAACTTCTAAAATTTGAATTTAATGAAAAAATGGGAATGAAGATTAAATTAGAGGTCATAATTTACTCTATTTAAATCTCTATTTACAACAATATTCGTTCAGTATTTAAAAGGTTATAGACGCTGGACTGTAAATGGAATGCGTCATAAGAGCTTACCTCAGAAATTAAACTTAAAAAACAAGCATTGTTTTAAACCACTTTTTAGAAGTTTGAGTAATGATTTTTTGAATATTAGATAATTGCGAATGATTTTTATAAAGAAAAAAGACAATTTATTGTTAAATATTCCAGTTTTCCTTACTCTTTAAATACTGACGAGAATTGTTGAAAATCGAGATTTAAAAAGATTTCATTATGATCTTCAGCCTCATTTTCCCATTAAATAAATATTTTAAAGTTAGATTCTCATTAACATAACAGTGGAAATTATCTAATATTTTGACAGGGCAGTGTATATCCCAGTACCAATATAATCATCTAAATTACTGTTGTGAAATATTCTAGCTTCTGTAACTCTTTAAATACTGAAAGAATATTTTGGAAAATCGAGATATAAATGAGGGTTTATTTTATTTATTTTGAATCACATTTTTCTTTTGAATGCATATTTTAAAAGTTACATAGCTTCGAAGTTAGATTCTGATTGACACAACATGAAATTCCTTAATATTCTGTTAGGGCAGTGTATGACCTGAATAATTAAATCCTGTACCAACATGGGTTGCCAGGAATGGTGACATAGTAAATTACCAAAACAAGGAAACGCCCTTTTAATAATATACCCAATTTTACTAATCCATAATAATATATCTTAATAAACAATGATAAAGGATGAATTAACCTGCTGTATTTTCTTTGCAGTAATTAATCCAATATGGCCTTGACGGGAGGCTACCATCTGTCTCCCAACAGCTGCTCCAGTGGGTCCCCTCCCCAACTTCTTTGAGCCTTCGGGGTCCTTGTGAGTTGGCCATTTAGCGCATGGTGTGCAAAAAAGTGCCGCTCAGAGGTAAAACAACCCAACCTACTTCGAATAGTGATGGAAAAAAAGTTCCTATGAACATTGAGGTCAGAAATGCTTTCCTTCCGAGTAATAGGGGGGCGGGGGGTGGCTCAGTCGGTAGCGTGCCAGGCTCGTAATCTGCAGTTCCCAGGTTCGAGTCCCAGACGGGGTCAGCGTTGAGATTTATCTCCGCAAAATTCCCCGCCCTGCCCACGGTCAGTAAGGGACACCGATGGGCTTGGAAAGGTCGCCGTCCCTCGGATGGGACGTTAAGCCGTGGCCCCGTGTGCTTGAGAGCCCATACGCTGTGCACGTTAAAGAACACGCTGGATGGCCTTGACGGGAGGCTACCATCTGTCTCCCAAGAGCTGTTCCAGTGGGTCCCCTCCCCCAACCTTCTCTGAGCCTTCGGGGTCCATGTGACCTGGCCATTTAGCCCATGGTGTGCAAAAAAGTGCCGCTCAGAGGTAAAACAACAAAACCCATCCGAGTTATAAGACATTTTGAGAGTGCAAGAAGCCTGTCAAAAGGTACGATGCTAGGTATAAATTCGCATCATTTGCCTATCTGATGACATAGTAAATGTATGCTAATATTGGACAATATTTCCCCACTCCTGGGTGACCTCAATCGTATGGATTGGTAGAGGTGGATCAAATGCATGGCCTGCAAGCTCTCCCAGTTCGAATCCATTGGATTTCCTCGTATGGGGACACGTTAAGGCAGACGTTTACGTTACTCCGGTTCCTAATACACAAGCTCTGGACAAACGCATCGTGGATGGTTATCAAAGAATTCAAAACACTCTGGAACTTTTTCAACATATTCGACAGTCGATGAAATGGCGCTGTCAGGCGTGTATTCTTATTATATAATTTACTCCTTGCCATATAGGGTTACAGTAAAGCCAATGTACAGGTAATTTTAGATATTAATTTAAAGGTTCAAGTGGTTTAATGGTCCAATGCATTTGGGAAAATGAAAAGAAATATTAAGGACAGTACAAAAATATGCACGTGTACAGAAATTGCATAATTATTTGATACACAAATAAAATGACAATATGCTGCATAGATGAAATATAATAAAGTAGATGAAAGCAACTTATGATGCGAAATATGATAGCAAACGTAGTAAAAGGAGGGTTATATGTATATGTGAATCAGGGGGGAAAAGAAAATTTAAGAACAACGGAGAACATTAGATCATGAAGAGAGGAAAATGATTGCGAATAATCCAGAAAAAGAGTAAGTTGGGTTGTTTTAGCTCTGAGCGGCACTTTTTTGCACACCATGGGCTAAATAACCAGGTCACATGGACCCCGAAGGCTCAGAGAAGGTTGGGGGAGGAGACCCACTGGAACAGCTGTTGGGAGATAGATGGTAGCCTCCCGTCAAGGCCATCCAGCGTGTTCTTTAACGTGCACAGGGTATGGCTCTCCCGCACACGGCTTAACGTCCCCATCCGACGGACTGCGGCCTTTCCAAGCCCATCGGTGTACCCTTCTGACCGTGGGCAGGGCGGGGAATTTTGCGGAGATAAATCTCAACGCTGACCCAGCTGGGACTCGAACCTGGGAACTGCAGATTACGAGCCTGGCGTGCTACTGACTGACCCCGCCCAAAAACAGCAAAGATGGGGAAGTGGGAAGAGGATGGAGAAGATATATTTGTTGGTCAAACGTTCCAATATTCTAATGGGAGTGGAATAATAGTTTTAGAATTTAAAGAAGTGATATCTCTTGGTAGAAAGTTCGATGTACTTGCCTGAAAAGCAAAAGAAATTAGTTAATTTTTTTATTATTTAAAAATTTTATAAAATTTTTAATTTATAGCAAATACCATATTTAACTTTAAAAATCTTCGCAGTAGAAAGCATTTTATTATCAGAGCAGAGGATGTGGCAATGTGGTAATCGAATGAAAAGAGTGAGACGTGTCATAAGTAGTGTCGTGAATGAGGATAATAAATCTCAGCTTTCTTCTAGATTCAAGAGTGGATTCTCTTCTGTCAAAATAGATTTTGCTGATTATTCTGAGAGCTTCCTTTCGAACTTTTTTTAAGTTATAAGAATTCTTCTTTTTGTTAGCAGGAGTTATATTTCAAAAAACGTGGAAGCACAGTATTCCAGTTTCGGTCGGATTTAGATTTTGTAGAACATAATATATGGATGATATTATTGCGAATTACAAAATGGATTGGCACTGGGCGTGAGTATTAATAACTATATTTTAAAACCAATTATAATACAATGCAAATCGTTACAAAAATATGGATGAAGTATCTCATAAACAAATTAACTACTATTATACTTAAGTCATTAACACTTTTTGTACAGAGCATACAATATCAGCTCTGTCTATTCCACTAAATACTACCTCTTCACTTAGTTTACCGTGTCACTTGAATATCTTCAGACGTAAACAACTCTCGTCCTGTGCTAGTTCACTAAACTTTTCACATTAGTAAAATAATACGACCGCCCGCGCACACATCACATAAAAGATATTTATTTTCTTTTACTTATCGTTCACTGACTCAGACCATCTGAACATCCTTTCAGATCTCACAACTTTAACACACTGCACTGCTCTATTTTCATTCTTCTAAATCGTTCTAAGTTCCAAATCGTTGGTTAATTGAATCGCACGTAGAAGCACTCACGAGGTCTCCAGTCACGTTAACTCGTGAAGTCACTGTTGCTCGTTCATCTGTCGTAACAATATATTGTTCGAATGTACCTCAATATATAAGTTCCTTTAGGAGTTGAAGCGACGGTTTTATTAATGTTAAGTCCAAAGTTAAGATTATTATTTATAGCCATACCTAAATACTTCACGGAAATGGAAAGTGCAATATGAGTGTTATTAATTTTAACAGAATTTAAAGTTGAAAGGAAAACAATATTAGTTTTCTTGATATTGACAGTGAATCCATTTTCAGTATACCAATAAAGCACATCCTGAATATTATTTTTCATTTCTTGTTTTATAGAAGTGAAAGAACTTGAAGTAAAAGAAATAACACAAACGTCTGCATACATAAAAATATTGCAATTAATGGAGGATTCTGGGATATCATTTACAAAAATGTTAAAGTTTGGATTGTTTTACCTCTGAGCGGCACTTTTTTGCAGACCATGGGCTAAATGGCCAGGCCACAAGGACCCCGAAGGCTCAGAGAAGGTTGGGGGAGGGGACCCACTGGAACAGCTGTTGGGAGACAGATGGTAGCCTCCCGTCAAGGCCATCCAGCGTGTTCTTTAACGTGCACAGGGTATGACTTTCTCGCACACGGAGCCACTGCTTAACGTCCCATCCGAAGGACGGCGGCATTTCCAATCCCATCGGTGTCCCCTACTGACCGTGGGAAGGGTGGGGAGTATTGCGGAGATAAATCTCAACGCTGACCTAGCTGGGACTAGAACCTGGGAACTGCAGATTACGAGCCTGGTGCGCTACAGACTGAGCCACCCCCGCCCCTACGAGACTAGTAGAGAATCCTCTTTTTCTAAAATTTTGATTAAAGCACATGCAACTAAAAAAATCAATAGTGAAGAGAATTAAAAGGATTTGGAATTTTGGGTATGGGTGAGATGATGGCTTCTTTCCATGGAGCTGGGAATTCATTAGAATTAAGTATGTAATTATTAGATCACAAAAGGGTGCAAAAATTAATGGAAAAAATATTTTTAAAATAAAGATAGGGTTTTCGTCTCGTCAGACACTGCGAGTGTTTTTAAGTGAATTTTTAAGGTTAAAAAAACCTCGATTTTTATAACGATAACATTTTCTAGCTTAGAAGTTTCCAGATTATTACTCCCCGTCCTGCCCACGGTCAGTAGGGGGACACCGATGGGCTTCGGAAGGCCGCCGTCCGTCGGATGGGACGTTAAGCCGTGGCCCCGTGTGTGGGAGAGATATACCCTGTCCACGTTAAAGAACACGCTGGATGGCCTTGACGGGAGGCTACCATCTGTCTCCCAACAGCTGTTCCAGTGGCTCTCCTCCCCCAACCTTCTCTGAGCCTTCGGGGTCCTTGTGACCTGGCCATTTAGCCCATGGTGTGCAAAAAAGTGCCGCTCAGAGGTAAAACAACCCAACCCAATCCAGATTATTAAATAATTTATTGGAATAGGACAATGAACCATTTGCGTTGGCATATTTTCTGTAAAAGTGCAGGACTTACAGAATACATTATTCAAACCATTAGTAATTTTTTTAGGATAATAGAATATAACCGATCTTATTAATTTTGCTATGCTTTCTTACGTTACCTGTTTATAGAGTTAAAATTTCGAAATGTTTCATTGCCATTTAGATTAATAACGGAGAGCATATTAAAAAAATATAAGTGCTTGGAATTTTTTATTGTATTGTTGACAAGATTACGGAAAGTTTAGAGTTTCCCCAAGTGTATGCATGATCAGGGTTAATAGCATTCTTAAAATGCGAATTTTTTTAATGAGATTGTTTTCAGAAGCTCTTTTTTAATCCAAGGTATTTTTTAATGAGATCATAAGCTATTTTGTAATCCAAGGATTTCGAGAAGGGCGAATTCTGAAACTTTTATAAGGAGCATAGGTGTCGTGCAAAATTGATTAAACAGCAGATATGTTGTGCTTTTGAGGTAGGAGTTGTGCATTCGGAACTGCTTTTACGAAAAAAGAGATATTTTGAAATTTCAAAAAAAAATCGTTTTTAAAGGTTCTTTTTGAAATTGAAAACTATAGGTGCGCGAGGTGTATAATATATTAAAGATGTGCTAATAATAGAATGATAAAAAAAAATTTCTAAGAGAGTAAGTGTACAGTCGCTTAAAAAAACATCCAAATACTATGGTTGATTACAGAATTCAGAAAAAATATCTGGCAACGATTTTTTTAGAAATTAGTAATCTCGCAATCTTCTTGTCACGTGACACGAAGGTTGCCAGATATTTTTTCTGAATTCTGTAATCAACCATAGTGTTCAGATACTTTTTTGAGCGACTGTAGGTGATCATATTATTTTGATACTAGATCGTGTGGGCTCACTCACGGAAATATTGAGCGTGTGCAGTTACCGTTCACAGCAAACTGGAGCGTGTGCAGTAACTGCACACGCTCCAGTTTGCTGGAGATCATCTCATCATCATCAACATCTCATCCGACGGACGGCGTCCTTTCCAAGCCCATCGGTGTCCCCTACTGACCGTGGGCAGGACGGGGAATTTTGCGGAGATAAATCTCAACGCTGACCCAACTGGGACTCGAACCTGGGAACTACAGATTACGAGCCTGCGCGCTACCGACTGAGACATGAGAAATGAAAAACAATAGGAACATAGGTAAAAATACCGGATCAGCCTCCTTTTTACCTTGTCGCTTTGCTAGTTGTCAATTTGTGTGTTTGCAAAAATATTGTTCCACCATATCTTTCGAACGCGACAGACAAACTTAATGATTTATGTGTAAAAGGAAAGCATGTGATGTAGTTAGTGTCACAAACAATAAAAAATCTCCCCCCCCCCCCAAAAAAAAAAAACTTTCTTCTCTGCTAAAAAAAGGGGGAAATATGAAAAAGATTGTTCTACTATATCTTCCGAACGCGAGGACCGAAAGTAATTGGTATGCATCAAACGGAAGTTTGTGACATGACGAGTCTCACAGATTATAAAAATTCCTCCCTTATGATTTCTTCTCCCCCAAAAGAGGGGAAAATATGCCAAAAATTATTCCACTATATCTTTCGAACGCGAGGACCAAACGTAACACGATGTCTGTCAAGTGAAAGATTGTGACGTGGGGAATGTTGTGGACAATAAAAAAAATACCCCCCCCCCACTTGCTTTCCTTATCCATAAAAGAGAGAAAATAAGAAAGCGTTCTTTTACCACCACGTCTTCTGAACGTGAGGGTCTACAGTTATGAGTTAGGTGTCAAATGAACCGTCATATGAGGATCGTCGTAGACTGCTTCGAATTATGCCCCCACCATTCTCCCCCTCCCAAAAGGGGATAGAAATGTCTGCGGAGTCGACCTTAACGAGTTATATCTCAGATTAAAGCTTGTGATGTCTCCATTGTCATGAGCTACTACAAACACGACTCCAAACAGAGGGGGCTCAATCGGTAGCGCGTCAGGCTCGTAATCTGCAGTTCCCAGATTCGAGTCCCATCTGGGCTAGCGTTGAGATTTATCTCCGCAAAACTTCCAACCCTGCCCACGGTCAATAGGGGTTGTTTAAACTTTCATTTGACATAAGAGTCATCGGGATTGGTCAGCTGATTGGATGAGCAATCCAATCAGGCTCGTAATCTGTAGTTCCCAGGTTCGAGTCCCAGCTGGGTCAGCGTTGAGATTTATCTCCGCAAAATTCCCCGCCCTGCCCACGGTCAATAGGGGACATCGATGGGCTTGGAAAGGCCGCCGTCCGTCGGATGGGACGTTAAACCGTGGCCCCGTGTGTGGGAGAGCCATACCCTGTGCACGTTAAAGAACACGCTGGATGGCCTTGACGGGAGGCTACCATCTGTCTCCCAACAGCTGTTCCAGTGGGTCCCCTCCCCCAACCTTCTCTGAGCCTTCGTGGTCCATGTGACCTGGCCATTTAGCCCATGGTGTGCAAAAAAGTGCCGCTCAGAGGTAAAACAACCCAACCCAACACTGAGAAGAAACAAAACTCACTGAGAAGGACAAAAGGATGAGTTGTCCTCCTCCTCCTGAAAATTTGGCGCAATATAGCCTAGCGGCATTTGCGCCATTAAACCCCAAACAACAAATCCTCCTGAAATTTGTGACTGGAACATTTATACCATTGTTGAACAACGCAAGAGGCACACGAGAACCGAACAATTCAATTTGCACAGACTCTCAACAGCTGAAGAACGATTACACAGACTCACAATTTGCACAGACTTACACAACAATTGCACAGACTTACACAACAATTGCACAGACTTACACAACAATTACACAGACTTACACAACAATTGCACAGACGTACACAACAATTACACAGACTCGCAACAGCTCAGAACCGATACACTCATGTATCGATAGGGGCGGGGGTGGCTCAGTCGCTAGCGCGCCAGGCTCGTAATCTGTAGTTCCCAGGTTCGAGTCCTAGCTGGGTCAGCGTTGAGATTTATCTCCGCAAAATTCCCCGCCCTGCCCACGGTCAGTAGGGGACACCGATGGGCTTGAAAGGCCGCCGTCCGTCGGATGGGACGTTAAGCCGTGGCCCCGTGTGCGAGAGAGCTATACCCTGTGAACGTTAAAGAACACACTGTATGTCCTTGACGGGAGGCTACCATCTGTCTCCCAACAGCTGTTCCAGTGGGTCCCCTCCCCCAACCTTCTCTGAGCCTTTGGGGTCCTTGTGGCCTGGCCATTTAGCCCATGGTGTGCAAAAAAGTGCCGCTCAGAGGTAAAACAATCCAATCCAATCTCATGTATCGATTCTGATACCTACAGACATAACATTGTCGTCTCTCAAACTATGTGAACTACGGCAATTTTTTTTAAAGAAAAGCGAAGAGTTACTGTTACACTTCACGTAATTTTTCAGCATCGAAGTTCTAATTATTATTGTACTTTGCCTCTTTAGTAAGCAATGAGATTCCAGCTATTGTTGGGTATTTGCATATGTAGAAGAAAACGATCGCACCATTATCACTGGCACATTTCTTAATTTCTTTCTTCTTCTTACCATAAGTTTTTGTTGGAAATGTCGCTGTGTATTTTTAGTTTTTCCCTACGAATTTTTTTTCATTTCCCCATTTTAGGACGCGTCTCTTCACTCTTTCCGTTAAATGGTTTGAAATCGCTTTTTTTTCCCTACTTCTCCCATTTTTCCTTTTTTACGTCTTTTATTTCCATCACTTTCCCTTTTATGAAAAAAATTTAGTCTCTTTATTCTTTTCCTGCGCTTTCCCTTTTTTCTACTTCCATTTCGTTTATCTTCCTTTTCTTCTCTTGTCCTTTCGTTTTCCTTCCCTTTTCATCTCCTGCCATTCCGTTTCCCTTGCCTCTCCTTCTCTTGTCATTTCGTTTCCCTTTCCTTTTCTTCTCGTCCAATTTCGTTTTCCTTCTCTTTTCTTCTCCTGTCATTTCGTTTCCCTCCCCCTTTTTTCCCCCTATCATTTCATTACCCTTCCCTTTTTCTACCCCTGTCATTTTTTCTTTTCTTTTCGTTTCCCTTCCCTTTTTCTTTTTCTGTCATTTTCTTTCCCATTTTCTTCTCTTGTATCTCATTTCTTTTCTTCTTCTCCTGTATCTCTTTTCCCTTTTATTTTCCCTGCCATTTCGTTCCTCTTTCCTTTTCCTTCTGTCATTTCGTTTTCCTCATCTTTTCCTTCTCCTGTCATATCGTTTTTCATACCTTTTTCTTCTCCTATCATTTTGTTTCCCTTCTCGTTTTTCATCTCTTGTCCTTTCGTTTCCATTCCCCTTTTCTCCTATGGGGCGGGGGTGGCTCAGTCGGTAGCGCGCCAGGCTCGTAATCTGTAGTTCCCAGGTTCGAGTCCCAGCTGGGTCAGTGTTGAGATTTATCTCCGCAAAAATTCCCCGCCCTGCCCACGGTCAGTAGGGGACACCGATGGGCTTGGAAAGGCCGCCGTCCGTCGGATGGGACGTTAAGCCGTGGCCCCGTGTGCTGGAGAGCCATACCCTGTGCACGTTAAAGAACACGCTGGATGGCCTTGACGGGAGGCTACCATCTGTCTCCCAACAGCTGTTCCAGTGGGTCCCCTCCCCCAACCTTCTCTGAGCCTTCGGGGTCCATGTGACCTAGCCATTTAGCCCATGGTGTGCAAAAAAGTGCCGCTCAGAGGTAAAACAACCCAACCCTTTTCTCCTATCGTGATTCCGTTTTCCTCTGTCATTTCTCTCTTTTTCCCTAATTTTGCTCTATTTTTCCCTTTTTCTCTCTTCCATTCCTTTAAGGATTGCGGATGACTCAGCCAATAACGCACTAGACACGCAATCTGTTACTCCTAGGTTCGAATCCCATTTTCCTGGTATTCAGATTTTCTCTATTAACACTCTACCCACTGTTTTACCTCCTTTGAGAAAAGGGGCACTAAGGGGCTTCGAAAGGTCGCCTTCTGCCGGCAGCCTTTAAGAGGTTGTCCGTGTGCAGGAGACCCATACCCCTGTGAACGTTAAAGAACATGAATGACCTTGACAGGATGCTCCATATCTCTCCTAACTGCCCAGTGAATCCTTTTCCTTAACCTGAGCCATTGTTACCCAGCCACTATTGTGTGCAGAAAAGCGCAACAGCAGCATATTACCAAATGAAACCTAGTCATCTTCTCCATACAAATTAAATTTGAAAAAATACAGAGGGGCGGAAAATCTGCAGAAAATACGCAGATAGTTTAAAGCCCTCTTTCAAAATCAACGCACAGCCTTTGTTTTTTTTAAATGTGTCTTTCCCCGCAGAAAAAAAATCCAGTTTTTAATCCTCCTAGATAATTAATAGCTTTGATTTTATTAAAACTCATTAAATGTATGACGCCAGTAATTAACACGTGGCGTTTTCTTCGCTATCAACAACATCGTGTTGAAATCTGGACATAAATCACGTCTCACGAACGTCGCATTAGGTCCCCCCCCTACCAAACTGCATAATGACTGTTGATATTTTAATCAATGCAAATATAATTAATCCCACTTCTTATCAATCATTATGTCCTGAATGCCAACTGAGAAGTTCCGCACAATTAAAAAAAACCTGTCGACAATAAAAACAACAACAGCTTACAGAACGCAGTGACGTTCGCCTAAATTGGGATAACTCGTGCCCTGAGGAAACTATGTAAGGATATGTTTTGAATGAAAATTAAGATTTATCGTCGCGGACGTCTACTGCTAACTTTGTTATTATTATGGCTTTTAATCTTCTATCAGATTTGATAACATGTATATTAATGACACATAATTAAATGTATGGAAAATTGAGGAATTTCGTTTTGTGCATGTCGTAATTAGGAGTGTTGGGTTGTTTTACCTCTGAGCGGCACTGTTTTGCACACCATGGGCTAAATGGCTAGGTCGCATGGACCCCGAAGGCTCAGAGAAGGTTGGGGGAGGGGACCCATTGGAACAGCTGTTGGGAGACAGATGCTAGCCTCCCGTCAAGGCCATCCAGCGTGTTCTTTAACGTGCACAGGGTATGTCTCTCCCGCACACGGGACTACGGCTTAACGTCCCATCCGACGGACGGCGGTCTTTCCAAGCCCATCGGTGTCCCCTACTGACCGTGGGCAGGGCGGGGAATTTTGCGGAGATAAATCTCAACGCTGACCCAGCTGGGACTCGAACCTGGGAACTACAGACTACGAGCCTGGCGCGCTACCGACTGAGCCACCCCCGCCCCAAGTTAGTAGGACATATGCTAACTTTAAACCAAATCCAGTGCCGAATTATACTAAAATCGTTGTGTCTATACACAGGAGCGAATCTTGAAAAAAATAAACATGGAGAACACTAAAAAACTCAATCGAGCCAGAAAAAACTAAAAGTGGGGAGGCAAGATACTAGGTTCCTATTTCAAGATTTCCTCTTCTGTTTTAGAAGTCTAAATTTTTAAAATTAATAATTAATTTGTTAATCTTTAAAAACGCAAGAAATTTAAGTCCTCTCTCAGTCGAATGGGGCCTAAAGCCGTGGTTCAGTGTGCGGAAAGCCATTCTCTGTGCACTTTAAAGAACACGCTTGATGACTTTGACGGTACGCTATCATGTGTCTCCTAACAGCAAGGCAGGGGTGGCTCAGTCGGTAGCGCGCCAGGCTCGTAATCTGCAGATCCCAGGTTCGAGTTCCAGCTGGGTCAGCGTTGAGATTTATCGCCGCAAAACTCCCCGCCCTGCCCACGGTCAGTAGGGGACACCGATGGGCTTCGAAAGACCGCCGTCCATCGGATGGGTCGTTAAGCCATGGCGCAGTGTGAGAGAGAGCCATACCCTGTGCACGTTAAAGAACACACTGGATGGCCTTGACGGAATGCTACCATCTGTGTCCCAACAGCTGTTCCAGTGGGTCTCCTCCCCCAACCTTCTCTGAGCCTTCGGGGTCCATGTGACCTGGCTATTTAGCCCATGGTATGCAAAAAAGTGCCGCTTAGAGGTAAAACAACCCAAAGGCCGCCGTCCGTCGGATGGGACGTTAAGTCGTGGCCCCGCGTGCAGGAGAGCCATACCCTGTGCACGCTAATGAACACGCTTGATGACATTGACGGAAGGCTACCATCTGTCTCCCAACAGCTGTTCCAATGGGTCCCCTCCCCCAACCTTCTCTGAGCCTTCGGGGTCCTTGTGACCTGGCCATTTAGCCCATGGTGTGCAAAAAAAGTGCCGCTCAGAGGTAAACCAAACCAAAGTCTCCTAATAGCTGAAACTCTCGCTCGGTGAACTGGTAAGAAGTTGGATAAAACAGTTCACCAGTTCACCGAGTATCAGTAGTGCAGCGTGTGGGCAACTCGGATCAGTATGAGACTGCGCAATTGGTGCTGCGACAGTTCTAACGTATCATAGGTCAATAATCTGTCAATCAGCTGTCAATCAACCTATAATCTATCAGAACTGCCAAAGCACAGACTGCGCAATCTCTACTCTCGTGCAGCATACTTCACGCTTTTCCTTTGTTGAATATTTTACCTAAAACGAAACTTCTATTTCAACTCAAATTTCCCTCAGGTAAAAGAAGATTTAAAATTCTTTTTCTTTTCAGGTTATCTCCTAACGAATTTTCTCGTCAGTAATGTCGGTGTTACTCACAAAATCTGCATGAAAAAAGAAGTGTGCATAATGCTGGATATGAAAATATTCTGAGTTCGTCCAAGTAATGTAAGTACAATTTTTTAAATTATTGAGATATATCTGTTATGTCTGATTGAAAGATACCTCATAATAAGGGATACTTATAATAATGGGTAGCTATGTGCTAAAAATAATGATAGTACTTAGTTCATAAATATAATAATGATGCAAAATACTAGTGTTATAATACCATGTGCTAAAATACTAGAGAATTCGCATGTTATGTTAATGAAAATCTAACTTCGAAGTCCTACAATTTTCAAAATGTGCATTTCCAGTCACATACATTGTATACTTCCCATATACATGAGAGCCATACCTGTGCAAGTTAAGGAACAAGCTGGCTTATGCGAGGCTACCTTATGCGAGGCTACCATCTGTCTCCTAACAGCTGTCTAATGGGTCCCTTCCTCCCAACCTTCTCTGAGCCCTCGGGGTCCTTGTGACCTGGCCATTTAGCCCATTGTGTGCAAAAAAGTGACACTTAGAGGTAGAACAACACGACACAATTGTTTAGGGTTTCGACTCGTGTTGAAATCCTAAAGCAATTGAAAAAAACTGTTGAATTAAAACAACTGAAAAAGCTGGTTTAAAAAATATGAGGCTTCTGCATTTTTTTAAAGACTGAATGATTCAGGTGTTTATGTAAATTTTAGCTTAAGCTTTTTGTTCAATTATTTTGTTTCTGTTCCTTGCTAAGTTAATATTTCTTCAGCAGTGCATTATGGCATAGCTGAAGAAATATTAACAAATGAGCAAGAGAGGAAGTACCATGTGCACCTCAAAGAAAGAACACTCCTCTTGACGGGTTGGGTTGTTTTACCTCTGAGCGGCACTTTTTTGCACACCATGGGCTAAATGGCCAGGTCACATGGACCCCGAAGGCTCAGAGAAGGTTGGGGGACCCACTGAAACAGCTGTTGGGAGACAGATGGTAGCCTCCCGTCAACGCCATCCAGCGTGTTCTTTAACGTGCATAGGTATGGCTCTCACGCACACGGGGCCACGGCTTAACGTCCCATCCGACGGACGGCGGCCTTTTCAAGCCCTTTGGTGTCCACTACTGACCGTGGGCAGGGCGGGGAGTTTTGCGGAGATAAATCTCAACGCTGACCCAGCTGGGATTCGAACCTGGGAACCGCAAATTACGAGCCTGGCGCGCTACCGACTGAGCCACCCCCGCCCCACTTCTTTCAGTACTAAATTAACGATCGCTCAAATTGTGTGGATTACATTACCACTTAACATACTTCCAGCTTGACAAATTTTAATGTGCCTCTTTTATTAACAAATGAAAGCAAGAATCTGATAAAATGTTGCAGCATGAATTGGGATTTCTGTTAATGAGTCAACTGCATCAACCGAATTTACCGCTGAGCAACCCGATCTTTATAAAATTGCCAGTCAAAGCTCAAATAGCGGAGAGCAACTTTGAGAACTAGAATGAAGTCCAACGGCTCACGTTTCCAAGCAGATCACCTTTCTCGCATAACTCGCTGAACAAGAAACACCGGGAAGCTGAACCACGTGGACCAAAGGGAAAGTTCACGTTGAGTCAAACAGGAATTACGGTTGGGATGACGAAATAACAAGTACAGAAAGGAGCAGAATGTATTATTTGTATAAGAGGATTAATTTCAATGCGAATGAAGACTGGTTTTCTCTTGAAGGCGAATGAAGATTCTTCTGGGAAGAGATGGAATCAGTGCCTTTCGCGTCAGATTCTCGGAAGCGATGGAATGAGATGCATTTCGCATCACCTTCTGAGAAGTTAATTATGAGGGACTGCATGGGATTTGAGTTGGGTTGTTTTACCTCTGAGCGGCACTTTTTTGCACACCATGGGCTAAATGGCCAGGTCACAAGGACCCCGAAGGCTCAGAGAAGGTTGGGGGAGGGGACCCACTGGAACAGCTGTTGGGAGACAGATGGTAGTCTCCCGTCAAGGCCATCCAGCGTGTTCTTTAACGTGCACAGGGTATGGCTCTCCCGCACACGGGGCCACGGCTTAACGTCCCATCCGACTGACGGCGGCCTTTCCAAGCCCATCGGTGTCCCCTACTGACCGAGGACAGGGCGGGGAATTTTGCGGCGATAAATCTCAACGCTGACCCAGCTGGGACTCGAACCTGGGAACTACAGATTGCGAGCCTGGAGCGCTACCGAATGAGCCACCCCCGCCCCCTGTTGATAGGAAGGTATAAAAATGTACACTAACACCGCTCAATACATATCGAAAACATGAAATAAATTGGCAAGTATGTAAACATATATGAAGAGTACATTGCTGAATGGTCAGCAGTTGTAAGATTTCAAAAGGGCCCAACGAAATATTTACAATGTGATTAACAGCACAGAAGAGAACTATATACATGAAACGTCTCTACATTTAAGGCTGAGAGAAAAAAAGGGATACAATTGAAAGTTGTAATAACCACTTTAACAACATATCGCACCCCGGCAAGAAAAGTGACATAACGCAAAAATGCAGTATTTGAGAAATAACAAATTAAAGAAATCAATAAAACTGTGAAGTAGCCTAAAAGTAAAACTGACACAACTGCTCCCTGGCGGTTAATTTGCGAGTTAGAGATGTGACGTTTTTCGTTCACGTAGAGGAACACAATACCTATTTATCACTGACATAACCTCAAAATACGCATTTTTTGAGTTATGTCACTTTTCTTGCCGGGGTGCGATATAAACACAATATCTAAATGAAAACTAAAATTTAAAGATGATAAAAAATTTAAATAAATCGACTTGCTTTAGTCGTTATGAGTACGCAAAGGGCTCAGAGAAAGTTGGGTTGTTGGGTTGGTTGTTTTACCTCTGAGCGGCTCTTTTTTGCACACTATGGGCTAAATGGTCAGGTCACAAGGACCCCGAAGGCTCAGTGAAGATTGGGGGAGGGGACCCCTGGAACAGATGTTGGGAGACAGATTGTAGCCTCCCGTAAAGGCCATCCAGAGTGTTCTTTTACGTGCACGTGACCCTGTGCCTGTTTCCTCACACGGGACCACGGATTAACGTCCGATCGTACGGACGGTAACCTTTCCAAGCCCATCGGTGTCCCCCTACTGACCTGGGCAGGGAATTTTGCGGAGATAAATCTCAACGCTAACCCAGCTGGGACTCGAACCTGGGAACTACAGATTAGGAGCCTGGCGCGCTACCGACTGAGCCACCGTCGCCCCTAGAAAGTTGGGAGAAGAGGACCCACTGAACAATTGTTAAGAGACGGATGGCAGCGTGGTGTGTTCTTAAACACGTTGGATGCCTTCACAGGAAACATCGGCGTGTTTAAGAACACACCAAATGTGTACAGGGTATGCTCTCTTGAACACGGGACCACGGCTAAACGTTCCATCCGATGGACAGTGGCTTTTCCAAGCCCATCGGTATTTCCTACTGACGGGCTGGGTTGTTTTACCTGTGAACACGGCACTTTTTTTTTGCACACAATGGGCTAAATGGGCAGTCCACAAGGGCCCCGAAGGCTCAGAGAAGGTTGGGGGAGGGGACCCACTGGAACAGCTGTTGGGAGAAAGATGGTAGCCTCCCGTCAAGGCCATCCAGCGTGTTCTTTAACGTGCACAGGGTATGGCTCTCCCGCACACGGGGCCACTGCTTAGCGTCCCATCCGACGGACAGTGGCCTTTCTAAGCCCATCGGTGTCCCCTACCGACCCGTGAGCATGGTGGGGAGTGTTGCGGAGATAAGTCTCAACGCTGACCCAGCTGGGTCTCGAACCTGGGAACTGCAGATTACGAGCCTGGCGCGCTACCAACTGAACCCCCCCCCCCTCTACTGATCGAGGGCAGGGTGAGCAGTTTTGCAGAGATTAGCCCTTTTTTCGCGCAAAAGCGCCGCTTAGACCCAAATCTACAAATAAAATAATGCAGATATTCTGAAGCAACCTCGCATCTTCATCGAACTCTACAAATATATTAATGAAAATATTTCCAAGTTGGATCCGTAAAATCTCAACCCTGGCCTAGGCGGAACTCGAACCTGGAAACTGCAGATTACGAGCCTGTCGCGCTACCGGCTGAGCCACCCCACTCCAGAATTTCGTGGTGGTGTAAAATGCTTAAGGTACAGTCGCTCAAAACAGTATCCGAACACTATGGTTGATTACAGAATTCAGAAAAAATATCTGGCAACCTTCGTGTCACGTGACACGAAGTTGCCAGATCACTAATTTCTAAAAAAAAATCGTTGCCAGATATTTTTTCTGAATTCTGTAATCAACCATAGTGTTCGGATATTTTTTTGAGCGATTGTATTACGAAAGTTTGCATACATTGGCTTGTTTCATAATAAGTGTATACAAAAAAGTTCAATGGCACCAGAAAAATATTTCGATATATATATAGATATATATAGATTTCGATATATAAAGATAAAAAAAAAACTTCAATTACACAAGCAGATAATTATTAAAATGAATGAGCAATCTGACATTTTAAACCACCAGCTACTTTCAAATAATCAGATTTAAATTGCTGATAGCTAGCTGCAGACGCCATCAAAATGATTATCAATGAAACGCGTCCGTTATACACAAACAAAACACATGCAAAACAATGAATATTGCTGACTGTTAGAAACTGAATTTAAATTGAATTTTAATTGAACTAAAATAATTTTAAATTATTATTTTTTTAATGAATTTAACTTAAAATTCTTTCTGCGTCGATGGCTTTCCAAGCCCATCGGTGTCCCCTACTGACCGTGGGCAGGGCGGGGAATTTTGCGGAGATAAATCTCAACGCTGACCCAGCTGGGACTCGAACCTGGGAACTACAGATTACGAGCCTGGCGCGCTACCGACTGAGCCACCCCAGCCCCCTATATTTTAGTAAGCAAAAAAAAATATTTTCCTTTGATGAAAACAAAATCTCTTACATGCTAAATTTAATAATGGATTTTCGTCTTTTTTCTAAATAACATTACTATATAGTATTTTGTTTCCTGTATTCAATTTACAAATGATTGTTCGCATTATTTTTAATTTATATAAGATAGGTAATTGAAATATCTATATTTTTTTAAGGCGATCTCCAATACTTAAATGCATTACGGATCTTACATTTCGTGGTCGCAGGTTGGCTCAGTCAGTAGCACAACAGGTTCGTAATCTGTAGTTCTCAGGTTCGAGTCCCACCTGGGTCAGCGTTGAGATTCATCTCCGCCATCTTGCCCTCGGTCATAAAAGAGAGAGAGATGGGTTTAGAAAGGTCGCCGTCCGTCTAAATGTACGTAAAGCCGTGGTCCCGTGTACATAAGAGCCATACCTGTGCACGTTAAAGAACACACTGAATAGCCTTGAACGAAAGCTTCCAGCTGTCTAGTGGGTCCTCTTCCCCCAGCCCTCAGTTTCCTTATGACCTGACCATCTGTCTCCGAACAGCTGTTTCAGTGGGTTGGTTATTTGAAAATCTGGATTTTTCAATAACCAACCTTCTCTGAGCCTTCGGGGTCCTTGTGACCTGGCCATTTAGCCCATGGTGTGCAAAAAAGTGCCGTTCAGAGGTAAAACAACCCAACCCTTGTGATCTGGCTGTTTACCCCATTGTGTGAAAAGAAAGTCCCGCCCAGTGGTAAAACAACCCAACATACATTTCAATGCAGAAAACCTTCCTCTATTTAGCGCAGTTCCATTTAAGGCTCTGTTTAGAAACGCGCATCAAATCGAAGCCCTCAAAAACATCGTGATTTTAATACCTTTCTCTCGCAACGTTAGTCCGATCGAAAAACAAAAACTCTAAATGCACGGTAAAGATTGGAAAGAGAGGAAATGAAATATAGAAGCATCCGAAAAATTTAACCTAAAAAGAAAACAAATATCCTCTCTTTCTCGAGCCATCCTCTTTGCTCATGTTGTGCAGAGATGGTCGGCCTTGTCTACACTTCTCATCCGTCCATGACAAAGCACGAGGCGAAAAACAACCACATGCTCTTTACCTGCAGGAGTAAATAACTCGAGGCAACATCCTTCTTCCATAGATGGAATCACTCTTGGGATCTCTACAAGAGATAAAGAAGAGATGAACTCAGAGATCAAAATAACTTCAGCGGGCGTAGAGGAGAATGGGCCAAACGTTTCTATTCAATTACATGTCGAAACGGCGAACACAGAATCATGGCCTGAATTATTATCATTCATGGATTTTTTTTTTTTCTGTTTTAATCTCAAACGAATATTTATTTTCATATCTGAGCAATGAATAAAAATTCGGGGGGAAAAGTATTTATTTAGTTTTTTATTTTCGTCTTTGTGCTTTTCTTGCTTTTCTTCTTTCTATTAGATGGAACTTTTCAACTTGGAACAGAAATACTGAGAGAGAGAGAGTTTTAGATTTTTTTCTACTGCATTTTTCTCTTGTTTCTGAGTGATCTTCTAAAAGTCTCCATCAAGAGCGAATCTGCGAAAGTTTAGAGATGTGCATTTGTAAATACTTCGGGAAGAAGTACATAGTTTTAGTTCAGATTTTTGGTTTTGGTCCACACCGATAATAAAATATAAAGCAAACCTACTTTTTTTTCTTCATTTAGTTATTTCACATTAAATAATGGGTTGGGTTGTTTTACCTCTGAGCGGCACTTTTTTGCACACCATGGGCTAAATGGCCAGGTCACATGGACCCCGAAGGCTCAGAGAAGGTTGGGTGGAGGGGACCCACTGGAACAGCTGTTGGGAGACAGATGGTAGCCTCCCGTCAAGGCCATCCAGCGAGTTCTTTAACGTGCACAGGGTATGGCTCTCCCGCACACGGGGCCACGGCTTAACGTCCCATCCGACGGACGGCGGCCTTTCCAAGCCCATCGGTGTCCCCTACTGAGCGTGGGCTGGCCGGGGAATTTTGCGGAGATAAATCTCAACGCTGACCCAGCTGGGACTCGAACCTGGGAACTACAGATTACGAGCCTGGCGCGATACCGACTGAGCCACCTCCGCTCCCATTAAATAATGGATAACCCACACTAAGAAGTATTAAGATAGGGTTGTTCCTTATTTTTTTAGAAACCACTCTATTTTGTAAATCGGAAGCTAACGTTAAATCTCTATAAAAAATAAAAAAATAAATACCCCCTCAAGCAGCTGCTTGCCACAGAGGTCTGACAGGAGCCTGTCAGTTTATATGCCAAAGTAGAAGATCTGTGAGGATGGCAGGACCTCAGCAGAAAAACGATACATACATCCATGCCTTACCCGGGGCTCGAACCCAGGTCCCGTAGATCAGTAGCCAAGCGCGCTAACCGCTCGGCCACGGTAATATATTTTTTTTTAATGTGATAGAAGATAAAGATCTCAATCAAATATATGAAAATCTGGATTTTTCAACACTATTCGTTTAGTATTTAATGAGTTATGGAAGTTTGAATTTGAATATTTAACAATAGCAATCTTCACAAAAATGGGCTTCGGTAGCTAATTGAAACTTAGTAATAATTATTGTATCAAAGTGTTTAATAAAATAAGTATTTATTTGAGAAGTGTGTGTAAAGAATTACTTCACTTTCATAAGCTTTATTATAAATTTCTTAAGACTGAGGTTGCTGTTGTTAAATATTCAAACATCCATAACTCATTAAATACTGAATGAATTTTGTTAAAAAATGAGATATTTATATATTTGATTAAGATCTTTATCTGCTATTAATTTTGCAAAAAAAATTGCTTTAGAAGTTAGAGATTCGACACTAGTTTCCCATTGATATAACATAGGGTTGTTTCTTAATTTATGTAAACCAGTGTGTTCCCATGTTGTTTGAAAGCATCTAACTTTAAAAATGAACTTTTCACGGAAGAATGTTAAGAGAAATGTATTGAAAAATTCGCTCAAATTTCTCTACATCTCGATTTTCAGCAGCTTTCTTTTACTATTAAAAGAGTTACAGAGCTGGCGCTACGTTTTTCATAAACAAGTTTCTTGAAATACAAAGAAAAATTTAAAAAATCCTACCTTTCCTAGCCCTAAAATGTGGGAATATTTTATGATCACTCGATGGGGGAATATCACTCATTCGATCCGTATTCATTTCAAAAGAAAATAGAAAGCTGATGTAAAAATTCGACAAAAATTTGCAATCGACCTATTTTTCTTTGAAGTGAATAGTAATGCAACGAATATTACCCAACTCTCAACCCTAGGGGTCCTTGCGACCTGGTCATTTAGCTCATTGTATTCACAAAACTGCCTCTCAAATGCAAGATAATCCAACACATTCCTTTAGAAACATTCTACAATTTTACTTTCACAAACAGTTCGTACAGACCTCACCACTGACTTTCCCACAGTTCCCTCTGTCAGTAAGAGACACCAATGACCTTGGAAAGGCCACCGTCGGTCCGATGGGATTTTAAGCCGTGACCCCGTGTGTGTGAGTCATAATCTGCGCACGTTAAAGAACACGCTGGATGTCTCCTAACAGCTGTAGGTCCCCTTTGCCAATCCTTCTCTGAGCCATCCAGGTGTTTGTGACCTAAACATTTATTCCATTGTGTGCAAAAAGTGCACTCTGAAGTAAAACAACCCAACACCACTGACTCCTTCATTCCGAATTAGGGCAACTTTACTGCATTTTACACTTTTATTATTATCCCGACAGAGAAAACGTATACTCGCTACATCATTACTTCCAACCACAACTTTGGGGGGCGGGGGTGGCTCAGTCGGTAGCGCGCCAGGCTCGTAATCTGTAGTTCCTAGGTTCGAGTCCCAGCTGGGTCAGCGTTGAGATTTATCTCCGCAAAATTTCCCTGCCTTGCCCACGGTCAGTAGGGGACACCGATGGGCTTGGAAAGTCCGCCGTCCGTCGGATGGGATGTTAAGCCGTGGACCGTGTGCGAGATAGCCATACCCTGTGCACGTTAAAGAACACGCTGGATGGCCTTGACGGGAGGCTACCATCTGTCTCCCAACAGCTGTTCCAGTGGGTCCCCTTCCCCAACCTTCTCTGAGCCTTCGGGGTCCATGTGACCTGGCCATTTAGCCCATGGTGTGCAAAAAAGTGCCGCTCAGAAGTAAAACAACCCAACGACAACTTTGGACAGCAACTTCTGTCCAACTCTTATTCAGCAGTATTCAATACTTGTACAAACTGTTTCCGCATTGGTACTCAGCCTGTGCACCTCTTTTAACTGTTGGCCGTTATCAGAAACTCCCATATGAGTTGTTTCTGATTTAGTGTAAGTTTTCGGTCGCCGTTTGCGGAAGATAAGAGGCGGGGGAAGATTTATGTCGCCATTTTACTTGCTCTCCGGTGGCCGTTGAGGTGGATTTAGTTGAGTAGATAGGACTGCTTAATATTTTGAATGAGCAGTAAATGAAATTGTATGGTCGCGATGAAAATGGACGAATAGTCTATGTGCGAAAAGCCAAGAGAAGAATGGTTACTTTCCCCATTTTTCGTTGAGGGTGTACTTTCCTGAAATATAATCCGAAGTTTTGAAAAGAGGCGTACAGGAATATTTATGGCAATTACGAGGATAACTTTGTAAAACTGTAAGAGGTAAACTTTTGTAGTTTTATGTGGTATTTTGCCTCTTACAACTTGGAGAGATCGGTTGCTTACCAGGATTAATATTTATGTTGAAAATAAAAATGTAATAAAACATCAAATGAATATTATTTCCCAAAGCATATTTTTTGTTCTCATTTTTAATTTTTACAGTAATCAGGGTTGTTGGGTTGTTTTACCTCTGAGCGGCAATTTTTTGCACACCATGGGCTAAATGGCCAGGTCACATGGACCCCGAAGGCTCAGAGAAGGTTGGGAGAGGGGACCCACTGGAACAGCTGTTGGGAGACAGATGGTTGCTTCCCGTCAAGGCCATCCAGCGTGTTCTTTAACGTGCACAGGGTATGGCTCTCTCGCACACGGGGCCACGGCTTAACGTCCAATCCGACGGACGGTGTCCTTTCCAAGCCCATCAGTGTCCCCTACAGACCGTGGGCAGGGAGGAGAGTTTTGCGGAGATAAATCTCAACGCTGACCCAGCTGGGACTCGAACCTGGGAACTGCAGATTACGTACGCCATAGTAGAAGGTCTGTGAAATTGGCGAGACGTCAGCAGAAAACAAACACAAACACTCGGGGCTCGAACACAGGTCCCTTTGTCAGTGGACAAGCGCACTAACCATTCGGAGAAAAAACATACAAATACAGTGGACCCCCGATATAACGCGCATGTCGGGCGGGAAACAACACCCGCGTTATAAGATGAACCGCGTTATACCGAGCGGCGCGGTGGCGAGACAATAAATTTCACACTGTAAGCTTTTCTTTTACTCATCATGCATACAATAATTAAACACTATTCAAAATACATGCAGGAACTCAATACATACACAATTACTCAATACACAGTAACAATAAAATGCGATATTCACTAACGCCACACGGACCTGTATAAACATGTTTGAACTTATCGCGAACATCGCCCGCGGTATAGCGAGCAGCGCTATAACGAAGGTCCACTGTATTATTTTTAACATCATTTTAGTGAAATTCGAATTTTTACATTATAGTGAAGAAACCGCCCCAAAAGTTGGAAAATTCTGAAATCTCTGAAAGCAGTAAAAAGTAACGTAAAAAAATTATAATTTATATGAATTTTGTGATGATAAGTACTTCAAATGAATGACACCTGTGAAATATAACAAAATAGTTCTTATGGTTTCCTGTAAAATGTAGCAAAACAGTTCTCGTGATTTCCTGTGAACTGTAACAATATAGTTCTTGTGGTTTCATGTGAAATGTACAAGACAGTTCTTATGGTTTCTATAGAAATATAGCAAAGCAGTTTTTATGGTTTCCTGCTAAATGTAGCAATACAATTCTTGAGGTTTAGTGTGAAATGTAGCAAAACAGTTTTTTCTGAAATCCTGTGAAATGTAGCAAAACAGTTCTTGTGGTTTTCCTGTGTATTGCAACAAAACAGTTCTTGTGGTTTCCTGTGTATTGCAACAAGACAGTTCTTGTGGTTTCCTGTGAAATGTAGCAAACCAGTTCTGTGATTTCCTGTGTATTGCAACAAAACAGTTATTGTGGTTTCCTGTGAAATGTAGCAAAACAGTTCTTGTGGTTTCCTGTGAAATGTAGCAAAACAGTTCTTGTGGTTTTCCTGTGTATTGCAACAAAACAGTTCTTGTGGTTTCCTGTGTATTGCAACAAGACAGTTCTTGTGGTTTCCTGTGAAATGTAGCAAAACAGTTCTGTGATTTCCTGTGTATTGCAACAAAACAGTTCTTGTGGTTTCCTGTGTATTGCAACAAGACAGTTCTTGTGGTTTCCCATGAAATGTAGCAAAACAGTTCTGTGGTTTCCTGTGTATTGCAACAAAACAGTTCTTATGGTTTCCTGTGAAATGTAGCAAAACAGTTCTCGTGATTTCCTACGAAATGTAGCAATGGAGCTCTTTGCGTTTTTTCTTTTATTCTTGTGGTTTCCTGTGTATTGCAAAAAAAAGTTCTAGAGGTTTCCTGAGAAATGTAGCAAAACAGGTCTTGTTGCGTATCAAGCTCAGTTTTCTTCAATGTTATTCTATGTAGAGTCTATTATATCCATAAATTGCACCAAATCCCATTCCTGTACACTAAGACTATTCTACACTTTGCAAACATTGTAAGATCATAATCCCTGTGCTTGAAAAAATCCTAAAAAGTAATGTTAATTGTGATGTACACAGGGTCAGAAGAGATTCATCTTCGCTTCTTTCAGCACAAAAATTATTTCAAAATTTACTAAAAAAAAAAACCAAAGCGAACAAATGTGTTAATTAGCTGCATACAACACAATCTTTTTCAATCTTTTTAATTAATATTTATTTCTTTTTATCGAAAACCGTTTCGCACTTTTTTCCCATAACTTCTCATCCCTCTTAACAACAAGATGTTGATCAATAAACCAACCCTAACGGTGAAAATAAACAACGACCCAATAAGCTAGAAAGAGGATCAATATTTCAGCAAAGCACTCCATCTCCCAAACCGTAAGAAGCATCACCGTCACTTTTGACCAGTTCACGTATTAGTTACTGCTGCCTCCAGCGATCACCATCTCTTCTCTCCGTATCTCTGCACGCGCTGCGACGTGGGAGTCCAAGGCGTTTTCCTATCCATTCCACCTCCCAGAATCTCATCAGTCCATTCTCTGGCGGTTGTCTACCAACAGCCCACGCGGATCCCGCCGTTCCCGTGCGTGCGTGCGTGCGTGCGCGTGTCACTGATTTACTGCTCCAGATCGATACCTGGGTTACAGCCGGCTGTTTGCGGTGCTCACGTCACGGCCGGTGTTTTTTTTTTTGTCTTTTACATTTTCTCCTCTCTTTTTTTTCCCTCACACAGATGGTTGGTATGGAAACTGCAGCTCACGATGCTGATGTATTGTGAGAGTTGACACAAAATGACAATCACGTGATCAGAGGCAGGTATGCAAATTCATGAACTTATGATATGAGGAATGATTGAAACAAAGGAAAAAGCTCGATCACTTCTCATGAAACTGGACTGAGTGGTTTTTATCTCTGAGTGGCATTATCTACTGTATAATGGGTTGGGTTGTTTTACCTCTGAGCGGCACTTTTTTGTACACAATGGTCTAAATGGCCAGGTCACAAGGACCCCGAAGGCTCAGAGAAGGTTGGGAATGGGACCCACTGGAACAGCTGTTGGGAGACAGATGGTAGCCTCCCGTCAACGCCACCCAGTGTGTTCTTTAACGTGCACAGGGTATGGCTCTCCCGCACACGGGACCACGGCTTAACGTCCCATCCGACGGGCGGCGGCCTTTCCAAGCCCATCGGTGTCCCCTACTGACCGTAGGCAGGGCGAGGAATTTTGCGGACATAAATCTCAACGCCGACCCAGCTGGGACTCAAACCTGGGAACTGCAGATTATGAGCTTGGCTCGCTACCGACTGAGCCACCCTCGCCCCATATAATGGGCTAAGTGACTCGGGCATGCGAACCCCAAGAATCAGAAGAGGTTCAGAAAGGGGACCTGTTTTATACAGCTTTTGTAACGAAAGATTCTTGGTACGATTTTCCAGTCACAGCTCAAGTCATTTTACAACCGAGAATTTATTTTACTACTGCGAAAGAATTTACTCCTCCATCCAGAAAGAGTTAATTATTTGCAGCCTCCAAAGTGTTTACTTTTACCACCCCGAAATTGTTTCCTTTTTACCATCCCGAAAGCGTTTGTATTTTGCCACCAGGTAAAAGTGGTGCGGGGGTGGCTCAGTTGGTAGCGCGCCAGGCTCATAATCTGTAGTTCCCCAGGTTCGAGTCCCAGCTGGGTCAGCGTTGAGATTTATCTCCGCAAAATTCCCCGATGGGCTTGGAAAGGCCGCCATCCGTCGGATGGGACGTTAAGCCGTGGCCCCGTGTGCAGGAGAGCCATACCCTGTGCACGTTAAAGAACACGTTGGATGGCCTTGACGGGAGGCTACCATCTGTCTCCCAACAGGTGTTCTAGTGGGTCCCCTCCCCCAACCTTCTCTGAGCCTTCGGGGTCCTTGTGGCCTGCCCATTTAGCCCATTGTGTGCAAAAAAGTGCCGTGTTCAGAGGTAAAATAACCCAGCCCATCAGTAGGAAACACCGATGGGCTTGGAAAAGCCACTGTCCATCGGATGGGATGTTTAGCCGTGGTCCCGTGTTCAAGAGAGCATACTCTGTACACGTTTGGTGTGTTCTTAAACACGCGATGTTTCCCGTGAAGGCATCCAGCGTGTTTAAGAACACACCACGCTGCCATCTGTCTCTTAACAGTTGTGCAGGGGGTCCTCTCCTCCCAACTTTCTAGGGGCGGCGGTGGCTCAGTCGGTAGCGCGCCAGGCTCCTAATCTGTAGTTCCCAGGTTCGAGTCCCAGCTGGGTTAGCTTTGAGATTTATCTCCGCAAAATTCCCTGCCCTGCCCACGGTCAGTAGTAGGACACCGATGGGCTTGGAAAGGCTGCCGTCCGTCGGATCGGACGTTAATCCGTGGGTCCGTGTGCGTTAACAGGCACAGGGCTATACCCTGTGCACGTAAAAGAACTCTCTGGATGGCCTTGACGGGAGGCTACAATCTGTCTCCCAACAGCTGTTCCAGGGGTCCCCTCCCCCAATCTTCACTGAGCCTTCGGGTTCCTTGTGACCTGGCCATTTAGCCCATGGTGTGCAAAAAAGTGCAGCTCAGAGGTAAAACAACCCAACCTAAATTTGTCACCAGGAAAAATTTTACTTTGGCCATCCTCAAAGACTTTATACGATTCGAAACATCGAGTTCACTTTCTTTGCCGCCTAGAAAGAATTCTTCCTTTTTGCCGCCTCTGAAGAATTTACATTGGCCACCTCGAGTGTACTTTTGCTCTCCTGAAAGAAAGTATTCTTTGGACAGGAATGCATTTTATCACCCCGGGTTTGCTTTTGCTCTCCTGAAAGAAAGTACTCTTTGGACAGGAATGCATTTTATCACCCCGGGTTTAGTTTTGCTCTCCTGAAAGAAAGTACTCTTTGGACAGGAATGCATTTTATCACCCCGGGTTTAGTTTTGCTCTCCTGAAAGAAAGTACTCTTTGGACAGGAATGCATTTTATCACCCCGGGTTTACTTTTGCTCTCCTGAAAGAAAGTACTCTTTGGACAGGAATGCATTTTATCACCCCGGGTTTAGTTTTGCTCTCCTGAAAGAAAGTACTCTTTGGACAGGAATGCATTTTATCACCCCGGGTTTACTTTTGCTCTCCTGAAGGAAAGTACTCTTTGGACAGGAATGCATTTTATCACCCCGGGTTTAGTTTTGCTCTCCTGAAAGAATGTACTCTTTGGACAGGAATGCATTTTATCACCCTGGGTTTACTTTTGCTCTCCTGAAGGAAAGTACTCTTTGGACAGGAATGCATTTTATCACCCCGGGTTTACTTTTGCTCTCCTGAAAGAAAGTACTCTTTGGACAGGAATGCATTTTATCACCCCCGGGTTTAGTTTTGCTCTCCTGAAAGAAAGTACTCTTTGGACAGGAATGCATTTTATCACCCCGGGTTTACTTTTGCTCTCCTGAAAGAAAGTACTCTTTGGACAGGAATGCATTTTATCACCCCGGGTGTACTTTTTCTATCCTGAAAATTTTTTTCGTTTTCCTCCCCCCAAAAAAAGGTTTTGCATTTGCAATCCGTAAAGAGTTTACATATGACACCTCAAGGATTTCGCATGTGCCATCAACAAAGAGTTTACATTTGACACCTGAAGGACCGAATTTGCCACCACTATTGATTTTACTTTTGGTTTTTTGCCAACCTGAAATTTTTACATATTTTCACCTCGACTCTCCTCCCCACCCCCCGATCCAAACTATCGTATCGTCTCAGATCTACAACCCCGAACATCCCTAGACACTAATTTTCACGTTTTTAGCACTCGTAGATCAAGGTTTGACTTCCACGTGACCTCCATTTGACCTTGAAGGGCACGTCGGAGATCAAATTTCGGATTATTTCCGAGATCTACGACCCGGATTACCCCTAGTTAGATAGTTAGAATTCGCTCGATCCCCTGTCAGCCGTCAATCTGTGAATCACTCAGAATCATATACACTATATTGTAAAAAGTGTTCCGACACTTTCTTGTTAAGTGAACGAATCATCATCATCCTCAAGCAGCCCTGGGCTACGGAGGTCCAACCAGACCGTGCAATTTTGTTCTCCAAGCAAGTCTATCCTGAGCTACATCTATACTGCATCTGGCCACTGCACACCAATTCTAACAAAGTCCTGTTGTCCTGTAACAAAGTCCTGTTGTCTAACAAAGTCCAATTGTCTGCCCACCGCATCCTAGGTCTCCCCCTCCTTCTGAGGCCTCTAGGCACACTTCATAACCCTATTCGCCAATCTATAATTACTCATACGGGCAACATGGCCAAACCAACGGAAGCCACATTCAAATCTACCTAACTTTGAAAATAAGCTTTTTACGGAAAAAAGTAACTAGACATAAATTGAAGTCTCGGTCAGAGCTCTCTAAAACTACATTTTCCATAATATTAATCTAATATTTAAAGAGTTATGGAAGCTATAATATTTAACAATAGATGTTATCACACACCACACTTCCAAAACATTTCCACCCAAATTGATGAAAACTTAAAAAATCCTTACACAAAATTCACATATCGCATTTATATTGCGAACAACTTGTTATAACAGTTGAGATTTAACTCTAAGTGTAATAGAACTCAACTAAGTTGTGTTCTATATACATTGAAATTGCAAAAACGTTTCTGAACACTTTCATGATAAGTGAACGAATAGTCACATTCAAATCTACCTAATTTTGAAAATAAGCTTTTTCCGGAAAAAAAAGTCACTAGTCATAAATTGAAGATCTCGATCAGAGCTCTTTAATTCTCTATTTTTTATATTATTAATCTAATATTAAAAATTATAGCTTCCTTAACTCTTTAAATAACAGATGTTATCATACACCACACTTCCAAAACATTCCCCCCCAAATTTCAATTTATGTAGAGTGACTTGAAAAAACTTATTTTCAAAGTTGATAGATTTGAATGTGGCTATTCGTTCACTTAACATAAAAGGGTCCCGACACTTTTTGCAATATAATGTATATGTTACGGTAACAGTGAATAATCCGGCGATTATGCATAATCGCCGGTTATTATGCATAATCACCAATCATCTTGGTAAGTTTGATAAATTTCACTAAATTTCTCACTTTTACCCGCGATTATGTATAATTCCCAAATGAATTTGGTAAGTATGATATATTCCCCGAGTTATAAGGTAAAAACCGTGAGAAATCCAATCTGACCTCTGAGAAACCAAAAAAGGCAGAAAAGGGGAAAAAGACACTTTCCACCCCTGAAATGTAAAGTCTAAAACAGGAATCCGTTGTCGAATTATAAAAAAAGCTCCAAAAATTTTTAAGCCCAGTGAGAACGAATTAATAAAGACGGCCATGTTAATCCTAGACTGGCGATTATGCATAATGTCCGGTAAATTTCATTAAGTACGATTTATCATATTTATATATGACATTATTATTCATAATCGCCAGTCTAGGATTAGGGGCGGGGGTGGCTCAGTCGGTAGCGCGCCAGGCTCGTAATCTGTAGTTCCCAGGTTCGAGTCCCAGCTGGGTCAGCGTTGAGATTTATCTCCGCAAAATTCCCCGCCCTGCCCACGGTCAGTAGGGGACACCGATGGGCTTGGAAAGGCCGCCGTCCGTCGGATGGTACGTTAAGCCGTGGCCCCGTGTGCGGGAGACCTGTGCACGTTAAAGAACACGCTGGATGGCTTTGACGGGAGACTACCATCTGTCTCCCAACAGCTGTTCCAGTGGGTCCCCTCCCCCAACCTTCTCTGAGCCTTCGGGGTCCTTGTGACCTGGCCATTTAGCCCACGGTGTGCAAAAAAGTGCCGCTCAGAGGTAAAACAACCCAACCCAGTCTAGGATTAACATGGCCGTCTTTACTAATTCGTTCTCACTGGGCTTAAAACCCACTGGGCCCCTTTTGGGGCTTTTTTTTATAATTCGACGACGTATTCCTGTTTTAGACTTTATATTTCAGGGGTGGAAAGTGTCTTTTTCCCCTTTTCTGCCTTTTTTGGTTTCTCAGAGATCATATTGCGTTTCTCATGGTTTTTACCCTATAACTCGGGGAATATATCATACTTACCAAATTCATTTGGGAATTATACATAATCGCTGGTAAAAGTGAGAAATTCTGGCATATTTACCACATTTACCAACTTCATTTGGGAATTATGTATAATCGGCGGTAAAAGTGAGAAAATTAGTGAAATTTAGTCAAAGTTTTTTTTAGTCAAACTTACCAAGATGATTGGTGATTATGCATAATAACCGTCGATTATGCATAATCGCCGGATTATTCACTTTTACCGTAACATATATACATAATGCAACCCGAAAATAATTTCCTTATTGCCACCAAAAATCAGTTTGATTTCGTCACAGTCAAGAGCTTGCTATTTTCTTGAAATAGCTTTTTTGGATACAAAATAATCAATAGAATTTCAAAAAGTATCATATATATGTTGTTGGGTTGTTTTACCTCTGAGCTGCACTTTTTTGCACACAATGGGCTAAATGGCCAGGTCACATGGACCCCGAAGGCTCAGAGAAGGTTGGGTGAGGGGACCCACTGGAACAGCTGTTGGGAGACAGGTGGTAGCCTCCCGTCAAGGCCATCCAGTGTGTTCTTTAACGTGCACAGGGTATGGCTCTCCTGCACATGGGGCCACGGCTTAACGTCCCATCCGACGGACGGCGGCCTTTCCAAGCCCATCGGTGTCCCCTACTGACCGTGGGCAGGGCGGGGAATTTTTCGGAGATAAATCTCAACGCTGACCCAGCTGGGATTCGAACCTGGGAACTACAGATTACGAGCCTGGCGCGCTACCGACTGAGCCACCCCCGCCCCTTCATATATATGTAGACGATTGTGATTGACAGCTGACTGACAGGAAATCACGCTAATTCTAACTATAATACAGAAATGGTAGAGTTCCGAATATTTGCACCTAGACATAATCCGGATCGTAGATCTCGTAAAAAATCCGAAATTTGACCTACAACGTGTTGTTAAAGGTCAAACAGAGGTCACATAGAGGTCAAACCTTAATTTACGGTTTACTAGAAACGTGAACACCAGTGTCGGTGGTGTTTCGGGTTGTACATGTCGGAAACGTTACGAAATTTCGGATCAGGAGGTCAAAGGTCCGAAGGTCGAATTTTGATCTACCAAAATGCTAGAGAGTTAAAAATTGGTGTCTAGATTTATTACAGTTCATAGATCTAGGAAACATTGCGAAACTTCGGATCTGGATCCTTTGAGGTCAAAGGTCAGATTTTGTTCTACTAGTGCTGGAGAGCTAAAAGTTGGTGGATGATGATATTTCAGGCAATTTTGGATGCAATGAAGTCATAGAGTCAAATTTCTATGTAACATTGCTAGACAACTAAAAATTGGTAAAAAAATTTAATTCTCCTCAAGCAGCTGCTTACCACAGAGGTCAGTCAAAAGCCTGTCAGTTTAGACTCCTTAGTAGAGTGTTTTCCTCAACAGAAATACAACATAGACATCCATGCCTTATCCGGGATTCGAACCCAGGTGAATAGAGCTATTTCGAGCAGTAGAACTCATAAATATTAATAATGTTCAAATGCGGTGTCGCATTCTATTTTCCGCTTAATCCAATTGCACCTAACTGATTAATAAGCTTACTGGACAAAAAATTAGTCATCTTTCTCCGTAAGAGGGTTACGTCCACTCGACAGCAACAGAGGGTGCACCAGTAATAAACGCGTCATATAAATAGCTGTGCCATGCGCTACAGTGTTCGTACAGTGACAAGAAGTGGTTGTGTGCCACGTGTGTTAGTCGCTCCATGAAACATGGGTCGCAACAAAGATGTGAATGTGTGGCAAGAAGGTGTTATTGCGTTTGGCTGAGCCAAAGGGCATAGTGTACAAGAAGTTGCTGCCTCTGCAGATGTGTCGAAACGTACTGTCCAAAGGGTCTTTGGACAGACAGTCCTTTGTCTAACCAGCAGTGGTGTACGTCGCAGTCCACCGCTAATCGTCGCCAGAACTGCGACAGAAAGACTGCTCACCAAAGGAACGCAGTGTCACGCACTATTAGGGCAAACTGCTTTGCAGCGAGGCAGGAATTGCTCCAGTCAGTCAATGCAGGCCTACAACAAGCTGTTTCCGAAGGGAACTGCATGCCATGGATATCTGGAGTAGAGTGCCGCAGAAGAGACCTATGTTAACAGCTCTGCACAAGGCTGCATGGGTACAGTGGGTGCGGCGCCACAAAGACTGGACTGTCGACTCTTGGAAGCGTGTGATCTTGTCGGATGAGTCACGTTTTTGCTTGTACTCGAATGGTGCGAGGTGACAAGTACATCGTAAGCCACATGAAACCTTCCATACGGACTGTGTGCAAGGTTCTGTGATGTTTTGGGGGTGTTTCACATACGTGGAAATGGGTCCTTTGGTTCTGGTGAAGTCACACTTGAACCAGAAGTGTTATATGGAGCTACTGGACGACCACATGTTGCCTTTTGTGCAGCATCTCCACAGTGAACCCCAGAAGGATATCCCAGTCTTCCAAGATGGCAATTGTCGCATGCACAGAGCTCGAAGTTTGTCGGATTGGCACGACGAGCATTCTGAAGCCTTCGAACATCTCGACTGGCCTGCCAAATCCTCGGAATTGAATCCCATAGAAAAGTTGTGGGAGTATTTGGGACAACGAGTGAAGCGCCATCTGGCCAATCTGACCGAATTGCAGCATTTGCTGCTAGAAGAGTGGATGAATATTGATGTACACTACTTCCTCACACTGGAGGCATCCATGCCAGACAGGATTTCGGCTGTTCTTCGATCGCACGAAGGTGTTGCGCACTATTAGGTGACATTCAGCCAGGGGTGACTAATTTTTTGTCCTGTGAGCTTATAAATAATGAATAATAAAGGTCCAAGAACTGATCCTTGCGGTACGCCATAATTAATTCTTAAACAATTCTCTAAGCATTACACATTTTGAGCTACTCTATTCTATAAGTTAAGTAACTTTTAAACCATTTTAGAGTAACAGCTCTGACTCCATCCCTCTGTAGCATTTATAATAAAATTATAACAAAAAAAACGAATATCAAATATAGTATTTGTTATTTGTGTTACCTAAAAAAATATTTTTATATTCATTCTGTAATCATTATTTGCCATGATATATAGACAACCACAACATACACTTTTGAATCAGTTAGTTTATACAATTACGAAGTTATCCTGTACGGCAATCTCAGAATGCATTATGGAACGTCGTTCCAGTGCGATAAAGTTTAGTTTAATATCACGCATCTCACCAAATTTTCCCCCTGAATCCGGATCCTGCCTGCCCTAGTGAACCTGCCTACCAAATATTTCAGTCACGAAGATGGAGATGAGAAGAAACGAAAGAAACGTGTCGCTCTCAAAATGAAGCACAACCGCGAGATGCGTTCTTGGCGTTTCGTTCTGCTTATTATATTTTTAGATCGTTTTTAGAAAATACGAGCTTATGTTTTCACTTTGACATCTGACCGTTTATAGACATCGAACTTTTTTTGCTTTTAGAGTTAAATTAAAATTAAATTTGACTCTAAAAGCAGAGGCAATTTATTTTCTTTCGTCTTCGCTTTTCCAACTTTTCCCGCCCTCAGCCGGTGGTAAATTTTGAAAAATTATATATTAAACGAATATTGCAAACGATCTATTTGTGCTATAAATATCATATTTTAGTGGTGGAATGTGATGATTAAGGGGTTTGCATCAGCAGAAACAATTTGTTCCTTCATTCTCAGGGTTGGTTGGAAAGCTTACCTTTTTTTATTTTGAGAGATTAATGAAAATGTATTTTTGAGTTAAATTAGTATTAACTAAATAAGAAGGGGCCGGGTGGCTTAGTCAGTGGCGCGCCAGGCTCATAATCTGTAGTTCCTAGGTTCGAGTCCCAGCTGGGTCAGCGTCGAGATTTATCTCCGCAAAATTCTCCGTCCTGCCCACGGTCAGTACGGGACACCGATGGGGTTGGAAATGCCGCCGTCCGTCGGATGGGACGTTAAGCCGTGAATCTTTGTGCTCGAGAGCCATACCCCAAGCTAAAGAACACGCTGGATGGCCTTAGGTAAAACAACCCAACTCAACCAACTTGAACGGAAAAGAATTCACTAACATTTATTAGGGGTGGGGATGGCTCAATCGGTAGCGCGCCAGGCTCGTAACCTTCAGTTCTCACGTTCGGGTCCCAACTGGGTCAGCGTTGAGATTTATCTCCACAAAATTCTCCGCCCTGCCCGCTGTCAGTAGGGGACCCCCATGGGCTTGGTAAAGGCCGCCGTCCATTGGATGGGACGTTAAATCGTGACTCCGTGTGCGGGAGAGCCATACCCTGTGCACGTTAAAGAACACCTGGATGGCCTTGACGGGAGGCTACCATCTGTCTCCCAACAGCTGTTCCAGTGGGTCCCCTCCGCCAACCTTCTCTGAGCCTTCGGGGTCCATGTGACCTGGCCATTTAGCCCATGGTGTGCAAAAAAGTACCACTCAGAGGTAAAACAACCCAACGAAATATGATGACTCGTAGTTTTCGAATCCTCCAAAAGGCCTATATTTACCATCGTTAACGCTAAATGCAGAAAATGCAAAAAAATTGAAATAATATCGGCAAACGATATCTTTAAGCTAAAAATTAGAAAATCTGTTGATAGAATTTGCTGAGGAAGAACGAAACAATTAATTTATGTGTATTTCAATTAAATTATTATTGATTAAAATTCGACCGGCTGCTCTCTATTTTATAAATTTAGCATATATTAAAATTTCAAGTACTATTTAAATACAATAATAAAAATATTTTTTTTATATATACTGGATGAATTTTTTTCTCTAGCCGAGAGGTAAAAAAAATCAAACTTTTTTTTTCAAAACTTTTTTTTTCAAACGATGAATATGTTATTCTTTTTGCTTTTTATAGGACTAATGTTTTTCTGCTGAGGTCCTGCCATCCTCTCAGATCTTCTACTTTGGCATATAAACTGACAGGCTCCTGTCAGACCTCTGTGGCAAGCAGCTGCTTGAGGGGTTATTTTAAATTAATAATATATTATAATTTTACATTTTCCAATCACCTATTAGTACGAATTACTACTGTTAAAGGGTGAATAATTCGGAAAATGAAAAAACTTCATTATCTCTGACCTTTGGCCTCACTATTTAGCCCATTGTGGGCACAAAAGTTCCGCTCAGAGGTAAAACAACCTAACTCAAACAACTTGAACGGAAAAGAATTCACTAATATTTATTAGGGGTGGGGATGGCTAAATCGGTAGCCCGCCAGGCTCGTAATTCTTCAGTTCTCACGTTCGGGTCCCAACTGGGTCAGCGTTTATCTCCGCAAAATTCTCCACCCTGCCCGCTGTCAGTAGGGGACCCCCATGGGATTGGTAAGGGCCGCCGTTCATCGGATGGGACGTTAAGTCGTGACTCCGTGTGCGGGAGAGCACGCTGAATGGCCTTGACGGGAGGCTACCATCTGTCTCCCAACAGCTGTTCCGGTGGTTTCCTTCTCTGAGCCTTCGGGGTCCTTGTGACCTGGCCATTTAGCCCATTGTGTGCAAAAAAGTGTCGCTCAGAGGTAAAACAACCCAACCCAAAAAAGTACCTCTCAGAAGTAAAACAACCCGAATAATTTTTATTTTTACAACGTCCCATACAGGGCGGGAATTGATTAATAGAGATCTCGGCCGTGAACTTGACCACGAACGAAAGGTCGTCGCACTCGGGGTAGGGAAGAGCAGGATGTTGCAGACTCGTTTTCATTTCTCTTTGGTAATCATCGTGTTCGCTAACAATATGCCCAATCTCGACTGCACAATATGCCGCTCGCGAGGCTGATAATGACTCTCGCAAACTTCAATGCCACGCTGCACAGGAGATTGTCTCCCCCCCTCCCTCTGAAGAAGATTGATCATCCGTGATGAAACTGTTGCATATCCGCATCCCTTTCTCACCGTTCTCTGCCTGTCAAGAGCAAAGACGGATCTCAGGAAAAAAAATACAGGACTTTTTTTATTCATTTATGGCAATGGATGATAATCAAATTATAAATTTATAATCGATGAGTTGTTTTAGCTCTGAACGGCACTTTTGTGGGCACATTACGCTAAATGACGAGGTATTAGCGTAATGTGCATTAAGACACCTCGTCGTCAGCTGAGGGAGGGGATCCACTCGACACCTGGGGACCGGTAACGCACCAGCTCGTAATCTGCAGTTCCTTGGTTCGAACCCCACCTGGGCCAGCAGTAAGATTTATTTCCACGAAGTTCCAATGGGTCCCCTCCCCCTAACCTTCTCTGAGCCCTTGGGGCCTTAGTGACTTGACCATTAACTCATTGTATGAGCAAAAAGCGCCGGTTAGAGGTAAAACAACGCAACCCAACAACTGGATGAGAACAGATGAAAGTCTACCGTCAAACCCATCTAGCTTGTACTTTATTGCGCACAGGGTATGGCTATCCTGCACCCAGGGTCATGGCTTAACGTCCCATCCGACGAACGGTGGTCTTTCCAAGCTCATCAGTGTCCTTTTTTTTTCTGACCAAGGGCAGGAGAGAGAGAGTGTGTGTGTGTGGGGGGGGATCTGAACCTTGGCCTAGGTGGGACTCGAACCTCAATACAGATTTCGAGCCTGAAGCGCTACCGACTGAGCCAACCGTTGCCCCAAATTTTAATCCTAATTAATATTTTCTGAGAAAAAATGTGATCTAGCTACATATTTCGCATTCACATCAAATTCACTCTGCCAGAAGTTCCGCTTTAGTGAAATCCGAAACTTCTATGGGGGAGGGGGAACGTGAAAATTAGTGTCTCGGAAACGCTGCGAAAGTTCGGATACGCAATGTCATTTGAGGTGAAAGGTCAAATTTAAATCTACCGGTGTTAAAGAGATAAAATGTCCTGACTCTGGGATTTCAGGTCTCAAATCGCATTGCGAAAGTTTGCATCTGACTCTGAGGTTTCAGGTATCAAATCGCTTGCGAAAGTTTGCATCCGAGGGTCATTTGAGATGAAAGGTCAAATTTCGATATACCGGTGCAAGATAGCGAAATATTGGGTCATAAAGGTATTTCGGAACGCAAACCTCAGAAACGTTAAAAAAAAATTGAGATCCGGTGTCACGTTCAAGGTCAGATAGAGGTCAGAATGACAGTCTAGAAATCGAGATTGGATTGTTTTACCTCTGAACCGCACTTTTTTGCACACCATGGGCTAAATGGCCAGGCCACAAGGACCCCGAAGGCTCAGAGAATGTTGGGGGAGGGGACCCACTTTAACAGCTGTTGGGAGACAGATGGTAGCCTCCCGTCAAGGCCATCCAGCGTGTTCTTTAACGTGCACAGGGTATGGCTCTCTCTCTCGCACACGGGGCCACGTCTTAACGTCCCATCTGACGGACGGCGGCCTTTTCAAGCCCATCGGTGTCCCCTACTGACCGTGGGCAGGGCGGGGAAATTTTGCGGAGATAAATCTCAACACTGACCCATCTGAGACTCGAACCTGGGAACTACAGATTACGAGCCTGGCGCGCTACCGACTGAGCCCCCACCCCCCCGCCCCCTAGAAATCAAGAAGCGTGGTCTAGTTTCCTAAAAAAAATTTAGTTATAGAGCTTCGAATTTAGCTTCCACTGACGTTATGTCAGTGGAAGCTAAATTCGAAGCTCTATAACTAAATTTTTTTGAATTATGACTCACTCCTTGAATGTTATATTCAAGGAATGAGTCATAATTCAATGATCTCTCAGTGTATAGAATTTAAAATTGGGAACATCCGTAGTCAAACAACATCCAGAAATTAAAAGGGAAAACAGTAAATGTCAATTTTATTTTCTCTTTAAAAGCTAGATTTTTTCCCATTTGCTTCGAACATCACTCAAAGCGAATAGTCCCGAGAACAAAGAAGATTCGATAAAAGGTGCAGTGCTTGTCTGAGCTCAGCCACCAACACTCCTCCCGCATTTCAAACCGTAAGCGCGAACCTCGGTTTGTGTACTTAACTTGTAAATCCCTGCAAGTCTCTGCTTACACGAAGGCGAAAGAAAAAGCGGGTTTGTAATACCAGAGGACTTCTTTTTCTGGAAGAAGAGAGAAAAAGTCGAAACAAACTACAGGGAATAAAAAAAATCGATGTCTTGCTCGTTTTAATCAAAGAGTCGACATAAAATCTGTTCCTTTTTCTTTTTTTTCTCTACCACTAAGTGTAGGAGGTTTTTTATCTCTAAGAGGCGTTTTTTTTTTCCTTTTGGACACAAGGGTTAAATGGCCAAGTCACAAGGACCCTTGGGGAGCGGGTTGTCTCAGTCGCTAGTGTGCTAGGTTCGTAATGTGCAGCTTCAGGTTCGGATCATATCTATGTAAGCGTTAATATTTATTTCCCCTAGATTCCCGATGGGCTTGGAAAGGCCGCCGTCCGTCGGATGGGACGTTAAGCCGTGGCCCCGTCTGCGGGAGAGCCATACCCTGTGCACGTTGAAGAACACGCTGGATGGCCTTGACGGGAGGCTACCATCTGTCTCCCAACAGCTGTTCCAGTAGGTCCCCTCCCCCAACCTTCTCTGAGCCTTCGGGGTCCTTGTGACCTGGCCATTTAGCCCATGGTGTGCAAAAAAGTGCCGCTCAGAGGTAAAACAACCCAACCCAAATCCCCTAGATTCCCATACTGTCCCAAGTCACAATAGTGATACCGATGGGTTTGGAGAAACAGCCGTCCTTCGAATAGTATGTTTAGCTATGGCTCTGTTCTTCTGCAGGTGGCCCATACTCTGTTTTGCTCTGTTTCATTTACCAATGGACTTGAAAAGAGGGCCGTCTTTCGAATGGGATATTTAGCTTGGGTTGTTTTACCTCTGAAGGACACTTTTTGCACACCATGGACTAAATGGCCAGGTCACATGGACCCCGAAGGCTCAGAGAAGGTTGGGGGAGGGGACCACTGGAACAGCTGTTGGGAGACAGATGGTAGCCTCCCGTCAAGTCCATCCAGCGTGTTTTTTAACGTGCACAGGGTATGGCTCTCCCGCACACGATGCCACGGCTTAAGTCCCATCCAGACGGACGGCGGCCTTCAAATTTATTTTCAATAAGTATTATCTATAATTATATTACATAAAAAATCCCACTAAGCCGAAACTTAGTAGCGGGAATGTACATATATGATTTTAGAGATAGATCTAGATTACATCAGTAGTACATAAAATGAAGGAGAGAAAAAAAAGAATAAATGAAAAGAAAACCGACAAAAAGATGACAGTTTCCAAATAAAAACATCACTTTTTTCATCAATCACTCAAATAATTTTTCTTTAACATCACAATTTTTTTAAGTTAACTATTTCTCTGGGAAGCTAGTTAAATAGGTAGGGAATTTGATATTCTTTGGAATTTCGTCCGTAATTATTATAAAATTTTGGTTGTTTCAAAAAACCCATATCCTTTTTTCTAGTAAACTTATTGTGGCAAATATTTTGCTTATAGGTATCATCAAAGAAGTTATTGATAACAGAAACAAACACATATAAACTTTCAATAGGTAAAATTTTGAACAAACTGAATATATCATCTTTCGTTGTAAGGGAATATTTAACTTCTGAATTACACAATCCTTTTAGCAGACTAATTTGTATTCTTTTAATTTTATTTAATTCTGTCTTATAGGCTGTCCCATAAACTGTTATCCCATATCTAATTATAGATTCAAAAAGTGCTTTATATTCTAAAATAGTTATTTGTGTATCAACAAACAAGTTAAGTTTCCTAATTTTAAATACTACAAATCGTAGTCTTCAACACATCCAATCAATATGTTTATTCCATTTCATTTTCGAATTCATTTTCAAGCCTAGGTAAATTATTTCATTTACTTCTTCTATTTTAGGACAATTGCATATATCAGGTAATAAACCATCCAACATATAAAAACTGGTTCGATGTTTAGCAATACTTCTATTAAGTGTAGGTTGTTGAAAATCAATACATGTAAATTTGGTTTCTTTTTGCCGTTTACACTCAGTTTGTTAAGAGAAAACCATTTAACTGCTTTATTAAAATCATTTTGTAGATTGCAAATAGCGTATTCTAAATCAGAGTGGAAGTTGATTAGCACTGTGTCATCAGCATACATATATAATTTACTATCGAAATTAATATTTGCCAAATCATTTATGTATATTTGCAATAGCATAGGGCCGAGAATAGATCCTTGTGGAACTCCAAAATTGATCTGAAATTTATCGCTAAAATTATCATTTATTTTCATAACTATTTCTCTATGTAATAAGTATCTTTTAAATCATTCAAAAATATTCCCTCTTATACCAAGTAAATATAATTTCTGTAGCAAGATATCAATGTCAACTGAATCAAATGCTTTATTTAAGTCCATAAATACCGCAACGCATTTCTTTCCTATATTTAAATTAATATTTATATTATTAATAAGATCTTTCAAAAGACTTTGCGTTCCCATACCTTTACGGAACCCAAATTGCTGACTTGACAGAAAATTTATTTTATTCAAAAAATTTTGCAAGCGAACTCCAACGTATTTTTCCATTCTTATCAAAAATTGTTAATAGAGTGATTGGTCTATAATTATTAAAATTCATTTTTGATCCCCTTTTATATAATAAATAAATAACAAATAAATACCCCGTCACGCAGCTGCTTTTCACAGAGGTCTGACAGGAGCCTGTCAGTTTATATGCCACAGTAGAAGATCTGAGAGGATGGCAGGACCTCAGCAGAAAACAACACACACATCCGTGCCTTACCCGGGGCTCGAACCCAGGTCCCTTAGATCAGTAGGCAAGCGCGCTAACCACTCGGCCATGGGACGGCGCACTTTTATATACCGGACGAATAATTCCAATTTTCATAGCTATTGGGATTTGCGAATTTTCAAAAATTTTATTTATAGGAATTGTTATTACATGAACAAAATTGCATTTACTTTCCTTTTTGTATTTTGGTTTAATATTGTCAAATCCAGGAGATGTGTTATATTTTAAGTGATCTATTGGCAACATCGAAGTTACTAACTAGTGGAAAATGCATAGAATTCTTATTTATGTAACATAATTCGTATTTCCAAGCCCATCGGTGTCCGCTACTGACCGTGGGCAGGGCGGGGAATTTTGCGGAGGTAAATCTCAACGCTGACCCATCTGGAACTCGAACCTGGGAACTACAGATTACGAGCCTGGCGCGCTACCGATTGAGCCACCCCCGCCCCTGAAATGTTTAGCTATGACTCCGTTGTTTGTCAGGTGACCTATACTCACCCAGTGTATACTTTATACAACATTCTGAGTTACCTTCTTGATGGGTTTCTATCTGTCCTCTTAACCCTTTCACGACTAAGGGAAACATTTTTCCTATTTTAAAATTGGTGATTGTCGTATTTAATTATAACCTTATCTGCATTTTTTATACAGAATGTCAAAATAGAACGTATGCCGAATGCAATTACGTAAACGGGAACGTTTAGAAAACAAAAACAGAACTGTCAGGACGCATAATATATGTACTATGTGCAATGTCCATCTTTGCCTCACTACCAAAAGAAATTGTTTCGCAGAATATCATAATTAGCACATCATTTTGTATAGTAATTTTATTTCATAATTTTGTATTATTTTAGTTAACATTTTGTTATAATAAACCAATAAATAAAAGACATTGCATAATAAGCCTAACTATAATTTGTGTTACCTTTATAGTCCACTGGGAAAAATATTTCCCATAAAATTCCACAAAAACTACACATTGTTATGAATTTTTCTTATGATTTTTATTTATTTTACGTCTAAACAAACTAAAATAAACAGTTACATACTAATATTTACTCTTAGAAACCTTATGGTCCTGAAAGGGTTAACAGTTGCCAGTTAGGTACTGTTCCCAACATTCTCTGATCTTTTTAGTCCATTCTGCGCAAAAAAGTGCCGCTCAGAGGTAAAACAACAGAATTAACAAGGACCTCAAAGGCTCAAGGAACATTAGGGGAAGCGTTGGGTTATTTTACCTCCGAGAAGAACTTTTTTGCACACAATGGATTGAATGTCCAGGTGATTCAGAGAAGGTTGGGGAAGGGGACCCACTGGACAGTTGTTAGGAGACAGTGGTAACCTCCCGTCAAGGCCATCTAGCGTTTCTTTAACCCACACAGGGAACTCTCCCGCACAAGGAACCGCGGAGTTACATTCCATCTGACGGATGGTGACCTTTCCAAGCCCATCAGTGTCCTCTACTTACCGAAGGCAGGACTGAGAGTTCTGCGAAGATAAATCTTAACGCTGGCCCAGCTGGGACTCTAACCTTGCAACTGTAGATTACGAGCTTGGCGCGCTACCATTAGGAGAAGGGGACCCACTTGACAGCTGTTAGGAGACAAGATAGTAGCCTCCCCATCATCCATCTCCATCCCATCAGCGAATTTATTAACATGCACAAGGTATGTCTTTAATGAACAAGGCTTAGCGTCCCATCTAACTGGCGGCGGCCTATTCAAGCCGGGGGAGGCTCAGTTGGTAGCGCGCCAGGCTCGTAATCTGTAGTTCCCAGGTTCGAGTCCCAGTTGGGTCAGCGTTGAGATTTATCTCCGCAAAATTCCCCGCCCTGCCCACGGTCAGTAGGGGACACCGATGGGCTTGGAAAGGCCGCCGTCCATCGGATGGGACGTTAAGCCGTGGCCCGTCGGATGGACGTTAAGCCGTGGCCCGTGGGAGAGTCATACCCTGTGCCCGTTATAAACACGTTGGATGGCCTTGACGGGGGGCTACCATCTGTCTCCCAACAGCAGTTCTAGTGGGTCCCCTCCCCCACCCTTCTCTGAGCTTTCGGGGTCCATGTGACCTGGCCATTTAGCCCATGGTGTGCAAAAAAGTGCCGCTCAGAGGTAAAACAACCCAACCTATTCAAGCCCATCAGTGGTGACTATGACTGAGGGTTGGGTGGTGGTTTAGAGGAAATAAATCCCGACACAATTAAAGTTGGAACTCGAACCTAAGAACTGTAAATTACGACCTCCGCCCCTACCAAAAAAGACTGAATAGGACTAGTAATACTAACGCGACATTCGTAAAACTGTTGACTCTGTGTGGAGATTTGTTTCAACGTTATTTCATTACACAACTTGTTACTATAGCATTGCGAGAGTCGACAACGTAAATGCTTGTCCACAAATCAATACTGGACTAGGATTATTTAAGTACAACTGTAATGACTTGGCGAATGAAGTAAATGAATGCGAGTTGGGTTGTTTTACCTCTGAGCGGCACTTTTTTTGCACGCCATGGGCTAAATGGCCAGGTAACAAGGACCCCGAAAGCTCAGAGAAGGTTGGGGGAGGGGACCCACTGGAACAGCTGTTGGGAGACAGATGGTAACCTCCCGTTAAGGCCATTCAGCGTGTTCTTTAACGTGCACAGAGTATGGCTGTCCCAAGCACGGGGCCACGGCTTAACACCCCATCCGACGGACGGCGGCCTTTCCAAGCCCATCCGTGTCCCCTACTGACCGTGGGCAGGACATGGAAATTTTGCGGAGATAAATCTCAACGCTGGCACTCGAACCTGGGAACTGCAGATTACGAGCCTGGCGCACTACCGACTGAGCCACCCCCCGCCCCATGAATGCGAGTATTCCATACCTAAAGAGTACTGTAGGAATAATATATAAATTAATTGAATTTTTCGTAAATATTTTGGTCTCATGATTGTTAAATACTACAATTTGTTTCTTTCGAAAACAAAAAATATCAACAATATTACAATGAAATATTTTTTGCTGAAATATCTTAAACCTTTAACATTTATTCAATGATTAGTTTTAAAGACACTAATAAGGAAAATTAAATTTTAATTTCATTTCTCCCAAAAGCTTAATATTTGTGTGTATATATAGTAATAATGTTTAGCTTTCTTGGCTCGTGCCAGGCTCGTGATCTGTAGTTCCCAGGTTCGAGTCCCAGCTGGGTCAGCGTTGAGATTTATCTCCGCAAAATTCCCCGCCCTGCCCACGGTCAGTAGGGGACACCGATGGGCTTGGAAAGGCCGCCGTCCGTCGGATGGGACGTTAAGCCGTGGCCCCGTGTGCTGGAGAGCCATACCCTGTGCACGTTAAAGAACACGCTGGATGGCCTTGACGGGAGACTACCATCTGTCTCCCAACAGCTGTTCCAGTGGGTCCCCTCCCCCAACCTTCTCTGAGCCTTCGGGGTCCATGTGACCTGGCCATTTAGCCCATGGTGTGCAAAAAAGTGCCGCTCAGAGGTAAAACAACCCAACCCAACACAGTTGGGACTTGAACCCGAGTGGGTTCTCTAAGAGGCACGTTTTTTGTACACATTCGGCTAAATGGTCAGTTCACAAGGATCCTCAAGGGCTCAGAAAAGGTTGAGAGTGGTAGTCCAGCTCTCTCCCAATCTTCTGGAACCCCTCCCCCAATCTTCTGTGAGTCCTCGGGTTCCTTGTGACCTGGCCATTTAGCCCATTGTGTGCAAAAAAGTGCCTCTCAGAGGTAAAACATCCCAGCCCAACAGACCGAGATCAGGATGGCAGTTAGTGGAGATAATTTTCACTGCTAGCACAGTTGGCAATTTCTTCGCACAAATTACCTTAGAACATTTACTATTTTTCATTTAACGCATTATCAAATTCAATCATATGTTTCTCGTAAAAAAGTGTCAATGAGAGCCATGTTCTTTTTTTAAAGTACAGGCCAATCGTCGTGTTTAGTAACGTGCACTGGATACGACTTTCGTGCAACGGGGACCACGGCTTAATGTCCATACAATAGACTAGAGGTTCTCAACGTGGGGTACGCGGTAAAAAATTTCTGGGTACGCCGTGAGAGCTGAAAAATCGCTAGATATATGTTATATATATATGTTTTATTTTATTCCCATTGTTATACTATAACTATAGTTTTATCTATCTATACAAGGGGTACGCCAGTTACACATTTCCAGGGGGGACGTGAAACATAAAAAGTTGAGAACCACTGCTCTAGACGATGGCCATTTCCAAGTTCATCGGTGTCTCTTTCTCACAGAAATCAAGGTGCAGGTTTAGCGGAGTTAAATACTTAGCATAAATATTTAGCGGTTAGTACTAGTAAATACTTAACGGAGATAAATACTTAGCCTAAATACTTAGCGGTTAGTACTAGTAAATACTTAGTGGAGATAAATACTTAGCATAAATACTTAGCGGTTAGTACTAGTAAATACTTAGCGGAGATAAATACTTAGCATAAATACTTAGCGGTTAGTACTAGTAAATACTTAGCGGAGTGTTGTTTTTCTGCTGAGGTCCTGCCATCCTCTCAGATCTTCTACTGTGGCATATAAACTGACAGGCTCCTGTCAGACCTCTGTGGCAAGCAGCTGCTTGAGGGGGTATTTATTATTTATATATTATAAATACTTAGCGGATAGTACTAGTAAATACGTAGCGGAGATAAATACTTAGCCTAAATACTTAGCGGTTAGTACTAGTAAATACTTAGTGGAGATAAATACTTAGCGGTTAGTACTAGTATATACTTAGCGGAGATAAATACTTAGCATAAATACTTAGCGGAGATAAATACTTAGCATAAATACTTAGCGGTTAGTACTAGTAAATACTTAGTGGAGATAAATACTTAGCATAAATACTTAGCGGTTAGTACTAGTAAATACTTAGCGGAGTGTTGTTTTTCTGCTGAGGTCCTGCCATCCTCTCAGATCTTCTACTGTGGCATATAAACTGACAGGCTCCTGTCAGACCTCTGTGGCAAGCAGCTGCTTGAGGGGGTATTTATTATTTATTTATTATAAATACTTAGCGGATAGTACTAGTAAATACTTAGCATAAATACTTAGCGGTTAGTACTAGTAAATACTTAGCGGAGATAAATACTTAGCCTAAATACTTAGCGGTTAGTACTAGTAAATACTTAGTGGAGATAAATACTTAGCATAAATACTTAGCGGTTAGTACTAGTAAATACTTAACGGAGATAAATACTTAGCCTAAATACTTAGCGGTTAGTACTAGTAAATACTTAGTGGAGATAAATACTTAGCATAAATACTTAGCGTTAGTACTAGTAAATACTTAGCGGAGATAAATACTTAGCATAAATACTTAGCGGTTAGTACTAGTAAATACTTAGCGGAGTGTTGTTTTTCTGCTGAGGTCCTGCCATCCTCTCAGATCTTCTACTGTGGCATATAAACTGACAGGCTCCTGTCAGACCTCTGTGGCAAGCAGCTGCTTGAGGGGGTATTTATTATTTATTTATTATAAATACTTAGCGGATAGTACTAGTAAATACTTAGCAGAGATAAATACTTAGCATAAATACTTAGCGGTTAGTACTAGTAAATACTTAGTGGAGATAAATACTTAGCATAAATACTTAGCGGTTAGTACTAGTAAATACTTAGCGGAGTGTTGTTTTTCTGCTGAGGTCCTGCCATCCTCTCAGATCTTCTACTGTGGCATATAAACTGACAGGCTCCTGTCAGACCTCTGTGGCAAGCAGCTGCTTGAGGGGGTATTTATTATTTATTTATTATAAATACTTAGCGGTTAGTACTAGTAAATACTTAGCGGAGATAAATTCTTAGCATAAATACTTAGCGGTTAGTAGTAGTAAATACTTAGCGGAGATAAATTCTTAGCATAAATACTTAGCGGTTAGTATTAGTAAATACTTAGCGGAGATAAATCTCGACGCTGGCACAGAACCTGCACTCGAACCTGGGAACTGCAGATTGGCAGCGTGCAGCACTATCGACTGAACTATTTATAAATTGTCGTTGCTTAAAATTCTAACAGGGAAATTGTTCTTTATTTTCCTTTATAGACAACCAAGCCTCATCTGTCATAAATATTATTAGTTTGCATTTTAGAATAATGAGTTAGTAATACACTATTTTAGCGCCACACTGAAGACTGCCTCTCGTCTAGTTCACTGCAAATCTAAATAAGAAATTGGTTTTAATATGTATCTTATTGGCCAAATTTTCCTAAGTTTCAACATCTTTGCAGTCGGAACACACTCGGGGCAGTAGACAGAGACTTTCTGAGTAAAGAGATGATGACTGGGTCGAAGGAGTCTCCAAACACCTCCCATCATCACTTTTTGTTCAAAGTGGTGGTTTGCACACGTGACTGGCATAGGAAAACATCGCTCATCTTAGGAAATATTGTGCAGCATCCTTAGTGGGATAACAAGGAGGATCCAGAGGAAAAGAAAGCTTGCTAACTAGAAAATTATGTCGGATAAAAGGCAATCATTTCTTCTTTTACTTGTGTAGCCAATTTCCTAGCTTAATTTTGGTTATTGCTATAAAACTTGATGGTTTAAAAAACGAAATGTTTTTTGTGAGCAAGTAAAAATGTTTTTTTTTATTTTAGTCACTCTCCATGTTTTAAAAAAATGCAATTTATAGTAATAACGTTGTAATTTAAGGTTGGGCCTACTACAGACTTTTCAGAACAAATGCCTAAGATCAGTTACTGATGCGTTGGGTTGTTTGGGTTGTTTTACCTCTGAGCGGCACTTTTTTGCACACCATGGGCTAAATGGCCAGGTCACATGGACCCCGAAGGCTCAGAGAAGGTTGGGGGGAGGGGACCCACTGGAACAGCTGTTGGGAGACAGATGGTAGCCTCCCGTCAAGGCCATCCAGCGTGTTCTTTAACGTGCACAGGGTATGGCTCTCCCGCACATGGAGCCACGGCTTAACGTCCCATCCGACGGACGGCGGCCTTTCCAAGCCCATCGGTGTCCCCTACTGACCGTGGGCAGGGCGGGAATTTTGCGGAGATAAATCTCAACGCTGATCCAGCTGGGATTCAAACCTGGGAACCACAGATCACGAGTCTGGCGCGCTACCGACTGAGCCACCCCCGCCCCTGTTACTGATGCCACTTGGTTAGTAAGAAAGAGCAACATACACAGAACTTGCAAATTGAACATAACAAACATATTCATCAAAAGAAATGTTAGAGATTTCTTCAAAATTATCTAAAACAATCCATATGAATTCATTAAAACAAATTGCTAACTACGATCACACCTTTCATCCAAAAGTCAAACGGCCCAAGTCTATTTTGGATAATGAGACGTAAGTCTTTTTATCTTCTAATTAAAACTATTTTCCATTCATGACCCAATCATTTTTTTTTGTCAGAAAACAGTCCGATCGCCACATAAATGGGTTTAGCCAGTTGTTATTCTTGACAACAACGGGGCGGGGGTGGCTCAGTCGGTAGCGCGCCAGGCTCGTAATCTGTAGTTCCCAGGTTCGAGTCCCAGCTGGGTCAGCGTTGAGATTTATCTCCGCAAAATTCCCCGCCCTGCCCACGGTCAGTAGGGGACACCGATGGGCTTGGAAAGGCCGCCGTCCGTCGGATGGGACGTTAAGCCGTGGCCCCGTGTGCTGGAGAGCCATACCCTGTGCACGTTAAAGAACACGCTGGATGGCCTTGACGGGAGGCTACCATCTGTCTCCTAACAGCTGTTCCAGTGGGTCCCCTCCCCCAACCTTCTCTGAGCCTTCGGGGTCCATGTGACCTGGCCATTTAGCCCATGGTGTGCAAAAAAGTGCCGCTCAGAGGTAAAACAACCCAACTTGACAACAACAAAAGATTTCAAGTCCCATTACTGGGGGTGGCTCAGTCGGTAGCGCGCCAGTCTCGTAATCTGTAGTTCCTAGGTTCGAGTCCCAGCTGGGTAAACGTTGAGATTTATCTCCGCAAAATTTCCTGCCCTGCCCACGGTCAAGTGGGGACACCGATGGGCTTGGAACAGGCCGCTGTCCGTCGGATGGGACGTTAAGCCGTGGCCCCGTGTGCGAGAGATCCAGACCCTGTGCACGTTAAAGGACCATCTGTCTCCCAACAGCTATTCCAGTGGGTCTTTTCCCTTAACCTTCTCTGAGCATTCTGGGTCCTTGTGACCTGGCCATTTAGCCCATGGTGTGCAAAAAAGTGCCGCTCAGAGGTAAATAACTCAACCCATTAGTGGGTGAAGTAAGATGGATTAGATTAAGGGTTAGATAAAACCGGTATTCACTTCTAGCTAGGATTCTGTTGTCCCAGAGCTTAGTAAGGAGAAAGCTATTAGAGATGATATCCTGCTTGGGCTTTGTCGGGATCAAAATATCATAGACGACTTCGAACTTTCAATTGCGACTTCTAGTCTTAATATTTTTCGTTTCAAATAGCATTAACATTTTGATTTTGTCATCATAATTAATAATATAAGAATAAAATAAATGATTAACGACATGACTTTTAATATATATATGTTTTTGGTCAGAGAATTCTTTTTCTCCAATTGCGCACGAAACATTGAGCCCAAACTCATCTATAAAAATCATCACTTAACAGTTGTTAGGAGGTAGATGGAAACCTTCAGCCAAGATATTCCGGTGTGTTGCATGCATTGATGAATGTGGCTATTTTCTATAAGTGGCCAAGTCATCCGAAGAATGGTGATCTTTATAAACCCATCCGGTTAGCGGCGAAATTCTCAATTTATTCACAATGGGGACTCGAACCTAGAAACATCAAGTTACAAGGCTAACGCACTTTACGCTGAACCAACCCCTACCCTTTCGATACAGGTAAGAGCTCGAGAAACTCTTCATATTTATCATGTGGCATACATTCTGGTGTAGAAAGCAATCTACTCTGCGTTATTCAAAGTAGAGGAGGATAAATGCGGCACTGTAAAATAATTGTGGTTGTTTGGGTTGGGTTGTTTTACCTCTGAGCGGCACTTTTTTTGCACACCATGGGCTAAATGGCCAGGTCACGTGGACCCCGAAGGCTCAGAGAAGGTTGGGGGATTGGACCCACTGGAACAGCTGTTGGGAGACAGATGGTAGCCCCACGTCTAGGCCATCCAGCGTGTTCTTTAACGTGCACAGGGTATGGTGGTCCCACACACGCGTCCACGGTTTAACGCCCCATCCGACGGATGGCGGCCTTTTCAAGCCCATCGGTGTTCCCTACTGACCGTGGACAGGGTGGGGAAATTTGCGGAGATAAATCTCAACGCTGACCCAGCTGGGACTCGAACCTAGGAACTACATATTAGGAGCCGACTGAGCCGCCCCCGCCCCAAAATAATTGTGGTCACTGATGTATCCCCAGAAATACGAATAACACAAAACATACACAATGAAAAAGATTTTGAAAAGAGGCATTTACGGTCTGCTGCCCAATGCGTTTCGAACACCCACATTCAGTCGGATGGGACATTAAACAGGACAGGCTCGTAACCTGCAGTTCCCAGGTTCGAGTCCTATTGGGTCAGCATTGGGATTTATCTCAGCAATACTCCCCGCTCCCCCTTCGTTCAGTAGGGGACACCATTGAGCTTGGAAAAGCCTTCGTCCGTCGGATGGGACGTAAAGCCTGACCCCGTGTGCGGGAGGGCCATACCCTGTACACGTTAAAGAACACGCTGAATGGTCTTGACGGTAGGTTAACATCTGTCTCACAACAGCTGTCCAGTGGGTCCCCTCCCCCAACGTCCTCTGAGATTTCGGGGTCCTTGTGACCTAACCAGTTTTATATGTGACGGGTCACATATAAAACTGGTTAGGTCACAAGGACCTAACTTGTGGGTCCTAACTTGTAACTAACTGGGGATTTTGGGGTCCTTGTGACCTAACCAGCATTGTGTGCAAAAAAGTGCCGCTCAGAGGTAAAACAACCGAAAACCCATATTGCGTGCACAGGAGTGCATTCTGAGGTAAAAACAGTCCAAACAAGTCTCTTATATATGTATTTGAAATTAATATAAAATAAATAAATAAAATAAATACCCCCTCAAGCAGCTGCTTGCCACAGAGGTCTGACAGATTTATATGCCATAGTAGAAGGTCTGAGAGGATGGCAGGACCTCAGCAGAAAAACAACACATACAACCATGCCTTATCCGGGACTCGAACCCAGGTCCCTTAGATCAATAGCCAAGTGCGCTAACCACTCGGCCATGACATAACATAAAACGTTATAGGTATTACTAACCCCAATCAAAATAAATTTTTAAAGTTTTTTAATGCTTTAATACAAATTATCCAGCTTCATAACAGTTCTGTAAAAGTGAAATATTCCCCTCTACATAGAAACTTATCTAAAAAAACAAACTAAAAACAATATGCAGCTTTACATAAGAGCCTGTGTTGGGAAACTAAAACTTTTAGCTCTATATCAGGGTTTATTATTATGCTGTAAAACTGAAATATCCACCTGTGAATAAGAATAGAAAAGTTTGAAAACCAATTGCAACATTTAAAATTCTTCCGCGAAGCTTTTAAATTATATTCTCACCACTTTTCCTTAGCTACACACATTTCCTGCCTTCATAAAATGCAATCTTTCTCTCTGTACTGTAGGGGCGGGGGTGGCTCAGTCGGTAGCCCGCCAGGCTCGTAATCTGTAGTTCCCAGATTCGAGTCCCAGCTGAGTCAGTGTTGAGATTTATCTCCGCAAAATTCCTCGCCCTGCCCACGGTCAGTAGGGGACACCGATGGACTTGGAAAGGCCGCCGTCCGTCGGATGGGACGTTTAAGCCGTGTCCCCGTGTGCGGGAGAGCCATACCCTGTGCACTTTAAAGAACACGCTGGATGGCCTTGACGGGAGACTACCATCTGTCTCCCCAACAGCTGTTCCAGTGGGTCCCCTCCCCCAACCTTCTCTGAGCCTTCGGGGTCCATGTGACCTGGCCATTTAGCCCATGGTGTGCAAAAAAGTGCCGCTCAGAGGTAAAACAAACCAACTCTTAGCTACACACATTTCTTGCCTTCATAAAATGCAATCTTTCTCTCTGTACTGTAGCAAGAAATAAAGAGAAAAATCGCGTAAATATTGCGCCGGTCTAAAACTCTTCCTCAGCAAAAGTAAGCTCAGATCTCGAACAATTTCGCCTCAACCTCCCTGCCAAATGAGACAGTAATATTTTTATCTGCAGAAACGCGTCCGCTGGCAGCTGCAGCCTTTTCTCCACTGACTTAATGGCTTCTACCTGTGATTTTTCCTTTCCTCCACACACGTTTTGCAGCGGCAAATTAGTGAGCGGAACTTAATGTCCGTATCGACCGCTGGCGACGTCATTTATAATTATGGCGTCCACGTGATTATGTTCATCTATGTAATTTGGAATGATTAAACATGTCAATGGTCGATTTTAGCGTGCATGGAGATAAGTACACTGATATGGAAAACGGGAAAAAAAAGGCAGGGGATAGAAAAAAAGCATAAAGTTTGGGAGGGAGGGTAAAAATGCATAAAGATAAAAAGGGAAAAAAAGGAATGCATGCGTTCACGGTGTTGGGGAAAGCGGTCCATATATCAACACTGATGGGAATTAATAACGTATAGCGGGAAACTGCTGGTGTTTATAGGTTGACAGGGAAACCACTGAAAGATGAGATGACGAAGGAGAAGTTATTATTAGCATCCCAATTAGGAGATCAACCCTTTAGCGAGTGTCGCGAAAAATGGAGAGTCGAGTTGGATATAATGGGTGATGTGGCGGGAAAAAGTACAAACGATTAAGGCGCGATAAAATGGAGAGTGGGATTCAATTCATGGGAGCACAATGGGAGATTGAGTTTTTTGTAATTAATAGGAAAATTGCTGCTGAGGATATATTTGGACACTGTTTATCAATACTGGTGGTGGGAATTAAAAATGGTTTTGGAGCTAAATGAGTTTTTGCATTTTAAAATAAATATTGGTAATTTTAAGAACTGATTAATTTATTTATTCAATTCATGGGAGCACAATGGGAGATTGAGTTTTTTGTAATTAATAGGAAAATTGCTGCTGACTATATATTTGGACGCTGTTTATCAATACTGGTGGTGGGAATTAAAAATGGTTTTGGAGCTAAATGAGTTTTTGTATTTTAAAATAAATATTGGTAATTTTAAGAACTGATTAATTTATTTATTGAATGTGCATAAAAATGGTAAGGATTTGTGTTATTGTTTGTTTAAAAAATTAATTTATTTAATGGGTGATATTGAAGTAGGGGTGATTTACATTTGGGCGAATTCCTTTTTGGAACGGGCCGGGCTCTTAATCTTCCGTTCCTAGGTTCGAGTCCTGTCCTTGGTCAGAAAGCGACACCAATGGCCTTGGAAAAGTCGCCGTCCGTCGGATGGAACGTTAAGCCGTGGCCCCCATGTGCGGGAGACCCATACCCTGTGCAGATTAAAGAACACACTGGATGGTCTTGACGGGAGGCTACCATCTTTCTCCCAACAGCTGTCCAGTAGCTGAACCCTCGGGGCTCTTGTGACCTAGCCATTTAGGCCATTGTGTGTAAAAAGTGCCACTCAGAAGTAAAGCAACCCAATACTTGAAAAGGTTGCCATCCGTTGTGTGACACCGTTGTGGCCGTGTGCAGGAAAGTCATACCATGAAAGAACACTTCGGGTGGTCTTGACGGGAAGTTTCCATTTTCTCCTAACAGCTGGGTTGGGTTGTTTTACCTCTGAGCCGCGCTTTTTTGCACACCATGGGCTAAATGGCCAGGTCACATGGACCCCGAAGGCTCAGAGAAGGTTCGGAGAGGGAACCCACTGGAACAGCTGTTGGGAGACAGATGGTAGCCTCCCGTCAAGGCCATCCAGCGTGTTCTTTAACGTGCACAGGGTATGGCTCTCCCACACACGGGGCCACGGCTTAACGTCCCATACGACGAACGGCGGCCTTTCCAAGCCCATCGGTGTCCCCTACTGACCGTGGGCAGGGCGGGGAATTTTGCGGAGATAAATCTCAACGCTGACCCAGCTGGGACTCCTAACAGCTGTCCAGGGGGTCTAGGCCCTTGGGGTCATCGTGACAACTGAAATATAAATATTGCAATTAATTCTAATCATTTAATAGCGGATTTTTTTTTTAACTCGCAAAGATTTTTTTTACTTGTATCGGCATATTATGTGTTATTTATATTTACAGTATGTTTCCAGAAGCTCTGGCCTCGACGGGAGGTTTCATGTATCATTATCTCATAAAAAAACACGAAACGATATCTTATTTGTCACCTAAATTTTTTAATGAATTAGCTTAAGAATGCAAAGAAATTTGAATTTTAAAAAAAGCGTAAAATGTTTTTGTGTCGAAAATTAGGAATAGCTTTTGAATGAATAATCAGTACTCTTTTTTATTAAGGCAGGGGTGGCTCAGTCAGTAGCGCGCCAGGCTCGTAATCTGTAGTTCCCAGGTTCGAGTCCCAGCTGGGTCAGCGTTGAGATTTATCTCCGCAAAATTCCCCGCCCTGCCCACGGTCAGTAGGGGACACCGATGGGCTTGGAAAGGCCGCCGTCCGTCGGATGGGACGTTAAGCCGTGGCCCCGTGTGCGGGAGAGCCATACCCTGTGCACGTTAAAGAACACGCTGGATGGCCTTGACGGGAGGCTACCATCTGTCTCCCAACAGCTGTTCCAGTGGGTCCCCTCCCCCAACCTTCTCTGAGCCTTCGGGGTCCATGTGACCTGGTCATTTAGCCCATGGAATGCAAAAAAGTGCCACTCAGAGGTAAAACAACCTAACCCAACTGATATCGTAAACGAATTATAATTTCTTTCTCCATTACCCCACTTTTACTTTAGGATTTGTTCTTCAGGAAATAAATTATATTTTCCATGAATATCTTTATGTATTGGAGCTTTTTGTGTTTATATATTCCTTTTGAGATCTTTGAAATCATTTGAACTTAATTACCGAAACACTCTCTAGACTACTGCAAACACCAGAAGATGAGTAATACTTTCCTCTCCGACGACGGATTGAGCAACGCTTCCACTCATCACCCTTTCAGAATGTTGAGTGGAAGAAGAGAGACAAGTTTCTGCCTCTAAGACAGCGTACACATGTCGCGGAACAGCGGCAATGCCAGGAAAACTTACTCTTCAATCACATCAAGACCTCGACTAGAAATAGATCCTGTTCTGTGATGCTTCGCCCTCATCCCGCGCCAAAGCTAGCCGATGCTGTGCCCATTCCTATCGCCAAGTGAAGTGTAGGTTGTCTCCATCCATTACACAGCTGCGTTCCCTTCAAAGAAGAGGAAGAGCGGGAAAAGAAGAAGGGGAAGGGTTGGAAAAGAAGCGGAAGAGTGAAAGGATGGTGAAGAAGACCAAACTTCATACGAGCCACTATTCTGAGCAGAAGATTAGTTTGGTTCCCGTCATCTAAATGTAAATGTCATCGCTTCGACGCTGCCCCTCGTCAGCAAGGCACAAAATGGGCTAGTTAACTTCTCTCTAGCTTTCAGTGTTCTAAATGCAAACCCTTCGTTCGTCTGTGTGAGCGTAGAAAGCTGCGGCTCGTCAAGTCTGCCAAATGGCTCGCTGGTTTGATGCAGGGGGAAATGTCATTTCATATGAACGCTTTTGTCCGTTGCTTTGTCCCATTCCTCGTTATCGCCGGAATATAAATGAAGAGAGTCTCTTCTCCCCCCCCCTCCCCCCACCAAAGAGAAAATAAATCATCTTCTAGAGGTTGGATTTTGTTTATTTATAAAAGCTGGCGGGATTGTTTTCGCTCCCGAATTTGTTGACGTCATTACAGAAAGGGCTGAAATGTTTGTCTTGAACGTTTTATTTTTCCTTCAAACTTTGTAAAAGTGAAGCAAATTATTTTTATATGGTATTTTATATTTTGACAATAATCAATTCTTCAACGAATAGTTCTGTAAATGTTCGGAAAGGATCTAAATGTCTCAGAATTTCAAAGTTCAAACTAGCAATTACAATTTTAATGATGAGAATTTTCTAAAATGTTCCAAGTTGTTTACCCCTTAAATCGAGTCATTCTAATCCGTGGACCATTGCAAAAGAAATTGCGTTCACAAAGCAAACGATCAATATACTGAATCTCGCGCATTTCTTTCAATTTTTTATCAAACATTTTTTAAGTGCATAACTAAAAGGATTTTGTCAATTTATAGTACTCATTATAAACGTTTATTTTTCACTCCAGATATTTTCTTCGTTACATTAAAAATATTGTTCAGAGAAAATTTTCCTGTGGCTCTTTAAAAATATTATATTTTTCCTCTTCACCAACTATGACGAGTCTGCCATAGAGGCAGGCCTGTTTAAAAAAAAAATACCCCCTCAAGCAGCTGCTTGCCACAGAGGTCTGATAGGAGCCTGTCAGATTATATGCCACAGTAGAAGATCTGAGAGGATGGCAGCACCTCAGCAGAAAAACAACACATACAACCATGCCTTATCCGGGGCTCGAACCCAGGTCCCTTAGATCAGTAGCCAAGCGCGCTAACCACTCGGCCATGGGACGGCTAAAAATAAATGCCCCCTCAAGCAGCTGCTTGCCACAGAGGTCTGACAGGAATCTGCCAGTTTATACGCCACAGTAGAAGGTCTGAGAGGATGGCGGGACCTCAGCAGAAAAACATTACTACATCCATGCCTTAACCGAGGCTCGAACCCAGGTCCCATAAATCAGTAGCCCAGCGTGCTAACCACTCGGCCACGGAACGGCTACAGTGATCTAATTCTGCCAGGTCAAAAAGAGTACCAAAGGCTGAGATTGCGTTGGGTTATTATATCTCTGAGTGGCACTTTTTTGCACACCCATGGATTAAATGGCCAGGTCACATAAACACCGAAGGCTCAGAGAAGGTTGGGGGAGGGGACCCACTAAATTGAGACAGATGGTAGCCTCCAGTCGAGGCCATCCAGTGTGTTCTTTAACGTGCATAGGCTATACAACAAGGGGGCACGGCTTAACTTCCCGTCTGACGGACGGTTTTAAACTGACTGACGGACGGTTTTTTTAAGGTTGGGCCTACTACAGACTTTTCAGAACAAATGCCTAAGATCCGTTACTGATGCGTTGGGTTGTTTTACCTCTGAGCGGCACTTTTTTGCACACCATGGGCTAAATGGCCAGGTCACATGGACCCCGAAGGTTCAGAGAAGGTTGGGGGAGGGGACCCACTGGAACAGCTGTTGGGAGACAGATGGTAGCCTCCTGTCAAGGCCATCCAGCGTGTTCTTTAACGTGCACAGGGTATGACTCTCCTGCACAAGGGGCCACTGCTTAACGTCCCATCCGACGGACGGTGGCCTTTCCATGCCCATTGGTGTCCCCTACTGACCGTGGGCAGGGCGGGATAGGAGGAACCCAGTGAACAGTTTGCTAGGAGACAGATGGAAGCCTTTCATCAAGGCCATCCAGCGTGTTCTTTAATGCACTCCAGCACAGGAGGAGGGTGGCTTGAATGCATACGGTATGGCTCTCCAGCACAGGGGCGAGGGTAGCTTGAAGTCCCATCCGACGGACGGAGGCCTTTCCACGCCCATCAGCGTCCCCAACTGACAGAGGGCAGGGTGGGACTTAACGCAGGTTCAAGTGGGACTCGAACCTGGGAACTAAAGATTACAAGCCTGTCAGGCTACCGACTGAGCCACTCCCATCCCTCAATAGCTCAGAAGAAGGTTGGAAATGTGAACTCACTCTGCAGCTGTTAGGATGGATATGGGAACCTTCAGTTAAAGGAACGGATATTTATTTCCTGGACAATTCATGAAGCAAAAATTGAGAAAGACGTTTCCTCCTTTTTTAAAAGGGGGTGGGGTTGGCTCAGTCGATACCTCTCAAGGCTTGTAATTTAAAGTTCCCAGGTTGGATTCCCTCCTGGGATAGATTTATTTCTGCAAAACTTCCCGCCATGACTTCTGTCAGTAGAGGATACCGATGGGCCTGGTAAGGCCGTCGTCTATTGGATGGGACCTAGTCATGGCTCTGTGTGCGGGAAAGCCATGAGAGGCTACCATCTGTCTCCTAACAGCTATTTATCTCCGCAAAGTTTCCCACCCTGCCCACGGTCAGTAGGGGACACCGATGGACTTGGAAAGGCTGCCGTCCGTAGGATGGGACGTTAAGCCGTTATCCCTTGTGCCGGAGAGACATACCCTGTGCACGTTAAAGAATACGCTGGATGGCCTTAACGGGAGGCTACCATCTGTCTCCCAACTGCTGTTCCAGTGGGTCCCCTCCCCCAACCTTCTCTGAGCCTTCGGGGCCCTTGTGACCTGGTCATTTAGCCCATGGTGTGCAAAAAAGTGCCGCTCAGAGGTAAAACAACCCAACCGTAACAGCTATCTAGTTGGTCCCCTCCCCAACCTTCTCTGAACTTTCGGGGTCCTTGTGACCTGGCCGTTTAGCCTCATTGTATGCAAAATAGTGCCGTTTAGAGGTAAAACAATCCAATCGAACTGTGCCTGCGTTAAGAATTTTGTATATTAACCCCCGCTCTGTCCTCGGGTGAGAAAGGGAAACATTTGTGGGAGCCATCAGGTGAGACATAATGTGCGTGCTAAGGGATACACTGGATGATTCTTTATTGGTTGGTTGTTTTACCTCTGAGTGGCACTTTTTTGCACACAATGGGCTAAATGACCAGGTCACAGCAACCCGAAAACTCAAAGAAGGTTGGGAGAGGGGACCCACTGGAACGGCTGTTGGGAGACAGATGGTAGCTTCCTGTCAAGGCCATCCATCATGTTCTTTAACGTGCATAGGGTATGACTCTCCCGCACACGTCTCATCGTCTTAACGTCTCATCCGACGGACGGCGGCCATTACAAGCCCATTGGTGTCCCCTACTGACCGTGGGCAGGGACGGGAGTGTTGCGGAGATAAATCTCAACGCTGACCCAGCTGGAACTCGAACCTGGCGCGCTATTGACTAAGCCACCCCCGCCCCTAGACTCTGAGTGGAAACTCCCATCTGTCTCCAATTTATCCTCTGAATCCTCTTCCTCAACCATCACTGAGCCGTTGAAGTCGTTATGACTTGAACATTTATCTCACTGCGTACAAAACGTGCGTCTCAGAGGTTAAAGAACCCGACCCAATCTCTCCAAAGGGTCAAGAATTGTCTCAAACGATAGCACGCTAGGCTCGTAATCTCTAGATCCCACGTTCCAGTCCCAAGTGTTCCAGCGTTGAGATTTATCTCCGCTAATCATCGCTATTCATCATCAGAAAGGCACCCTTCCCTCGGTGAAAATGAAGACGCCGATGCGTTTGAAAAGACTGTCGTCCGTCGGGTGGGACCCTAATCCGTGGTTCCATGTGCAGGAAATAGCCGTTAATAGGTCGCTAAGGTCATCGAGCGTATTCCATACCGATTACACGCTATGGAATATGCTCGATGACCTTAATGAGAAGCCTCCATCTCTCTCCTAATAGTTCTCCATCATCTCTATTCCCATCTCTCTCCTAATAGTTCTCCATCATCTCTATTCCCATCTCTCTCCTAATAGTTCTCCATCATCTCTATTCCCATCTCTCTCCTAATAGTTCTCCATCATCTCTATTCCCATCTCTCTCCTAATAGTTCTCCATCATCTCTATTCCCATCTCTCTCCTAATAGTTCTCCATCATCTCTATTCCCATCTCTCTCCTAATAGTTCTCCATCATCTCTATTCCCATCTCTCTCCTAATAGTGGGCCTCTTCTACTCACCTTTTTCTGATAAGTGATCTTCTTCATCTACCTGGTGATTCAGTCAGTAGCGTGCCAAGCTCGTAATCTGCAGTTCCCTGGTTCGAGTCTCACCTTGGCCAGCTTTGAAATTTATCTCTGCAAATCACCCCCGCCCTGCCCTCGGTCAGTAGAGGACACCGATGGGCTTGGAAAGGCCGCCGTCCGTCGGATGGGATGTTAAGCCGTGGCCCCATGTGCGGAAGAACCATACCCTGTGCATGTTAAAGAACACTCTTGATAGATTTGACGAGAGGCTACCATTTGTCCCTAACAGCTGTGTAGTAGGTTCTCGTTCCTCAACCTTATATGAGCTCTCGGGGGTCTTTGTGACCTGGTCATTAAGCCCATTGTGCGCAAAAAAAAAAGATATTCTTGGAGGTAGAACAACCCCAACTGTGCCACTATAGAACCACTCCCAGAAATGAATATCTAGACCATACCATTTCCAGTGCAGCATGTAGTCATTCAAATGCTCCTTTTCTATTCCGACCATTAACCGAAAGCGCGTGAGATTCTCCATCTTCTCTGCCAACGCGAGACAAACGAAGTCGTTCAAATAATGACTCGTCTCACAGACTGGAGAACGCCACCAAGAAACAAGATTTTCTGTCATTTACTGGACCCTACATTGTTAGGCGAAGTGGGAAAAATATAAGTTCTTTTATTCGGATGAACGAGAGTCGATGCCTCTTCCCTCCGACGTAAATGCCATCGACATCTTTTACGTAGTCTTCCTCTGAACTCGCTAAGATGTACCAGGAAAAAAAAAACGTTATGGCGAGCATGCACGTGGTCCGTGCTTCCCGCCTTTATTGGCCAGTAATACTTCTTTTGGATCTCGTAGTGCTCTTAATGTAAATGTCACGACGTACTATGCGCCTCACGAAATAGGCCAGTTAATTCGTGTAGATGGGAAATATTAAACGCAAAGGTAGTGGCAAATGTTGCCTTTCTGACGATGAATAGCTAGCGATTTACCTTAAAATATATTCACACTAACCGCATTAATGACGACCAGGCACGTCATTGCAAATTTTGTTAGGTTTAGAGCGGGTCAATAAATAGTCTTCATCTATCCGAAGAACTTCTTCGAAAATTTCTAAGTTGGTTCCTGATTCTCAACCTAGATGTGAGTATTTAACTGTAAGAGACTTCAACGTTTCTAATGCAGAGGTCTCTTAATCTTTTAATAGGGTTAGTTTTAATTCTAAACGGCACTTTTTTTCCTCGCAATGGATAAAATGACCAGTTTAGAAGAGTTTGGATAGCTTTACCTCTTAGCCACACTTTTCTACTCTCACTGGGTTGCTTTACCTCTGAGCCACACTTTTCTCCCTCATCGAGTTGCTTTACCTCTGAGCCACACTTTTCGCCTCTCAATGTGTTACTTTACCTCTGAGCCACACTTTTCTCCCCCTCATTGAGTTGCTTTACCTCTGAGCCACACTTTTCCCCACTCATTGAGTTGCCTTACCTCTCTAAGCCACACTTTTCTCCACATTGGGTTGGGTTGCTTTACCTCTTAGTCGCACTTTTCTCATCTCACTGGGTTGGGGTGCTTTACCTCTGAGCCACACTTTTCTCCCCCTCATTGAGTTGCTTTACCTCTGAGCCACACTTTTCCCCACTCATTGAGTTGCCTTACCTCTCTAAGCCACACTTTTCTCCACATTGGGTTGGGTTGCTTTACCTCTTAGTCGCACTTTTCTCATCTCACTGGGTTGGGGTGCTTTACCTCTGAGCCACACTTTTCTCCCCCTCATTGAGTTGCTTTACCTCTGAGCCACACTTTTCCCCACTCATTGAGTTGCCTTACCTCTCTAAGCCAAACTTTTCTCCACATTGGGTTGGGTTGCTTTACCTCTTAGTCGCACTTTTCTCATCTCACTTGGTTGGGGTGCTTTACCTCTGAGCCACACTTTTCTCCCTCATCGAGTTGCTTTACCTCTGAGCCACACTTTTCGCCTCTCAATGTGTTACTTTACCTCTGAGCCACACTTTTCTCCCCCTCATTGAGTTGCTTTACCTCTGAGCCACACTTTTCCCCACTCATTGAGTTGCCTTACCTCTCTAAGCCACACTTTTCTCCACATTGGGTTGGGTTGCTTTACCTCTTAGTTGCACTTTTCTCATCTCACTGGGTTGGGGTGCTTTACCTCTGAGCCACACTTTTCTCCCCTCATCGAGTTGCTTTACCTCTGAGCCACACTTTTCGCCTCTCAATGTGTTACTTTACCTCTGAGCCACACTTTTCTCCCCCTCATTGAGTTGCTTTACCTCTGAGCCACACTTTTCCCCACTCATTGAGTTGCTTTAACTCTCTAAGCCACACTTTTCTCCACATTGGGTTGGGTTGCTTTACCTCTTAGTCGCACTTTTCTCATCTCACTGGGTTGGGGTGCTTTACCTCTGAGCCACACTTTTCTCCTCTCACTGGGTTACTTTACCTCTGAATCACACTTTTCGCCTTTCAATGTGTTGTTTTACCTCTGAGCCATATTTTTCTCATCTCACTGGGTTGGTGTGCTTTACCTCTGAGTTTTACTTTTCTCCTATCATTAAGTTGGGTTGTTTTACTCTGAGTGGCACTTTTTAATTAAACGGCTAGGTCACAAGGACCCCGAGCGCTCAGAAATACCAGGGTAAAAGGATTCAATGGACAGCTGTTAGGAGACATCATACCATTTTTCTCTATGGTCTAAGTGACTAAGTTGCAAGAGTTTGGGTTGTTTTACCGTTGAGCTGCACGTTTTTTGCACCAACGCACTACATAGTCAGGTCACAATTATCCCAAGGTTGGGTTGTTTTACCTATGAGCGGCACTTTTTTGCACACCATGGGCTAAATGGCCAAGTCACATGGACCCCGAAGGCCCAGAGAAGGTTGGGGGAGGGGACCCACTGGAACAGCTGTTGGGAGACAGAAGGTAGCCTCCCGTCAAGGCCATCCAGCGTGTTCTTTAACGTGCACAGGGTATGGCTCTCCCGCACACGGGGCCACGGCTTAACGTCCCATCCGACGGACGGCGGCCTTTCCAAGTCCATCGGTGTCCCCTACTGACCGTGGGCAGGGCGGGGAATTTTGCGGAGATAACTCTCAACGCTGACCCAGCTGGGACTCGAACCTGGGAACTACAGATTACGAGCCTGGCGCGCTACCGACTGAGCCACCCTCGCCACTTATCCCAAGGGATCAGAGAAGGTTAGGGAAGGGGGAAAGGGCGATCCACTGGACAGTGAGAGTCTCCCATTAAGGCTGAGTACTTTAACGTACACAGGGTATGGCATTTCTTAACACGCAGCCAGGGCTTTACGTCCCAACCCGAAGGACGCGACCATTCCAAGGTCATCGGTGTCCATTTTCTGACTGAAGACAGGATTGGGGTTTAGCGGAGATAATTCGGGTTACAAAGAACACCAATGGATCAGAGAAAGGTTGGAGAAGGGGGACTCACTGAATAGCTATTAGGTTGGGTTGTTTTACCTCTGAGCGGCACTTTTCTGCACACCATGGGCTAAATGGCCAGGCCACAAGGACCCCGAAGGCTCAGAGAAGGTTGGGGGAGGAGACCCACTGGAACAACTGTTGGGAGACAGATGGTAGCCTCCCGTCAAGGCCATCCAGCGTGTTCTCTAACGTGCACAGGGTATGGCTCTCCCGCACACGGGCCACGGCTTAACGTCCCATCCGACGGACAGTGGCCTTTCCAAGCCCTTCGGTGTCCCCTACTGACCGTGGGCAGGGCGGGGAATTTTGCGGAACAGCTATTATGAGACAGATAAAAGATTTACGTCGAAGTCGTGTTTTCAAATGTGCGCAGCGTATGGCTTTCCTGTACACTGAGACTTTACTTCCCATCCAATGAAAACCCGTGAAGAAAGTTTAAAACAACAACATCAAACTAATCACTTGGCATAGAAGGTTGCATCGATATGCCTCTATTTAAAACTATACACTGTCCAGACAAAAAAAGTTTAATTTACTATTAACTCAGTGAAAGGCAATGTAGACGCTCCACAATTCCGAAAAGAAACCACTAAGTGTCCAGACCACTTTTATTGGATTTATACTATGCAAATTTCATTAGATTGCATTTAATTGATATGTTCGATAATTGACAAGTGTCGCTTAAGAAGATACGTATATTAATCATCGCAATACATTAATATTTTAAGGTATATATTGATCATCAAAATACATTGAAATTATAACATATACACCGAAGAGCCAAAACATCATGACCAAACGCGTCTTTATGCAAATCGAAGCAACTGCAGGTAAAGGATGGCGCGTGTGAAGGTCATGAAACTGTATAAATTACACCTGATACTGATCTCTGTTGGTTTGGGTTGGGTTGGTTTACCTCTGAGCGGCACTTTTTTGCACACCATGGGCTAAATGGCCAGGTCACATGGACCCGAAGGCTCAGAGAAGGTTGGGGAGGGGACCCATTGGAACAGCTGTTGGGAGACAGATGTTAGCCCCCCCCCCCGTCAAGGCCATCCAGCGTGTTCTTTAACGTGCAACAATGGCTCTCCCGCACACGGGGCCATCCAGCGTGTTCTTTAACGTGCAACAATGGCTCTTCCGCACACGGGCTTAACGTCCCATCCGACGGACGGCGGCCTTTCCAAGCCCATCGGTGTCCCCTACTGACCGTGGGCAGGGCGGGGAATTTTACGGAGATAAATCTGAACGCTGACCCAGCTGGGACTCGAACCTGGGAACTGCAGATTACGAGCCTGGCGCGCTACCGACTGAGCCACCCCCGCCCCTGTTGTTCTCTGTTAATCAGTGACATTCTTGTTCTTCAGATGGGAAAGACAGCGGACTTAAGTGAGTTTGACAAAGGCCACATTGTAATAGCCAGACGACTGGGTCAGATCATTTCCGAGACGGCAAGGCTCGTAGAGTGCTCACGGTCAACCACGGTTAGTACCTTCAAAAAGTGGTACGAGGAGGGAAAAACCACAAACCGCTGCAAGGTGTGGGCCAACCATGGCTCATGGATGCTAGAGGTGAGCGAAGGCTATCCAGTATGGTACGAGCCAATAGAAGGGATATTCTGTCGCAACTCGCCCGTAATTTGAATGCTGGTGGTGGGAGTAATGTGTCACAACACACAGTACATCGAATCCTGCTGAAAATGAGGCTGCATAGCCGCAGGCCGTCCCGAGTGCCCATGCTAACCTCGGTTCACCATCGAAAGTGCCTACAATGGGCAAGCGAGCATCAAAACTGAACCTTGAATGATTGGAGGAAGGTCGTCTGGTCCGATGAATCTCGTTTTCTGTTGCACCATGTAGACGGCTGGGCACGTTTGCGTCGTTTTCACGGGGAAATATTGGTACGAGGATGCACCGTGGAATGAAAACAAGCCAGTGGAGGGAGTATAATGCTTTGGGCAGTGTTCTGTTGGGAAACCCTGGGTCCACTCATTTATGTGCAGGAAACTATGACGTCTACCACCTACCTAAACATCATTGCAGACCAGGTATATCCTTTAACGAAAACGGTATTCCCCTCTAGTAGTGCCTTCTTTCAGCAGGATAATGGGCCATGCCACACTGCCCGGATTGTTCGAGAACGGTTCGCCAAATTCCCTAGACATCAATACAATCGAACATCTGTGGTTTGTGTTGGAACAGCATATCCGATCTGCAGCGGCTCAACCACGTAACTTACAAGAGTTAAAGGATCTGCTGGTAATGTGTTGGTACCAGATACCACAAGACACCATTAGAAATTTTGTAGCGTCCATGCATCGCCGGGTAAGAACCGTTTTGGCGGCACGTTGAGGACCAACATCATATTAGATAGGTGGTCATAATGTTTTGGCTCTTCGATGTATATTGATTATGGATTGGGTTGTTTTACCTCTGAGCGGCACTTTTTTGCACACCATGGGCTAAATGGCCAGGTCACGTGGACCCCGAAGGCTCAGAGAAGGTTGGGGGAGGGGACCCACTGGAACAGCTGTTGGGAGACAGATGGTAGTCTCCCGTCAAGGCCATCCAGCGTGTTCTTTAACGTGCACAGGGTATGTCTCTCCCCCACACGGGGCCACGGCTTAACGTCCCATCCGATGGACGGCGGCCTTTCGAAGCCCATCGGTGTCCCCTACTGAAAGTGGGCAGGGCGGAAAATTTTGCAGAGATAAATCTCAACACTGACCCAGCTGGAACTCGAACCTGGGAACTACAGATTAAGAGCCTGGCGCGCTACCGACTGAGCCACCCCCGCCCCATATTGATTATGAAAATACATTAATATTATAACGAAAGTCAACTAAAACAAGCTAAAAAGATTACTCATATGTAGCGGATGATCTTTTAACTCTTACATAATTAGGTTTTTAACGATAGAAAACCCAAACAGAGGCTGAAACCCAAACCACACTAAATACGCAGGAGTATTAACAATAGAGTACAGAATACTATATAGCAGAGATTTTAAAATATTTTGGAAATGCACCACATTTTATCATGCATAATGTCTTTATGTTAAAAAGTAAATAAATCAGTAAAAAAAAAGATCACAGCTATATTTATTTAAGTCTCTATTTTTCAATAGTATTCTTTCGATATTTAAAAAGTTATGGAAGCTTCTTTTTGCTTTTTTCGTTTTTATTCTATTCATTTAACAACAACAATGTCAGTCGTAAAAATTTGATTCAAAGTTAATTGAAATTTAAATAAATATCATTGTAAAACTTTTAATTAGTGTGTATTTGAGATGTTTAAATAAACAATTCTTCCATTTTCGTTATTTTTTTTATTCCTTTGCAGTGTCATTGCTACTGTTAAACATTGCAACTTTCATCACCCTTTGATTGCTGAAGAAACAGCGTTGAAAATTCGAGATTTAAATAGATTTGAATACGACATTTAATCTATCTTTAGTTACATTTTCTATAAAGAAACTTACTTAGAAGTTATAGGTCTTCTAATTCAATTCTCCATTGGCCTGAATGGGGACTACGAAGGTTGACTCACTCGGTAGCGCGACAGGTTCGTAATTTGCAGTTCTCGGATTCGAGTCCCCCTTGTGCCAGCGCTGATATTTATCTCCGGTAAATTCCCACCCTGCTCTCAGTCAGAAAAGGGTTGGTTTGTTTTACCTCTGAGCTGCACTTTTTTTGCACACATTGTGCTAAATAGCCAGGTCACATGAACCCCGAAGGCTCAGAGAAGGTTGGGGGACGAGATCCACTGGATCAGCTGTTGGGAGACAGATTGTAGCCACCCGTCAAGGCCATGCAGCGTGTTCTTTAACGTGCACAGGGTATGACTCTCCCGCACACGGGTCCCCGGCTTAACGTCCCATCCGGACGGACGGCGGTCTTTCCAAACCCATCGGTGTCCTCTACTGACCGTGGGCAGGACGGGGAATTTTGCGGAGATAAATCTCAACGCTGACCCAACTGGGACTCGAACCTGGGAACTACAGATTAGGAGCCTGGCGCGCTACCGACTGAGCCACCCCCACCCCAGGAATGGAACATCAGTGGGTATGGAAAGGTTACTGTCCGTTGAATGGTACGTTTAACCGTGAGCTCGTGTGCGGAAGAGTCATAGCCTGTGCACATTAAATGACACGCTGGATGACCTTAACAGGAGATTTCTATCTGACTCCTAACAGCTGTCCAGTGGGTCCCTTTCCTCCAACGTTTTCTGAACCCCAAGTGTCCTTCTGACCTGGCCATTTATCCCATAACCACAGTGCCGCTCAGAGGTAAAACAACTTTACCCAATGGTATAATAAAATGGACAATGAGTGTATATTTTTCAGTTGTCTATATATTCTTACCAAGCTTTTATAAGGAGTTCTGTGCTTAGGGTCGTAAATCTAAGACTATACAGAAATTATACTTGTTCTGAATAAGTTTACAAAGTAAGTTAATTGGCATAAAGCAACGTTTCAATCCAATTTCACTTTCCCTTTTAGATTGGCACGTCACAACCGTTTAGAAAATAATTACGTTTTCCTATCAGGATCCTTCAGGATCAATTCCCCGTCCTGTCCACTGTCAGTAGGGGACACCGATGGGCTTGGAAAGGCCGCCGTCCGTCGAATAGGACGTTAAGCCGTGGCCCAGTGTGCGGGAGCGCCATGATGGCCTTGACGGGATGCTACCATCTGTCTCCCAACAGCTGCTCCAGTGGGTCCCCTCCCCCCAACCTTCTCTGAGCCTTCGGGGTCCTTGTGACCTGGCCATTTAGCCCATGGTGTGCAAAAAAGTGCCGATCAGAGATAAAACAACCCAACCTTCAGGATCAATATCTATAAAGAAATTGATCCTGAAGTGCTCTGAAGCTTCGTATGAAGACAATTGAAGCTTTGGGTCTGTTATTTTACCTCTGAGCGGCACTTTTTTCCTCACAATGAGTTAAATGGTCAGGTTATAAGAACTGATTGAATAATGGTGAAGGGGACCTACTGGACTGCTATTAGGTTGGGTTGTTTTACCTCTGAGCGGCACTTTTTTGCACACCATGGGCTAAATGGCCAGGTCACATGGACCCCGAAGGCTCAGAGAAGGTTGGGGGAGGGGACCCACTGGATCAGCTGTTGGAAGACAGATGGTAGCTCCCCGTCAAGGCCATCCAGCGTGTTCTTTAACGTGCACAGGGTATGACTCTCCCGCACACGGGGCCACGGCTTAACGTCCCATCCGACGGACGGCGGCCTTTCCAAGCCCATCGGTGTCCCCTACTGACCGTGGACAGGGCGGGGAATTTTTGCGGAGATAAATCTCAACGCTGACCCAGCTGGGACTCGAACCTGGGAACTACAGATTACGAGCTTGGCGCGCTACCGACTGAGCCGCCCCCTGCTATTAGGAGACTGATAGAAGCCTTTCATTAACTCCGTCTAGTGTGTTCTTTAACGTGCACAGGTTATGGCTCTCTTGTATAATGCTCCACGCCTTTACATCTCATCCGTAGTACGGCGGATTTTCCAAGCCCCTTCCAGGAAGGAAGTTCAGGCGAAAGAAATTCGAACGCTTGCACAGGTAGGAACCGAACCTAGTAGCCACAAATTACGAACCTGGTGCGCTACCGACTGAGCTCCTGAATGAACTTTACGAAGAGCACTTAAGCTACGAATAAACTTAGCCATCGATTTTCCTCTCATAGGCAACCTGAATAAGAAGTAGGAACAAAGATCAAACGCTCAATTCAACAAATGCGTGACAGCTAACAGCTATTTACATGTTCCCATAGTTACCGAAGCGTCGTGACCAGAATGGCATCGACCAACATGCAGGGAGGCAAACTCCACTGGCTACGACTTCGTTCGCTACCCTCGTGACAAGGCAGCGGAAATTTGCCATCCCCACTGAAGTTAATCACACCACTGTGATCTGAATGCGCATCGCGAAATCATCGAATCGTTCATTTTTGGACACTAAATTTGACGTCTTTTTGAATAGCAGTCCCAATGAGAGTTGTCATAGTGATTAGTATTGTCAGAGCCGGTTCAACCAATTCTGGAGATAACCTCTGGGTTTTAAGGGCCTATCCTATTATAAGAAATCAATCGTGAATAAATTAGTAAATTAGAAAAATAATAATAATACTAATTTATCTATGTGAACTTTGTTTTTTACGTGTACCACCCTTTTTAAGAAACTTGCATGTTCCTTAATACTCTCCGCAAAATTCCCCGCCCTGCCCACGGTCAGTAGGGGACACCGATGGGCTTGGAAAGGCCGCCGTCCGTCGGATGGGACGTTAAGCCGTGGATCCGTGTGTGGGACAGCCATACCCCGTGCACGTTAAAGATCACGCTGGATGGCCTTGACGGGAGGCTACCATCTGTCTCCCAACAGCTGTTCCAGTGGATACCCTCCCCCAACCTTCTCTGCGCCTTCGGGGTCCATGTGACCTGGTCATTTATCCCATGTTGTGCCAAAAAGTGCCGCTCAGACGTAAAACAATCCAAGCCAACCCCTCCCTCCAACCTTCTCTGAACCTTCGGAGTCCTTGTGATCAGGCCATTTAGCCCATGGTGCAAAAAAAAGTGCCATTCAGAGGTGAAAGAACCCAACCCTTAATACTCAACAGTGCACTGAGAGAATTATAATTTGTAAACTTTAAAATAAAAATAAATATCCTCGTCAAGCAGCTGCTTGCCACAGAGATCTTACAGGAGCCTGTCAGTTTATACGCCATAGAAGAAGGTCTGTGAGGATGGCGGAACCTCAGCAGAAAAAGAACACAAATATCCATGACTTACCTGGGGTTCGAACACAGGTCTCGTAGATCAACAGCCAAGCGCGCTAATCACTCGGCCATGGTAAATTCAGCTTTATTAATTTCGAAAGTTCTTTATTTCATTGTTACTAATCCCAAAAGTTGCATAAGTTAAAGAAAAACAATAATAAATTTTTATTTAAAATCCTACTAAGGTTGGGTTGGGTTGTTTTACCTATGAGCGGCACTTTTTTGCACATTATGGGTTAAATGGCCAGGTCACAAGGACCCCGAAGGCTAAGAGAATGTTGGGGGAGGGGACCCAGTGGAACAGCTGTTGGGAGACAAATGGTAGCCTCCCGTCAAGGCCAAACAGTGTGTTCTTTAACGTACAGAGGGTATGGCTCTCCGCACACGGGACCACAGCTTAACGTCCCATCCGACGGACGGCGGCCTTTCCAAGCCCATTGGTGTCCCCTACTGACCATGGGCAGAGCGTAGACTGAGTCACTCCCGCCCCTAAAACCCTACTAGGCCTTAGTAGCTAAGGGGCCCTCTCTCTACACCGGATTAAAATAACGGCCTAGGGGGGAGGGCTTCTACCTTAATTACTTCTTTACTACTAGTGTGTAAAGATCGCCGTACGTCGGATGGGACGTTAAACCGTGGCCCGTGTGCGGGAGAGCCATACCCTGTCCACGTTAATGAACACGCTGGATGGTCTGACGGGAGGAAACTCTGTCTCCCAATAGCTGTCCAGTGGGTCCCCTCTCCCCAAACATCTCTTAACCTGGTCATTTAGCCCACTGTGTGCAAAAGAGTTCCGCTTAGAGGAAAACAACTCAACCCTCTTGCTTTCTACACTAGCGGCGTAGTGTGAGTACGCCTGAGATGAGTATGAGACTGCTCAGTTGATACTTCATGAATGTTCAAAGATCATAGGTCGGTAATCAATCAGCTCTGTTCCTCAATAGCCGTTTTCTGTGGGATGCAGGTAACCATCACTTAACGCACCCCTGACCAAAGCATTTTGAGGAAAAAAAAATATTTTTTTTCCTCATCTTATTGTTAAAATAAAAAATTATTCAAAGAATTTCATACGTGCATCGTAAACGACCAATAGTACACCGAGAGAATAATAATTTTTTGTCTCTATAAGTAATTGCTTTATAGGTTTTATTTATTATCACTTGGTCAGAAAGGGAACACTAATGAATCTGGAAAAACCGTCGTTCATTCTAAAGCACATTTAAAGTCCATCCTGGATGGTTTGAGAGAAAGTTTTCATATATTTCCTAATAGCTCTTTTACTGCGGTCCTCTTTCCCTAACCAACTCTGAGATCCTGGGTCTTTGTGACTTGGTCATTTATCCCACTGTATGCACAAAAATGCCGCTCGAAGGTCAAAATTCCAAACAAAACTCTTTAGTCGGTGTCTAAAGCTATCGTGACACTGCAGGAAAAGTTACTCTTGAAGCCAGATCTAGGATTACTTGCGATGAAGCTTTTTTGAATAGCGAGCAAAAATAGCAAGGTTAAACATCTTAAGGCATTCATCTTTGAGACTTCAATAAAGGTTGGGTTGTTTTACCTCTGAGCAGCATTTTCTTTGCACACCATGGGCTAAATGGCCAGGTCACATGGACCCCGAAGGCTCAGAGAAGGTTGGGGACCCACTGGAACAGCTGTTGGAAGACAGATGGTAGCCTCCCGTCAAGGCCATCCAACGTGTTCTTTAACGTGCACAGGGTATGGCTCTCGAGCACAGAGATTCACGGCTTAACGTTCCATCTGACGGACGGCGGCCTTTTCAAGCTCATCGGTGTCCCCTACTGACCGTGGACAGGGCGCGGAATTTTGCGTGAGATAAATCTCAACGCTGACCCAGCTGGGACTCGAACCTGGGAACTGCAGATTACGAGCCTGGCGCGCTACCGACTGAGCCACCCCCGCTCCTGAATAAAGGTTACTTTTAATGATGAAACTAAGGTTGCATTTGATGACAGAGCAAAAGTTACTTTTGACGATTGTGCAAAAGTTAGTCATGATGATGGAGGAAAAGTTAGTTTTGATGTTGAAAAAAGGTTAGTCTTGATGATGGGAGGAAAAGTTAGTTTTGATGATGGGAGGAAAAGTTAGTTTTGATGTTGAAAAAAAGTTAGTCTTGATGATGGGAGGAAAAGTTAGTTTTGATGTTGAAAAAAAGTTAGTCTTGATGATGGGAGGAAAAGTTAGTTTTGATGATGGGAGGAAAAGTTAGTTTTGATGTTGAAAAAAAGTTAGTCTTGATGATGGGAGGAAAAGTTAGTTTTGATGTTGAAAAAAAGTTAGTCTTGATGATGGGAGGAAAAGTTAGTTTTGATGATGGGAGGAAAAGTTAGTTTTGATGTTGAAAAAAGGTTAGTCTTGATGATGGGAGGAAAAGTTAGTTTTGATGTTGAAAAAAAGTTAGTCTTGATGATGGGAGGAAAAGTTAGTTTTGATGATGGGAGGAAAAGTTAGTTTTGATGATGGGAGGAAAAGTTAGTTTTGATGTTGAAAAAAAGTTAGTCTTGATGATGGGAGGAAAAGTTAGTTTTGATGTTGAAAAAAGGTTAGTCTTGATGATGGAGCGAAAGTTACCCTTGAGTACTGCGAACAAAAGTTACTACTATTCAGTAACCATTATCCCTATATCTAAAATTTGATTCTTTTTCACACCTCCCTATAACTATACGCAAATGAAAAAGTCTACTTTTTCATTAAATGTGAAATTCCTTCTTTCTGAGAATCCCGGAAGAAATTATCCCGTTTGACCATCCTCCTCCACATCTATGTTTACAAGAGGTGATGAATAAAAAGATAAAAGGTGGTAAAATTCCGTTGCCAAGAGCGACGAAAATCCTTTGCTCCGCTTCTACTTTCAGCGACTGTGCCAATGTTCTGCATATCGTCTCCAAAGACTACTAATCACATTTTGGGTCGTGTTCACTGCATGAGCAACATCAGCTTTGCCGCACTCCAGCATCCAATAATCCCATCGCTGTCAATTTTGTCTCCCGTTGGATGTCTTCGTACCATGTTAAAGCAGCAGAAACAGTTTGCGTGCAGTTAAAATCAGTCGCAAAATTGCGAATTTTGTCGCTTCGTAAAACTTTTTTTTTCTCTCCATTCCTCTCGCATAATTTGCACAAAGTTAATTCCGTCTTGTTTCCGATGCCAGCTTGTGAATTCTTGATTTATAAGCCAATGCCCTTGCTCATATTCATTGATTCCCGTTCATCTCGCTTTTCCTGAAATCTGTTTACGTTGTGGAACATTGCCGGGTGGTTAGCGTGCTTGGCGTACTAATCAGGGGGCGGGGGTGGCTCAGTCGGTAGCGCTCCAGGCTCGTAATCTGTAGTTCCCAGGTTCGAGTCCCAGCTGGGTCAGCGTTGAGATTTATCTCTGCAAAATTCTCCGCCCTGCCCACGGTCAGTAGGGGACACCGATGGGCTTGGAAAGGTCGTAGTCCGTCGGATGGGACGTTAAGCCGTGGCCCCGTGTGCGGGAGAGCCATACCCTGTGCGCGTTAAAGAACTCACGCTAGATGGCCTTGACGGGAGGCTACCATCTGTCTCCCAACAGCTCTTCCAGTGGGTCCCCTCCCCCAACCTTCTCTGAGACTTCGGGGTCCATGTGACCTGGCCATTTAACCCATGGTGTGCAAAAAAGTGCCGCTCAGAGGTAAAACAACCCAACGTACTAATCAGAAGGATCAGTAAACTACTACTAGGTTCGAGCCGCTGATAAAGCACGGGTGTTGTCATTCTATTAAGAGCAGCGATACCTTTTTGTACACGATGGGCTAAATGGCCAGTCACAAGGACTCCCAGAAAAGGTTGGGGAAGGGGACCAATTGATCAGTCGCTAGGAGACAGATGGAGGCCTTCTGTCAAGGCATCCAGCATGTTCAATCCCATGTACATGTTACGGCTCTTCTGCATACGGGACCACGGTTTAAGTCCCATCTGACTAGTGCAACCTTTCCAAGCCCACGGGCTCCCTTTCTGACGAAGGTCAGGGGTTTAGGGGAGATAAATTTGAAAGCAGGCAGTGTTGGGATTCGGAACTGCAGATTACGAGACGCATGCTCTGTCATCTGAGCCATCCCCCACTTTTTTTGGAGATGGGAGATTTACCAATCCAAACAATGACAGATTCAGGACCCCTACCTCCACAACAAATTGGAAAAAAACAATTAATAAAATTATGTCAGTCTTAGGCAATCGACCCTTTTAAAAAAAATCTACATTTTCCAGTACCTCTAAGCAGGGCTTTGGAGAAAAGGGTCTTGGAGCTTGGCTCCTGCTCCAACTCCTGATAACTCATGGCTTTGGGCTCCAGTCAAAAATAAAATTTCCACTAATCATAATTTTGCGAAAAAAATGGTTCTCCGATGAGCGGGATTCGAACCCACGCTCCCCAGTGCTCTAACCATTAAGCTATCACCAGCTCTGTCATTTATTCCATTAGTTGTGACTTTTAAATCTCACTAACCTATCGTAATCTGTAGTTCCCGGATTCAGTCCCAGATGTGTCAGCGTTGAGATTTATCTCCGCAAAATTATCCGTCTGCACACAATAGGGGACACCAATGGGATTGTAATGGCCGCCGTCCGTCGGATGGGATGTTAAGCCGTGGCTCCGTGTTCGGGAGAGACATACCCTGTGCACGTTAAAGAACACGCTGAATGGCCTTGAGAGGAGACTACCATCTGTCTCCCAACAGCTGTTCCAGTGGGTCCCCTCCCCCAACCTACTCTGAGCCTTCGGGATCCACGTGACTTGGCCATTTAGCCCATTGTGTGCAAAAAAGTGTCGCTCAGAGGTAAAAACAACCCAACTCGCTAACCTTGTCACTCATGGCACCATCTACGATCAGGAAAGGCAACTAATCCAAAACTGATCGCTATAGTCAGTTAGTGGATAAATGACAGAGCTGGTGGTACTTTAGTGGTTAGAGCACCTGACTAGTAACTGGGAGGCATGGGTTCGATGGGGCGGGGGTGTCTCAGTCGGTATCGCGCCAGGCTCGTAATCTGTAGTTCCCAGGTTCGAGTCCCAGCTGGATCAGCGTTGAGATTTATCTCCGCAAAATTCCCCGCCCTGCCCACGGTCAGTAGGGGACACCGATGGGCTTGGAAAGGCCGCCGTCCGTCGGATGTGACGTTAAGCCGTGGCCCCGTGTGCGGGAGAGCCATACCCTGTGCACGTTAAAGAACACGCTGGATGGCCTTGACGGGAGGCTACCATCTGTCTCCCAACAGCTGTTCCAGTGGGTCCCCTCCCCCAACCTTCTCTGAGCCTTCGGGGTCCATGTGACCTGGCCATTTAGCCCATGGTGTGCAAAAAAGTGCCGCTCAGAGGTAAAGCAACCCAACCTCATCATTTAAATCAAAGCACACAACAGAAATTCCAAATCAGATCTAGAAGTACTTATCGACAAAGACTAATAAAATATCATCAGCAGTAAGATGAAATAAAAAATATTTTAGCCTAAAATTAAGCAATTTAGATATCTCTTGCAATTTGCAAAAGGGCAAGAAAAAGGAAAAAAATCAAAACTCTTAGTTCATTTCTAGGAAGAGAATATCCTCCAAAAAGATCATTTATAGTGATCTCAGATTTTGAATGAAAAATTAACTTCAGAACTGAAAACAGCCACTCAACACTGACTTGTAAAGCACCCAAATTTGATACAACAATTATATTCATTTAGGAAATTCCTCATAAAATTTTCACATATTGAGTATATTAAAATGTAAAACTGAAAATGCAGTCATACTTGTATGTTAATTCACTTATGATATATGAGAGAATGAACTTCTCAGGAGATGTATACAACTTGAACCTTCCTCCACTGTGGACGAATAATCACAAATCGGATTCTCCCATCTCCCCGATACTTTAAGGCAGGACAGACTTACCTTGAAACTTCAGGGTGAGGGTGGGCCCGAGTTTAAGAAACGTCACTAATCTGTGGGGGTCGCATTATAACGGGAAAGAGACGAACATATCCGTAGTTCAATGTAGGTTTGCTTATCTGCAGATCATTCACTTTTGCTCATTTGAATGACAAAAATTTCAAGTTCGGCTTATTCGTATGGGTTGGGTTGTTTTACCTCTGAGCGGCACTTTTTTGCACACCATGGGCTGAATGGCCAGGTCACATGGACCCCGAAGGCCCAGAGAAGGTTGGGGGAGGGGACCCACTGGAACAGCTGTTGGGAGACAGATGGTAGCCTCCCGTCAAGGCCATCCAGCGTGTTCTTTAACGTGCACAGGGTATGGCTCTCCCGCACACGGGGCCACTGCTTAACGTCCCATCCGACGGACGGCGACCTATCCAAGTCCATCGGTGTCCCCTACTGACCGTGGGCAGGGCGGGGAATTTTGCGGAGATAAATCTCAACGCTGACCCAGCTGGGACTCGAACCTGGGAACTACAGATTACGAGCCTGGCGCGCTACCGACTGAGCCACCCCCGCCCCCTTATTCGTATGGTAAGAGATATAATCGAAGACTTTTGATGGCTGATCCTAACCTTTTGATCTGATTTCTACTTCATAGAAAGTCGAAGAAAAGCAGTTTCAATTTCATAAAAGATGGGGAAAATTCATAAAAATCTGAGTACCAACACGAAATGAAGGAATAAAAACATTTTCTTGTTTTCATGTGCATTAAAAAAGAAATTAACGATGATGATATTCAAAGGTGAAAGAAATCTGTCGTTTCCCTGAAAATATTTTATAGTTTTTAATTTTTCCTAGATTTGAAACAAGTCAAGGAATAATATTAAATTCGCCATTGGCTGGTGAGTGAATTCATTTTCACAGCACTTGTCATAAAAAGAGTTCTTTTTTTCCTGTTGCAACTGATGACAGTAACGATTCTGATGATTACGTTCTACAATTTTATTAGTGAATAAATTCATAATGATTGACTGTAGATTTGTTAGGTTGTTTTTACCTCTGAGCGGCACTTTTTTGCACACCATGGGCTAAATGGCCAGGTCACATGGACCCCGAAGGCCCAGAGAAGGTTGGGGGAGGGGACCCACTGGAACAGCTGTTGGGAGACAGATGGTAGCCTCCCGTCAAGGCCATCCAGCGTGTTCTTTAACGTGCACAGGGTATGGCTCTCCCACACACGGGACCACGGCTTAACGTCCCATCCGACGGACGGCGGCCTTTCCAAGCCCATCGGTGTCCCCTACTGACCGTGGGCAGGGCGGGGAATTTTGCGGAGATAAATCTCAACGCTGACCCAGCTGGGACTCGAACCTGGGAACTACAGATTACGAGTCTGGCGCGCTACCGACTGAGCCACCCCCGCCCCATTGACTGTAGAGGGAAGGGATTCAGAAGGTTTGCTTCAGGGGCGAAAATTCCTAGTTCCGACACTGTTGAACCGGTCTCTTGCAGTTCAAGAAAAGTTTTTTAGTGGGGAAGAAAGGAAGGAATGTCTGGTAGGGGGTGAAACCCTTAGTTTGCTGTCCGTTATGATAAGAGAAGCTTAATGTCCCATTTGGTAATCTTAACTCTTTTCACTTACAAGATGAAGTAGAGTTTCGAATTTATAGTCCAAGAGTTTTTGAATTTTATATTTAATATTTAATATTTTATATTTATTTTTGATATGAACCAAGAATTTTGAATGTTGGGAGACCAAACCCTCATGTTGCATTATGATCAGATGAAATTGTTTGCGAAATTTGATTATCCTATATCTTTCTGCTTAGGAGAAATCATTCCTCCGATTTTTTTTAGGTGGGAGATGGATCTTGAGGGATCAAATACCTCTTTGCTTTATATCATAATAAGAGAAGGCTGTTATAGTGAATTCCGTTATAGTGAATTCCGTTATAGAGAATTCCGTTGTCCTAGCTCCTGCTGTTGAAAAGGAGTTCTTGATCAAAGAAACGAGCAGATGAAACGGATAAACTCGTTTATATTTATATAGTAGATAATTTAAAATAAGTAGCTAATCTTTATGATCTGAGTTTAAATGGAGTGGGATGAGTCGGTCAGATGAGAGCATGCCAGGCTCATATTCTGTAGTTCCCAGGTTCGAGTGCCACCAGGGCCGGCATTGATATTTCCCTCCGTTAACACCCCCCCCCCCCATCCTATCTTCTTTCAGAAAGAATACAGTGATATGATAGGAGGTAAAGTCGTGGTTCCGTGTGCAGGAGAGCCATACCCTGTACACGTTACAGAACATGCTGAATGACCTTGACAGGAGGCTACTATCTGTATCCTAACAACTGTCCAGTGAGTGAACATGTTAAACTGAAATCCATACCCTGAACATGTTAAACTGAAATCCATACCCTGAACAGGTTAAACTGAAATCCATACCCTGAACAGGTTAAACTGAAATCCATACCCTGAACAGGTTAAACTGAAATCCATACCCTGAACAGGTTAAACTGAAACCCATACCCTGAACATGTTAAACTGAAATCCATACCCTGAACATGTTAAACTGAAATCCATACCCTGAACAGGTTAAACTGAAATCCATACCCTGAACAGGTTAAACTGAAATCCATACCCTGAACAGGTTAAACTGAAATCCATACCCTGAACAGGTTAAACTGAAATCCATACCCTGAACAGGTTAAACTGAAATCCATACCCTGAACATGTTAAACTGAAATCCATACCCTTAACATGTTAAACTGAAATCCATACCCTGAACATGTTAAACTGAAATCCATACCCTGAACAGGTTAAACTGAAATCCATACCCTGAACAGGTTAAACTGAAATCCATATCCTGAACAGGTTAAACTGAAATCCATACCCTGAACACATTAAACTAAACACGTTAAACTGAACACGTTAAAGAACATGCTGGATGACCGACAGGAGGATGCTAACTGTATCCTAAGAACTATCCCGTTCTGAGAATAAATGCAGTCGAACCCGTTTATAACGGACACGAAGGGACGGCAGAAACACTTCATTATATCTATGAATTTGCTACGAAAAATAATGATCGAAAGGTTATCTTAAAGTGAAATGTACTATATATTAAAACAAAGATAATAAAGACTAAACTGCAAAACATAATACACTATTTAAATACGTTGGATCGTTTTACTTCTGAGTGGCTCTTTTTTTTAACACAGAGAGTTAAATGAATAGATTCAAGGATCCCAACGGCTCAGAGAAGTTTGGTCGAAGGGCCTCACTGGACAGTTGTTAGAATACAGATAGCGTGTACAGGGTATGGCTCTCCTGCACTCGGAACCACGACTTATCACTGTACACTTTCTGAAAGAGGACAGGGTAGGGTTTTAGCGGAGAGGAATATCAATGATGGCCCAGGTGTGTTTCGAGTTGGGTTGGGTTGTTTTACCTCTGACTTTTTTGCACACCATGGGCTAAGTGGCCAGGTCACATAGACCCCGAAGGCTCAGAGAAGGTTGGGGGAGGGGACCCACTGGAACAGCTGTTGGGAGACAGATGGTAGCCTCCCGTCAAGGCCATCCAGCGTGTTCTTTAACATGCGCAGGGTATGGCTCTCCTGCACACGGGGCCACGGCTTAACGTCCCATCCGACGGACGGCGGCCTTTCCAAGCCCATCGGTGTCCCCTACTGACCGTGGGCAGGGCGGGGAATTTTTGCGGAGATAAATCTCAACGCTGACCCAGCTGGGACTCGAAGCTGGGAACTACAGATTACGAGCCTGGCGCGCTACCGACTGAGCCACCCCCGCCCCAGTCGAGGAATGAACGATAGTCCTGGAGTGTTGCGATAATCGCCAGTGACTAATTCGAAACACACCTAGGGAAGGCGACAGAATCCCTCAGGGACGACAGGCCTTGAAAAGTGCGTTACTACCAAAGTATTAACTTTCAGAGAGGAAAAGAATGAGAATATGACAATTTTCACTACTCCGTATGCTTTGACAAAAGGATCCTTAACGGAAGAAATATTCATTATATCAGTAAAGAAAGGAAATATTATTCGTGGCAACATTTTTAAAACAAATATTAAAGTGGAATGGGCCAAATCACCTAATTGTCCAAGGTGCTCCAAACTCAAACGTAACCCAAGTACACGAGTTATTTCGCATCACATTCGTGTACCTCGATCCTGCGTGTGGCGAGTATTACACGAGGAGTTGTTACACCCTTTTCACGTGCAACGGGTCCAGTAATTGGAAGAAGGAGATGACCACCCGCGTCTGTAATTCGCATGTTGGTTTTTGCAAAAATGTGTCCCACAGCCGGAATTACGAGCGTTGGTTCTCTTCACCGAAGGAGCTACCTTCTCATTGGAGCTGGGGCGGGGGTGGCTTAGTCGGTATCACACCAGGCTCGTAATCTGTAGTTCCCAAGTTCGAGTCCCAGCTGGGTCAGCGTTGAGATTTATCTCCTTAAATTTCCCCGTCCTGCCCACGGTCAGTAGGGGACACCGATGGACTTGGAAAGGCCGCCGTCCGTCGAATGGGACGTTAAGCCTTGGCCCCGTGTGCGGGAGAGCCATACCCTGTGCACGTTAAAGAACACGCTGGATGGCCTTGACGGGAGGCTACCATCTGTCTCCAACAGCTGCTCCAGTGGGTTTCTCCCCCAACCTTCTCTGAGCCTTCGGGGTCCATGTGATCTGGCCATTTAGCCCATGGTGTGCAAAAAAGTGCCACTCAGAGGTAAAACAACCCAACAACCCAACCTTCTCATGTGAAGGTGTTGTTAATGTTCATAATTTGCATGTGTTGGCACATAACCCACAAGTTACACGTCCCCGTGCTTCGCAACACCGGTTCACCATAAATGTTTGGGCGGGCACTGTTGGAGACTGTTTGCTTGGGTCATACCTTCTTCCATCACGACTAGACTGGCGTAGTTATCGGATATTTCTGGAGGAGGTCTTGCCGGAACTACTGCATGATGTTCCTGTATCTGTACGCCGACGCATGTGGTTTCAGCACGACGGGGCGCCTGCACTTTCACCTTGTTTGTGCGCAAGTATCTCAACAGCACCTTTCCAGAGCGATGGAATGGCCGGGGCGGACCTATCGCTTGGCCACCAAGGTCACCCGACTTGTCCCCCATTGATTTCTTCCTCTGCGGTTACCTCAAAGGCCTTGTGTACGAGTGGGGCGGGGGTGGCTCAGTCGGATGCGCGCCAGTCTCGTAATCTGTAGTTCCCAGGTTCCAGTCCCAGCTGGGTCAGCGTTGAGATTTATCTCCGCAAAATCCCCCGCCCTGCCACGGTCAGTAGGGGACACCGATGGGCTTGGAAAGGCCGCCGTCCGTCGGATGGGACGTTAAGCCGTGGCGCCGTGTGCGGTAGAGCCATACCCTGTGCACGTTAAAGAACACGCTGGATAACCTTGACGGGAGACTACCATCTGTCTCCCAACAGCTGTTCCACTGGGTCCCCTCCCGCAACCTTCTCTGAGCCTTCGGGGTCCATGTGACCTGGCCATTTAGCCCATGGTGTGCAAAAAAGTACCGCTCAGAGGTAAAACAACCCAACCCTTGTGTACGAAACTCCCGTAGCCACTGACGCTGACCTGGTCGCAAGAGTCGTTGAGACAGCAGCACGTGTCTGCGGGAGGCCTGACATTTTTAAACACGTTCGCCGATCCGTCCCATGGCCGAGTGGTTAGCGTGCTTGGCTACTGATCTAAGGGACCTGGGTTCGAGCCCGGGTAAGGCATGGATGTATGTGTCGTTTTTCTGCTGAGGTCCTGTCGTCCTCTCAGACCTTCTACTATGGCATATAAACTGACAAGCTCCTGTCAAACCTCTGTGGCAAGCAGCTGCTTGAGGGGGTATTTATTTATTTATTTTTTTTTTTTTATTTATTATTTAATTTCCTTAAAAACTGACTGGAAGTTTAATCTAATCAAAAAAATCTTAGCCCGATTCCAAGGGATCTGTCAATTAGGATTTACAATATTATTGAGGGCAATACCGGATCTAGAAAAGGAAGGGGGGGGGGAAGGAGCAAGGAAGTGAAAATTATTAAATTATTCCTATTTCACTCATTTTTATCAAGAAAATTTTCAAATACTTCTAAAACTGAGGTCGAAAATGTTCTATTTCAGTGGAATTATTTTTTTCCTCTGAGATCGAAACCCACTTTTTTACCTCCCCCATTCCCGCCCTTTATTTTTCTCGAGATTCGGGCTGAAAGCACGAATGTATATATACACAGTCGTATCAGAATGATATGACCACCTACTAAACATATACTATGGTAGGTGGTCATATTATTCTGATACGACTGTGTATATAACATCAAAGCGCAAAGCAGTGAAGAAGATCAATAAGATTATTGCGCGTTTAGCGAAGTCTATGCAGCACAGAATAGAGATCCCCTAAAAAACATTGCTTAGAACTCGAAAAAAACTTAATTGCGTGCTAGTAATGCCGTCTCATTGCTCACGTGAATCAAAAGCAGACTGCATACCTTTCTCCATCGATTATTAAATTCCAACAAAACTCGTTCACGATTCTCGCAAATTAGTCGGAAAAAATTATCTTTAATTAAATAGAAATAACACCTTGTCCTGACACGCAATCCCGAACTTCTGAGAAAACTATTCTTTTAAGAAGCATCAGCACGAGGCATTCGATGATTTCAGTCATTCATTAGTCATCTCTTCACGTAATGTTTATTAGATGAAGCAGATTGTGTATAATTATCCATGTGTAAAATTTGTAAAAAAAAGATTTTCCTTCTAAACTGCAGTTTCAAATACACAATTTTCTAATGCATTGTTTTCAGATTAATAGTGGCATTCAAAATTAACTTTTACCCTTAACTAATCTGGCGGTATTCGGTAAAATAATTATTTTGTAATGACTGTTATAAACTGTTAGGAGACAGATGGCAGTCTCCCGTCAAGGTCGGGCGGGGGTGGCTCAGTCGGTAGCGCGCCAGGCTCGTAATCTGCAGTTCCCAGGTTCAAGTCCCAGCTGGGTCAGCGTTGAGATTTATCTCCGCAAAATTCCCCGCCCTGCCCACGGTCAGTAGGGGACACCGAGGGCTTGGAAAGGCCGCCGTCCGTCGGATGGGACCTTAAGCCGTGGCCCCGTGTGCGGGAGAGACATACCCTGTGCACGTTAAAGAACACGCTGGATGGCCTTGACGGGAGGCTACCATTTGTCTCCCAACAGCTGTTCCAGTGGGTCCCCTCCCCCAACATTCTCTGAGCCTTCGGGGTCCTTGTGACCTGGCCATTTAACCCATAATGTGCAAAAAAGTGCTGCTCATAGGTAAAACAACCCAAGCATTGGGAGTTAATAGGAGTTAGCAAATTCGAAGCGACTTATGAAATTCATATTAATTCTGAAAATTGAGATTTTTTGATTTTTTTTTTGTAAATTTAAGAGGAGTTAGCAAAACATAAGCAACTTGCCAAAATGTAGGGTAACTGCCACAGCGAGGCAACTTGGTAAAATTTAGAGCAGTTGGCAAAATTCGAAGCAAGTTGGTAAAATACAGGCAAGTTGTGAAAATTTAGATAATTTTTATGCAATTAATTAGAGTTTGAAAAATTCTGATTGACGTGGCCAATTCAGGGGAGATGTTAAAATTGGGATTTACTTTGGTAAATCCAGGACAGTCAGCAAAATCGGGGAAAATTGTAAAATCGCGGTGATTGATTGGTTAATCAGATAGGTTATGTCTCGATCGGCGATGAATCTATGTAAAGGTCTTATTATTTTCTCAGTTGGGAAAATTCTATTTCCTAATTTGGAAAATTTTCGTTTTTTTTTCCCTCAAATTCATAGTCCTTCGCTACGTCCCTGGTTGAGATTTATCTCCTCAAAACTCCCCGCGCTGCCCACGGTCAGTAGGGGACACCGAGGGACTTAAAAAGACCGCCGTCAGTCAAATGGGACGTTAAGCCGTGGCACCGTGTGCGAGAGAGCCACACCTTAAGCACGTTAAACGACAAGCTGGATGACCTTGATAGGAGGCTACCATCTATCTCCCAACAGCTCACCAATGGGTCCTCTTATCTCAGGGGCGGGGGTGGCTCAGTCGGTAGCGCGCCAGGCTCGTAATCTGTAGTTCCCAGGTTCGAGTCTCAGCTGGGTCAGCGTTGAGATTTATCTCCGCAAAATTCCCCGCCCTGCCCACGGTCAGTAGGGGACACCGATGGGCTTGGAAAGGCCGCCGTCCATCGGATGGGACGTTAAGCCGTGGCCCCGTGTGTGGGAGAGCCATACCCTGTGCACGGTAAAGAACACGCTGGATGGCCTTGATGAGAGGCTACCATCTGTCTCCCAAAAGCTGTTCCAGTGGGTCCCCTTCCCCAACCTTCTCTGAGCCTTCGGGTCCATGTGACCTTGCCATTTAGCCCATGGTGTGCAAAAACGTGCCGCTCAGAGGTAAAACAACCCAACCCAACCTCTTTTCTCAACCTTCTCTAAGCCCTCGGGGTCCTTTTGACCTGGCCATTTAGCCCATTGTGTGCAAAAATGTGCCGCTCACAGGTAACCCTACCCAAGCTACAAAAGTATACCTTTCAAACGTTACTAAAAAAAAGTTAGACTTACAAACATCGTTTCGGATGAAAAGATTCAATAGCCCTCGCATTATTATTCTTTGTTTATAGTTCTAGAACCGAACATCAATAGCTGTTACAACTTCTCTTTCATTTTGTCTTTATCTCCGTCACAGCAAATAACCATATTTCTGTCTCCCAGATTACTTTACAAGTGTTGTTCTTTGTCCGCTTTTCGTACCCGTTCACCAAGTCATCCCCACAGTCAAGACAGACAGTCTGGCGCCGGAGCACTCTCTCTTCAGTTTCCATCCCAGTGCTGGGGACATCGATATCTTTAATGGCGTATTGCAATTGGGGAAAAAAAACCGCTGAACCAGCTGACAAACAAGTTATGAATTCCCATAACACACGCAGCTGATGTCTCGATAGCGCAAAGAATGACAGACAATGGTTGTTGCCGTCTGCAACAATAATTGTTCGTTCTTTTCATTTGAGACAATTAAATCTTTCTCTAATTGTTCAATTTTCATGGGGCGGGGGTGGCTCAGTCGGTAGCGCGCCAGGCTCGTAATCTGTAGTTCCCAGGTTCGAGTCCCAGCTGGGTCAGCATTGAGATTTATCTCCGCAAAATTTCCCCGCCCTGCCCACGGTCAGTAGGGGACACCGATGGGCTTAAAAATGCCGCCGTCCGTCGGATGGGACGTTAAGCCGTGGCCCCGTGTGCGGGAGAGCCATACCCTGTGCACGTTAAAGAACACGCTGGATGGCCTTGACGAGAGGCTACCATCTGTCTCCCAACAGCTGTTCCAGTGGGTCCCCTCCCCCAACCTTCTCTGAGCCTTCGGGGTCCTTGTGACCTGGCCATTTAGCCCATGGTGTGCAAAAAAGTGCCGCTCAGAGGTAAAACAACCCAAACAACCCTCACGGCTCCTTGATGACAAAGGAATTGTCCCGCTCCTACAAATAAATATGTATAGCAAGAAGTGGAATCCGATTGGACATATGCAGAATCACGAACGGTACAGTCGCTGAAAAAAAAAATATCCTAACACTATAGTTGATTATAGAATTCAGAAAAAATATCTGGCAACGATCTTTTTTAGAAATTAGTGATCTGGCAACCTTCGTGTCACGTGACACGAAGGTTGCCAGATCACTAATTTCTAAAAAAGATCGTTGCCAGATATTTTTTCTGAATTCTATAATCAACTATAGTGTTAGGATATTTTTTTTTCAGCGACTGTACATATGCGGAAATTCACTATGTTAAAAATTATTTGAGATACGCTTTCAATTGAAATATTGCTTCCTGGAATATATTTTTTTCTACATATTGTTTCTCGAAATTCCACCATTCTTTTTCGGACACACTTGTTTCGTATATTAGATTATTATTGTAGATTATTAGATATATTGACTAGATATTATAAAAAACAAGTACAATGAACATCTAATATTTGTCAAATATTCCAATTACTGGACGATTTGAAGAATATGTTTGAAAACTCGATCTTCCAGATTCGAGTCCGAACTGCGCCTGCATTTAGATTTATTCCCCACTAAACCCCACCCTACCCTCGGTCAGGGTGGCAGGGGTGGCTCAGTCGGTAGTGAGCCAGGATCGTAATCTTTAGTTCCCAGGTTCGAGTCCCTGCTGGGTCAGCGTTGAGATTTATCTCCGCCAAAATTCCCCGCCCTGCCCACAGTCAGTAGTGGACACCGATGGGCTTGAAAAGGCCGCCGTCCGTCGGTTGGGACGTTAAACTCTGTCCCCGTGTGCGGAAAAGCCATACTCTGTGCACGCTAAAGAACACGCTGGAACACGCTGAATGGCGTTGACGGGAGGCTACCATCTGTCTATCAACAGCTGTTCCAGTGGGTACCCTCCCCCAGCCTCCTCTGAGCCTTCAGGGTCCTTGTGACCTGGCCATTTAGCCCATGGTGTGCAAAAAAGTGCCGCTCAGTGGTAAAACAATCCAATCCAAAGTCTCAGTCAGAAAGGGGATACAGATGGGCTTGAAAATGCCTTCGTCCGTCGGATGGGAGGTTTAGCCGTAGTTCCGTATACACGGGAATCATATCCTGTAAACGTTAAACATTCTGGATGGCATTGACGGAATTTTTCATCTGTCTCCTAATGATTGTCTTCTAATGAGTCATCTTCTCCCAATGTTCTCTGAGTCCTAGGGGTTCTTGTGACTTACCCATTTAGTCCTTCCGCAAAAATTCCCCGCCCTGCCCAAGGTCAGTAGGGGACACCGATGGGCTTGGAAAGGCCGCTGTCCGTCGGATGGGACGCTAAGCCGTGGCTCCGTGTGCGGGAGAGCCATACCCTGTGTACGTTAAAGAACACGCTGGATTTCCTTGACGGGAGGCTACCATCTGTCTCCCAACAGCTGTTCCAGTAGGTCCCCTCCTCCAACCTTCTCTGAGCCTTCGGGGTCCATGTGACCTGGCCATTTAGCCCATGGTGTGCAAAAAAGTGCCGCTCAGAGGTAAAACGACCAAACCCATTTAGTCCACTGTGTGCAAAAACCCAGAGATAAAAATCACTTATTCTGAACACTGCACCACGGCTTCACTTCCCACCCCACGGACTGCGTCTTTCAAAACCAATCTCCTTTCACATTGCCGCCAGAGTGTGAAGGCCAGTAAAGAAAATCTGAAAGCAAACAGAGAGCACAAGAGACTTCTCGATTTTAGGACTATCAGGTTACAAATCAGGAGTGCTACGGATTTAGCCAATTTTCGTTCCTTGGTATTTTAAAATTTGGCTTTAAAAAGCAACAAACGGTGGACTAAATGGCCGGGCGACAAGGATACTGAGAAGGTTGGGGAGGGGACCAACTGGACAACTATCAGCTGACGGATGATGATAGTTCTCTCTTCAAAGCTATCCAGAGTATTCTTTAAAGTGCACAGAGTACGGCTCTCCCGCAGAGAGGACACGGCGTAACATCCCATATAACTGACGGCAGAATTTCGAAGCCCATCGGTGTCCCCTACTGACCGAGTGGAAAGCGAGGAGTTTTGCGGAAATAAAGCTCAAAATTGGCCCAGCTGGTTTCGAACCTGTTAACTGCAGATTACGAGCCTGGTTCGCTACCGACTGAGCCCACCTCAGTTGGGTTGGGTTGTTTTACCTCTGAGCGGCACTTTTTTGCACACCATGGGCTAAATGGCCAGGTCACATGGACCCCGAAGGCTCAGAGAAGGTTGGGGGAGGGGACCCACTGGAACAGCTGTTGGGAGACAGATGGTAGCCTCCCATCAAGGCTATCCAGCGTGTTCTTTAACGTGCACAGGGTATGGCTCTCCGGCACACGGAGCCACGGCTTAACGTCCCATCTGACGGACGGCGGCGTTTCCAAGCCCATCGGTGTCCCCTACTGACCGTGGGCAGGGAATCCCCAGCTGGGACTCGAACCTGGGAACTACAGATTACGAGCCTGGCGCGCTACCGACTGAGCCACCCCCGCCCCCGCCCACCTCAGTAACAAAGGGAGCCGAACGCATAGAAACAACAGAAGATTTAGTTCAAAATGGGCTAATCATCTTCCCATTATCAAAATTACTATTCTGTTCCTTTTCAGTGAGTAAGTCAGAACTTTCGTTCCTAATGGACTTAAATTTGGATCCCATCCCAGGAGCGTGATTTACTTTGCTGGAGCACCATTGCATTGACAAAAACGCAAAAAGGAAAATTTTCAGGAGGTTTGCCAAAATTGTAGCTCCAAGTCACTGAGTATAACGTCTAAAAAACATTCTTTGTTTTTAACGTTATCTGACAGTAAAATGCACGCAAAATCATCTTACGCAGTGGCTTTTAAATTTCTGGGAACATTCTGATCTAACAACAGAAGTGAATGACCTGAAATTCCCACTAAAAGGGTCCAAACAGGAATTTTAATGATTTATGACAAAACAGTATCCTTATGGAGTTTTGTGTGCGTTAACCCACAATATAGGGGGCGGGGGGGGACTCAGTCGGTAGCGCGCCAGGCTCGTAATCTGTAGTTCCCAGGTTCGAGTCCCGCTGGGTCAGCGTTGAGATTTATCTCCTCAAAACTCCCCGCTCTGCCCACGGTCAGTAGGGGACACCGATGGGCTTGGAAAGGCCACCGTCCATCGGATGGGTCGTTAAGCCATGGCTCAGTGTGAGAGAGAGCCATACCCTGAGCACGTTAAAGAACACACTGGATGGCCTTGACGGAAGGCTACCATCTGTCTCCCAACAGCTGTTCCAGTGGGTCCCCTCCCCCAACCTTCTCTGAGCCTTCGGGGTCCATGTGACCTGGCCATTTAGCCCATGGTGTGCAAAAAAGTGCCACTCAGAGGTAAAACAACACACATTTAACTCTAGGTTTAGGTTGGGTTGTTTTACCTCTGAGCGGTACTTTTCTGCACACAATCGACTAAATAGCCAGGTCACAAGGACCCCGTAGGCTCAGAGAAGGTTGGAGGAGGAGACACACTGGACAGCTGCTGGGAGACGGATTGCAGCTTCCCGTCATGGCCATCTAGCGTGTTCTTTAACGTACACAGGGTATGACTCTCTCCCGTATACGGCGCCACGGCTTAGCGTTCCATCCGACGGACGGTGGTCTCTCCAAACCCATCGATGTCCCTTACTGACGGTGGTCATGGCGGGGAGTTTTGAGGAGATAAATCTCAACGCCAGCCCAGTTGGGACTCGAACCTGAGAACTGCAAATTACAAGCCTGGCGCTCTACCCACTCAGCTACCCCCTTCCCTAACTATAGGATGGGCGGGGGTGGCTCAGTCGGTAGCGCGCCAGGCTCGTAATCTGTAGTTCCCAGTTTCGAGTCCCAGCTGGGTCAGCGTTGAGATTTATCTCCGCAAAATTCCCCGCCCTGCCCACGGTCAGTAGGGGATACCGATTGGCTTGGAAAGGCTGCCGTCCGTCGGATGGGACGTTAAGCCGTGGCCCCGTATGCGGGAGAGCTATACCCTGTGCCCGTTAAAGAACACACTGGATGGCCTTGACGGGAGGCTACCATCTGTCTCCCAACAGCTGTTCCAGTGGGTCCCCTCCCCCAACCGTCTCTGAGCCTTCGGGGTTTATGTGACCTGGCGATTTAGCCCATGGTGTGCAAAAATGTGCCGCTCAGAGGTAAAACAACCCGACCCTAACTATAGGGGCTAAGCTATTGACTCAGTATCGCCGCATACTTGTTAATTGAGAATTTTGCCTAATGAAAAAAAAAATGAATGCCTTAAAAGAAAACATTAATCGGACTATCCGTGATTCCAGTCTAGATCAGTTTAAACGTTGACTTAGTCGCATTCATTTGCAGCACATCATTTCCGTCCTTTGTTTTTCATCTTAGTTTTCAGCGATCGATGCCCATAAAAGTAGCCGTAATAATAAATAATGGATGACAAAGGCGACACCGTCGTTACTAAAGCTTGACAAAATCTGCCCATAATTCCATCGTTTATGAACCAGAAAATGAACTATGATGTTACTGCGCTGTATCCGATTGGGTCAAAGACCTAGAAGCAGCAAGTTGGTGGCCACTGATTCTGAATTATGAATAGGTGGAAGACAACCGCAATGTCGGGTTGTTTTACACCCGAATAAGAGACGTATCCAGGGTCGTGTGTGTGAGGGGGGGGGAAACCGGCTGGTCAGGAAAACTCTACTCAAGTCTTATTCTTAGATCCCACCCCTGAAACTAAATCCTGGGTTCGTGCCTGATTCAAATGACATTTTTCTCACAATGGGCTAAATTGGCAGGTTACAAGGACCCCGAAGACTCAAAGAAGTTTGGAAGATAGGGTCCCACTGGACCACTGTTAAGAGACAGATGGAAACCTCCCGTCAAGGTCATCCAGCGTGTTTTGTAACATACAGAGGGTATATATATATATATCTCGTGAACACGACGGGGAGGGGGTGGCTCAGTCGGTAGCGCGCCAGGCTCGTAATCTGTAGCTCCCAGGTTCGAGTCCCAACTGGGTCAGCGTTGAGATTTATCTCCGCAAAATTCCCCGCCCTGCTCACGGTCAGTAGGGGACACCGATGGGCTTGGAAAGGCCGCCGTCCGTCGGATGGGAGTTAAGTCGTGGCCCCGTGTGCGGGAGAGCCATACCCTGTGCACGTTAAAGAACACGCTGGATGGCCTTGACGGGAGGCTACCATCTGTCTCCCAACAGCTGTTCCAGTGGGCCCCCTCCCCCAACCTTCTCTGAGCCTTCGGGGTCCATGTGACCTGGCAATTAGCCCATGGTGTTCAAAAAAGTGCCGATCAGAGGTAAAACAACCCAACACAACTTTTCCCGAAAATTTCTTATTTTCAAAGGAGTTTTAAATATGGCTTCTCATTCATTATAATCCTGAAGTTTCCAAACACGTTTGGTAAACCTAACGCATATTTTTTATATCTATTAAATTACTGTTATTTTCTAGATTATCGGGTGATTACAATTATCCCCCATCGAACTTCAGCGTATCTTGAGAGCTACCATTTTATTTTTTCTAATACCACGTCGAATATCGGAATCCAAAGATGGCGCTCACAAACTAGCTATCCTGTTTGCCGCGAAAACTGCCCAATCAGCAGTTCCTTTCACCCTTGCCTGCTTTTGACAAGGATCTGCCCGCTATTAGATCGTCGCTGGAGTGGACTCCTATCAGCTGGGGGTCGTCGGTGCGGAGGGGAGTCCACATCACCTCTGTCACTCTCTGATGCTCGATCGATGCGAATGATGCAGCCCCGGAACACCTTAGCCCGTCAGAGCGGCTAAACTGGTGAGAACAGAATGCCACAGAGTCGCGATATACAGCTACATTACAGAGAGTCATTGTGTTAAGGTCTAGAGCAGGGCTCTGCTTGAGCACTACGAGAAGAGTGGATCAACACCTCCTACAATAGAAGGCCTGTGGACCATATTATGACGTCAGCACAAGTAGTCCTGTAACGTAGGCAATTCTTTTATATTCGCTTCTATTATTATCAGCGGTGTACTCTTATACATGCTTATTTATAAATGTACAGTCGCTCAAAAAGGTATCCGAACACTATGGTTGATTACAGAATTCAGAAAAAATACCTGGCAACGATTTTTTTTTACAAATTAGTGATCTGGCAACCTTCGTGTCACGTGATTACAGAATTCAGGAAAAATATCTGGAGCGTGTACAGCAACTGTACACGCTCCAGTTACCGTTCACAGCAAACTGGAGCGTGTGCAGTTACTGCTTACGCTCCAGTTTGCTGTGAACAGTAACTGCACACGCTCAATATTCCCGTGAGTGAGCCCACACGATCTAGTATCAAAATAATATGACCACCTACAGTCACTCAAAAAAGTATCCGAACACTATGGTCGATTACAGAACTCAGAAAAAGTATTTGGCAACGATTTTTTTAGAAATTAGTGATCTGGCAACCTTCGTGTCACGTGACATGAAGTGCCGGATCACTAATTTCTAAAATAATCGTTGCCAGATATTTTTTTCCGAATTCTGTAATCAACCATAGTGTTCGGATATTTTTTTGAGCGACTGTACCTTATTTAGAAGAAAATTATTCGTATTTATTAGCATTATGATAATTGCTAATCAATCCAAATAATTTTTCTTCTAAATAAGATATATTTATCAATAAACACTAATAAAAAGATTAGTATAAAAGTACACCAGTAATAATAATAGAAATAATTGTATAAGAGTTATCTACATTACAGGATCACCTATTGTGACGTCATAACTGTGTAAACCGGCCTTCAGTTATGGGCGTTGTTGAATGGATCAACCTTAAACGATTGAATTATCTTCCAGAAAGCTAGGAGACGTTGCCAGACAATAACGGACAGGGTAAATGACGTAGAGTTCTACTTTTCCATCGACCCATACTTCAGAAAATTTTTCTTAACATATTTGTAATCTTTGTGTATGTATATACACATTGACCAATCAAAATATTGCAGTTGGGTTGGGTTACCTCTGAGCGGCACTTTTTTGCACACCGTGGGCTAAATGGCCAGGTCACAAGAACCCCGAAGGCTCAGAGAAGGTTGGGGGAGGGGACCCACTGGAACAGCTGTTGGGAGACAGATGGTAGCCTCCCGTCAAGGCCATCCAGCATGTTCTTTAACGTGCACAGGGTATGGCTCTCCCGCACACGGGGCCACGGCTTAACGTCCCATCCGATGGACGGCGGCCTTTCCAAGCCCATCGGTGTCCTTTACTGACCGTGGGTAGGGCGGGGAATTTAGCGGAGATAAATCTCAACGCTGACCTAGCTGGTACTCGAACCTGGAAACTACAGATTACGAGCCTGGCGCGCTACCGACTGAGCCACCCCCGCCCCTCAAAATATTGCAGAATTAGCATATTATATGAATGAGAATCCTAACATTGAAGCTCTATAACTTCTACAATACGCATTTAAAGGAAAAATGTGAATGAAGATAAAGATCACAGTCGAATCTATTCAAATCTCGTTTTCCAGCAATTTTTGCAGTATTTAAATATCAATATTAAAAGATAAATTAATAATATTTTTTTTTTCATAAAACAAAATGTCTAATATCGAAATAATCGTTGCTAAAATTTCTAAAAATGCATATTTATTTTATTAAATATGCTTTAAATATACTTATTATTTAAGTTTTAATTAATTTCTGAGAAAAATTCTTATGACCCATTACTGTTGTGCAAGCGGGAGTGGCTCAGTCGGTAGCGCGCCAGGCTCGTAATCTGTAGTTCCCAGGTTCGAGTCCCGGCTGATCCAGCGTTGATATTTATCTCTGCAAAACTTACCGCCCTGCCCTTGCTCAGTAGGGGACACGGATGGTCTTGGATAAGGCCGCCGTCTGTCGGATATGACGTTAACCCGTGTCTCACATGCGGGAGAGTCATATTCTGTGCACGTTAAAGAACACGCTGGATGGCCTTGACGGGAGGCTACCATCTGTCTCCCAACAGCTGTTCCAGTGGGTCCCCTACCCCAACCTTCTCTGAGCCTTCGGGGTCCATGTGACCTGGCCTTTTAGCCCATGGTGTGCAAAAAAGTGCAGCTCAGAGGTAAAACAACCCAATCCTTTGCACGTTAAAGAACACGCTGGATGGCCTTGACAGGAGGCTACCTTTTATCTCCCAACAGCTGATCCAGTGGGTCCCCTCCCCCAACCTTCTCTGAGCCTTCGGGGTCCATGTGACCTGGCAATTAGCCCGTGGTGTGCAAAAAAGTGCCGATCAGAGGTAAAAGAACTGCAAATGTTATGAAATATTTTGGCTTCCATACTCTTTAAATACGAACGAATATTGTTGAAATTTTTGATTTAAATAATTCCGGTTATTATGATCTTTATCTTCAGTCACATTTTTCGATTAAATGCATATTTTCGAAGTAATAGAGCTTCAAAGTTAGATTCCCATTGACTTAACATTGAAATTCGCTAATATTTTGGTAGGGAAGTGTCATTACCAGTTACACTAGAAAATAGCATATCTTCTGTGGTGAATATAGGATGCTCGTTTTCAAAGCGAAAGAATTTTTATTTTGCGTCTTTAGCAACCTCAAGCAGTGGAAAATCAAACCAAAGGATGTTTGGGAAAACACAAGTTATTCTATTATATGGAATAAATTTCTATTATAGCCGTATCCTATGGAGGTTAAAGAATACATTGGATGAGCTTGACCGGAAGCTACCATCTGTCTCCCAACAGTTGTCCAGTGGGTCCCTCTAACCTTCTCTGATCCCTCGGGAATCCTTGCGACCTGGTCATTTAGCCCTTGTGTGCAAAAACATGTGGCTCAGAGGTAAAACAACCCAATTCCCCAGTGGATTGTTGCTGTTATGTTTCGATCTGCACATTACACTATCAAAAACAAAACTGTCAGTCATTAAACTTCTTATTCAATTCGGGGCTGGCTCAGTCGGTAGCGTGCCAGGTTTGTAATCTGTAGTTCCCAGGTTCGAGTCCCAGCTGGGTCAGCGTTGAGATTTACTCCGCAAAATTCCCCGCCTTGCCCACGGTCAGTAGGGGACACTGATGGGCTTGGAAAGGCCGCCGTCCGTCGGATGGGACGTTAAGCCGTGGCCCCGTGTGCGGGAGAGCCATACCTTGTGCACGTTAAAGAACACGCTGGATGGCCTTGACCGGAGGCTACCATCTGTCTCCCAACAGCTGTTCCAGTGGGTCCCCTCCCCCAACCTTCTCTGAGCCTTCGGGGTCCATGTGACCTGGCCATTTAGCCCATGGTGTGCAAGAAAGTGCCGCTCAGAGGTAAAACAACCCAACCCAATCTTATTCAATTCATAATAATTTCAGAAGATCGGCGGGTGTCTTATTTTTTTTCACCTCTAATACCAGCTCTGTGTTGAGAAAAGAGCAACTTTATGGCTTAGAAAAGGCCGCCATTCATATAATGTATTATTGTCGTATTGTGTGTAGTGATATTAAGCTGTGGCTCGTGCGCACTTAAGGGCGAGAGTTGTTCAGTCAGTAGGGTGACAGGGCTCGTAATTTCTAGTTCCCAGTTTCGAGTCCCACCATTGATATTTATATCCTGCGCCATCCGACAGATGGGACATAAGGCCGTATGTGCGCCCTGAATGGCCTTGATTGGAGATTTCCATTTGTCTCTTAACATCTGTCCAGTGGGTCTCCGTCCCCAACCTTCTCTGAACCATAGAAGTCCTTGGGGGCGGGGGTGGCTTAGTCGGTAGCGCGCCAGGCTCGTAATCTGTAGTTCCTAGGTTTGAGTCCCAGCTGGGTCAGCGTTGAGATTTATCTCCGCAAAATTCCCCGCCTTGCCCACGGTCAGTAGGGGACATCGATGGGCTTGGAAAGGCCGCCGTCCGTCGGATGTGACGTTAAGCCGTGGCCCCGTGTACGGGAGAGCCATACCCTGTGCACGTTAAAGAACACGCTGGATGGCCTTGACGGGAGGCTACCATGTCTTCCAACAGCCGTTCCAGTGGGTCTCCTCCCCCAACCTTCTCTGAGCCTTCGGGGTCCATGTGACCTGGCCATTTAGCCCTTGGTGTGCAAAAAAGTGCCGCTCAGAGGTAAAACAACCCAACTCTGTTATGTAGCATTGATTATGGGAGGAAACCAATTAAAAGTTGGAAGATAGCGAATTTAGAAGAATTATCGGGATTCATAATATTTTGTAGTGTATATTCAGTTAGATTGCATTTGTACGGAAGTGCTTCAAAAAAGTTTTTTTCTGGCTTCATCATACTTTTTACAGTTTAACAAAACATGGGAAACAGTCTCTTTAACTTGACAGATGTTACACAAATCGGAAATCGTTTTTTCTTGGTTTTAAAACGTTAGTTATTAAGTGCAGCAGTACCTACACGCAGTCTTATGATTTTACTAATATCTTGTCTATTGAATTACATTGCTTAAAAAATGACGTATTTGCATCAAGATAATATCTAAAGTTACTATTAATTGGAGCATGAAATTTGAAATATGTGTTTAGTTCTTGAATTTCTTTTTCTTTATTTTTCCAGGGGGCGGGGTTGGCTCAGTCGGTAGCGCGCCAGGTTCGTAATCTGTAGTTCCCAGGTTCGAGTCCCAACTGGGTCAGCGTTGAGATTTATCACCGCAAAATTTCCCCGCCCTGCCCACGGTCAGTAGGGGAGAAAGGCCACCGTCCGTCGGATGGGACGTTAAGCCGTGGTTCCGTGTGTGGGAGAGCCATACCCTGTGCACGTTAAAGAACACGCTGGATGGCCTTGACGGGAGGCTACCATCTGTCTCCCAACAGCTGTTCCAGTGGGTCCCCTCCCCCAACCTTCTCTGAGCCTTAGGGGTCCATGTGACCTGGCCATTTAGCCCATGGTGTGCAAAAAAGTGCCGCTCAGAGGTAAAACAACCCAACCCACATTCTCATTGGCTGCCACTCCACAGTGGTTAGGCAACCATTGAAGAATAATATGATTACCTTTTATAATGGATTTAGCGAATATTTTGAAAATATCTAGTATGATCATATAATGATTATTATAATAAATATTGTTACGACAGATGAACGAGCTGCAATGACTTCATGACATGAACGTTCACATAATGCTTGTGCGTGAGAATTATACAACAGACGAATTTAAATGTAGAACCGACCTGAAAGAGAGAACAATAGAATTTCAGTGTAAAAAGTTGTGGAGATATGAAAACTGGTTTAGAGTCTGAGTCTGTGCGCGATAAGTATCTTTTATGTGATGTTTGCGCTGGCGGTCGTTTTGTTTTGGTACTGTGATAAGTCTAGTAATCTAATCAAAATCTTTTGTTTCTGATCAACCTGTGAAGAGAATCAGCATTAAGTATAGATCATTAGCTATTTAGGTTGAGTTGGGTTGTTTTACCTCTGAGCGGCACTTTTTTGCACACCATGGGCTAAATGGCCAGGTCACATGGACCCCGAAGGCTCAGAGAATGTTGGGGGTTGGGTTGTTTTGCTTCTGAGCGGCACTTTTTTGCACACCATGGCTAAATGGCTAAGTCACATGGACCCCGAAGGGCTAGTGAAGGCTATTAGCCAGGCCATTAGAGAAGGCTAATGGCCTGGCTAAATGGCCAGGTCACATGGACCCCGAAGGCTCAGAGAAGGTTGGGGGAGGGGACCCACTGGAACAGCTGTTGGGAGACAGATGGTAGCCTCCTGTCAAGGCCATCCAGCGTGTTCTTTAACATGCACAGGGCATGGCTCTCCCGCACACGGGGCCACGGCTTAACGTCCCATCCGACGTACGGCGGCCTTTCCTAGCCCATCGGTGTCCCCTACTGACCGTGGGCAGGGCGGGGAATTTTGCGGAGATAAATCTCAACGCTGATCCAGCTGGGAGTCGAACCTGGGAACTACAGATTACGAGCCTGGCGCGCTACCGACTGAGCCACCCCCGCCCCTATTTTTTTTATAAAAATAAGGAAGATTTGTTGGAAAGCATCCTCAATTTGTTGTTGCTAAGAATGTAGCAAAATTAAAGTTTTTATTTCCAATCGTGCAAGCGTTTTTGTAAATGTCATTTTTCTGCACCCAATGGCTAGGTTACAAGGACCCCAAGAGATTTGACAAGGGGTTCCTTGAAAAGCCGTAGCAACTTTTCAACCCCTTGTCTAGTCCCTTGGGGTCCTTGTGACCTAACCATCGTGTGCAGAAAATGCCGCCGTTCAAAGGTAAAGATCAAAAGAACTCGTTGCCTTATAATAAACAGGATTTGATCAAGCGATTTAATTACCGGCACTTTTTTAAAACTTCTCTAAGCACATAAAAGAAAATAAAAAGTATTTTTGCTTCTCTTCCAACACACTTCGTAGCAAGAGATAAAAGAAAACCCCTTAAAAGTCATATTTCTCTTTTTACGGAGTCTTATAGAACTCATCTCAGTGCAGTGGTTAACTCGAAAAGTCAAGACGATTGCACAAAATGTCGACAGATCCTCCGTCCACTGAATAATTCATTCTCCATTTTCCTTCCAAACAAATATTCAAAATATTACTGTTATGTTGCTTTGAGCTATTCAAGTGCTCAACGGATCACAAGTCAAAGATGCCATTTCCACCACAGGTCGTAAAGATGTCAATACAAATGTTCTCAGTAATAGAACGAGCTCTTTCTCAACTAAATCTTTCTTACCTCTGTCTCCTCTGCTTACCTAGTTTAGGAAAAGAAGCATAGTTGAAGCTCACGCATTGATGCATCATGATATGTAATGCAGGCTTAAGCAAGTGAATGCTTTTGATCTTCAAAACCATTCTTCATCTTTTTCGTATGTTAAATATTAAAGAGAAACTTCGTAGTTCATATCTTCTTCAAGTTTTTTGTCCAGTGGATTGGGTTTTTTTTTTTGCTGAGATGATCATTTTTTGCACGCAATGAGCTCAAGGTCAGAAGGTTGTTCGGTTGTTTTACCTCTGAGCACGCTCTTGCTTAATTTTTTGCACACAGTGGACTTAAATAGCCAGGTCACAAGGACCACAAAAACTCAACCCAGCGTGGTCTTTAACTGCACAGTTTATAGCTCTGTTGCACACGGACCCTAGGCTTTACGTCCCATCCGACGGATGGCAGTCTTTCGCAGCACCATCAGCATCCTTTCTCACCAAAAGCAGAAAGGCTGGGTTGTTTTACCTCTGAGCGGGTACTTTTTTGCACACCATGGGCTATGGCCCGGTCACAAGGACCCCGAAGGCTCAGGGAAGGTTGGAGGAGGGGACCCACTGGGATAGCCGTTGGGAGACAGATGGTAGCCTCGCGTCAAGGCCATCCAGTGTGTTCTTTAACCTGCGCAGGGTGTGGCTCTCCGGCACACGGGGCCACGGCTTAACGTCCCATCCGACGGACGGCAGCCTTTCCAAGCCCATTGGTGTCCCCTACTGACCGTGGCCGTAGGCGGGGAATTTTGCGGAGATAAATCTCAACGCTGATCCAGCTGGGACTCGAACCTGGGAACTGCAGATTACGAGCAGAAAGGTAATTATAGCGGAGATAAATCTTAATACTGATCAAGTGGGGAATCGAACCTGGGGAAATGCAGATTATGAGGTTTGGGAACTTTCGACGGTAGCTCAGTGGTCGGAGCACCTGGTATGTTTATCAAAATATCGTGGGTTCGCATCCCACCTTTTATAGAAAAAATTACCTGTGATAGTTCTATACTACTGATACTGATATAATTTTTTTATTTGCTTAATGTATTAGAAGTATCTGCTTAATTTAATGATTTTTTTTTTCTTATTCTAGAGATTCATATTTGAAAAAACTATGACATCTTCTTTTTCGTCATTCCCATAAAAATTAGGTGAGTTTTTCTCGTATTTTCACACTAAAACTAAGTACACTTCTACCAGAAAACAATTAAAAATTGAAATACTTAGAATATGTTGATGCAATAATAACATTATGCATATACACTTAGAAGAATACACAATGTGAAAAAAAATCTTGTATATATGATAAAGATATAAAGGAAGGAAATTCTTTTATATATATATGACAGAAAATTAAAGAATGTTCTTTGGCTGAATGAGAAATTTAGATAGTTTAGACGTAAAAAAGAAACCGAAATCCAAGTTTATACTCTGTTATCGGTAGCGCGTCAGGCTCGTAATCTGTAGTTTCCAGGTTCGAGTCCCAGCTGGGTCAGCGTTGAGATTTATCTCCGCAAAATTCCCCGCCCTGCCCACGGTTAGTAGGGGGACACCGATGGGCTTGGAAAGGCCGCCGTCCGTCGGACGGGACGTTAAGCCGTGGCCCCGTGTGTGGGAGAGCCATATCCTGTGCACGTTAAAGAACACGCTGGATGGCCTTGACGGGAGACTACCATCTGTCTCCCAACAGCTGTTCTAGTGGGTCCCCTCCCCCAACCTTCTCTGAGCTTTCAGTGTCCTTCTGACCTGGCCATTTAGCCCATGCTGTGCAAAAAAGTGCCGCTCGGAGGTAAAACAACCCAACTCAACCCTCACACAGACAGCTCTTAAAGTTCCATCTGAAAAACATTAGCCTTTCCTAGCCCATCAGTGTCCCGATTCTCATCAAGAACACAGAGGGTTGGGTTGGGTTGTTTTACCTCTGAGCGGCACTTTTTTGCACACCATGGGCTAAATGGCCAGGTCACATGAACCCCGAAGACTCAGAGAAGGTTGGGGGAGGGGACTCACTGGAACAGCTGTTGGGAGACAGATGGTAGCCTCCCGTCAAGGCCATCCAGCGTGTTCTTTAACGTTGGGTTGTTTTACCTCTGAGCGGCACTTTTTTGCACACCATGGGCTAAATGGCCAGGTCACATGGACCCCGAAGGCTCAGAGAAGGTTGGGGGAGGGGACCCACTGGAACAGCTGTTGGGAGACAGATGGTAGCCTCCCTTCAAGGCCATCCAGCGTGTTCTTTAACGTGCACAGGGTATGGCTCTCCCATACACGGGGCCACGGCTTAACGTCCCATCCGACGGACGGCGGCCTTTCCAAGCCCATCGGTGTCCCCTACTGACCGTGGGCAGGGCGGGGAATTTTGCGGAGATAAATCTCAACGCTGACCCAGCTGGGACTCGAACCTGGGAACTATTGATTACGAGCCTGGCGCGCTACCGACTGAGCCACCCCCGCCCCGAACACAGAGGGAGTGAGCAGAGAATGAAGATAAGACACCAGCAGATTATGAGAGAAAAATCTCAGTCCAGGTTTAGTTGGAACTCTAAACTTGTAACACCAGATTACGAGCAGGTCGTGATACCAACTATGCCAACTCTCACCTCCTGGTGAATGAGAATACCAATAGTAGAAACATAACACCATAAAGTGACCATAGGTTATGCAAATAATAAAAACTTATATTTTGGTGTAATGAAAAATAAATTACCTCTCAAGCAGCTGCTTGCCACAGAGGTCTAACTGTCAGTTTAATACACCATTGAAAATATCTGTAAAGAAGGCGAGACCTCAAGGGTTGGGTTGGTTTACCTCTATGCGGCACTGTTTTGCACACAAAGGGCTAAATGGTCAGGTCACAAGGAGCCCAAAGGCTCAGAGAAGGTTGGGGGAGGAGACCCACTGGACCACTGTTAGGGGACATATGGTAGCCTCCTGTAAAGACCATCCAGAGTGTTCTTTAGCAGGTACAAGGTAAGTAGTACCAATCCTAAAAAGATTAAACTACACTGTGACAGAAACATCACTTTTTTTTTTTCTAAATCGTATTTATACGAAATATTTAATACAATTTCTTAATAATTTTAGATCTTAAGTTTTCATAATATTCTGGTATTTACATATTTTTTCGTGTAGCTTCACACGATATTCTGGTGAGAGCTTGCTCATATAACTGTAAACGTTGAATTATACTGTGATATAAGTTTATACGGAAAAACCTTTGTAGTGTTGCATATTAGGATCAAGGTACGGAAAAACAGATTCATAACTTTTAAACAGGTTTCACTAGCATAATGAGCAGAGGGGGGTGGCTCAGTCGGTAGCGCGGCAGGCTTGTAATCTGTAGTTCCCAGGTTCGAGTCCCAGCTGGGTCAGCGTTGAGATTTATCTCCGCAAAATTCCTCGCCCTGCCCACGGTCAGTAGGGGGACACCGATGGGCTTGGAAAGGCCGCCGTCCGTCGGACGGGACGTTAAGCCGTGGCCCCGTGTGTGGGAGAGCCATACTCTGTGCACGTTAAAGAACACGTTGGATGGCCTTGACGGGAGACTACCATCTGTCTCCCAACAGCTGTTCTAGTGGGTCCCCTCCCCCAACCTTCTCTGAGCCTTCGGGGTCCATGTGACCTGGCCATTTAGCCCATGGTGTGCAAAAAAGTGCCGCTTAGAGGTAAAACAACCCAACCCATAACTTTTAAACAGGTTTCACTAGCATAATGAGCAGAGGGGGGTGGCTCAATCGGTAGCGCGGCAGGCTTGTAATCTGAAGTACCCAGGTTCTAGTCCAAACTCGACCAGCGTTGAGATTTATCTCCACAAAACCGTCAGTAGAGGACACCGTTGGCCTTGAAAAGCCCGTCGTCCGTCGGATGAGACGTTAAGCAGTGTCTCCGAGTGTGGAAAAGCCATGCCCTATGCACGTTAAGGAACACCTTATAGCCTTAACGGGAGGCTACCATCTGTCTCTTAACATCTGTCCAGTGGGTCCCTTTCCCCAACCTTCTCTGAGCCCTTGGGGTCCTTGTGACCTAACCGTTTAGTTCATTGCGTGCAAAAAAGTACCGCTGCGCCGCACAGAGGTAAAACAACCCAACCCAGCATAATGTTTTTTTTGGCTGACATGATATTTTTCTAAACTTTAATTCGAGAATGTTTTTCCTTCTGGACTAGATCAACTTTTTTCATCTCTTTCTTTTTTAGGACCGGTCGTCATCGCATCATGTCTGTTTTGAGGCAAGGAATCAGTGTTTTTTTTTCATTCAATTCATTGAGAAAAATAAATTGTGATATTGCGCGTTTCTCACTGTAAGTGTTATACTGGAGGAAACGTTCTTACGGGAAAAATTTCTTGGTTTTGTTGCTATTTTTGGAATTTTCAACCAACTTTTGTATACTTTGGATTACAGCCCAATGGGATCTTTCCCTATGATCTTTTATTTGTAGCATGTCTTCCACTAGACATCAAACGAAAGAGGAAGGAAAGACTTTAATAATTCCTCATAAAAAAAGCCGTGTATTTAAGCAGTCTTCAGAGCAGAGAAAAAGATACGATTTTGACTGCATCACAGAAGAAAAACAACGCAAAATATTTCTTTTGGTTTTCCTTTGTATTCCAGATTACCTTCCCCATAAAAAACCCAAAAAACAGTATCGAAAGCTAATAACAAGTTTGGAGCAGATTAAACAGCAATTCACCATCATTTTCATTCAGAGGGGGAAAAATACAAAATAATAATCACTCCAGTTTAACTAACAAAATCAGTTACTAAGCAAAATCCGCCTGGGCCAGCCAGCGTTGAGATTTATCTCCGCAGAAACTCCCCGCCCTGCCCAGATTGGGCTGGCGGGGAGTTGGGAGCGGGCTGGCGGACACCGTTGGGCTGGGAAAAGCCGCCGTCCGTCGGATGCGACGTTAAGCCGTGGCCCCATATGCGGGTTGTGTTGTTTTACCTCTGAGCGGCACTTTTTGCACACAATGGGGCTAAATGGACAGGTCACATGGACCCCGAAGGCTCAGAGAAGGTTGGGGGAGGAGACCCACTGGAACGGCTATTGGAAGACAGATGGTAGTCTCCCGTCAAGGCCATCCAGAGTGCTCTTTAATGTGCACAGGGTATGGCTCTCTCGCACACGGGGCCACGGCTTAACGTCCCACCCGACGGACGGCGGCCTTTTCAAGTCCATCGGTGACCCCTACTGACCGTGTGCAGGGCGGGAAATTTTGCGGAGATAAATCTCAACGCTGACCCAGCTGGGACTCGAACCTGGGAACTGCAGATTACGAGCCTGGTGGCTACCGACTGAACCCCCCCCCCCTTATGCTGGATAGCCATACCCTATGCATGTTAAAGAACACGCTGGATGGCCTTGACAGGAGGCTACCATCTGTCTCCCAAGAGGCTCCATCTTTCCATCTCCTCTTCCCCAACCTTCTCTTGTTATTCGTTGAGATTTCGGAGAGAAATCCGATTCTGTCCACAAAAGTGCCGCTCTAATTAAATATATTATCTTCCTACTGATAGAGTGTATGCGAAAAATAATGGTGGGGATTTCACAACCAATATATAGGAAAATAGCATACAAATTCAAGAAAATAATATTTTAATTGAATGCATATCTCAAATAGTTTTGAACCTAATTCGTGACCCTGCATATGTCTAATGGTTATTCCACTTTTTGCCATACACGCTGCAGACATCTCTTGTTACTTGCTCAGTTGCTTCGCTTATTCTGGCTATCAAATGATTCAGGTCTCGAATTTTGTCCATGTAAGCTTTAGAAAACCCCACAAGAAAAAATCGAGGATTGTCAAATCAGGGCTTCTTGGTGTTCATAGACTTGAACCACCCAGCCAATCCATCTATCAGGAAATAATGCACTAAGAACTTTGGTAATATTTCTTGAGAAATGTGGCTGGGCGTCATCGTGAAACTCCGTGAAACAGTTTGAGTGGGGGATTTACAGTACAATATTCAATGTGATGTCTTTTGTGTTTATGGGAACAGTACTTCCCGAAACGGGGCGGGGGTGGCTCAGTCGGTAGCGCGCCAGGCTCGTAATCTGTAGTTCCCAGGTTCGAGTCCCAGCTGGGTCAGCGTTGCGATTTATCTCCGCAAAATTCCCCGCCCTGCCCACGGTTAGTAGGGGACACCGATGGGCTTGGAAAGGACGCCGGCCGTCGGATGGGACGTTAAGCCGTGGCCCCGTGTGCGGGAGAGCCATACCCTGTGCACGTTAAAGAACACGCTGGATGGCCTTGACGGGAGGCTACCATCTGTCTCCCAACAGCTGTTCCAGTGGGTCCCCTCCCCAACCTTCTCTGAGCCTTCGGGTTCTTTGTGACCTGGCCATTTAGCCCATGGTGTGCAAAAAAGTGCAGCTCAGAGGTAAAATAACCCAACTTCCCGAAACACCAACATTATTTGTCCGACATCCTACATCACCTGTTTCAATAATAATTAAAACTTCAGTATCAAAAATTAGCTTTCATTCTTAACCAGTAACCAATCAAAGCGACATATATCAAAGGGGAGATTGCAGACCCACCCAACCCCACCATTTGAGAGCATTAATATCATATGTTTTCCAAGGTAGTCCCTAAAAATCACACAATGCAAAATCACACACTGTTAACCCTCTCTACTCATTAGAGAAACATCTCAACTCACTTATGGGAGGGGCGGGGGTGGCTCAGTCGGTAGCGCGCCAGGCTCGTAATCTGTAGTTCCCAGGTTCGAGTCTCAGCTGGGTCAGCGTTGAGATTTATCTCCGCAAAATTCCCTGCCCTGCCCACGGTCAGTAGGGGACACCGATGAGCTTGGAAAGGCCGCCGTCCGTCGGATGGGACGTTAAGCCGTGGCCCCGTGTGCGGAAGAGCCATACCCTGTGCACGTTAAAGAACACGCTGGATGGCCTTGACGGTAGGCTACCATCTGTCTCCCAACAGCTGTTCCAGTGGGTCCCCTCCCCCAACCTTCTCTGAGCCTTCGGTGTCCTTCTAACCTGGCCATTTAGCCCATGGTGTGCAAAAAAGTGACGCTCAGAGGTAAAACAACCCAATCTAACTTTTTTATAACCTAAGTTTCTTGAAATGTACCGTTAATGTATGAAGATTTAAGTGAAAGTAGCAATAAAAAGCGGAAACTGATAAAAATAAACTTTATAACTCAGTTATTAAAAAAGATAGCAAGGGCAGAAATTGATTAAATATATCTTGAAGCTAAATCGAGGCAAAAAAAATTTCGTAATAATTATAATAATATGAAACAAATATTGTCCATAATAGATTGATACGATATCGATTAATAAATAAAAAAAAAACCCTCAAGCAGCTGCTTGCCACAGAGGTCTGACAGGAGCCTGTCAGTTTATATGCCATAGTAGAAGGTCTGTGAGGATGGCAGGACCTCAGCAGAAAAACGACACAATCAACCATGTCTTACCCGGGGCTCGAACCCAGGTCCCTTAGATCAGTAGCCAAGCGCGCTAACCACTCGGCCAAGGGACGGCTATATCGATTAAAAAGCTTAAATAAATGAATAGAACCAAGTAATTCATTTATTATTACATAAAAAGTAAAGCTTTGCTAAATGCATATTAAGGTATTTTTGTGCCATTGTAAAAAATCTTGACCTGTTGGATATTAATATATGTGTAGCTATGTGTTCATATTGATCGCGATCTCGGAAAGTATTGGTACTAGGAAGATGATGATTCGTGGAGTAATTGTTTCACAATTTAACTTAGATTGGATCATTGTTTACAGATTATTCAAAAACGTTCCAACATTCGAGTCCAGAGACCTTTTTTCGTTCCAGAACATTGGTCCTGCAACAGTGTTCTTCTGAGAAACGCACGCGACAATGCGTGTTGGCGTTTCGCTTGGCAGAATTCCAACTAAATGCACAAAACAACTGTGGATTGTCTCACATCTGAATGGCACTTTTGTTTTTTGCACGACGAAATCACAAGGACCCCCGAAGCCTCAGAGAAAGCTGGGGGGAGGAGATCCACTTGACAGCTGTTAGGAGACAGATGGAAGTCGCCAGTCAATGTCATCCAGCGTGTTCTTTAACGTGCGTAGACAAAACAACTGCGTGCCACTTCATTGAGTGTGGAAGATTTGCTGTTATTTTTAACACGTTTTTTTTTTGTAACCGGTTGGTCAAGAATTAGAAGAATTCCCCCCCCCCCCCCACACACACACACCGGTTCCTCCGTAACACCCCATGTTGCATTGCAAATGAATCTTTTGTTCATATTTGATTGCAATCGATTATTCAATTTGAAATGCAATCACAGTAGCCTTTCATTTTCCCTGTAAAAGCTGGGAGTAACGTCTAGGATACTTCTCTATCTTCTGTGGTGCAGGTTAGGCTCATTCAGAAAAGCTCTAGGTTCGAGTCCCACCTGGGCCAGCGTTGTGATTTATGGCCGCAAAACCCTCTCCCTGTCATTGGTCGGATGGGACGTAAAACCGTGGGTCAGCGTGCAGGAGAGACATACATAATTTCCGCTAAACTTCTGCCCTCGGTCAGAAAGGGAACAACGATGAACTTGGAAAGGTTACCGTCCATCTGGATGAGCCATACCCTCTGCTCATTAAAGAACTCGCTTGATGGCCTTGACGGGAGGTTACCATCTATTTCCTAACTATCCAGTGGGCACCCTTCTCCCAACTTTTTATCGGCTCTTGAGGCCCATGTGACTTGGACGTTTAGACCATTGTGTGAGAAAAAATGCTGCTTAGAGTTTAAACAACCCATCTATCCTATGTTTCGCAAAATGAAATAAAGCCATTACTTCTACTAGAATACGATTTAGAACTTCGAATCACTTTTCCCCTATTTTATACTTTATCGCTTGGAATCTTAATTTAACACTTTTCAGCCCCCCCCCCCCCCAAATACCTCCTCGTAACTTCCTAAATACTTGACCTACCGATTCCAAATCTCTCGTACTATTCACCCTTTACCACCTTTGCGTAGAGTTAAAATTTCAAATGTTTACGTATAATGGAACCCAGGTTCGAATTTAGCAAAAATTTACTTTTCAATTCCTTTGGGCAAAGGGCAGAAAGGAAACAACAGGAAATTTGTTGTGTGAGAATGTTACGTGAGGGGAAAGTGACAGTTAAGAGTTACCTCGCTTTGAAAAGACACTTTTTTTTAAGGGAAAGATATCTCTGTCGATAGGGGCGGGGATGGCTCAGTCGGTAGCGCGCTGCAGTTCCCAGGTTCGAGTCCCGGCTGGGTCAGAGTTGAGATTTATCTCCGCAAAATTCCCCGCCCTGCCCATGGTCAGAAGTGGATACCGATGGGCTTGGAAAAGCCGCCGTCCGTCGGATGGGACGTTAAGCCTTGGACCCCGTATACGGGAGAGCCATACCCTGTGCATAGGGGCGGGGGGGGGGGCTCAGTCGGTAGCGCGCCAGGCTCGTAATTTGCAGTTCCCAGGTTCGAGTCCCAGCTGGGTCAGCGTTGAGATTTATCTCCGCAAAATTCCCCGCCCTGCCCACGGTCAGTAGTGGACACCGATGGGCTTGGTAAAGCCGCCGTCCGTCGGATGGGACGATTAAGCCGTGATCCATGTGTACGGGAGAGCCATACCCTGTGCACGTTAAAGGGTCTTGACGGGAGGCTACCATCTGTCTCACAACGGCTGTTCCAGTGGGTCACCTCCCCCAAACTTCTCTGAGATTTCGGGGTCCTTGTGATCTGGCCATTTAGCCCATGGTGTGCAAAAAAGAGGTAAAACAACCCAACTCTCTGCAGATAAATTGGAGATCTCACTCAAATGTTTCCAATTCTCGATTTTCAACAATGTTCTTTTAATATTTACAGATTTATTAGGTCGGAAACATTTAACAGAGAATGTTGCTGTTATACTCGTCATAAACATTTACTTATATAACTTTTCCAATGTGTGAAGCGGGGGGGGGGGGGCGGTTACTCAGTCGCAGACTACAAGCTCGCAATCTGTAGTTCCAGGTTCGAGTCCCATCTACGCCAGATTTGAGATTTATCTCCACTAAATACCCACCCTGCCCCTGGTCAGAAACGGCACACCGATGAACTTAGAAAACCCGCCGTCCGTTCGAGGGATGCATAGCCTTGGCCCGTGTAAAGTGAGAGCCATACCTTGTACAGTCGCTCAAAAAAAAATCCGAACACTATGGTTGATTACAGAATTCAGAAAAAAATATTTGGCAACGATTTTTTTTGCAAATTAGTGATCTGGCAACCTTCGCGTCACGTGACGCGAAGGTTGCCAGATCACTAATTTCTAAAAAAATCGTTGCCAGATATTTTTTTCTGAATTCTGTAATCAACCATAGTGTTCGGATATTTTTTTGAGCGACTGTACACGTTAAAGAACACTCCGAATGGCCTAGACGGGAGGCTACCATTTGTCTCCTAATAGTTATCCAGTGGGTCTCCTTACAACCTTTGTGAGCCCTTGAGGTCCTTGTGACCTGGGTGGGACGAGGGTGGCTCAGTCGATAGCGCAGCAAGCTCCTAATCTGCAGTTCCCAGGTTCGAGTCCGAGGTGAACCAGCGTTTAGATTTATCCCGCCCTGCGTAAGGTCAGTAGGTGGACACCGATGAGCTTTGAAAGGCTGCCGTCCGTCGGAGGACGTTAAGCCGGGGGGCAGTGTACGGGATAGCCTTGCCTTGTACACGTTAAAGAACACGCTGGATGGCCTTGACGGGAGGCTACCATCTGTCTCCCAACAGCTGATCCAGTGGGTCCCTTCCTCCAACTTTCTCTGGATCCTCGTGACCTGACCATTTGGACCGTTGTGTGCAAAAAAGTGCTGCTCAAAGGTTAAACAACCCAACCTTAAAGAACACACTAGATGGCTTTGACGAGATGCCACCATCTGTCTCCCAACAGCTGTTCCAATGGATCCCCTCCCCCAACCTTCTCTGAGCCTTCGTGGTCCATGTGCCTGGCCATTTAGCCCATTGTGTGTGCAAAAAAGTGCTGCTCAAAGGTTAAACAACCCAACCTTAAAGAACACACTGGATGGTTTGATGAGAGGCCACCATCTGTCTCCTAACATCTGTTCCAATGGGTCCCCTCCCCCAACCTTCTCTGAGCCTTCGGGGTCCATGTGCCTGGCCATTTAGCCCATTGTGTGTGCAAAAAAGTGCTGCTCAAAGGTTAAACAACGCAACCTTAAAGAACACACTAGATGGCTTTGACGAGATGCCACCATCTGTCTCCCAACAGCTGTTCCAATGGGTCCCCTCCCCCAACCTTCTCTGAGCCTTCGGGGTCCATGTGCCTGGCCATTTAGCCCATTGTGTGTGCAAAAAAGTGCTGCTCAAAGGTTAAACAACCCAACCTTAAAGAACACACTGGATGGCTTTGACGAGAGGCCACCATCTGTCTCCCGACAGCTGTTCCAATGGGTCCCCTCCCCCAACCTTCTCTGAGCCTTCGGGGTCCATGTGCCTGGCCATTTAGCCCATTGTGTGTGCAAAAAAGTGCTGCTCAAAGGTTAAACAACCCAACCTTAAAGAACACACTGGATGGCTTTGACGAGAGGCCACCATCTGTCTCCCGACAGCTGTTCCAATGGGTCCCCTCCCCCAACCTTCTCTGAGCCTTCGGGATCCATGTGCCTGGCCATTTAGCCCATTGTGTGTGCAAAAAAGTGCTGCTCAAAGGTTAAACAACCCAACCTTAAAGAACACACTGAATGGCTTTGACGAGAGGCCACCATCTGTCTCCTAACAGCTGTTCCATTGGGTCCCCTACCCCAACCTTCTCTGAGCCTTCGGGGCCCATGTGCCTGGCCATTTAGCCCATTGTGTGTGCTAAAAAACGCCGCTCAGAGGTAAAACAACCCAACCTTGTTTCCGGGGCATTTAGCCCATTCCGTGCAAATGCGGCTCCCACAGGTAAAACATCCCAATTCTTATCTCCAGAACACAAAGAAATAAAGATCTCTCGCTCTCCATTCTAACCATCTCTCTCAGCAGACAGGTAGATAGTTTCCGCTGATACCTGCCAAGAACCTGTCGAAGCAAATCTCCATAGCGAAGAGTGATGATTTTCACACAACTTGCCAAACATCAGGAGTGAGCACTGCTTCGTGTATCCTGTCTCTGCAACTCAATTCAGACAAATCGCCCTTTCACCTTTACATTCTGTTAACCCGAACCCTTAATATCAATGCCCATTAATAATGCATCACACATCTCACAGCTGCTGGGAATCATTCCAAAACGTGAAACAATCCCGTCTCTGAATCGTATTCGCGCGTGATACACATTTGCATGAGAACTTCACCAAAGACCGCATCACTCAGCTTAATAATGGACTGTCCTATTACTGGAATACAATGATACTTAGTCTTGTTGTCTACCTTTGTAAAATTAATTGCCCCCGGCGCCTGTAGTTCAATCTTCTGTCCCTCTACGAGGTTAAATGGGGTTGCATCTCTATGATGTGGTAGCTTCGGGGGGGGGGGGAGTTGATGAAAGGATCGTCGTGATGAAATGGAGAGCTCATTGTAGAGGCGTCGAGAGAGGAGGAACGGAGTCGGAGTTATCAGCAAATATATAGTTTGATTGACTATGAAGTTTCTGAATTACGTTTCCAAATAAATGTTTGCGTTTGTCGCATACGTCGATTGATGAAAGTTGAGGGTGTTTGGCGGCAAGTACCTACGTAGCGATGGTTGCGGTGAAATGCACGTATTTAAGTTCAAATGGTCATGAATCGACTCCTGAGGAGAGACAGTAATCATGCTTCATTCTACTTGGGGTTTACTCATTTGCATCTCACGAATCTTGATTGTATTATGAGTTATTATCTGAATGAGTGGTTTGCAAACTGGGGAGGAAAGATCCTTGGGGTGTTGGGGCACCTTCGCAGATGAAGCAATATTTTGTGATTTAGTGGTCTTCGTCCCATGGCCGAGTGGTTAGCACGCTTGGCTACTGATCTAAGGGACCTGGGTTCGAGCCCCGGGTAAGGCATGGATGTGTGTGTTGTTTTTCTGCTGAGGTCCTGCCATCCTCACAGACCTTCTGCTATGGCATATAAATTGACAGGCCCCTGTCAGACCTCTGTGGCAAGCAGCTGCTTGAGGGGGTATTTATTTATTATTATTTAACGTAGTAGGTCATATTATTATAATAAGCCTTCGATATGAATCGGATCCTATCCTAATACAGTGAACGATTGCAGCAGTGTTAAAAGCTATAAACTCAAAAGCAAAAAAGATGTATTTAAGGAGTTGTAATGAATTCGTGATTCTACTGAATTCATTGCATCAGTTGTAATGAGATGTTAGTCCTCGCAGATTGAGGAGTTGCGTGAAAGAGGCCGCATGAAAACTCATGAAACTTTGGTTGTGTATAGCTGAAAAGTATAGGAATGAGAGTCACAGGAATACTTGCAAACTCATGGGATGGGAGTCGTGTCGCAGGGATACGTAAACTCACGGGTGTGACCTCAGGGTTATCGAAAAACACAGGGGATGTCGGGGAGCATATGAATACTTGAAACTTCAAGGAATGTGGGTCGTTTTTTGATTTCACAACACTCAACTTTATGGGATTTTGCTAATCATATTCATATTATACTATCAAGCTCTTGTCAGACCTCCACGGCAAGTAGTTACCTTAGAGGAATTATTTTTTATATAGATTTGTTTATTAAATAATAATGATAATTTCTATTTTGGCTACAGGTCTCAAAAGGTGAAAGTATCCTGGGCCTCTTTGCATGTGTGAGTTGGGTTGTTTTACCTCTGAGCGGCACTTTTTTGCACATGATGGGCTAAATGGCCAGGTCACAAGGACCGAAGGCTCAGAGAAAATTGGGAGAAGGATCCACTGGAACAGCTGTTGGGAGACAGATGGTAGCCTCCGGTGAAGGCAATCCAGCGTGTTCTTTAACGTACACAAGGTATGGCTCTCCCACACCCGGGGCCACGTCTTAACGTCCCACCCGACGGACGGCTGCCCTTTCAAGCCCATCGGTGTTCCCTACTGACCGAGGGCAGGGCGAAGAGTTTTACGGAGATATATCTCAACGCTTGTCCAGGCCGGACTCGAACTGGGAACTGCAGATTACGAGCCTGGCGCGCTACCGACTGAGCAACCCCCGCCCTCGATGATCTTGAAAAGGCTGTCATCCATCTATATGCGCGGAGAGCCGTGATCCAATGTCCAGGAGACCACGTTCACGTTAAATGTCCTTGATGGAAGGCTTCCAACCGTATGGCCTTGATGGGAGGATACTATCTGTCTCCTAACAACTGTGCAGTAGGTCACCTTCTCCCAATCTTCTCTCAACCCTTGGAATTCTTGTGACCTGGCCATTTACCCCATTGTGTGCAAAAAAAAAGTTTCGCTCACAAGTAAAATAAAGTTTTTTGAAAGCTAATCAGTCACAGACTGAAAGTCGATCAATCCGTTTTTTATTCTTTATAGAGACAATTTCAAATGCATGTGGATATCTCTGGGTGATATTGTCAACATCGTAGGAAGGTTACGATATCAGCTGAATACATGAATAACAGCGAGAAGTCGACAGATGCCCTTGTAAAGAAGTTGGAATCTGTTGCACACCGCTATCTCTACTGAAAGCTACTTGGCAACTTAATCCAGTTTGCGAAACGCTTTCCAGTTATTTAGTTTTTATGATGGCCTAAGACTTTATGCATGCAGAGTCCTACCAAATCGGTTAAGAGCATTCACATGGTGGTGAAAGCTTGTATATTGTAATTGAAAGCTCAGTATATTGAAGTTTGGTTTGTTTTAACTCTGAGCGGCACTTTTTTTGCACAACATGGGCTAAATGGCCAGGTCACAAGGACACCGAAGACCCAGAGAAGGTTGGGGGAGGGGACCCACTGGAACAGCTGTTGGGAGACAGATAGTAGTCTCCCCGTCAAGGCCATCCAGCGTGTTCTTTAACGTGCACAGGATATGGCTCTCCCGCACACGGTGCCACGGCTTAACGTCCCATCCGACGGACGGCGGCCTTTCCAAGCCCATCGGTGTCCTCTACTGACCGTGGGCAGGGTGGGAAATTTTGAAACCTATACCGACTTGGACTCAAAAGAAATATGTTGTGTGCGTGTCAGAGTTTATTTTTATGTGACTAATTTGTTTCAAATGATGTTACTCGTAGAAATTAGTTTCATAATAATTTATATCTTAATTTTACATTCATGCATGCAATAGAGATTTCGACTCGAAAATTATAAGAGTCGGTGTTTAGGGAATAAAAATTAAAAACGCGCGTTGAACGAAATGCAATTAACAAGTTGTCCTGTGCATTGTTGTTTACAGTTGTCGATAACAAATGCGATGCATTCTTGCGTCAGTACGCTTTCAGTGTTTAATAATTAACGGAATTAGTGTCGCTTCTTTGTTGTTGCTTCACCGGCGACAGGAACAGTGTTGCCATCCAGTGATGTGAAATTCTGTTGAATAAAGCGTCGGAACAAAAATGGGTTTTGTTCGCGACGTTTCATAAAGGAGGAAATGTTGCTGCATTGAGGAAGAAACATTTGGCAATGCAATAGCAATTACACGTGTCCATTATAAATTATTGTTTACTCTTCGTGGAATACTTAGAAAGATTTTTCAACAAAAATAATGAACCAAAAATATTTTAAATGTTTTTCTTTTGATGTTTGATGTTTTTTACCCCTTTATTCCTAATTATATTTCCCCTACAACTTTCACAGTGATTTTCATTATCCTAAGAGCAGTGGTGGCTCAGTGGGTAGCGCGCCAGGCTCGTAATCTGTAGTTCCCAGGTTCGAGTTCCAGCTGGGTCAGCGTTGAGATTTATCACCGCAAAATTCCCCGCCCTGCCCACGGTCAGTAGGGGACACCAATGGGCTTGGAAAGGCCGCCGTCCGTCGGATGGGACGTTAAGACGTGGCCCCGTGTACGGGAGAGCCATACCTTGTGCACGTTAAAGAACACGCTGGATGGCCTTGACGGGAGGCTACCATCTGTCTCCCAACAGCTGTTCCAGTGGGTCCCCTTCTCCAACCTTCTCTGAGCCTTCGGGGTCCATGTCACCTGGCCATTTAGGCCATGGTGTGCAAAAAAGTGCCGCTCAGAGGTAAAACAACCCAACTCATTATCCTAAATTTTTTTTTAAATACCCCCTCAAGCAGCTGCTTTCCACAGAGGTCTGACAGGAATCTGTCAGTTTATATGCCACAGTAAAAGGTCTGTGAGGATGGCAGGACCTCAGCAGAAAAAACAACACGAACATCCATGCCTTACCCGGGGTTCTAACCCAGATTCCTTAGATCAGTAGCCAAGCGCTCTAACCACTCGGCCACGGGATGGCTTATCCTAAATAACCCCTATCAAATTGGGAATATTATAATTCCAATAATCCTACCAAGTTTGGATCATGATAAAGGCCATAAAAAAGATTCCTAATCTTGTTTCCACGTTCGATTCCCATCCGAACTCGCGTAGAGATTTTCCTCCGCAAAACTCTCCGCCCTCCCCACAGTCAGTAAGGGAGACGGTTAGGCATGAAAGGTCCGTCAGATGGGACGAGAAGCCGTGGCCCCGTGTGCGAGAAAACCATATCCTGTGCATGTTAAAGAACACACTGGATGGTCTTGACGGGAGGCTACCATCTGTCTGTTAACAGCTGTCCTGTGGGTCCCCCCTCAAACCTTCTCTGAGCCCTCGAGGTCCCTGTAACCTGGTCATTTAGCCCACTGTGTGCAAACAAGTGCCGCTCAGAAGTAAAATAACCTAACCCTAATAGGGTTATTTCACTGACTCCTTTTTATTATTATCACTGGCCATTGGGGGCGGGGGTGGCTCAGTCGGTAGCGCGCCAGGCTCGTAATCTGTAGTTCCCAGGTTCGAGTCCCAGCTGGGTCAGCGTTGAGATTTATCTCCACAAAATTCCCCGCCCTGCCCACGGTCAGTAGGGGACACCGATGGGCTTGGAAAGGCCGCCGTCCGTCGGATGGGACGTTAAGCCGTGGCCCCGTGTGCGGGAGAGCCATAACCTGTGCACGTTAAAGAACACGCTGGATGGCCTTGACGGGAGGCTACCATCTGTCTCCCAACAGCTGTTCCAGTGGGTCCCCTCCCCCAACCTTCTCTGAGCCTTTGGGGTCCTTGTGACCTGGCCATTTAGCCCATGGTGTGCAAAAAAGTGCCGCTCAGAGGTAAAACAACCCAACCCAACACTGGCCATTGGGAATACAGTCGCTCAAAAAAATATTCGAACACTATGGTTGATTACAGAATTCATCTTTAGAATTTAGTGAATTACAGAATTCATCTTTAGAAATTTGCGATCTGGCAACCTTCGTGTCACGTGACACGAAGGTTGCCAGATCAGTAATTTCTAAAAAAAATCGTTGCCAGATATTTTTTCTGAATTCTGTAATCAACCATATTGTTCGGATATTTTTTGAGCGACTGTAGGTGGTCATATTATTTTGATACTAGATCCTGTGGGCTCACTCACGGAAATATTGAGCGTGTGCAGTTACCGTTCACAGCAAACTGGAGCGTGTGCAGTTACTGCACACGCTCCAGTTTGCTGTGAATGGTAACTGGAGCGTGTGCAGTAACTGGAGCGTTCACAGCAAACTGGAGCGTGTGCAGTAACTGCACACGCTCCAGTTTGCTGTGAACGGTAACTGGAGCGTGTACAGTTGTATTTTCCTGAATTCTGTAATCACGTGACACGAAGGTTGCCAGATCACTAATATCTAAAAAAATCGTTGCCAGATATTTTTCTGAATTCTGTAATCAACCATAGTGTTCGGATACCTTTTTGAGCGACTGTAGGTGGTCATATTATTTTGATACTAGATCGTGTGGGCTCACTCACGGAAATATTGAGCGTGTGCAGTTACCGTTCACAGCAAATTGGAGCGTGTGCAGTTACTGCATACGCTCCAGTTTGCTGTGAACGGTAACTGGAGCGTGTACAGTTGCTGTACACGCTCCAGATATTTTTCCTGAATTCTGTAATCACGTGACACGAAGGTTGCCAGATCACTAATTTTTAAAAAAATCGTTGCCAGATATTTTTTATGAATTCTGTAATCAACCATAGTGTTCGGATATTTTTTGAGCGACTGTAGGTGGTCATATTATTTTGATACTAGATCGTGTGGGCTCACTCACGAAAATATGGAGCGTGTGCAGTAACTGCACACGCTCCAGTTTGCTGTGAACGGTAACTGGAGCGTGTACAGTTGCTGTACACGCTCCAGATATTTTTCCTGAATTCTGTAATCACGTGACACGAAGGTTGCCAGATCACTAATTTCTAAAAATATCGTTGCCAGATATTTTTTCTGAATTCTGTAATCAACCATATTGTTCGGATATTTTTTTGAGCGACTGTACCTGGATACGTTTGCACTCTGTATTTATTCTTTGTATAAATCACGATGCGACGATTTTGATTTCGTGAGTCACTGACACGAAAAATGCATTTTGATGATTGGCCCGACAGTGTCGTGCACCACACCTGTGACGTGGCGTCTAATAGCGCGTGAAGCGATTCAGCCATTCAACTGTGGCGAGCAGGGCTTCCTCGTGCAAACATTACAGCCATCCTGACGTGAGTCTTACTAGCAACAGAGCATAAATCACATATGTTACGAAGCCCTACGTTTGTTGAAACAAGCATTGCATAACGACGTATGGACCTAACCATGCATGATGCACTGTGGAGACTTGGAAGATTTATTATCAGATGGACAAAGGATGTGGAATAGTGATTTTGGATAGTTGTATTGTAATTTCCATTTAATTCTCATAGGCTATATGGGGCGGGTGTGGTTCAGTCGGTAGGGGGCCAGGCTCGTAATCTGCAGTTCCAGGTTCGAGTCCCAGCTGGGTCAGCGTTGAGATTTATCTCCGAAAAATTTCCCGCCCTGCCCACGGGTAGTAGGGGACACCGATTGGCTTGGAAATGCAGCCGTCCATCAGATGGGACGTTAAGCCGTGGCCCCGTGTGCGAGAGAGCTATACCCTGTGCACGATAAAGAAGCCTTGACGGGAAGCTACCATCTGTCTCCCAACAGCTGTTCCAGTGGGTTCCCAACCTTCTCTGAGCCTTCGAGGTCTTGTAACCTGGCCATTTAGATCATGATGTGCAAAAAAGTGCCGCTCAGAGGTAAAACAACCCAACCCATAGACGACGTCCATTCCAGCATGTCGGTTGTACCATTTCTTTTACCTCTGAGAGGCATTTTTTTGCACACCATGAGCTAAATGGACACGTCACAAGGACCCCGAAGGCTGAGAGAATGTTGGGGGAATGGAATCCACTGAATAGCTGTTAAGAGACGGATGTGAGCTTCCAGTCAAGGCCACACAGCGCGTTCTTCAACGTGCACTAGGTTCTCTGGTACATGGACCGTAGTTTAACGTCCTATTCGACGGATGGTATCATTCCAAGGACATCGATGTCCCCTTTCTCTTTTAGGCCAGGGTGGAGGTTAGCAGAGATAAATCTCAACGCTGGTATAGATGGGTTGTTGGGTTGTTTTACCTCTGAGCGGCACTTTTTTGCACACCATGGGCTAAATGGCCAGGTCACATGGACCCCGAAGGCTCAGAGAAGGTTGGGGGAGGGGACCCACTGGAACAGCTGTTGGGAGACAGGCCATCCAGCTTGTTCTTTAATGTGCACAGGGTATGACTCTCCCGCACACGGGGCCACGGCTTAACGTTCCAATCCGACGGACGGCGGCCTTTGCAAGCCCATTGGTGTCCCCTACTGACCGTGGACAGGGCGGGGAATTTTTGCGGAGATAAATCTCAACGCTGACCCAGCTGGGACTTGAACCTGGGAACTGCAGATTACGAGTCTGGCGCTCTACCGGCTGAGCCACCCCCGCCCCCTGGTATAGATGAGACTCGAATCTGAGAACTAAACGTTGCGAGCCTGGGGCTCTATCGACTTCAAGCTTGAAAGTTCAGGTTTGTGACCTAAAACTGTTTACGTTTCTTGTAATAAAAATATGTGTAAACTCTTCTACATACCATTTGCATAAAACATGGGTTTCTTCAGTTCTACTCGTTTTTTACGAGATATCCGTCAGTAGTGGTGTCGCATTATAGGCCCCAGCTCCGCCCACTTCCGGTCCGTGTTATGTTGCAACTGTCCACGTTGCCTTCTCAGATTGAACTTTGACCCCTATGTCGCAATAGAATAGGGGTCAATTTCCGGTCGATTGCGACACACAGTTTAACGTCCCATCCGACGGACGACGGCCTTACCAAGCCCATCGGTGTCCCCTACTGACCGTGGGCAGGGCGGGGAGTTTTGTGGAGATAAGTCTCATCGCTGACCCAACTGGGACTCGAACCTGGGTTGTTGTTTTACCTCTGAGCGGCACTTTTTTGCACACCATGGGCTAAATGGCCAGGTCACATGAACCCCGAAGGCTCAGAGAAGGTTGGGGGAGGGACCCACTGGAACAGCTGTTGGGAGACAGATGGTAGCCTCCCGTCAAAGCCATCCAGCGTGTTCTTTAACGTGCACAGGGTATGGCTCTCCCGCACACGGAACCACGGCATAACGTCCCATCCGACGGACGGCGGCCTTTCCAAGCCCAGTGGTGTCCCCTACTGACCGTGGGCAGGGCGGGGAATCTTTGCGGAGATAAATCTCAACGCTGACCCAGCTGGGACTCGAACCTGGAACTGCAGATTACGAGCCTGGCGCCCTACTGACAGAGCCACCCCCGCCCCTTTGTAAGAAGTTAAGGCATAATATGTTATTAGGACATTCGCTTCCACCTCACTAAATCTTTTTTCTTGTGCGTGTGTTAACTTAAAAATGATACTCTGTTTATATTATTTTCGTAACATCACGAATTCTTTGAAGTCCTTTGCTTCACATTAATCTTTCAGTTTCTGCTATTAAAACCCGAACTGCATTATCTCAAAAACCTTACGTCTGCTTTCTTCCAAAGCAACAGATTGAAATAGAAAAAAACCGGACATTACTAAATCACGTTTTCAAAGAGAGAGAGATTCTGATACCCTTATTATTATTTTTGTTCGTCTCCCCTGAAAAAGGAGGATTAATTCCTGGTTGTGTTTTTTCCTTTACATTGGATGTAATCTTTTAAGGGATTTAACTGAAATCCAACGGTCCCGTAATCCGATAATTCTTATTTCTTTATATAATAAAATCCGATAATTCTTATTCCGATAATTCTTATATTATTATAAAATTATAATTTCTTATTTCTTTTATAAAATCATTTTTTCCCAAAAGAATGTTTTCAAATATATTTTTGTTTTACTTTCCTGTGTAATGCGTCAGAAAATATGAGTTATAAAAAAAGAGGAAAAGGCAGGGTGAGAATTAAATAAATAATAAAAAATAAATACCCCCTCAAGCAGCTGCTTGCCACAGAGGTCTAACAGGAACCTGCCAGTTAATATGCCAGAGTAGAAGGTCTGAGAGGATGGCAGGACCTCAGCAGAAAAACAACACGAACATCCATGCCTTACCCGGGGCTCGAACCCAGGTCCCGTAGATCAGTAGCCAATTAGCAATGATAAATCTCAATTGTTGAGACTCGAATCTAGGAACTGCAGATTACGAGCCTGGCACGCAGTCGGCTGAGCAACACCAGCCTCACTTGTATTGGGACACGTTAATGTTATATGAATTAAAGTGACATCCAAAGCTTACTTATTCTGAAATATAAACTTTTTATGTTTTAAGTTAGGTTGTTTTCAATAGCATTTATGTGCACAAAATTATCTATATGGCCAGGTCTCAAGGGTTAGGTTGTTTAACCTCTGAGCGTCATTTTTTTGCACACCATGGGCTAAATGACCAGGTCACAAAGACCCCGAAGGCTCAGAGAAATTTGGGGAAGGGGACCCACTGGAACAGCTGTTGGGAGACAGATGGTAGCCTCCTGTCAAGGCCATCCAGCGTGTTCTTTAAAGTGTATAGGGTATGGCTCTCCCGCACACGGTGCCACGACTTAACGTCTCATCCGACGGACGGCGGCCTTTCCAAGCCCATCGGTGTCCCCTACTGACCATGGGCAAGGCGGAGAATTTTACGGATATAAATCTCAACGCTGACCAAATTGGGACTCGAACCTGGGAACTACAGATTACGAGCCTGGCGCGCTACCGACTGAGCCACCCCGACCCCCCAGGTCACAAGGGCCTTAGGGTGCGGATCCAGATAGTGAAAGTTGACCCACTAAACAACTATTAGGAGGTAGATGTAAATATCCTGTGAAGTCCATCCAACGTAGCCTTCAGGTGCTCAAGGTCTCTTAGCCATGAAGGAAAAACTTAAAGCCCCTTCCAATGGTTGGCATTGTTTCTAAACCTAAAATTGTTTAATATTAAAAATTCAATGGAAATAAAATTGGTTGAAAATCTCACTCGAATTCTTTGAATCTCGATTTTCAACCTAAAGCTGTTTAATATTACAGAGTCAATGGAAATAAAATTGGTTGAAAATCTCACTCGAATTCCTCAATCTCGATTTTCAACCTAAAATTGTTTAATATTAGAAAGTCAATGGAAATAAAATTGGTTGAAAATCTCACTCGAATTCCTTGAATCTCGATTTTCAACCTAAAACTGTTTAATATTAAAGAGTCAATGGAAATAAAATTGGTTGGAAATCTCACTCGAATTCCTTGAATCTCGATTTTCAACCTAAAACTGTTCAATATTAAAGAGTCAATGGAAATAAAATTGTTTGAAAATCTCACTGAAATTCCTTGAATCTCGATTTTCAACCTAAAACTGTTTAATATTAAAGAGTCAATGGAAATAAAATTGGTTGAAATTCTCACTCGAATTCCTTGAATCTCGATTTTCAACCTAAAACTGTCTAATATTAAAGAGTCAATGGAAATAAAATTGGTTGGAAATCTCACTCGAATTCCTTGAATCTCGATTTTCAACCTAAAACTGTTCAATATTAAAGAGTCAATGGAAATAAAATTGTTTGAAAATCTCACTGAAATTCCTTGAATCTCGATTTTCAACCTAAAATTGTTTAATATTAAAAATTTATTGAAGGTGGAGCATTTAACAGCAGACGTTACGTCGTTGAAGCTCTTCTTAAACAATTCATTTTTAAACTAGCTTGGAAGATGAGGAATTTTCATTTAGCTTGAAAGGTGAGTAATTTTCATCTAACTTGGGAGGTTACGAATCTTACGAATCTGCAGTGCTACCGACTGACAACACTAGTCGCCGTATATTGGGACATGTCCGTCTTATGTGAATGGAAAGCCACATCCAATGAATCCTCTGAAAAAAAAAAACTTTGTATGGTTTAATTTAGCTAACTTGAAAGGTCAGAAATTTAGATAGCTTGGGTTGGGTTGTTTTACCTCTGAGCGGCACTTTTTTGCACACCATGGGCTAAATGGCCAGGTCAAATGGACCCCGAAGGCTCAGAGAAGGTTGGGGGAGGAGACCCACTGGAACAGCTGTTGGGAGACAGATGGTAGCCTCGCGTCAAGGCCATCCAGCGTGTTTTTTAACATGCACAGGGTATGGCTCTCCCGCACACGGGGCCACGGCTTAACGTCCCATCCGACGGACGGCGGCCTTTCCAAGTCCATCGGTGTCCCCTACTGACCGTGGGCAGGGCGGGGAATTTTGCGGAGATAAATCTCAACGCTGACCCAGCTGGGACTCGAACCTGGGAACTACAGATTACGAGCCTGGCGCGCTACCGACTGAGCCACCCCGCCCCCTAGATAGCTTGTAAGGTGAGAGCTTTTCAGCTACCTTGGAAAGTGAGAGCTTTTTTCAGCTACCTTGGAAGGTGATGACTTTTACACAGCCAGGTGGCATCAGCAGTTTCTCGTGACACTATCTACTGATCAGAAAGGGCCACTCTGGAAAGAGTTCGGATGTCACTCACAGCAAAACTCAATATTTTCAATTCTTTCTATCATTCTTCAAATATTAACCGAATATTGTCGAAAACTTAATATTGTGTAAATTTGATTGATTGATTTCATTTCTAGTGACATTTCTGTAGAAAAAGCTCGTTTTCTAAGTCAGTAAGGTTTAAATGTGGATATCAATTCACATAATAAATGTATTATGCGTGTGTGTGTGTGTGTGTCTTTATGTGAATTTGCTATGCGTGTGTCTTTATGTAAATTTATTATGTGTGTCTTTGTGTTAATTTGTTGTGTCTGTCTGCGAATTTGTTGTTGTGTGTGTGCTTTATGTGAATTTGTTATGTGTGTGTGTCTTTATGCGATTTTGTTATGTGTGTCTTTGTGTAAATTTGTTGTGTCTCTTTATGTTAATTTGTTGTGTCTTTATTTATGCGAATTTGTTGTGTGTGTTTATCTTAATTTGTTGTGTGTGTCTTTACGTGAATTTGTTCTCGGTGTGTTTGTGTGTGTCTTTACGTGAATTTGTTGTGTGTTTGTCTTTATGTGAATTTGTTATGCATAAGTGTGTCTTTCCATTCGGTTATAAAAATTTAATCCTGGCATCGACTCGATTCCTTTCTCCACCAGAATTTCCCCTGTTTCGCGATTTCTACAATTGTCTTTCTGCCAAGCCCCCCCCCCCCATCCACGAAGAAATGAGACCGGCTGGAGTCTCTGTCTCCTTACTTTATGTGATCCATCGAATCGTCAAGGAACTGGCTATGATGGATGAATATACTCGAAGCCTCTCTAACCTTCTCTCTTATCTTCCCTCCATTCACTTCGCTTGCTCAGAAGAATATTCTCTTTCTCTCTCAGAGAAGAGGCCCCACTCCCTTCAATCAAACCACGAGACGGAAGTGATGCAGCATCTCGGCGACGGCAACCTCGTTTCCATTCATAATGAGTCGTTTCCGTCCTCCATGGCAGACGGCACCTAGACATCGTTAGAGGGGGCGGATGCGTGAAAATATAAAAAGGAAGATAATATTTTTCTGACTGATAGTATTTGGATTATATTCTAAGATAGTATTCCGTTGAGATAATCAGAGGAAGAATTTTTTTCCGTTCGGGGAGGATCAGTGGAAAATAAATGTTATTTCTTTTAACAAGGTTAATGTGAGATCAGTGCGAAAGTTAGGGATGTTAACGTTTCAAACGCCGCCTATAGGCGTGGTCCTTTACAGAGCTGATTAAATAATACCTGGCCTAGACATTTTTCTAAAGAAAGGAGATTTTGAGTGATTTAGTATTTATGAAAATTTAACTACAATTTTTCAGTTTAAAAAAATCCATACACACAAAATTAGTTATGGCTATATTCATACATTACTAAACAACGTAAAATAAGCTGCTGTATTTTTTAAATGTAGATAGCTACCGTTTTTAATTTTGTTTCCTAAAATTTAAGAAAATGAAGCTGAGAAAAGGAATTTAATGTAAATTTATGACTAACTATTTTATTGGTAACTATTGATTTAAAAAAATTTCAGTATAAAATTATTTAGCACTCTATTAATATAAGAATATCATTTATTTTATAAAGTTTAGAAATAAAACTTGTAGTTAAATATTACGAAAGATTAACCCACTTAGAATTTTAGTCATGGTTAAATTTTCTTCCTTTTGCTGGAAAGCTGTCCAGGCCCGTACCATTTAGATATCTCTTCCAACACCTCCTATAACAGAAAACCAGAGGACCAAATTTATGACGTCAGCTTAAGTAGTACTACCATATAGACACTTCTTATATTTTGATTTTAATATTATTACTGGTGGAATCTGTGCTAATCTTTATACTAATTTTTACTATAAATATATTTTATTTAGGAGAAAATTTATTTGTATTAATTAGCATTATTATATTTAATAATAAATACGAATACTTTTCTTTCTAAATAAAATATATTTATAGATAAACATTAGTATAAAAATTAGCACAAGAGTCCACCAGTAATAATATTAGAATAAAAAATATAAGAATTGTCTATAAATGAGGACTACTTAGTGACGTCAAAAATTTATACTCAAACTAAAAAAGAAATAAAAAATTAGAATTTACCATGTTAAAAAAATATTTTCAATTAAATTCACTTCTCAAACCAAACTTTAGACATTTTCTTTCCAATAAAATTAATCACTTCTTAAATTTTACATTTAATAGACAAGAAATTAGAGCTCTTATGCGTTTAAGAACAGATACCATCATGTTAAATAAATCAAAATTTTTATTAAAAATAACCAATAGTCCAAATTGTTCTCTATGCAACCTAAAAGAAAATTCCACTCATTTGGTATTAAATTGTGATAAATTTATCACTCAAAGGAAAAAATTTTTTTTGGAGCTTGAAAACTTAGAAATAAATGATTTCAATTTAAACTCAATTCTAAACTATCCAAAATTACCCACACAAATAAAAATTTATCGCCTCTTACTTGATTTCCTCCAGGAAACAGATATATGGTTCAAGATATAAAAAAAAAAACTTAAAAAATTAAAATAAAAAAAAAAAATTAAATTCATAAAAAAATACATAAAAAAAAAAAGAAAAAAAAATTAAAAAAATTAAAAAAAATATATATATATAAAAAAAGGTATAAAAAAAAAGTATAAAAAAATGTGTAAATAAACATAGTACAAAAAAAAAAATTCAGTGAAACAAAATTGTTCTGGGAAAGCCTGCATAAGGACCTCCCAATTCTTTTGTGACGTTATGAAATGAAATGAAATGACGTCAAAAATTTGGTAATTTATATGGCCTTCTGTTAATAGAGAATATCTGACCATTCCGTCACAGACCCAGCCGTCCCGTAGCCCGAATCAAAGAAGGTCTAAGGAGAAGAAGGCTAGCTTCGCACAAGCGTAAAGTGGCGCCGTTCTGCAGAATTTTTCCGAAGCTGAACGTGGCAAATTGATGTGAAGGCGCAAAAACAACTGTAAGGGGCGATCTGCGCATGCGCAGTGCAATCATTTTAGCCCAATGCAGCAATGGTTTGTCTTACTATTGGTATGTATATTGCGATTTAACCAGTGTTTCCAAATGTCTAACAGCCATGGCTGTTTGGCACAGTGGTAGCTGACCCTAAAGTTATTCAATGAGTGTATTATCCCGTTCAGGAGTACATTCTACGATACCTGGAAAAGCCGTTGTGTGTTTATTTTGAGTAAATTTGCAGAATTTTTAAAATTAATATGTAAATTAATACATTTAATCATCTTGCGAACATGTAAGTCAATATATGTTGCAGTTTTGTGTTCTCTGGAGCATATCGATGTATATAGGTGTCTGCAGTTTGTTCTAATAGTATATTTTTTTATGGTTGATACGAGAAGTGCCTGCTGCCATCTATTGACAATTTTTACAAGTAAGAAACTCGATATGACTTTTATTGAAAATATCTAAAATTCTACAAAATATAATTAAACAAAACATGTTATCTCGCATAGAGCCATAAATTTCAATTTATTATAATATATTAAATATTGTAGAATATTCAAAACATTAAAATTCTTTTCTTGAGCATAGCTGCTACCTGTTTTATAAAATGGGATTTTATTAAAGAAAATAATTTTAACTAATCCTTGTAAAAAGAAAAATCATGATGGTAAAATTTAAGAAATGAACACTTTGAACAGAGCTAAAGTGAATGCAAAATTAGTGACGTGGTGTAAGCCATTGAAAACCTTGCTGGGCGGTGGAAAAATAACGCAAGGAACTGGCTCCTTTCCCTGGCTAGGTGGCTTCACTGCAATGCACGAATTTGCCATATTTAGAGGGCGCTGCAATCGAAAAGTTTACATTAAGCCTATGGAAGCTAGCTCTCTTCTCCCTTAGACACTCCTTGGCCCAAATGATCAGCACGCTTGGCTACTGATCCTAAGGTACCTGGGTTCGAGCCCCAGGTAAGGCATGACGTTTGTGTTGTTTTTCTGCTGAGGTCTTGCCATCCTCTCAGACCTTCTACTGTGGCTTATAAACTGATAGACTCCTGTCAGAACTCTGTGGCAAGCAGCTGCTTGAGGGGGTATTTTTATTCACAGACCTCTTGCAGCAGTGACGTCAAACAGCTCTGACGTAAAGGTTTAAAAACCATCGAAATTGTAATCGTATGACTTTATGGAGGGCGCTTTGAGCTTTCATCAATAAGAAAATTTTAATTCACATTTTACGAAACCGTTTGAATATTGTCCGTCAGTAAAAGTCTAAAGAAGATTGGTGCATCATACTTTTTATTCTTCTAACAATGATTATAAAGTATCATGCACCAATTATTAAAGTAATTTCGTTTCAGTTTAGTAAGATTAAGTGAAGATAACTTGAAAATCTGTGTAAGGTGAAGGAGATTTTTTTTTCCTAAGAAGATATGTACTATTTCCCGCCTTAGAGAATCATTTGATGATAATAAGAAAAGATCAATGGCAGATTAGTAACTTTAGATTTTTTATCAATAGAAAATTCTCTTTTGTTAAGAAGATCAATGGAAAAGAAGCATTGTTTCCCAAAATCGATTAGAAAAAAGTAAATTATCTCTTTTTCTTATGAAGATTAAGAGATCAGTGCATGATTAATGAAAGATTAGTTCTCTTCAGTTTAGAAAAATCAGTGTTTTTTTTTCCTGATAATAAAATAAATATATACTCTTGGAGAATCATTTAAAGATCTTACACTTTATTCCTTTTTAAAGAAAATTAAGATTAGTGTCAAATTTGTTATCTTGTGCTTAGGATAAATGGAGGATAAATATTCTTTTGTTATGAAGATCAGTAGAGATCGATGTTCCAATAAAGGAGGATCAGTAGAAGATTAATACTCTTCCGTTTTAAAGAAGATTAAGAAAAGATTAGTGTCTCCTTGATTTCTATAAAACTAAATATAGTGTGTGTGTTTTTCTAAAGAAGATCTGTTGAAGATGTGTGCTGTTCTGCTCTCAGAAGATCAGTTGAAGATGATAAATGTTCTTCCGTTTTAAAGAGGATTTAAAAAAGATCAATGTCCGGTTTAGATAATTTAGGCTTAAGATTAATGGAGGATAAAAGATTCTTTTGTAAGAAGATCCGTGGGACTCTATGTTTCAAGAAAGGAAGTTCAGTGGAAAGTAAATATTTTCCTGTTCAAGAAGATTAAGAGGAAAATCAGTGGAAGATTAGAGCTCCTTTATTTCTAAATTCTTTTGGGTTGTTTCACCCTTGAGATGCCCTTTTGTGCACAGAGAGAGAGAGAGGGGTGGAGGTGGCTCAGTCGGTAGCGCGCCAGACTCGTAATCTGTAGTTCCCAGGTTCGAGTCCCAGCTGGGTCAGCGTTGAGATTTATCTCCGCAAAATTCCCTGCCCTGCCCACGGTCAGTAGGGGACACCGATGGGCTTGGAAAGGCCGCCGTCCGTCGGATGGGACGTTAAGCCGTGGCCCCGTGTGCGGGAGAGCCATACCCTGTGCACATTAAGAACACGCTGGATGGCCTTGATGGGAGGCTACCATCTGTCTCCCAACAGCTGTTCCAGTGGGTCCCCTCCCACAACCTTCTCTGAGCCTACGGGGTCCATGTGACCTGGCCATTTAGCCCATGGTGTGCAAAAAAAGTGCCGCTCAGAGGTAAAACAACCCAACCCATTGTGCACAGAATGCCAGGTCACAAGGATGCCAAAAGCTCAGAGTAGGTTCGGAAAAGGCACAGAATGACGAGCTGGAACAAACGGACGACTGAGCACACAACTTGCAGTAACAGTTTCAGCAGCAAGCCGCCTTGCAGTTTAGTATCTGACTATTATTCTGTTTCCTTTATTGCGTTTCAAAATAATATGAAATAGAAAAATTTATTTTTTTCAGACTATAAAAAAATATTTTAGAATAATTTAAAAATAACTGCTGGTTTTAAAAAAATATCAACTTGTATTATTTTAAAATTATATTTACATACCTTTATTGGAACGTAACTGTTTTTGCCGCTGCTCATAAACAGCGATAGTATCGTTTTTGCACTACAATGGGCTTCTATGGAAGTCGTATGTCAGTACTTGCTACTTTAATCTGTGGGGGGAAGGGGTTGGGTTGTTTTACCTCTAAGCGGCACGTTTTTGCAATCAATGGTCATAAGGACCCCGAAGGCTCGAGAATGTTGGGGGAAGGGGACTCACTGGATAGCTGTTAACAGTCTGTAACACACCAGGCTCGTAATTTGCAGATTCCAGTTGGAGTCCCAGGTGGGGCAGCGTTGAGTTGAGATTTATCTCCGAAAACTCTCCTCCCTGCCCACGATCAGTAGGGGACATCGATGGGTTTGAAAAGGCCGCCGTCTGTCGGATGGAACGTTAAGCCGTTCTACTGATCCCCCCTGTACGAGAGAGCCATACCTTGTGCACGTTAAAGAACACGCTGGATGGCCTTGACAGGAGCCAACTATTTGTCTCCTAATAACTGTCCAGTGTGTACCTTTCCCCCAACATTCTCTGAGCCTTCGGAGTCCTTGTGACCTGGCAGTTTAACTCATTGTGTACACAAAAGGACTGCTCAGATGTAAACCCATCCAACCCCCCCCCCCCTCGGTGAAGAAGACATTAATGCCCTTAGAAAAGCGGTCCGCGAGAAAGGATGTCAAACCTTTGCAACGTATGCTGGTTGGTTTGTTTTACCTCTGAGCGGCACTTTTTCTGCACACAATTGGCTAAATGGCCAGGTCACAAGTACCTCGAGGGCTCATAGAAGTTTGGGAGAGGGGACCCACTGGACAGCTGTTAGGAGACAGATGATAGCCTCCCACCAAGGCACCCCAGTATGTGCCTTGAACGGCCTTTAACCGGCACACGGGGCCACGGCTTAACGTCCCACACGACGGACGACGGCCTTTCCAAGCACATAAGGTATCCCCTCCTGACCAAGGGCAGGGTGGGGAGTTTTGCGGAGATAATTCTCAACGTTGGCACAGGTGGGACTCGAACCTGGTAATTGCAGATTACGAGTCTGGCACACTACAGATTGAACCACCCCCTCCCTCCCTGTGCACATTAAAGAACACACTAGCCTTAACGGGAGACTACCATTTGTCTCCTAACAGCTGCGCAGTGGGTCCCCTTCCTCAACTTCCTTTAACCCCTTGAAGTTGTTGATACCAGCTATTGAACCCATTGTGTTCACAAAAGTGTCGTTCAGAGATTAAACAACCGAAAGTCTTCCAGGCAATTTTCGACGATTGCAATAGAAATGACGCGAACGCCCCCATTCCACCTTTAACAGAACTAACTTGCCAACCAATAAAATGCGCATCGCGTCGTGTTTAAAGTTTTCGAGAAAACAAAAAAAATCTATCGAAGATGAGGCAGCAGGAAACGTCTGAGATCTATAAATAAACTAATACAATATCCATGATGTCACCATGGGCGCCATTCTTCTTCATGAAAATATTCTCTCGAATGTGGTCAAAGAACAACAAGATAAAGTGCAAAATACTTCCTCATTTATATTTCAAGGGTCAAATCCTGTTTTCCACGTCTTTTCTCATACACGTTCACACGTGACTACACACATTCATCCCAAGTCGGAAATGATGGTTTGCGAAGCGAAAAAACCAGATTTTTATTTTCACACTTCGCGTTTTTAATAAATAAATCCATAAAAAATGCCTTTTCATGTTGGAAGCAATAGGATTTATACAACGATTGTTACTTCGAGTTTTGAAATAAAAAAATGGTGAGGCGTACAAAAAGATTCAGAATTTAGGATAGAATCGATTTATATATATGTATCATTTTGTTTTGTGACCTGGAGGAATTTTCCAGAAATAAAAACAACGAGCGACAGAGATGCCATGAATATATATTCCCATCTCTGCTTTTGGTGATTGCAGGAAACAGACAAGCTGTCTGTGGTTTATGGCGGGAGAAATGAAATATTTAACATTTGAGATGGATTCTTTAGCAGATGACATAGACTATGAGGATGGGATCTATTTTCCTCCTCCAGTGACGACTGTGGTAAGTGAGAATTTTCTCGTAAATGTGAATGCCTTCGGGTTCATTCCATGTTATATAAGTTTCTTGTTCTCCAGGAAATGATTCCATTACTCTGGTGAAGGACAACAAAGTGTCAAATATTCCAAGAAATAAAGATTTCACTTTAGATGATCTTTTCTTATTTGGGTTGGGTTGTTTTACCTTTAAGCGGTACTTTTATACACACTCTGGGCTAAATGGCCAAGTCACAAGGACCCCCAAAGGCTCATCTCCGAAAAACTCCCCGCCCTGTCCACGGTCAGTAGGGGACACCGATGGGCTTGGAAAGGCCGCCGTCCGTCGGACGGAACGTTAAGACGTGGTCCCTTGTGCGTGAAAGCCATACCCTGTGCACGTTAAAGAACACGCTGGATGGCCTTGACGGGAGGCTACCATCTGTCTCCCAACAGCTGTTGCAGTGGGTCTCCTCCCCCAGCCTTCTCTGAACCTTCGGGGTCCATGTGACCTGGCCATTTAGCCCATGGTGTGCAAAAAAGTGCCGCTCAGAGGTAAAACAACCCAACAACCCAACACACTGGGCTAAATGGCCAAGTCACAAGGACCTCCAAAGGCTTATCTCCGCAAAACTCCCCGCCCTGTCCACGGTCAGTAGGGGACACCGATGGGCTTGGAAAAGCCGCCGTCCGTCGGACGGAACGTTAAGACGTGGTCCCTTGTGCGTGAGAGCCATACCCTGTGCACGTTAAAGAACACTCTGGATGGCCTTGACGGGAGGCTACCATCTGTCTCCCAACAGCTGTTCCAGTGGGTCACCTCTCCCAACCTTCTCTGAGCCTTCAGGGTACTTGTGACCTGGACATTTAGCCCATGGTATGCAAAAAGTACCCCTCAGAGGTTAAATAACCCAACCCAAACCCCGAAGACTCAGAGAAGTTTGTGGGGAAGGGAATCCACTGGACAACATCTAGGACCCATATGAATCAAAGCCATCCAGTGTGTTTGCCCCCTTTTTCACCATGGGCAAGGTGGAGGTTAAAGGAGATAAAATTTCAATCCTGGCACAGTTGAGACTCGAATCTGGGAACTGCAGATTACGAATCTTGCGCGCAAATGACTGAGCTGACCTCCACCCCCTCCAACTGCAGAATGCGGTGAACTATACGAAAATGAGGTGATGAAAATGATTCCGTAAAATATTACACCATGTTGCAGACGTATTGGGATTTTGGGTTGGGTTGTTTTACCTCTGAGCGGCACTTTTTTGCACACCATGGGCTAAATGGCCAGGTCACATGGACCCCGAAGGCTCTGAGAAGGTTGGGGGAGGGGACCCACTGGAACAGCTGTTGCGAGACAGATGGTAGCCTCCCGTCAAGGCCATCCAGCGTGTTCTTTAACGTGCACAGGGTATGGCTCTCCCGCACACGGAGCCACGGCTTAACGTCCCATCCGACGGACGGTGCCCTTTCCAAGCCCATCGGTGTCCCCTACTGACCGTGGGCAGGGCGGGGAAATTTTGCGGAGATAAATCTCAACGCTGACCCAGCTGGGACTCGAACCTCGGAACTACAGATTACGAGCCTGGCGCGCTACCGACAGAGCCACTCCCGCCACACCTATTGGGATACTTCCATGTTATGTAAATGGAAAGATAATCCTTAACTTTAAAAACAAGCTTTGTTGCAAAGCAAAAAATGCCACTGAAGTTGAATTGAAGATCTTCCTGAAGCTTGTCTTAATTCTCGATTCAATCAATATTCGTGTAATATTTAAATAGTTACAGAAGTTGGACCGTCATGGCCGAGTGGTTAGTGGGTTGGGCTGCTGATTAAAAGGGACCTGGGTTTGGACCCTGGGTAAGGCATAGATGTTTGTGTTTTTTTTCCGCTGAGGTCTCACATACTCTCTACTAGGGTGTATAGACTTGACAGGCTCCTGTCAGACCTCTGTGGCAAGTAGCTACTTGAGGTTTTTTTTATATTTTTATAGAAGTTGGAACATTCAGTTGCACACGTAGATGTTACCTATCCTAAAAACTTTTTTTTCATCCTAAACACTTTTTGTCATACAAAACATCTTTTCTCATCCTGAATACTTTTTCTCATCCAAAACATTTTTCTCATTCTGAACACTTTTTTCTCATCCTAAACACTTTTTCTCATCCAAAACATTTTTTCTCATCCTACACACTTTTTTTTCCAAAATTTTTAAAAACTGAATTATTACAAAAATTTCTAATGTTTCATTTATTTTAGTTTACCTTTTTTCAGTTTCAAATATGTTTCGGGATAAATTCTTATGACTAGCAACGTTGCTGTTAATGCAGCCATGGGCTACGGAGATCCAACCAGACCGTGCAATTTAGTTCTCCAAGCATATCTGTCCTGAGCTACATCTTCTGCATCTGGCCACTGCACACCAATTGTAACAAGGTCTTGTTTGACATTGTCTGCCCCCGTATCTTAGAAAATTCCCCGCTTGGCCACGGTCAGTAGGGGACACCGATGGGCTTGGAAAGGCCGCCGTCCGTCGGATGGGACGTTAAGCCGTGGCCCCGTGTGCGGGAGAGCCATACCCTGTGCACGTTAAAGAACACGCTGGATGGCCTTGACGGGAGGCTACCATCTGTCTTCCAACAGCTGTTCCAGTGGGTCCCCTCCCCCAACCTTCTCTGAGCCTTCGGGGTCCATGTGACCTGGCCATTTAGCCCATTGTGTGCAAAAAAGTGCTGCTCAAAGGTAAAACAACCCAACCCAACCCGTATCCTAGGTCTCCCCCTCTTTCTGAGGCCTTTAGACACACTATTCATAACCTTATTCGCCAATCTATAATTATCCATACGGGCAACATGGCCAAACCAACGCAGTCTCTCTCTGCAGAATATACTGCTTAAAGGAGGTTGCCGACTCCTTTGCCTAACCTCATCATTAGTTGCAAAGTTGAATTACCTTAATGCCGAAGATACTGCGTAAGCATCTAGAATCAAAAGCATCAAGTTTCTTGCTATATTGATTACAAAGAGTCTAAGTTTCTTTTTGGAGTCTTTGACCCCTTGGTGTCGTTGTTACTATAACTAACTCTAGAAAGAACCAAACTATTATGCAACCTAATTTTAGTCTTTAGATGTGCAATAGAGCCATATCCTGTGCAAGATGAGAGATAACGCTGGATGGCTTTCAGAACTCTTTAAACATTAAACGAATTTTGTTGAAAATCGTGATTTCGATAAATTTGAGATCTTGATTTTTACTCCAGTAATATTTTTCAGTAAAAAGAAAGCTTATTTCAAGAGTGTGGGATTTTTAAAGTGGTTTTTCATTCACATAAATTGGAAGTTTACCAATCTTTTCGCAATATGGTTTAAAGCACATTATCAAACGCATCTGACTCTCTTAATTTTTATGATAATGAAATTTCAAAGCTCCGTAAATTCGAAATAAAATTTTCCTGAAAGGCCAAGTATATAGATTGAAAATTTCAACAAAATATTTCGAAACCTTGATCAACATTTATTTAATATTTAAATTATTGGAATATTCAATCGTTGAATACTGTAGTTAATGCGTAAGTCATATTATTTAGGATATTTCGTATGTTGTCACTTTATTGTCTGTTCGTGTGTAATAGGGTTCGTTTGTTTTATTTCTGAGGGCTTTTCTTTGCACACAATGGGCTAAATGGTCAGGGCTCCTAGAGCTCAGAGAAGGTTGGGTGAAGGGGACCACTGGACTGCTGTTGGGAAACAGATGATAGCCACCTGTCAAGGTCATCCAGCGTGTTCTTTAATGTTCACAGTGCAAGGCTCTCCTGCACACGGAGCCGCGGTTTAAAGACCCAACAGACGGAAGGGGGTCTTTCCAAGCCTATCGGTGTCCCTACTGACCGTGGGCCAGGCGGGGTGTTTTGTGGAAATAAATCTCAACGCTGGCCTAGCTGAGACTCTCGACCTGGCAACTGCAGATTATGAGACTGGTGCGCTACCAATTGAGCCATCCCCGTGTGTAGATGAGTGTGGATGTGTGTTTAAAGTGCATAGGTGGAGTGCCGGACAGAAAAACCTTTCCTTTAATAAACCATAACGGACAGACATATATATTTACTGATAGTTAAAAGATTGCACATTTTTGCTTTAAAAAAGGAGCAAATGTTTTCTATTTTTCATCTGTCTTTCTGTAGACATTCAACGTTTTTTTTTTTCCTTTTGTTTTTATAGAAAAATTAAAAAATTCTTTTTGTGTTGGATAGGTATCAATATAATATCACGATTTGCATTTTCCGAATCTACCAATAGCTGGGGTGGAGTCTATTTGACAACAATCAAACCGTTACATTATGTGCAGAATCACGTAATTAGATGCATGATGAAACTAAGAAAATTTGAAAGCGTTACAAATGTATACAATGAATTAGGTATTTTACAAATAAGGAAATTATATGTATTTCAGGTACTGATACACATAAGGATGTCTGTCAAAAAACCTTTTCTTACTTGATTTAAAAGCGAACAAAACTATTGTTGAAAAACATTATATTTATTTGGCGCCAAAGTTTTTTAACTGCTTACCAGAGTATATCAAAGGAATAAGGAATGATAACTTTTTCTATATGGAATTAAGAAAATGGATTTTGAATGTGGTAAATATTGAGACTATGTTTTAGAAATAAAAGAGATTTAAATGTAATATAATTTCATTTGATGCTGTGTTGCCCTTAAGGTGCTCAATTGAACCACTTACTAACGCACAATTCAATATAGATTATTTTTTTTCTGTTTTCTACCCAGTAAAGTTTTTTTTTATTTCATTTATTCTTAATGATAATTTTTAAACTTATAAATTGGTTAAATATTTACTTAGATTTTTTGATCAAGCTAGCAAAATGTGAGGAAATGTGAAACTGAAGCATGTTGCCTTTTCATTTTTATTACAACATAATTGTTAAATTTCTTCCACAAGCGAGTTTTTACTCTCGTGGAAGACTCAACATTTTTTCTCAGACTTTTACTGAAAAATGTAGGTATAATTATAAAACACTAATGAAATATAATATTAAAATTTTCCATATATATGGTATGAATAAATATATGATTTTTATTGGATAAACTTTGTATAAAGAAGAATATATATTAGAAAATGTAATATTTTAAAATTGTGTATCTGAGATATACAACATTATATATATTTCATTATAACTTTAGTTCTAAGGTAAAAAACATGTAAAGTACTGCATATTCTGAGAATAAATTATCTATCTATCTATCTTTAATAACACCCTCTAAGGTGAATAAGTTGGAAAAGGGTAACTTTTTAACAAAAGAAACGACCAATTCGTAATATAACATTTTAATTTTGTCCCAAATGTAGTGTCCAAATGTAGATTTCAGTCCCAATCGTTCCAGCATTCTAATTTATCTTCCATAAGCCCCATCCTGCCCTCTGTCAAAAGGGGAACACTGATGGACTTGGAAAGGTCACCTGCAGATGGGTAATCTAGCCTTGGCCCATTGTGCCGGAGAGTCATACCTTGTGTAAATTAAAAAAAACATGCTGGGTGGCTTGGATGGATATATTTCATCTTGATCCTAAAAGCCATCGAGCGGGATGGCCCAGTCGGAGTACACCAAGCTCATAATCTGCAGTTCCCAAGTTCGAATCTCGCCAGGAGCAGCATTGAGATTTATCTTCGCAAACTCCCCGCACTGTCCTAGGCTAGTAGGGAACACCGATGAGCTTGGAAAGACCGCCGACCATCAGATGGGACGTTAAGCCGAGGTCCCGTGTGCGGGAGAATCATACTCAGTGCACATTAAAGAACATCCTGGATTTTCTTGACGGGAGATTACCATCGGTCTCCTAACAGTTGTCCAGTGGGTCCCTTCTCCCCAGCCTTCTCTGAGGCCTCGGGGGTCTTTGTGACCTGGCCATTTAGCCCATTATGTGCAAAATAGTGCCGCTCAGAAGTAAAAATCCCAGCCCTAAAAGCCATCTAGTGACCCCCCCCCCCCCCGCCAACCTTCTTTGACACCTGTGACCTGGCTATTTAACCTATTATGTACACAAAATTACCGCTCAATGGTAAAACAACTCAACGTATCATTCCTTAATAAACTCACGCCTAAAATATATAATTTCCATCTCAAGCTTCATAAAACGAACAAACCGATATATATTCCTTCATTGGGCTGACTTTTTCTCTCACAAATAACTTTGAGGCTGAAAGATGTGCACGTTAAAGAACACGCCGGATGGCCTTGACGGGAGGCTACCATCTGTCTTCCAACAGCTGTTCCAGTGGGCGGGGGTGGCTCAGTCGGTAGCGCGCCAGGCTCGTAATCTGTAGTTCCCAGGTTCAAGTCCCAGCTGGGTCAGCGTTGAGATCTATCTCCACAAAATTCCTCGCCCTTCCCACGGTCAGTAGGGGACACCGATGGGAATGGCCGTCCGTCGGATGGGACTTTAAGCCGTGGCCCCGTGTGTGGGAGAGCCATACCCTGTGCACGTTAAAGAACACGCTGGATGGCCTTGACGGGAGGCTAACATCTGTCTCCCAACAGCTGTTCCAGTGGGTCCCCTCCCACAACCTTCTCTGAGCCTTCGGGGTTGGGCGGGAGTGGCTCAGTCGGTAGCGCGCCAGGCTCGTAATCTGTAGTTCCCAGGTTCGAGTCCCAGCTGGGTCAGCGTTGAGATCTATCTCCACAAAATTCCTTGCCCTGCCCACGGTCAGTAGGGGACACCGATGGGCTTGGAAAGGCCGCCGTCCGTCGGATGGGACGTTAAGCCGTGGCCCCGTGTGCGGGAGAGCCATACCCTGTGCACGTTAAAGAACACGCCGGATGGCCTTGACGGGAGGCTACCATCTGTCTTCCAACAGCTGTTCCAGTGGGTCCCCTCCCCCAACCTTCTCTGATCCTTCGGGGTCCTTGTGACCTGGCCATTTAGCCCATGGTGTGCAAAAAAGTGCCGCTCAGAGGTAAAACAACCCAACCTGAAAGACGTCCAACACTAAGATATGAAATACTAAGTTTACCAAATTCCCGAAATAAACATTCCTCGAAATAACTATTTCGCCCACCACCTAAGGCAAGCCCAAAAGAAGGAATAGAAAGGTTTCCTAACTGAACAAATCCAAGCTGATATGATTAGCTTGGGCGGCGCCTGTTTGTCATTTGCACTCTCCCTAATCCTCTTTTCCAAGAAAACAGACGCAGACGCAGTCGTGTGTGTTTGTGTGAGTGTGAAACGCTGCGTAAATAACAGTTCAAACAGTACCTGAGCCATGAAGAGAGACAAAAAGGAAAAAAGGACAGAGTAAACCAAAGAAAATGCAAAAAAAAAAAGGTTCGACGCTTTTACAACTGAAGCTCTCTTAATTAAGTTCGTAAACAAGACGCAACTTCTCAAAGAACTCGAATTTAGAGAGCAATTTGAAATCCACTTATCTTTGCTACCAGAGAAAGGTTGAAAAGAAATCTTGATTTACATTCGTAAATTTTTCTAAAGGCTGTGATTCGGTTCCACATCATTTTTTTTTATGCCATTCAGATTCTATTTTATCAACCTATCGATTTTTCTTTAGTTGTTTTCTGTTTTTATTTCTTCTGGGGGGATCTGTACGTAAAGTAACACTTCGGCGATAGCTTACAAGTTTTAAAAACGATTTTTAAATATGTAATATTCATGCATTATGTATCATTGTCTTCAGAACAAACTTCAAACAGCTACCAAAAATACTTTTAGAATCGGGTTTCAGACTACAGATGACTTTGGGTTGGGTTGTTTTACCTTTGAGCGGCACTTTTTTGCACAACATGGGCTAAATGGCCAGGTCACATGGACCCCGAAGGCTCAGAGAAGGTTGGGGGAGGGGACCCACTGGAACAGCTGTTGGGAGACAGATGGTAGCCTCCCGTCAAGGCCATCCAGCGTGTTCTTTAACGTGCACAGGGTATGGCTCTCCCGCACACGGAGTCACGGCTTAACGTCCCATCCGACGCACGGCGGCCTTTCCAAGCCCATCGGTGTCCCCTACTCACCGTGGGCAGGGCGGAGATAAATCTCAACGCTGACCCAGCTGGGACTCGAACCTGGGAACTACAGATTACGAGCCTGGCGCGCTACCGACTGAGCCACCCCCGCCCCCCACTACAGATGACATCAGGTTCAAGTTTTCGAATCCTGTTGTAGAAAAAACATTTTTTGGCCATAAGCTCTAACTACAGATGTAGTAATGTATGTTACTAAATATTAATACACATGTTTTCCGTAAATTAAGGAAAACCCCTATGTTAAGTTAATGGGAAGATAACGTTAAAAACTGTATAACTTTTGAAATAAGTTTTTTGCTTTGAAAAATGTGATTGCAGATAAAGATCTTAATCAAATAAATCAATATCTCGATTTTCAACAATATTCGTTCAGTATTTAATGAGTTATGGAAGTTTGAATATTTAGCGATAACAATGCCAGCCACAAAAATTGACTTCAGAAGTTAATTAAAACTTAGTAATAAATATTGTATCAAAGTGTTTAATAAAATAAGTTTGTATTTTAGAACTTTGTGTCAAGAATTCTTTCACTATTCTTCAGTTTTGTATAAGTTTCTTAAGACTGGCATTGCTGTTGTTAAATATTCAAACTTCCGTAACTCATTAAATACCTAAAGAATATTGTTGAAAATCGAATTATTGATTTATTTGATTGAGAGCTTTATCTGCAATCACATTTTTGAAAACAACAAAACTTATTTTAGAAGTTATAGAGCTTTGATGTTAGCCTCTCATTGACTTAACATAGGATTTTCCTTAATTTATGGAAACTAGTGTATTAATTTTTCGCAATAGAATATCAAATATTAATTATACTCTGGGTCACAGCAACAAAGCAGTGATAGGAAATAATCTCTACGCCAGCAACTAATTTGATAGGAAAGATTAAATCTCGCCAACAATGACAGTCATTTTGTAGCAATGAGGCGCGCAGGATCGGACGTATCATAAAGGTTGCCAGAAATTTCTCAGAGGGTCAAAATTTTACCTCTTGTCCTGGCGGTGAAGTATTAAGAACGTTTTCGGTATCCAAACAGTTAAGTTCGTATATTGGAAGCCGTAAGATATAAGGAATGGATTAAAAAGAAGTTTTTTATGTTCTTACTCGGAGTCTATCCTAGGCGTGAAGTTGAGTTTCAAAGGCAATGCCAGGGCAAAATCCGTGTAAGACCTTTGGGACGGGTTGGGTTGTTTTACCTCTGAGCGGCACTTTTTTGCACACCATGCGCTAAATGACCAGGTCACATGGACCCCGAAGGCTCAGAGAAGGTTGGGGGAGGGGACCCACTGGAACAGCTGTTGGCAGACAGATGGTAGCCACCCGTCAAGGCCATCCGGCGTGTTCTTTAACGTGCACAGGGTATGGCTCTCCCGTACACTGGGCCACGGCTAAACGTCCCATCCGACGGACGGCGGCCTTTCCAAGCCCATCGGTGTCCCCTACTGACCGTGGGCAGGGCGGGGAATTTTGCGGAGGTAAATCTCAACGCTGACCCAGCTGGGACTCGAACCTGGGAACTACAGATTACGAGTTTGGCGCGCTACCGACTGAGCCACCCCACCCCCCTTTAGGACGGAAAGATTTAAGAAGCTATGAGAGAGATCCAAAACTATTGAAAAGACAGCCACCAAATCAAGTTGGGTTGGGTTGTTTTATCTCTGAGCGGCACTTTTTTGCACACAATGGGCTAAACATCCAGTTCACAAGAACCCCGAAGACTCAGAGAAGGTTGGAGGAGGGGACCCACTGGAACAGCTATTTGGAGACAGATGGTAGCCTCCCGTCAAGGCCATTCGGTGTGTTCTTTAACGTGCACAGTGTATGATTCTCCCGCACACGGGACCACGGATAAACATCCCATCCAATGGACGGCGGCATTTCGAAGCCCAGCGATGTTCCCTACTGACCGTAGACAGAGCGGGGAGTTTTGCGGAGACAAAATCAAGTGGAACGCCGCTGTTTTGCATATCTGAGTGTGGTTTCCCCACATCTTAGCAACGGCACTACAATCGAGCATGGGTCCGGTTTGCCTCTGAGCAGAACTTTTTTTGCACGCAATGGACTAAATCACCAGGTCACAAAGACTCCAAGGCCTCAACGAAGGTTGATGGGACCCACTAGACAGCTGTTAGGAGACAGTTAGCAGCCTCCAATCAAGGGCACCCATTGTGGTCTTTAATGTGCAGTTAAGTACAGCTCTCCTGCACACGAGGCTACAGGGGTCGGGGTGGCTCAGTCGGTAGAGTACCAGGTTCCGTTTCGAATCAGTATCGAACCAGCGTTGAGATTTATCTCCGCAAAACCCCTCGCCCTGCCCTCGCGGACATCCATCGGCTTGGAAAGACTACCATCCGTTGGATGGGGCGTTAAGGAATATACTGCAGAGCCATAACCTGTGCACATTAAAGAATACGCTGGATGACCTTCACGGAATCCATCTCCTATCAGCTGTCCAGTGGTCCCTCAGGGTCCTTGTGACGTGGCTATCATAAGAACGTTGTGTGCAAAAAAAGTGCCACTCAGAGATAAAACGAACCAATTCAGAAAACTGAAATTTCACAAATTCTCTGAGTTGTTCCGTTTTCTAATTTTGTGTCTTATTTCGTGTTTATTCTTTTATGGCTGCAGATAAAAAATAATATTTAGGTCATGCTCCAGTTTCCATATCCTTCGAAACTGAAACTTCTTTAGTGTCTTGTACTAATTAGGCAACCGTGAAAGATTCGATCCATCTACCTCCCGCCCTTGAGGGGGCGGGGGTGACTCAGTCGGTAGCGCGCCAGGCTCGTAATCTGTAGTTCACAGGTTCGAGTCCCAGCTGGGTCAGCGTTGAGATTTATCTCCGCAAAAATTCCTCCCACGGCCCACGGTCAGTAGGGGACACCTGCCCACGGTCAGTAACCACGGTCAGTAGGGGTCACGGTCAGTAGGGCCACGGTCAGTAGCCGTGCCCACGGTCAGTAGGGGACACCGATGGGCTTGGAAAGACCGCCGTCCGTCGGATGGGACGTTTAGCCGTGGCCCCGTGTACGGGAGAGCCATACCCTGTGCACGTTAAAGAACACACTGGATGGCCTTGACGGAAGGCTACCATCTGTCTCCCAACAGCTGTTCCAGTGGGACCCCTCCCCCAACCTTCTCTGAGCCTTCGGGGTCTATGTGACCTGGCCATTTAGCCCATGGTGTTCAAAAAAGTGCCGCTCAAAGGTAAAACAACCCAACCTCCCGCCATTGAGGCAGATCGGTGGATTTTTTTTCACTATCGCCTTATTACTATAAAAATGACTGTCACTGTTGTCGAGATTTAATCTTTCCTATCAAATTAGTTATCTCGGCGTAGAGATTATTTCCTACCCCTGCTTTGTTGCTGTGACCCGGACTATATTAATACTTGATATTCTATTAAACAAATTTAAAGTAATCAAAAATAAGACTAGAAACTTTCTTCAAGGCACAAAAATCGATATAAAGAAATAGAACCACCATAATGGAGCTTCCGCTGAAATGTCACATTGATACAATTAATTTTTCGATGGCATTTTTTAAAACTATATGTATTTTCAGGTAATGCTATTAGGCTTGTCTCTTGCAGAAACGCAGATGCTTTGAGGTTAACTTCTTTGACATTTGTTTTTATATAACTATCAAGATTATTATTGTTAAAGCTTGATTCAAAGTTGGTAAGAGCAGATGGGCGCCCCGACACTTCGATTTGGGTTGGGTTGTTTTATCTCTGAGCGGCACTTTTTTGCACACCATGGGCTAAATGACCAGGTCACAAGGCCCCCGAAGGCTCAGAGAAGGTTGGGGGAGGGGACCCACTGGAACAGCTGTTGGGAGACAGATGGTAGCCTACCAGTCAAGGCCATACAGTTTGTTCTTTAACGTGCACAGGGTATAGCTCTCCCGTACACGGCGCCACGGCTTAACGTCCCATCCGACGGACGGCGGCTTTTCCAAACCCATCGGTATCCTCTACTAACCATTGGCAGGGCGGGGAATTTTGCGGAGATAAATCGTAACGCTGACCCAGCTGGGACTCGAACCTGGGAACTACAGATTACAAGCCTGGCGCGCTACCGACTGAGCCACCCCTGCCCCTCCCCGATAATTCGAACTAGATGGTAGAACTTGAAGAGAGTTTAACCAACCATCACATAGCCTTTATTAAATCGGGATGAATTATACCTTACTTAGCTCGACTGGTAGAGCAACTGGCGTGTAACCATAGTCCCGGAAACGAATTGGTGGATTTTTTTTTTTAACTTGCCTAGTTACTACAAAATGAAATGACTGTCCCTGTTAGTGAGATTTAATCCTTCTAGTATCTTTCATTCAATTTCAGTTAACATGGCTGTTTCCTCAAACCCTTAATCGTGCCTGTGAATCGAAGCTGGGTAAAGCGTGACGAATGTAGAGTAGAAATGCGCGCCGTCTTAATGAACGACAGCAGCGCCATGAACTACAGTGGTAGCGATTTGTACTTGGATAAAATTTTCCCCGTATTGAATCCTGGGTATAAAAATATTCCTAACACACTATATTTAATAAATTTACGTAACCGACTGTTGTCCGTTCTTTGGAAATGCATGTAAGTGCTACGTTATTTTTTCGACCCTTCAGACATATGGCACTTATTGGGTCCACTTATATGAGCAGCCGTCCCATGGCCGAGTGGTTAGCGCGCTTGGCTACTGATCTAAGGGACCTGGGTTCGAGCCCCGGATAAGGCATGGTTGTATGTGTTGTTTTTCTGCTGAGGTCCCTGCCATCCTCTCAGACTTTCTACTATGGCATATAAACTGACAGGCTCCTGTCAGACCTCTGTGGCAAGCAGCTGCTTGAGGGAGTATTTTTTTTTTTATATGAGCATTCCCCGAGCTGTGGGGCGGGGGTGGCTCAGTCGGTAGCACGCCAGGCTCGTAATCTGTAGTTCCCAGGTTCGAGTCCCAGCTGGGTCAGCGTTGAGATTTATCTCCGCAAAATTCTCCGCTCTGCCCACGGTCAGTAGGGGACACCGATGGGCTTGGAAAGGCCGTCGTCCGTCGGATGGGAAGTTAAGCCGTGGTTCCGTGTGCGGGAGAGCCATACCCTGTGCACGTTAAAGAACACGCTGGATGGCCTTGACGGGAGGCTACCATCTGTCTCCCAACAACTATTCCAGTGGGTCCCCTCCCCCAACTCGGACACCGACGGACTTGAAATGGCTGCCGTCCGTCGGATGGGACGTTAAGCCGTGACCCCGTATGTGGGAGAGAGCCATACCCTGCGCACGTTAAAGATCACGCTGGATGGCCTTGACGGGAGGCTACCATCTGTCTCCCAACAGTTGTTCCCGTGGGTCTCCTCCCCCAACCTTCGGCGTCCTTGTGACCTGGCCATTTAACCCATGGTGTGCAAAAAAGTGCCGCTCAGAGGAAAAACAACCAAAATTTTAAAAAAATACGATATGTATACATGTTTAACAGACTTATTGTCAATAAACAACCGAAACAACAAATTGCGATCTTATTGCAGAAATAAAACACTTAGATTATGATGCTACGGCTTCGATGAAGAGTCTCCCAAAGTGCTTAGCAAAGAGGTGGTCATTAAAGTCTTCTCTCATTTATAAATAATTTAGTTTTCCATAATAGCTTTGCAAAGTAAACAATTAGCGCTTTCCATCAGAAGTCGTTAACTGCCTTAAAAGCTTCTTCTCGGAAGTAGCAGACGAAGAACAGCCGAGTCACACGTTGTTGCATCGTGGCGACGTAGCGTTGCCATTCGGTCGTTTAGAAATGTTGCGTGTGGGATTTTTCTGAACGTTCCGTCATTGGTAGGCGTGTCTAGAATCGTAACCGCGAGAATAAATCGTCTGTTCGCTATTTTATGCGAGTTGTTGGGTTGTTTTGCCTCTGAGCGGCACTTTTTTTCCACACCATGGGCTAAACAGCTAGGTCACAAGGACCCCAAAGGCTCAGAGAAGGTTGGGGGAGGAGACCCACTGCAACAAAATTAGTAGGTTGGGTTGTTTTACCTCTGAGCGGCACTTTTTTGCACACCATGGACTAAATGGCCAGGTCACATGGACCCCGAAGGCTCAGAGAAGGTTGGAGGAGGGGACCCACTGGAACAGCTGTTGGGAGACAGATGGTGGCCTCCCGTCAAGGCCATCCAGCGTGTTCTTTAAAGTGCACAGGGTATGGCTCTCCCGCACACGAGCCACTGCTTAACGTCCCATCCGATGGACGGCGGCTCTTTCCAAGCCCATCGGTGTACCCTACTGACCGTGGGCAGGGCGTGGAATTTTGCAGAGATAAATCTCAACGCTGACCCAGGTGGGACTCGAACCTGGGAATAGAAACTTAGTGCGATGAGGTAAATCTAAATTTTTTTGACATGCAAATACAAATTCTTGATGCTTCGTGGAGGAAATAGCAATTCAGCAGGCAACACGGAACTTCCACGAAATAAGTATTTAGAAATCATCTGGTGGAGTGTTTTTTCTCTTTTTGTTAAATCTAACTGATCATTTTGTTTTGTGCACAGTAGTTCATTTGCTCTCTAGCTGGCAGATGATATATAACGAGACATTACCATAGGTAAAAATGAGACACGCCCATGGCCATTTAAGTATGTGCTTAGAGAAATACACCCTGTATTAAGTGCCACGTGGTCTTAATTCTAGATTTTAACCACGTCACAATCAACTACGTAGCAGGAATGGGAGGACTCAAAAAAAAAAGGATGTGTGAGTGATTGGGACTGGCATTGGCAGAGAGATATGTTGATATGACATCATTAACATTTTCATCATATTCCGAGGCGGGGGTGGCTCAGTTGGTAGCGCGCCAGGCTCGTAATCTGTAGTTCCCAGGTTCGAGTCCCAGCTGGGTCAGCGTTGAGATTTATCTCCGCAAAATTTCCTGCCCTGGCCACGGTCAGTAGGGGACACCGATGGGCTTGGAAAGGCCGCCGTCCGTCGGATGGGACGTTAAGCCGTGGTCCCGTGTGCGGGAGAGTCATACCCTGTGCACGTTAAAGAACACGCTGGATGGCCTTGACGGAAGGCTACCATCTGTCTCCCAACAGCTATTCCAGTGGGTCCCCTTCCCCCAACCTTCTCTGAGCCTTCGGGGTCCATGTGACCAGGCCATTTAGCCCATGGTGTGCAAAAAAGTGTCGCTCAGAGGTAAAACAACCCAACCCAACAACTCATCATATTCCAGGATTTGAACGCATGGATTTTTTGGAACTTAAAATGATGAGTTGTTTTCCCTCTGAGAGGCGCTTTTTTCTTTTTGCACACAATCGGCTAAATGGCCAGGTCATAAGGACCCCGAAGGCTCAGAGAAATTTGGGGAAGGGGACCCACTGGACAGCTGTTAGAAGACATGGTGGCCTCTCATCTAGATCATCCAGTGTGTTGTTTAATGCGCACAGGGTATGGCTCATCCCGATGGACGGTGCTGTTTCAAAGCCCATCGCTGTTCCCTTGATGGCGGAGGGAACGATAAGGGTTTAACGGAAATAATTTTTAACTCTGGCTCAGTTGGGACTCGAACCTGGGAACTACATATTACTAGCCTGGCGCTACTGACTGAACCAACCTCTGTGCCCCTAAACAGATTAACTCTTTGTATATATATTTTTTAATTCTAAAAAGTACAAAAATAGCCTAGAAACTTTGTGTAGTGTCCTGGATTATCATTTTAGAAACTCTAACACAAGCAAGGACCTTTTTTACACAAAATAGGCTAAATGGCCAGGTCATAATGACCCCAAAGGCTCAGAGAAGGTTGAGGGGAGGGGACCCACTGGAACAGCTGTTGGGAGACACATCATAGCCTCCCGTCAAGGCCATCCAATGCGATCTTTAACGTGCACAGAGTATGGTTCTCTCGCATACGGGGCCACGGCTTAACGACCCATCCGAAGGACGGCGGCCTTTTCAAGCCCATGCCCGCTGGTTTTTGTAGTCAGGTAGGGCTTTTTCTCTATCACTTTCATTCTTTATCAGTTTTTTCTCGAAACCTGTGCGTTTTCCGAATTTTAGAGCGCATTTGTTTGAAAGATGTTCTATCTAATTCAATTGTTAAAGATATTTCGATTTAAAATTTTATTCGAACCTCGTTTACAATTTTTTTTAAGAACTTTTTGTGGAGTTAATCGGATTAAACCATCCGTAAATCAGGTAACGCCCTGAGGTGGTTGGTGGTGGTGTGTGTGGGGGGGGGGGGGGGGGGGGGTGATTCATTTTTGTCGATTTACATAGAGGTGGGTAGGGTTGTTTTAACTCTGAGCGGTACTTTTTTGCACACCATGGACTAAATGGCCAGATCACCAGGACCCCGAAGGCTCAGAGAAGGTTGGGGGAGGAGACCACTGGAACAGCTGTTGGACGACAAATGGTAGCCTCCCATCAAGACCATCCAGCGTGTTCTTTAACGTTCACAGGGTATTGCACTCCCACACACGGGGCCACGGTTTAACGTCCCATCCGACGGACGGCGGCCTTTCCAAGCCCATCGGTGTCCCCTACTGACCGTGGGCAGAGGGGGGAATTTTGCGGAGATAAATCTCAACGCTGACCCAGCTGAGACTCGAACCTGGGAACTGCAGATTACGAGCCTGGCGCGCTACCGACTGAGCCACCCCCGCCCCCACATGGAGGTGGGGGGAGGGTCAGAGGTTGTGTTGTATAGCATTAAAATGTTATACTTCTTGTCATCTCTTTCTGTTTTCTGATGACGAAATCGGGTTTTTATTCAATCTGAACTCATTTTTTTTTACCTCAATCTTTAATTTATTGAACCCGGGTTCGAATTCTTTCGATGATTACTGAGTTCAAAGCGGCTCGATACCAATTAGAGCAAAAAAACAAATTCCTCACTCACATGCCGCTTAACCATTTATTGCAAACTTTGAAATGATTGTAATTGTTTCATGATAAAATCAGAATCTTATTTAAATTGAAGAGTTTTTTCGACGTATTTATTCATATATTAAGGAAGATATCCTCTGAAAATAATGTCGATCAGTTTTAGAGGAAAAAAATTGATGATTGAAATTTTGAGTGATATCTTTCTTAACATCAGATTATTAACGTTATTTGGAACGAACTATATTTGAAATGTTCGTAGAAACCGATTTTTGATTAACATCATTATATATCCAAGGAGCCGTCCCGTGGCCGATGGTTAGCACGCTTGGCTACTGACCTGGGTTCGAGCCCCGGATTAGGCATGGATGTCTGTGTAGTTTTTCTGAGGTCCTGCCATCCTCTCAGATCTCCTACTGTGTCATATAAACTGACAGGCTGCTGTCAGACCTCTGTGGCAAGCAGCTGCTTGAGGGGTATTTATTTTTTTATTTTATATCCAAGGAGTGATTGATTAATGAAGAAAAATATGAGGAAAAAAAATAATTAGAGGCTTATTTATTGCTCACTTTTAACTACTCTACACTGATTAGAAGGTTGAAATTATAATCAAAATTTTTTTAAACAATTCTCGCAATTGCAAAAAAGTAATAAATTTGAACTTGAGTCCATTTCAAGTTGCTGGTGATATTTTCAGTTCGACAAAGCATTGATTCTAGCTCATTTCTATATCACTTATAGTTAATCACTACTGTAGTAGCTTTACTAGTTGAGATTTATCTCCGCAAAATTCCCCGCCCTGCCCACGGTCAGTAGGGGACACCGATGGGCTTGGAAAGGCCGCCGTCCGTCGGATGGGACGTTAAGCCGTGGCCCCGTGTGCGGGAGAGCCATACCCTGTTCACGTTAAAGAACACGCTGAATGGCCTTGACGGGAGGCTACCATCTGTCTCCCAACAGCTGTTCCAGTGGGTCCCCTCCCCCAACCTTCTCTGAGCCTTCGGGGTCCATGTGACCTGGCCATTTAGCCCATGGTGTGCAAAAAAGTGCCGTTCAGAGGTAAAACAACCCAACCCAAAGCTTTACTAGTAATGTTCACTTGCAATACTGCAGCATTGAGATTTATTCCCCTAACCCCCACTCTGCCCTCGATCAGAAAGGAGACACCGATGTACTTGGAAAGGCCCGACATCCGTCGGACGGAACGTTAAACCGTGGTTCCATGTGTCAAAATCATCAGTCATAACCTGCGCAATTTAAAAAACACGCTGAATGGAATGGGACGGTATTTATTCATTTGTTTGCTAACAGTTCTGCAGTGATTCCCTTTCAGCAATCTTCTCTGAACCCTTGTGACCTGGGCGGTGGTGCTCAGTCAGTAGCGCGCCAGGCTCGTAATCTATAGTTCCCAGGTTCGAGTCCCAGCTCGGTCAGCGTTGAGACTTATCTCCGCGAAATTCCCCGCCCTGCCCACGGTCAGTAGGGGACACCGATGGGCTTGGAAAGCCGCCATCAGTCGGATGGGACATTAAGCTGTGTCCCCGTGTGCGGAAGAGCCATACCCTGTGCACGCTAAAGAACACACTGGATGGCATTGACGGGAGACTACCATCTGTCTCCTAACAGCTGTTCCAGTGGGTCTCCTCCCCCAACCTTCTCTGAGCCTTCGGGGTTCTTGTGACCTAGCCATTTAGCCCACTGTGTGCAAAAAAATGCCACTCAGATACAAAGCAGAACAAACAAACTATTTTTTACAATCCCAGAAAAAGAGACGGGGATGACATAGTCGGTAGCGCGCCAGGCTCGTAATCTGCAGTTCTCATGTTCGAATTCCGCCTATGCTAGCGTTTTATCTGCGCAAAGCTCACCGCTTTGTCCTCGGTCATTTGGGGACGCCGATGGACTTTGAAAGGTCGCCGTCCGTCGGATGGGACGTTAAGTCGTGGCCCAGTGTACGGAATAGCCATACCCTGTACAAATTAAAGAACACGCTGGATGGCCTTGACGGGAGGCTACTATCTGTCTCTTAACAGCTGTCCAGTCGGTCCCCTCTCCCAACCTTCTCTGAGCCCTTGAGGTTCTTGTGAACTGGCCATTTAGCCCATCGGATGCAAAAAACTTACTGAGATGTAAAACAGACGAAACCAGCCATTTTGTTTTTTGCAATCCCAGAAATTCGAAAAGAATTCAGACCCTAGTTAAGTCAATATTACAATTATTAACATAGAAGACTAAACAAATCGGGTAAAATTTTCTTGCCAACATTGCAGAGAAAGTCGTAAAAAAAATTACTGGCAGCTTTCTAAATCGTTATTAACAAGTACAGAATCTGTTAGCCTAGGTATTTTAACTAGCTACTCGAAAAAAAAAATGCCCCTTCGCATTTTTCTACTTTAAACGTCAGTTTTTAATAATAATAATAACTCTTTAATTCTTTGCATTTCCATATACAGAGCCTTTGATAGAAAGCTCTAAGAGCTTGATTGTAAGAACAAATACTTACCCAACTCTTTCTCTCTTGCTGCTTATCTATAAAATTGAGACTGTCTGATTTCTTTCTCTACACACCAGCAATTGCAGATGCTACTTTATAAAGACTCCAACAGCTTATAGTTTTCCTTTGTCACTCTACACTGTGTGATGACTTTCACAAAGAAAGTCTTCAATGAGCTTGAGATGGGCTTGACGTTAATGTAAAAGCAAGGAGAGTTGTTTACTTGTCTTATGGACTAGTGAGAAGGGATTTAAGAAGGAAAACAACCTTTTTTTTTTAAAGAAAAAAAAGTCATTAACGCATGGCATTTCTAAACGTCAAGCTTGTGATTTCTGTAATTTAATATGTGTTCTTTTGTTTTATTTGGGATAGGAAGGTTTTAGAAGAAAACGGACTTTATTTTTTTTACTTTCGTGATAGTACCGAGTTGTGCAAAAGTAGAAATAATATCTTTCTCCATTATAAAGGGAAACGAGGGCTGGTAAACGTTATTAAAATATTTTTTCCGTCAACTTTCAGTACTGACACTTTGGTTTTTACCTATGCTGTCGTCCTTGGCAGGTTGGTTTCGTAAACTAGACAGAACTCAAAAAATCACGATTCTCAGAAATGTACTTCGAGTTAGTAATAAATGACGAGGAAGTGCAGTTCGTATTTTTCTTTTATTTTTTAAATATTGAAAGGTAATTTAAAGTGAATAACAGGAGAATAGGGCTGATTGGTAGAAAATTAGAGCTTGAGAAAGTTCCTCTACTCTAAAGCGGCAGAAATCGATACAAGAGATAAAATATCGTTAGCTGAGTTGGTAGAATGTATGAGTGGGTTGGGTTGTTTTACCTCTGAGGGCCACTTTTTTGCACACCATGGACTAAATGGCCAGGTCACATGGACCCCGAAGGCTCAGAGAAGGTTGGGGGAGGGGACCCACTGGAACAGCTGTTGGAAGACAGATGGTAGCCTCCCGTCAAGACCATCCAGCGTGTTCTTTAACGTGCACAGGGTATGGCTCTCCCGCACACGGGGCCACGGCTTAACGTCCCATGTATGTATGAGTGGCAGAAATCAAAATCATAAAAACGAGATGGAAAGAATATCAGCTTTAAAAAGAACCGGAAGAACAATCTTCGCCATAGACCACACCATTAGGGCCCGACCAATTATTCAGACCACAGACTCATGTGGCAAAAATCAGAGACTTATCTCTAGACCTCGACCCTTTTGAAAATATCTAGATACCCAAAACTGGACTGTGACACATTCGAAAAAAAAAACCAATCATGACCCGGTTGGAGAAGACTATAAGCACATCCAGACCCGGATCTAGAAAGAAAAGAGAGTATAGGGAAAGCAAGTGACGCAATAGAGTCGAAAGAAATAAAGGAGGGGGGGGGGAGAGCAAGAATTTAATTTCCATTGCAATATAAAATTTTCACCATTATTTTTACAGGTCTTTAAATACCTTTCCTGAGAAGTGAGTGAACTATAAATAATAAATAAATAAATACCCCCCTCAAGCAGCTGCTTGCCACAGAGGTCTGATAGGAGCCTGTCAGTTTACATGCCAGAGTAGAAGGTCTGAGAGGATGGCAGGACCTCAACAGAAAAACGACACATACATCCATGCCTTACCCGGGGCTCGAACCCAGGTCCCTTAGATCAGTAGCCAAGCGTGCTAACCACTCGGCCATGGTGCAAAGGTTTAATAATTATTTGCTTCCATTACACTTACTAGCATTTTCAAATGAGAGGAGACATGACCCGTTTCCCCCGACTCGCCCTAGATCAGACTCTGACTCCATCGCTCTCTCACAACTCATTTGACTTAGGCACGAAACCTATCACTGATTTGCGACCCATTTGACAAAGGCCAGAGAAAGGACACATCACTATGTTTTGATCCATTTGACAAAGGCCAGAGAAAGGACACATCACTATGTTTTAAACCATTTGACAAAGGCCAGAGAAAGGACACATCACTATGTTTTGATCCATTTGACAAAGGCCAGAGAAAGGACACATCACTATGTTTTAATCCATTTGACAAAGGCCAGAGAAAGGACACATCACTATGTTTTGATCCATTTGACAAAGGCCAGAGAAAGGACACATCACTATGTTTTGATCCATTTGACAAAGGCCAGAGAAAGGACACATCACTATGTTTTGATCCATTTGACAAAGGCCAGAGAAAGGACACATCACTATGTTTTGATCCATTTGACAAAGGCCAGAGAAAGGACACATCACTATGTTTTGATCCATTTGACAAAGGCCAGAGAAAGGACACATCACTATGTTTTGATCCATTTGACAAAGGCCAGAGAAAGGACACATCACTATGTTTTGATCCATTTGACAAAGGCCAGAGAAAGGACACATCACTATGTTTTGATCCATTTGACAAAGGCCAGAGAAAGGACAACATCACTATGTTTTGATCCATTTGACAAAGGCCAGAGAAAGGACACATCACTATGTTTTAATCCATTTGACAAAGGCCAGAGAAAGGACACATCACTATGTTTTAATCCATTTGACCAAGGCAGAGAAAGGACACATCACTACTTTCAACTCCTTTGACAAAGCCCAGAGAAGGGACACATCACTACGTTTCAACCCATTTGACAAAGATCAGAGAAGGGACACATTACTACGTTTCAACCCATTTTGACAAAGTCCAGAGAAAGGACACATCACTACGTTTCATCCCATTTGACAAAGGCCAGAGAAGGGACACATCACTACGTTCAACCCATTTAACAAAAGCCAGAGAGCAATCACAATCTCGCGAACCATTTGACCAGTGTTGCCAATACACGTGTAGGAAAACAAGGTAAACAAAGCTCTAGATAAAGCTTTATAACATGAAAAAAAAAAGCTTTTTTTTATGTTTGAGAAACAAAATTTTCTTTAGATCCCAAATTTTTATGCAATGAAGCCTATATTCAAAGTTTTCGGCAGGTTAAATCTCTCGATTTTGTGAAAATTGAAACATGATTTAAAAGTGGAATATGATAAAAAAAACTTCGGTATATATGATAAAAACTTCGGTAAATATGATAACTCTTCGGGTTTTTTTTTATCTTCAGAGAAGGAATTTTGCATCCTCTTGTATTCGTACCAAGTGTTATTAAAGAAACATGGCTAGTTTAACAAAGTTCACACCTAGAACATGTTTTTGACTGCGTCAATTTTTGAACTTAAAAAACTTAAATTTATTAATTATGCGAAATTAAAAAAAAATAAATCGAACGCTGAGAAATCTAACCACGGAAATGTTTTATTGGTATGCATTACAAAGTAAATCGTTAATGGATGCAATAAAGGTTGGGTTGTTTTACCTCTAAGCGACACTTTTTTGCACACCATGGGCTAATTGGCCAGGTCACAAGGACCCGTTGGATCGTGGGAAGGCTCAGAGAAAGTTGGGAGAGGGAACCCACTGGAACAGCTGTTGGGAGACAGATGGTAGCCTCCCGTCAAGGCCATCCAGCGTGTTCTTTAACGTGCACAGGGTATGGCTCTCCCGCACACGGGACCACGGCTTAACGTCTCATCCGAAGGACAGCGGCCTTTCCAAGCCCATCGGTGTCCCCTATTGACCGTGGGCAGGGCGGGGAATTTTGCGGAGATAAATCTCAACGCTGACTCAGCTGGGACTCGAACCTAGGAACTACAGATTACGAGCCTGGCGCGCTACCGACTGAGCCACCCCATGCAATTAATGACTTTTATTTTCTGAGAAGGTAAAACCTCTTTGGATAGAACAATATGACATTAAACTTAAAAATGACCTGCTGGATTATCAATGTCAGTATCATCAGGGGTGGCAAGGAATTCGTTTACATCTGCACAGGGACTTGGAAGGTTAGAAAATATGTCTGAGATGGTAGCACTTGTGGGAGCTCTAGTCCGTGCTCCGCTGGAACCATATGTAATCAATAGTGTCAATCTTATACAGGATAGCCTGCGGATTTAACAATCGCTGCAACATTTCTTTTATCGCGTCGCTCTAGGATGGGTTGTTTTACTTCTGAACAGCACTTTTTTGCACACAATGAGCTAAATGGACAGATCACAAGGACCCGACGGTTCAGAGAAGATTGCGGGGAGGGGACCCACTGGAACAGCTGTTGGGAAACGGATGGCAGACTCACATCAAGCCCATCCAGCGTGTTCTTTAAAATACACAGAGTGGGCTCTCCCGCACACAGGACAACGACTTAACGTCCCATCCAACGGACCGCGACCTTTTTGAGCCCATCGGTGTCCCCTACTGACCGAGGGCAGGGCGAAGGGTGTTGCGGAGATAAATCTCGACGCTGGCGCAGCTGGAACTCGAACCCCACGTCGCTTTAGACTTGATCGTACAGCTGAAATAGGTTTCACCATTTTAATGATCATTCAGTTTCGGATCTTATTATTTGAATATGTTCATTTGGCTAAAGATTCATTCCACTTCAGTATTATTCCATGCATAAGGAGAGTCAGAGCTAGCGAGTTCTTCAAGTAGATTTAGGTCTGATGCATCTCGGTATAAATTGGTTTCATTCCATACCTGAATTCCATCCACATTTCAGTCAATTTTACAATTCTCACGTTTGTCCACTGCACATGATGCAAATACACTATTATATATTAGTAACCTAAAGTGATAATAAAGGTTGGATTAAATATGTGTAAAAAAACTTGTGAAGGCGATTGTAAACTGAAATGAAAAACGATACGGTTACAGATGCGTGCTTTATTAAAGTATGGCTAAGTCGGTCGTCCTTCCCTCTCCCCCCCCCCTTTCCCTCTTTCCCCTCGCTCCGACCCTCCCTATACCGAACCCCATGATCGGGCTAACGTTTTGGACGTGATTAGCTTCTTATGGGACGGAGCCGTCATATCACGGAATTAAACGCTTCATGTATCAGCGGCAGAGGTTATTGCAATAGCAGTTATTCAAATGGACTTAGAAATTTAATTTATAGAAATTTTGATCACAATAAAAGACAAAGTAAAATGAAAAAGCCGGTGTTTTCGTTTAAAAAAAAAGCCAAATTTCCAGCCATAAGCAAATTGAAAATTTTCAAAGCTAGACAGCTTCTTAAAAATCTATATCTAGCTTGAAAAAGCTAAGTAAGAAACGCTGCATTGGACAAAGGTCGTGACACAGTAATAGCTGTTACCTACCTGCAAAGACCTGAAAAAAGACTTTGCGATTCGTTTTGCAAAATCCAGAGATCCACCATCGAGTCGCTACCCATTAGGAAAAGGTCAGAGAACAATTAGGAAAAGGTCATTAGGGGGCAGCAGATAATTTGAGGAAGGTCAGAGAACAATTAGCAGCTACAACCCATTTGAGAAGAGCCAGAGTGGGCAGTGGCTCACTTGAGAAGGACCAGAGAACCACCAGTAGGATTCGACCCATTTGAGAAAGGTCAGAGAATTATCATTAGGCCACAACCCAATTGAAAGGGATCAGAGAACCAACTGTGCCTCATTTGAGAAGGACCAGAGAACCACCAGTAGGTTCGACCCATTTGAGAAAGGTCAGAGAATTCTTACAAAGTCGTGACCAATTTGAGAAAGATCAGAGTGTCTGAACTCATTTAGAACTGAGAACCATTAACAGGTTAGGGTTATTGGTTTGTTTTACCTCTGAGTGGCACTTTTTTGCACACCATGGGCTAAATGGCCAGGTCTCATGGACCCCGAAGGCTCAGAGAAGGTTGGGGGAGGGGATCCACTGGAACAGCTGTTGGGAGACAGATGGTAGCCTCCCGTCAAGGCCATCCAGCGTGTTCTTTAACGTGCACAGGGTATGGCTCTCCCGCCACGGCTTAACGTCCCATCCGACGGACGGCGGCCTTTCCAAGCCCATAGGTGTCCCCTACTGACTGTGGGCAGGGCGGGGAATTTTGCGGAGATAAATCTCAACGCTGACCCAGCTGGGACTCGAACCTGGGAACTACAGATTACGAGCCTGGCGCGCACCATTAAAAAGCTTGACCCATTTGAATAGAGTCAGAGAACCACCACTAGGCTTTGACACATTTGAGAAAGGTCTGAGAATCATCAGTAGGCCCGCAACCCATTTGACAAACACCAGAGAATCATCAGTAGGCCCCCAACTCATTTGATAAAGGACAGAGAATCATCAGTAGGCAAGAAGTGGTTGTGTGCCACGTGAATATTAGTCGCTCCGTGAAACATGGTTGCACCAAAGATGTGAATGAGTGTCAAAAAGGTGTTATTGCGTTTGGACAAGCCAAAGGGCATAGTGTACAAGAAGTTGCTTCCTTTGCAGGTGTGTCAAAACGTACTGTCCAAAGGGTCTTACAGCAGTGACGTACATCGCAGTCCACTGCTAATCGTCGCCAGAACTGCGGCAGGAACACTGCTCAACAATAAGAATTGCCGCAGTGTCACGTACTATTAGGGCAAGCTGCTTTGCAACGAGGCAGGAATTGCTGCAGTCAGTCAATGCAGGCCTACACAAGCTGTTTCCGAAGGAACACTTCGAAGGGAACTGCATGCCATGGACATCGGGTGCAGAGTGCCGCGGAAGAGACCTATGTTAACGGCTCTGCACAAGGCTGCACGGCTACAGTGGGCGCGGCGCCACAAAGACTCGACTGTCGACTCTTAGAAGCGTGTGGTCTGATCGGATGAGTCACGTTTTTGCTTGTACTCGAATGATGCGAGGGACGGGTACATCGTAAGCCACATGAAGCCTTCCATGCGGACTGTGTGCAAGGTTCTGCTCAAGCTGGAGGAGACTCTGTGATGTTCTGGGGGTGTTTTACGTACGAGGAAACATTTTATTTTCACGTACGAGGTCCTATGGTTGCGGTGACGTACATATGGAGCTACTGGACGACCACATGTTGCCTTTTGTGCAGCATCTCCACAGTGAACCCCAGAAGGATACCCCAGTCTTCCAAGACGACACTTGTCGCATGCACATGGCTCGAAGTGTTTCGGATTGACACCACAAGCATTCTGAAGTCTTCGAACATCTCGCGACTGGCCCGCCAAATCCCAGGATTTGAATCCCATAGAAAACTTGTGGGACTATTTGGGACAACGAGTGAAACGCCGTCTCAACCATCCGGCCAATCTGGCCGAACTGCGGCATTTGCTGCTAGAAGAGTGGATGAATAATGATGTGCACTACATCCGCACACTGGTGGCATTCATGCCAGACAGAATTTCGACTGTTCTTCGATTGCATGGAGGCGTTAAGCGCTATTAGGTGACATTCAGCCAGGGGTGACTAATTTTTTATCCGGTGAGCTTATATAGTCATGTTTGATCTTGCCCCGAAATAGAAAAAGGCAAGCATTACAATCATTAGTGAACACAGAATGCTTAAACAGCACTCCATGAATACCGGCAAATTTAATGTATGCATATTTCTTTAAACCAAGACGTAGGAAGGAAAAACTAAAGTGAAAAATAAAGATAAAAGGATGACACTACATCTGCAAATGTAAATAATTAATAAGAAGAAGCAGATGAAGGAAAAGGTGTTAGTCTCTCTGGAGTGTATGCATTCAAAATGGAAGGAAAAGTAAACAAAAAACAAAAGTGCACGTCATGCCCCAAAGTGTGGATAGAATGAGGCAAAAGCCTTATCAAATTAACATTGGTGCACATAATGGGTTCCGTGGCAGGTCGCCAAGAGCATGATGGATTGTGATGATTACAATAATCGCGTGCCAAGCACTCGGCCTGCCTTAAGAAACCGCTCCAGAGTGTAATTCTCTACGTTGTATGTTGTTACTGGAATGTAGAAGTTGGGTGACTGGGGGGGGGGGTCTTAAACTGGTGGCAACTAATACCGGTGAAATGGAAGGAAAAAATAATAGTAAATGTTTCTTTGGGAAAACTCTGAAAATGGAGTTTGTATAGTGATTGATCCACGAGAAGTAGGTTTGACATGGAATCTCACTTTCCTGGTGGTTGTTTCGATGACTGCCCATTTTAGAGTTTGTGGTGTCGGTGTTTTTTGTAAATAATGATGGGGGAAAATAGATGTTGTGATAGGAAATGGTGGGCTGGGACTGCTGATAAATCCATTAATAAAGAGTTGAGATAGGTTATTGTTGCTGATTTCGTACACTGCTGTCATAAGTGTGTTTGGTGTTGAAGGCCAAAAGTCTTTCAACTTCCAGCAACCTGGGAATTGTTATTAAGATTAGGAATTCTTTTTTTTTGCCAGATATTATAAAGATGCGACAACATGTTAGTTCGAGTTCCCGATGTCCCTGCATTGAGAGTTTTTCCGGAAACATCCGCTTGACTCTCGGTAGGAAACGGAGAGAAACCGATGGATTTGGAGAGGCTGCCACCGTTCGTCGGATGGAACATTAAGCTTAATTTAAGCAGTAGGTCTGAGAGCCATACCCTATGCACGTTAAAGAAAACGCTGGATTGTCTTGATGGGTGACTTCCATCTGTTCTCTAAAAGATGTCCTTTCACTGATTTCTTTCTCCTCTCACCTGTGGCAAGTTAAAGGAGGCTTCCTTCCAATCTACCTTCTAATAGCTGCTCAGTGGATCTACTTAATACTTCTTTAGGAGTACTGCAGTACTCTACTAGTACTTCTACTACAGTACTTCTTTAGGTGTACTGCAGTACTCTACTAGTACTTCTACCACGGTACTTCTTTAGGAGTACTGTAGTACTCTACTAGTACTTCTGCTACAGTACTTCTTTAGGAGTACTGCAGTACTCTACTAATACTTCTACTACGGTTCTTCTTTAGTTGTACTGCTGTATTCTACTTGTACTTCTACTGCGTTACTTCTTTAGGAGTACTGCAGTACTCTACTAGTATTTCTACTACGGTACTTCTTTAGGAGTACTGCAGTACTCTAACTACAGTACTCTAGTAGTACTTCTACTACAGTACTTCTTTAGGAGCGGGAGGGGGACTCAATCGATAGCGTACCAGGCTCGTAAATTGATGTTCCCAGGTTCGAGTTTCAACTGTGCCAGCGTTGAAATTTACCCAGCTAAAACTCCATCTTGTACTCAGTGAGAAAGGGAACATCGCTAGGCTTGGAAAGACAGACGTCCGTCGGATGGATGTTAAGTTGTGCGCAGGAGAGCCGTATCTTGTTCACGCTAAAGAACATGTTCGTTGGCCTTGATTGGAGAATACCATCTGTCTCCTAACAACTGTTCATTGTGTGCAAAAAAGAGCCGCTCAGAGGTAAAACTACCGAACGATACAACTGAAATCGATCTCTTCTAATATGATTGTTCCGTTTAATAAATATAATGATATAATAAAATAATAATAAACACTCCCTCAAGCAGCTGCTTGCCACAGAGGTCTGACAGGAGTCTGTCAGTTTATATGCCATAGTAGAAGATCTGAGAGGATGGCAGGACCTCAGCAGAAAAACAATACGAACATCCATGCCTTGATCCGGGGCTCGAACCCAGGTCCCTTAGATCAGCAGCCAAGTGCGCTAACCACTCGGCCACGAAATGATACATCAAATACTTATGATTTTATTTATATAGCAAAATATCGGTGAAAAGAACACTAAATGCTCCAACAATTCTCTCTCTTTACAAATATGACTTAATGACTAAAATCAAATAAGTGCCGAGATTTGTTACGGCCACTAACTACTCGCAGACTCCGAGTAATTACCGTCTAGGAGGTAAAAAAATGTAATTTTCTCTCATTAAAAATGTATCCTCTTTTCTCTCTTCGATGCAATTTAGAACAATTTTTCGCGTATTTCCTTCGTTCTGAAATGTAAAAAAACTAGAATAGGAAATGTTAGAAATGAAGATTGAAAAAAAAATATATGTTCTTCATTAAAAGCTATTAAGCCCAGAGAACAAAAATGTATATTTTTGAAGTCTCTCCTCCTTCTCATTAGCATATATTTTTTAATTTTTTTTTAAATTACCTCGTTAGGCGATCAATATCTAACTATGAAGAGTTTTTTTCTCCCATATATCTCATTATTCTAAAAGAGACATGAATTTTTTTTTAAAGTGTGCGTTTCTAAAAACATTATGTAACAATCTTAAGTATATTATCAATCATCTTCTTATCCGCCACCCCTTTCCGAAATCCCACCCCACCCATCCCCACCTTACGGGCCACCCTCTCGTTCACAGCTGACACGTTAAATCATGATGTAGTGCCTTGATTACTTTCATGGTACAACCCGAGGAAAAAAATATTCTAAAATTTATCAGCTGCCATCCATCCGTATCAAATAAATGAGAAATGCAAATGTTAACTGATGACTCAATGCGACATTTTTTTGTCGAAATGTCTTTCCGCGAAGCAACTAATCATCCCATTGTCATCGCCGAAGAATTCCACGCGTAGACTAAACGATTTCGAAGTGTCTAAAAGAGTGGTGTCTAACCTTCTGATCTCTGCGTGATTCTGATGTGGCTGTCATAAGTTGCGAAGTGTAAATTGCAACTACTGACGTCCTGTTGTGGCGAATTGTAGGGTCCTTCTCTTCCCAGAACCATGAGCTCATCTCTGCACTTTTGGAGAAGTGGACTTCATAACCACCAAACTTGATCAACAGTTTCGATAACAGTATTGAGAACGTGTTGCGTGAGTTGTATGACTGTCAGGGGTGATCATACTGCTTATTAAAATTTCCTATTGACTAGTTGGGTTAGGTTGTTTTACCTCTGAGCGGCACTTTTTTGCACACCATGGGCTAAATGGCCAGGTCACATGGACCCCGAAGGCTCAGAGAAGGTTGGGGGAGGGGACCCACTGGAACAGCTGTTAGTAAAAAGATGGTAGCCTCCCGTCAAGGCCATCCAGCGTGTTCTTTAACGTGCACAGGGTATGGCTGTCCCGCACACGGTGCCACGGCTTAACGTCCCATCCGACGGACGGCGGCCTTTCCAAGCTGATCGGTATCCCCTACTAACCTTGGGCATTGCGGGGAATTTTGCGGAGATAAATCTCAACGCTGATCCAGCTGGGACTCGAACCTGGGAACTACAGATTACGAGCCTGGCGCGCTACCGACTGAGCCACCCCCGCCCCAGAGAGAGAGAAGGTTGGGGGAGGGGACCCACTAGAACAGCTGTTGGACGACAGATGGTAGCCTCCCGTCAAGACCATCCAGCGTGTTCTTTAACGTTCACATGGTATGGCACTCCCACACATGGGGCCACGGTTTAACGTCCCATCCGACGGACGGCGGCCTTTCCAAGTCCATCGGTGTGCCCTACTGACCGTGGGCAGAGGAGGGAATTTTGCTGAGATAAATCTCAACACTGACCCAGCTGGGACTCGAACCTGGGAACTGCAGATTACGAGCCTGGCGCGCTACCGACTGAGCCACCCCCGCCCCAGAGAGAGAGAAGGTTGGGGGAGGGGACCCACTGGAACAGCTGTTAGGAAACAGATGGTAGCCTCCCGTCAAGGCCATCCAGCGTGTTCTTTAACGTGCATAGGTTATGGCTCTCCCGCACACGGGGGGAAATATTTAAATCATCATTGTTTTGCGCTTATATATTTAATATCGCATAGGTTAGGATGTTAGATCTTACTCTCACAACATCATTTTCATTAAGGAGGTTTTAGTGTGGAAAATTCATCAATTAGTCACCCTCACCAGGTTGGGAAAACGCATTTGAGGTGCGCTTTTTTTTGCCCACAACGGCCTTAATGATCAGGTCACAAGGACCCCAAGGTCTCAGAAAATTGAAAGGGGAAGGGTTGGGTTGTTTTACCTCTGAGCGGCACTTTTTTGCATATAATACTCTAAATGGCCAGGCCACAACGATCCCGAAGGTTGAGGGAAGGGACCCACTGGATAGCTTTTGGGAGACATATGGTAGCACCCCGTCAAGGCCATCCAGCTTGTTCTTTAACATGGCCAGGCTATGCCTCTCCCGCAAAAGAGAACGGCTTAACGTCTGATCCGATGGACGGCGGCCTTTCCAAGTCCATCAGTGTCCCTCTACTTACCGAGAGCAGGGCGGGGAAGTTTTTCTCATCGTTGGCCCGGTTGGGATTCGAACCTGGAAACTGAAGATTAGGAGCAAGGCGCACTACAGACTAAGCCAATCCCCACTCCGAAGCATCAATAAAATCTTTCGGCGACCTTATATAGCAAAGTATAATGACTGAAAACAAACTTCGTGTCTGACACCTGTCCATCAAATAGGACTCTGTGTACAGGAGAGCCATAAGCTATGCACTTTAAAGAGCCGCTCGTTGCCTTTGACGTCACAGGAGAGTCATACGCTATGCACCTTAAAGAGCCACTCGTTGCCTTTGACGTTACAGGACAGCATAAGCTATGCACCTTAAAGAGCCGCTCGTTGCCTTTGACGTCACAGGAGAGTCATAAGCTATGCACCTTAAAGAACCGCTCGTTGTCTTTGACGTCACAGGAGAGCCATAAGCTATGCACCTTAAAGAGCCGCTCGTTGCCTTTGACGTCACAGGAGAGTCATAAGCTATGCACCTTAAAGAACCGCTCGTTGTCTTTGACGTCACAGGAGAGCCATAAGCTATGCACCTTAAAGAACCGCTCGTTGTCTTTGACGTCACAGGAGAGCCATAAGCTATGCACCTTAAAGAGCCGCTCGTTGCCTTTGACGTCACAGGAGAGTCATAAGTTATGCACCTTAAAGAGCCGCTCGTTGCCTTTGACGTCACAGGAGAGCCATAAGCTATGCACTTTAAAGAGCCGCTCGTTGCCTTTGACGTCACAGGAGAGCCATAAGCTATGCATTTTAAAGAGCCGCTCGTTGCCTTTGACGTCACAGGAGAGCCATAAGTTGTGCATTTTAAAGAGCCGCTCGTTGCCTTTGACGTCACAGGAGAGCCATAAGCTATGCATTTTAAAGAGCCGCTCGTTGCTTTGACGTCAGACTTTCCATCTATCTCCTACTCATTCCCTTATTCATCACTGAACACTTGGGGTCCTTCTGACCTTACATTTAGCTCATTGTGTGTGTAAAATAAATGCGCCTTGAAGGTAAAAAGAACCCAACACTTTTATCAGTTAAGCAACTTCCTATTAAACAGTAAAAAAAAGCGATCAAAGTTTTTTTAGCTCAATATTTTTCTAATGACTTTATCAAATGTTTTCTATGTTTTTATTTTCTAAGTCTCCTTGGGAACTTGGTAGATACTAGGTTTAAGCTAACCACGCTTTCTTCTAATTACTTTCAACGATAATAAACTTCGCTGCATCCAAGGTAATTAAGACTTAAAAGTTCTTTTCTTTTTATCGCTTCCGCTCATCTTTCACTTTTTGAAAGGAAAACAAAACAAAAAACTGTTTTTCTCTGCGGTTAAAGAATTACGTCAAATAATGGGTTATTAAACAAAAATTTGTGTTGTAAGGGAGCTTTCCAAAGTCATCGTTTCATCATCATCATCATTGTCCATAACACATTAAGAACAAATTGTTCTAATTGAAGGCCACGTGTGCGCAGAATTCGCCAAAACGACCGCGCTGCTTTTCGACGAAGACTACACACAGAACGGAAACCCCCAAACGGAAGTTTTCATTATGCTTGTTCGGCGCACGTGCTTTTCTGGAAAAATGTTGCTAATGTGGAAAAGGAAGCCCTCGGGAGAGAACGATGCGTGCTCTTAAAAAATTTAGATTCTCTCTCGAAGAAATATTTTGCTCCCTTTTTGTTGTTAGTGAGATGGAGGTTTGAAATGTGCGGACAGATGTTTCGAAGCGCATCCGTGCCCTTTATTTCTCCACGGTTTTTATCAAGGGTGGATTTTTTCTCCATCTTGAGATTTCAGTATAGAGCGAGATACGAAACGAATTCTTAATAGCATTTGAATTGTAGGAAAATGATGTTAATGTTAATGTCCTATTATTTATTTTTAACAATACAGCATTAGTTTGATTGGTTGTTTTACCTCTGAGGGAACTTCTTTTTTCCACGAATGAGCTAAATCGGAAGGTCACAAGGAACACAAGGATGGGTTGGGTTGTTTTACCTCTGAGCGGCACTTTTTTGCACACCATGGGCTAAATGGCCACGTCACATGGACCCCGAAGGCTCAGAGAAGGTTGGGGGAGGGGACCCACTGGAACAGCTGTTGGGAGACAGATGATAGCCTCCCGTCAAGGCCATCCAGCGTGTTCTTTAACGTGCACAGGGTATTGCTCTCCAGCACACGGGGCCACGGCTTAACGTCCCATCCGACGGACGGCGGCCTTTCCAAGCCCATCGGTGTCCCCTACTGACCGTGGGCAGTGCGGGGAATTTTGCGGAGATAAATCTCAACGCTGACTCAGCTGGGACTCGAACCTGGGAACTACAGATTACGAGCCTGGCGCGCTACCGACTGAGCCACCCCCGCCCCGGAACACAAGGATTGTTGGGTTGTTTTACAATTTAGGACACTTTTTGTGCATAGGTTGTTGTGGATAAACGACCAGGTTGCAAGGTTAGGTTGGTGGCTGTTTTACCTCTGAATGGCACTTCCTTTTGCACACAACGGGCTCAGTGGCAGGTCACAAGGAACCCAAAGGCCCAGAGAAATTATGGTGTGAAATCCATTATGTTCATCAATTAACACAGGATATAGCTATCCTGCGCTAGATCCATGGTTTAACGTCGTATCCGGTGATCTTTTGCAAGTTCACCGGGGCCCTCTTTCATCCCGAAGGAAGAGCGAAGTTTGCTAAAGAAAATTCACATGGTAGCAGCAAGAAATGATTCAATTGAATTATATCGTTTGGCCATGATCCATCGGGCATTCAATGGTTCTGTCACTAAACTACGTGGGGCGGGGGGTGGCTCAGTCGGTAGCGCACCAGGCTCCAATCTGTAGTTCCCAGGTTCGAATCCCAGCTGGGTCAGCGTTGAAATTTATCTCCGCAAAATTCCCCGCCCTGCCCACGGTCATTAGGGGACACCGATGGATTTGAAAAGACCGCCGTTGGTCGGATGGGACGTTAAGCCATGGCCCCTGTGCGGGAGAGCCATACCCTGTGCACGTTAAAGAACACGCTGGATGGCCTTGACGGGAGGTTACCATCTGTCTCCCAACAGCTATTCCAGTGGGTCCCCTCCTCCAATCTTCTCTGAGCCTTCGGGGTCCATGTGACCTGGCCATTTAGCCCATGGTGTGCAAAAGAGTGCCGCTCAGAGGTAAAACAACCCAAACAACCCAACCTTTTTCTGGTGAAAACGTATGAAAATTTATTTCAACTTCTGTGATTTCTACTGAACTGTTAATTATTAGCCTTTTTAAGCAAAGAATAACTCCACTCATTAGAGCATTCGCCGAATCCTTCCCGCTGTGGTGCGGGGGTGGCTCAGTCGGTAGCGCGCCAGGCTCGTAATCTGTAGTTCCCAGGTTCGAGTCCCAGCTGGGTCAGCGTTGAGATTTATCTCCGCAAAATTCCCCGCCCTGCACACGGTCAGTAGGGGACACCGATGGGCTTGAAAAGGCCGCCGTCCGTCGGATGGGACGTTAAGCCGTGGCCCCGTGTGTGGGAGAGATATACCCTGTCCACTTTAAAGAACACGCTGGATGGCCTTGACGGGAGGCTACCATCTGTCTCCCAACAGCTGTTCCAGTGGGTCCCCTCCCCCAACCCTCTCTGAGCCTTCGGGGTCCATGTGACCTGACCATTTAGCCCATGGTGTGCAAAAGAGTGCCGCTCAGAGGTAAAACAACCCAAACAACCCACCTTTTTTTGGTGAAAACGTATGAAAATTTATTTCAACTTTTGTGATTTCTACTGAACTGTTTATTATTAGCCTTTTTAAGCAAAGAATAACTCCACTCATTAGAGCATTCGCCGAATCCTTCCCGCTGTTCAAATCAGCTGCTCTGATTAAATTGATCGCCACCTCTGTAACGTAACTTGCCAGCATTACATCATGAAAAGCTATTTCTAATAATTCACCGCCTTGTCCATTGCATACCTCATGCATCTCTCGTTATGAATAAATTTGATATAATTCTAAACCATGTTGGGAACCATTTGTAATGTAATCTCATCGGGAAATTTTCAGCACATATCGGTGAGACTATTTCCTAAGTTTTGCGTTACGTTGGCGCTGCTCAACAACATGCATCACGTAACAATGCGCCGTGCTGCTGCAATAATAACCTTAGGAGATATTGTTGGAGGCAATGAGAATTCATTGTTATTACCTCCAGAGCTGAAAACAATTTCTTCGCAGCAGTTAGAACAGAAATAGGATCATAAATATACTAGAAACTGGTTCCTACGTCTAACATTCCGATTTATACGGAGAATATCGCACACGTTAGCTAATGTAATGCATAAGTATAGGCGAAGTATGGTTAGTGTTTCGTCCTACAGCTTAAAAGCGGAACTCCCTAAAGATCTCCCTTAAACTGAATAATAAAGTGTTATGTTTTCGCAATAATATAAACATTCAAAATGGGCATTAAATCCTTGAAATTCGCCTCGGTTTCAGAATGTTCAAGTAACGACGAAATTTTCGAACTTAAAAAGTACCAAAGTCATTTCAAAAAGTGTTCATTAAAGGAAAAGGTTAGAGAGTAGTTGAGTTAAAAGAAATATGATGTGATATTAACATAGGTGTTTTCAACAGCTCCGTGAATAAGTTTACTTTTTGTAAGAAATAACTAAGAAAATAAAAAAAATCCTGTATCAGAAATGGAATTCTCCTTTTCTCAAAGAATAGTGTTCCCGATTTGCAACATTAGTGTTCTTTAACTACAGAGAGCCTAAAATACATGAATTTAACAGAAGTGCGAAAAATGAAAATAGTAATATTTAATTAGTCCTTATCCCTGGGGCGAGGGTGGCTCAGTCGGTAGCGCGCCAAGCTCGTAATCTGTAGTTCCCAGGTTCGAGTCCCACTGCGTCAGCGTTGAGATTTATCTCCGCAAAATTCCCCGCCTTGCCCACGGTCAGTAGGGGACACCGATGGGCTTGGAAAGGCCGCCGTCCGTCGGATGGGACGTTAAGTCGTGGCCCCCTGTGTGGGAGAGCCATACCCTGTGCAAGTTAAAGAACACGTTGGATGGCCTTGACGGGAGGCTACCATCTGTCTCCCAACAGCTGTTCCAGTGGGTCCCCTCCCCCAACCTTCTCTGAGACTTCGGAGTCCATGTGACCTGGCCATTTAGCCCATGGTGTTCAAAAAAGTGCCGCTCAGAGGTAAAACAACACAAAACAACACAGTTCTTATCCAAGGGAAAATGAATTTTTCTCTTAAAAAATTTTCGTTCCCTCTCCCTCCCAAGAGAAAGGAGCAAGTCCCTTTTGTTATGTCAAACCGGTTGGCTACTCCACCATTTCATCAATTAAATATCCAATTGATCGTAAAGACTAGTGGTTCCCAACTTTTCAGGTGTCACCTAAGACGACTCATTCTTTCTACGGACATCCTACAAATTATCGTTATTTCTATAGATCCACTACAAGCTCTTTTTATTTCTAAAGACCCCCTAAAAATTATCATTTTTTTACGGACTCTAAAAATTATCACTGTTTCGGAGGATCTTTTTACAAGTTATCATTCTTTCAGCGGTTTCCCCCTACGAATTATCATTGTTTCTGCAGCCCCCAAGAAATTATCATTCTTTCTATGGAAACAAATTGCCATTGTTTTCTACAGACCCCCAAAAATTATCATTCTTTCTACGGACCCTCTACAAATTATCATTCTACAGACATCCTAGGGATTGTCATTCTACAGACATTCTAGAGATTGTCGTTCTACAGACATCCTAGAGATTGTCATTCTGCAGACATCCTAGAGATTGTCGTTCTACAGACATCCTAGAAATTGTCGTTCTGCAGACATCCTAGAAATTGTCGTTCTACAGACATCCTAGAGATTGTCATTCTACAGACATCCTAGAGATGGCCATTCTACAGATATCCTAGAAATTGTCGTTCTACAGACATCATAGAGATTGCCATTCTACAGACATCCTAGAAATTGTCGTTCTACAGATTGTCATTCTACAGACATCCTAGAGATTTTCATTCTACAGACATCCTAGAGATTGTCGTTCCTACAGACATCCTAGAGATTGTCGTTCTATAGACATCCTAGAAATTGCCATTCTACAGACATCCTAGAGATTGCCATTCTATAGACATCCTAGAGATTGCCATTCTATAGACATCCTAGAGATTGTCATTCTACAGACATCCTAGAGATTGCCATTCTACAGACATCCTAGAAATTGTCATTCTACTAGCCCATACAAATTATCCTCCTTTCTATGGACCCCTACAAATTGTCATTCTTTCTACATACCCCCATAAATCGTTCTTTCTTTGGACCCTCTATTAATTATCATTCTGCAAACATGAAAATTATCATTCTACGGACTCCATACAAATTCTCCTTCTACAGACTTCTACAAATTATTACTTTTTCTACAGACCTTCTATAAAACTTTTCGTTCTTTCTACAAACCCTCTAAATATTCTCCTTCTTTCTAAAGTTCCTTACAAATTTTCATTCTTTCTACAGATCCTATACAAATTCTCCTTTTTTCTAAACACCCCCTACAAATTCTCCTTCTTCCTAAACACCCTTATAAATTCTCCTTCTTTCTAAAAACCTTTACAAATTCTCCTTCTTTCTAAAGACCCCTACAAATTCTCCTTCTTTCTAAACACCCCCTACCAATTCTCCTTCTTTCTAAAGACCCTTGCAAATTCTCTTTCTTTCTAAAGACCCTGGGGCGGGGGTGGCTCAGTCGGTAGCGCGCCAGGCTCGTAATCTGTAGTTTCCAGGTTCGAGTCCCAGATGGGTCATCGTTGAGATTTATCTCCGCAAAATTCCCCGCCCTGCCCACGGTCAGTAGGGGACACCGATGGGCTTGGAAAGGCCGCCGTCCGTCGGATGGGACGTTAAGCCGTGGCCCCGTGTGTGGGAGAGAGATATACCCTGTGCACGTTAAAGAACACGCTAGATGGCCTTGACGGGAGGCTACCATCTGTCTCCCAACAGCTGTTCCAGTTGGTCCCCTCCCCCCAACCTTCTCTGAGCCTTCGGGGTCCATATGACCTGGCCATTTAGCCCATGGTGTGCAAAAAAGTGCCGCTCAGAGGTAAAACAACCCAACCCAACTCTAAAGACCCCCCTATAAATTCTCTTTCTTTCTAAAGACCCCCTACAAATTCTCATTCTTTCTACTGACACCCTATCAAGTCTAACTATTTTTTCGGACTCCATAATACATCTGACTCTTTCTGTAGATCCTCTTTCCATCATTACCTGGTACCTTTTAATTAAAATATAGATCCCAAAACAAGAATTCCTTGAAAGTCAAGATGGGGTTACATTGCTAGTTTTTATCTGCTGTTTACTTATTGGCTATTCTATAAATTGAATCTAAACATTTGAATGAGGAAATTGGATGATCCAGAATTTCTTACGTCATCAGACGCCAATTGCATCTCTTGATTCGCATGAGACAGTCAGTGTTGCCATACTGAAATCACAAATCCAACAAAATGCAATGAAACTTGACGCGTTTATGTAATCTCTGCAAATGCACGATTTCCGCCAGAGCTTTTTGAAAAATTAAATAAAACTTTACTACCTTCGTAGAATCCTAGGGATGCGAATACCACAGAAAAACACTGCCCCAAAAGAAATTCTCATCCAACAACTGGTGAATTATTGCTGCACAATGGAGTAGGTCACAAGATTGTTGTTGGCGGTATTTTTTTAGTGTACGAAAAAAAACTGTTCTAAGAGGCATTTCTTTCTTCACACAATGGTCTAAATTAGGGGTTCTCAGTGTGGGGTACGCGGTAAAATTTTTTAGGGTACGCCGTGAGAGCTCAAAAGTTGCTAGATCTAGTAACAAAGTTTTATTCCCATTGTTATTCTATAATTATAGTTTTATCTATCTATACAAGGGGTACGCCAGTTACATACACATTTCCAGGGGATACGTGAAGCATAAAAGGTTGAAAACCACTTCCTTAGACTAGGAGTTCTTAACGTGGGGTACGCGGTAAAAATTTTTGGGGTACGCCGTGAGACCTCAAAAGTCGCTAGATCTAGTAACAAAGTTTTATTCCCATTGTTATTCTATAATTATAGTTTTATCTATCTATACAAGGTGTACGCCAGTTACATACACATTTCCAGGGGGTACGTGAAGCATAAAAGGTTGAGAACCACTGGTCTAAATGACTGTTACCAATAACACCAAGTGCTCAAAGGTGATTGGATAAGGGGATTCGGTGAATAGATTAGAAAGCAAATGATATATTCCGTTAAAACTATTTAGACTCTATAGAGTGGACACAAAACTTGAATACGATCTAATTATATGTTGCAGAATCCTCCATGGAATTTTGTACTTTAATCCCATCGAATCAATTTTTCACGCAATTAATAGCAGGATTAGACAACACCCGCTGTGTATTGATATCCGTTTTGCAAGAAGAGATTCCAGAAGCTACTTCTTTGTATGTAGTACTGTGCGAATTAGTTGGGACAAGCGAAGGAACGCTGAAAGTCTAACTCCCTTCCGCTGAAAGTCTAAACTTGTTCGTAACCTTCTGATGCAAGTCTAAACTTACGCGTGTCCCTGCAATGGACACGCGCAAGTTTAGATTTGCAGCAGAGCGATATCTGCAAGTCTAGAATTGTCTGTTGTGTTAATCTGCTATTACTTACACTTACACTTTAGTCGGAATTGATATTTCATAGGCTGAGGACGTGATTATGTAAGTAGTTCACAATTTTCATTGGAGACTTTTTTTATTAAATACATCATGGACTCACGCCTCGTAAACGAGCTAAAATAATCGCTTTAGGCGAAAACTACTTCACTTACTGCTAGGCAGATAGCAAAAGCAGTTGGCGTTGGGAAATCCAGCGTTTCACGGATCATGAAGGTGCATAAGGAGACAGGGTCCGTGGACACATCCGTAAAGGACATTGTGAAAGAAAAAAGAAAAACCACCCCTAGAGATGATAGTCTAATTTGAAGAATTAGTATCATAGACCGAAGAAGACCAGTGGAGACATCAAAAGGGAGATTGCGTCTCATGGGGTTAATATAGATGTTTCCACCATACGTCGTCGCCTTCTGGAGTGTGGCCGCCGGGCTCGACGCCCCTCCAAAAAGCAGCTTTTGACACCCTCTATGAAACAAAAAAGAAACATCGAGACTGAACTGTGGAGAATTGAGATATTTTCCGACTAAATCCATTTCGAGGTGCATGGCCACAGGTCAAATTTCGTCCGCCGCTCGCCTGGAGAACCTCTTCGATCCGGCCACATCGAGCAATCCCCCAAACATCCACCCAAGGTCATGTTTTGGGGATGTTTTACAGCCTCCGGGCCACAGACGCTTCACCCATTGAAGGAACGATGGACAGCAAAGAGTACATAGGCGTTCTGGAGGCGAAAATGGTCCCATCACTGCAGAAGCTGTTTCCTAACGGCGATGGGGTATTTCAACAGGATCTGGCTCCATGCCACAATTCTAAGCTTGCTAAGAGCTTCTTTACCCAACAACATTTGAAGGTATTGGAGTGGCCAGGAAATTCACCCGATCTAAACCCCATTGAAAATTTGTGGGCCATTATTAAAGCGCGCATATCTAAGATGGATTGCACGACGAAAACCAAAATGATAGAAAGTGTCATGAAAATGCGGTACCACGACCCTGAAGTGAAGGAGATGTGTGGAAAGCTAGTGGCATCAATGGTTGAGAGGGTGGAAGAAGTAATTAAAGCTAAGGGGGGGTCACATTCACTATTAACTACGTACACTATTAAACAAATAAATATTTTAGTGTGTCTTTGTTACTGCATTTTCCTATTGTCCCAACTAATTTGCACAGTACTGTAGAGTAGGAAGAGTATGGGATAATCCTCACGAAGACTTTGTCATTTATCCCACTACATTCGTTTCTGAAAAGCGTTTAAGAAGTATGAACTTATGCAAATATCTTAAACACTATCAATCCCAGATCTGCTATTTATGGGGCGGGGGGGGGGGGGGGGGGGGCTCTGAATCAGTATCGCGCCAGGCTCGTAATCTTCAGTTCGAGTCCCTGCTCGGCCAAGGTTGAGTTCATCTCCTCAAAACTCAACTTGCCCTCGATCAGTAGGGGACACCGATGAGCTTTGGAAAGACCGTCGTCCGTTGGATGGCACTTTAAGCCATGGTCCGTGTGCTGGTGGGCCCATACCCTGTGCCCATTAAAGAACATGCTGGATGGCCTTGACGGAAGGCTACCATTTGCCTCCAATAGCTGTTCCAGTGGGTTCCCTCCCCTCAACCTTCTCTGAGCCTTCGGAGTCCTTGTGACCTGGCTATTTAGCTCATGTCGTGTGCAAAAATGGGCTGCTCTGAGGAAAAACAACCAAACAACAATTGAGAGTTTCAGGTCATTATATTCGCCAATCAATTGAAAGTGTCAGGTCAACTATTCGTGCCATTTCAACTATTCTAGTGTAACAAAATTACCACTTAAATGTAAAACATTACAAAAAACACCTATTAACATTTGGAACTCCTTGATTTATATTCCTAAGGAAAATATTGCAGAGAGAGAAGGTCTATGGACATATCTTTACTGTTCGATTATGTCTATGGACATATCTTTACTATTCGATTAGGGGGGGAGGGTGCTCAGTCGGTAGCGCGCCAGGCTCGTAATCTGTAGTTCCCAGGTTCGAGTCCCAGCTGGGTCAGCATTGAGATTTATCTCCGCAAAATTCCCCGCCTGCCCACGGTCAGTAGGGGACACCGATGGGCTTGGAAAGACCGCCGTCCGTCGGATGGGACGTTAATCCGTGGCCCCGTGTGCGGTAGAGCCATACCCTGTGCACGTTAAAGAACACGCTGGATGGCCTTGACGGGAGGCTATCATCTGTCTCCCAACAGCTGTTCCAGTGGGTCCCCTCCCCCAACCTTCTCTGAGCCTTCGGGGTCCATGTGACCTGGCCATTTAGTCCATGGTGTGCAAAAAAAGTGCCGCTTAGAGGTAAAACAACCCAACCCACATCCTAAACGCCAGTACACTCCCTTTTAAAGAGACGTTTCAGCTTTGAGTCGTGACTGCTTGAAACCGAAACACGTCCGAAGGCTCCATGGCGATTCGTATGCCATGGAGAGATCCTTCAAGCATCTTCTTTATCTCCAGTGAGACTCTGTTTTCTTAGGATAGAGGAAGAGAGGCTGCAAAAGGGAAAACAGAGTGCGAATGTTAAAAGCAAGCAGAGGTGATGTGTTCAAAGTAGAAACCATGGCTTTTAGAGTTGAAAAATTTCTGATCCTCTTTTAAAAATTGAAATTCCCCCATGAGGAAATGATATACTAAGACACACATCGTAAAGAATAAAATCATAATGCCGCAATAGGAACCTTTGAGAAGTCACTTCCAAATAATGTAAATAATCCTTATTAGAGTAAATGGTAGATTTTGATAGTCAATAGTAATGAACTAGAAGTAATGTTTAAAACTAGAGCATTGTTTTTGAAGTTATTTGCATAGGCTCAGTGATTTTAAAATTACATAAACAGGACACTAAAAACAAAAAAAAATCGATATAATACGAAAACGGTTCAATAAATATGCAAGTGCTTTCCACATCAATCACTTCCCCCTGTCGTACCGAGGAAATAGAGAGAGATCAGCGGAGAAAATCTCAATGCCGGCACAGTTAGGTTGTTTTACCCCTGAGCGGCGCTTTTTTGCACACAAGGGACCAAATAACTAGGTCACAAAGGTCCCGAGGGCTCAAAGAAGGTTCGGGGAGGGAACCGACTGGACAGCTGTTAGGATACAGATGGTTCCCTCCAGTCAATTCCATCCAGGCATGTTCTTTAACGTGCACAGGGTAATGGCTCTCCCACACAAGGGACCACGCCTTAATGTCCCATCCGACAGACGGTGCCTTTCCAAGTCCATAGATGTCCCCTACTGACCGTGGCAAGATGGGAAGTTTGCAGTGATAAATCTCAATGCTGACCCAGATCGGATTCGAACCTGGGAACTGCAGATTACAAGCCTGAAACACTACCTGCTGAGCCACCACCGTCCCACTAGTACAGTGTGGATTAGAATCTAAATCATCAAAATATGAGCCTGCCTCCCACCCTAAACACAAATGAGTTGGCTTGGGTTGTTTTGCCTCTGAACGACACTTTTTTCCTTTGCACACAATGAACCAAATGACCAGATCCAAGAGGGGCGGGGGTGACTCAGTCGGTAGCGCGCCAGGCTCGTAATCTGTAGTTTCCAGGTTCGAGTCCCAACTGAGTCAGGGTTGAGATTTATCTCCGCAAAATTCCCCGCCTTGCCAACGGTCAGTAGGGTACACCGATGGGCTTGGAAAGGCCGCCGTCCATCGTATGGGACGTTAAGCCGTGGCCACGTGTGCGGGGGAGCCTGTGCACGTTAAAGAACACGCTGGATAGCCTTGACGGGATGCAACTATCTGTCTCCCAACAGCTGTTCCAGTGGGTCCCCTCACCATATCAGAGCCCCTCAGAGCCCTAGAGCTATACTATCTCCCCTCAGAGCCATACCCTGTGCACGTTAAAGAACACGCTGGATGGCCTTGACTGGAGGGGCTGTTTAATGAGTACAGGGTATGGCTCTCATGCAGGTAGCCCACGGCTTTATGTTCCATCCGATATAGGGAAATCTTTCCAAGACCAACGGTGTCCTTTTTCTGAACGAGGGCACGATGGAGGGTTTAGCAGAGGTAAACCTGGCTCGGTGGGGCAGAGGTGGCTCAGTCGGAATCGCGCCAGGCTCGTAATCTGCAGTTTCCAGGTTCGTTGGGTTGGGTTGGGTTGTTTTACCTCTGAGCGGCACTTTTTTGCACACCATGGGCTAAATGGCCAGGTCACATGGACCCCAAAGGCTCAGAGAAGGTTGGGGGAAGGGACCCACTGGAACAGCTGTTGGGAGACAGATGGTAGCCTCCCGTTAAGGCCATCCAGCGTGTTCTTTAACGTGCACAGGGTACGGCTCTCCCGCACACGGGGCCACGGCTTAACGTCCCATCCGACGGACGGCGGCCTTTTCAAGCCCATCGGTGTCCCCTACTGACCGTGGGCAGGGCGGGGAAATTTTGCGGAGATAAATTTCAACGCTGACCCAGCTGGGACTCGAACCTGGGAACTACAGATTACGAGCCTGGCGCGCTACCGACTGAGCCACCCCCGCCCTTCCAGGTTCGAGTCCCAGCTGGGTCAGCATTGAGACTTATCTCCGCAAAACTGCCTGCCCTGCTCACGGTTAGTAGGGGACACCGATATGCTTGGAAAAGCCGCCGTCCGTCGGATGGGACGTTAAGCAGTGGCTCCGTGTGCGGGAGAGTCATACCCTATGCACGTTAAAGAACACGTTGGATAGCCTTGACGGGAGGCTACCATCTGTCTCCAAACAGCTGTTCCAGTGGGTCCCCTCTCCCAACCTTCTCTGAATCTTCGGGGTCCATGTGACCTGGCCATTTAGCCCATGGTGTGCAAAAATAGTGCCGCTCAGAGGTAAAACAACCCAACCTGGCCCGGTGGGACTCGAACCTGGCAACTGTAGATTATGAGCCTGAGTCGCTACGGACTGAGTCAGTCCAACCCCTAAACGAATGAATAGACCGTTCTACAGAATTAATTTGCAGGAATAAAAGACTTTTTTATGGAGAGGTTTACGAAAATGATAATGGTTTAGAATATTAACTAGTACAGGTTTCTGTTCAATGATTGGAATTGTTGTAATCGTTCATCTCGAGTCGCGAGACACGTTAATGTTGAATTCGTGGCGGTGTTTGATTTCATGTGATTGTCTCATTTGCATTATTCTCAAGGCGTTGACGAGCTTTGGAGGAAACGAATTCGACAGGAGAATGCTACTGGTTTGCTCTAGCGCTTCAGTGATGCCCCTCTTATGGCAGCATAACACTGCGTTGCCGATTCAGGGTAATGATGTTATGAACACTCATAGTGGACAACCTCATGGCCTCTGATGATTTGTCACCTCACTTTGTCCACAAACCGAATGACCTGCATTACAAATTCTGGTAGAGAAGGGCCCATTTGTGTAGAGCCTTACGCTAAGTGTATTGGCGGTGACTCTGATAGACTTTCGCGTGTAATATTTCACGAGTTTCTGTAATTCATATTTCCAGGTTCTCGCTACGTGATATAGAAGCTCAAAATTCTAGTGCAAGTTTCTTTATCTTAAGGGCTAAGGTTTTCTAATTCGTCTCTTTGTAAGTCAGGAACTGTTGGATTGCGTTATGCCGAAGAAGCAGTTTTGTGCACACAGTGGATGAGTGGCCAAGTCACAAGTATCCCAAGTCTCAGAGCTGAGTAGAAGATTCATTGGACAGCCCTTGTTCGGTAGGGATGCCGATGGGCATGGAAAAGCCGCCATCCTTCGGATTGACGTTAAGCCGTGCCCCATGTGCGGGAAAGCTATTACCTGTGCACATGGGGTGGCTCAGTCGGTAGCGCGTCAGGCTCGTAATCTGCAGTTCCCAGGTTCGAGTCCCAGCTAGGTCAGCGTTGAGATTTATCTCCGCAAAACTCCCCGCCCTGCTCACGGTCAGTAGGGGGACACCGATTGGCTTGGAAAGGATGGGACGTTAAGCCGTGGGATGTCTGATGAATTGCCCGTCGGATGGGACGTTAAGCCGTGGTCCCGTGTGCCGGAGAGCCATACCCTGTGAACGTTAAAGAATACACTGGATGGCCTTGACGGGAGGCTACCAAACTGGTTTAATATCAATAAACTGGAAATAAATGTGGATAAAACTAATTTTATCTATTTCGGCTTATTGAATAAAAGTAAAGAGGTTGTCATAAAATACCATAATTCTGGTTGTAATTTGGTAAATGATTGTTTTTAATATATATTAATGAAAAATCATTAATATATATTAAAAACAATACTGGTCCAAGAATAGAACTATGTATTTAAAACCATTGAACAAGTTGAATGTGTTAAATAGCCAGGCATTTCTGTTGAACAAAATCTAAAATGGAAGAAGCAAGTAGATACAGTGTGTAAAAAATTAAGATTTATTTTGCATAAGTTATATTATCTTAAATCGTGTTCTCATAAGAAGTTGTTAATTTTAGTTTATTTCGCTTGGGTTCACTCAATTTTAAGCTATGGAATCACTTGTTGGGGGGGGGGGGAGAGATTATATATCAAACCTACTCCCTCTAGTGAAATTGCAAAATAAAATTGTAAAACTTGTAGTTTCAAATTGTAGTTCTCAAATTGTAGTTTCAAATAGCAATATTAGTTCCGTTCAGTTCAGTTTTATTATAATAATAAAGTTACAAACAACATATATTTGAAATACTCTTATTAACCCAAGAGCATCTAAGCTCATGTAGGTTAATTTACAAATTATTTAAATACATAATTTTGTCAACACTGACACTCAACTTTACATAAAGAAAACACAAAATTTATAAAAACGAATTAATTTTTTTTTACTTTAATACTGAAAACAGGCTGTCAGCATTTGTAATGGTCATTAGATAATTAGCAGTGAGAGATCTGAAATGCATAAAATTAGTTTCATTTCGAATTATAATCGGTAAAGAATTAAAAATTTTAGGGGCCAAATAATCAAAGTGTTTGTGCATAATTTCTTTATTTGCAAGTGGTAACAGAAACCTTTTCCCATTAAATTATCAATACATAAGCAATGATATATTACCCTTAAGAAAGTTGTATTTATAGAGCAGCTTTTATTTCTACATAAAAATAACAATTGGTTTGAAAAACGGTTCATCCCATACGATACCAGATATTCAACAAGCAGATTTCTTATTGTGAAATCAAGGAAAGAAATCACAAATATCAAGGAAAGAAATCAAAAATATCAAGGAAAGAAATCACAATATAACCATTTTAATTTTATTGCACCCAAAGTAAATAATTCTTTGCCTAATAGTATAAAAGAAGAAAAAAGTGAATATAATTTTAAGAAAAAAAGAAACAAATTTTATTTGGTAAATATTGATGATATTAAAGACGCTTTTAATGCAATTTTACATTTTTTTTTTTCGTGTTAACAATATATTCATCAATATATTGTTAACACGAAATCATGACAACAAAAAAAATGACACTGCTCCCTGCTTTCCGTGTTCAAATTAGCTGGTTTCTGTCTCAAACCGATGGTTTGCGAGAGAAATGAGCTCTTATAAGAAAAAATTGGCTCGTAAATCGAAATCAGTCATTAGTTTGTGCATTTCGTATGCGTGGAAACTCGCAAATCGATTGCTCGTATAACGTGCGATTACTATAGCAGCGAGACACCAGATACATCACATAGTGTGAATTACGTCGTGTACATGAGTGGGGCGGGGGTGGCTCAGTCGGTAGCGCGCCAGGCTCGTAATCTGTAGTTCCCAGGTTCGAGTCCCAGCTGGGTCAGCGTTGAGATTTATCTCCGCAAAATTCTCCGCCCTGCCCACGGTCAGTAGGGGACACCGATGGGCTTGGAAAGGCCGCCGTCCGTCGGATGGGACGTTAAGCCATGGCCCCGTGTGCGGGAGAGCCATACCCTGTGCACGTTAAAGAACACGCTGGATGATCTTGACCGGAGGCTACCATCTGTCTCCTAACAGCTGTTCCAGTGGGTTCCCTCCCCCAACCTTCTCTGAGCCTTCGGGGTCCATGTGACCTTGCCATTTAGCACATTGTGTGCAAAAAAGTGCCGCTCAGAGGTAAAACAACCCACCCCAACCCTCCAACTCGTCTCGATGACGTACGTGCACTCCAATGGAAGGTAATTGAGATTCTCATGAGTCATTGTCTGATTGAGCTATTTAAATCAGAATAAGACATTATCCATTTAAGAACTCTGACTGCCCTTAGGGGCGGGGGTGGCTCAGTCGGTAACGCGCCACGGTTGGTAATCTGTAGTTCCCAGGTTCGAGTCGCAGCTGGGTTAGCGTTGAGATTTATCTCCGCAAAATTCCCCGCCCTGTTCTCGGTCAGTAGGGGACACCGATGGGCTTGAAAGACCGCCGTCCGTTGGATGGGACGTTAAGCCGTGAGCTTTGTGCTCGAGAGCCATACCATGTGCACGTTAAAGAACACACTGCATGGCTTTGACGGGAGGCTACCATCTGTCTCCCAACAGCTGTTCCAATGGGTTCCCTCCCCAAACTTTCTCTGAGCCTTCGGGGTCCTTGTGACCTGACCATTTAGCCCATGGTGTGCAAAAAAGTGCCGCTCAGAGGTAAAACTACTCTCATTGTATATGAAATAGTTCTCTTAGTACGATTGCTTCTCTACAATCAGCTGAGGAGACAAAATCTGACTTCTGCCAGTGGAATAGCAGCATTAGTGTGTTATATCACTGATACTGTAATTTGTATATTATTCACGTAAATTTATTGCTTCATTTATTAAATCAGTTCATTTACTGTTCGTTTATTCATTACGAATTCACGCAATGTTGACAGATATAAAAAAAAATTAAAAATCTGTAACAGTATATTCCGCTGAATATATTCTTAATATGCATTCAGCGCTGACTTTATCAGGTATAGTTCCGTGTTGTGTCAATAGTAACTCATTAACCTTTTAAACGAACATTTTTTGAAAACGTGTGAATGAAGATAAATGTCTAAATGAAATCTATTCAAATATCGATTTCCAGAAAATGCGTTCAGTATTTAAAGAGTCGTGGAAGCTCAAACATTTAGCAAATTAAGTCGTTTTGCAAAAACAAATCTTTAAAAAATCGTAAAATTTCACGTAATTATTACTCTTTATAAAAGAGTACTCTTACACGTGTTAGTAAAGTTTAATGTAATAATAATTTATTTCGTTTAATGTATTAACTTTTCAGAGTAATTATTTAAACTGGCGTTGTCGCTGTTTAAATATTTGAATTTCCATAACTCTTTAAAGAGAGAACGAATATTGTTGATAATCGAGATTTTTGGGTTGGGTTGTTTTACCTCTGAGCGGCACTTTTTTGCACACCATGGGCTAAATGGCCAGGTCACATGGACCCCGATGGCTCAGAGAAGGTTGGGGGAGGGGACCCACTGGAACAGCTGTTGGGAGACAGATGGTAGCCTCCCGTCAAGGCCATCCAGTGTGTTCTTTAACGTGCACAGGGTATGGCTCTCCCGCATACGGGGCCACGGCTTAACGTCCCATACAACGGACGACGGCCTTTCCAAGGCCATCGGTGCCCCCTACTGACCGTGGGCAGGGCGGGGAGTTTTGCGGAGATAAATCTCAACGCTGACCCAGCTGGGACTCGAACCTGGGAACTACAGATTACGAGCCTGGCGCGCTACCGTTAATCGAGATTAAAATAGATTTGACTGAGACTTTTAAATTATCTTTAGTCACATTTTTTTTTTTCATAAAAACTTATTAAGAAGTTACTGAGTTCTATCTGAGTTCTATTGACATAACATGGAACTATACCTAAATAACGGCAGCTGACTAATATAAAACACTGGTCACGGTATGTGATGTTTTTTTTGTTTTATCATTTCAGCTCTTATCATTTGAGGAGGAGAAGCCCAAGAGTAGTTGTCTCTCACTCTCAGGTCAGAGGCTGACAAGATGGATGACGATATCGGCATAAGGTCAGCTCGTCGCCGGAAGAGTCGTTTCGTCTGCAGATAATGGAAGTACTTTTTTTCTGCGTCGGCAGGAGTTAGCGTCCACATATTCGTCTTCTTCCATTTCCTCCTTCTGCTGACTATCCCAGTCCCTGACGACTTCCGAAAGAAGTTCCCGAGTGTGATCGGGAGCTCTCGGATTCAGCTTCCAAAATACATGAAAGCTAATGCATCGTCCATAAAACTAATGGAAACTTGATTATTTTTTTTTCTATTTTTCTTTTGGAAAAGAGCGTTATCTTTTAAGAAATCACTCTTATCATCATCATCATCTTACTGGATAGGTGAAATATTTAACTTGACACAGAAGTCTCTTCTCTCGATTCCGAACCGAGGCCACCCGAATCGTGGTCAGCGGTTTCCGCGAAGAGTCTATGAGTGCGGACTGTACGGTATGGTGGTAGAAGCGGCCCTGCGAGAAGGAAAAGCTCTACGTTCCGAGGTGTTCCAGAAATGTTGCCATGCCAACCGGCCGACAATCAGGAGGTGGTTGCTGTCCGCGTGTGCGCTCAGTGTACTTTCGCTCCTTTTCTTTTCCTATTACATATCCCACTTTCATTTGCATAGGTGAGTAGATCTTTCATCTTTTTCTCTTGTATATGAATGCAAATTTTACCAGTTTGTTCCTGGGTTGGTCTACCTCTGACTAACGCTTTTATGTACCCAATGGGCTAAATGGCCAGGTCACAAGGACACAAGAACTCAGAGAAGACTGGAGGAAGAGAACCCACTGGACGGCTCTTAAGATACAAATGAAGCCTATCGTCGAGGCACGGCTTAAAATACCATCGTACGAATGGATTTGGGTTGTTGGGTTGTTTTACCTCTGAGCGGCATTTTTTTGCACACCATAGGCTAAATGGTCAGGTCACATGGACCCCGAAGGCTCAGAGAAGGTTGGGGGAGGGGACCCACTGCAACAGCTGTTGGGAGACAGATGGTAGCCTACCGTCAAGGCCATCCAGCGTGTTCTTTAACGTGCACAGGGTATGGCTCTCCCGCACAAGGGGCCACGGCTTAACGTCCCATCGGACGGACGGCGGTCTTTCCAAACCCATCGGTGTCCCCTACTGACCGTGGGCAGGGGGGGATTTTGCGGAGATAAATCTCAACGCTGACCCAGCTGCGACTCGAACCTGGGAACTACAGATTACCAATCGTGGCACGTTACCGACTGAGCCACCCCCCGCCCTCCTACGAATGGAAGCCACTGGATGGGTGTTAAGATACTACCTGGGCACATCAGATTACTTGCTTCGCACACTACAGACCTGATAAATAGTGCTTGCTAAAAATAACTCGATTCAGTAATAAAAAACTGACGGATAATATTTATATTTCCAATGGACAAGTATAGACAACGCTATTAACAACCATACCCTATATTATTATAATACATTTTGCTCCCCACTAAAATACAGTTTGCATCTATACAAATACCTATACACGGGGGCGGTGGTGGCTCAGTCGGTAGCGCGCCAGGCTCGTAATCTGTAGTTCCCAGGTTCGAGTCCCAGCTGGGTCAGCGTTGAGATTTATCTCCGCTAAATTCTCCGCCCTGCCCACGGTCAGTAGGGGACACCGATGGGCTTGGAAAGGCCACCGTCCGTCGGATGGGACGTTAAGCCGTGGTCCCATTTGCGGGAGAGCCATACCCTGTGCACGTTAAAGAACACGCTGGATGGCCTTGACGGGAGGCTACCATCTGTCTCCCAACAGCTGTTCCAGTGGGTCCCCTCCCCCAACCTTCTCTGAGTCTTCGGGGTCCATGTGACCTGGCCATTTAGCCCATGGTGTGCAAAAAAGTGCCGCTCAGAGGTAAAACAACCCAACCTTTATCTCCAGCCTTCTCTGAGCCCTGGGGGTTCTTGTGACCTGGCCATTTAGCCAATTGTGTTCAAAAAAACGCCACTCAGAGGTAAAACAGTCCAACCCTTTTACACACGAACAATTAGACAGACGACAAAGTGGAAACATGAAATATTCCAAATAATATGACTTTCGCACTAACTACAATATGGAACGATTGAATATTGCGATAATTTAATTATTACTAGAAACTAATAACTCTACATTAAGAATTATTATTCTTTTGTCAAGTGGATATTAAGTAGATTTTTCTGAAGGTAAGTTGAAAGAGATACTTGGGTTCGAGCCGAAAATTATGGATGTAATAAAACACATGCATCCATAATTATATGCCAACCTAACAAGAGGCGTTGATCGCATTCTGATTCATTGTTCTGTCGTTGAATCTTCCCATCTCAATAAATATAGTCTTTAAATGATAAAATGAGCTTTCTTGTGGAAAAGTGTAACTGAAGGTCAATCAAATATCTCGATCAAATCTATCTAAATCTCTAATTTAAATAATAGCAACAACAATTATTTAAGTATTAAATAAATATCGATTAAAGTTTCGAAATATTCTGTTTAAATTTTTAACCTGTCTATAATCTTGGCCATCAAGAAAATTTTTAATTTGAATTTACGAGCTTTCAAATCATATTTTCATTAATATCAAAATGAAGATCGTCAGATGTGTTTGACAATGTGCTTCTAAACCACATGCCAAAAGTACAAACCCAAGGTACAAAAAAAAACAACTAAATATTTGGTGGTAAGCAAAAAAAAAAAAGTTTGGGAACAGCTGTTAAACTTTCGCGCTACGATCACTTTTTTACTTCTTATTTTATAGTGCTTTGCAAAACGTTACAATCAAGACCCTGTTCTAACCAGGGCCTCAACATAAACTGAGAAACGAACTGCGGAAAGGATCACCTTTCCTTCAATTCCCACAAACTTTCCATTCGCCCTGTCCCTCGATACAGCTGTCAGTGAGTTACCAATGGGGGAACAACACATCAGTTGAACAACGTTCCAGTTGCCACCGTCGCCGAGTGTCTGCACGTAGTCGCTGTTGTTGACGGGCTTCTCATATTCTCCCAATCGATGTAAGAGAAACATGCGTTGGCGGCACCTGGTGATTATGGTCACTTTCCAGGGCTTGCCCTCCACCGAGAGGAAAAAAAGGCACAACAACGCCACATGCACGCACGCAGACAGACACATGGCGAGACCTATTGACAGATCGGTTTTGGAAATCCGAGCAGCTTGTGTTTTAGAAGATGGGAAGAAAGGGGAAATTGTTTATGGCGAGGCTTTTTTTTTCTGTTTCTTTGTGTTTGGTAGAAGATGTAGATAATTGATTTTGGTGCGGAGTTCCTTTATGTAGGAGACAGGAAGGGTAAACCTATCGACCGAGTAGTTCTTTGGTTCGTTGTTTTACCTCTGAGCTGCACTTTTTTGCACACAATAAGCTAAATGGCCAGGTCACAAGATCCCCGAAGGTTCAGAGAACGTTGGGTAAGGGGACGCACTGGATAGCTGTTAGAAGGCAAATTGTAGCTACCCGTGAAGGTCATCCAACGTGTTCTTTAACATGCACGGGGCCACGATTAACGTTCCATTCAACGGACGGCGGCCTTTTCAATTCCATCAGTGTCCCCTACTGACTTTGGGCAGGTGGGGAGTTTTGCAGAGTGACAGAAGGGAAACCACTGGACTTCAGTTAGGAAGCAGAGCGTAGTCTCCTGTCAGGGCCATCCATCGTGTTTTTAACACACGGGTATGGCTTTCTCGTACATGGTGTCAAGGCTTAACATCCCATCCGATAGACGGCGGCCTTTCCAACCCCTTTCCAAACCGAGGCACAGCGGGAGTTTTGCGGAAATAAATTGCGACGCTGACACAGTTGGGAATGGGGCGGGGGTGGCTCACTCGGTAGCGCCCCAGGCTCGTAATCTGTAGTTCCCAGATTCGAGCCCCAGCTGGGTCAGCGTTGAGATTTATCTCCGCAAAATTCCCCGCCCTGCCCACGGTCAGTAAGGGACACCGATGGGCTTCGAAAGGCCGCCGTCCGTCGGATGGGACGTTAAGCCGTTGCCCCGTGTGCGGGAGAGCCATACCTTGTTGCACGTTAAAGAACACGCTGGATGGCCTTGACGGGAGGCTACCATCTGTCTCCCAACAGCTGTTCCAGTGGGTCCCTTCCCCCAACCTTCTCTGAGCCTTCGGAGTCCATGTGACCTGGCCATTTAGCCCATGGTGTGCAAAAAAGTGCCGCTCAGAGGTAAAACAACCCAACGGGCTTTGAAATGGCCGCCGTAGGAGTTCCATTCAGAGAAACAAAAACCGTGCACTATTTTTTACGAAATACCCTTCTACCCTTTCTGCAACAAAATTATCGCTGCGCTCCTAGCTTGTATATGTATTATTGCTTTGGTTTCGGGTTGTTGCTGTTTGTATTAAGGGCAACTGTTTTCAGTTTGGTATATATTTACTTTTATTTTAACCAGGGAAAGTGGCCCAGTCAGAAGTGTGCCAGGCTCGTAATCTGCAGTTCCCAGATTCGAGTCCCAGTCTGAGTCAGCGTTGAGATTTATCTCCGCAAAACTCCTCACCCTGCCTGGCCACGGTCAGTAGGGGACACCGGAGGGATTGGAATGATGTCTGTAATAATGTAATAACAATCCGTCCATCTGATGGAACCTTAAGCCGCTGCTCCGTGTGCGGGATTGGATTGGATTGTTTCACCTCTGAGCGGCACTTTTTTGGGCCACGGCTTAACGTCCACGGCTTAACGTCCCATCCGACGGACGGCGACCTTTCCAAGCCCGTCGGCGTCCCCTACTGACAGTGGGCAGGGCGGGAAAATTTTGCGGAGATAAATCTCAACGCTGACCTAGCTGGGACTCGAACCTGGGAACTACAGATTACGAGCCTGGCGCGCTACCAACTGAGCCACCCGCGCCTCCCGTGTGCGGGAGAGTCATATCCTGTACACGTTAAAGAATACGCTAGATGGCTTGACTGGAGTCTACCATTTCTCCCCCAACATCTATTCCAGTTTGTCCCCTCCTCACAACCTCCTCTGAGCTTTCGGGGTCCTTGTGACCTGGCTATTTAGCCCATTGTGTACAAAAAAGTACGATCAGAGGTAAAACAACCCAACAATCGAAGACACAAATAAAATTATACTACCCAAGTGTTTAAAATGCAAAAACAAATTGTGCATTTTGCCCAACCCATTTAAATATGTAAAATATTATTACTCCTCTCCGATAAATGCTTAAAAAGAAATACATCTCTCCCACGTCCTAGAAAAATGTAAAATTACCATATTACCCAACATTCGTTGCTCTCTGAAATTAACTGAACAGAGATTAACATCAGGAGGTAACGAAAAACGTTTAGAGATCCTCAGAGATATTTTTATAGCCTATATTTAACAAATTCAGTAATCTTCTCTCACAAACTCTGCAAGAATCATGTGATTCCCTCTCCCTAACGACTATTCTAGTCACTAATGAACCCGTACAGAGAGACATTCACTAAAACGATCGCATACCCGAAAGACGCGATCAACAGTTAACGCTGCTAACGATAATAGTTTCCACATGGTTCTGTCACATCGTTCATCTGCAAAGATAAATGTTCTGAGTCATAAAACGATCTATACCTACACGGTCGACAAAAAAGCTTGCAATCTCTGCAAAAGACTGAAATTGCTGATCGTCATCACATGAGATTTCTTCCCCTATTTTTTAACTCTTGCATCCTCCATCTGATATTATTTTCCTCCCGAGTTACAGATGAGGATACCGACTTCGCATTCATAGTCGGATTACAGATTGAGCGTTCTACTAACATTCGAGATGAACGGGCACACGAAAATAACTCTCGAACGCCGAAACGGAAAGTAATAAACGTTGTCCCCATTTAAGTCCACGCTCCATTTTCTTTGCAGAGATGCCGTTTGCTTGGGCAGAAGAGCGAACGACAAAGAGAGGAAAGAGAGGAAAGCATGATTTACTCTAAACACCATCCTTTCAGTTATGGCTGAATACATTAAGAGGGAAAGACCGCAAGCTGTGCGCTAGTCTTTTGGCGATATGAAACTTAAAGAGAAAAAAGATGAAAAAACTACCAAGAGATCATTAGAAAAATAAACCAACATCTGTTTCTCTCATAAAACGGATTTAACGTACCGTATCTGAATTCCGACAATATTTTTCTGGCGACGCAAGTGACGGTTTCTTTTTCTGGGAGATGTTTTTTTTCGTTTTCGGCTGTTTTTTTTCTCTCTCAGATCTAGATTGTCCGGTAATGCGTCTTGCAATGCACTACAAGCGAAATTATTCGCTTAGTTGTCGTTTGATGTCATGTTGAGTTTACAGCTATGAGGATGCCAGAGAGATTAGTACCCTCTGTTTTTTTTTAAATATTCCTGACGGAACGTGAGAGTTCCTTTACTTGTATGAAAAATGCAGGACAAGATCAGTAAATTCTGGTACGTTGGGTACTTCAGGATTTTGTGGGGAGTGGTCGTACTGGAATTATATCTGGAATATCCTACTGGGTGTCATGTCAATTCATCGCGCTCAATTCATTGCAACGTCAGTTCATCACAGCGTCAATTCATCGCAACGTCAGTTCATCACAGCGTCAATTCATCGTGACGTCAGTTCATCACAGCGTCAATTCATCGCAACGTCAGTTCATCACAGCATCAATTCATCGTGAAGTCAGTTCATAGCAGCGTCAATTCATCGTGACGTCAGTTCATCACAGCTTCAATTCATCGCAATGTAGGTTCATCACAGCGTCAATTCATCGTGACGTCAGTTCATCACAGCGTCAATTCATCATGCCGTCAGTTCATAGCATCGTCAATTCATCGTGACGTCAGTTCATCACAGCATCAATTCATCGTGACGTCAGTTCATCTAAGCGTCAATTCATCGTGACGTCAGTTCATCACAGCGTCAATTCATCGCAACGTCAGTTCATCACAGCGTCAATTCATCGTGAAGTCAGTTCATAGCAGCGTCAATTCATCGTGACGTCAGTTCATCACAGCGTCAATTCATCGCAATGTCAGTTCATCACAGCGTCAATTCATCGTGACGTCAGTTCATCACAGCGTCAATTCATCATGCCGTCAGTTCATAGCATCGTCAATTCATCGTGACGTCAGTTCATCACAGCATCAATTCATCGTGAAGTCAGTTCATAGCAGCGTCAATTCATCGTGACGTCAGTTCATCACAGCGTCAATTCATCGCAATGTCAGTTCATCACAGCGTCAATTCATCGTGACGTCAGTTCATCACAGCGTCAATTCATCATGCCGTCAGTTCATAGCATCGTCAATTCATCGTGACGTCAATTCATCACAGCGTCAATTCATCGTGACGTCAGTTCATCTAAGCGTCAATTCATCGTGACGTCAGTTCATCACAGCGTCAATTCATCATGCCGTCAGTTCATAGCATCGTCAATTCATCGTGACGTCAATTCATCACAGCGTCAATTCATCGTGACGTCAGTTCATCACAGCGTCAATTCATCGCAACGTCAGTTCATCACAGCGTCAATTCATCGTGAAGTCAGTTCATAACAGCGTTAATTCAATGGGACGTCAGTTCATCACAGCGTTAATTCATCGCAACGTCAGTTCATCACAGCGTCAATTCATCGCAACGTCAGTTCATCTAAGCGTCAATTCATCGCAACGTTAGTTCATCACAGCGTCAATTCATCGCAACGTCAGTTCATAGCAGCGTCAATTCATCGTGACCTCAGTTCATCACAGCGTCAATTCATCGTGACGTCAGTTCATAGCAGCTTCAATTCATCGTGACGATAGTTCATAGCAGCGTCAATTCAACGTGAAGTCAGTTCATCACAGCGTCAATTCATCGTGACGTCAGTTCATCGCAGCGTCAATTCATCATGACGTCAGTTCATCACAGCGTCAATTCATCGTGACGTCAGTTCATCACAGCCAAGGCCAACTAGAAAGACAGGCCATGACACTGAGGCGATCCTCAACCGTCACGTGATCAACCTAGTCCGGTAGCTGCAAACGCCACTCGATTCGTTCGCACAGAACCTTGTATCTCGTTTTTGCGATTTTATTTCGCTTTTTTTCGTATCGTTAAATCACATGAAAAATTCCTTGTGTAGAACAAATAATGGCTGTATTCTTTTTCCACTTTTTTGTTTAGCCTTTTATATAAGCGAATTTAAATTTGATAGTTAATTTAAAACTAGCTGATTTTTACAAGAAACCTAATTTTTTTTCTTTCTTCATACCCCATTTAATCTAATTTGTGATAATTCTTAAAATACCAGCAGTTTCCTTAAAAAAAAATTAAAGGCATAATATTATAGTGTTTAGAATAAAGAGCAAAATCAGAAAACCAGAGGTGTATTTAAACGGGTGGTTTGGGATATGTATATACATATATATATAATTTTCAAATTCCTTTTTTTAAAACATTTAACTGCAAGGCATTGATTCAGAATACACCACTGGTTTTCATTTACTTACCAGTTGCGGTATCCTTAATATTTACTTATTGAGTACATTTTTTTAATCTTTTGAAAAAGAAATCGCCCGACTCAAATATAATTTAAAAAATATATACTTTCAGTGGTCACTTATTAGATAAATTTCCATGATATGCAAGCAGTAATCGAGATTTTACAGTGTAATAACTTCTTAAAATTATTAAGGAAAATTGTGACAGTAGCTACGTTGCACGTTTGGTATTTAATTATGGAATATTTAATAACAGTTATTCCACTTTATATAACTGCTGTCGCGTAAACAGGTTGAAATGGAAGCAATAACGGTACATTAAACTTTAGTAAGATAAATACTGTGAAAAGTATGAATACATTTTAGTAGTTCACATACTAATTTCCATCAATTTTGAACGAGCTAAGTTAAATATTTCTACCTTCATAACTATTTAAATACTGAACCTCATATTTCTAAAAACCTAGATTTAATGGTTTATTTTCAATTGCATTTTCCTATGAAAAGCACAATGAAAAAATTCTGTGCCCTATTGACAGGAGTGTACATAATAAAGTGACTGCTTAGCACTTCTGATTGCCACATTTAATAGGACAGTTTAATGAACAGAAACAGCATATTTGATAGGAATGAACATATTTTTCATCTTTATTTGATGTAGTTTACAACAAATTATTTTCAGTGCAAACATGGGCATAATGTCCTTGAGGCAACATAATGCAAATACAGTGAGGAATATACAGATTTGAATAAAACTTGTACTGTATTCAGCAGTAATATTTTAGAATATGATACAGAAAATTACAAAACTCATAAAAAATTAAGATTTTCTGCATATTGATTTTAACAATATACTAGTGTATATCATAGCTTTGGAATATATTTAAGTAAATATTTTACTACACTTTTTTTTGTTTCTTTTCAACTCATAAAAGATGCCCAATGAAGATGTGACAAGAAATATATTAGATCATGTAATATCAGTTCATTATAAAACATTTATCTAGTAAATTGATTTTAATGAAAATTATGTATCTCTTCCTAAAAGACTCATACATAATCTAGAACATGAAAGATATCCTAAAATTCATTAATTTTGCGCTCGCATAACACATCACAGCTTCTGAAAGAACTTAATATACTGCAAAAGTAATTTTCAGACACTAAATTTTGCCAACATTCTTGGCACTCAATAAATTTGTTTAAATTTCTTACCGAATTTCTAATGATAATAAACAACATAAGCAACTCAAAAGCAAACACTTGACTAGGTTGACATTATTTTTAAAGTCATATTTATGAAGTTACAAAATTTTATTAACTGATCAGTCATTTAATATTGAAAAGGATCAATACAACCTAATTCTCATGAACCATCTGAAATAAGCAATATATAATATAGATAATATTTCTTCAAACAGAATGTCAGTAAAAGGATGATTATTTTATTTAGAGCAAATAATGGGTGTTGCAAACTGATGACTAGTCAGATTGGACACCTATATCTAAGAGATAATGTTGAACCCAAAAAAAAATAACTTGTTGGTTACAACAGTTTAAAACGGTATAAAAATTAGTGTCATTTTTCCTTCACAGAATATTGGTAAAATTCAGCTTTCATAACTCTTTAAAAAGGTATATTAAAGGTTCTAAAGGTTATGTATTTTCAGGTGAATAGGAGAAAATGAATTAAAGAGAATACGAATTTTACATCTTTCAAATACATGTATGAGCCTGAAGCATAACAATGGGAGAACACATTAGTTAATCATGCATAATTTATTTACTGCATAGGCTCAGGTAATAAATATGTTAAGACAGAGAATATTGCTGTTTGCAAAGTCAAAATTTAATAGATTATTGTAAATGGCATATTAAGTTCAAGGTACAGAAATTGCCAAATGATATAATTTTTTTTTGAGTGACTTGACTAGGGAATTCAAACCTGGGAACTGGATACCAATATGCAACAGATAATATTGAATCCACAACCAACTTTTTTTCTTCTTTATATTTATAGAAATGTATTATGTGCTCATATATATCAACATATATTTCTTTTCGAAAATCTCTAGCTAGCAATCACAGCCAGATAAAGCAAGCATTATATATTCATATATATATAATACTGTTAAATTACAGTCCATAAATACTCTCAACCTCATAGAGCTGTATTGTCGTGTAAAAATCCAGTAAAACTCTTGGTGGCACAGTGGAAGGTGTGGCTCAGTTGGTAGAATGCCAGATTCATAATCTGCTGTTCCCAGGTTTGAATCCCATCTGGGATCTTATCTGTCAATAGGGAACACTGATGGGTTTGGAAAAGACACCATCTATAGAATGAGACATTAAGCCATGGGCCCCATACCCTGTGTATGTTAAAGAACACTCTGGATAGCCTTGATGGGAGGCTACCACCTCTCCAGTGTGCTGCCTCCCCTAAACTATCAGCCCTTGGGAACTGTCCATTTAGCCCATTGTATGAAAGGAAGTGCCATTCAGAGGTTAATAAAAAACAACTGGTAGACACATAGTATTCTAATATATACATAGTACATGGCCGAGTGGTTAGCGCACTTGGCTACTGATCTAAGGGACCTGGGTTCGAGCCCCGGGTAAGGCATGGCTATATGTGTCGTTTTTCTGCCGAGGTCCTGCCGTCCTCTCAGACCTTCTACTATGGCATATAAACTGACAGGCTCCTGTCAGACCTTTGTGACAAGCAGCTGCTTGAGGGTTTTTTTTTTTGTATTTTGTGTTGCATTAGATTTTTTTTATAAACCTTTAGAATGATTTTGTAAATAAAACTGTAATTTTCATTAGGTAATGGTTATAAACTGAAAGTCCACTCTCACTACAAGTATTCAGCAATATAAATTAATATCTGATTAATTAAATTTTAATGTTTCCATACTATTTTTGAATTTAAGCTTTAATGACATTATCTGCTATTTCATGGACATAAAAACAACATGAAAATATTTTTTTTCTCATAGAATAACCAAAAATTAAAGGGTTTTAAATTTAGAAGAAGTTCATTAAATTAGAAAGAAAAATAACTGGTTTTGGGTTCAACAATATCTTTTGCATATTGGATTTCAATCTGACTAAGCCATTAATAGTAACATCCATTATCTGATCTACATAAAATAATAAATAATCATCCTTTTATTGACATTTTCAATTTCAAAAATTGTGATCGACATGATATACTCTAAAGACGGATAAAACCTGTTCCTATGGATACATAGTTACTCTACCTAGATATATGAAATATATATATTATGAATAAGAATACAAGTACAAATTTTGCAGTTCAAACAAGTGCTGATAGCATATTTATGTCTAAACTACTTTTCCCTTCAACGTATAAAACTTATTAGCTCAAAAACAAAAAAGATTGCCAAGAGAATTGTTTGTGCAAAGAATATCAAACATGGACTCGACAATTTTTGTGGGCAACGACAAATATCTGGTTTGCCCCTTAAAAATAAAAAAGTACCCCCTCAAGCAACTGCTTGCCACATAGGTCTGACAGGAGCCTGTCAGTTTACATGCCATAGTAGAAGGTCTGAGCAGATGGCAGGACCTCAGCAGAAAAACAACATGCACATCCATGCCTTACCCGGGGCTCGAACCCAGTTTATGAAATGAAAAATGCTAGCATTCAGTAATTAACCTGATCATCCACACATTTATAGCAATTTGCAAAAGTATTAAATATGAATAGGTAAAATATCAAATAATTCATGCTCTCAACTTCAAAACTAGGCCAAACAAATTGTATTGTGTTTGTGATCAAAGGAACATGAATTGAAGTCCCAGGTAAGGCATGGATGTTTGTATTGCGCCTTTCTGCTGAGATCACACCTTCCTCTCAGACCTCTAAGGCATATTACACTGGCAGGCTCCTGTCAGACCTCTGTGGGAAGCAGTTGTTTGAGGAGGTATTTATATTTTTCATGTAAAACATTTGCATCAATAAAGTCGAAAAAAAAAATTCAGTTAATTAGTTTTCCAATGCCATTCGCTGCGCTGGGGCTCTTGTTTAGGAATAGTAAAAGTTGAGGTATGTTGTTCTCCATCATAGTTGGACCGGCATTCAACAACACTACAGTGTCTAGGCATGATTTCCTCACCTATGAATTGCAAGGGACCAGTAAATTATTCTATTCACATTCCTCTTTATGTCAAAAAAGTAAAAGTACTGAGCAACTTACAACATTAAATGTGGTTTTCATTCTTTGATGAATAAAATGTGAATATTACTACAAATCATTGACTAATTATCTTAATAGTCATGGTATGTAAGAGAATTAAAAGTCTATAGCTCTATATAATGATTGAAATTCTTGTTAATGATAAAAATTTGGGAACTAATGTAATACATAATCTTAATATTTAATAGTTATGGTATGCAAGAGAATGGAAAGTGTGCAGCTCTATATAATAAGTGAAATTTTTTTAGTGATAAAAATTTGTGAATTAATGTAATACGTTGTACATTTTGCAGGTCTCATATGGTATTATTCACAGAAACAAAAAAAAAACATAGTTATCAAACAAATAAAAACAACACAAGCATCATTTATTAACTGCACTGCACAAGTAACATTTCTGTTCATACTACTTTATCAGTGCTGTTAAAGTAGTCAAAATCATTTTCAATTAGAAACAAGTCAGTTATGAATTTGGTCAATATTATTAACTCATGTACCAGGCTGGAAATTTACTAAGTCTGAACATTTAAAAAAAAAGCTTGTCAGCAGGAATTAAAAATCATGATTGATCAATTGTTTATTAAACAGAACATTCTATCACTCTATAGCAAAGCTTTGTTTATATGATTCGAAAAACAGGATATATTAATTGGCTATTCCCCTAATAATCTAATGAAGGCCACAGAAAAATTCAATATTGATTTCTCAGACAATAATTAGTATGGTGACTATAAAATACCTCTAAGGTGATACAGCAAGGTAGGTAAATATAGGGCCATATCATGGCTGTATCAGAAAACTCAGTGCAAAAGAGAAATGATTTACTCAAGAGATCTGGTAGCTACTCTCAAAGCAAAATCACGTAACAAAATGTTACTTAAGTTTTAAAAAGCAATTGCTCATTTCTCAACTCATATAATAATTGTGTAACACATTAGCAATATTTATGTATAATTGCACTGCCACTTTAAAATGTGACTTTTACCAGAGCATTAAAAAAACTGTAATTTGATAAACCAGTGATAAGAGGCATGAGTTTAATAGCAAAATATCATGGATAAATCAAAATATGCTGTTATTAGCAATGAAAGAATAAGTTTTTGCAATTTCTGCATTTAAAATATTGTCAATTAGTACCAGAGGTCCCTATGCTCAGATCAGATTTTATGATCATATCTATGCAAGTAACATATATAAAAGTTACTGAACAGTTGTGTTTAGTATTCATAAATATTACATTTGATTATTGATAGCATTTCATATCACAACTGTGCTATTTCGATGGCACTATTCAAATATAAAAATTTAAAGGACATTAAGTTCTGCTCTGAAATAATTCTAAAAGTTAATTTCAGCAAAGGAATCTACGACGTTACCTGTTAATTTAAAGCATATATTAGAAAAAATAGTTTTTACTATACAAAACATTGGAAAATTTATTTGCAGTTTAATACTCAAAAAAAATGAATCAGGGGATTCAAAAATAACTATTGTAGCGGTTCATATTTCGATACGGGCAATTTCAATTTTTCACTCTATAAAAAAATTACGTATATTACTAAGTTTAATTCCTTCAATTTTTTCAATCAAAACAGCGATAAGTTATATAAGGGCAGCCAAAAACGTTTCTAACTTAATGAAAGACCATCTCATTCAACACACCATCATTCAACACGTTGAAACTAGGCCTAAGAGAGCAATGCACTCAAAACAGTTTTCAAGCACTAAATAATTACTTTTATGAAACCACTAACTACAGGAAATATTTCATGCTACAAATAATAATAATAAGGAGAAATGCTTACCTCTTTGGGGTAATCCAAATGTAGTTTGAAGAAAAAAACTATTGCAGTCCCATTTCCACAATGAACGAAGCAAGCGACTGTATCATGCACCTCTCGGACTAAGTTGATCACGTGATATTCCAGTGTCATGGCCTGTCAGTGGGCCTCGATCACAGCGTCAATTCATCGTGACGTCAGTTCATAGCAGAATCAATTCATCGTGACGTCAGTTCATCACAGCGTCAATTCATCGCAACGTCAGTTCATCACAGCGTCAATTCATCGTGAAGCCAGTTCATAGCAGCGTCAATTCATCGTGACCTCAGTTCATCACAGCGTCAATTCATCGTGACGTCAGTTCATAGCAGTTTCAATTCATCGTGACGTCAGTTCATAGCAGCGTCAATTCATCGTGACATCAGTTCATCACAGCATCAATTCATCGTGACGTCAGTTCATAGCAGCTTCAATTCATCGTGACGTCAGTTCATCGCAGCGTCAATTCATCGTGACCTCAGTTCATCGCAGCGTCAATTCATCGTGACGTCAGTTCATCACAGCGTCAATTCATCGCAACGTCGGTTCATCACAGCGTCAATTCATCGTGACGTCAGTTCATCACAGCGTCAATTCATCGTGACGTCAGTTCATCACAACGTCAATTCATCGCAACGTCAGTTCATCACATCATCAATTCATCGTGTCGTCAGTTCATAGCAGCGTCAATTCATCGTGACGTCAGTTCATCACAACGTCAATTCATCGTGACGTCAGTTCATAGCATCGTCAATTCATCGTGACGTCAATTCATCACAGCGTCAATTCAACGTGGCGTCAGTTCATCGTAGCGTCAATTCATCGTGACGTCAGTTCATCACAGCGTCAATTCATCGTGACGTCAGTTCATCACAGCGTCAATTCATCGCAACGTCAGTTCATCACAGCGTCAATTCATCGTGATGTCAGTTCATCACAGCGTCAATTCATCGCAACGTCAGTTCATCACAGCATCAATTAATCGTGAAGTCAGTTCATAGCAGCGTCAATTCATCGTGACGTCAGTTCATCACAGCGTCAATTCATCGTGACGTCAGTTCATCACAGCGTCAATTCATCGGAACGTCAGTTCATCACAGCGTCAATTCATCGCAACGTCAGTTCATCACAGCATCAATTAATCGTGAAGTCAGTTCATAGCAGCGTCAATTCATCGTGACGTCAGTTCATCACAGCGTCAATTCATCGTGACGTCAGTTCATCACAGCGTCAATTCATCGGAACGTCAATTCATCACAGCGTCAATTCAACGTGGCGTCAGTTCATCGTAGCGTCAATTCATCGTGACGTCAGTTCATCACAGCGTCAATTCATCGTGACGTCAGTTCATCACAGCGTCAATTCATCGCAACGTCAGTTCATCACAGCGTCAATTCATCGTGATGTCAGTTCATCACAGCGTCAATTCATCGCAACGTCAGTTCATCACAGCATCAATTCATCGTGAAGTCAGTTCATAGCAGCGTCAATTCATCGTGACGTCAGTTCATCACAGCGTCAATTCATCATGACGTCAGTTCATCACAGCGTCAATTCATCGTGACGTCAGTTCATCACAACGTCAATTCATCGCAACGTCAGTTCATCACAGCGTCAATTCATCGTGTCGTCAGTTCATAGCAGCGTCAATTCATCGTGATGTCAGTTCATCACAACATCAATTCATCGTGACGTCAGTTCATAGCATCGTCAATTCATCGTGACGTCAATTCATCACAGCGTCAATTGAACGTGACGTCATTTCATCGCAGCGTCAATTGAACGTGACGTCATTTCATCGCAGCGTCAATTCATCGTGACGTCAGTTCATCACAGCGTCAATTCATCGCAGCGTCAGTTCATCACAGCGTCAATTCATCGTGACGTCAGTTCATCACAGCGTCAGTTCATCGTGACGTCAGTTCATCACAGCGTCAATTCATCGTGACGTCAGTTCATCACAGCGTCAATTCATCGTGAAGTCAGTTCATAGCAGCTTCAATTCATCGTGACGTCAGTTCATCACAGCGTCAATTCATCGTGACGTCAGTTCATCGCAGCGTCAATTCATCATGACGTCAGTTCATAGCAGCTTCAATTCATCGTGACGTCAGTTCATCACAGCGTCAATTCATCGTGACGTCAGTTCATCGCAGCGTCAATTCATCATGACGTCAGTTCATAGCAGCTTCAATTCATCGTGAAGTCAGTTCATAGCAGCATCAATTCATCGTGACGTCAGTTCATCACAGCGTCAATTCATCGCAACGTCAGTTCATCACAGCGTCAATTCATCGTGACGTCAGTTCATCACAGCGTCAATTCATCGCAACGTCAGTTCATCACAGCATCAATTCATCGTGAAGTCAGTTCATAGCAGCGTCAATTCATCGTGACGTCAGTTCATCACAGCGTCAATTCATCGCAATGTCAGTTCATCACAGCGTCAATTCATCGTGATGTCAGTTCATCACAGCGTCAATTCATCATGCCGTCAGTTCATAGCATCGTCAATTCATCGTGACGTCAATTCATCACAGCGTCAATTCATCGTGACGTCAGTTCATCTAAGCGTCAATTCATCGTGACGTCAGTTCATCACAGCATCAATTCATCGTGAAGTCAGTTCATAGCATGGTCAATTCATCGGTGCGTCAATTCATCGCAGTGTTACACATGTGGTTTTATTGACTTTCTGCATCTGTAGGTTGTTCAAATGAACTCTAGAGACAATAATTTTAAACTTTAAATGTTTAAACATGCGTCAGAAGAATTTACTTCAGAAGTTAATTAAAACTAGCATAACAAGAATTGTTTCAAACCATTTAATAAAATGCGAATTTTAAAAGTTTGTCTAATATTCAAATAATCATTACGCAATCATTAATGATATTTATGAAAATAATTTATTGTTAAGCATTCCAGCTTCCATGCCTCTTTAAATACTGAACGAAATTGTTCAAAATCGAGATTCAAACAGATTTGATTATGATCTTTATCATCAGTTACATTTTTTTCCATTAAAGGCATATTTTAGAAGTTATAGACCCCCAAAGAAACATATTCAAAACGTACGTATAACCAGTGTAAAAAAACATTTTATATAAATAAAATTAATTATTTTAATGAGAATTCGATTCGTCGAAATTGAACTTCTTTTTGTCTTATATACGTTCTTTTCCTCTTTTGCATTTTGCAAAATTAATTAATTTGTCATCAGTAGCTCTGGGATCGGACAAAAAGAAATGGCTGTCCGTAATTTGCCCAGGGCTGTTCGAAGTAAATTATTCAAAACTCAATTGATGATTTTTAATCCTTACCCTTAGTGGGGAGGTGGAGATGCAATTTATTTGTTTTAAGAGATAATTGTTTGTTTTTATAGATAAACTAGAATTCTTTTCGTGTTGGATAGGTATTGATAAATATCTTCGGTGAGAAGGGATACAATGGGTTTGGAAAGACCGTCACCGTCGGATGGGACGTTAAGCCGTCACTCCGGGTGGAGGAAAGCCATACCCAGTGCATATTAAAGAATATGCTAGATAGCCTTGATGGGAGGCTTCAATCTGTCTTCAACCTTCTCGCAGCCTTCCCTTATCCCTGGGGGTGGGGGGGGCTCAGTCGGTAGCGCGCCAGGCTCGTAATCTGTAGTTCCCAGGTTCGAGTCCCAGCTGGGTCAGCGTTGAGATTTATCTCCGCAAAATTCCCCGCCCTGCCAACGGTCAGTAGGGGACACCGATGGGCTTGGAAAGGCCGCCGTCCGTCGGATGGGACGTTAAGCCGTGGCCCCGTGTGCGGGAGAGCCATACCCTGTGCACGTTAAAGAACACGCTAGATGGCCTTGACGGGAGGCTACCATCTGTCTCCCAACAGCTGTTCCAGTGGGTCCCCTCCCCCAACCTTCTCTGAGCCTTCGGGGTCCATGTGACCTGGCCATTTAGCCCATGGTGTGCAAAAAAGTGCCGGTCAGAGGTAAAACAATCCAACCCAACAGAATATCATTTGCGTTAGTTAAACTGCAATTAAAGCCCTCAGGGAACCACCCCCACTGCTTCCCATTACCGATAAAAACAATTTTGGGTGCGGCACCACTTAAACAACAACTGGGCTCATCTTTTTAATGCCAGATAATTGCACAAAGATTATTTAACGGCAACACTCGAGTACCGAGCCAATAAAAAATAAAACCCACTTCAAAGAACAAAGCTTGCGGAGGCAACAACAACAACAACCAAAATAAAACCCTCGCCTAGATCGAACCACTTTAATTTCTTTAATTGTAGTCATCAAGGGAAGGAGTTTAATATTCTGAAGCTGCAACTTCTGTGGAGGCACATAAGCCTCTTGTGGCTTAAAAATCCCTTCCCACTTATTCTCCTGCCAGCGCTGTGGGCTACACTTTCCCCTCTGTTGCTATCTCGTTCGTCATTATCGCTGAGAGGATATGAGGACCGCAATCCTTTTCCTCTGAGGACTCTAAATGCAGCGAGGGGGGGGGCGGTAAATAAATTTAATAACTACCTTTTTGGAATAAAAATTATAATTAAACTTTAACCAATGTTTTAGTTTTAAGGAATGTAATATAAAGTTCATGATCTGACTATAGGAATAGTTTATCGCCTGTGGCGAACGTGGGGCGATCGTTTTCAAAAAGTGTTTTCTTTTTCCGCCTTTAACGCCCTCTAACATTGGAAATTAGGACTAATGGATGACTGGTTTTCGGTTGTTTTACCAATAAGTGGCACTTTTTTTGCACACAATGGGTTAAAGGGCCAGGTCACAAAGAACCCGAAGGGTCAGAGAAGGTTGGGGGATTGGACCCACTGGAACAGCTGTTGGGAGACAGATGGTAGCCTACCGTCAAGGCCATCCAGCGGGTTCTTTAACGTGCGCAGGGTATGGCTCTTCCACACACGGGGCCACGGCTTAACGTCCCAACAATTGATCTCTATGTTGCGATCTTGTGCAACCACGGCAATTCCCGGTTCCGCCTGACAGCACTACCTGGTTTAAGAAAAGCCATGACTATCTAGAGTCGGGGGCAAGGAATACGCCCTATAGGCGCACCTCAACCCCGGCCTCACATGGCAGCAGTCCTATAGAAGGAAAGCTAACCACCGGAAGAAACCTAACTTTAATCTATTCCCCGGTTTGCAAATGTGCAAGGATATAAAGGTCCAAGCTCGATCGGCACCCGGGGTGGAGACTCTTAGTAAGACCCAGACTTTTTGGACAGCTCGTGCCTACTAGGCAGGAGAAACCTTTCGACCGAGCCGTCGAACTGACCACCCAAGGTCCCTGAAAGGTGAGGTCTCCGACGCCGTCACCACCCGACCGGCAGTCAAGCCGGCCAGCAGCGTCTTCAACCTCGGTTGGCCTTGGCCATGTCCAACCGGCGCCCAACCCGGTCGGCACAGCCTTCAGCCGGGTTGCTGGGCCCTAGGCCCCCCCACCACGACAAGGTGGTCCCCTATCGGGGGGGTTAACGTCCCAACAGATGAACGACGGCCTTTCCAAGCCCAACGGTGTCCCCTACTGACCGAGGGCAGGGCGGGAAGTTTTGCAGAGATAAGTCTCAACGCTGACCCAGCTGGGACTCGAACCTGGGAACTACAGATTACGAGCCTGGCGCGCTACCGACTGGGCCACCCTCGCCCCAAATGACTGGGGAAAGGAACAGTGATATTCTATCGATGACTATTCAACATAGAATTGCAATTTATTTCTTAAACGGTTGTCTTTTTCACGCCACCTGTTGGGAAAAGGAGCAAATCTTTTCTGAAAATGTAAACCTCTTAGCCATGACATTCTACCACCAAAATTTTACATTTGCATCAGACAAATTGCAATATTTGTTCAAATTTTTCCATTTTCCAATTTTTCCCACGGTTTTAGGAGCTATTAAGGTAATTGGGAGATTCCTAATATTTGATCAATACCTGTCCAACCCAGGGCGGGGATATCTCAGTCGGTTGCGCGCCAGGCTCGTAATCTGCAGTTCCAGGTTCGAGTCCCAGCTGGGCTTGAAAATGCCACCGTCCATCGGATGGGACGTTTATGCTCTGGCGCCATGTGCGGGAGAGTCATACCCTGTGCACATTAAAGAACACACTGGATGACCTTGATGGGAGGCTACCATCTGTCTCCAAACAGCTGTTTAATGAGCTTTCTCCTTCAACCTTCTCTGAGCCTTCTGGGTCCTTGTGACCTGGCCATTTAGCCACTTGTGTGCAAAAAAGTGCCGGTCCGAGGTAAAACAACTCTTTTGTGCTACCATGGTATTACTAAACTTGATGTATGGTTGGAAAGGCCCTCGTCCCTCTGATGGGACATTAATTCGTGGCCCCGTGATTAGGACACGGGGCCAGGTAATTAGGAGAGCTATACCCTGCGCACGTTAAAGAACACACAGGATGGCCTTGATGGGAGGCTACTATCTGTCTCCCAACAACTGTCTAGTGGGTTCCCTCCTCCTAACTATCTCTTAGTCTTCGGGGTCCTTGTGACCTGGCCGTTTATCCCATTATGCCGAAAAGTGTCGCTCAGAGACCAAACAACCGAACCCTGCGTTGCGATTTATCTCTGCAAAACTCTCCACCCCTGCCTCTGTGAATAGGGAACATCGAGGGGCTTGAGAAGACCGCCGTCCGTCGGATAGGAGGTTAAGCCGCGGTACCGTATGCAAGAGATACATATCCTGTGCACGGTAAAGAACTCGCTGCTGAACACGCCTTGATGGGAGGCTACAATCTGTCTCTTAACTGTTCAGTGGGTTCCCTCCCAATCTTCTCTAAGCTCTCGGGGTCCTTGCAACCTGGCCATTGTGTGCAAAAATAATGCCGCTCAGAGGTAAAACAACCCAACCCAATCTTCTCTGAGCTCTCGGGGTCCTTGCAACCTGGCCATTGTGTGCAAAAAAAGTGCCGCTCAGAGGTGAAACAACCCAACCCAATCTTCTCTGAGCTCTCGGGGTCCTTGCAACCTGGCCATTGTGTGCAAAAAGAGTGCCGCCGAGAGGTAAAACAACCGAAATCAATGCTTTGTATTAATTATTCACCTTTAGTAAAATTGATGAGATATATATATATTGTTAAGGTGAAAAAGAAAATGTTGTCCAACCCAGAAACCATCTCTTAGACCGCTAAAGAAAAGCACTCAAGCGAAACGATGATTACTTAACACTGCTTGATCAAACATTAATCCAGAATGAGCAGCGCATTAAGAATGATTAATGGCTCTAACATCTTAAGCACTAAAAAAAATCACCCACTAGAAATTAAAAAAAATTCTTCTTCATGCTAAAATACTTCCTTCTTATATAAGACGTTAACCACACAAAAAAACTACAAAAAAAACACTCTTGAAGTTCGTTAACAACCCTGAATAATAATGTACTTGACCTAGATATTATGGATCAGTCAACTTACCACACAGCCATCCAGACCATTCTCTTTTGGATTTTCTATTCTTTTCTTCTTTCTCTCCACCTGCTGGTGATAATGGCGTAGATCGGTTAACCCTAGTTGATATATAATGATGGTTCTGTTCAGGTGGAGTCGACATTTACCAGACCCAAGCTACGGTAGCAGCGATATCGAAAACCGCGGGCCACTGATGAAAAGAAGTGCTTCACTGCCCGTTGCCTTCGCCTGATAAAAGGCCAATCTTTACCCCACCCAAACGCTGTAGTGCATACTAATGATGACCAATTAATGAATGCCTGCTGTCTTAATTACAGGGAGGTTTGTGACGTGCTGGAAGAACTCTGAAAGGACTCCCAGGGTGTTAATCAGCTGGACTTGTTCAAATAACAATAGATTGTTGTTAAGTTGGATAACATGTCGATTGCAGATTGTTCTGATTCTCCAGAAAGAAGGAGGACTGGTTTGTTTTTTTTATTTCGTTTTCTCGGAAAGGTACAGGAAAGATTTTAGAATCGTCGATGTTTTTAAGTTATTCGAAATAGATTGAGAAGCCTCTGAGTTAACGCCAGGCTCGTAATCTGTAGTTCCAAGGTTCGAGTCCCAGCTGGGTCAGCGTTGAGATTTATCTCCGCAAAATTCTACGCCCTGCCCACGGTCAGTAGGGGACACCGATGGGCTTGGAAAGGCCGCCGGCCGTCGGATGGGACTTTAAGCCGTGGGCCCGTGTGCAGGAGAGCCATACCCTGTGCACGTTAAAGAACACGCTAGATGGCCTTGACGGGAGGCTACCATCTGTCTCTCAACAGCTGTTCCAGTGGGTCCCCTCCCCCAACCTCCTCTGACCCTTCGGGGCATATGTGACCTGGCCATTTAGCCCATGGTGTGCAAAAAAAGTGCCGCTCAGAGGTAAAACAACCCAACCTAAATGGCTGGTGACAAGAATGGGCGTCTGCATGGAGGGGGGTGTCCTAGATTTCGTAAAAATGTTCAGATTTAATTTTAGTATTATGAAGTTTATATAGAAAGTTAACATTTTTAGTATTAGCCATTAGTCTATAACAGGCCAGGATGATTGTCAGAATTTCCTCCTCCATAAAAGAATTCTTGCTGACCTTCGTCTCCGCAAGAGTTCAGAGAAATTCCTCTGTTGAGTTAGGTTGTTTTACCTCTGCACACAAAAGGCTCAATGGCCAAGTTACAAGGAACCCATGGGCTCAGAGAGGTTGAGGAAAGGTACCCACTAAACAGCTGTTAGAAGACTCATGTAAAAAGCGCCCCGTCAAGGCCATTCAGCGTGTTCTTTAGTATGGACAGCGAATCGCTCTTCTGCACACTGCGTCACGGCGTAACGTCCTATCGATGGACAGCGGCCCTTTCAAGCTCAACTTGATACCCTCTTTCTGACCAAAGACTGGGTTGAATTGGGTCTTTTTATCTCTGAGCGGCACGTTTTTGCACACCATGGGCTAAATGGCTAGGTCACACCCCGAAGGCTCAGAGAAGGTTGGGGAAGGGGACCCACTGGAACAGCTGTTGAGAGACAGATGGTAGCCTACCGTCAAGGCCATCCAGCGTGTTCCTTAACGTGCACAGGGTATGGCTCTCCAGCTCCAGAGCGACGGCTTAACGTCCCATCAGAGGGACGGCAGCCTTTCCAAGCCCATCGGTGTCCCCTACTGACCGTGGACAGGGCGGGAAGTTTTGCGGAGATAAATCTCAACGCTGGCCCAGATAGAACTCGAATCTGGGAACTGCAGATTACGAGCCTGACGCGCTACCGACTGAGCCACCGCCCGCTTTTCTCTGTCCAAAAGTAGGGGGATTGGGAGTTTTTTGGGGAAAGGAATCTACTCTATAGCTATTAGGATCAGGGCCGAATCTAGTGGACATCCCCTCCCCTCCTGAAGATGTTAGTAAGGATAATGGAGGAAAGAAATTAATAAACTTATGAATATTTCAGGCATTTTTGAAGATCTCTTTTAAAGACCTCTAAATCGGAGGTCGAAAATATTATATGCAATGAAAATCCAGTCTCTTACCCCCCCCCCCCTCCATTCACTTTTTTTTTTCCTAGATCGCCCCTAGTTAGGGGGGCGGGGGTGGCTCAGTTGGTAGCGCGCCAGGCTCGTAATCTGTAGTTCCCAGGTTCGAGTCCCAGCTGGGTGGGCGTTGAGATTTATCTCCGCAAAACTTCCCCGCCCTGCCTACGGTCAGTAGGGAACACCGATGGGCTTGGAAAGGCCGCCATCCGTCGGATGGGGCGTTAAACCGTGGACCCGTGTGCGGGACCACCATACCCTGTGCACGTTAAAGAACACGCTGGATGGCCTTGACGGGAGGCTACCATCTGTCTCCCAACAGCTGTTCCAGTGGGTCCCCTGCCCCAACCTTCTCTGAGCCTTCGGGGTCCATGTGACCTGGCCATTTAGCCCATGGTGTGCAAAAAAGTGCCGCTCAGAGGTAAAACAACAACAACAACCCTAGTTAGGACAAGAGGAGAACCTTCTTTCAAAGTCATCCATCTTGTTTAACGTGCTCGCTAGGTATGACTCCAATTCATAGAGAGTCTTAGCTTGGCCTTCTCTGACCCCTCGGGGCATATGTGACCTGGCCATTTACCCCATGGTGTGCAAAAAAATGCCGCTCAGAGTTAAATCAACCCAACAACCCAACATCTCACCTATGACCGCCAAACTATCTGGTAAAGAGACATAATAGGGTATTACCGTTTAACTCTGGAGATGCTTTCCGGGAAGACTGGCGTTAAACGACTTTATTTTTCTTATTCCCTTGTTTTTTTGCATTTCTTGTTGATCTTTCTGATATTTTTTGCATTATAATGGATGTTTTATTCCAGCAAAAATAATTATATTCAGAGTTCGTTTTTTTTTTAATTTACATAAATTACAAAGAGATACAATTTGTTTCCACTCTTGGAGTAACTGTTGTGATTACAACAGAGTTGGGTTGTTTTACCTCTGAGCGGCACTTTCTGCACACCATGGGCTAAATGGCCAGGTCATATGGACCCCGAAGACTCAGAGAAGGTTGGGGGAGGGGACCCACTGGAACAGCTGTTGGGAGACAGATGGTAGCCTCCCATCAAGCCATCCAGCGTGTTCTTTAACGTGCACAGGGTATGGCTCTCCCGCACATGGGGTCACGGCTTAACGTCCCATCCGACGGACGGCGGCCTTTCCAAGCCCATTGGTGTCCCCTACTGACCGTGGACAGGGCAGGGAATTTTGCGGAGATAAATCTCAACGCTGACCCAGCTGGGACTCGAACCTAGGAACTACAGATTACGAGCACTTGCCATGCTATCAGGGTTTTGGGTTGGATTGTTTTACCTCTGAGCGGCACTTTTTTGCACACCATGGGCTAAATGGCTAGGTCATATGGACCCCGAAGGCTCAGAGAAGGTTGGGGGAGGGGACCCACTGGAACAGCTGTTGGGAGACAGATGGTAGCCTCCAGTCAAGGCCATCCAGCGTGTTCTTTAACGTGCACAGGGTATGGCTCTCCCGCACATGGGGTCACGGCTTAACGTCCCATCCGACGGACGGCGGCCTTTCCAAGCCCATCGGTGTCCCCTACTGACCGTGGGCAGGGCGGGGAATTTTGCGGAGATAAGATTACAACAGATTTTTATTCTCTTTTGCCTTAGAGAAAAATAGATGACACTAGTAACTAGTGTCCCTAATCATGTAAGAAATTAATAATATTTAGTTTTTGTTGTTTTCACGTTTAGAAAAGATACTCACCAACGAATGCGATCACACACGAAATACGCCTTTAAGTATGTGCAGGATTTTGAGATTTTCTTTTAAATGTTATGCTGAAGAAACAAAAGGCAAAGAAACTGTTATAGCTTTGCTACATTAAACGGGGGTTACCTGTATTAAAAATCAAATGATCGAGGCGATCATTCAAGTGGATCCCGTTCTCAAGCTTTGGAGGTCCTTGTGACCCGGCCGTTTTGTCCATTTTAGTCCAAAAACATTTTGGACATTTTTTTTCTTTTATATGATAAAAACTCACAAAGATCTCACCTTCAATAGTGATCAAAGCATCTATTGAGGCCTGTTACATATCGGTTTGTTATACAAGAAAACGTTTTCGGAATAATTTTGATCACCGATCAAAAAAAAAACGCCAAAGAGCCTACGCAAAGAGAAGTGCCTTGTGCTTATGAAGACCTTTTGTCTGGGCCCGAAAATAAGGAAAGTAAAATTGAATTTTACTTTAACTTCATTCACTAACCAGCATTCTCTTATGAAGGGGGCGGGGGTGGCTCAGTCGGTAGCGCGCCAGGCTCGTAATCTGTAGTTCCCAGGTTCGAGTCCCAGCTGGGTCAGCGTTGAGATTTATCTCCGCAAAATTCCCCGCCCTGCCCACGGTCAGTAGGGGACACCGATGGGCTTGGAAAGGCGGCCGTCCGTCGGATGGGACGTTAAGCCGTGGCCCCGTGTGCGGGAGAGCCATACCCTGTGCACGTTAAAGAACACGCTGGATGGCCTTGACGAGAGGCTACCATCTGTCTCCCAACAGCTGTTCCAGTGGGTCCCCTCCCCCAACCTTCTCCGAGCCTTCGGGGTCCATGTGACCTGGCCATTTAGCCCATGGTGTGCAAAAAAAGTGCCGCTCAGAGGTAAAACAACCCAACCCAACTCTTATGAAGATTTATGAACCTGAAGAAGGTACAATTTAACCAACATGGAGTGAACAGGTTGTTTTACATCTGAGCGGCTCTTTTTCGCACCCAAAGAGCTTAATGGCCAGGTTACGAGGGTGCATGGAAGGTTGGTGGGAAGGGACCCACTGCACTGCTGTTAGGAGACAGATGATAGACTCCCGTCAAGGCCATCCAGCTTGTTCTTTAACGCGCACAGTGTATGGGGCTACGGTTAACGTCTCATCCGACAGAGCGGCGCCTTTCCAAGCCCATCGGTGCCCTTTACTGACTGAGGGCAGGGCGAGGAATTTTGTAGAGATAAATCTCAATACTGATCCAGCTGGGACTCGAACCTAGGAACTACAGATTTGGAGCCAATCAACACTTTTATACCACTAAACTATCTAAAATTAACATATATTTCAACACTAATTACAAGAACCTAACCAAATGATGAAATCAACTGCATACAATCTTTTCATACATCTCTGTGCCACACGCAGAAAAAGATCCAACTGAGCGATATCCGAGGGAACATTCCCAGAATACCAGACCTAGAGAATTTCATCTCGTTGACAAGCACCGTGACATGGAAACGGCGTATTTATTCAGTTTCTTTGCCTTCCTGGGTCTTGCCAGAGTCACTGGCAGAGCTCAGGACTGTGCTCTATGCGGAGCTGATAGCTCTGTGACGACGGGGTGGTGACATCGCTGACACGTGCCCCAGTATCGCTCTTCCATTTGTGAATGCATGCTCCATGAAGAATGACAAGGAGTCAGAATTTCAGATGGCATCTATCCCGACTGTGTGCTTCTCTCTTCGTTTTGCTATTACTCACGCTGCAGAGGATGTATTCAGCGGCGGCAGCAGGCTTCGAGCCCAGATGTTCCGAAGAGGAGAAAAGGAAAGCGATGTTTTGACCGACGGGGAGGTCGCAAAAAAGTGAGACACGTGGAAAACTGGAGATGCATCTGCTAACAAATGTGCACTGGCCAAATAAAAGAATGGAACAAATACATCTCTATCTGTACGTATGTATAGAAATATGAAATGTAAATCACAGCTCCACATCACGCCTTAAACTTGTAGAGGGTGTTTCGCCTTTCCTGATTTCATAAAGCGCTTTCTCTGAGATATATTACAGAGAACCTTTTCGCGTTTTCTATTTTTTTTTTAAATTCTCTTCGAGATGAAACATGTCTGTTTGGAACTTTCGGAAGTGACAGGTGAGATGAAAAGTTAGTGCAGAATTTATATTTCACTAATTTAGAGGTGGGCTTGTTTTTTCCTGTTTAAAGTGCACAAAAACTATTCAAGTCTGCTTTCGAAATGTAAACGATTTTATTCACAGCCAGATCAACGCTGTTGAAAAACGTTAAGTGAACATTGGAGATAACTTCTTATCAATGGTGCCGTGGTTTGAAGGTATACGAGGGGCGGGGTGGCTCAGTCGTTAGCGCGCCAGGCTCGTAATCTGTAGTTCCCAGGTTCGAGTTCCAGCTGGGTCAGCGTTGAGATTTATCTCCGCAAAATTCCCCGCCCTGCCCACGGTCAGTAGGGGACACCGATGGGCTTGGAAAGGCCGCCGTCCGTCGGATGGGACGTTAAGCCGTGGCCCCGTGTGCGGGAGAGCCATACCCTGTGCACGTTAAAGAACACGCTGGATGGCCTTGACGGGAGGCTACCATCTGTCTCCCAACAGCTGTTCCAGTGGATCCCCTCCCCCAACCTTCTCTGAGCCTTTGGGGTCCTTGTGGCCTGGCCATTTAGCCCATGGTGTGCAAAAAAGTGCCGCTCAGAGGTAAAACAATCCAATCCAATTGAAGGTATACGAGAGCGTTTTTCTTGTACAGCCAGGTCGCAAAGACTAAAAAATATTGAGAGTAGGTTGAGGAAAAGGAAGCACTGGACAGCTGTTAGGGGACAGACGTAAAGTCTCACTTCAAGTGTCATGTGAAGGACGACTGCTTTTCAAAGCCCAATGGTATCCCTTTTTACATCGAGGGCAAAATATAGGTTAGCTGAGATACATCTCAATTCTCGCACAGTTGAGACTCGAACCTAGGAATTTCAAATTACGAACTTGGTGCAAAGAAAACCCATGTCCCACACTAAAAATGTGTTAAAAAGAATACGGGAAGGGTGTACAGTCGCTCAAAAAAGTATCCGAACACTATGGTTGATTACAGAATCCAGAAAAAATATCTGGCAACGATTTTTTTAGAAATTAGTGATCTGGCAACCTTGGTGTCACGTGACACGAAGGTTGCCAGATCACTAATTTCTAAAAAAATCGTTGCCAGATATTTTTTCTGGATTCTGTAATCAACCATAGTGTTCGGATACTTTTTTGAGCGACTGTACATCCTCCTCTAAGGTGGAAAGAGGAAAATCTCTTATCTCGACTTTTTTAGCAAGCTAGATGTAAAAGATCTTTAAGTAGTATTGAATAGAAATTCGAATCACGAATGCACAAAACCTAAAGTCACATTTACCTTTTGCATTCCAGTAGAGCACGTCAAGTGTGGATTCCTCTTCTTTGTCGTCAATTTGCATTCCACTTCTTTCGGGCTTACTTTTTATTCATTCTTTCCTACCGAGTGGCTAGAAACCCCGCGAGAAGCAATAATGTGATGTCGAACGTGTGTCTTTGTAATTGTGTTGGAAACAAGAAACATGAGAAAAAACATTGAACTTAAAATTAGCATTTAAATTGCTTACAAGAAGCAAGAAATGCTGAAGATTCTCGTTAGAATTCCCTGCTTTATGGGCTTATCAAGTTCTTATTTGTCTCATGGGTCATAAGAGATTAACCGCATTCGGTTTACGCTAACTAGTTTTGTACACAAGATCTTTTTTCTTCGCTTGCTATCCCTTTTGAAAAGAATGTCTTTTGTTCTCTTAAGTAGAGACAAGTTGGTTTCTCTTTTCTCTAATTTTTCTGTTAACTAGATTGCTCGTCCTCAAGGATTTCAGCATTCGAGTAGGTGTTGTTCAATTTCTTATCGAGTAGATTTAGAGTGCTGAGAGGATTTCTCAATCAAACAGGTTTGGCTATTTATAGGGAAATACTTGTCCGTTATGAATACAGGAGAATAGATCCTTCCAGTTCTGAATAAAGGAGAGTAGTTCCATCAATATATGAATAAAGGAGAATAGTTCTCCCAACTGCGAATAAAAGAGACTAATCCCACAGCTATGAATAAAGGAGAGCCATTCCTCCCGCTATGAATGAAGGACAGAGTTCTCCCAGCTATGAAGAAAGGAGAGCAGTTCTCACCAGCTATGAATAAAGGAGAGCATTTATCACCAGCTATGGATGAAGAAGAGTACTTTCCACTAACTTTTATAAAAAGAGAGTAGTTCTTACCAGCTATGGATAAAGAAGAGTAGTTTCCCTAGTTATTAATAAAGGGAAGCAGTTCCCACTAGCTATGGATAAAAGAGAGTTTCCCCAGCTATGAATAAAGTAGAGTAGCCCCACAGCTACGAATAAAGGAGAGTATTCTCACAGCTATGAATAAAGGAGAGCATTTATCACCAGCTATGGATGAAGAAGAGTAGTTTCCACTAACTTTCATAAAAGAGAGTAGTTCCCACTAGCTATGGACAAAGGAAAGTTTCCCCAGCTATGAATAAAGTAGAGTAGCCCCACAGCTACGAATAAAGAAGAATATTCCCACAGCTACGAATAAAAAAGAGTATTCCCACAGCTCTGAATAAAAGGGATAATTCCCTTAGTTATGAGTAAAGAAGAGCAGTCCTCACCAGCTACGGATAAAGAAGAGTAGTTCCCACCAGCTATGGATAAAAGAGAATTCTCCTAGTTATTAATAAAGGGGAGCAGTTCCCACTAGCTATCGATAAAGGAGAGCTTCCCCAGCTATGAATAAAGTAGAGTAGCTCCACAACTACGAATAAAGGAGAGTATTCTCACAGCTATGAATAAAGGAGAGCATTTCTCACCGGCAATGGATGAAGAAGAGTAGTTTCCACTAACTTTTATAAAAGAGAGTAGTTCCCACTAGCTATGGATAAAGGAGAGAGTTTCCCTAGTTATTAATATAGGGGAGCAGTTCCCACTAGCTATGGATAAAGGAGAGAGTTTCTCTAGTTATTAATATATGGGAGCAGTTCCCACTAGCTATGGATAAAGGAGAGTTTCCCCAGCTATGAATAAAGTAGAGTAGCCCCACAGCTACGAATAAAGGAGAGTATTCTCACAGCTATGAATAAAGGAGAGCATTTATCACCAGCTATGGATGAAGAAGAGTAGTTTCCACTAACTTTCATAAAAGAGAGTAGTTCCCACTAGCTATGGACAAAGGAAAATTTCCCCAGCTATGAATAAAGTAGAGTAGCCCCACAGCTACGAATAAAGAAGAATATTCCCACAGCTACGAATAAAAGAGAGTATTCCCACAGCTCTGAATAAAAGGGATAATTCCCTTAGTTATGAGTAAAGAAGAGCAGTCCTCACCAGCTACGGATAAAGAAGAGTAGTTCCCACCAGCTATGGATAAAAGAGAGTTCTCCTAGTTATGAATAAAGGGGAGCAATTCCAACTAGCTACGGATAAAGAAGGGTTGTTTGCACTAACTTTTACAACAAAATTAGTTCCTACCAGCTATGATAAAAGAGAGTATCCCCCCTCCCAGCTTTGAATAAGGAGAGTAATCCCCTAGCTAAGAATAGTTCTCAGATATGAAATAACAATAGTTCTCAGACAATAGTTCTCAGATAAGAATAAAAGAGAGTAGTTCCTCTCAGATATGAATACAGGAAAGAGTTCTTCTATCTCTGGATAAAGGATAGTAGTTCCCACCAGACATGAATAAAAGAGAGTAGTTCCCACAAACTACGAATAAAAGGAACGTAATTCACGCAGCTATGAATACAGGAGTAGTTCCACTATATACGAATAAATTAGAGTAGTTCTCACAGTGATAAATGAGAGTAGTTTCCACCAGCCTCTGTGTATTATTCTTTTAAAGGATTCATTTTTATATAATATCGATAACAGTATGAATACGTTTATCAATAAATTGCTTCACTTGCCACAAAGATCTGACGATATGAGAATATCAGTAAATTACACCCTAGGGCAGTGCTGCTCAACCTCTTATGCTTCACGTACCCCCTGGAAATGTGTATGTAATCTTGGTATATATCTATCTATACCCCTTGTATAGATAGATAAAACTATAGTTTTAGTGTAGCAATGGTTATTTTTACTTTGTTACTAGATCTAGCGACCTTTGAGCTCTCACGGCGTATCCCAAAAAATTTTACCGCGTACCCCACGTTGAGAACCGCTAATCTAGTAAATACATTTTTCAGTTTCAAATTTCGAGTTATGGTCAATTGGTGCAACAATTTCAGCAAATATTTCACAACAGATTTTGTATATATAATTATAATTCATTCTTTCGATCGTTCGATGCACTTAAGTTCAAAAGTCATCATTACCATACTTCAAAGTTTCGAATTTCTTTTTTTCAGAAAACATTACCAAAATTGAACGATTAGAAGGTAACGTACGAACCGTTATGGTGACAGTGAATTTGCCATTAACGAAAAATAATTTTCTCCAAATCTGATAAAATGCATGTCGACTTAGAGTTTCCTTTGACGATCTGGCAACCGGCTGCGTTACACAGTTAGCTTATTGTTCATTACGATAGATAGGTAATGGTGTGACATAAAGAAGTCTGCCAGATGGTTTAGTGAAAAGCTCTGACGCCACGTCAAGGCACCATCCATGTCAGAGTGTTTTGCTCTAACCTGGAGAAAACCCCTCCACACATAGGCAGTTAATGTGGAAGGAAAAAGAGGGATCAAGAAGCCACAAACGTCCATTAAATTGTCAATCAGTATCGATTGAGAGAATTTAATGGAAATATTTGTAGCATCTTGTACAAGATCTAATTGAAAAGAAACAATAAAAGATTAGAAAACAACAAAAAGATTTAGATCTTGTTCCCATCCGCTCCCAGTGACAGCGGGCCCCCTTGATGCACCTTCGCTTTTTGGCAAAGGTGTGACCCAACACACTTATGTATTGCTTCAGACACTAGTGGCGAGCGACCAGGGAACGCCGCTGTTCATTTACCGGGATGAATGGTCCCAAAGTGGGCAGCACCTTGGAATTTTGATTTTCATGGGATGGTGAAAATGGAAAATAAAATTGAAAACAAAAACTCCTTACCTAAATGATGAGTCTCCAGTCTAGCTACTTGCCCACACCCAACTGCCGATGATTAAAAAAGACTTTTTCATTAGAAATGCCACTGACCATTGACTTTAAATCGTGATCCTGTGTGAGAGAAAGTTTCACTCCACGGAATGACCCTTTCTGCACACAGGGACAAGAAATAATCTTTCTGGATGGTCATAATGGGTGGCTTGCACTTTCCCCCTAACAACTGCCCACAAGGCTTCCTTCCCTAATTCTAAGGGTCTTCGCGACCTAAATATTTTAATCATTTGCACCGCAGAAAAAGCTCTTCTCAGAGCTAAAAAATTCAACCCTCCCTCTACGATAAAGGATGCTGTCTATTTAAACCGACAATTTGCGACAAAAGTTGCGAATTTTTAACAATCCCTTTATTATTTAAAAGAAATTATCTTGTGATTATTAGCAAAAGTCTCTTAGTGTTGAATTGGCGAATTGTTTGAATACTTCTGTTGCGTTTCTGTCATTTTGTTTAAGTGTGTTATTACAGAATTTGAAGGTCACCTTTTCGTTACCTAAATCTACCTACTAAATTCAGCTATTCTGAAGGTTCAGAGGTTAACCAGGGAGTAGGTCAAAGGTGCGTAGGTCAGCAACAAGATATTAAAAATTTGAGCAAGGTTGGTGGTGTGGGTTACGTTGTTTTACCATTGAGCGGCACTTTTCTGCACACAATGGGCTAAAAATGGCCAGGTCACAATGACCCCAAAGGCTCAGAGAAGATTGGGGAAGCGAACCTACTGGGACAGCTGCTGGGCGACAGATGGTAGCCTTCCGTTAAGGTCATCCAGTGTGCTCTTTAGCATGCACAGGGTATGGCTGTCCCGCACATGCGACCACGGCTTAACGTCCCATCCAACGGACGGCGGCCCTTTCAAGCCCATCTGTGTCCCCTACTAACCGTGGGCAAATCGGGGTGTGTTGCAGAGATAAATCTAAAAGCTGGCGCAGCTGGGATTCGAACCTAGGAACTGCAGATTACCAACCTAGAGCGCTACCGACTGAGCATCCCCCGTCCTTGTGGAGGGGGGTGTATTATTGTATCTATTTCTGTATCTTTGAACGAATGATAACGGTCGTTAACAGGCCCGGATCTAAAACAAAACTGAGGCGCAAAAAATAAGCAAAAAAAAAGGAGGGGGAGAGAACGGGGAACCCAAGATACAAAATGTAACCTTTAAAAGGGGGGGTGAGAGACTGGATTTCCAATGCAGTACATTTCCCCTCTGTTTTACTGGTCTTTGAAAGATTTCTTCAAAAATGCATGAAATATAAACAAGTTTAATATTTTTGCCTCTTTTACCCTTATTAGCATTCTGAAAGTAGAGGGGGGGAGGGGTCAACCAAGCATACTGTTCTCCAGACACTCGCCGAAGATAATAACCGACCACCTACCACCATGCACGTACCCGGGATTTAGTTTCGGGGGCGGAGGGAAGGAGGAGACTGTCAGGCATAAAACATTGGACTAAAAATATACAAAGCCACCTGTTTTGGATTTCAAAGAGCTGGTAGACAAGTTCAAGAGTTCGTATAAGAAGACGGAATTTCGGTGGATTAGGGTGGCGAATAGAATGCTATCTTTCACATACACATTCACACATGGAATTTTCAAATGGGAGGGTAATGTCATGTGCACTATACCAGTGATTTTCAACCTTTTGTAGGGGCGGGGGTGGCTCAGTCGGTAGTGCGCCAGGCTCGTAATCTGTAGTTCCCAGGTTCGAGTTCCAGCTGAGTCAGCGTTGAGATTTATCTCCGCAAAATTCCCGCCCTGCCCACGGTCAGTAGGGGACACCGATGGGCTTGGAAAGGCCGCCGTCCGTCGGATGGGACGTTAAGCTGTGGCCCCGTGAGCGGGAGAGCCATACCCTGTGCACGTTAAAGAACACGCTGGATGGCCTTGACGGGAGGCTACCATCTGTCTCCCAACAGCTGTTCCAATGGGTCCCCTCCCCCAACCTTCTCTGAGGCTTCGGGGTCAATGTGACCTGGCCATTTAGCCCATGGTGTGCAAAAAAGTGCCGCTCAGAGGTAAAACAACCTAACCACACATCACATAAAAGATACTTATTTTCACTTAACGCGCACTGACTCAGACCATCTGAACGTCCTTTCAGATCTCACAACTTTTAACACACTGCACTGTTCTTTTTCTAATTCTTCTGAATCGTTCCAAGTTCCAATTCGTTGGCTAATTAAATCTCTCGTAGAAGCACACACGAGGGTTTAAGTCACGTTAAGTCATGAAGTCACTGTTGCTCGTTCATCTGTCGTAACAGTATAATAATGGCTATATTTAACTTTGTTACTGGATCTAGCGACTTTTGAGCTCTCACGGCATAACCCACGTTCAGAACCCTTACCCTAGGAAATATTTGTGATGAAAGCAAAACCTCTGTAGAAAAATTAAGGGGAAAAACATGTTATTCGGGATTGCAACATAATTTTTTTATGTCCGCAAACAAATGAACTAATCACTCGAACAGTTGAACAGTTTTTATCAATAAATGATTATATTTTAATACTCTAATTGATGATTGAGAAACACGTTAGTTGAGATCGATCAGTTTCCCGGATCTCAAAACCAGAATGGGGGGCGGGGATGACTCAGTCGGTAGATTCCAGTTCGTAGTTCCAAGTTCGAGTCCCGGCTGGGCCAGCGTTGAGATTTATCGCCGCAATACTCCCCGCCTTTTCCTCGATGAGTAGGGGACACTGATGGGCTTAGAAAATCTGCCGTCCGTCAAATGAGACGCTAATCCGTGGCTCCATGTGCGGGAGAATCATTCCCTCTGCACGTTAAAGAATATACTGGATGGCCTTGACGGGAGGATACCATCTGTCTCCCAACAGTTGTCCAGTGGGTCCCCTCTCCCAACCTTTTCTGCGACTTCCAGGGCTTTGTGACCTGCCCATTTAGCCCACGGTTTGCAAAAAAAGCACCGCTCACAGGTTGGTTGGTTGGTTACTTTACCTCTGAGCGGCACTTTTTTGCACATCATGGGCTAAATGAGCAGATCACAAGGACCCCGAAGGCTCAGAGGTTAGGGGAGGGGACCTAGGAACAGCTGTTAGAACACAGATGGTAGCCTTCCGTCAAGACCATCCAACGTGTTCTTTAACGTGCACAGGGTATGGCTCTCCCGCACACAATGCCGCTCAGAGGTAAAACACCCAACCAACAAAACCAGAACCAGATCTGGGGCGGGGGTGGCTCAGTCGGTAGCGCGCCAGGCTCGTAATCTGTAGTTCCCAGGTTCGAGTCCCAGCTGGGTCAGCGTTGAGATTTATCTCCGCAAAATTACCCGCCCTGCCCACGGTCAGTAGGGGACACCGATGGGCTTGGAAAGGCCGCCGTCCGTCGGATGGGACGTTAAGCCGTGGCCCCGTGTGTGGGAGAGCATACCCTGTGCACGTTAAAGAACACGCTGGATGGCCTTGACGGGAGGCTACCATCTGTCTCCCAACAGCTGTTCCAGTGGGTCCCCTCCCCCAACCTTCTCTGAACCTTCGGGGTCCATGTGACCTGGCCATTTAGCCCGTGGTGTGCAAAAAGTACCGCTCAGAGGTAAAACAACCCAACAACAACAACAACGTTAGTTGAGATCGATCAGTCTCCGGGATCTCAAAACCAGAATGGGGGCGGGGATGACTCAGTCGGTAGATTCCAGTTCTTAGTTCCAGGTTCGAGTCCCAGCTGGGCCAGCGTTGAGATTTATCGCCGCAATACTCAACGCCTTTTCCTCGATGAGTAGGGGACACTGATGGGCTTAGAAAATCTGCCGTCCGTCGGATGAGACGCTAATCCGTGGCTCCATGTGCGGAAGAATCATTCCCTCTGCACGTTAAAGAATATGCTGGATGGCCTTGACGGGAGGATACCATCTGTCTCCCAACAGTTGTCCAGTGGGTCCCCTCTCCCAACCTTCTCTGCGACTTCGAGGACTTTGTGATCTGCCCATTTAGCCCACGGTGTGCAAAAAAAGCGCCGCTCACAGGTTGGTTGGTTGGTTATTTTACCTCTGAGCGGCACTTTTTGCGCATCATGGGCTAAATGACCAGATCACAAGGACCCCGTAGGCTCAGAGGTTTGGGGAGGGGACCTAGGAATAGCTGTTAGAAGACAGATGGTAGCCTCCCGTCAAGACCATCCAACATGTTCTTTAACATGCACAGGGTATGGCTCTCCCGCATACAATGCCGCTCAGAGGTAAAACAACCCAACCAACAAAACCAGAACCAGATCTAGAGGGGGGTTCCAAAGGAGAAAATCCCCCCATCCCGCTTCCTTGAGAAGTTAATAACAGAAAGCGATGAAACAAATAGTAAAAATGTAAACTATTCAAAATCCAATCGCCTTGCGGATTGACAGGTGATGGATTTTAAAATTTTCCGATTTTTGATAGGCATACCTAGCAGTTGAGCAGTTTGATGGGGAGGAACACATTTCAATGAACATTGCATGCTAACAGTTGAACTTATTTAGATCTGTAAACGTTTAATAATAGTTAAAAGATATACCAGTAGTTAAAATTACAAATAAGGGCAGTTCAGTTTGTCAAGTAAATCAAACTGATCCATTTTAAGTTTATGTAAATTATGCCTTTCTTAAACTAATATGCATGCTTCTGTGAGTATTGCAAATTTCCGTATAATTGCTCTTGCTACGCCTGTATGTCATGTACTGTTGACGATTCGATATTATATTCCTGTATACGTTTTCTCATTTCTTCTTCGCTATCTAGACTTTTAATAATTTCCAATTTTTTAGCTAAATTAAATGTAAATGCTTTCTCTTCTGCCTTGATTCTGTCTTGTCTTGATTTTTACTCATCATTAGTTGAAGGATGTTGAAGAAAGTTTGCAATGAAATAGTGCAACACTTCGGTAATCGTAGACGATAATCTTTTACATTCGATAGCGCCATTGTTTGTGTTGGGTTGTTTTACCTCTGAGCGGCACTTTTTTGCACACCATGGGTTAAATGGCCAGGTCACATGGCCCCCAAAGGCTCGGTGAAGGTTGGGGGAGGGGATCCATTGGAACAGCTGTTGGGAGACAGATAGTAGACTCCCGTAAAGACCATCTAGCGTGTTTTTAACGTACACAGGATATGGCTCTCCCGCACACGGGGCCACGGCTTAACGTCCCATTCGACTGACGGCGGACTTTCCAAGCCCATCAGTGTCCCCTACTGACCGTGGGCAGGGCTGGGATTGGATTGTTTTACCTCTGAGCGGCACTTTTTTGCACACCATGGGCTAAATAGCCAGGCCACAAGGACCCCGAAGGCTCAGAGAAGGTTGCGGGAGGGGACCCACTGGAACAGCTGTTGGGAGACAGATGGTAGCCTCCCGTCAAAGCCATCCAGCGTGTTCTTTAACGTGCACAGGGTATGGCTCTCCCGCACACGGGGCCACGGCTTAACGTCCCATCCGACGGACGGCGGCCTTTTCAAGCCCATTGGTGTCCCCTACTGACCGTGGGCAGGGCGGGGAAATTTTGCGAACCAGCTGGGACTCGAACCTGGGAACTACAGATTACGAGCCTGGCGCGCTACCGACTGAGCCACTTCCGCCCCCCACCCGAATTGAGAATGCTAGTAAGGGAGATAGAAGCAAAAATTATTAAACCTTCCTCGTATTTTAAGCATTTTTCAAGAAATTTTAAGGACTTCTAAAACGCAAAGGAAAATGTTATACTACAATAAAATCCATTCTTTCCCCCATATCCTACCCCCCCCCCTCCCTTTTACTTTTTTTTTCTACTCGATTTCATCACTTGTCCCATCCCCTTGATTGTTTTTCCGGATTTCATCATCATCATCATCATCCTCAAGCAGCCATGGGCTACGGAGGTCAAACCATACTGTGCAATTTATTTCTCCAAGCAAGTCTATCCTGAGCTACATCTACTGCATCTGGCCACTGCACACCAATTCTAACAAGGTCCTGTTTGACATTGTCTGCCCACCGCATCCTAGGTCTCCCCTTCTTTCTGAGGCCTTTAGGCACACTGTTCATAACCCTATTCGCCAATCTATAATTATTCATACGGGCAACATGGCCAAACCAACGGAGTCTCTCTCTGCACAATATGCTGCTTAAAGGAGGTTGCAAACTCCTTTGCCTAATCTCATCATTAGTTGCAAAGTTGAACCACCTAATGCCCAAGATACTGCGTAAGCATCTGGAATCAAAAGCATCTAGTTTCCTGTTATCTTGTTTACAAAGTGTCCAAGTTTCACTACCATAACTAACCCTAGAAAGAACCAAACTATTATACAGTCTAATTTTAGTCTTTAGGTGTATACGCCTATTTCTCCACACTCTCCATAGGTTCTTAAAAGTCCCGGCAGCAATCCCTATTCGTCTGTTAATCTCATGCCGCACATCACCATTATCTGTTACATAGCTCCCAACATAATTAAACTGTGACACCTGCTCAAGACTGCAACCATTCAGATTAACTGAATCACAGCCTGCCTGACCAATTTTCATCACTTTAGTTTTCTCTCTGTTTATAACCAAACCTACTCTATTACCAGTCTCATCAATAGCTCGAATGAAAGAGTTCATCTCATCAACATCATTTGCCAAAAGGGCTAAATCATCAGCATAATCTAAATCAGAAATTTTCGTATCTCCAGCCCATTTAAGGCCAAAATCTTTCCCTTGAAGTGAATTTCGCATAACATAATCAATAACCAAGCTAAAGAGAAAAGGAGACAAAATGCACCCTTGTCGAACACCAGAAGTAATGCTAAACCAATTGCTACAAGCCTTACCAACTCTCACACACGACTCAGTGTTATTATAGAGAGCTTTCATTATGTTAACTAACTTGTCTGGTATACCATATGATCTCACAATCAACCACAAATTATGACGATCAACAGAGTCGAAAGCCTTTTTGAAATCAACAAAGCTAGCAACCAAAGGTTTCTGAAACTCTAAACATTTCTCAAGAATCTGCCTAAGTGAAAATATCTGATCCACACATCCCCTACCACTTCTGAATACACATTGCTCATCACGCAATTGCCTGTCAACCAGATTCTTAATTCTATTAAGCACAATCATGGAAAGAACTTTACCTGGAACAGAGAGTAGGCTGATACCCCTATAGTTATCACAAGAACTGCGATCACCTTTTTTGAAAATAGGGATAACAATAGCTCTGGTAAAATCTTTAGGAACCATGCCTTTATCATAAAAGATATTCAGAATTTCAGTCATCCAAGTGGTAACCGAAACATTCCCAGCTCTAAGCATTTCCGTAGTAATTTCATCTACCCCTGGGGATAGCAATTAGCAATATCTTTTTTTATTTATTCATTAATTTTATTTAGATAAAAAAAAAAACTTTTTTTATGAATCAGATTTTTCATTTAAAATAAACTTTGATAGTCAATATTAGACAAGATAACTTATAAATAGACATAGAAACAAGAAAAGTTATATTTGAGTTTGGAGTCTAAGGTCATTCGTATTTATTCTGTTCTGTATTAGGTTACAGATTTTAATCAGTAATAGCTTCAGGTGATAATAACTTCAGGTCTGACAAATGGCATAGATAAAGATTTTTAAGTATTAATTTTTAAGTGCAATTTATTTATTTATATATATAACTTGATTTTTTTTATCGCAGCTTGTACATTCATTTCGACTTTTGGAATTGTTGTTGCTTCAGGCCAAAGAAATCATCAGCATAATTTGAAAATTTGATATCTTATTAAGAATTTCTGGTTGAAAGCTCATACCTAGTCTAGTTGTTGCCTATGTTACCGCTAAAGTGCAGAAATCAGTTATTCTACAGATTATCTAGGTATTGTGCAGATTAACTAGGGTGATCAGTTAACGTGCGGAAAATTGTTTCATTTCTTAAATTACCTAGGTAATCTGCAAATTACCTGGATAATATGCACATTACCTACTAGGCACTCGTTAAAGTGAAAATAAGATCTTTGCTGGAACAACAGGAACGTTTCTGTACGCTTAAATTAACATAATGTTATTTATCTAGTGTCCGAGAGTAGAGTTGAAACCAGGGTCATCCCTCTGTCAACATGAATCAGTCGTCCGAATTATAAAAAACGCCCCCAAAATGAGCAGGCCAAGTGAGAATGAATCATTTTAATGATTCGTTATCAAGAATGAATCACTTTACCGATTCGTTCTCACTTGGCCTCCGCTCATCCGGGGCGTTTTTTATAATGCGGACGAGTGAATCACGTCACACGAAGATTCATATTCAAGAGATTCACCACTATGAGAGAAACAAACTTTTGAACTTTAACGATACTGAAGCCGTTAATGTGCACATTACCTAGGTAAAATGCGGAAAACTCTTGATTCCGCACGTTAACGGAGCAAATCAGTTAATCTGCAGATTAGCTAGGTAATGTGCACATTAACGGCTTTCGAGCTTTAGCGGTAACATTACCACTAAACCATAATTCATGTAACCTGTATATTATTACCCTAATTATTCTTATAGCCATTAAATCATAATTCGTATATAACTAAACCGTAATTCGTATTACATTAAAAATCAATTCTTTGTAATTCTTTGTATTTCTCAGTAATTCTTTTACTCTTTACATTACCATATGAGTTACTAATTTGCAGTTTTTCTCTTGTAAGTAGAAATCAGTTAAGAATGATTTTTTATAATCTCCTTCTTTGTTCCTTCCCCAGTTTGAATAAGGTTCCGAAGCAAGCAGCTTTCCGTTGCAAGACCCCAGCAGAAGGGATGGTCCAACCTCCTATCAGCGGGCCAACGAACGCGCATGCGTCGAGTGCGCAGCTGCGGCTCGATGCGAAGGTTTTGGTGTTTGTAGAGACACAATATTCTCACCTCGGCAGACAGATATGCGAGATGTTGGAGGCGAGCCGCATCAAGTAGGCTTCTTTTCTTCACTTCAAAATTATTTTTCCTCAAAGAGTTGGGTGATTTTTACCTCTGAGCGTCACTTTTTTGCACACCATGGGCTAAATGGCCAGGTCACAATGGACCCCGAAGGCTCAGAGAAGGTTGGGGGAGGGGACCCACTGTAACTGCTGTTGGGAGACAGATGGTAGCCTCCCATCAAGGCCATCCAGCGTGTTCTTTAACGTGCACAGGGTATGTCTCTCCCGCACACGCGGCCACGGCTTAACGTCCCATCCGACTGACGGCGGTCTTCCGAAGCCCATCGGTGTCCCCTACTGACAGTGGGCAGGGCGGGAGTAGTGCGGAGATAAATCTCAACGCTGATCCAGCTGGGACTCGAACCTGGAAACTACAGATTACGAGACTACTAGCGCGCTACGGACTGAGCCACCCTTGCCCTTTTCCTCAAAGAAAAGTTTTCAATCTCGCTAGTTAAACAAAAATCGAAGAGATCCCTCTAACCTCTACACCAGAATTTTTTAAAATATGAGTCAAGAAATCTTTTTAATGGGCCATAGCTCATTATATTTTAACTTTGAATTTTCGCACTGTAAGTGAGAACTAAAAATTATGATTTGAAACTAATTCATGCCATAAATGAATTATAATAAATTACAGTAGTTGCCACCTATGGTGTCGCAATGTTGCGGCACCTGTTGGGATCCTGGTTCGGGTCCCCGAATGGCATAGTCGGTTTTTTTTTTCTGATAACCTGCAAATAAACTAATAGCTTTGGGAGTATAATCACAATATTGAAAAAAGATAAAGTGGGTGTTAAGCAAAGATAAATCTCAATACTGGCAATGATGGGACTCGAACCTAAGAACTTCAATGTACAGTCGCTCAAATAAATATCCGAACACTATGGTTGATTCCAGAATAAAGAAAAATATCTGGCAACGATTTTTTTAGAAATTAGTGATCTGGCAACCTTCGTGTCACGTGACACGAAGATCCACCCGCGCCCCACTTGTGTAAAGGATTTTAACTAACACTAGCTTCTATGAAATGTACAGCATGTAACACTTGTACATACTGTACATTTCATAAAAGTAATTATGTTGACTGGGAACGATATCTATTTCAACCCACGCATGAAAACATTAAAGCTTCATCGCCATACACAAAAATGATTCAACGCTTCTATGTCACACTTACTGAAAAAAAACTAATAATTCGATAATGACACCTTATCTCCGCAAAATCCCTCACCCTTCCCTCGGTCAGTAGGGGACACCGATGGGTTCGAAAAAGTTGACGTCCGTCGGAGATCCCAGGTTCGAGTCCCAGCTGGGTTAGCGTTGAGATTTATCTGCGCAAAATCCCTCACCCTGCCCTCGGTCAGTAGGGGATACCGATGGGCTCGAAAATAGTTGCCGTCCGTCGGAGTTCCCAGGTTGGAGTACCAGCTGGGTCAGCGTTGAGATTTATCTCCGTAAAATCCCTCACCCTGCCCTCGGTCAGTAGGCGACACCGATGGGCTCGAAAAAGTTGCCGTCCGTCGGAGTTCCCAGGTTCGAGTCCCAGCTGGGTCAGCGTTGAGATTTATCTCCGCAAATTCCCTCACCCTGCCCTCGGTCAGTAGGGGATACCGATGGGCTCGAAAATAGTTGCCGTCCGTCGGAGTTCCCACGTTGGAGTACCAGCTGGGTCAGCGTTGAGATTTATCTCCGTAAAATCCCTCACCCTGCCCTCGGTCAGTAGGGGACACCGACGGGCTCGAAAAAGTTGCCGTCTATCGGAGTTCTCAGGTTCGAGTCCCAGCTGGGTCAGCGTTGAGATTTATCTCCGCAAAATCCCTCACTCTGCCCTCGGTCAGTAGGGGACACCGATGGGCTCGAAAAAGTTGCCGTCCGTCGGAGTTCCCAGGTTCGAGTCGCAGCTGGGTCAGCGTTGAGATTTATCTCCGCAAAATCCCTCACCCTGCCCTCGGTCAGTAGGGGATACCGATGGGCTCGAAAAAGTTGCCGTCCGTCGGAGTTTCCAGGTTGGAGTACCAGCTGGGTCAGCGTTGAGATTTATCTGCGCAAACTCCCTCACCCTGCCCTCGGTCAGTAGGGGACAGCGATGGGCTCGAAAAAGTTGCCGTCTATCGGAGTTCTCAGGTTCGAGTCCCAGCTGGGTCAGCGTTGAGATTTATCTCCGCAAAATCCCTCACTCTGCCCTCGGTCAGTAGGGGACACCGATGGGCTCGAAAAAGTTGCCGTCCGTCGGAGTTCCCAGGTTCGAGTCCCAGCTGGGTCAACGTTGAGATTTATCTCTGCAAAATCCCTCACTCGGCCCTCGGTCAGTAGGGGACATCGATGGGCTCGAAAAAGTTGCCGTCTATCGGAGTTCCCAGGTTCCAGTCCCAGCTGGGTCAGCGTTGAGATTTATCTGCGCAAAATCCCTCACTCTGCCCTCGGTCAGTAGGGGACACAGAAGGGCTCGAAAAAGTTGCCGTCTATCGGAGTTCCCAGGTTCCAGTCCCAGCTGGGTCAACGTTGAGATTTATCTGCGCAAAATCCCTCACCCTGCCCTCGGTCAGTAGGGGACACCGATGGGCTCGAAAAAGTTGCCGTCCGTCGGAGTTCCCAGGTTCGAGTCCCAGCTGGGTCAGCGTTGAGATTTGTCTCCGTAAAATCCCTCACCCTGCCCTCGGTCAGTAGGGGACACCGATGGGCTCGAAAAAGTTGCCGTCCGTCGGAGTTCCCCGGTTCGAATCCCAGCTGGGTCAGCGTTGAGAGTTATTTCCGCAAAATTCCCCGCCCTGCCAACGGTCACTAGGGGACACCGATGGGCTGGAAAAGATTGCCGTCCGTCGGAGTTCCCAGGTTCGAGTCCCAGCTGGGTCAGCGTTGAGATTTATCTCTGCAAAATCCCTCACTCTGCCCTCGGTCAGTAGGGGACAGCGATGGGCTCGAAAAAGTTGCTGTCTATCGGAGTTCCCAAGTTCCAGTCCCAGCTGGGTCAGCGTTGAGATTTATCTGCGCAAAATCCCTCACTCTGCCCTCGGTCAGTAGGGGACACCGAAGGGCTCGAAAAAGTTGCCGTCTATCGGAGTTCCCAGGTTCGAGTCCCAGCTGGGTCAGCGTTGAGAATTATTTCCGCAAAATTCCCCGCCCTGCCAACGGTCAGTAGGGGACACCGATGGGCTGGAAAGGATTGCCGTCCGTCGGAGTTCCCAGGTTCGAGTCCCAGCAGGGTCAACATTGAGATTTATCTCCACACTACTCCCCGCCCTGCCCACGGTCAGTAGGGGACACCGATGGGCTTGGAAAAGCCGCCGTCCGTCGGATGGAACGTTAAGCGGTGGCACCGTGTGCGGAAAAGCCATACCCTGTGCACGTTAAAGAACACGCTGGATGACCTTGACGGGAGGCTACCATCTGTCTTCCAATAGCTGTTCCACTGGGTCCTCTCCCCCATCCTTCTCTGAGCTTTCGGAGTCCTTGTGACCTGGCCATTTAGTCCATGGTGTGCAAAAAAGTGGGAGGGATCCAAAGCTCTGATAATCTAATATTTGCTAGTATTTTCAACGATATTTTTCAATATTACTATGTGTGTTTTAAAAGTGTTTTTTGACAAATGTATTGTGTTAAAAGCAAATAAATCATTTGTTTCATATTATCTTATTTAAATACAAAGAAATCATCAGATTTAACTACAAAGGACCTACAATCTAGAAAAGAGGAATGGGGGCGCATAATTTTAGATATCATTCTAGGGATCGCCTAAATTTATTACGATTATAGAAAGTCGCAGTGTGAAAAAGGTTTTAGAACCACTGTCGAAGTACAACTAAGGGCATCAGAAAAGAAACTGAAAAGATGTAAAAGATGTTAAAATATATGAAAAAATATGCTTTTCATGTTAATAAATGAAAAATCAATGATATACTTCCGAAAACATAAGAAAACGTTAAAAAAATCAAGATTATATATCGTTAAGGTAAAAAAAAAGTTTAAAAATGTTTGACACACCTGACATTACTCAACAGAAATTAATTTTTTATCAGTTTTTCTAAGGAGACTAACTATATCAATCCTCCAAAAGATGCAACAGAAACAAAAAACCTTTACTTCGTTCATTCGGCTACTGAACTGTACCAGTTAAATGCCACTTAAAAAACTCCTTTAAAACTTGTCACTAATATAAGATTTTGCGAAGAATTTTTCTTGCCACATAACACAAAAAATTCCTCTCTCTTCATTTATCCAAGCAAAGCAGAGGAAAAAACGCAAAAAAAACAACTCTAACTTCCGCTTCGTTAGAAGGCGAATCTTCTTTGGTGATCATGCAATCTTTTACGCGTGACGTCACTGCCAGCAAACATTTAACACGTCCCTCACCAGAAGCAGTTATTAAGCTCCTATATATTCAAGGGATAATTATGCACACTTTTATTATTCCTCAGCTCTCCTCTTCAGCTTTGGCAACGTCGTTCATCCCATGCATGCATAATACATGCATTTAACTTCCAAAGCTGGTCGTGTCTGGATAATGGCAGAAGTCTACCATAAAGCCTTTAAGTCAGGCAAATACCCCGAAATTATTTGGCACCTTTGACGAGAAAGAAGAAGAGTGACTCTTCTTCTTCTACCGAGAAGAGATCCTTCCTCTCTTTTCCTCGTGGCACCCAGTCCGACCCTCTCATCAAGTTTGTTTGGCTTGCAATTGGCGGTAGCCTTTCACACAATAATTAATTTCTCGGCTGAAGAGAACCCACAACGCGGCCACCGCGTGCTTCTAACACCCAGCCTCTTCGGAGGATGGTGACTCTGGAGTTGACAGTGCGAGGTTACGTTGCCGTGCATACTAATAAATGAAATGTAATCTCGGCTAGTAGTTTAGAGGAAGAGATAATTACAAGTTTTCATTTCTGTTATCTTTCCTCCTTCTTGTATCCCTCCCCCATCACCACTTCTAGCTTTATTAAAAGCCCTCATCCTCTCGTTCCGACCCCCCCCCCTCTCCCTAACTACCACTTTCAATCTTTGCCCTAGTCTGTAACTAAGTTTTTAAAAGTTGAACTTCTAATGGGAAAGTTCTGAGCAGTAATTAGAAGTTAATCGCATGAAAAGCAGGATATTATTGTTCAACAGATTTTTCATTAGTCGTGTTAATCATTTCACTAATGTGTCTTCGTCTTTTCGCTGCAAAAACTCGAGCGTGTGTTTTTCTAAACTGCCGTTAGCCTCAACAAGGTTAAAAGTTACTCGTTTATTGTCGGTTGTTTGTTAAATAAACTTGACTCTCTAATTATCTCTCTTGCTCTAATATTTCTTGCTCAAGGGATGGAAGAGTGTAAGACTTGGTGTAAACAAAGTTATCGGAAAACTAGTAGACCCAGTTACTGCAAAAGTTAGTGCGCTTTACACTCGAAAAATGAAAATATTGGAAAATTCCTGTGTTCTGCCAGTACGAAACCAAATTAGAAACTGACAATCTTCAAGAATAAACTTTTTATGGAAAGGGACTGAAGATAATTAAAGATCCAGTCAGTGCTATCTAAATCCAACCTTTTACAAAGTATTATTTTCTAACGCTCCGTTTAAAAAAGGAAAAATTGCCACTAAAGCAGATACTTGCCAGAGGAGTCTGACAGGAGCCTGTCAGTTTAATACGTCGTAGAGAAGATCGGTGAGGAAGGCGAAACCTCAGCAGAAAGCGAACACAAACATCCACATTTTACCCTGGGCTTGAATCCAGGTTCCTTCAATCAGTAGTCAAGTATGCTAACCACTTCACCAAGTATTATTTTCCAAAGCCCCTTCTACACTATTATTTTCTAACTACCCTCTTTACCAAGTATTATTTTATAACTCCACCCTTTACCAAGTATTATTTTCTAAAGGCTCTTTTACCAAATATCATTTCTAAAGCCTCGTTTACCAAGTATTATTTTCTAGCTGCCTTCTTTACCAAGTATTATTTTCTAGCTGCCTTCTTTACCAAGTATTATTTTCTAGCTGCCTCCTTTACCAAGTATTATTTTCTAAAGCCTCCTTTCAGAGTATTATTTTCTAATTACCTTCTGTACCAAGTTTTCTAAAGCCCCTTTTACTAAGTATTATTTTCTAAAGCCTCTTTTTACAGTATTATTTTCTAAAGCCTCCTTTTACAGTATTATTTTCCCAGGTATCCTTCTATTTTATTTAACTTCACCCTTTACCAAGTATTATTTTCTAAAGCCTCCTTTCAAAGTATTCTTTTCTAATTACCTTCTATACCAAGTAATATTTTACAATTCCACCCTTTACTAAGAATTATTTTCTAAAGCCCCTTTTACTAAGTATTATTTTCTAGCTGACTTCTTTACCAAGTATTATTTTCTAAAGCCTCCTTTTACAGTATTATTTTCCCAGGTATTCTCTTTACCAAGTATTATTTTATTTAACTTCACCCTTTACCAAGTATTATTTTATTTAACTTCACCCTTTACCAAGTATTATTTTATAACTCTACCCTTTACCAAGTATTATTTTCTAAAGCCCCTTTTACCAAATATTTTTTCCAGCTGCCTTATTTACCAGTGTATTGTTTTCTAAAGCATCCTTTTACAGAATTATTTCCTAACTACCCTCTTTATCAAGTATTATTTTCTAACTTCCCTCTTTACCTCCCTCTTACTTCCCTCTTAATATTATTTCTAACTCTATCCTTTACAAAGTATTATTTTCAAATTACCCTCTTTACCAAGTATTATTTTCTAAAGCCTCCTTTTACAGTATTATTTTCTAACTACCCCTTTTACCAATTATTATTTTCTAACTTCCCTCTTTACCAAATATCATTTTCTAACTTCCCTCTTTACCAAATATCATTTTCTAACTTCCCTCTTTACCAAATGTCATTTTCTAACTTCCCTCTTTACAAAATATTTTCTAACTTCCCTCTTTACCAAATATGATTTTCTAACTTCCCTCTTTACCAAATATCATTTTCTAACTTCCCTCTTTACCAAATATCATTTTCTAACTCCACCCTTTACCAAGTATTGAGTAGTTAGAAAACAATACTTGGTAAATGGTGGAGTAAATATTATATATATATTTGTCTTTAGATATATATAATATAGTATTTACCTTTACCAAGTATTGTTTTCTATAGACTTGGTAAAGGTTGGAGTAATATAACAAATATATAACCAGAAATCTCAATTGACATTCCAATTATAAAAATAAAAATTCTCTACCTCAAGAAATAGTTTTTAAAATGGCAATAATCCACTGAATATAAAAAATAAAAACTCCACAGATTTCTATTCAGATAGTTCAGTGCAAGCTGCAAAAAAAGGGGCGGGGGTGGCTCAGTCGGTAGCGCGCCAGGCTCGTAATCTGTAGTTCCCAGGTTCGAGTCCCAACTGAGTCAGCGTTGAGATTTATCTCCGCAAAATTCCCCGCCCTGCCCACGGTCAGTAGGGGACACCGATAATGGGACGTTAAGCCGTGGCCCCGTGTGGCAAAATTCCCCGCCCTGCCCACGGTCAGTAGGGGACACCGATAATGGGACGTTAAGCCGTGGCCCCGTGTGCGGGAGAGCCGTACCTGTGCACGTTAAAGAACACGCTGGATGGCCTTAACGGGAGGCTACCATCTGTCTCCCAAAGCTGTTCCAGTGGGTCCTCTTCCCCAACCTTCTCTGAGCCTTCGGGGTCCATGTGACCTGGCCATTTAGCCCATGGTGTGCAAAAAAGTGCCGCTCAGAGGTAAAACAACCCAACGCTGCAAAAAAGTCTACCTCTGCAGCATTTTATTACCCTCTAAAAATATTGAAAAATCATTCAAACTTCCTGCACATAAATCTATTATTTCAGCAGAAATATTTGCAATTATTGAGACAATTCTTTAGATAACATTAAATGAAAAAAGCAAAAAAAATATTATCTTTTCTGACTCTAAAGGAGCTCTTCAAATTTTACTTCATGATTACAACTTACAAAAAATATATTTATGATCTCTTATATCTAAGTTCGAGAAACTTAATTGAAAATAATGATCTAATTAAAATTCAATGGATTCCCAGTCATTTAGGATTCAAAGAAAATTATTATGTTGATCAATTGGCCAAAAATGCTGGGAACGCTCAAAATATCACTGAAATTCCTTCCCTTTATATAGAATTTAAAAAACAAATAAATATTAATTTGATCTAAAAATAAATAGTCCAAAATTTATAGTTCATTTTATAATAATTTTACATATAATCAATCTAATAATATAAATTATTATTCACCTACAAATCTGCCTAGAAAACTATGAACAAAAAAACTATGGATTTAAAATTGGCTATCCAGGCCTAAATCCTTTTCTATATAAAATAAAGAAAATTAAATCTCCAAATTGTCAACATTCTAAATTACGAGAAACGGTTAATCACATTCTCTTAAATTATCCAATATATGAAACAGAAAGAAATGCATTTCCACTAATTTTACAAAAACTAAATATATATATGATTTTACCACAGAAAATAGTTTATTCTACAGTGATCAATATGAAAGAAATATAATGTGCTGTATTGCACTTGCTGACTTTCTCTTCCAGATTTCATTGTGGGAAAGAATTTAACTCAAATTTCATTCTAATTGTTTGAATGAATTCCCATTTGTACGTTACGAAGACTGAATTAAAAAAAATACCCCCTCAAGCAGCTGCTTGCCACAGAGGTCTAACAGGAGCCTGTCAGTTTATATGCCATAGTAGAAGGTCTGAGAGGATGGCAGGACCTCAGCAGAAAAACAACACGAACATCCATGCCTTACCCGGGGCTCGAACGAAGACTGAATTCCCATTTGTATGTTATGTTTAATAAATGAATAAAACAATGGATATATATATATATCTTTAGGGAATAATAATTTACCAAGTATTATTCTCTAAAGACCCTTTTTACAATATTATTTTCTAATCCATCTTTTGCAAAGTGTTATTTTCTAAAGCCCCCTTTTACCATATTATTTTCTAAGAACCTCTCTTAACCCTCTTTCATGAAAATTAAAAAAATTTTCCTGTATAAAATTGGTCGAAAACTATTTATCTTGTATACAAATTTACGAATATTTTGATATGTGCATTTCAAAGGTTTTTCTGTCGAAATAAAACATGCTTAGCTATATTAATCTGAGATTTTGGAGTCTCTTAACCAGGCCATTTAACCCATTAAATACAAAAAAAGCACCTCTCAGAGGTAAAACAACTCAATCTGTAACAAAAATGATCTTTAGAATTCTCACTTTTCATGCAAATACGCAACGCTCTACATGAAAAAATTCAGAAACCCAAACTCATTGTTCAAATTGCGAAAAAACTCCAAAGCTAAAGATCAGAACACTCCGAAGTGAAGAGAGCGCATTACACAAATCATCTCTCAGAGTCCAAGAAGGAATCCTCTTCCTTGTCATCGACTACCGATTGTCGAAAGCGAAAGCATCGCGAACATTACCCAAACGGGAGTCAAAAAGAAGCGACGTCCCCTCGCGCAGCATCTCGAGCGACTGAAAGTATTGCTCCTTCGATGCCAGATAATTCCTCTTCGCTCTCCGTATCTTTTCTCTTTGGCCTCGGTTTCGAGTTCAATAGTTCGACCTGCTTGCTCTCCGGCGAACACGTTCTCCCCTTGTCACGAGTTATTGATGGTGATTACATCCAGCAGAGGAGAGTAAAATTGCATGGGAAGTCGACGCTGCCATTACGTTTAAGCCTCGAACCAGCAGCAGACGAGTCTATTTATATACACACACAGAGAGAGAAAGAGAAAGTCCCGAAAGTGACTTCCTTTTTCATAAATCGACTGGAGCATCCAACAGTTTTTGAAAAGGGTCGAGAGAGAAATTCGCCATATTACGCCCATTTGTTTTATGGTCGAAAATGCGATTAGTTTGCTTTGTGATTAAGTTATGATTTTGCTCACTTTTTTTCTTCGGGACTGTGTTTGGCACACTTTGGGTTACTTTTTCTTTCCTTTTTCGTCTTTTTTATGCTTTTTTTTTTGTTTAATGCAGCAAGATTGATTAATGCGCCTTTTTTTTTAAAGAGTAAATCTTAAGCTGTAAAGGAATTTTTCTTTTCCAAGCTCGGATATTTGAGTTATTTACCTCTGAGCGGCACTTTTTGCACACCATGGGCTAAATGGCCAGGTCACATGGACCCCAAAGGCTCAGAGAAGGTTGGGGGAGGGGACCCACTGGAACAGCTGTTGGGAGACAGATGGTAGCCTCCCGTCAAGGCTATCTAGCGTGTTCTTTAACGTGCACAGGGTATGGCTCTCCCGCACACGGGGCCACGGCTTAACGTCCCATCCGACGGACGGCGGCCTTTCCAAGCCCATCGGTGTCCCCTACTGACCGTGGGCAGAGCGGGGAATTTTGCGGAGATAAATCTCAACGCTGACTCAGCTGGGACTCGAACCTGGGAACTGCAGATTACGAGCCTGGCGCGCTACCGACTGAGCCACTCCCGCCCCCTTTCTACACGGTACTAACTACACTTATAGAAATGATAAATTGCAAATGAATGCGTGAGTCTGCTTAGAAAGAAGAGATGAAAGCTTATTTTGTAACATGTTGCCATAAGGAAATGATTTTTATCTGTTGAAGTCAAACGGGGGAGATATTTGTCTTAAAAAATAATAAATAAATAAATCCCCCCCCCCCTCAAGCAGCTGCTTGCCACAGAGGTCTGACAGGAGCCTGTCAGTTTTATATGCCACAGTAGGAGATCTGAAAGGATGGCAGGACCTCAGCAGAAAAAAGACACACACATCCATGCCTAAATCCGGGGCTCGAACCCAGGTCCCTTAGATCAGTAGCCAAGCGTGCTAACCACTCGGCCACGGGACGGCTAAGCAAAAAAAACACTTCATTTCAGCATCCAGAGTTGAGTTGGACACAAATAATTAAAAGGCTTAATAGAATGTTTTCGCACAAAAAAATACTAAGAAATTTCAAAAGGATTTAAAGAAGGGATTGGATTGGATTGTTTTACCTCTGAGCGGCACTTTTTTGCGCACCATGGGCTAAATGGCCAGGCCACAAAGACCCCGAAGGCTCAGAGAAGGTTGGGGGAGGGGACCCACTGGAACAGCTGTTGGGAGACAGATGGTAGCCTCCCGTCAAGGCCATCCAGCGTGTTCTTTAACGTGCACAGGGTATGGCTCTCCCGCACACGGGACCACGGCTTAACGTCGCATCCGACTGACGGCGGCCTTTCCAAGACCATTGGTGTCCCCTACTGACCGTGGGAAGGGCGGGGAATTTTGCGGAGATAAATCTCAACGCTGTCCCAGCTGGGACTCGAACCTGGGAACTACAGATTAGAGCCTGACGCGCTACCGACTGAGCCACCCCCGCCCCACAGCGGTAGTGAGAGCAGGGCACCAATAGTTCATGTTGCGTTGTATTTGCTGTAAATTTCAATCTGACCGCAAGTTGTACAGTCGCTCAAAAAAGTATAAGTAAGTAACACGAAGGTTGCCAGATCACTAATTTCTAAAAAAAAAATCGTTGCCAGATATTTTTTCTGAATTCTGTAATCAACCATAATGTTCGGATACTTTTTTGAGCGACTGTACACTCATCGTTTAGCGAATAAATATTCATTTGATTCATTCTCATTTTGTCTCGGTTTTCAAAGTTCACAATAACTTTTCTTGTAATGGATATAAATTAAGACATGAAACAGAACGATAAAATTTCGATGATGTCTACTTATTTAATCATTAATATCGGAGCTGTGGGGGCGGGGGTGGCTCAGTCGGTAGCGCGCCAAGCTCGTAATCTGTAGTTCCCAGGTTCGAGTCCCAGCTGAATTCAGAATTCAGAAAAAATATCTGGAAAATATTTTTTAGAAATTAATGATCTGGCAACCTTCGTGTCACGTGACACGAAGGTTGCCAGATCACTAATTTCTAAAAAAAAATAGTTGCCAGACCAGAACGAAAAAAAAAATTCTTTTCTAAAAAGTTTTTTTAGAATAGAAAAAAATCGTTGGGACCAGAACGGTCAGCGTTGAGATTTATCTCCGCAAAATTCCCCGCCCTGCCCACGGTCAGTAGGGGACACCGATGGGCTTGTAAAGGCCGCCGTCCTTCGGATGGGACTTTAAGTCGTGGTCCCGTGTGCGGGAGAGACATACCCTGTGCACGTTAAAGAACACGCTGGGTGGCCTTGACGGGAGGCCACCATCTGTCTCCCAACAGCTGTTCCAGTGGGTCCCATCCCCCAACTTTCTCTGAGCCTTCGGGGTCCATGTGACCTGGCCATTTAGCCCATGGTGTGCAAAAAAGTGCCGCTCAGAGGTAAAACAACCCAACCCAATCGGAGCTGTGGTATCATGATTGAGTCCCTTCCCTCACTTATTGAAATAACTGTAATTCCCCTTTATTACTGTACAATGCCTTGCCAAAGGCAGGGTTGTATACTACCATTGACGGCTTGAATAAAGTATATTTCTTAAGAAATCCCCGCAAATTGCACACTTAAACACGTCCACAGTGTTCTATCTGTTTATCGCCAAATGTACTCTAACACGGCTCATCAACAGCTCTAATGAGGTAGTTCATCTCATCAACATCAATTTCCAAGGGACCAAATCATCAGCATAATCTAAATTAGAAGTTTCCAGATCTCTAGACCATTTAAGGTCCTCGCAGTGAATTCTTCGTCACATAATCAGTAACCAAACTAAAGAGTAAAGGAGATAAAACGCACCCTTGTCTAATTCCACTGGCAATGCTAAACCAATTACTACAAGCCTTACCAACTCTCACACATGACTCAGTGTTATTATAGAGAGCTTTCATCATTAGACAAACGTGTTAACGCCGTCTTCCATCCTCACCCAATTGAAAGTTTCTGGGTACGCCCTGTTACTGTGCTGGGTTGTTTTAATCAAAAAGTCATAAAGATTATAACTGAATCCTTGATTGATAATGAATATGACAATTTTTTGCGGATATTTACTGATGGGACTTACTTCCCCAATGAAAATATTGCTACAGCTGCTTTTGACATACCAGTGAAAAATGTTTTTGAACAATTTAAATTTTTAGCAGATGCGACTATTTTTCAGGCTAAATTGTTTGCGATTATAAGGAACATGGGTTGAAATAAAATTCCTTAATGAAAATTTGATGTTGTTAGATTGCAAAGCAGCCTTGTTGGCCTTACAAAACGATATTTATATACTGGTTTCCATAAATTAAGGAAAATCCCTATATTAAGTCATTGGGAAGCTAAGGTCAAAGCTCTATAACTTCTAAAATAAGTTTTTTTTTCCTTTTTCTGAGCCTTCGGGATCCATGTGACCTGGCCATTTAGCCCATGGTGTGCAAAAAAGTGGCGCTCAGAGGTAAAACAACCGAATCCAAAATCCCGTACTTGGGACCACGGCTTTATGCTCATACGACGGACGGCAGTCTGCACAAGCCCATCGGTATCCCCTACTGACAGAGAGCAGGGTAGAGATTTTTGCGGAGATAAATATCAACGCTGGCACGATGGGACTCAAATCTGGTAACTGCAGTAGATGAGTTTCGCGCGCTTCTAACTGAGCAACTGCCGCCACCACTGTTACGGTATTATACAATTATGAGAAGAGATTCTCTATTAGCATTTAACAGTTCCCGAAAAAGAAAACTGCTGAGTGTTAAAAGAATATAGAGGGTGGAAAATTAAGTTTTCCCCTGAAGAATTAACAATTGAAGCTCGTAAAATTTAAAGCTTCTAAATTTAGAAACAGACATGTAAAAATTGCTACCAAAAAACTTAATGCGGCTTTCTGTCGACATGCCAAATGATGAACTCTAGAAAACAATCGGAAACCACATATCTACGTAGGATTCACTTTTGACGTGAACACCGATGGGCTTGGAAAGGCCGCCGTCCGTCGGATGGAACGTTAAGCCGTGGCCCCGTGTGCGGGAGAGCCATACCCTGTGCACGTTAAAGAACACGCTGGATGGCCTTGACGGGAGGCTACCATCTGTCTCCCAACAGCTGTTCCAGTGGGTTCCCTCTCCCAACCTTCTCTGAGTCTTCGGGGTCCATGTGACCTGGCCATTTAGCCCATGGTGTGCAAAAAATTGCCGCTCAGATGTAAAACAACCCAACGTTAAAGAACACGCTGGATGGCCTTAACGGGAGGCTACCATCTGTCTCCCAACAGCTGTTCCAGTGGGTCCCCTCTCCCAAACATTCAGGATCCTTGTTATCTGGCCATTTAGCCCATGGTGTGCAAAAAAGTGCCGCTCAGAGGTAAAACAACCCAACTGGATCACAGAAAGTTTAAGTCTGCTTAAGTTGTAACTTTTGAAAATTCAGAAAAACGCCAATTTTATTTTTTCTTACATTGCGATTTATTTGCCCTCTTCTTTGCTTGTGATAGCAGGAAGCCAAAGGTTAAAGGGTTTCTAACCTTTCTATCATATTTTAAGCTATCTATCAATATTCATTTTCTTTAATAATCATTATTCAAACTTTCTTACGGGATTTAAAACATTAATATGCAAAAAAACATACAAATGCCGTTCATAATCCTCTTTGAGTACTGAACAGAATGGAGAATTTGTAATCCTGTTAAGCTGTAGACAAAAAAATTATCGCATTAAAACTGTTGAATGAATGGCTTTATTATAATCCTGCTAAAGCTCTGCATTCACTAAATAGAAAATTCAGAAATAAATAGTCAAACCCCTAAAGCAGATGGAGGCGGGGGTGGCTCAGTCGGTAGCGCGCCAGGCGCGTAATCTGTAGTTCCCAGGTTCGAGTCCCAGCTGAGTCCAGATTTATCTCCGCAAAATTCCCCGCCCTGCCCACTGTCAGTAGGGGACACCGATGGGCTTGGAAAGGCCGCCGTCCGTCGGTTGGGACGTTAAGCCATGGCCCCGTGTGCGGGAGAGACATACCCTGTGCACGTTAAAGAACACGCTGGATGGCCTTGACGGGAAGCTACCATCTGTCTCCCAACAGCTGTTCTAGTGGGTCCCCTCCCCCAACCTTCTCTGAGCCTTCGGGGTCCATGTGACCTGGCCATTTAGCCCATTGTGTGCAAAAAAGTGCCGCTCAGAGGTAAAACAACCCAACCCTAAAGCAGATGACTCCTTAAGAAGAAGAATTTTTACTGTTATTTGATGGAGTTCTTAATAGTGTAATTATTTTTTAAATAAAACTTTTTAATATCTAAGATAACTTGCTTTGGGTCAATTATATGAAGTATTTATATGGCATTTAATGGAAAAATGTGACTCAAGATAAAGATCAAAATCCAATCTATCTAAATCTTCAATTTATCTCCGCAAAATTCCCCGCCCTGACCACGGTCAGTAGGAGACACCGATGGGCTTGAAAAGACCGCCGTCCGTCGGATGGGACGTTAAGCCGTGGTTCCGTTTCCGGGACAGCCATACCCTGTGCACGTTAAAGAACACGCTGGATGGCCTTTCGGGAGGCTACCATCTGTCTCCCAACAGCTGTTCCAGTGGGTCCCCTCCCCCAACCTTCTCTGAGCCTTCTGGGTCCATGTGATCTGGCCATTTAGCCCGTGGTGTGCAAAAAAAAGTGCCACTCAGAGGTAAAACAACCCAAACAATCTAAATCTCGTTTTTTCAACAATATTCGTTCATTATTTAAAGTGTTATGGAAGCTGGAGTATTTAATAATAAATTATTTTATACGAATCATTTTAAATTGTCTACTATTAAAAAATAATCATTAAGCAAACTTTTTAAAATGAATGTTTATTTTATTAAACGGTTTGAAACAATACTGTGGCGGGGGTGGCTCAGTCGGTAGCGCGCCAGGCTCGTAATCGGTAGTTCCCAGGTTCGAGTCCCAGTTGGGTCAGCGTTGAGATTTATCTCCGCAAAATTCCCCGCCCTGCCCACGGTCAGTAGGGGACACCGATGGGCTTGGAAAGGCCGCCGTCCGTCGGATGGGACGTTAAGCCGTGGCCCCGTGTGCGGGAGAGCCATACCCTGTGCACGTTAAAGAACACGCTAGATGGCCTTGACGGGAGACTACCATCTGTCTCCCAACAGCGGTTCCAGTGGGTCACCTCCCCCAACCTTCTCTGAGCCTTCGGGGTCCATGTGACCTGGCCATTTAGCCCATGGTGTGCAAAAAAGTGCCGCTCAGAGGTAAAACAACACAACCCAACCCATTGTTATAACACAGAAATTCTCAAATATTTTCTTAGGACAGTGTGTGTGAAAACGATGAACTAGTTCCAGTCTTTGAACTGTATACTGTTACTAATAACTATTCATTGTCTTTTCTGATGAATCCGCTAACAGAGATGATTCACTTCCAGGTTCAAGATGGAGATCGCCGGCAAAAGCCTTCCCCTCCTCACTAACCTCGACAAAGGTAAATTTGCTGTGATAGTATTCGAAAACGTCGAGAAGTATTTGAATATGAACAAGTGGAACAGAGAATTGTTGGACAAATACTGCAGAGAGTACAACGTTGGAATAATTGGGTTTCTGAAGGCCCAAGAGGAAAGCCTGATTGGTGCCCAGTTAAAAGGTAAGAGAATGGGTTGGGTTGTTTTACCTCTGACCGGCAATTTTTTGCACACCATGGGCTAAATGGCCAGGTCACATGGACCCCGAAGGCTCAGAGAAGGTTGGGGGAGGGGACCCACTGGAACAGCTGTTGGGAGACAGATGGTAGCCTCCCGTTAAGGCCATCCAGCGTGTTCTTTAACGTTGGGTTGTTTTACATCTGAGCGGCAATTTTTTGCACACCATGGGCTAAATGGCCAGGTCACATGGACCCCGAAGACTCAGAGAAGGTTGGGAGAGGGAACCCACTGGAACAGCTGTTGGGAGACAGATGGTAGCCTCCCGTCAAGGCCATCCAGTGTGTTCTTTAACGTGCACAGATTATGGCTCTCCCAGGTTGGGGAAGGGGACCCTCTGGAACAGCTGTTGGGAGACAGATGGTAGCCTCCCGTGAAGGCCATCCAGTGTGTTCTTTAACGTGCACAGGGTATGGCTCTCCCGCACACGGGGCCACGGCTTAACGTCCCATCGGACGGACGGCGGCCTTTCCAAGCCCATCGGTGTCCCCTACTGACCATGGACAGGCCGGGAATTTTTGCGGAGATAAATCTCAACGCTGACCCAGCTGGGACTCGAACCTGGGAACTACAGATTACGAGCCTGGCGAGGTAAGAGAGAGAAGTTTCCGTTACCTCAGTGTCGGTTTGCGTGGGAGCCGATTGCCGAGCCAATTGGGAAGACTATGAGGCTGCTAAATTCATCCTTTCGACAGTTCTTGTAGATCACTGGTTCATTTGGGGGCGGGGGTGGCTCAGTCGGTAGCGCGCTAGACTCGTAATCTGCAGTTCCCACGTTCGAGTCCCAACTGGGTCGGCGTTGAGGTTTATCTCCGCAAAACTCCTCGCCCTGCACACGATCAGTAGGGGACACCTAAGGGCTTGGAAAAGCCGCCGTCCGTCGTTTGTGACGTTAAGCCGTGGCCCCGTGTGCGGGAGAATCATACCTTATGCACGTTAAAGAACACACTGGATGATCTTGACGGGAGGCTACCATCTGTCTCCTAACAGCTGTTCCAGCCTTCTCTGAGCCTTCGTGGTCCTTGTGACATGACCATTTAGCCTATTGCGTACAAAAAAAGTGCCGCTCAGAGGTAAAACCGCTCAGAGGTAAAACTGGTTCATTGATATGTGAATTGCCCTCTGATCTGTGAGAACTCTTCAGTCACCTGTTCATCTTCATAAAACTTCAGTCTTTCCAATACTTCCTAAGTTGCCATTCACATTACGCCACTGCATCTATAGTAAGGTTGGCTGTTTTACCTCTGAGCAACACTGATTGCACACAGTGGCCAGGTGACAAGAACTCCTAAGAGCTCAAAGAAGGTTGTGAAGTGAGATCAACTGGACAGTTGTTAGGAGACCGATGGAAGCCTCCCGTCAAGCCAATCCAGCGTTTTCTTTAACGTGCACGGCGTCACAGCTTAACGTCCCGTGCGACTGATGGCGGCCTTTCAAAGCCCATCATTGTATCCTTTCTAATAGGGGCAGGGTGTGTGAGGGTTTAGCAAAGATAAATCTCAACGCTGCTACAGTTGGGGCTCGAACCTGGGAACTACAGATTACGAGGCTGTCCGCTACCGATTGAATCAATCCCGTCCCTTTATTGATAACTAAGTCTCAAGTAATAACTGTATCGATAACTTGTTTTTTTTTTCTCCGCAAAATACCCCCCCCCCCCTTCTCAATGTCAGTAGGGGACACAGATGGGCCTTTATAAACACCGCCGTCTGTCGGATTGGATGTTAAGCAGTGGCTCCATGTGTGGGAGAGCCATACCCTGTGCACGTTAAAGAACACGCTGGATGGCCTTGACGAGAGGCTACCCTAACAGCTGTTTCAGTGGGTCCCCTCACCCAACCTTCTCTAAGCCTTCGGGTTCCTTGTGACCTAGCAATTTTATCCTTTGTTTTCAAAAAAAGAAACTGCCAGGTTAGAGTCCCAGTTGGGTCAGCGTTGAGATTTATCTCCGCAAAATTTCCCCGCCCTGCCCACGGTCAGTAGGGGACACCGATGGGCTTGAAAAGGCAGCCTTCCGTCGGATGGGACGTTAAGCCGTGGTCCGTGTGCGGGAGAGCCATACCCTGTGCACGTTAAAGAACACGCTGGATGGCCTTGACGGGATGCTACCATCTGTCTCCCAACAGCTGTTCCAGTGGGTCCCCTCCCCCAACCTTCTCTGAGTCTTCGGGGTCCTTGTGGCCTGGCCATTTAGCCCATGGTGTGCAAAAAAGTGCCGCTCAGCGGTAAAACAATCCAATCCAATTCAAAAAAAGTGCCGCTCAGAGGTAAAACAACCCAACCCAACATCTGAGCGACGCTTTATGCACAATTGGACTAAATGGTTAAGTCACAAAGACCCAAAGGACTCAGGCAGGGTAAAAAAAAAAAGGCGATTCACGGGATCCTGATCTGTCTTTGTACACAGATCAGGGTTTAATATCCCATCCAACGGACAGTGGCTATTCCCTTTCCCTAAATATCACATTATTTTTATCTTATACAGTAGAACATTGATTGCATTGACTAATATTTTTTTTACACTGTTTCACATAATTTTCATGTAGAATAAATAAAATATTGCCATGGAGATCTAGCAGGAGTCTGTAAATATAATTCGCCATAAAGAGAATCTGTGAGAAAGACGAGACCTCAGCAGAAAGGCAACGCAGGAAAGAACTATCAGTACCCGTCCAAGGCTCAGACAAGGGCCTCTTTGATCTCTAGCCAAGCAGCATTCGGACACCGCTGGATTGTTAAATTAATTGCCCCTCAAACAGCAGCTTCTCCGACAGATTTGACAGAGAACTGTCAGTATAATACGCCATAGAGATTATCTGTGAGAAGCCAGTATCTAGAAAACATAAAAGGGATGCCAAATGATACGGTAGAGTGGTAAAAGAGTAAGCTGTCCCATATAGCCAAGGGTGAAGGAAGCCAAGAGGTGGATTTCCAACAAAATATAAAATTTTATCCTCTGTTTTAGATGTCTTTAAAAATGCGGGAAATATGCCCAAGTTTAATAAATGTTTGCCTCCATTGCACTTATTAGCATTCTCGATGGGGCAGGATGCCCCCCTAGAGTGTTGGGTTGGGTTGTTTTACCTCTGACCGGCACTTTTTTTGCATACCATGGGCTAAATGGCCAGGTCACAAGGATCCCGAAGGCTCAGAGAAGGTTGGAGGAGGGGACCCACCGGAACAGCTGTTGGGAGACAGATGGTAGCCTCCCGTCAAGGCCATCCAGTGTGTTCTTTAACGTTCACAGTGTATGGCTCTCCCACATACGGAGCCACGGCTTAACGTCCCATCAAACGGACGGCGGCCTTTCCAAGCCCATCGGTGTCCCCTACTGACCGTGGGTAGGGCGGGTGTCCCCCCTAGATCCGGCCCTGGTTGTGAGGAATATAATAATAAAATGAATCAACTGACATTGAGAATCAAAAGAATCTAATTGGAGTTTTAAACCAAGGAAAGGCTCTTTTTATCAAGTGCACACAATACAGTCTATGCACTAAAGCCACAAGATAATTACAAAGTAGATTTACAACTTAAAACATTCATAACTACTTTATTTGTCACATGACAATGAAGTGAAAAAAATATCAAGGTTTACAGATGCACAAATTGCCAGACGAAAAAAATGTGACACGTATTCAATACTTTCCGAAGAAGTTAAATTTTCCCACCGATTTTATGGAACTTATCAACAGTTACTTGGTGATCCTAATCCAGTTTTTCAGTTCATTGATCAATTATAGTAACATCAGCAGATAAACTGCCTCACAGAGACGTGGGTGGCTCAGTTGGTAACGCTGCAGACTCGTAATCAGTAGTTCCCAGGTTCGAGTCCCAGCTGGGTCAGCGTTGAGATTTATCTCCGCAAAATTCCCCGCCCTACCCACGGTTAAGTAGGGGACACCGATGGGCTTGGAAAGGCCGCCGTCCGTCGGATGGGACGTTAAGCAGTGGCCCCTTGTGCGGGAGAGCCATACCCTGTGCACGTTGAAGAACACATGATGGATGGCCTTGACGGGAGGCTACCATCTGTCTCCCAACAGCTGTTCCAGTGGGTCCCCTCCCCCAACCTTCTCTGAGCCTTCGGGGTCCATGTGACCTGGCCATTTAGCCCATGGTGTGCAAAAAAGTGCCGCTCAGAGGTAAAACAACCCAACCCTCACAGAGACGTGGGTGGCTCAGTTGGTAACGCTGCAGACACGTAATCAGTAGTTCCCAGGTTCGAGTCCCAACTGGGTCAGCGTTGAGATTTATCTCCGCAAAATTCCCCGCCCTACCCACGGTTAGTAGGGGACACCGATGGGCTTGGAAAGGCCGCCGTCCGTCGGATGGGACATTAAGCAGTGGCCCCTTGTGCGGGAGAGCCATACCCTGTGCACGTTGAAGAACACATGATGGATGGCCTTGACGGGAGGCTACCATCTGTCTCCCAACAGCTGTTCCAGAGGGTCCCCTCCCCCAACCTTTTCTGAGCCTTCGGGGTCCATGTGACCTGGCCATTTAGCCCATGGTGTGCAAAAAAGGGCCGCTCAGAGGTAAAATAACCCAATCCAACTTAATTCAAAACACACATTGTGCTTTCCCGTTACCTGTTTCTATAATCCTCCTTTTCCGGTTTTCCTACAACAGCGCTACCTGTTGACACAACAATTACAAACAGATTAAAAATATATTTGATATATTTCTCTTCAGTGTCATGTCATTTGCTTCCTTTCTTGTACAAATAAAGTAATTAAACATGTTTAAAGTCGTAAAGATACTTGCGGCGACGGTGGCTCAGTCAGTGGCGCGCCAGGCTCGTAATCTGCAGTTCCCAGGTTGAGTCCCAGCTGAGACAGCATTGAGATTTATCTCCGCAAAACTTCACCGCTCGATCAGTAGGGGACACAGATGGGCTTGGAAAGACCACCATCTTTCAGATGGGATGTTAAGCCGGAGTACAGTGTGTGGGAGAGTCGTAACTTATGCACGTTAAAGAACACGCTGGATGGCCTTGACGGGAGGCTACCATCTGTTTTCTAACAGCTACCCAGTGGGTCAGCTCTCCTCAACTTTCTCTGAGCCCTTGTGACTTGGCCACTTAGTCCATTGTATGCAAAAAAGTGCCGCTTGGAGGTAAAACTTAGAAGATTCTTTGTAATCACTCTGAATTTGTGGAGGTATGGCGATTGTCTCAATGGAGAGTACGACGTTTTCGTACTGTGATATTCCCAGGTTCGAGTGCCAACTTTGCCAGCTTTGAAATTTCACCGTTAAACCTCACTCTGCTCTTGAGGAACAAGAGGCACCGATGGACACGGAATGTCCGCCGTCCATCGGATGGGACATTAAACCGTGACCCCGTGTGCCTGTCTACGTTAAACAACATGCTGGATGACCTCGAAAGTAAGTTTTCAAATGCCCAGTTGATCCCCTTCCTTAAAACTTCTCTAAGAATCTGGGATCCTTCTGATCTGCCCATTATGCGGAAAAAAGTGCCACTCGTGCGTAAAATGAGACAGCATACAATATTAGCCCAATTTATCCAAAAACAATTCCATTTTTTCGTATTGATTTTCAGGAAATAAAAATTTAAGTAAAAGAACATAAAGAAACATTCTTAAACAATACGTTTTCTAAGTTTTCCTTTTTTTATCATTCCGATAAATCGGATTACACCGCACCCCCCCCCCCCTCTCCTCCACACCATCTATTTCAAATAATCTCGATCCCACTACGCTTTCCGATTATTTTTTGCTGTGTTAGATCGATATTTCTTCTACATTTTCATTTCAAGATCTGTCGACATTTATTTTAAAAACCCTCGGCAAATTCTAAAGCACAAGTTTAAACTAACGTACTCAAGAAAGCAACACATTAGAGATAAGAAAATGACATCCTGTTTCCATGGCAACCGAGAGCTGATCTTCATGCTCCAGACATTCGCTGTTGTCGTAAAGAACATAATAAGAAGATCGCAGAAATATAGCGAAAGCCGAATCCAGACAAAAATGTGCCTCTTAGTGAAGACACTATCTTAACCTTTCTTAGCTATAATTCCCTCGCGTTTTGTGTGTGTGTGACGTTTAATTAAGGAGAATTTTCTCCTAAGGAATATTTCTGATGAATGCCATCGATGAAAGAAAAATCAAAAGAGAGCGACTGGTGAAAAAAAGAGGAAAACTTGTCCTCTCTCTTTCAAGTGACTACCTGCAACGTTATCTGTTTTCGTTTTCTCTCCGTGAGGAATTCTTTCTGATAGAATCACAAAAGGACCGATCCCTTTACACCCACTGTTCTGCTTTTAATATTCTTCTGTGAATTTCTATCGAAGGATATTTCTGAGGTAGATGTCGTTCGGGGGTCCGTTTCGACTAAATATGAATTCGTGCAAATATCAAAGCAGGAAAATTTTTCGCATACAGATAAGTTATAAATTATATAAAAGCAAACAATCAATGGCGGAATAACGTTCGTTTATTTATTTATTTGTTGGTCGAGCGGTTAGCACGCTTGGCTACTGATCTACGGGACCTGGGTTCGAGCCCCGGTAAGGCATGGATGTGTGTGTCGTTTTTCTGCTGAGGTCCTGCCATCCTGTCAGACCTTCTACTTTGGCATATAAACTGACAGCTCCTGTCAGAGCTCTGTGGCAAGCAGCTGCTTGAGGGGGTATTTATTTTATTTATATTTTAATTATTTTTTGGGGGATGAAATAAATATTTGTGCATTTCGAGAATTTCTGTTGGCTTTGCTGCCCAGTTCTTTAAAGGCTAATTCTGCGAATTTCTACAATTTTAATCTCTTTTGGTTTTCAAAAAAAAAAGCACTCAAATGCAGTGCAAGAAAAAACTCTGACGTCAGCGATGGTATCACAATAATGAAATGCGTCTATACTTGGGCAGTTTTCTTCCATGCAGTGGCACTTTTCTTCCATGCAGTGGACTTAAATGGTCAAGTCACAAGGACCCCGAGGGCTTAAAGAAGGTTAGTGGAAGGGGACCCACTGGACAGCTGTTAAAACACAGATCTTAGCCTCCCATCAAGGACATCCAGCATGATTTTTAACGTGCACAGGGTATATGGTTCTCCCACACACGTAGCCACGGCTTAATGTCCCATCCGACTGACGAGAGCCTTTCCAAGCCCATTGGTATCGCCTTACTGACCGAAGGCAGGGCCGGAGATTTGCGGAGATAAATCTCACCACTCTCCTGCTGGAACTTGAACCTGGGAACTGCAGATTACAAGCCTGGCGCGCTACCGACTGAGCCACCTCTGCTTACCACTGGTAGTACACGACGTTTCTGCCAATGGTACGCAAATTTAATGCTAGTATTCATTCACACATGCATTTCCACAATGTTCTTTCATGATAAATGAAAGAAAATAATCATTTTTCAGCACTGCGTTTTTAATTAACATGTCTCGCACCCAACACAGCCTTTTTAGGTTAGCCCGAACCTACAAAAGGCCAGAACATGTTAGAACAAGAATTGACAGATCTAATTCCGTCAACCCCCACCCTATGTTTTGTTGCAATGTAGTTAAAATTTTGGAGTGTAGCATCAGCAGCACTCCAGCTAGCGTCGCAGATAGAAGTGCCGTTGCCCAATATTTTAAAATGTTTAAACTTGAGTATCGGCGGTCATTAAATTTTTGACGGAAGAAGGCGAAAGCCCGGCAGAAATTAAACGATGTTTAGATGCTGTGTACGGCGAATCTTCCTCGTCGTATTCGACGGTTTAAGAATGGGCTAAGCAGTTTCGCTTAGGGAGAGTTTCGATTGAAGAGATAAAACAACCCAACTACTCTACCCGTCGGGGCGGGGGTGCTCAGTCGGTAGCGCGCCAGGCTCGTAATCTGTAGTTCACAGGTTCGTGTCCCAGCTGGGTCAGCGTTGAGATTTAACTCCGCAAAAATTCCCCGCCCTGCCCACGGTCAGTAGGGGACACCGATGGGCTTGGAAAGGCCGCCGTCCGTCGGATGGGACGTTAAGCCGTGGCCCCGTGTGCGGGAGAGCCATACCCTGTGCACGTTAAAGAACACGCTGGATGGCCTCGACGGGAGGCTACCATCTGTCTCCCAACAGCTGTTCCAGTGGGTCCCCTCCCCCAACCTTCTCTGAGCCTTAGGGGTCCAGGTGACCTGGCCATTTAGCCCATGGTGTGCAAAAAAGTGCCGCTTTTAGGTAAAACAACCTAAAACAACAACAACCTGCACACGGTGGGTTAAATGTCGAGGTCACATGGACCCCGAGGGCTCAGAGATTGTTGGGGGGGAGGGGATCCACTGGACAGTTGTTAAGAGACAAATGGTAGAGTTCCGTTAAGGCCATCTAGCGTGTTCTTTAATGTGCACAGGGTATGACTCTCTCGCACACGAGGCCACGCTTAACATCCGATCCGGTGGATGGCGGCCCTTTCCAAGCCCATCGTTATCCCCTACTAATCGTGCGCAGGGCGGGGAGTTTTGCGGAGAAAATTTCAACGCTTGCCCAGCTGGGACTCGAACCTGGGAACTACAGATTACGAGCCTGGCACACTATCGACTGAGCCACCCCGCCCTAACCTCGGTCAGAAAGGAACATCTATGGGCTTGGAAAGGCTGCTGCGTCGAAGGGGCCATAAAGCCGTATGGACATTAAAGAAGGTGGATTTCATCATGGAATGATGATGGGTGGCCTTGACAGAAGGCTTCCACATATCTCTTAACAGATTTCCAGTGGATCCCTTTCCTCAACCTTCTCTGAGGTTTCGGGGTCCCTGTGACCTGAAGCCTCAGAGAAAACTGTGCATTCCAATGGGCGATTTAGCCCATTGGATGCAAAAAAAGTGCCGCATAGAGGTAAAACAACCCATAACAACCCGAGCTCGTAGGTATATTTTTTTTACCTACAGCAGATGCAACTAGAACACAAATTACAGGACTGAAGATGCTTCAGTCTAATCTTTTAGGTTTTACGTCACCCCTAAAAAATACCTTAATAATGATCACTGCTGAAAGAGTGATTGATTGATTTATAAGTACACCCTTTCTCATGATCCTTTCTTCTGTGGTATATTCCTAGGTTTTCCTCTCTATGTCCACACCAACCTGGCCCTACGGGACTGTCATTTAAATGATGCATCTTCGGTGCTCCGTCTCACCCGAGCAGGAGAAGTGTTTTACGGCAATCTTCCCGGCAGCGATTGGATCGTCTTCCAACCCAATCACTCCTCGTACGAATCTGTCGCCTTGGCCAGATCACAATCGTATCATCCGTTCCTGGCTGCTGATGGCCTCGATCCCTTGCTCATCACTGTCATTCAGGTGAGAGCACTGTTCTCAAACTTTTCGAGTTAACATTTTAAATAAACCTTTCTGCTAGTATTTTATTAGAGTGAAGGAATATGGCGATTTATTCACTAGTGGCGGTCAAGTCTCCGAGTCCCTTGAGTCTTCTAGTCGGTAGCGCGCCAGGCTCGTAATCTGTAGTTCCCAGGTTCGAGTCCCAGCTGGGTCAGCCTTCAGATTTATCTCCGCAAAATTCCCCGCCATGCCCACGGTCAGTAGGGGACACCGATGGGCTTGGAAAGGCAGCCGTCCATCGGATGGGACGTTAAGCCGTGGCCCCGTGTGCGGGAGAGCCATACCCTGTGCACGTTAAAGAACACGCTGGATGGCCTTGACGGGAGACTACCATCTGTCTCCCAACAGTTGTTCCAGTGGGTCCCCTCTCCCAACCTTCTCTGAGCCTTCGGGGTCCATGTGACCTGGCCATTTAGCCCATGGTGTGCAAAAAAGTGCCGCTCAGAGGTAAAACAACCCAACCCAACCCTTGACTCTTCTAGATTTGTGAAGGAGACAGCAGTTTGCTTCCAGACAGCTCCTTCTTCCAAATGGAATTTAGTAATGATGAAATGCAACGCTTTGTAGTGGTGGAATGCATAACTTTGTAGCGATGGAACGCACAGCCTTGTAGTTTATGAATGCCTTGTAGTTAAGTCATACAATAATGGAATACAGAACCTTTTAGTGGTGAATGTGTAGTCATGCCATGATGAAATGTAAATCTATGCAGTAATGAAATGCAAAGCCATGCAATAATAGAGTGCAAAGCCATGCATTGATGGAATGCAAAGCCATACACTAATGAAATGCAAAGCTATGCGATAATGGAATGCAAAGTCATGTCATGATGGAATGCAAAACTATGTAGTAAAGGAATGCAGAGCCATGCAATAATGGAATGCACAGTCTTGTAGCGATGAAATACAGAGTCATTACGTTTTTGGAATTCAAAGTCATGCCACAATAGAATGGTCGGTCTTGTAATGATGAAATGCAAGGCCAAGATCATGTCGTAAGCTACATAACAAGGGAGGCATAGTTGTATAGTAAATCAATTCACAGTTTTGTAGCAATGAAATTCACTGCTTGTAGTAATGAATTGCAGTAAAGGAATGCAAATCCATGATTTAATGGAATGTAAATCTAGAGTAGTGTTACGTATAATAGTAAGGTAGAGTGAGTGTCAACAGGGAAGACTATGAGACTGCGCAGTAGGATGTGTGTAGCAGTGACATAGCGAAGATAGCAACTGAGACAGCACAGTTGATTGGGGCACTCGAACAGTTGAGTTGTAAAAAAGGGGATCTACTTATCACTTATTAAAACACAGAAGTCTCCGTTATGGCCTAACGGCGACCTTTTTAGGCCCATTTGTGTCCATTTCTAACGAAGGTCAGGGTTCGGGAGGGGAGATAAAATTTCAGGGTTTCTGTAGCTCTGAATGGTGTTCTGGACATGGGAAATGAACGCATGACTTTTCCATCTGGAGACTGTACTGTATCTGGAGGCTGGAGACTGTACAGGCATCTCTTGGCTGGAGACTTAGCCAATCATCTGTGCAGTCTCGGTGTAATCGGGCTGATCTCGAAGTCCCTTCACACGAAAACCTAGGAAATTTAGGGAACATATAGCAGCCTCCCACCAAGGTCATCGAACGTGTTCTTTAACGTGCATAGGGGTGGCTCACCCGCACAATGAGCCAGGTTTTAACATCACATCCGACGGACGGCGACATTTCCAAGCCCATCGGTGCCCCCTACTAACCGAGGGCAGGGCAGTTTTGCGGAAATTCAAATTCAAATTTAGTTTCAATAAGTATTATCTAAAATTATTTTACATAAAAAATCCCACTAAGCCGAAGCTTATCAGAGATCTAGATTACATCAGTATGATCTAGATTACATCAGTAGTACATAAAATGAAGGAGAGAAAACAAAAGAATAAATGAAAAAGAAAACCGACAAAATGCTGAAAGTTTCCAAATAAAAACATCATTTTTTCATCAACCGCTGAAATAATTTTTTCTTTAACATCACAATTTTTTTTAAGTTAACTATTTCTCTAGGAAGCTCGTTAAATAGGTAGGGAATTTGATATTCTTTGGAATTTCGTCCGTAATTATTATAAAATTTTGGTTGTTTCAAAAAACCCATAGCCTTTTTTCTAGTAAACTTATTGTGACAAATATTTTGCTTATAGGTATCATCAAAGAAGTTATTGATAACAGAAACAAACACATATAAACTTTCAATAGGTAAAATTTTGAACAAACTGAATATATCATCTTTCGTTGTAAGGGAATATTTAACTTCTGAATTACACAATCCTTTTAGCAGACTAATTTGTATTCTTTTAATTTTATTTAATTCTGTCTTATAGGCTGTCCCATAAACTGTTATCCCATATCTAATTGTAGATTCAAAAAGTGCTTTATATACTAAAATAGTTATCTGTGTATCAACAAACAAGTTAAGATTCCTAATTTTAAATGCTACAAATCGTAGTCTTGAACACATCCAATCAATAAGTTTATTCCAATTCATTTTCGAATTCATTTTCAAGTCTAGGTAAATTATTTCGTTTACTTCTTCTATTTTAGGACAATTGCATATACCAGGTGATAAACCATCCAGCATAGTGCAACTTATTCGATGCTTAGTAATTCTTCTATTAAGTGTAGGTTGTTGAGAACCAACACACATAAATTTAGTTTTTTTCTCGTTTACACTCAGTTTGTTAAGAGCAAACCATTTAACTGCTTTATTAAAATCATTTTGTAGATTGCAAATAGCGTATTCTAAATCAGAGTGGAAGTTGATTAGCACTGTGTCATCAGCATACATATATAATTTACTATCGAAATTAATATTTGCCAAATCATTTATATATATTTGGAATAGCATAGGGCCGAGAATATATCCTTGTGGAACTCCAAAATTGATCTGAAATTTATCACTAAAATTATCATTTATTTTCATAACTATTTCTCTATGTAATAAGTATCTTTTAAACCATTCAAAAATATTCCCTCTTTATACCAAGTAAATATAATTTCTGTAGCAAGATATCAATGTCAACTGAATCAAATGCTTTATTTAAGTCCATAAATACCGCAACGCATTTCTTTGCTATATTTAAATTAATATTTATATTATTAAAAGATCTTCCAAAAGACTTTGCGTTCCCATACCTTTGCGGAACCCAAATTGCTGACTTGACAGAAAATTTATTTTATTCAAAAAATTTTGCAAGCGATCCAACGTATTTTTCCATTATCTTATCAAAAATTGTTAATAGAGTGATTGGTCTATAATTATTAAAATTCTTTTTTGATCCACTTTTATATACCGGACGAATAATTACAATTTTCATAGCTATTGGGATTTGCGAATTTTCAAAAATTTTATTTATAAGAATTGTTATTACATGAACAAAATTGCATTTACTTTCCTTTATGTACTTTGGTTTAATATTGTCAAATCCAGGAGATGTGTTATATTTTAAGTGATCTATAATATTGGCAACATCGAAGTTACTAGCTAGTGTAAAATGCATAGAATTCTTATTTACGTAACATAATTCGTAAACCTTATCTGAACTAGTATTCATCGTCGCAAATTCTGTTTGCATCTCACTAATAATTGTTACAAAAAACTTAACAAAGCTATTTAGAATTTCTTTTGGAGTGTTACCTCTAATCAAGTGTCTTTCAACATTTTCGTCGATTGACACCCTTTTTTTATCATCAATAATATCATTAATTAATTCCCACATTCTAGTATTATTACCTTTATTAATTGCCAATTTATTTGAATAAAATATGCGTTTTTGGTTCCTTATAATGATGTTTACCCTATTTCTTTCCATTTTATATAAGTTATAATTTTTTTTATTATTTACATTATCTTTATATCTTTTCCATAAATCTATAAAATTAATTTTATAATTTTATAGATTAATTAACCATTAATTTTATAATTTTATAGATTTTAATAAATTATTATTAAAATAATAATTCTTATTATTTTAGCAATTAAAAATATAATTTATCTATATTTTTAATTGCTAAAATAATGTCATCTGTAATCCATTCTTTCCTTATTCTCTTAGTTTTACAATTATTAATTTGTTTACTACAACAAGAATTTTCCCGAATTTCATCAATTTTACTTAATATTTTCTGATATACTAATTCTGTACTCATGTCTTCATCAACTATATCATTCCATTGTGTCATTTGCAATTTTTGAATAATAAGAGTATCATTATAAAATTTTTTAAAATCTAGGTTTGAATCCTCTTTCAAAAATGTAACATCATTAGAGCTAATATTCTTTTTCAAAATGTTAATTAAGATACCATAATGGTCTGCAAATATATTTCTATATGTTTTACTTTTAACATCAAAACTACTTGTTTTAACCAAAACATGATCAATTAACGTCCTTGTAAATTTAGTTAATGTTTCGTCCTCTCTAGTAAAACCCTTAACGATTTGTTTTAAACCAAATTCAATCAAAGTATTTAAATACATATCACAACCATATTTATTAGTATTTGACACATCAATATTAATATCACCAACAAAAATTAAATTTTTAATTCCTGCAATTTTTAATAAATACTCAGAAATTTATTTTAGGAACCAGTTAATACTTTTATTAGAAGATCTATATACTGCGATGATATTAATTTCAATATCATTAATTAATAATTTAGTAATTATTGCTTCTGTTGATTCTCCAATAGTTTCATCCAGTTGTACTAAATTAATTTTGTTTAGATAAAAAATAATGATCGCACGTTGTTTACTTTCTTTTGCTGTTAAAATAAGCTTGTTATATCCTTCAATATTAAATGTAGCTGATTCCTGTTCAGTAACCATAATTTAAACCAAAATAATCAAATCCAACTGGAATTCAAAAAGTTCAATATGAACTAATAAATTATCCCAATATTTTTTCAGTGATCTAATATTTAAATACATTAATTTTAACAATTTATCACCCGACCCTTGAAACCGAACATTAACATCATTTAAGTCATCATAATACAATTCCTTATCTTATCTCCGCAAAAATTCCCCGCCCTGCCCACGGTCAGTAGGGGACACCGATGGGCTTGGAAAGGCCGCCGTCCGTCGGATGGGACGTTAAGCCGTGGCCCCGTGTGCGGGAGAGCCATACCCTGTGCACGTTAAAGAACACGGTGGATGGCCTTGACGGGAGGCTACCATCTGTCTCCCAACAGCTGTTCCAGTGGGTCCCCTCCCCCAACCTTCTCTGAGCCTTCGGGGTCCATGCGACCTGGCCATTTAGCCCATGGTGTGCAAAAAAGTGCCGCTCAGAGGTAAAACAACCCAACCCAATTCCTTATCTGCCTCATCATTCTCAACAATATCTGGCATAAACATTAAAAGAAGCAAAAGAGAAACTATTTAAATTTAGGACAGACAATTATTTTAGCCTTCTTTTTCCAAATCCTCTAGGCTCTGAACACTGTTAATAATAATCACTTACTCAGTTTCATTCTTTCTAATAAAAAGTTTATTGTTCTTAAACCAAACAAATTTATAACTTTTATCTTTAGCCATTTTCTTTGCTCTCCAAAGTAAATCCCGATTCATTTGCGTCAAATTTTCATTTATGTAAATAGGTGAATCCTCTTTTCCTGCAAACACTGTCCGCATCCCAAACGAATCTTTCTCTTTTCAATCCATTTGGCCTTATCTTTTCTGTCCTTGAATTGCACCAAAATGTTCGGAATCTGTCCCTGTTTTTTGGGTCGTATTCTATGTATTACATCAAAGCTTTCTCTTGAAAACGAATCAATTTTCAACTCTTTTGCCAGCTTCTCCATTATTCCCAGAAGATCCTCTTCTCTTTCCCCTTTTTCTTGCTCAATTCCACAAATCTCTACATTTTTATTCCTACTATACTGCTCTAGGTTATTATTTGCTATAACCACTTCCTTAATTTTGTCTTCTAATGTTTCGATAACCTTGTGGTTCTTTTCAACCTCTTGCTCTAATGATTTGTTTCTTTTTTCCGATTCCACTATTTTATCCAGAAGCTGATCATATTTGTCAGACAGGAATTCTAACGACTTTTCAACACTATCTAATGTTGTCTTCATTTGTAAATAAATCTCAACTCTGGCCCAGCTGAACTCTAACCTGGGAATTGTATATTACGAGCTTGGCGCCATACCGACTGAGAGACCCCCGCCCCCAGATAGATGTAAGAAACGTGTTCCAAACAAAACATAAAATAACCCCCTTGTACTTATTTACCCAGCTCATCTACTTCTGGGGTGGGGGTGGCTGAGTCGGTAGCGCGCCAGGCTCCTAATCTGTAGATCCCAGGTTCGAGTCCCAACTGGGTCAGCGTTGAGATTTATCTCCGTAAAATTCCCCGCCCTGCCCACAGTCAGTAGGGGACACCGATGGGCTTGGATAGACCGCCGTCCGTCGGATGGGACGTTAAGACGTGGCCCCGTGGGCGAGAGAGCCATACCCTGTGCACGTTAAAGAACACGCTGGGTGGCCTTCACGGGAGGCTACCATCTGTCTTCCAACAGCTGTTCCAGTGGATCCCCTCCCCCAACCTTCTCTGAGCCTTCGGGGTCCTTGAGACCTGGCCATTTAGTCCATGGTGTGCAAAAAAATGCCACTCAGAGGTAAAACAACCCAACTCATCTACTTCTGTTGCACCTTTGGGAAGAAAAGACTGAATTTTCCTTTCGAATCAAACTACTTCCGAAGATTCAAGGTGAAATGTACCAAGATATTGATTTGCTATGATGAATTGAAGTGATATTTTTGCATTGCTTCAATCTGGTTCCGCCCCTCCTGCATTGCGGAGGGGGGTTGGCTCAGTCTGCCTCGCGAGCCTCGTCATCTGTAGTTCCCAGGTTCGAGTCCCGCCTGTACCAGTTTTGATATTATCTCTGGAAAACTCCCCACCCTTCTCACGGTCAGAAAGGGAACGCCGATAGCCCAGAAAACTCAGACGCCCATCGCATAGGACGTAGAACCGAGGTACCTAGTTCAGAAGAGCCATAACCTGTGCTCGTTAAAGAACGCACTGGATAGCCTTGAAGGGAGGCTGCCTAACGTTTCTTAACAGCTGCTCTTTTTGTTGTTAACAGAACTCTTTTGCTCCTTATGACCCAGATATTTATCCTATTGTTTACAAAATAAGTGCCTTTGCAGCAGAAGTAAAACAATTCAACCCAAACCTTCTGCATTTATAAAAAAAATACCCCATCAAGCAGCTGCTTGCCACAGAGGTCTGACTGTCAGTTTATATGCCAAAGTAGAAGGTCTGAGAGGATGGCAGGATCTCAGCAGAAAAACTGCACATACATCCTTGCCCGGGGCTCGAACCCAGGTCCCTTAGATCAATAGCCAAGCGCACTAACCACTCGGCCATGGGACGGCTCTGCATTTATAACACTCCTCAATTATATATTTTCTTATTTCTTTTTATACTCTTATTGGTATCTTTACTATTTTCGAAACAATTCGTTTCTTGAATATGTTAGATCATTAGGCGAATCAGAAAGAAAGTCTTTTCCATTATTGGTATTTAAGGAATGATAGAATCAATAAGACACGGTTAATACTAAATCCATCACAGATATTTTGGTAAAGTACGAAGGTAAATCAGAAATCAAAGTTCCCAGTTTGTTCTCTGCGGAATTGACAAATATAACTCTTTAAATAGTGAACGAATATTGTTGAAAATCGAGATTTAAATAGATTGGATTATGGTCTTTATTTTATCACCAGTCACATTTTTCCATTAAATGATATTTTAAAAGATATACAGTTTTGAAGTTGACATAGCATGGAAAATCTCTAATATTTTGGTAGGGAGGTGTATAATAAATTTGCTGGTATTTGCCATTAAAACACGGTGAAAAAAGATTAAACCTACAAATAAATAGACATATTAGCGCCATGCAAACAAAGTAACGCAATCGCTAATCACTATAATCTTTCATCCCACTCCCAAACCTCTGGGGCGGGGGTGGCTCAGTCGGTAGCGCGCCAGGCTCGTAATCTGTAGTTCCCAGGTTCGAGTCCCAGCTGGGTCAGCATTAAGATTTATCTCCGCAAAATTCCCCGCACTGCCCACGGTCAGTAGGGGACACCGATGGGCTTGGAAAGGCCGCCGTCCGTCGGATGGGACGTTAAGCCGTGGCCCCGTGTGCGGGAGAGCCTTACCCTGTGCACGTTAAAGAACACGCTGGATGGCCTTGAGAGGAGGCTACCATCTGTCTCCCAACAGCTGTTCCAGTGGGTCCCCTCCCCCAACCTTCTCTGAGCCTACGGGGTCCATGTGACCTGGCCATTTTGCCCATGGTGTGCAAAAAAGTGCCGCTCAGAGGTAAAACAACCCAACCCTTCTGACCTGGCCATTTAGCCCATGGTGTGCAAAAAAGTGCCACTCAAAGGTAAAACAACCCAACCCTTCTGACCTGGCCATTTAGCCCATGGTGTGCAAAGAAAGTGCCGCTCAGAGGTAAAACAACCCAACCCTTCTGACCTGGCCATTTAGGGGCGGGGATGGCTCAGTCGGTAGCGCGCCAGGCTCGTAATCTGTAGTTCCCAGGTTCGAGTCCCAGCTGGGTCAGCGTTGAGATTTATCTCCGCAAAAATTCCCCGCCCTGCCCACGGTCAGTAGGGGGGACACCGATGGGCTTGGAAAGGCCGCCGTCCGTCGGATGGGACGTTAAGCCGTGGCCCCGTGTGCGGGAGAGCCATACCCTGTGCACGTTAAAGAACACGCTGGATGGCCTTGACGGGAGGCTACCATCTGTCTCCCAACAGCTGTTCCAGTGGGTCCCCTCCCCCAACCTTCTCTGAGCCTTCGGGGTCCATGTGACCTGGCCATTTAGCCCATGGTGTGCAAAAAAGTGCCGCTCAGAGGTAAAACAACCCAACAACCCTGGCCATTTAGCCCATGGTGTGTAAAAAAGTGCCGCTCAGAGGTAAAACAACCCAACCCTTCTGACCTGGTCATTTAGTCCATGGTGTGCAAAGAAAGTGCCGCTCAGAGGTAAAACAACCCAACCCTTCTGACCTGGCCATTTAGCCCATGGTGTGTAAAAAAAAGTGCCGCTCAGAGGTAAAACAACCCAACCCAACCCAAACCTCTAGGTGACACGCAGTTATGAATGATTCCTTTCTTTATTCCCAATAAAATAATTTACATTGTATCGCTTCGTACTGGAATTCAGATACGCATTTGCAATTCCAGTGTTCTAGATATGCCTTAATGTCCATTTTGCTGATGGGTAAACTGAAGAATCATTTCCTTCGATTGGGCTGGGTTCGTTTATCAACAAGAGACATCAACGCACTTCAGTGATTTGAATGAAAACCAATTGGGCATCTCGTGCCAAATGAAAGCCTTGCGGTGATGTATATTGTTGTTACCTTAGCTACCGTTTCACTCTTAGAGGAAGAGTGAGAGTGACAAGATGGCGGCCAAGCAAAGACGGTCGGCAATTAATGTTTATTAAACAAATCGGCAGAATCACGCGACATTCATCGAGTAAATAACTCGATTAAACTCTCTAAAAGGCTTAAGATGGAACGTGGAATTTCCTTTCCTTTTTTTTTGGGGGGGGGAGGCAGAGGAAAGGGCATAACATAATTTGAAGTATCCCATATCAGTGGGATGGTAGTGGCTCAGTCGGTAGAGTGGGGCGGGAGTGGCTCAGTCGGTAGAGCGCCAGGCTCGTAATCTGTAGTTCCCAGGTTCGAGTCCCAGCTGGGTCAGCGTTGAGATTTATCTCCGCAAAATTCCCCACCCTGCCCGCGGTCAGTAGGGGACACCGATGGGCCTGGAAAGGCCGCCGTCCGTCGGATGGGACGTTAAGCCGTGGCCCCGTGTGCGGCAGAGCCATAACCTGTGCACGTTAAAGATCACGCTGGATGGCCTTGACGGGAGGCTACCATCTGTCTCCCAACAGCTGTTCCAGTGGGTCCCCTCCCCCAACCTTCTTTGAGCTTTGAGGTCTTTTGACCTGGCCGTTTAGCCCATGGTGTGTAAAAAAAGTGCCGCTCAGTGGTAACCCAACCCAATTGGTAGAGCGCCAGGTTCGTAATCTGTAGTTCCCAGGTTTGACTCCCAGCTGGCCCAGCGATGAGATTTATCTCCGCAAAACTCCCCTCCCTGTCCACCGTCAGTAAGAGACACCGATGGGCTTGGAAAGGCCGCCGTCCGTTTGATGGAATATTAAGCCGTGACCCAAATGCGGAAGAGCCATACCCGGTGTACTTAAAGGTTTGCGAGAAGATTGTAGCCTTCCGTTAAGGCTGGATGGTCTTGACGGGAGGCTACCACCTTTCTCCCAACAGATGTTCCAGTGGGTCCCCTCCCCCAACCTTCTCTGAGCCCTCGGGGTCCCTGTGACCTGGCAATCGTGTGCAAAAAAATGCCTCTCAGAGATAAAATAATCCAACCCATATCAGAAGTTCTTTTTTTTGTCAACCCAATATCATTGCGCCAACCAACGCGGCGTAAAAATTTAGATCAGGGGTGCTACTCGTCCATTAAACCACCTGGGGCTCTGCCCTACCAAAAAATATTTCTAACTCAGTATTCATTACTTGTCATATCTAAATCAACATAATATAATTTTCATATTCGTTTGCAACCATTATTTGCCGTGCTACGTACACAATCGCAGCATTTATTTTGCGAATCAGGGCTACGTCGGCTGATCAATACGAATTATAAGATTACGGCCACCGCCGGAATCTTAGCATTATCTCTCTACTAGAAATTAATCGGTGGCTTCTGCGTTACTTGATTTCTAGGGGACGGGGGTGGCTCAGTCGGTAGCGCGCCAGGCTCGTAATCTGTAGTTCCCAGGTTCGAGTCCCAGCTGGGTCAGCGTTGAGATTTATCTCCGCAAAATTCCCCGCCCTGCCCACGGTCAGTAGGGGACACCGATGGGCTTGGAAAGACCGCCGTCCGTCGGATGGGACGTTAAGCCGTGGCCCCGTGTGCGGGAGAGCCATACCCTGTGCACGTTAAAGAACACACTGGATGGCCTTGACGGGAGGCTACCATCTGTCTCCCAACCGCTATTCCAGTGGGTCCCCTCCCCCAACCTTCTCTGAGCCTTCGGGGTCCATGTGACCTGGCCATTTAGCCCATGGTGTGCAAAAAAGTGCCGCTCAGAGGTAAAACAACCCACAACAACCTTGATTTCTAGCCTGTCCCTCCGACCCTATTTGACCTTGAACTTAGGATCTCAAAATTTCTCATATTTCTAAGTTGTGCTGCCTGAAAGAGTCCTATTCATCATTTTTTTTTTATCTCCAGCATCAGTATATCGAAAATTGACTTTGAACTCAAAAGACCTATCGCATCCGAAATTTCACATAATTTCTACGACTCAGAATACCCCCAGGACCACTTTTAGCCCTCTAACACTGGTAGATTTATATTTGATCTTTGAACTCGAAGGACCCCGCGCATACCTCTCTAGCACTGGTAGAGCTAAATTTGACCCTTGACCTCGAAGGACCCATGATCCGAAATTTTATAACGTATTCGACATGGGGTGTTCCAGACGCCAATTTTCACGTTTCTAGCACTCGTACATTAAAGTTTGACCTCCATTTGACCTTGAACGACAGGTTGGAGATTAAATTTCGGATTTTTTTCCGACATCTATGACCCAGATTATCCCTAGGTCCAAATTTTCAAAGCTCTACCATTTACGCATCACAGTTTAGAATTTGCGAGATCACCTGTCAGTTAGCCGTCAATCACTCACAATCGCCAATATACACCGAACAGCCAAAACATTATGACAAAGCGCGTCTTTGTACAAATCGAAGCAACTGCAGGTAACGACGGCGCGTGTGAAGGTCATGAAACGGTATAAATAACACCTGATACCGAGCTCTGTTAATCAGTGTTATTCTTGTTCTTCAGATGCGAAAGGCAGCGGACATAAGAGAGTTTGACAAAGGTCAAATTGTAATGGCCAGATGACTGGGTCAGAGCATTTTCGAGACGGCAAGACTTGTGGGGTGCTCACGGTCAGCCGTGGTTAGTACCTTCAAAAAGTGGTCTGAGGAGGGAAAAACCACGAACCCCCGGCAAGGTGTGGGTCGACCACGGCCCATCGATGCTAGAGGTTGGGTTGTTTTCTGAGCGGCACTTTTGTGCACACCATGGACTAAATGGCCAGGTCACACGGACCCCGAAGGCTCAGGGAAAGTTGGGAGAGGGGACCCACTGGAACAGCTGTTGGGAGACAGATGGTAGCCTCCCGTCAAGGCCATCCAACGTGTCCTTTAACGTGCACAAGGTATAGTTTTCCTCACACGGGGCCACGGCTTGACATCCCATCCGACGGACGGCGGCCTTTCCAAGCCCATCGGTGTCCCCTACTGACCGTGGGCAGGGCGGTTAATTTTGCGGAGATAAATCTCAACGCTGACCCAGCTGGGACTCGAACCTGAGAACTGCAAATTACGAGCCTGGCGCACTACTGACTGAGCCACCCCCGCCCCGATGCTAGAGATGAGCGAAGGCTATCCCGTATGGTACAAGCCAACAGAACGGATACTGTAGCACAACTGGCCCGTAATTTGAATGCAGATGACGGGAGTAATGTGTCACAGCACACAGTACATCGAACCCTGCTGAAATTGGCCTATGGTAACTTTGGTTCACCGTCAAAAGTGCCTAAATTGGGCACGCGAGCATCAAAACTGGAACTTGAATGATTGGAAGAAGATCGTCTGGTCCGATGAATCTCGTTTCCTGTTGCACCACGTGGATGGCCGGGTAGGTGTGCGCCATTTACCTATGGAAGTGTTGGCACCATGATGCACTGTGGGACGAAAACAAGCCAGTGGAGGAAGTGTAACTTTGGGCAATGTTCTGTTGAGAAATCCTTGGTCCAGTCATTCATATGCAGGAAACTATGACATCTACCACTTACCTAAACGTCATTGCAGACCAGGTACATCCTTTCATGGCAACGGTATTTCCCTCTAGTAGTATCTTATTTCCGCAAGATAATGGGCCATGCCACACTGTCCACATTGCTCGAGAATGGTTCGCGGAACACTAGGAAGACTTCCAGGTATTGACCTGGCCTCCAAATTCCCCAGACATCAATCCAATCGAGCATTTGTGGTTTGTGTTGGAACAGCATATCCGATCCTGCGGTGGCTCAACTACGTAACTTGAAGAGTTAAATGATCTGCTGGTAACGCGTTGGTACCAAATACCACAAGACACCTTTAGAAATCATGTAGCGTCCATGGCTCTTGGCCGCACGTGGAGGACTAACATCATGCTAGGCAGGTGGTTATAATGTTTTGGCTCTTCGCTGTATATTAGATAGCGATGACACAAACGCGCTAAAAAACAATACTGATGAAATGCAGGAGTCAGGTCACCACTTTGTAGTGGCCCGTGACACTTCATTGGCTGATTCAAGCAATAAAAAAAAATAAAAAAATAAATACCCCCTCAAGCAGCTGCTTGCCACAGAGGTTTGACAGGAGCCTGTCAGTTTATATGCCATAGTAGAAGTTCTGAGAGGATGGCAGGACCTCAGCAGAAAAACGACAGACACATCCATGACTTACCCGGGGCTCGAACCCAGGTCCCGTAGATCACAAGCCAAGCGTGCTAACCACTCGGCCACGGGACGGACAAAATAAATACCCCCTCAAGCAGCTGCTTGCCACAGAGGTCTGACAGGAGCCTGTCAGTTTATATGCCACAGTAGAAGATCTGAGAGGATGGCAGGACCTCAGCAGAAAACAACACGAACATCCATGCCTTACAGCCAATAATCTAAGATATTTTTTACTTAGCGAAAATCTTCATTTGACTGTGACAGGCTGAAATGGCCTAAACTTCTCTAACAAGATGTGTCTGAACTGAACTTGATATGGGTTGCCAACTTTTTATTTTGTCATGGAGGATACTTATATATGAAGAATTTAAGAACAACATTGGATATGAAAATATAAAATATGTTGAACATTTGGTCTAATATAGAATGCTAATAACATATTTTAAAATCATATCTCGTGAATAATATTTACTTCAGTCGGCTAAATGCATTGTATATTTTGAACTTTTAAAAGTTGCAAGTCCTATTCATCTGTTTCTTTTTATTCAAAGCAACCTACTATTATTGCAAGTCCTATTCATCGGATTTTTAGGTCTCTAGTTATCAAACCAACAGGTTTTAGAATCTCTAGCTCGATCCCAGCAGCAGTCAGGACAGCTTTTTTTTTATTTTTTTTTATAATTCGTTTCATAATCATATCACTTTTTTATAATTTGTTGTCAAATAAATTAGCATATATATAATAAAATATAATAAATTAATATTGAAAATTAAATGTAACCAAAATAGAGAACTTTTCAAGTGATAATTTGCGACAAGTAATTCAGTTTAAAATAACAAATATAAATTTATAACTCGAAAGGGAGTAGAAAAAAAAACGCAAACCTGTATATTAGACACAATTTTCACGAATAGGTTTTAAAATGCCATTAGAACGTAGAGGAAAAATGTATATATATATACATAGACTACGTACAGACACGTATCAAGAATCTGATAATTTTCGAACGCCCTCTGTAATATCAGGGGTCTTACGCGTGTAAGCACGTTACAAAAATTCACATAATATAAAGGTAAAACACCAAAAAAAAATCAAAATTGTAAATAAAAAATCACTATACCTACAAATAAGCTTTATCAAGTTCTATTAAAATAAAAATATAAAACTTTTTCCACATTTCTCTCAAATAGTTCAAATGAAAACCTGTTCTCTCCTTAAAAAGATCTCAACTTCCCTAAGACGATACTTAAAAAATCTACACGTATACATTTCTTTCCAAACTTTCCTACTTTTATCTTCAGTGTAATGTCAGCAATCTGATACCCTTCTCACATCGCATTTTACTTTATTTTTTTTCTCTCCTGCTTCATTCCCGCCATTTAGGATCACGGCACTTTCGACGGCATCCAGAGAGTCCTTTTTGGCAACGGTTTCAAGTTATGGTTGCACAAGCTCCTCTTCCTGGATGCCATCTCTTTCCTCTCCCACGGGAAACTCAGTCTTCCTCTTCAGCGCCACATTCTGATAGATATTGATGACATATTTGTTGGAGAGAAGACGACTAGAATGAAGCCAGCTGATGTCATGGTAAAGCTTTTTCTTTTCTAACACGTATGTGTGTGCGAGTGTGTATGTCTATATCAGTCTGTTCATTTTTCCCCCTTATATTACTGATACCAGTTCCTTTTTTTCTTTTCGCAATGCCGCGTGCTGTGAATGAAAGAACACATATAATTCAAGACGATATGCTTCCCGGAAGCTTTTGTTGTTCCATGTGCTCTCTTCAACGTTTTTTCCCTTTTCGGCAGCTCACTGACCGTCTTCTTCTTCTCTGAATCTTTCGTGTTTTTCGAGTAGGGGGAGGGGGAAAAAATGACGAAAGAACCCGAAAAAAAGAAAAATCACGACAACCGAAACTTTGTTCTCGCGGTAAAACATCAGAAATATTTTGAAAAGAAATGCGTGAATTCCCTTTTTTTTCCTTCATAAAGACGTTGTTACCGGTCTTTTTGGCTGTTGATAGTGGTGTTGAGAAAGAAGCGAGATGGATGGGGATGCCCTTCGGACCATTAGGTTTCGATAAGGCGTGAAACCAAAACTCAAAATAGGGGATTTGTGATTGAAGATAAAGGAATTCTTTCGCTGGATCCTTTTTCTTTTTGCGACGAAGCGGACTCATGAGTTTGCTGAATGTGTTTGACTGGATGTCATCTTTTCTTCGAACAGAAGAATCGTTTCTTTGCTCCTTTTTCTTGTTGAGTTTTTTTTAGCTCTTTTTTAAAACAACGAAATATTATTTCCACACTGCTCCTGACAGTTCGTAGACATTCAAATTTTTTTTCCTGTTTTAAGGTACAGTAGCTCAAAAAAGTATCCGAACACCATGGTTGATTACACAATTCAGAAAAAATATCTGGCAACGATTTATTTTTAGAAATGAGTGATCTGGCAACCTTCGTGTCACGTGACACGAAGGTTGCCAGATCACTAATTTCATTATAATAACATTATAGCAGCATTCAGTGTCAGGCATCAAATTAACATTTTTTTTTATTTTTTTTTATTTTTTCGCATTAGATTTATCTCTTACAACGTTTAATTGTTCAATATTTTTTTTTATTTGCTATTCATTTTATTTTGAGGCCTTTATATAGCTCTATCCTGGCAGCACGACCTACGCTTTTGTCAAAGAGCATGATAAAATAATGCAACAATTTACTTTTCATTGATAAAAAAAAATGCTAGTAGATAAGGGGATTACAAACAAAAATAAAAGAATATTCATATTTTAAAGTTCTATAATCTATTAAATAATTAAGTAATACAAGTATTGGTGTATGCAAAATGTCACGAAACACAAACTTTCGTTTTGTGTTCAAAAGTCTTCAACGTTCAACTGCCCCAAAACTTTCTGCAAGATGCAAACCTAAAAATGGAAAGTTAAACGGAAATAATTACGTTGATTTCAAAAGTTCGCTGCTATAATAAAATGATTAATGTCTAAAACATGCTAATATAGAAAACTTCTTCCTACTGGAAAATAAACAACTGAAAAAACACATTGTCAATGTTAACAGTCAATGTTAACAGTCATTGTCATTGTCAACAGTCAAATGTCATTGTCAATGTTAACAGTCAAATTCATTGTCAATGTTAACAGTCAATGTCATTGTCAATGTTAACAGTCAATGTCATTGTCAATGTTAACAGTCAATGTCATTGTCAATGTTAACAGTCAATGTCATTATCAATGTTAACAGTCAAATGTCATTGTCAATGTTAACAATCAGTGTCATTGTCAATGTTAACAGTCAATGTCATTGTCAATGTAAACGGATATGTTCGTGTCACGTGACACGAAGGTTGCCAGATCACTAACTTCTAAAAAATCGTTGCCAGATACTTTTTATGAATTCTGTAATCAACCATAGTGTTCGGATATTTTTTGAGCGACTGTACTAAACCCAGCATCGATGGAAGATGAATATCATTTCACCAATGTCGTCTTCATTAAAGTCTGTTGAACACAAAATTAAACTTTAAGAATTTCTTGACATTACCTTTTTTTAATTTAATTATTTAATAAAATATAACACTTTAAAATATGGGTTTCCTTTTCACTGTCCCTGTATAATAATTCGGATTTTCTGAATCTTCCGTTAATTTCGATTCCCACCGTTAACGTGGGCTAAATCTGGAAACTAACCCAATTTTGAACTAATGTTGTAAGCACTCTATTTTAGGCTAAATGTTTTGCAAACAAATGATGTAGTGTGGTGATTAAGTGTTTTGCGCTGATAGAGACAAGTTGTCTGTTTAGCAGTTGGGAGGAAACTTATACTTTAAGAGACACATAAAATATTATATTTTGATTGGGTGATTATTTTTGATTTCGCATTTAACAACTCACTAAAATTTCATCTAAAAAATTGCCAAGATTGACATCTTCATTAACCTTTCAGTCCTGAATTTCATAATGGAACCATTAGAAGTCTAGTGTTAATTTGTTTTAACAGGGTTGGGAATCCTACAGTGCCTAATCACTTATCGGGTCGCTATTTCTTAAATATAAATCTTTGATTGTGCACTACATGGCTCAGTCGGTGGCACACCAGACTCGTAATCTGCGGTTCACAAGTTTGAGTTCCACCTGGGAGAGCATTAAGATTTATCTCCACAAAATCCCTGATCTCAGCCAGTAGAGGACACCGATAAGCTTGGGAAGATCGCTGTCCGTCAAATGGGACGTAAAGCTGTACACTGTGGGCAAGAGAGCCATACCTTGTGCACCTTAAAGAACACACTGGATGGCCTTGACTGTAGGCTTCTATCTGTGTTTTAACAGCTGTCCAGTGTGTCCCTTTTCCCAACCTTCTCTGCTCCCTTGGGGTCCTTGTGACTTGGCCATTTAGCCCATTATGTGCAAAAAAAAGTGCTGCTCAGATGTAAGACAACGTAATATATAACCAAATCTTATTCGAACAACTGTATATTTTTCTAGTTATGTATAGTATAGGGAATATTTTTTCTAACACATAGGAGAGAATTCTACAAGATACTTCTAGCTTTTACATGCCTTCAAAGCTTTTACATGCCTTTTACATGCCTTCTAGCTTTTACATGCCATACAAGGACATATCCTACTAAGACGGAAGTCATTGCCTCAGTTAAAGCTAACACAGCACACAAAGTGTGCCTGCTGGATCAGTAGCTAATTCCCTAACCACTATGGCAGTTATTTACGATGAGAGCTAGAAAAAGTGCTTAAAAGTTTTAAAGTTTTAAACTGCAAAGATTTAAATAATTTATAAACATAGCGGAAAAACTGAAATTTTAAAAATTTCACTCTCGTACGCCTCCTCTCAAGGGATTTTGACTTTAAAACTTTTAGTGATTCGTTCAGAAATTTATGAGACTTAAAAAGCATTACGCAATACTAACCCAAATGTTGAAAAATGTTCAAAGATTTATAGAAGTTTTTATAAAGAAGTTGCCAGCTAGAGACTATTTGAAGAAGGAAAAAGTTTCTCTGTTAAAATTTCTATGAAAAGATTCTTCTAAGAAATTGAGAAAAAGTGTATCTCCTTCACTATCAATATCTTACGACAAGAAGAAGTTTTTCAAAATTATCTGAAAAATTAATCTGATAAAATTAAAAATTCTTCCCCCGTTTTTCTAATAGTAATGCATCAAAAGTTGTCTCCAAAAGCATTGTACGTACTTGTGTTTAATTTGGAAGTGCCTACTTAGAATGTATACGAACAGTCGCTCAAAAAAATATCCAAGCACTATGGTCACGTGAGACGAAGGTTGCCAGATCACTAATTTCTAAAACAATCGTTGCCAGATATTTTTTCTGAATTTTGTAATCAACCATAGTGTTCGGATATTTTTTGAGCGACTGTACTGTGTTTTTAAGAAGCCATTAGTTGGAATGCGTTTTTATGTTTTTTGATAAAATACATAAATGAATCGAATACATGTTGTAGTCGTGTACTGTTTGTACTGTACACGACTACGTAAACAATTTATCAGTGGCGATTGATGACTAAATTGCTTGGTGGGGCACTTTGACTATTATATGCAGCACCCGGATGTAGGGGGAAATTTGGGGAAATACCTGATATTCAATTAACCTAATAAGACTGGGTTGGGTTGTTTTACCTCTGAGCGGCACTTTTTTGCACACCATGGGCTAAATGGCTAGGTCACATGGACCCCGAAGGTTGGGGGAGGGGACCCACTGGAACAGCTGTTGGGAGACAGATGGTAGCCTCCCGTCAAGGCCATCCAGCGTGTTCTTTAACAACGTGCACAGGGTATGGCTCTCCCGCACACGGGGCCACGGCTTAGCGTCCCATCCGACGGACGGCAACCTTTCCAAGCCCATCGGTGTCCCCCTACTGACCGTGGGCAGGGGAGGAATTTTGCGGAGATAAATCTCAACGCTGACCCAGCTGGGACTCGAACCTGGGAACTACAGATTACGAGCCTGGCGCGCTACCGACTGAGCCAACCCCGCCCCCCTAATAAGACTGAAAAGACTTTTCGTAATGCATATATTCTTTTTTTAGCTATTCTCAAAATGAATTATTTTTTTTTAATTTATTACTTATTTCTTTCGTTAATCTTTCTCTCTGCATTTCCAGACCAATAATATCTTGAAGTGTGTTCTTTTTTAATTCTTTTTTTTTTTAGGACAGTTCTCTTGTGGAAGTGAACGGAAGGGGAGGGCTGCCAGATTAGTGTGGCCTACTGATCTGGACAACTATGGCTACTTTTCTTTTTTTTTCTACCCTGCTGAGGAGTGGTCAACCACACAGGGTCCTGGTGCTGACCATATAAACCTACTGGACTGGACAGATATATGGCTCTGAGCTTGATTATGGATCCTGATTTTGCTGCACTGGTGGGCTTCTGTGGAGGGAAAATCTTCTTCTGTGTTTTCTGTTTGTTTGTGGGTTGACAGCCCCAAGTGAATAGATTCACAGGATATGTTTATCAGCTGGTGGATAATCCTGAGCAGAAGTCATCGCAGGCACCTGAACTCTTTGCTTCTATTGGCATCGTCAAATTCTACATTGGAGGAAGTCTTCCAGTGTAGATGGCTTCAGCCTTTAGTAGTGGGGAAACGGGTCTTTGCCCCATGTCTGCGATTAGGGGGCTGTTTAATATTGTCGGCATTCCCTCTCTCAATAAACATAGTTTCTTTAAACATCCCACTAACCATTTTCTCTCCATAGGTAGTTGGAATGTGAGGACTCTGCACAGAGCTTTTTCTCTTGATGTCCTCACACAAGAATTCCACAGTTATAATTTAGATATTCTCGGCTTGCAAGAGACCAGATGGACAGATAAAGGTCAGATTATTAAAAATAATCTTAAATTTCTCTTTTCACGGAGGGACGACAATAAGCATCACCAAGGCGTGGGTCTGCTTCTCAGCAGACACGCTAGCGATGCTCTTCTAGGATATGAGTGCATTAATGAAAGGTTTCTTACAGCAAAATTTCAGACAAGCGTTAAAGACTTGAATGTTATCTGCTGTTATGCCCCCAGTGAGGATGCCGATGAGGATGAGAAGGATAAGTTTTATGAACAACTTCAGGATATTTTGAATTCTGTCAAGAAAGGAGATATTACCCTTGTTCTTGGTGACTTCAATGCCAAAGTTGGTACTGACTCTGATTTTTGGGGAGGAGTAATAGGCCCTTTTGGTATTGGTAGCTGCAATGGCAATGGGCAACGTCTCCTACAGGTAAGTAACCTCAATGGATTCAGAATAACTAACACTTATTACAAACACCGCGACATACATAAGTACACATGGGTTTCACCTGATGGGCTACATAAGAATATGATTGATTACATATTAATTAACAGCAAATGAGCTAGTTCTGTTAGGAATACAGGGCATATAGGGGAGCTGAAATTGGATCTGACCATTACCTTGTTAAAAGTGTGTTGCAACTTAAACTTAAAAAGTGTTGTGCTAGGGTTAAAAAATTTACTTTTAATACTGAAGCTCTGAAAGATCCAGTTATAGCCAAAGCTTAGCATGATAGGTTACTTAGTCATTATGACAGTCATGGTTTGCTTACTACTGAAGTTGAGGAAGAATGGGATCATTTTAAACAGGCTTTTTTGGACACTAACAGTACTCTTTTAGGAAAAAAGGAGCAGAAGAGGCAAAATTATCTGAGTGATAAGGCACTTGAGCTTATTTCGGAAAGAAAGAACTGAAAGAATGCCCTTAATCAATACCCTACTAGTCCTAATAGAAAGCATTACAGAGACCTTAATAAACTTGTAAAGGATCAGTTAGCTGCTGATAAGAATCTTTGGCTTGATGGTTTGGCTGACAAAGCCGAGGAAGCAGTTAGACAGCACAACAGCAGAGAGCTGTACCAGATAGTTAATGTTTTGTGTGGTAGAAAACGGACAGGCATACAAGGATTGAAGGATAAACAAGGTAAGGTTATAGAAGGGGAGGATTCTGTCATGGCTAGGTGGGCTGAGCATTTCAGTGATGTTCTAAACAATGTAGTTAGTTCTACTCCCATTGTTTGCAATGATGATAGATGCATTGGTGGCTTTAATGTTGGCCCTATAACACAATCTGAAGTTATTTTGGCTGTTTCTAAACTTAAACTTCATAAATCCCCAGGGGTAGATGAAATTACTACGGAAATGCTTAGAGCTGGGAATGTTTCGGTTACCACTTGGATGACTGAAATTCTGAATATCTTTTATGATAAAGGCATGGTTCCTAAGGATTTTACCAGAGCTATTGTTATCCCTATTTTCAAAAAAGGTGATCGCAGTTCTTGTGATAACTATAGGGGTATTAACCTACTCTCTGTTCCAGGTAAAGTTCTTTGCATGATTGTGCTTAATAGAATTAAGAATCTGGTTGACAGTCAATTGCGTGATGAGCAATGTGGATTCAGAAGTGGTAGGGGATGTGTGGATCAGATATTTTCACTTAGGCAGATTCTTGAGAAATGTTTAGAGTTTCAGAAACCTTTGGTTGCTAGCTTTGTTGATTTCAAAAAGGCTTTCGACTCTGTTGATCGTCATAATTTGTGGTTGATTGTGAAATCATATGGTATACCAGACAAGTTAGTTAACATAATGAAAGCTCTCTATAATAACACTGAGTCGTGTGTGAGAGTTGGTAAGGCTTGTAGCAATTGGTTTAGCATTACTTCTGGTGTTCGACAAGGGTGCATTTTGTCTCCTTTTCTCTTTAGCTTGGTTATTGATTATGTTTTGCGAAATTCACTTCAAGGGAAAGATTTTGGCCTTAAATGGGCTGGAGATACGAAAATTTCTGATTTAGATTATGCTGATGATTTAGCCCTTTTGGCAAATGATGTTGATGAGATGAACTCTTTCATTCGAGCTGTTGATGAGACTGGTAGTAGAGTAGGTTTGGTTATAAACAGAGAGAAAACTAAAGTGATGAAAATTGGTCAGGCAGGCTGTCATTCAGTTAATCTGAATGGTTGCAATCTTGAGCAGGTGTCACAGTTTAATTATCTTGGGAGCTATGTAACAGATAATGGTGATGTGCGGCATGAGATTAACAGACGAATAGGGATTGCTGCTGGGACTTTTAAGAACCTATGGAGAGTGTGGAGAAATAGGCGTATACACCTAAAGACTAAAATTAGACTGTATAATAGTTTGGTTCTTTCTAGGGTTAGTTATGGTAGTGAAACTTGGACACTTTGTAAACAAGATAACAGGAAACTAGATGCTTTTGATTCCAGATGCTTACGCAGTATCTTGGGCATTAGGTGGTTCAACTTTGTAACTAATGATGAGGTTAGGCAAAGGAGTTTGCAACCTCCTTTAAGCAGCATATTATGCAAAGAGAGTTTGGCCATGTTGCCCGTATGAATAATTATAGATTGGCGAATAGGGTTATGAACAGTGTGCCTAAAGGCCTCAGAAAGAAGGGGAGACCTAGGATGCGGTGGGCAGACAATGTCAAACAGGTCCTTGTTAGAATTGGTGTGCAGTGGCCAGATGCAGTAGATGTAGCTCAGGATAGACTTGCTTGGAGAACTAAATTGCACGGTCTGGTTGGACCTCCGTAGCCAATGGCTGCTTGAGGATGATGATGATGATGATGATAACCACAAAGAGGTCTGGATTTCTGCATTTTTTACATACACGCGTAACTCCTCTGCAGAAGATAGTGGCTTTGTAAGTTCCTATGCAGATATGCACAATCGTATCAGAATAATATGACCACCTTGTGGCCGAGTGGTTAATGCCCTTGGCTACTGATCCAAGGGACCTGGGTTCGAGCCCCGGGTAAGACATGTGTGTGCTGTCTTTCTGCTGATGTCTGTGCTGTCTTTCTGCTGAGCTCCTGCCATCCTCTCAGATCTTCTACTGTGGCATATAAACTGGCAGGCTCCTGTCAGACCTCTGTGGCAAGCAGCTGCTTGAGGGGGGATTTATTTATTTTACCATACATATACTATGGTAGGTGGTCATACTATTCTGATACGATTGTGTAGTTTGGGTTATCCATATTTAACTTCATCCTTGCTATTTTCGTTCCCGTTTGTATGTGTTCTATATCTGTATCCTGAAAGTACTCTTCTTCGATGTATTGTACTTCTCCATATTTTTTCAATTCTTCTTTAATGGTGTCCAAAGGAATGAAGAAAGTCAGCATAGTAATGTATACCTAAGGAATGGGAGTTTCTAATTGCAGCACCTCTATTTCTTGTCCTTCGATTTTGATCCTCCCAGTCCAGTATTCTGTTCGCTGCTTCTCCATCCTTCATTAGGAGTATCAGCTTTGATTTCTTTATTATCTGGGCGATTTCAATTTTTTTTATCCGCATATTTTCTCAAATCTCTCTATTGTTGTGGGGCGGGGGTGGCTCAGTCGGTAGTGCGCCAGGCTCATAATCTGTAGTTCCCAGGTTCGAGTCCCAGCTGGGTCAGCGTTGAGATTTATCTCCACAAAATTCCTCGCCCTGCCCACGGTCAGTAGGGGACACCGATGGGCTTGAAAAGGCCACAGTCCGTCGGATGGGACGTTAAGCCGTGGCCCCGTGTTTGGTAGAGCCATACCCTGTGCACATTAAGAACACGCTGGATGGCCTTGATGGGAGGCTACCATCTGTCTCCCAACAGCTGTTCCAGTGGGTCCCCTCCTCCAACCTTCTCTGAGCCTTCGGGATCCTTGTGACCTGGCCATTTAGCCCATGGTGTGCAAAAAAGTGCCGCTCAGTTGTAAAACAATCCAAAAATCTCTATTGGTGTAAAACTATTTAACATCCTTGTATATTATTCTGAAGGCTTTTGTAAGAATTTCGTCTTCGCTGCTAAAGACATTCTGAAAATAATAGAAATAATAATAGTCTTAAAAAAGATTGTTTTTCCCAAATTCAATTTCCCTTAAGTTTTCTAAATAAATTTAAATATTTTAATACTTTTTTGCAAAACACTGACAGTAAAGATAGTGGTCTATAATCTTTTATTTTTTAATAGCTACTTCTCTACTGGTACAATCCTTAAACATTTTTAATTTATATTGAAATACTTCAATTTCTGTAGACAAAGAAATACCCCCTCAATCAGCTGCTTGCCACAGAAATCTGACAGGAACTTGTCAGTTTAATACTCCATAGTAGAAGGTCTGTGAGGATGGGGTGACCTCAGTAGAAAGACAAATACAAACATCCATGCCTTGCCCGGGGCTCGAACCAAGACAGATAACATATATATATCTATGAGAGGTTGTTTAAAGCATCCTTGATCCTTTTTTCCAATATTAGCAAAAGGATCAACATATCATAAGCTGCATTACGCTTCATTGGGGGGCGGGGGTGGCTCAGTCGGTAGCCGCAGGCTTGTAATCTGTAGTTCCCAGGTTCGAGTCCCAGCTGGGTCAGCATTGAGATTTATCTCCGCACTACTCCCCGCCCTGCCACACTCAGTAGGGGACACCGATGGGCTTGGAAATTGGATGGGACGTTAAGCCATGGCCCAGTGTGCGGCAGAGCCATACCCTGTGCACGTTAAAGAACACGCTGGATGGCCTTGACGGGAGGCTACCATCTGTCTCCCAACAGCTGTTCCAGTGGGTCCCCTCCCCCAACCTTCTCTGAGCCTTCGGGGTCCATGTGACGTGGCCATTTAGCCCATGGTGTGCAAAAAAGTGCCGCTCAGAGGCAAAGCAACCTAACGCTTCATTGGAGTAATGACAATATAAACTTCAGCCTCAATAATTAGTGCAACATAAACACTAACAAGAAGTTTGTGTTGGATTATTATTATAGCCATCCTGATATGTTAAGAAACTTTTTTTTGATAATTCATTAGGTACATTATTTAGATATTCATTAGTTACATTATTTATTAGAAAACTTGTTAAATTCTTTTGTTTTCTGATAATGATTATTTGTAGCAGGAACGATTCCAAAAGGGGAGGAGTTCGGGACCCCCCCCCCCCCGAAAAGCGGACGTCTTAAACGAAATCTCAAACTTGTCTACCTGCTTTGAAATCCAAAAGAGTTGTCTCCCTATAATTTTAGGGGCGGGGGTGGCTCAGTCGGTAGCGCGCCAGGCTCGTAATCTGTAGTTCCCAGGTTCGAGTCCCAGCTGGGTCAGCGTTGAAATTTTTCTCCGCAAAATTCCCCTCCCTGACCACGGTCAATAGGGGACACCGATGGGCTTGGAAAGGCCGCCGTCCGTCGGATGGGACGTTAAGCCGTGGCCCCGTGTGTGGGAGAGCCATACTCTGTGCACGTTAAAGAACACGCTGGATGGCCTTGACGGGAGGCTACCATCTGTCTCCCAACAGCTGTTCCAGTGGGTCCCCTCCCCCAACCTTCTCTGAGCCTTCGGGGTCCATGTGACCTGGTCATTTAGCCCATGGTGTGCAAAAAAGTGCCGCTCAGAGGCAAAACAACCCAACCCTATAATTTTATTTTAGTCCCATAGTATATGTCCGACACTAAAAATGGATTTAAAAAAACTATAAAATTTTATTCCATATAGAATATCATTTTAACCTTTCCTGTCCTATGGAATATTTTAATAACTGGGAAATCCTACTCATAAATTAAAGATTCTCAGTCTGATGTATCTAAATCTTCATCTTCAACAAAAATCATTCAGACTTTAGGATTTTAATAAATGAAAGGTTTAGCAACTTGTTTTGCAAAAATCATTTCCAATTCTCGAGAATTTAAATAATCATTACGTAAACTGCTAAATATATCATTTTAGTAAGATTTAATTAATTAACACAACTGTTACTACTTTCGAGCTAAAACGAAATACTTCAGTTTCTATAGAACATAACATACATTTCTGTAGAATTTAACAAGTTTTCTAATCATGTAACTAATGAATTATCAAAAAGAAGTTTCTTAACATATCAAGATGTTTCGTTTTAGCTCGATTTTTGACCAATTATTTTAACTGGCATTGCTGCTGTAAAGATTTTTACTTCCATAACTCTTTATATACGAGCAAATATTTTTTAAAATCGAGATTTAGTAGATATGACTGAGATCTCTAATTTAACTTCAGTCACATCCTTTCAAAAAGGGGCGGGGGTGGCTCAGTCGGTAGCGCGCCAGACTCGTAATCTGTAGTTCCCAGGTTCGAGTCCCAGCTGGGTCAACGGTGAGATTTATCTCCTCAAAATTCCCCGCCCTGCCCACGGTCAGTAAGGGGCACCAATGGGCTTGAAAAGGCCGCCGTCCGTCGGATGGGACGTTAAACCGTGGCCCCGTGTGCGGGAGAGCCATACCCTGTGCACGTTAAAGAACACGCTGGATGGCCTTGACGGGAGGCTGCCATCTGTCTCCCAACAGCTGTTCCAGTGGGTCCCCTCCCCCAACCTTCTCTGAGCCTTCGGGGTTCATGTGACCTGGCCATTTAGCCCATGGTGTGCAAAAAAGTGCCGCTCAGAGGCAAAACAACCCAACCCAATTTAAAAAAAAGTTCGTTTAAAACGTTACCGAGCTCTGAATCTGACTCCACAATTCCGTGAATCATTTCCTAATAAAATGTCAGCTAGGTATATAAACGACGATATAGATGGATCCAGCATGTAAGTAAATGCTAACAAGAAAAGCAATAAGATACTAATCGGTTTGATTCATATGATGTGAATTTCTTTGATTCGCTACTCTGACAATTATTTTAAGACACCCATTTGGGTGTCTTAAAATTCGCGATCTTAGTGTTAAATTTCTTTGGAGCTCCTCTCTCATATTGTATGGCTTTTCTTTCTCCTAACAGGCCTTACTTAATGCTCAAACTAGAATCAAAAGAACGGTGCCAGGTTTCCGCTTCAATCTTGGTTTCTCAGGGAAGTTTTATCACAAAGGTACTTCTGAGGAGAACATTGGTGATGACATGTTAATTGGTGAGTGCTTTAATATCTCTGTCCCTTATAGCATTAATAATAATAATACATTTATTAAGCCTTAGTATGGATTACCCCGCTAAGCCTTATGACTTGTCAGCAGGATTCATTTCAATCACACGACAGGTTTATTAAAGAATATGACATGTATAATGGAAAATAAACACATTATTAAAAACAGAAACTAAAACAATAACAACAACAAAAAAAGAAAAACACGTATTAAAACGCAGACATGGAAAATTAAACACATTTATAAAATAAACCTATAAAATTTCGGATTACAGCACATATTGCACAGAACTATCATCTATGGTACAAGTCATCATTTCGCATTAAAATTGCACTTGCTTAAAACATACCAGATACAGGATATGACTTTTTAAACATTACTTTTCAATTATTTACATCTAATAACCATTTCGAAACTTTAGTTTTAATTTCTGAATAAGTGCTCAGGCATAACAGATCTCACGGTAGAGAATTAAAAATTTTGGGTATTTGACAAGATATCCGCGCTTTTCCATAATTATTGTGAAAATTTCTTTATCATTATATCCTTATTCTCCCTATTCCCCAAAACCTTATTGTTTATCACATATCCTTATTCTCCTTACCTTTTAAAACCTTACTCCTTATATTCTTATTCACCATAGCCCTAAAACCTTATTCCTTACATTCTCGGGGGAGGGGGGGGGGGGGGGGTTGCTCAGTCGGTAGCGCGCCAGGTTCGTAATCTGTAGCTCCTAGGTTCGAGACCCAGCTGAATCAGCGTTGAGATTTATCTCCGCAAAATTCCCCGCCCTGCCCACGGTTAGCAAGGGACACCGATGTGCTTGGAAAGGCCGCCGTCCGTCGGATGGGACGTTAAGCCGTGGCCCCGTGTGCGGAAGAGCCATACCCTGTGCACGTTAAAGAACACGCTAGATGGCCTTGACGGGAGGTTACCATCTGTCTCCCAACAGCTGTTCCAGTGGGTCCCCTCCCCCAACCTTCTCTGAGCCTACGGGGTCCATGTGACCTGGCCATTTAGCCCATGGTGTGCAAAAAAGTGCCGATCAGAGGTAAAACAACACAACATTATATTCTTATTTTCCCTAATCTCTAAAATGTTATTCGTTATTCAATTCCCTAAAACCATATTCCTTATATATACTTATTCTCCCTATCCTCTAAAACTTTATTGCTTATCATTATATCGCTATTCTCGCTATTCCTTAAAACAGACCATAAAGAATCCTATTGGTCAGCCGAAGATGAATATGTGATATACCACATTTTCTGTTCCATAAAAAAAGCAACTATTCCTGTCTTTTTTACATCTGATTATAAATTTTAAGGTATATTATAAATAGTTCACATTATTTATTCCTATAATATACTGATAAAAATACGCACGTTCATACACTATATAAATTAGCAAGCACTAAAGACAATCAAGAGTGGCCCGTCCATGCAGGCGAATATTATGGTGATAAAACCGAAGATGATTAAAATCGAATCATTTTAAAAGATGGCTAGTTATTTTACCTCTGAACGGCACTGTTTTGAACACAGTGGGGTAAATGGCCAGGTCACAAGTACCGCGAAGGCGCAGAGAATGTTCGGGGAGGGGACCCACTAGAACAGCTGTTGGGAGACAGACGGTAGCCTCCCGGCAAGGCCATCCAGCATGTTCTTTAGCGTGCGCAGGGTATTTCTCTCCCGCACATGGAGACACAGCTTGACGGACGGCGGTCTTTCCAAGCCCATCGGTGTCCCCTGCTGACCATGGGCAGGACTAGGAGTTTTGCGGAGATAAATCTCAACGCTGGCCCAGCTTGGACTCGAACCTGGGAACTGCAGTTTACGAGCCCAGCGCGCTCCCGACTGAGCCACACCCACCTCAGATGATGCTGAGCTTCTCGAAGTTTACAAATTGACTTTTTCTAAGCGGCATATCACTTCGAATCTCATCTGGAACCAGAAGGAGAAGAATATCCCATTTGGTGAACATGGGATGCAAGTTTTCAAAGAGAATTAAGTTTTATTTCATTTTCCATAATTCTTGCACTTTTGACAATGAGCATTCGAACTAATGGATGATTGGGAAAGTACTGAAATAGTACCTATAAAATATTAGAAAGGATTTAAGTATGATCTCTTAAAGCGCAAAAGGTTTTCTTGGCCCTTTGCATTTGAGGGACCATCAAACTCTACAACAAAAAATTTCAATTTCTAGTCTAAATAGGTTGTTTGCAACATTTTTTAAAGTTGCACCATTTTCTAAATTTAGCTCCCTCGGATGTTAGTTGGGTGGGGGGTAGCTCAGTCGTGAGCGCATCAGGCTCGTAATCTGCAGTTCCCAGGTTCGAGTCCTAACTGGGCCAGCGTTAAGATTTATCTCTGCAAAACTCCCCGCCCTGCCCACGATCAGTAGTAGGGACACCGATGAGCTTAGAAAGGCTGCCGTCCGTCGGATGAGACGTTAAGCCATGGCCCCTGTGCAGGAGAACCATACCCTGGGCACATTAGAGAACACGCTGGATGCCTTGACGGAAGTCTACCATCTGTCTCCCAACAGCTGTCCAGTCAGTCCCCTTACACAAATTTCTCTGAGACTTCGGGGTCCTTGGCCATTTGCAACAGAGTGTGCAAAAAAGTGCTTCTCAGACAACAACCCAATCCTTGTTTCGAGTTTTATGGACTGTTAGAGGATACATTATCAAAGCAATTGGAGTATTTGGGGGGGAATCGTAATATTAAATCAATATCTATATTAATGTACCTGATCCACTTATTGGATTCTTCCTCTTGTTCTAGAGCATGCGCACGAGTTCTGGTGGTTCTGCCACATGTGGAGCCACAGTCAGCCTCATCTGTTCGACAACATTTCATCTCTGGAGACAGAAATGAAGCTCAACAGGGAATTTGCCAAGGTGAGTTGGAGATAATCATTACTGGGTTTCTTTTCAAAAGGGATTTCTATTCAGTACAAAAATGCAAAAAAAAAATACAAACAGAAGACATCTACACTTATAAGGGAAAAGAGAGAAGGCATCTACACTTATAAGGGAAAAGACAGAAGGCATCTACGCTTATAAGGGAAAAGACAGAAGGCATCTACACTTATAAGGGAAAAGGCAGAAGGCATCTACACTTATAAGGGAAAAGACAGAAGTCATCTACACTAATAAGGAAAAAGACAGAAGGCATCTACACTCATAAGGGAAAAGGCAGAAGGCATCTACACTTATAAGGAAAAAAACAGAAGGCATCTACACTTATAAGGGAAAAGGCAGAAGGCATCTACACTTATAAGGGAAAAGACAGAAGGCATCTACACTTATAAGGGAAAAGGCAGAAGGCATCTACACTTAAAAGGGAAAAGACAGAAGGCATCTACACTTATAAGGGAAAAGGCAGAAGGCATCTACACTTATAAGGGGAAAAGGCAGAAGGCATCTACACTTATAAGGAGAAAAGGCAGAAGGCATCTACACTTATAAGAGAAAAGACACAAGGCATCTACATTTATAAGGGAAAAGACAGAAGGCATCTACACTAATAAGGAAAAAGACAGAAGGCATCTACACTCATACGGGAAAAGGCAGAAGGCATCTACACTTATAAGGAAAAAGGCAGAAGGCATCTACACTTATAAGGGAAAAGACACAAGGTATCTACACTTATAAGGGAAAAGACAGAAGGCATCTACACTTATATGGGAAAAGGCAGAAGGCATCTACACTTATAAGGGAAAAGGCAGAAGGCATCTACACTTATAAGAGAAAAGACAGAAGGCATCTACATTTATAAGGGAAAAGACAGAAGGCATCTACACTAATAAGGAAAGAGACAGAAGGCATCTACATTCATAAGAGAAAAGGCAGAAGGCATCTACACTTATAAGAGAAAAGACACAAGGCATCTACATTTATAAGGGAAAAGACAGAAGGCATCTACACTAATAAGGAAAAAGGCAGAAGGCATCTACACTCATAAGGGAAAAGGCAGAAGGCATCTACACTTATAAGGGAAAAGGCAGAAGGCATCTACACTTATAAGGGAAAAGACAGAAGGCATCTACACTTATAAGGGAAAAGAAAGAAGGCATCTACACTTATAAGGGAAAAGACAGAAGGCATCTACACTTATAAGGGAAAAGGCAGAAGGCATCTACACTTATAAGGGAAAAGACAGAAGGCATCTACACTTATAAGGGAAAAGACAGAAGGCATCTACACTTATAAGGGAAAAGACAGAAGGTATCTACACTTATAAGGGAAAAGACGGCATCTACACTTATAAGGGAAAAGACAGAAGGCATCTACACTTATAAGGGAAAAGACAGAAGGCATCTACACTTATAAGGGAAAAGACAGAAGGCATCTACACTTATAAGGGAAAAGACAGAAGGCATCTGCACTCATAAGGGAAAAGACAGAAGGCATCTACGCTTATAAGGGAAAAGACAGAAGGCATCTACACTCATAAGGGAAAAGACAGAAGGCATCTACGCTTATAAGGGAAAAGACAGAAGGTATCTACACTTATAAGGGAAAAGACAGAAGGCATCTACACTTATAAGGGAAAAGAGAGAAGGCATCTACACTTATAAGGGAAAAGGCAGAAGGCATCTACACTTATAAGGGAAAAGACAGAAGGCATCTACACTTATAAGGGAAAAGACAGAAGGCATCTACACTTATAAGGGAAAAGACAGAAGTCATCTATGCTTATAAGGGAAAAGACAGAAGGTATCTACACTTATAAGGGAAAAGACGGCATCTACACTTATAAGGGAAAAGACAGAAGGCATCTACACTTATAAGGGAAAAGACAGAAGGCATCTACACTTATAAGGGAAAAGACAGAAGGCATCTACACTTATAAGGGAAAAGGCAGAAGGCATCTACACTTATAAGGGAAAAGACAAGGGATCTACACTCATAAGTGGAAAAGATAGAAGGTTTCTGCACCTTTTTTAGATAGATATATATTTATCATCATCGTCATCTCACAAAACACATATAGAAATATAGAGAGATTTTTTTTAAATTTGACCAACAAAGCTAATAACTTATCTGCAGGAAATATAGATGAGCATTATTTTTCATACATAAAAAGTTACAACACTAGTATATATATATAAAATATTTTGACAGTATCTCATATATCGAAATATTATAGAACAATTTAAAATATTTGATAAACAAACTGTGCACAACAGTTGAAATATACTATTATGCGAAAATAAAAATGGACATTGTAAAAAGAACACAAAAGTCATACAGAGACAAGGTTTCTCCGGATGTGCAAAAAATGCCGCTCAGAGGTAAAACAACCCAACCCAACTCAGGATTACAGATTCAGGATTCTAAGGAAGTAAAAGGCATCTACACTACACTTGTAAGCGAAAGACAGAAGGGCATGTACATTGATAAGGGAAAAGCCACATGTCTTCATTCCCAGAAAAGAAACACTATTGCGCTACACTTTAAATCCAGGGGTGAGTTTTGCTTCTGAGCGGCACTTTTTTACACATAATGAGATAGAGAAAAGAAAAAGGTTGGAGAGATGACCCATTGGGCAGCTATTTTGAGACAGATGATAGCCTCTCGTCAAGGCTATCCAGCGTGTTATTTAACGTACACAGGTAACTTACTTACCTGTGTACGTTACACTTATTTAACAACCACAGCTGGGGCGGGGGGGTGGCTTAGTCGGTAGTGCGCCAGGCTCGTAATCTGTAGTTCCCAGGTTCGAGTCCCAGCTGGGTCAGCGTTGAGATTTATCTGCGCAAAATTCCCCGCCCTGCCCACGGTCAGTAGGGGACACCGATGGGCTTGGAAATTGGCCGCCGTCCGTCGGATGGGACGCTAAGCCGTGGCCCCGTGTGCGGGTGAGCATACCCTGTGCACGTTAAAGAACACGCTGGATGGCCTTGACTGGAGGCTACCATCTGTCTCCCAACAGCTGTTCCAGTGGGTCCTCTCCCCCAACCTTCTCTGAGCCTTCGGGGTCCATGTGACCTGGCCATTTAGCCCATGGTGTGCAAAAAAGTGCCGCTCAGAGGTAAAACAACCCAACCCAACCTTTAAGACTTGTTCAGGATACTGGAATGATAAAAGTGCACTTACTCTAATCGTTTCAATAAATAAGATCAATTTTAATAATGCTCAAATCGCCAAGAACAACTTATAAAAATTACTCTGAATGTACAATATTAAGTATTTCCTCGCATCGTGCACGTGACTAATGGCATTTTTTCACTAAAACATGTACGAACTTATCTTGAGAGTGCGCTAATTTACTCCCTTTAAAAGTAAAAATTTATTTTCTATAGTAATTAAAGACCGCGTAAAAAAATTCGACATTATTTGTTATGGGGGAAATCAATTCAACTTACTAACGTTCAACTTGCTAACCCGGGGCGGGGGTGGCTCAGTCGGTAGCGCGTCAGGCTCGTAATCTGTAGTTCCCAGGTTCGAGTCCCAGCTGGGTCAGCGTTGAGATTTATCTCCGCAAAAATTCCCTGCCCACGGTCAGTAGGGGACACCGATGGTCTTGGAAAGGCCGCCGTCCGTCGGATGGGACGTTAAGCTGTGGCCCCGTGTGCGGGAGAGCCATACCCTGTGCACGTTAAAGAACACGCTGGATGGCCTTGACGGGAGGCTACCACCTGTCTCCCAACAGCTGTTCCAGTGGGTCCCCTCCCCCAGCCTTCGGGGTCTTTTTCAGACGTTTCGGTTTAACTTTCAGTGGAACTTCTTCAAATATATTAATACAACCTCTCCAGGTGTTTCAGGCAAACTTTTCCAGATGTTTCAGTGGAACTTTTTTGGATATATATCGGTGGAATTTTCCACATATATCAGTGGAATTTTCCTATATATATCAGTTGAACTTTTCCAGATGTTTCAGTGGGTTTTAGATATTTTCAGTGGAGCGTTTCAATGGAACTTTGCAATAGAACTTTTCAAGGTATTTCAGTGAAACTTTTCCAGATATATATATATGTCAGTGGAACTTTTCGGCAGCTGTTTCGGCGGAACTTTTTCTAGATGTTTCGGTGGAACTTTTTCAGTCATATTAATGGATCCAGATATGTCAGTGGAACATTTTCAGATGTTTCCGTTGAACTTTTTAGATGTTTTAGTTGAACTTTTTAGATGTGTCAGTGGAACATTTCCAGATATTTCAGTAAAACGTTTTCAGATGTATTAGTGGAATTTTTTCGGATGTTTCGGTGGAGCTTTTTCAGATATCAGTAGTACATGTTTTTAATATCAGCAGCATTTTTTTTTAATATCAGAAGTATTTTTCCCTTTGAATATCAGTAGTAGTTTTTAGGTATATTAGCAGTACGTTTTTTAAACATCAGTTCTCCTTTTTTTTGAAAATCAGTTAATGATACATTTTTTGAAAATCACTGGTATATTTGGGACGTTAAGCCGTGGCCCCGTGTGCGGGAGAGCCATACCCTGTGCACGTTAAAGAACACGCTGGATGGCCTTGACGGGAGCTACCATCTGTCTCCCAACAGCTGTTCCAGTGGGTCCCCTCCCCCAACCTTCTCTGAGCCTTCGGGGTCCATGTGACCTGGCCATTTAGCCCATGGTGTGCAAAAAAGTGCCGCTCAGAGGTAAAACAACCCAACCCAACTGGTATATTTTGTACAACTGCAATCATTTGTAGGACCAAAATCGTTGCAAAATTTCTTAATGACCTCCATACAGACAGAAACCAGTAAATTAATTGATCTTGAGAGGAAATGATTTAATTAATGTGGCTTTGGGTTATTTTACCTCTGAGCGGCACTTTTTTGCACACCATGGGCTAAATGTCCAGGTCACAAGGACCCCGAAGACTCAGAGAAGGTTGGGTGAAGGGACCCACTGGAACAGCTGTTGGGAGACATATGGTAGCCTCCCGTCAAGGCCATCCAGCGTGTTTATTAACGTGCACAGTGTATGGCTCTCTCCCGCACACGGGGCCACGGCTTAACGTCCTATCTGACAGACGGCGGCCTTTCCAAGCCCATCGTGTCCCCTACTGACCGTGGGCAGGTCGAGGAATTAATTAATGTGGCATTAACATTTATAGAGAGAAAGATTAAAACTAAAAACAAATATCTATCTTAAAACCACCTTTTTTTCTTCTGAAATTTTATGAAAAAAAATGCATTAAATGAAATTTTTTAACGCGCTGGAGTTTAATAAATGTTTAAGTAACAACTTATTGCCCAATAATATACAAAAATTTGATCTATTCTTTCGTAAACAACAATATTCATTTGAAGAGAAAACTGCAAACGAAGAAACGAGCAATGTTCTTGAAATGCGGGGGGGGGGGGGGAATACAATGTGAGCAATTCGGAGCCTAAAATTTAATCTCATTATAGAAATAATAGTTCCGTACCAACTTGTTAGCGAACAGAAAATTCACAAAGGTATGAAAAAAAATGCGTCTTGAGACGAAAGTAGGGCAAAGCCGTGAGATTCCCATAGCAACACTGATTTTCTTGAAAGGAAACTTAACCAATGTGTAGAGAAATCTCCCAGAATAAAACTTACCTTTTTCTTCTCGTTCAATTAAACTCGAAGTAACTGCTTGAAAGAAGAAGAAGAACCGATGCTGAGTCGTAATAACCTCTTCAGTCTCAGCCACGTAACTTTGTCCTGTTCGCCCTTTTTTTTTTCTCGCTGGATTAAACTTTTACATTCTGTTTTAATTGGTTCAAGTTTTTTTCTTTTTCACTTTCCGATCTCTGGGAAATATTTCTGTAATTAGAAAACGTTGTTTCTGCCGTGATAATGATCGTGTACGGTGTTTTTAAGACGAATGTTTTCCCGTGGTGGAGATCTGAAGGAAAATGCATCAGACTTGCAACAGGACAATGGACGGTTAAGCCGTGGCGTTAAGTCGTGGCTCCGTGTGAGGGAGAGCCATACCCTGTGCACATTAAAGAACACACTGGATGGCCTTGACGAGAGGCTACCATCTGTCTCCCAACAGCTGTTCCAGTGGATTCCTTCCCCCAACCTTCTCTGAGACTTCTGGGTCCATGTGACCTGGCCATTTAGCCAATGGTGTGCAAAAAAGTGCCGCTCAGAGGTAAAACAACCCAACTGGTGAGAGACGGAATGGCAACTAGCTTGAAAAGGCTGCATTCGTCGGAAGTCATGGTACCGTGTGTTGAAGAGCCATATTCTGCGCCGTTAACACTCTGGATGGCTTTGACAGGATACTTCTATCTGTCTCCTAACAGATGCTCAGTGGTACCCTTTCTTCAATATCCTCTGAGCTCTTGAGGTTCTTGTAACCTAGCCATTTACATCGTTATATTAAAGGAAAAGTGCCGCTAAGAATGCTGTAAGTAACCCAACAGAAACACAAGAATATATGAATTGTTATTACATTGGGTAAATTACCTCAACGAAATTTCGTGCTTATGAAGAGAAATCGTGCTCAAAATTTACAACACATTTTGTAATTTCAAAGTGTACTTAAAACGGAGTTTAAAATTCTTACGCGTTAAGAGATCTTGCTTTTTGATCACTTGACTCAAATGAATTTTTCCGTTCCAGTTCCTTTTAACCTGACTGAAATTCGTGATAGGTGACGATTCTGTCTTGTTTGCTTAGGTCAGATCTTTCTCATAAGTGTTCCTCTCCCTGATGATGTACACGAGGGATCCGAAATATTCTCGCTTCTTTATGTCACTGAAAACTTTGGGGGATGAAGACCGCTGGAAAGTAGAAACACTAAAACAGAACGTTTACGTATGCCAGTAATACATGTCGCATTTCAGTCATTTCTTATAAACCGAAAAACGCTGTCGTGTCAAAAAATAAGTTTCGCGGTGAGTGAGACTCCTCGAACCCAGGTTTCCCAGTTACACGCTGAGTTTGTTCTGAGTTGTCGTTGATAGCGATAGCGGTGCCGACGTAATGGGGCGGGGGTGGCGCAGTCGGTAGCGCGCCAGGCTCGTAATCTGCAGTTCCCAGGTTAGAGTCCCAGCTGGGTCAGCGTTGAGATTTATCTCCGCAAAATTCCCCGCCCTGCCCACGGTCAGTAGGGGAAACCGATGGGTTTGGAAAGGCCGCCGCCCGTCGGATGGGACGTTAAGCCGTGGTCCCGTGTGCGGGAGAGCCATACCCTGTACACGTTAAAGAACACGCTGGATGGCCTTGACGGGAGGCTACTATCTGTCTCCCAACAGCTATTCCAGTGGGTCCCCTCCCCCAACCTTCTCTGAGCCTTCGGGGTCCCTATGACCTGGCCATTTAGCCCATGGTGTGTAAAAAAAAGTGCCGCTCAGTGGTAACCCAACCTAACCCAGGTGGTAGAACCCCAGGTTCGTAATCTGTAGTTCCCGGGTTTGACTCCCAGCTGGCCCAGCGATGAGATTTATCTCCGCAAAACTCCCCTCCCTGTCCACCGTCAGTAAGCGACACCGATGGGCTTGGAAAGGCCGCCGTCCGTTTGATGGAATGTTAAGCCGTGACCCATATGCGGAAGAGCCATACCCTTAAATAAATATATACCATACATTCAAGTTTTTAGTTTAGGGGCGGGGGTGGCTCAGTCGGTAGCGCGCCAGGCTCGTAATCTGTAGTTTCCAGGTTCGAGTCCCAGTTGGGTCAGCGTTGAGATTTATCTCCGCAAAATTTCCCACCCAGCCCAGGGTCAGTAGGGGACACCGATGGGCTTGGGATGGGACGTTAAGCCGTGGTCCCCGTGTGCGGAAGAGCCATATCCTATGCACGTTAAAGAACACGCTGGATGGCCTTGACGGGAGGCTACCATCTGTCTCCCAACAGCTGTTCCAGTGGGTCCCCTCCCCCAACCTTCTCTGACCTTCGGGGTCCATGCGACCTGGCCACTTAGCCCATGGTGTGCAAAAAAGTGCCGCTCAGAGGTAAAACAACCCAACCCAAAGCCGACGTAATGGGAATGCTGTCGATTTCAAGACGTGAAGCGACAGCAGCGCGATACATTTTCATCCACTTGGCGCTGGCGATCCGCTGTTTGGCTTGTTACTTGCTTCGTAACAGTATAGGTTATTACGCTGTTTACGCTTGCTTCAAAATTGGATTCTGATACAGATTTGTTCGTAACTAATTATTTACTATTCTGTCTACTTTCTGCTGTTTTTAAGTAGAAGTCTGAACGATGATGCAGTATTGTGTGATGTTTTGCAGAAGCGAAACTCATTTTCTATCGAATCTATTCCAAACTGGATCTGCAAGACAGGTGACTGCATCAATATGTCGGCAACATAACCCTAACATGAGTAATTAGAAAAATATTTCGGAGATCACTTTCGAATAAATAATATTTTGGAATCGCAGAAACCTTTACAATATATGGAACTGAGTTACACTGCCCTAACAAAATATTAGAGAATTTCTGTGTTATGTGAATAGGAATCTTCCTATAAATTCAAGATTATAATTTTATCTATTTAAATCTCGATTTCAACAGCATTCGTAGTATTTAAGGATTCATTATTCTCGTTTGTATCTCTGAGAAAGATTCTAATTTATGTACTTGATTAGCCATCTGTCTGATTCTTTCTTTCTCTCGACTTGTCCTTGGATTTACCATATGACTTCGACCAGATCGCTATATGCTTACCATTAGCGTAGGTTGGCTTACGGCGGAACGGTACTGCCCTCATGTGCGCGCTTGCTAACACGGAGAATCGCGGAAATTGGCAGGCATTCCCATGACGTAGGCCCCGGTGATAGTTTGGTCGTCACTTCATTTTTTCAGGAAAGTTATTTCTTGGAATCTATTTCTACAGGTAGTCTGTGTATTTACTATTGATTGTTTCTACCATGTCGGTTTCAGTGTTCGTTTACAAATAGTCAATGCCAATAGCGCACATTACACTACTTGGAGCGAAAAATATCCTATTCGCTAGATGTGAGTCGTGACATTCGAAGTAGAATACGGTGTTTATGGCACCTTTGTGCGCACAATAGGCTAAGGAGCGGAGTGGTACTTTTTTTCACGGACGCAGCTGCGATAAAAAAAAGTTTTTTTTTAAGATTTCAATACTCATTTTTTTCACAGTTCGTACGTTAAGCTTAAAACTGGTTTTCCCCAATTCTGTGGGATTTCTGTAAAATAATAATTATGAAAAACATCCCGCTCCTGTGAGATCCCAAAATCCCACGACACTAAGGGTCCCAGATGCTGCAGCACTCTGCGCCCCTAACCAGTCCGTTCCTGGCTGAGTGGCTTGTAACAAGGACTACAATGGCTCAGAATTCGGAAGGAGTCCACTGGACAGTGCAGAAAGCACGCGGAAACCTCTAGTTAAGGCAGTCCGGTATGTTCTTCAACATTCACGGGGTCCTTGATCTCCTACAGTCGAGATCAAGAATTAAAGAAGGCAGTCAGGTATGTTCTTCAACATTCACGGGGTCCTTGATCTCCTACAGTCGAGATCAAGAATTAAAGAAGGCAGTCCGGTATGTTCTTCAACATTCACGGGGTCCTTGATCTCCTACAGTCGAGATCAAGGATTAAAGAAGGCAGTCCGGTATGTTCTTCAACATTCACGGGGTCCTTGATCTCCTACAGTCGAGATCAAGGATTAAAGAAGGCAGTCCGGTATGTTCTTCAATATTCACGGGGTCCTTGATCTCCTACAGTCGAGATCAAGGATTAAAGAAGGCAGTCCGGTATGTTCTTCAACATTCACGGGGTCCTTGATCTCCTACAGTCGAGATCAAGGATTAAAGAAGGCAGTCCGGTATGTTCTTCAACATTCACGGGGTCCTTGATCTCCTACAGTCGAGATCCAGGATTAAAGAAGGCAGTCCGGTATGTTCTTCAACATTCACGGGGTCCTTGATCTCCTACAGTCGAGATCAAGGATTAAAGTTGGATTCCACAGACTTTCATTGCTAACTCCAACGAACCTGGCACGCCACCAATTGAGCCAACACTCGCTCTTTGGAAAAGCCCATATACAATCGGCTAAATGGCCAGGTCATAAGGACCCCAAGAACTCGGAGAAGGTTGGATTGTAACGTAAAATATTCGATGCTTTTCGTAATGTGAAATACTTGATATTTGCCATAACGTAAATTATCCGATACTTGTCGCAACGTAAAAAATGTTCGATACTTGTCTCAACGTAAAAAATGTTCGATACTTCTCTCAAGCTGCAAAAGTTCCACAACCTTAGAGTAACTACAGATAATTAACAACCCCGAGAGATTTCCATGCCATGTTTCTGACTGGGGAAAGATTTTATTTTTATGCTCGATAACGTCCATATGGCATGCACTAAATGCACACAAATACCAATTTCCGAAGACGCCTATGATTGCATTCGAATTCAAATTATGAGCAGAAAATTATCGTTTTATTACTCAATATCTCAGACATAAAGACTCTGCAAAGAGGTGACTTCGTATTACACACAAACTACATCAGAGAAGTTGCATTTTGGGAAGTCGCGTGTTCAACTCACCGAAAAATAAAGTGTCTCTTTAACCCACAATCGCGTGCTGATGTTATCTAGCACTGCACGCCAGGAAAGTGTTAAGTTTAAGCTTATCATTATTCTTTTTTATCTTTTTGTCATTACCATTTTGAAACAGGGCAACAGGTCACTGCAAGCTTGTCCTCCTGATGCCGATGTGTCACTTTGTCATAGAGAGGGCGAACCAATCATCACGCGACCCGCACTTAATCACGAGGTGTGAAATCTGCGCGCTTTCTCTGTTTTACCCGCTAAAATTGGGGCAACAGATGAAAATATTTCGAATCACGCAACACTGAAAGAGAATTCTGTTCGAAACTTGTGTACACAACTTGGGTTGTTAGTTGTGTTACCTCCGAGAGTTTCTTTTGCGGACAATGGGCTACATGGCCAGGTCGAAAACATTCCGAGGGCTCAGAGAAGATTGGGGGAGGGAACTCACTAGACAGCTGCTAGGAGATAGATAGTAGTCTACCGTCATCTTTAACTTGCACAGGGTATGGCTATCCCTTATATGGGGCCACGGTTTAGCGTCCGATCCGACGGACGGCGGCCTTTCCAAACATTTCGGTGTCCCCTACTGACCGATGGGCAGGACGAGGAGTTTTGCGGAAATGAATCTCGACTCTTGCCCAGCTGGTACTCGAATCTGGACTTATTTTGGGATAGAGAAGCAAAAATAAAGGAGTTGATTTTGATGCCAAAAGTAGTATTTGATACTACTTTGAACCCTTGAAGGGAGATTTATCTCCCCTAATCCTCATACTGCTGTCGATCAGGAAAAGGACACATCTCCACCAATTCCCATTCTAACTGGCTAAGAGAGTCATATAATGTCCCCGTTAAAGAACAAGCTGGATGGCCTTGAGCAGAAGCTTCCATCTGTCTCCTAACAGCTAATCAGTGGATCTCCTTCCCTTAACCAACTCTGAGCACTCGGGGTCCTTGTGACCTAGCCATTTAGACCATTATGTACCAAAAAGTGCCTCTCAGAGGTAAATCAACTTAACCCAATCAGTGCAATACAATACATTCTGGTAACTCAACAGTCAATCGGGATAATCCAACGTATTTTGCTAATTCAATAGCCTTAAGTCTCATTGTTGCTGTTGTTGTTGAGTTCCGTCGGGTCGGCATCAGCTCCTAGTGACTAAAGTACAAAAACTCTCCATTCCTTTCTGTCATTCGCTACTTCTCGTAGTTGTTCTAAGGACATCCTGTAAATTCTTTTATGTTATCCATCCATCTTGTTCAATGTCTTCCTCCCCTTCTTCCTCCCTTCACCTTTTCAGGCATGACTGCTTTTTCCAATGAGTTGTCTGCTCCCATCACTTGTCTAAAATACTGTTGCGGATCACAAAAATGGATAGCCACTGAGCGTGAGTATTAAAAGCTATATTTCAAAACCAAATTCAATACAAGGTAAATTGTTACAAAGGAAATATGGATGAAGTATCTTATTAACAAATCAACTATTAACATGCACAAGTCATCAATCTTCCTGCGTAGAGCACACAATATCAGCTCTGTGTATTTTACTAAATACTACCTTTTACTTGATTTACCAGGTCACCCGAAGATCTTCACTCGTAAACCAATTCTCGTCCTGTGCTAATAACTTTTCACACACTAGCCGAACAAAAAGACAGTCCGTGTAGACATTCGAAGTTAGCCATAAAAGTTCCCACTTTTATACTTCCGCGTATACACAACACATCAAGTTACTTCTTGATACTTAACGATAAAAGATCCCACTTTTATCCTTCCGCGTATACACAACACATCAAGTTACTTCTTGATACTTACGCGCACTGTCTCAGAACAGCTCACCGTCCATTTTCGAACTCACGACCGTTACAATACACAACGACCGTTACAATACAAAACGACCGTTAACGCTCCACTCTTCTTCTCCAAATTCTCCCAACGTTCTTATTCTTTGGCTGAAACTTTGCTTTCGGTTGCCAGATTCTTCTGTCGTAACACTGCCCCCTTCCTAGGTCTTGTTCGTCCCGAACAATTCTGGATTCCAAAGCTTCTTCAGTTCTTCGATGAAACATGGCCAAACGATCCACGTGAACCACCTTGCACTTTGTAGCTGGACATCGACGAATGCGATATACCACGTCTGTGTCAAAATGAAAGCGAATCTCATTATGACGTAGATTTCTTTCCTGACTGAAGCCTCGTCCACAAACATAATACGTGTAAGGCCTATAGCCCTTGTGAACACGTTTATGTCTCTGCAGGGAGAAGAATCGACTAAGAGTTTTCGTGCAAAACCTGTAAAAAGTTTTCTTCTTTGTCGAAAGTTTTCTTCTTTGGATTTTTACTTCTATCAAGAGTAACAAGGAATGAAAGTCATTAGTGACATAAAATCTAGGGAGAAGTTTCATCCTCCAGTCTGACCTTTTTGTCAGTTGACTTTCCCTTAATTCAGAACTGTCGTGATGAACCTTCAGCCATATTTCACCTGATTCCATTTGATCCCCAAGGTGCTTCACAAATATAATATCAGCTCCATAATTCTTTTTAGCTCTTCGGTCCATCTCCTCCTTCCATACTCTTGCTAGAATTGCAGCTTCTAATCCGACAACCTCACCTGTTTCTCCTGTATAAGTGAAATCAGTGATGTGTCGGGCTGCTAGCAATATTTTTTCTGTTTTATCTTCACATAGCCAGCTTGCAACATCTTCAGATACTCCTTGTTCTATTAACATGTTACGAAACTTGTTCAAAGCATTGCCGTTATGCAGAACCTTGCAGACACGTGATGCTTCATCTACCCTATTATCCACAATGTTCACCAAACGCAGAAGTTCTCCTCCTAACTCTTCGACGAGCTCTTGCAGTTCCAAGGATCCGTTACCAAGGAAACACTGAACAGCTTCCATCACTTCCAGAGAGTTGTCAACAGAGTTTTTAAGAGGTGAATCCATGTTGCTGATAACAGCTGAACAACTCAAACTCTTCATTCCACGAGCTTGTGATGCTGCAACCATTTTCTTAACTAAATCAACAGCAACATCTTCTGTACTGATGAGATCAAGAGCTCCTTTTCCGAATTCAACATCATAAACCAAAGCACACACTCCTTCAGCCAGCTTTTTGGACACAATTGAGCATATCATTAGAGGAACGCTATCTATGGTAGCCATCAGATCCTTGCAGCGGTAAATCTCCTTATCTGTTGGCACCAGCTCCTCTGTCTGTCCTACGATGCAGCATCCGACGTCTTCCATCATCTGCTCGATTTTATCTTTAGTGCAGTCAACTGTGAAGCTAGGGATGGATTCCAATTTGTCCAGAGTATCTCCCGTCAATTGGCGAGCACGACCGGAGATCATAGGGACCTTGAGACCTAAAGCAGCAAGTGCAGGAGCCAAGACAAGACTCACTTTGTTGCCGACACCTCCTGTGCTGTTTTCATCTACCATCCGATGGCGCCACTCGGGTCTCCAGCAAAACACATGACCCGAGGAGGTCATATTTGCTGTTTCTTCCGAATTCACTTTCTTGGAGCTCTCATTGTAATTAGCCAGGGAAATATCAGTCATGATTGCCAAATTGTTCATTCTGGAGATCAGCGACGAGTTCTGTAACATGATATTGTCCACTTTAGAGCTCTTGTAATCGTGATAAAACTTTTCTATATCCTTATAATCTAAATGGTTATAATGTCCAAATCTGCACATTGACTGTTCAGAAAAGAAATTCAGCATGGTTTCGTTGAGATTGTCTGAGGGCTTTACTTCTCTCTGATCGTAACTCTGAGGCTTAGTTTCATCCAGAAAGTTAGTCTTTGAAGTACTGTCTCTGCCTGAAGCTCTTTTACTAGCATCACCTGTTACGCTTCTAAGCCATTCTTCGGAATTCTTCTTTCTTAAATCCCCACTTTCTATAAACGATTCGAGTGTGGCTATGTGTTTCGGAAAAATCTCTCCGACTTCCCCGGTAACGACGAAGGGCACTTTGTATCTATGATGAATGGACACCTCTTCTTTACTCGGACCACTCTGCGAAACGTAAACTCTGTTTCGTTCCCCCTCATTACCACTCGTTACTCTGCCTTTGCGATAATTGTCCATGACGCATTTTGCTGACGGCGAGGAATAGAATACCTTTCGTGTGGATCTCTCTTCAGATCGTGCCAGACTTGTATACCTAGGTATTTTGAAGTGCAAAGCGTACTGTTTAGTCTCACAGCTCTCTAATCTGTGTGATTGTTCTTCACAGTTCCTAGACATGTCACCAGCGACATAGACACTCTGCCATGCATTACCAGTAGTTGCGTGGTCAAAGGCATTATCTGTGCTATCTCTACAATTCTTGATTTCCAGTAGCAGATCCACACTTTTATATGCGTTGCCTTTCTCTTTTCCATGTTTACAATCTAACTTAACACTATCAAGATCATCTTTTTCACTGACAAATTCAACATTTAAACTATTGCATTGTCTATTGAGTTCGGTTTTATGATCCTTGAAGTGATCAATAATCTTACCAACTCGAGAAGCCACTTCAGCTCTCATCTCAGTATTTTGTGCGGCTATTTCGGCTTTCAAATCATCTTTTTGAGAAACTATCTCCGTTCTCAACTCATTATTTTGTGCGGCCATTTCAGCTTTCAAATCACCTATTTTATCGCTTTGGGCAGCTATATCACCTTTAATCTCAGTATTTTGTGCGGCCAGATCACCTCTTTTATTCCTCAACTCATTATTTCGTGCGGCCATTTCGGCTATCATTTCATCTAATGTACTATTTTGTGTCGCTATTTCGGCTTTCAAATCATTATTTTGACTTTTAATGTCATTCATCAGCGTAGTCATAATGGTTTTCCTATCAGTCATCAGCGCAGTCATATCGGCTTTGAAGCTATTTATCAACTTTACTAATTCATCCATACTTCTAGTTAACGGCATTCAATTAATTAATTATAATCCCACTTCTGACACCAAATGTTGCGGATCACAAAAATGGATAGCCACTGAGCGTGAGTATTAAAAGCTATATTTCAAAACCAAATTCAATACAAGGTAAATTGTTACAAAGGAAATATGGATGAAGTATCTTATTAACAAATCAACTATTAACATGCACAAGTCATCAATCTTCCTGCGTAGAGCACACAATATCAGCTCTGTGTATTTTACTAAATACTACCTTTTACTTGATTTACCAGGTCACCCGAAGATCTTCACTCGTAAACCAATTCTCGTCCTGTGCTAATAACTTTTCACACACTAGCCGAACAAAAAGACAGTCCGTGTAGACATTCGAAGTTAGCCATAAAAGTTCCCACTTTTATACTTCCGCGTATACACAACACATCAAGTTACTTCTTGATACTTAACGATAAAAGATCCCACTTTTATCCTTCCGCGTATACACAACACATCAAGTTACTTCTTGATACTTACGCGCACTGTCTCAGAACAGCTCACCGTCCATTTTCGAACTCACGACCGTTACAATACACAACGACCGTTACAATACAAAACGACCGTTAACGCTCCACTCTTCTTCTCCAAATTCTCCCAACGTTCTTATTCTTTGGCTGAAACTTTGCTTTCGGTTGCCAGATTCTTCTGTCGTAACAATACGTTAATTTGAGTTTCAGCATCATGGCCTCAAGCGAGCAAGTAGGCCTTATCTGCTCCAAAATGTTTTTATTGCTTCTCTTTTGCAGTCCATGGAATCTTTACAGTCCATGGAATCTTCTCCAGCTCCACAGCTCCAGCATCAATTTTTCTCCTTTCGCTCTTTCGAAGAGTCCAGCTTCCACATCCATACATCACCACAGGGAACACCATTGCTTTGACTATCCTTATTTTAGTTGTCAGATAAATATTCTTATCTTTCATTATTTTAAATAGGCTCGTCATTGCTGATCTGCCCAAGACTAATCTTCTTCTTGCATCTTCTGTACATCCTCCATTCTATCTAGTCTTGATCCCAAGAACACAAATCTCTTCACCTCCTCTATTTGGTCATTATCCGTGAGATTCTTAGTTGACATCTTAAATTCCGTCAGATTCCCAGTTGACATAACTTTTGTTTTCTTGATGTTTAGCCTCGGGCCTGGGGGCGGGGGTGGCTGAGTCGGTAGCGCGCCAGGCTCGTAATCTGTAGTTCCCAGGTTCGAGTCCCAGCTGAGTCAGCGTTGAGATTTATCTCCGCAAAATTCCCCGCCCTGCCCACGGTCAGTAGGGAACACCGATGGGCTTGGAAAGGCCGCCGTCCGTCGGATGGGACGTTAAGCAGTGGCCCCGTATGCGGGAGAGCCATACCCTGTGCACGTTAAAGAACACGCTGGATGGCCTTGACTGGAGGCTACCATCTGTCTCCCAACAGCTGTTCCAGTGGGGTCCCCTCCCCCAACCTTCTCTGAGCCTTCGGGGTCCATGTGACCCGGCCATTTAGCCCATGGTGTGCAAAAAAGTGCCGCTCAGAGGTAAAACAACCCAACCCAAAGACTCGGGCCTGACTTCAAACTTTCTGTCCCGACCTTAATCATCCATCTCTTCAAGTCTTCTTCGCTTTCAGCTAGAAAAGTGGTATCGTCTGCGTACCTAAATTTTTCATTTTAAGGCCTCCTCTTCAAGGCCCGTCATTCTCATTATCTTCTCACTAAACAGATTAAATAAATATAGAGACAGAATACATCCCTGTCTCACTCTCTTACCAACGGTAAACCATTCTGTATCTCCAGTTTCAGTCCTTACTGTAGCCTCTTGTCCCATGTATATTCCTACGAAGAATCAGGTATTCAGGAATACCCATTGTTCTCAGTACATTCCACAGTCTTTAGTGATCTACGCAGTCAAAGGCTTTAATGTAGTGAATAAAGCACAGATAAATATCTGTTTGAAATTCTCATGATCTCTCCATAATCCATCGTGTATTTGCTATCTGATCCCGTGTTCCTCTTCCCTTTCTAAATCCAGCCTGCTCTTTTGTCAATTCCCTTTCCATTAAGGGGGGTGGTGGTCAATTCTATTCGATATCTAGAACCCCGTGCGAATGCAGATATCTGCATTTAAAGCATTCCGCGGATAAAATCGCTATCATATAAGATCTTCTGAAACATGAGGAAACATTGCTCCATTATTGATGGCTAGCATGAAAGAAAAAAACACATGAAGATAATAGAAAAGACCTAATATGAAAATTCACTGATGACGTTCACTTTGGAAAGGAAAAACATGCATTGAAATAGAGAAAAAGTTATTTTTAAAACATTGATGTGAAGAAGTAATCTTTTTTATAACAAAATAGAATATAGGTTTCTCAATGGATCTTCAGAACAAGTCCTTACCTTTGCAAAGCACTGAAGCGAGATATCGTTATACGATGAAAAAAAGGGGCGCGGCGGTGGCTCAGGCGGTAGCGCGCCAGGCTCGTAATTTGTAGTTCCCAGGTTCGAGTCCCAGCTGGGTCAGCGATGAGATTTATCTCCGCAAAATTCCCCGCCCTGCCCACGGTCAGTAGGGGGACACCGATGGGCTTGGAAAGGCCACCGTCCGTCGGATGCGACGTTAAGCCGTGACTCCTTGTGCGGGAGAGCCATTCCCTGTGCACGTTAAAGAACCAGCTGGATGGCCTTGACGGGAGGCTACCATCTGTCTCCCAACAGCTGTTCCAGTGGGTCCCCTCCCCCAACCTTCTCTGAGCTTTCGGGGTCCTTGTGACTTGGCCATTTAGCACATGGTGTGCAAAAAAAGTGCCGCTCCGAAGTACAACAACCCACCCTTTTCGTAAAAGAAACTTTGCTCGCATCTCAAAAGAAACGACAGTTAATCCATTTTTGTTCCTTTGTGTCAGCCTTGATCTTCTTCGTCCTGATTAATAAAATGTTGGAATGATTTCGTTGATGTGATTCTTTCAGAAACATCGCATTCCCTTGGATTCGGGATATTCCGTTTCACCGCATCACTCCGGCGTTTATCCAGTCCACGAACCTCTCTACGAAGCGTGGAAACGGGTGTGGAATGTGCGCGTCACCAGCACTGAGGAATATCCTCATCTACGACCAGCAAGATTAAGAAGAGGGTTCATTCACAGAAACATCATGGTAAATATCACAAATACCTAACACCATAGTTTAATTATAACATCCATTGCTTGTTAGTAAGCCATCCTTTATTCAACTAGAATAAAAGGAAAATGCAAATTGTAGTATAAAAGCCAACAGAAAGTAAATTATGATCCTCTAATTTCACACTAAGTGGTCTGCAAACCTGTACAGGTTATAGAGATCTGAAAATTGTTATTTGGCATCAGTTGTATACAAACCCGGATCTAGGGAGGAATCTTTTATGATAATAACGAGGAGACGAAAGAAATATTTAATAGAAGCAGTGACAGTTTCCAGAAGTTTACAAATTTGGCGAACATTTCAAAGTTAACAAACTTCGAACATATGTTTTATTTATTAAAATTTTAAATAACGCTAGATGGCCTTGACGGAAGGCTACCATCTGTCTCCCAACAGCTGTGGGGCGGGGGTGGCTCAGTCAGTAGCGCGCCAGGCTCGTAATCTGTAGTTCCCAGGTTCGAGTCCCAGCTGGGTCAGCGTTGAGATTTATCTCCGCAAAATTCCCCGCCCTGCCCACGGTCAGTAGGGGACACCGATGGGCTTGGAAAGGCCGCCGTCCGTCGGATGGGACGTTAAGTCGTGGTCCCGTGTGTGGGAGAGCCATACCCTGTGCACGTTGAAGAACACGCTGGATGGCCTTGACGGGAGGCTACCATCTGTCTCCCAACAGCTGTTCCAGTGGGTCCCCTCCCCCAACCTTCTCTGAGCCTTCGGGGTCCATGTGACCTGGCCATCTAGCCCATGGTGTGCAAAAAAGTGCCGCTCAGAGGTAAAACAACCCAACCCAACAGCTGTTCCAGTGGGTCTCCTTCCCCAACCTTCTCTGAGCTTTCGGAGTCCTTGTGACTTGGCCATTTAGACCATGGTGTGCAAAAAAGTGCCGCTCAGAAGCAAAAGAACCAAAAGCCTACGAACGCCATTGAATTTAGTATCCTAAATACCTGAACTGATGAGAACGCACCAGACAGGTAACCTGATATTTCAAGGCTGAGTCCCCTTTGCACATGCATTAAGATTTTCTTTCCTACCTGTCACCCCTCTATGTTACAGGAGACATGCCATGAGAGCTATTCCCTGTGTATGTTGAAGACAGGATGATCGCATGGAAAGGAAATTTCTATCTCTCTGTTGTGCAGCGAGCTCCTTTCCCCACTTAATTCTGAGCCCTTCGCAGTCTTTGCGATCTGTTCACTTAGCTCATTGTAAGCACAAAAGTTCCCGATCGAATAGATTAAAATACAGAACCTTAACAGGTCTAACCCAGTGCTTAAAAATCTAGAACACGGATTTCAGACCGTGATATCGAGCTGCCTCGCGATCATGGTAGATCACCGCGCACTTTTTCGCTTTTTTTAGATCACCGCCTACCTGCAGATCTCCGCGCACTTTTTCACTTTTTTTTAGATCACCGCCTACCTGTAGATCTCCGCGCACTTTTTCACTTTTTTTAGATCGCCGCCTACCTGTAGATCTCCGCGCACTTTTTCACTCTTTTTATCAGCGTTGAGATTTATCTCCGCAAAATTTCCGGCCCTGCCCACGGTCAGTAGGGGACACCGATGGGCTTGGAAAGGCCGCCGTCCGTCGGATGGGACGTTAAGCCGTGGCCCTTGTGCGGGAGAGCCATACGCTGTGCACGTTAAAGAACACGCTGTATGGCCTTTACGGGAGGCTACCATCTGTCTCCCAACAGCTGTTCCAGTGGGTCCCCACCCCCAACCTTCTCTGAGCCTTCGGGGTCCTTGTGGCCTGGCCATTTAGCCCATGGTGTGCAAAAAAGTGCCGCTCAGAGGTAAAACAATCCAATTCAATCACTCTTTTTAGATCACCGCCTACCTGTAGATGTGTGGGGCGGGGGTGGCTCAGTCGGTAGCGCGCCAGGCTCGTAATCTGTACTTCCCAGGTTCGAGTCCCAGCTGGGTCAGCGTTGAGATTTATCTCCGCAAAATTCCCCGCCCTGCCCACGGTCAGTAGGGGACACCGATGGGCTTGGAAAGGCCGCCGTCCGTCGGATGGGACGTTAAGCCGTTTTCCTCGTGCGGGAGAGCCATACGCTGTGCACGTTAAAGAACACGCTGTATGGCCTTGACGGGAGGCTACCATCTGTCTCCCAACAGCTGTTCCGGTGGGTCCCCTCCCCAACCTTCTCTGAGCCTTCGGGGTCCTTGTGGCCAGGCCATTTAGCCCATGGTGTGCAAAAAAGTGCCGCTCAGAGGTAAAACAATCCAATTCAATCACTCTTTTTAGATCACCGCCTACCTGTAGATGTGTGGGGCGGGGGTGGCTCAGTCGGTAGCGCGCCAGGCTCGTAATCTGTACTTCCCAGGTTCGAGTCCCAGCTGGGTCAGCGATGAGATTTATCTCCGCAAAATTCCCCGCCCTGCCCACGGTCAGTAGGGGACACCGATGGGCTTGGAAAGGCCGCCGTCCGTCGGGTGGGACGTTAAGCCGTGGCCCCGTGTGCGGGAGAGCCATACCCTGTGCACGTTAAAGAACACGCTGGATGGCCTTGACGGGAGGCTACCATCTGTCTCCCAACAGCTGTTCCAGTGGGTCCTCTCCCCCAACCTTCTCTGAGACTTCGGGGTCCATGTGACCTGGCCATTTAGCCCATGGTGTGCAAAAAGTGCCGCTCAGAGGTAAAACAACCCAAACAACCCAACCTGTAGATGTCCGCGCACTTTTTGATCGATGGTGCCTTCAATGCAGAATTTTTTCACATTAGAATTTTAACGTAATTAAAAGTTTTTATCTATTGTAACGTTTAACTGTAATAATGTTTTAACTTGCAATTCATTTCATTCTGTGTGGCCTGTATATAACTATATCCTTTTTTGAAAGAGTACCATAAAGGAATACAATAATTTACTTTTACTTGATAAAATGTTAGCTCTCCTTTATATACAATAAAAAAAGTAGCTCTTCTTATTTAAAAGGATGAATTCCCTAAAGTCGCAGGTAATTATGCAAAGAGTGAAAAACAGCTGCTTTTTTAGAATTATTGTATATCTTTCTACAACAATTAGAAGATGATTTTAATGAGCAATTCATCGTGGAGGTCATCAACTAATGGTGGATATTTCTAAAAAGATTTTTGTGTTGAGAAATGATCAAGTGTTTTTTAAATAACAACAAATAAAAAAAATCAAATTACAGTATTCTGTGGAAGATATAACTAATATTTCAGATGTAAATAGAGATTACTAAACCAAAAATCCCTGGAGAATTAATTAGAGTGTAAAATCTTCTCGGAAATAGTGTTGTACAAAACACCTTAATACGATATGCATTTAACGCTCTCAAGTAAATGTAATAATAACTATGTATATAACACATCGAAAACAGATAAACATTAATTAAAAGCAGTTTAATGGCATAAAATATAAATAGCAGAAAACCGAAGCAGCTAAAAAAATTTAATAATAAAAATTAAATAAACCAACTTGATAGCTGCAATAAATTTAGAAGTTTGGTATATTATAAGCATTATACCTCCTGTACTTAAAAAGCGTATATTTTAAGCAAAATATTGTAAATACGTTTTACAAATTTAAACTTCATTGAATTAGCAGTATGGATTGCGCATATGGACAATTACTTTTTTTTAAATACTAAGGAAAAGAAAGTTTCACCTTTACCGAAAATCAAATAAACAATAAATATAAATCAAACTCTAAACCATCACAAAACAGTTATAAGAAATTTCAAGCTGAGAACCGTAGATTTCACATTGATATCATCATCATCCTCAAGCAGCCGTGGGCTACAGAGGTCCAACCCGATCGCGCAATTTAGTTCTCCAAGCATATTTGTCCTGAGCTATATCTGCTGCATCTCGCCACTGCACATCAATTCCAACAAGGTTCTGTTTGACATTATCTGCCCACCGCATTCTAGGTCTCCCCCTCTTTTTGAGGCCTTTAGATACACTGTTCATAACCCTATTCACCAATCTATAATTATTCATATGGACAACATAGCCAAACCAACGGAGTCTCTCTCTGCACGTTATACTACTTAAAGGAGATTGCGGACTCCTTTACCTAACCTATTCATTACTTACAAAGTTAAACCACCTAATACCCAAGATACTGCGTAAGCATCTAGAATCAAAAGCATCTAGTTTCCTGTTATCTTGTTTACACAGCGTCCAAGTTTCACTACCATAACTAACCCTAGAAAGAACCAAACTATTATACAGTCTAATTTTAGTCTTTAGGTGTATACGCCTATTTCTTCACAATCTCCATAGATTCTTAAAAGTCCCAGAGGCAATCCCTGTTCGCCTGTTAATCTCATGCTACACATCACCAGTATGTGTTACATAACTCCCATGATAATTAAACTGAGACCCTTGCTCAAAGGCGCAACCATTCAGAGCGACTGAAGCACCACCTGCCTGACCAATTTTCATCACTTTAGTTTTATCTCTGTTTATCACCAAACCGACTCTATTGCCAGTCTCATCAACAACCTTAATGAAAGAATTCATCTCATCAACATCATTAGTCAGCAAGGCCAAATCATCTGCATAATCTAAATCAGAAAGTTTGAAATCTCTAGACCATTTAAGACCAAATCTTTCCCTTGCAAAGAATTCCGCACAACATAATCAATAACCAAACTAAAGCGAAAAGGAGACAAAATGTACCCTTGTCGAACACCAGAAACAATGCTAAACCAATTGCTACAAGCCTTACCAACTCTCACACACGACTCAGTGTTATAATAGAGAGCTTTCATTATGTTAACTATCTTGTCTGGTATACCATATGATTTCACAATCAACCACAAATTATGACGATCAACAGAGTCAAAAGCCTTTTTGAAATCAACAAAGCTAGCAACCAAAGGTTTCTGAAACTCTAAACATTTCTCAATAATCTGCCTAAGTGAAAATATCTGATCCACACATTCCCTACCACTTCTGAATCCACATTGTTCATCACGCAATTGACTGTCAACCAGATTCTTAATTCTATTAAGCACAATCATGCAAAGAACTTTACCTGGCACATTGTTCATCACGCAATTGACTGTCAACCAGATTCTTAATTCTATTAAGCACAATCATGCAAAGAACTTTACCTGGAACAGAGAGTAGGCTGATACCCCTATAGTTATCACAAGAACTGCGATCACCTTTTTTGAAAATAGGGGTAACAATAGCTCTGGTAAATCCTTAGGAACCATGCCTTTATCATAAAAAAAATTCAAAATTTCAGTCATCCAAGTGGTAACCGAAACATTCTCAGCTCTAAACATTTCAGTAGTAATTTCATATACCCCTGGGGATTTATTAAGTTTAAATTTAGAAATAGCCAAAATAACTTCAGACTGTGTTATAGGGCCAACATTAAAGCCACCAATGCATCTAGCATCATTGCAAACAATCGGAGTAGAACTAACTACATTGTTTAGAACATCACTGAAATGCTCAGCCCACCTAGCCATGACAGAATCCTCCCCTTCTATAACCTTACCTTCTTTATCCTTCAATCCCAGTATACCTGTCTGTTTTCTACCACACAAAACATTAACTATCTGGTACAGCTCTCTGCTGTTGTGCTGTCTAACTGCTTCCTCGGCTTTGTCAGCCAAACCATCAAGCCAAAGATTCTTAGCAGCAGCTAACTGATCTTTTACACGTTTATTAAGTTCTCTGTAATGCTTTCTATTAGGACTAGTAGGGTATTGATTAAGGTCATTACTGCAGTTCTTTCTTTCTGAAATAAGCTCAAGTGCCTTATCACTCAGAAAATTCTGCCTCCTCTGCTCTTTTTTTCCTAAAAGAGTACTGTTAGTGTCCAAAAAACCTGTTTAAAATGATCCCATTCTTCTCAACTTCAGTAGTAAGCATACCATGACTGTCATAATGACTAAGTAACCTATCATGGTAAGCTTTGGCTATAACTGGGACTTTCAGAGCTTCAGAATTAAAAGTTAATTTTTTAACCCTAGCACAACACTTTTTAAGTTTAAGTTGCAACACACTTTTAACAAGGTAATGGTCAGATCCAATTTCAGCTCCCCTATGTGACCTCGTATTCCTAACAGAACTAGCCCATTTGCTGTTAATTAATATGTAATCAATCATATTCTTATGCAGCCCATCTGGTGAAATCCATGTGTACTTATGTATGTCGCGGTGTTTGTAATAAGTGTTAGTTATTCTGAATCCATTGAGTTTACTTACCTGTAGGAGACGTTGCCCATTGCCATTGCAGCTACCAATCCAAAAGGGCCTATCACCCCTCCCTAAAGTTAATAGTCAGTACCAACTTCTGCATTGAAGTCACCTAGAACAAAGGTAATATCTCCTTTCTCGACAGAATTTTAACACATTAAGAATCATTAATCACATTAAGAAACGATATTTTTTTCTTTTAGGTACTTCCAAGGCAAACATGTGGACTTTATACACATACCATCTTCTTAGATAAATACCCCGGAGGACCAGAGAAACTGGAAGCCAGCATCCGAGGAGGAGAACTTTTCTATCTCTTTGTCTACAATCCGGTAAGGATTAGTGGGAGTTTCTTTTCCCTCTTCTTGGTCTGTGAGAGAAAGAAAGCGTTTTCTTAATTGCTTTTGACATCTAATCCGTGGTTTTTATTTTCTCAGGGTTCCTTGGCTTAATACCCATAATAACGTTTAGTTCTGGCTGGAATCTTTTACCCGCTAACTAGCAACAAACTCGGAAGGCAGATAAAAACACAAAGTCGTTGTTGGAGAAAACGAGTGTAGTCGAAGTTTCTCTCTTGGTTGTCTTTTTCTCTAGTTTCAATCGGTGCAATTACTGTGCAGAGAAGGAATTTCTTTTTGTTTTTACTGCAATTCTCTTGAGCTCCGTGGTTAAGCCGCCTAAACAACTTCACTAACGAGTTCATGAAGAAAAGCAAAAATAAGAAGTGTAGAAGGAAAAAGTAAAGTTTACAACGAGAAATATTTATTTGTAATTTTGTTTAGTGTTCCTACTCTTGTTTTATTTAGATTATGAGCTTTGGATTAATCGAGGTGAGGCTGTGGACGATTAATAACAAAAATAATGAGGAACGGTCAAATAAAAAAAAAAGTTTTCAGACAAATTAAAAGATAAAACTGAATTAGAGATAATGACAAAGTTAAAGATTTTGAAAAATTCAGCTTAAGAAGTCAGAACAGTGTTTTTTTGACTAGTCTTCCACGAACGCGGCTTAAGGGTTGGGTTGGGGTGTTTTACCTCTGAGCTTGCACACCATGGGCTAAATGGCCAGGTCACATGGACCCCGAAGGCTCAGAGAAGGTTGGGGGAGAGGACCCACTGGAACAGCTGTTGGGAGACAGATTGTAGCCTCCCGTCAAGGCCATCCAGCGTGTTCTTTAAAGTGCACAGGGTATGGCTCTCCTGCACACGGGTCCACGGCTTAACATCCATCCATTGGACGCGGCCTTTCCAAGCCCATTTATGTCCCCTACTGACCGAGGGTAGGGTGAGAGTTGGGTTGTTTTACCTCTGAGCGGCACTTTTTTGCACACCACGGGTTAAATGGCCAGGTCACATGGACCCCGAAGGCTCAGAGAAGGTTGGGGGAGGGGACCCACTGGAACAGCTGTTGGGAGACAGATGGTAGCCTCCCGTCAAGGCCATCCAGCGTGTTCTTTAACGTGCACAGGGAATGGCTCTCCCGCACACGGGGCCACGGCTTAACGTCCCATCCGACGGACGACGGCTTTTCCAAGCCCATCGATGTCCCCTACTAACCGTGGGGAGGGCGGTGAATTTTGCGGAGATAAATCTCAACGCTAACCCAGCTGGGACCCGAACCTGGGAACTACAGATTAAGAGCCTGGCGCGCTACCGACTGAGCCACCCCCGCCCCACGTGGCTTAAGTATTTCGCGAAACGTCTCACCAAAAATTATATTTTACCATTTTCAATTTCATATTTTCACGAACTCTAATTTCCCACAATGCAAGAAAAAAAAAGAAAAACTGGAGAGGCTCTTGCAGATTGAAGAAGAGTTAAGATTGTATCTTTCAAAAATTTGTGCTCTATTTTTTAAGTTTTATTATAAAATAAAGCGCAACTTTCACTCTAAATGTTTACCTTATTTATTTTTATAGAGTTATATGAATTAAACTACAAGTATTTTGTTTCTAGCTATAATGTCAAATACAATGCCTGGCCGAATTATTATGAACATCTGCCTAATACATCGTCGTATGTATTATCATGATCATAGGGGCGGGGGTGGCTCAGTCGGTAGCGCGCCAGGCTCGTAATCTGTAGTTCCGAGGTTCTAGTCCCAGCTGGGTCAGCGTTGAGATTTATCTCCGCAAAATTTCCCGCCCTGCCCACGGTCAGTAGGGGACACCGATGGGTTTGGAAAGGCCGCCGTCCGTCGGATGGGACGTTAAGTCGTGGCTCCGTGTGCGGAAGAGACATACCCTGTACACGTTAAAGAACACGCTGGATGGCCTTGACGGGGGGCTACCATCTGTCTCCCAACAGGTGTTCCAGTGGGTCCGCTGTCCCAACCTTCTCTGAGCCTTCGGGGTCCATGTGACCTAGCCATTTAGCCCATGGTGTGCAAAAAAGTGCCGCTCAGAGGTAAAACAACCCAACCCATGGAATTACTATAAAAACTAGTCCTAAACAGAGCTCTCCTTTCAGTGGGTTACACCATATTGCAGGTTTCGTGTAAAAGCCCTATCTTCTTCCAAAAGACCCAAATAGTTGATAGACTCACCTATATCTAAGGATACCGAAAGAAAATTGAGGCAAATTCGAATATACATTAATATAACATTCAAATTTCCTCTTATTTATCCACTACGTGGTCCATAATAACACGTGTGAACTAATAAAGTTCTTTTAAAAAATTTCCCTATTTAATACGTTTTCCTAAGAATATAAATATCGCAACTTCCAAATACATTGAGATCTCAGTTATCTGTCATGCATCATGATAACGTGAAAACAGAATTGATACTGCATTATTCAAAGTTAAGTATATTAAATATGCACATGTTTTCGTTTCAGGTTAATGTGTTCATGACTCATTTATCCAATTACGGAAACGACAGGCTTGCGCTGTACACATTCGAGTCAGTCATCAAATTCGTACAGTGCTGGACCAATCTCCAGCTGATTACTCTTCCTCCGATTCAGTTGGCAGAAAGATATTTCCAGACGTATCCAGAGGAATCGGATCCAGTGTGGATGGTGAGTCAAGTGAAGAATTGTTTCTTTTAAGAATAAGAATACATTTTAAAAAATTTTAAAGTGCTTTACAAATGAAATTCTGGGCTCCGTTACTACTCACCGAAGTTTTCTTTTTAGTTCAGTGAGCAAAGGGCAACTGGCTAGGTCATAAGGGTTGGGTTGTTTTACCTCTGAGCGGCACTTTTTTGCACACCATGGGCTAAATGGCCAGGTCACATGGACCCGAAGGCTCAGAGAAGGTTGGGGGAGGGGACCCACTGGAACAATATTGGGAGACAGATGGTAGTCTCCCGTCAAGGCCATCCAGCATGTTCTTTAACGTGCACAGGGTATGGCTCTCCAGAACACTGGGCCACGGCTTAACGTCCCATCCGACGAACGGCGGCCTTTACCAAGCCCATCTGTGTCCCCTACTGACCGTGAGCAAGGCGAGGAGTTTTGCGGAGATAAATCTCAACGCTAACCCAGCTGGGACTCGAACCTGGGAACTACAGATTACGAGCCTGGCGCGCTACCGACTGAGCCACCCCCGCCCCCTAGGTCATAAGGATCCCGTGATTTAGATCAGTCCTGTCAAATCCACGACTCATAAAACAAATCATGAATATATTGAATCTGTTTCATTTCTTCCGATTCTTTTAAACAAACATTTTTAGGTGCATAACTAGACGACTTTGGCAATTCATAGTACTCATTAAAAATGTATAGTTTTATTTTTTAATCAAGATATATTTCCATGATTCCTTAAAAATATTTTGTTTTCAGATTCATTACTGAATAGAAATGTGTTTTCGTTTTTAAGTAGATAATTTTTCCTGCAGCTCTTTAAGAACATACTTGTTGTTATTGTTTTCTCTAGTGGCTCTTCTCTATGTTTGGGGGGGCGGGGGTGGCTCAGTCGGTAGCGCGCCAGGCTCGTAATCTGTAGTTCCCAGGTTCGAGTCCCAGCTGGGTCAGCGTTGAGATTTATCTCCGCAAAATTCCCCGCCCTGCCCACGGTCAGTAGGGGACACCGATGGGCTTGGAAAGGCCGCCGTCCGTCGGATGGGACGTTAAGCCGTGGCCCCGTGTGCGGGAGAGCCATACCCTGTGCACGTTAAAGAACACGCTGGATGGCCTTGACGGGAGGCTACCATCTGTCTCCCAACAGCTGTTCCAGTGGGTCCCCTCCCCCAACATTCTCTGAGCCTTCGGGGTCCATGTGACCTGGCTATTTAGCCCTTGGTGTGCAGAAAAGTGCCGCTCAGAGGTAAAACAACCCAACCCAACTCTATGTTTGGGCCAGCATTGAGATTTATCTCCGCAAAACTTACCGCCCTGTGCTCGGTCAGTAGGGGACACCGATGGGCTCCGAAAGGGACTGTTCGTTGGATGTGAGGTTCAGCCGGACGCTCTGATCTGTGTTACAACAGATGTTTAATGAGTCTCCTCTCCCCACCTTTCTCTGAGCGTTCTGGATCCTAGTGACTTGGCCATTTAGGGGCGGGGGTGGCTCATTCGGTAGCGCCCCAGGCTCGTAATCTGTATTTCCCAGGTTGGAGTCCCAGCTAGGTCAGCGTTGAGACTTATCTCCGCAAAATTCCCCGCCCTGCCCACGGTCAGTAGGGGACACTGATGGGCTTGGAAAGACCGCCGACCGTCGGATGGGACGTTAAGTCGTGGCCCCGTGTACGGGAGGGCCATACCCTTTGCACGTTAAAGAACACGCTGGATGGCCTTGACGGGAGGCTACCATCTGTCTCCCAACAGCTGTTCCAGTGGGTCCCCTTCCCCAACCTTCTCTGAGCCTTCGGGGTCCATGTGACCAGGCCATTTAGCCCATGGTGTGCAAAAAAGTGTCGCTCAGATGTAAAACCACCCAACATTAAAGAACACGCTGGATGGCCTTGACGGGAGGCTACCATCTGTCTCCCAACAGCTGTTCCAGTGGGTCCCCTCCCCCAACCTTCTTTGAGCCTTCGGGGTCCTTGTGACCTGGACAATTAGCCCATCGTGTGCAAAAAAGTGTCGCTCAGAGGTAAAACAACCCAACCCATTGTGTGCAAAATGGTGCCGCTCAGGGGTCCTCTTGTCACCCCTGAATTAAATGTGGGAAGAGTGAGGAAATCTGAAATCCTCTGAAAAAGAATAATCTTACCTTCAATCTAGAAGAAATGAAGGGAAGGTAATAATGTACAAATATGAACATGAAAAGACCGAATTGTCCGCGCCTCTCCGTTTTTTTTTATGAATTATTTTTACCAAATAATGTAATATATGTTATTTCCGTTTTAGTGTATTTTTAAAGATAATTTTATGAAATATGTATAATACGGAAGGATCAAAAAGTCGCGCAACCCACAATAAAAACCCATATTTTGCGAGGTTAATGATAGGCATACATATAATTAAACAGCTGCAAGAGTGGTTAGCGCGCTTGGCTACTGATCTAAGGGACCTGGGTTCGAGCCCCGGGTAAGGCATGGATGTATGTGTCGTTTTTCTGCTGAGGTCCTGCCATCCTCTCAGACCTTCTACTGTAGCATATATACTGACAGGCTCCTGTCAGACCTCTGTGGCAAGCAGCTGCTTGAGGGGTTGAGTTTGAGGGCTCTGTGGCAAGCAGTTGCTTGAGGGGTTGCCTCTGTGGCAAGCAGCTGCTTGAGGGAGTATTTATTTATTTATTTTTAAACGTAAGTTACAATGTGACTTTGCTTAACGAAAGAAGAATAGAAAGGTCATTACAACATATGTTGAAAATGGCCTCCTTGTTCAGGGATGCAGGCGCGAGCTCTTTTTATCGCTTTTGATGCAACCTTGTGAAGCATCTGAAGACTGATGGTTGCGATCGCTGTTCTAATGTTCGTCCAGTGAGTGAGGATTATTTTGATGCACAACACTTTTGTGATACTCCCTGATAAAAAAAAAAATCTGCAGGGGACAGAGCCGGTGATCTTGGGGCCACAAGCCTTTAGAATTTTTTTATTATTGTTATTACAGAGAAGGCCGTAAGGTGCTATATCAGCACGCTGATACCGGACAATGGAAAGTACATCAAAATTTTGAAACATTTAAGAAATGGTGATAAGTCAAATATCTTCAGTTTAAAAGTAAAGACATCAATACTTGTAGAAGTGACAATCTCGCTGGGAAGGAAGTTCCATACTCTTCCAACACGACACACAAAGGAATGGTACTTACCTTTCTTTCGAACTAAAGGTACATCGATCATAGGAGAATGACCTCTTGTTCTTCTGTTGACAAGTTTGATATTGGAGTACCTGCATTAGAGTGAGTGACTCCATGAATAAGTTTATAATATGTTTATAAGTCAAACATTAGTCTTCTCCACTCCAAGAAATGTGTGTTGTGTTGTTGTGTTACCTATGAGCGGCACTTTTTTGCACATCATGGGCTAAATGGCCAGGTCACATGGACCCCGAAGGCTCAGAGAAGGTTGGGGGAGGGGACCCACTGGAACAGCTGTTGGGAGACAGATGGTAGCCTCCCGTCAAGGCCATCCAGCGTGTTCTTTAACGTGCACAGGGTGTGACTCTCCCGCACACGGGGCCACGGCTTAACGTCCCATCCGACGGACGGTGGCCTTTCCAAGGCCATCGGTGTCTCCAAGAAATGTAACGAGAGCCTTTTCAACCTTTCTTCATATGGCAATCTCAAAAAAACTCTTTCACAAACTGCATGGTTCATTCGACTGTGGCACGCAGCACAAATAGTAATTAAAAAGTAATATCTACAACGAAGACTGTCTTGCTGCAACCAGCAATCGCATTCGTCGACTTCGAGGAGTGCAGCAAACTGCGTGATGATGTCTTGGTATACCGCACTATTCACCGTCATCTCAGGGACGGGGGTGGCTCAGTCGGTAGCGCGCCAGGCTCGTAATCTGTAGTTCCCAGGTTCGAGTCCCAGCTGGGTCAGCGTTGAGATTTATCTCCGCAAAAATTCCCCGCCCTGGCCACGGTCAGTAGGGGACACCGATGGGCTTGAAAAGGCCGCCGTCCGTCGGATGGTACATTAAGCCGTGGTACCGTGTACGGGAGAGCCATACCCTGTGCACGTTAAAGAACACCCTGGATGGCCTTGACGGGAGGCTACCATCTGTCTCCCAACAGCTGTTCCAGTGGGTCCCCTGTCCCAACCTTCTCTGAGCCTTCGGGTCCATGTGACCTGGCCATTTAGCCCATGGTGTGCAAAAAAAGTGCCGCTCAGAGGTTAAACAACCCAACCGTCATCTCAAAGAAGGTGTGTCCCGTGCCATTACACGACAATGTGATACCGCACACCACACTCCGAATTTTTTAGAGTGCAAGGGCTGTTCATGAAAAGCACGTGGATTATTGGAGGACCAAATCCTATTGTTTGATTATTCATATAGCCACTTAGGTGGATCCAGTCACAAAAACTCTATCAAGCTGTACTATTACATGTTCTTCAATAAATGGCTGAAGCCATCGACACAGTATATATGAGTTTTCCTTTATTCAAGTTCTTCAGTCCTGGACTGAGTGCACACGGTATGGAGGAAGATGTATCTGCCCTCAGCTTTCTGCCTTCGCAGTACAAGCAGGAATATCGCGCTTGGCCGAGTGGTTAGAGCGCGTGGCTACTGATCTACGGGACCTGGGTTCGAGCCCCGGATAAGGCATGGACGTATGTGTGGTTTTTCTGCTGAGGTCCTGCCATCCTCTCAGACCTTCTACTATGGCATATAAACTGACAGGCTCCTGTCAGACCTCTGTGGCAAGCAGCTGCTTGAGGGGGTATTTATTTATTTTTTTTTTTTTATAAACACGGTAGGTGTCTCTGACTGTCTCTTGTCAGCAACAGATCCCTTTTCCCGGAAACACTTCACTAATTTGGCTATCGTCGACTTCTGAGGGACTGCAGCAATAGGATATTTCTTACGAAACTTCTCCGCAACACGTGCCTAAGAATGACAACAAAAATAATGTTCAAAAATGAAAATTCGTTCGCCTGAGAAAAAAACAGTTCACTTCCTCTGTGAACAAAGCTACACTGACGACTTCCGCTACCTTGCATTCAAAGTCTCCAATAGTTTCAATAGTCTTAGGATGTCATCTAGTGGAAGGAACAGGGGCGGGAGTGGCTCAGTCGGTAGCGCGCCAGGCTCGTAATCTGTTGTTCCCAGGTTCGAGTCCCAGCTGGGTCAGCGTTGAGATTTATCTCCGCAAAATTCCCCGCCCTGCCCACGGTCAGTAGGGGACACCGATGGGCTTGAAAAGGCCGCCGTCCGTCGGATGGGACGTTAAGCCGTGGCCCCGTGTGCGGGAGAGCCATACCCTGTGCACGTTAAAGAACACGCTGGATGACTTTGACGGGAGACTATCATCTGTCTCCAAACAGCTCTTCCAGTGGGTCCCCTGTCCCAACCTTCTCTGAGCCTTCGGGGTCCATGTGACCTAGCCATTTAGCCCATGGTGTGCAAAAAAGTGCTGCTCAGAGGTAAAACATCCCAACGTTAAAGAACACGCTGGATGGCCTTGACGGGAGGCTACCATCTGTCTCCCAACAGCTGTTCCAGTGGGTCCTCTCCATCAACATTCTCTGAGCCTTCGGGGTCCATGTGACCTGGCCATTTAGCCCATGGTGTGCAAAAAAGTGCCGCTCAGAGGTAAAGCAACCCAACCTGCAAAAAAGTGGAAGGAACAACAGCTGCAAATATTTCGAAATAATTTACGTAAACTTTTAGTTGCACAACGTTTTGATCACCCTGTATGTATCTTTATTATTTTTTTGCCTCCTTTCCGATTACTAAAACTCACCAAAAGTGAGTCATGGCCCCTTTTCCTGCTTCTCTAAATCAAGGTCTTGAGTGCTGCTGGGAATTTCCTCTCATATTTATTCAGTATATTTTTAATGTGCAAAAAGTTGTTTTGTTTTACCTCTGAGAGGCACTTTTTTTGTACGCAATGGGATAAATGGCCAGGTCAAGGACCCCAATGGCTCACAGAGCTTGGGGAAAGTGTACACACTAGACGGTAGTTTGGAGACAGATGGTATCCTCCCGTCTAAGTCATCCGTATTCTTTAAGGTACACAGTGTTCTCATGCACATGGGGCCACAGCTTTACGTCCTACCCGATGGACGGCTGCCTTTCCAAACCAATCGATGGCCCCTTTCTAACCGAGTTGGTGTTTTTGACACAGTTGGGACTCGAACCTGGGAACTACAGATGTCTGGATCGTTATCGACTTAGCCTACCCCGTGCGAAAAGGACCTCCTTTGAAAGGAAATCAAATTGACGAAGGAATTTTCTCCTTACTGGAAACCTTTTCTTATACAACTCAAAGTTGGGTTGGGTTGTTTTACCTCTGAGCGGCACTTTTTTGCACACCATGGGCTAAATGGCCAGGTCACATGGACCCCGAAGGCTCAGAGAAGGTTGGGGGAGGGGACCCACTGGAACAGCTGTTGGGAGACAGATGGTAGTCTCCCGTCAAGGCCATCCAGCGTGTTCTTTAACGTGCACAGGGTATGGCTCTCCCGCACACGGGGCCACGGCTTAACGTCCCATCCGACGGACGGCGACCTTTTCAAGCCCATCGGTGTCCCCTACTGACCGTGGGCAGGGCGGGGAATTTTGCGGAGATAAATCTCAACGCTGACCCAGCTGGGACTCGAACCTGGGAATTACAGATTACGAGCACAACTCAAAGTATGGAAAGAATATAAATGCTCGCAAAGGCTAAGTATGAACTTGAGAAATTTTATGAGACAGACACACTATTGACTGGCCAGCGCCCTCTACAAATTTAAAGAATAATAATCTCATGGGTAGAAATTTTAAAGTTAATACATTCGTAGCCTCAAATGCAAATATAGTTCTTAATATTATAGTCATGAATTGTAAGTCAGCTGTTGATTGTAGACCAAACGGAGAAGTTAATCGTAGTAGATATCTAATATGGAAAGGCCGAGGCTTATATGTGGCACAAATCCACACGCAACTTCTCTCTTTCAAATGAAATAATTGCTCTTTTATAACTTGAACCTCGTTCCAGTTATTTCTTTCTCTCTTATTAGTTCTCAGTTGTCCTTGTGCAGATTTTATGCTCTTTATCTTTCTCTAATTGAGCAAAACATTGCACAACCACTGAGAGATTGCACTACGCAGACAATAGGCTAAATGGTAATATTATAAAGATCCCAAGAACACGGGTTGGGTTGGGTTGTTTTACCTCTGAGCGGCACTTTTTTGCACACCATGGGCTAAATGGCCAGGTCACATGGACCCCGAAGGCTCAGAGAAGGTTGGGGGAGGGGACCCACTGGAACAGCTGTTGGGAGACAGATGGTAGCCTCCCGTCAAGGCCATCCAACGTGTTCTTTAACGTGCACAGGGTATGGCTCTCCCGCACACGGGGCCACGGCTTAACGTCCCATCCAACGGACGGCGGCCTTTCCAAGCCCATTGGTGTCCCCTACTGACCGTGGGCAGGGCGGAGAATTTTTTCGGAGATAAATCTCAACGCTGACCCAGCTGGGACTCGAACCTGGGAACTACAGATTACGAGCCTGGCGCGCTACCGACTGAGCCACCCCCGCCCCCCAAGAACACGGAGATGGATATGCGATAGTAATCTGCTGCATAGCTGTTAAGAGACAGATGGAAACTTCCAGTCAAGATCATCCATCGTGTCCTTTTACTTCAATGGATTTTCCTGCACACGGGGGGAGGGGGCAGGGAGGGGCTCAGTCGGTAGCGTGCCAGGCTCGTAATCTGTAGTCTCAGCTGGGTTAGCGTTGATATTTATCTCCGCAAAACTCCCCGCCCTGCCCACGGTCAGTAGGGAACAACGATGGGCTTGAAAAGGCCGCCGTCAGTCTGATGGGACGTTAAGCCCCATCCGACGGACGGTGACCTTTTCAAGCCGTGGCCCCCGAGTGCGGGAGAGCCATACCCTGTGCACGTTAAAGAACACGCTGGATGGCCTTGACGGGAGGCTACCATCTGTCTCCCAACAGTTGTTCCAGTGGGTCCCCTCACCCAACCTTCTCTGAGCCTTCGGGGTCCTTGTGACCTGGCCATTTAGCCCATGGTGTGCAAAAAAGTGCCGCTCAGAGGTAAAACAACCCAACCCAGTCAAGATAATCCATCGTGTCCTTTTACTTCAATGGATTTTCCTGCACACGGGGCCACGTTTTAACGTCCTCTGCTAGAGATGACGGTCTTTCTAGGTCTTCACCGACTGCAAAGCAGCGATAGAGGAAATGAATCGCAATGCAACCCGGTGGGGATTTGGACCTGGGAAGATCACGAAGCATTCTGTTCAAAATTCATGGCGTTTATCAGGCACGTACTCAGAATTTAGTTTTGAGAGACCGAGGATTTAGTTTCGGTGAGGTATCGAGAATTTAGTTGTGTTTTTTTTTTGTAGTGATGGTGTGGGGGTGGGGGAAGTCTGGTGAGAATGAGACTCGAGTAGGGTTTTCCCAATTACTAAAATATTCCACCGGAAGAGAAAGATTAAAATGATATTCTATATGGAATAAAATTTTACACTTGTTTCTTATGTTTTTATTGTTTTTTAAATTTATTTTTAGTGTCGGACATAAAATATGCGGGTAAAATGAAATTATAAATTAGACAAAGACAACTATTTAGGATTTCAAAGCAGGTAGAAAAGTTTGAGATTTCGTATGGAACTTTTCCCTTATTTTTCGTAGGAAGATTTTCCAGGGGAGAGGTCAATATCCCTTGGTCCCTCTCCCGGATACGTCCCTGGCGTATACCTATTAAATAAGTTTACGCCTTTAATAAATGTAATGGAAACGACAAATTGTGATTTTTTATAGAAATATATGATTTGCATACCTACATAATCATCAGGCAACCATGGGCTATGGAGGTCGAACCACACAGTGCAATTTATCTTCAAACATGACTGTCGTGAGCTACATCTGCTGTATTTTGCCAGATTGACCATTGTAGGTGGGGCGGGGGTGGCTCAGTCGGTAGCGCGCCAGGCTCGTAATCTGTAGTTCCTAGGTTCGAGTCCCAGCTGAGTCAGCGTTGAGATTTATCTCCGCAAAATTCCCCGCCCTGCCCACGGTCAGTAGGGGACACCGATGGGCTTGGAAAGACCGCCGTCCGTCGGATGGGGCGTTAAGCCGTGGCTCCGTGTACGGGAGAGCCATACCCTGTGCACGTTAAAGAACACGTCTGGTCTTGACGGGAGGCTACCATCTGTCTCCCAACAGATGTTCCAGTGGGTCCCCTCCCCCAACCTTCTCTGAGCCTTCGGGGTCCATGTGACCTGGCCATTTAGCCCATGGTGTGCAAAAAAGTGCCGCTCAGAGGTAAAACAACCCAACCAACCATTGTAGGCCAATTCTAGCGAGATCTTGCTTGTCATAGTCTGCCCACTGCATTCTATGTCTCCCCCTTTTCCTGAGGCCTTTAGGCACACTGGTCATAAACCTATTCGGCAATCTGCAACTAGGCATACGGCAACATGGCCAAATGAAAGCAGTCTCTCTTTGCACAGTGTGTTGATCAAAAGAGGTTTCCGACTCCTTTGTCTGTGTATTATTGCATGCTTTATACAGATATAGTTCTTTCTAATTTCAATTTTATACATATGTAAATTGAAGGTTGTAAAGAAATAAGCTACAAATAATGTAATGGGTTGGGTTGTTTTACCTCTGAGCGGCACTTTTTTTGCAGACCATGGGCTAAATGGTCAGGTCACAATGACCCCGAAGACTGAAGAAGGTTGGCGGAGGGGACCCACTGAAACAGCTGTTGGGAGACAGATGGTAGCCACCCGTCAAGGCCATCCAGCGTGTTCTTTAACGTGCACAGGGTATGTCTCTCCAGCACACGGGGCCACTGCTTAAGGTCCCATCCGACGGACGGCGGCCTTTCCAAGCCCATCGGTGTCCCCTACTGACCGTGGGCAGGGCTGGGAATTTAGACTCAGAAATAGTAATTAATTCATAACTTAATTTTGTGCCCTCCATTATTCATATATGTATATATTTCCTTTTTGATTTCAATTATATTCCGGCATCAGCTTTCCTTTCCTTAGCGCCACAACTATTGACTACCATGGACCACTGTCTACTGATGCATTTGTCCTTTTGTAACCGTGCGCTGGCAACGGAACTGAGGAACAAATTAGCATCATTAACGAGTTGCTAAACAAGTCACATAATGCACGACAGTTGACGGAATAATTAGAGCCAATTTAAACACTTCATTATGTCGTACGCTCAAGAATTCGGACAAATGGATGTGCCTTTCGATGTCATCGAAATGCATGACGCTGAACTGAAGATGGGTCGGGGGTGGCTCAGTCGGTAGCTTACCAGGCTCGTAATCTGTAGTTCCCAGGTTCGAGTCCCAGCTGGGTGAGCGTTGCGATTTTTCCCCGCCCTGCCCACGGTCAGTAGGGGGACACCGATGGGCTTGGAAAGGCCACCGTCCGTCGGATGGGACGTTAAGCCGTGGCCCCGTGTGCGGGAGAGCCATACCCTGTGCACGTTAAAGAACACGCTGGATGGCCTTGACCTGAGGCTACCATCTGTTTCCAACAGCTGTTCCAGTGGGTCCCCTCCCCCAACCTTCTCTGAGCCTTCGGGGTCCGTGTGACCTGGCCATTTAGCCCATGGTGTGCAAAAAAGTGCCGTCAGAGGTAAACCAACCAACCAATAAATCTGTACACTTAATTTTATTGACCGTTTACATTTTTATTCCCGTAGGTGGGTGTGTAGGGGCCCCGGTACATTGCTTTGCCCAGAGGCCTACAGCCCTGTTTAGACGCACTGTTCATAGTCCCTGTTAAAACTCTCAAACTTGTTCATAGTCCCTGTCCCCCCAAAAAGGCAGAAAAATGCAAATAATTCACCAAAATTTCCCCAAAATTTCGTGAAGGTACATAATTTTTTCTAAGATATTTTCTAAAATTTATTTTTGAGATAGTATAACTGTTCACATTTAGAATTTCTTTTGGAATTATATTAAAATTGTTGATGTTTTATATTTACTGATACATTTTCATGAGATAAGAGGAAGTACAAAAATCAATATAAAGTATTCGAATATGTGACTAAATTAGGATTATTCATTATACAGCCTTATCCGTACAAACACCTTACCTCCACTATACACATACTGTACCTTGACCATTCCAAATACATACAAACCTTACCCCACAATATACAAACACTTCACCCGTATCCTCATATATACACAATTTATTTTTACCACAGCAAACACTTTAGCCCCACTATTACGGTAGGGTAATCTGACTTTTCCCAGTTCGAGTCCCAACTGTGCCAACTTGACTTTATCTCTCACCTGTCCTTGATTAGAAAAGGACACCCGAAGGTCGTGGAATGATTCTAACCATTGGATGGGAAGGTTAAGCTCTGGCTTCATATGCAGAAGCATCGTATCCTGTCAACAAACTTACCTTCAAAATGTCGGATAATTGGGACTCTAGTTATAGTTCAGATGATCATGATTAAAGTTCAGATATTCATGATTACAGTTCAGATATTCATGATCATAGTTCAGATGATCATGATTATAATTCGGATATTCATGATCATAGTTCAGATGATCATGATTATAATTCATATATTCATGATCATAGTTCAGATAATCATGATTACGGTTCAGATATTCATGATTATAGTTCAGATGATCTTGACTACAGTTCAGATATTCATGATTATAATTCTGATATTCATGATCATAGTTTAGATGATCATGATTATAATTCAGATGATCATGATTATAATTCAGATGATCATAGTTCAGATGGTCATGATTATAGTTCACATATCTAAATTCGCAACCAATGGTTTGGGTTGTTTTACTGTAAGCGGCACGTTTTTTTTTTCATGCTATGAGCTAGATCGCCAGGTCACAAAGACCCTAGGAGCTCAGAGAAGGTTGGAGAAAGGAACCCACTGGATACCCTGTGCACCCACTGGATATCTGTTAGGAGATAGATGGTAATCTCCCGTCAAAGCCATGCAACGTGTTCTTTAACGTGCGCAGGGTATAGTTCTCCTGCGTACGGAGTCATGACTAGTTGCCACCAGAGGGACGGTGTCCTTTCCGATCCCATCGGCGTCCCCTTTCTCACCGAGTGCAGAGTTGGGGGTTAGTGGAGATAAATTTCAACGCTGACACAGCTGGGACTCGATCCTGGGAGGGGCGGGGGTGGCTCAGTCGGTAGCGCGCCAGGCTCGTAATATGTAGTTCCCAGGTTCGAGTCCCAGCTGGGTCAGCGTTGAGATTTATCTCCGCAAAATTCCCCGCCCTGCCCACGGTCAGTAGGGGACACCGATGGGCTTGGATAAGGTCGCCGTCCGTCGGATGGGGCGTTAAACCGTGGCCCCGTGTGCGGGAGAGATCCATACCCTGTGCACGTTAAAGAACACGCTGGATGGCCTTGACGGGAGGCTACCATCTGTCTCCCAACAGCTGTTCCAGTGGGTCCCCTCCCCCCAACCTTCTCTGAGCCTTCGGGGTCCATGTGACCTGGCCATTTAGCCCATTGTGTGCAAAAAAGTGCCGCTCAGAGGTAAAACAACCCAACCCGATCCTGGGAACTGCAGATTACGGCAGGCTACCTGCTGAACGAAACACTGCCCCGACAAAGCCATCGATAAAGTTAGTCTAAAGAATTTTAGTTTAAAGAAAGCTTTGCCTCGTATTCAATCCCCTGACAAAGAATCTAACAAGTCAAATAAATTCAGTTCCATCTCATATGCCAAGAGCGGTCTCCTCAGATACCTTTATCCACCATCACTCCGTCTTGATCACTTCTTCCTTAGCGTCAATAAAAACACGAATTATCCTACAAATTCGCAATTTTTCTGATTATTAAACATCTCTAACATCAATCGGAAATTAAACAACGTATACAAAAAAATGCAAAAAAAAATTGATCGCTCCTCATTTCTCCTTATTAGAGAAAAATATCCACTTACAGTTAAACATCTCCTTGTATCTTCTCTCAGTCTTATATTCCAGAGCATCCTCTTCCTGCCATCATCTCCGCATCTTTTCTTTTTATTCCTTCCGCATCAACATTCATCAGTTCATTAGACGAACCTTTAACAAATCGACTCGCTCGGACTTCTCACGCCTGCTCATTAATTCACTCCTAATTATACAAGTCGTCAGTCAACAATTTGACCGATGTTCCATTGCTGCTGAAACTGATGCTTTGAAATTCTCCATCCCTTAATACGTGTCCGCGAGGATCATTCTCACTTCCTCTCATTCCCCCCTCCCCATCCGCATCCTCTTTTCCTCATTCGTTTCATCCCTCCCGCTATGAATCCGCTATCTTCCATCTCACCCCTCCCCCGTCTGCCGATTCATTCATTCTAGTCTGTGATATTAATTGGACGGAATGCAAGGCAATTAACAACGGTTGGATGCTTTGTTTCACGGACTTGCATCAGAACCGTACATCCTCTCCTAGCCAGCAAATTAAGAATAGTTTGAGTTCTTCATTTTCTTTCTTCTCTCGTGTTGTCGTCTTTCCTAGAATGCTGCGAATGTCGATAAGAGAAGAGTTTTGTATTTTGCTTTTGTCGAGACGTGCCAAATTTCGTTATTTATTCAGAAAGGATTCGCCCTTATCACCGACATACGCCGACATTTCACGAGCAAGTCACTCGGAACAAGTGCAGAAGAGAGAATAAATGTGTTTGGATGCGCAAATGAAATGTTGGCGACGGGAAACGAAAGAGATAATAAAAAAAAGCCATTTTTGTTTCGCCTTTCGATCCACGACAATTTATTCGTTCTGTATCAGAGAGATTCCTTGTCTGATAAGTATAAGACGACATCCCAAAGCAAAAGGGGCAGACTCAAGAACGTTTTCAACAATTAGTTTCAGGAAACAGTCTACTGAAAATTCTAGTTATGGAGGTAGCCCAGTTGGAGTGCGTCAGGCTCGCAATCTGCAGTTCCCAGCTTCGCGTCCCATGTGTCAGCGCTGATATTTATCTCCACTAAATCCCTCCCCTCCCCCCCCCCTTCTCTGAGCCCTTGGGGTCCTTGTGACCTGGCCATTTAGCCCATTATGTGCAAAAAAGTGCGCTCAGAAGTAAAACAACCCAACGCATTAGTAGATAAAGGAGAACAGAAAAATAAATCTGAATATCTGCTCTCGAAATAGAAGCTAGCAATTATCTATCTCTCCTGACTTCTTGAGCAAACTTTTGAAATTAAAAGGTATAAAGCAAACGTTGAAATTCTTCCGAAAGGCAAGCGATAATTGCCTCTGCGTCAGCCTTTACTAATTATTGAGCTCTGCAGCCGAGAGTTCCGTTTGCAGCCGAAAAATTGCATCTTCTGTTCGAAATCTCCAATAAGAGAAGGACGTACAATCTCTCCTCTCCTTGCCCAAGTTTCTTAATTAATCCGCTCTTCCTTTAGGAGTGACGTGCGACTCCAGAGCGATGATCACTCCTTCTAAACCTTGCTCCTCATCAATTCGTGGCGACGATCTGCTTATCAAGAAAGATGATTCACGGTGAAATTTCTTGAAAGTCACATGCACATCATTATTCTATCTTTTTTTTCGTGATGAGAGAGTTAATATCGAGATTCCTATTTTTATCTCGTTTTTTTTTTTTAAATCGAGATAATTGTGTTCACTTTGTTGTCCGTCTGTAGACATCGCACTTTTTTTTTTGTGTTTTAGAGATAATTAAAAATTCTTTTTGTGTTTTTGTCTGTTTTTCTATCTGTAGACATCAGACTTTTCTGTTTTTAGAGATAAATTAAAAATTCTTCTTGTGTTGGATGGGTATGAAACATCAAGATTTGCACTTTCTGAATCTCTCAAAAGGTTAAATTCGTCCTTTAGCGGTGGAAAAACTTGAAAATTTAAAACTTTTAAACGAATATTGCAAGTAAGGCATATTCTAGAAATTTACACTTTCGATTATGTAATATGGAGATCATGAGGTTTGTATTTGAAACAAGTTGCCCCTTTCACCTAGGGAGACCTCGTATCTGTAGTTCCCAGGTTCGGGTCACAGCTGGGCAAGCTTTGAGATTCATCTCGGCAAAACTCCTCGCCTTTCACACGGTCAGTAGGGGACACCGATGGGCTTGGAAAGGTCGCCGTCCGTTGGATGGGGTGTTGAGCAGTGGTTGGTTCTGTGTGCGGGAGAACCTTACCCTCTGCACGCTAAAGAGTTGGGTTGTTTTACCTCTGAGCGGCACTTTTTTGCACACCATGGGCTAAATGGCCAAGTCACATGGACCCCGAAGGCTCAGAGAAGGTTGGGGGAGGGGACCCACTGGAACAGCTGTTGGGAGACAAATGGTAGCCCCCCGTCAAGGCCATCCAGCGTGTTCTTTAACGTGCACAGGGTATGTCTGTTCCGCACACGGGGTCACGGCTTAACGTCCCATCCGACGGACGGCGGCCTTTCCAAGCCCATCGGTGTCCCCTACTGACCGTGGTCAGGGTGGGGAATTTTGCGGAGATAAATCTCAACGCTGGCCCAGCTAGGACTCGAACGTGGGAACTACAGATTACGAGCCTGGCGCGCTACCGACTGAGCCACCCCCGCCCCAACACGCTAAAGAACAAGCTTGGTGGCCTTGAAGGGAGGCAACCATCTGTCTCCCAACAACTGTCCAATGGACCCCTCTCCAAACCTCTGAGCCTTCGACATTTAGCCCATTAACATTTAGCCCATTTTAAGCTTCGGCATTTAGTCCATTGTATGCAAAAAAAGTGCCCTTCAGAGGTAAAACAATCCAACGTAGGTGGACGGCAAACGCAACTCTGCTGTTTTAAGAGATAATTAGAAAATTATTTTTCAGTTGAATTAGTAGTAATGAAATGTGACAATTCATATTTTTCAAATCCTTAGGTAATTTTAATTTATATTGTCACTAAATATGGAAACGAAAAAACTTTTAACGAATGTTCGAGTGACAGCAACTGTCTCCTTTTCTCAGAGGCGTGTGAGAAAGGCAACTTTTTAAACTAATGGATTAAAAAACAAATACTTTTTTCCTACTGTTTGCAATTTTCTCATCATCCATTAGTTCGAATTAAAACTTTAAGGAGTACAAAATTAGTGTTGGGTTGTTTTACCTCTGAGCGGCACTTTTTTGCACACCATTGGCTAAATGTCCAGGTCACAGGGACCCCGAAGACTCGGAGAAGGTTGGGGGAGGGGACCCACTGGAACAGCTGTTGGGAGACAGATGGTAGCCTCCCGTCAAGGCCATCCAGCGTGTTGGTTAACGTGCACAGGGTATGGCTCTCTCCCGCACACGAGGCCACGGCTTAACGTCCTATCCGACGGGGGGCGGGGGTGGCTCAGTCGGTAGCGCGCCAGGCTCGTAATCTATAGTTCCCAGGTTCGAGTTCCAGCTGGGTTTATCTCCGCAAAATTCTCCGCCCTGCCCACGGTCAGTAGAGGACACCGATGGGCTTGGAAAGGCCGCCGTGCGTCGGATGGGACGTTAAGCCGTGGCTCCGTGTGCGGGAGAGCCATACCCTGTGCACGTTAAAGAACACTCTGGATGGCCTTGACGGGAGGCTACCATCTGTCTGCCAACAGCTGTTCCAGTGGGTCCCCTCCCCCAACCTTCTCTGAGCCTTCGGGGTCCATGTGACCTGGCCATTTAGCCCATAGTGGGCAAAAAAATGCCGCTCAGAGGTAAAACAACCCAACGCTATAGAACACGCTGGATGGCCTTGACGGGAGGCTACCATCTGTCTCCCAACAGCTGTTCCAGTGGGTCCCCTCCCCCAACCTTCTCTGAGCCTTCGGGGTCCATGTGACCTGGCCATTTAGCCCATGGTGTGCAAAAAAGTGCCGCTCAGAGGTAAAACAACCCAAACAACACACAACCCATCCGACGGACGGTGGCCTTTCCAAGCCCATCGGTGTCCCCTACTGACCGTGGGCAGGGCGGGGAGTTTTGTGGGGATAAGTCTCAACGCTGACCCAGTTGGGACTCGAACCTGGGAACTGCAGATTACGAGCCTGGCGCGCTACCGACTGAGCCACCCCCGCCCCGCACAAAATTAGGGAAACGGAAAACTTCCTTCTCTTCGAAAACGAGAGTTCTATTTTCGCCAGAGACAATATGCATTTTTCTAGTTTCTATTCGAAAAGATAAGATTTTTATCTCTCAAATTTTCCGTGTTTAAAAATAATGATACCTTTCTTTAAAAAACTAAATACAATGGAAAGCCTGTAAGCTTTTCGGTATCTCAAGGTCTCTCACATGACATACTTCATTTGTTCCCATCCACGTAATTAATTGATTTGGTAAGGCCGCTGTCGGTCTGCAGTTTATTTTTTATCTTCATTCTCCTTTCGGCAATAAATTCTCAATTTTCCGTGTTAATCCGATATTTGATAATCTGGAGTCTAATGTATTTTGTATGCAACGTAAAGGCGCTGGATGACAATGACAGGTTGTTTACTACCGCTAACAACGGTCCAGTGGGGTCTCCTCCTTCCTCTATGCATCTCGTTGCTTTTATTAATAATAAGTCTTGCAGTCTATCTGCAGGTTGTGACAACAGGACGAACGACCATGCTATATAAACTTGGGATTCGAACCCACACCTCGGCAGTTGGGTTGTTTTACCTCCGAGCGGCACTTTTATGAACACAATGGGCTAAATAGCCGGGTTACAAGGTCTCCTTGGGCTCAGAGAAGGTTGCAGGGAGAGTTGGGTTGTTTTATCTCTGAGCGGCACTTTTATGAACATAATGGGCTAAATGTCCAGGTCACAAGGACCCCAAAGGCTCAGAGAAGGTAGGTAGAGGGGACCCACTGGAATAGCTGTTGGGAGACAGATGGTAGCCTCCCGTCAAGGCCATCTAGCGTGTTCTTTAACGCGCACAAAGTATGGCTCTCTCTCTCATACGGGGCCACGGCTTAACGTCCCATCCGACGGACGACGGCCTTTCCAAGCCCATCGGTGTCCCCTACTGACCGCATCCAGTGCGGGTAGTTGTGCAGTAATAAATCGGAACACTGGCCCCAACTGGGACTCGAATCTGGGAACTACAGATTATGAGCCTGGTGCTCTACCGTCTGAGCAACCCCCGCCCCTGGAGGGAGGGGATCCACTGGACAGCTGTTAGAGACAGATGGTAACCTCAAGACCATCCAGAGTGTTCTTTAAAAAGCACGGGGTATGACTCTCCCGCACACAGTGCCGCAGCTTAACGTCTCATTCGATGGACGGCGGCCTTTCCAAGCCCATCGGTGTTCCCCTACTGACCTTAGGCAGGACGCGAAGTTTAACGGAGATAAATCTGAACGCTGACTCAGCTGGGACTCGAACCTAGAAGACTGCAGATTAGGAGCCTGACGCGCTACCGACTGAGCCACGCCCGACCCAACCTCGGCAGTTGCAGCATCATTGTGAGCGAACAGGCGCCGTCTAAACAAGCAAGTTTAACTTTTTTTTTTTGCTCTGTGATTTTTTTGAAGGCACGACAAGATTAGCTACAGTGTTTTAGGATAGAAATCTGAATGCATTTCGTAACAGTTCTTTACACTAGAAAGAAACTAAAAAGAATGATAGATCTGTGACATTCACCGCAGCAATGAACGTTCTAAACCATCAAGTCATAAAATTAAGAGTTATTCATAAGTTTCAGAACATTCTTTTGTTGGGGCGGGGGTGGCTCAGTCGGTAGCGCGCCAGGGCTCGTAATCTGTAGTCCCCAGGTTCGAGTCCCAACTGGGTCAGCATTGAGATTTATCTCCGCAAAACTCCTCGCCTTGCCCACGGTCAGTAGGGGACACCGATGGGCTTGGAAAGGCCGCCGTCCTTCGGATGGGACGTTAAGCCGTGGCCCGTGTGCGGGAGAGCCATACCTTGTGCACGTTAAAGAACACGCTGGATGGCCTTGACGGGAGGCTACCATCTGTCTCCCAACAGCTGTTCCAGTGGGCCCCTCCCCCAACCTTCTCTGAGCCTTCGGGGTCCATGTGACCTGGCCATTTAGCCCATGGTGTGCAAAAAAGTGCCGCTCAGAGGTAAAACAACCCAAACCCATTCTTTTGTTGTGCGGTCTATATCACAGATACTCAGCTGTCAGAGCACCTGATATGTTATTAGGAGGTCGTGGGTTCGAATCCTACCCGGTACAAAATAATTTTTCCCCAATATTCAGTATTAGTAGAATAAATGAACGAAAACAGTGGCTTTAAGTAAACCTAATGATCGCTTGAATACAAAAGAAAATCTTATTTCATCAAGATGTCGCAAGACAAATTGCATTACATTGGCAAAAATTCAATTTTAATGAAAGAATGTATTTAACTTGTTATAGATGTTGACTTTATTAAATATCGAAATTTGCTATTATACATTTATTCTTGGAAATAAACGTTATCAACTGAAACTAGTTCATTTTCACTTTGGGATGACGGTCTACTAGTGTCCCTAGACACTATGCCACTGCTACTTCATAATATGCCTTATATCGATCGGGGCGGGGGTGGCTTAGTCGGTAGCGCGCCAGGCTCGTAATCTGTAGTTCCCAGGTTCGAGTCCCAGCTGGGTCAGCGTTGAGATTTATCTCCGCAAAATTCCTCGCCCTGCCCACGGTCAGTAGGGGACACCTATGGGCTTGGAAAGGCCGCCGTCCGTCGGATGGGACGTTAAGTCGTGGTCCCGTGTACGGGAGAGCCATACCCTGTGCACGTTAAAGAACACGCTGGATGGCCTTGACGGGAGGCTACCATCTGTCTCCCAACAGCTGTTCTAGTGGGTCCCCTCCCCCAACCTTCTCTGAGCCTTCGGGGTCCATGTGACCTGGCCATTTAGCCCTTGGTGTACAAAAAAGTGCCGCTCAGAGGTAAAACAACCCAAGCCTTATATAGATATACATAAAAAATGTTAATTCGTACCGTGTAAAACGAAACTGGGTTGCGTTTTTGACCGTGTAAAAGAAGGACATACGTGCTCAGTTTAGTGAAATAAGTTTCAAAATTTTTTTTCCCACAAAAGGTGTGATTTTAATTGTTACACAAGATTCCAAAACTCTTTAGAAATGCTCAGAGCTCAGCTGCCGACGCTACTCTGAGCAGATGAGGAAATAAATTTCCAAGAGACTCGAAACCATAACATTTGTATAAATAAAAATCAAACCCATCCAGATCTCTTGGCCCTTCTGATAGCTGTATTCTTTAATCTTTGGTCGTTAAACAAAGAACACTGTGAAAGGTCTTTCTTGTGCTGCAATTCCAAATTAATTTCAGATAATCCAGTAACGGAAAAGACTGATGCCAGAGACTGCCAATATTCTGGAATTTCCATTAATGACGGAGAAAATTCGCAGCTGCTTCGATTACTACCAACTACTAAGAAGGATAACTTTGATGTAGTTGCAAGACTTCCAAATATCAGAAACAACAAGGTAACGAATCAGCACAGCATCGACGTTCGCTCGAACATTATCATCCGCATCCGCTGTTCTCTTTTGTTCCTGTAATTAAGCCAAGAAGCATCCAAGGCTCCTCTTCTCTGTCTCACAGCGTGCTGGAGAATTTAATTTCGAAACTCGGCGAACAACTTCGCAAACCGATGGACGTGTTATGGAGGTTTCTTCTCCGGGTAGCTGACAATGTAATAATTTCTTGTTATCCGTTGTAAAGATAAAATTCCTATGTTCTTGAGGAAGCATTTCTGTGCGTGTTTAGGAAGCAGAAATTGCCTTTTCTTGAAAAAAAGCAACAAACTAACTGATGGAAATACGCGTAATTTGGAAATACTCGTAGTAAGGACAAATTGAAAGGTTTAATAGAAATAAAAGTTTGTACTTTGTTTTCAAATTAGTCTTTTGGTTTTGTACATTGGGATTTACGCGAATTAAATCTGTATATATTTAGTTCAAGATTTAAATTTCTGTTGTTTTTTTTTTTCCTAATTTTACGTGAGGGTTTTACTAAAAGTTGCTTCCATATGAACATGCTGTTGTTTTATTCTCTCTTATTTAATATAATGCCGTGGTTAATCAGGAACTAAACTTTTTTTTTCGAAGTACTATTCGTTATTCTTGTTAATAATTGCAACTTGGATTCCAATTAAAGTTGATCTTTCTGTGTTGAAAAGCTTAAGATTCAGATAACAAAGGACATTCGACAATAGGGGTTGGGTTATTGTTGGGTTGTTTTACCTCTGAACGGCACTTTTTTGCACACCATGGGCTAAATGGCCAGGTCACATGGACCCCGAAGGCTCAGAGAAGGTTGGGGGAGGGGACCCACTGGGACAGCTGTTGGGAGACAGATGGTAGCCTCCCGTCAAGCCCATCCAGCGTGTTCTTTAACGTGCACAGGGTATGGCTCTCCCGCACACGGGGTCACGGCTTAACGTCCCATCCGACGTACGGCGGCCTTTCCAAGCCCATCGGTGTCCCCTACTGACCGTGGGCAAGGCGGGGAATTTTGAGGAGATAAATCTCAACGCTGACCCAGCTGGGACTCGAACCTGGGAACTACAGATTACGAACCTGGCGCGCTACCGACTGAGCCACCCCCGCCCCGACAATAGAGGGGAAAATATCGAGTTGTGCTACACTTATGCTAAATATACTTACGTTTTTATTTTTCAGTATCATGATAACATTGGTACAGAAGATCTGAAACCCTGCTCAAGACATTTAAACTTATTAGTTAAACTTAGATTAAAAACTTAGTAAATAGTGAACTGCAGTAGAGAGAAAGAAAAGTGCCTGAAGGTAACTAATGATACTCAGAAACACTGCAGGTAAATTGAGATTTTCTAAAAAAAAATACCAGGCAGATCGCACGTGGAGGGTCTTGTTCACATACAGGTAGTGGACCGAAAAATAGAAACAGTTCCATGTTATCTCAATAGAAAATCACATTCGGAGCTCAATAATTTCTTCAATATCATTCTTAATGAAAAATATGCCTAAAGATAAAAATCTCTATCAAGTCTATATAAATCTCGATTTTAAACAATATTTGTTCAGTATTCAAAGAGTTATGAACGTTGGAATATTTTTAATAGGCTATAAAAAAATTAACCAGAAAATTTAATTAGAAGATTAAAACATTCTAGTAGAGTACCGAGTGCAATGTATCCGGTACTCTACTAGAGTATTTGTTTTGATGTTGAAAAATAATAATATTAGAGTAGAATGCAATGCATCCGGTACTCTAACATATTTTTATTTTTATCTCTTCAGAAGAAATGTCTTCATTGGCAACTGTTTCTTTGTTACGTGGCGTTTAATAGGAACAGTATTTTCCCGTTTCATAGAGAGGGAGGTGGCTCATTCGGTAGTCCGCCTGGGGGGGACTCAGTCGGTAGCGCGCCAGGCTCGTAATCTGTAGTTCCCAGGTTCGAGTCCCAGCTGGGTCAGCGTTGAGATTTATCTCCGGAAAATTCCCCGCCCTGCCCACGGTCAGTAGGGGACACAGATGGGCTTGGAAAGGCCGCCGTCCGTCGGATGTGACGTTAAGCCGTGGCCTCGTGTGCTGGACAGCCATACCCTGTGCACGTTAAAGAACACGCTGGATGGCCTTGATGGGAGGCTACCATCTGTCTACCAACAGCTGTTTCAGTGGGTCCTCTCCCTCAACCTTCTCTGAGCCTTCGGGGTCCATGTGACCTGGCTATTTAGTCCATGGAGTGCAAAAAAGTGCCGCTCAGAGGTAAAACAACCCAACAACCCAACCCATGTCTGCGAGAGCCATACCTTGTGCACGTAAAAGAACATGGAGGGCTTCAACGGGACGCTACCCTCTGTCCCCTAAGAACTATCCAGTTAGTCCCAGGTGGGACTCGAACCTGGGAATTTTAATTAGGTTAATTGAAATTGTTGTTAAAAGGGGGTTGACTGACGATAAACGAGATGTGGGGAGGAGTGAGGGTTTTTCAAAAATTAAAAGAGATTGATGATCCCGAAAAGTTTGGGAACCCCTGTTTTAAAAGTAACTATTTTGACTCTGTTATAAATGTTTTTTTTTTCTCTGATAATATTTTTCTTTTTTCCTGTGATCTTACAGAATCCTTGCAACGACAAACGCCACAGGGCCGTCTGGTCGTCCACAAAATCATGCGAACAATTGCCCAAGTTCCTCGTTATTGGTCCACAGAAAACGGGTAAGAAATAAACGACATTTGTTTTTCCATATCAATGGCTTTAAACAAGATGAAAAATGTTTCGTATCATCTTAGAAAGAAGCCATAGAACGATTTAAATGATTTTCTAGTTAACATATTCTAATTTAAAAGATTATGTGAACTGTTGGCCAAGCGATTTTAATGTTTCCAGTCTCCAACTACATGATGCGTAATCTGAGATTTGCAGATTACTGTTGGAGATGAACTAGCTTTGGGATTTTTCGGCATTTACCTATCTTCCATGAGCTCTCTTTCTCCTGTCTTCCTATGAGTTCTCATTCTCCTGTCTTCCATGAGCTCTCATTCTCCTGTCTTCCATGAGCTCTCTTTCTCCTGTCTTCCATGAGCTCTCTTTCTCCTGTCTTCCATGAGCTCTCTTTCTCCTGTCTTCCATGAGCTCTCATTCTCCTGTCTTCCATGAGCTCTCATTCTCCTGTCTTCCATGAGCTCTCTTTCTCCTGTCTTCCATGATCTCTCTTTCTCCTGTCTTCCATGAGCTCTCTTTCTCCTGTCTTCCATGAGCTCTCTTTCTCCTGTCTTCCATGAGCTCTCTTTCTCCTGTCTTCCATGAGCTCTCTTTCTCCTGTCTTCCTATGAGCTCTCTTTCTCCTGTCTTCCTATGAGCTCTCTTTCTCCTGTCTTCCATGAGCTCTCTTTCTCCTGTCTTCCATGAGCTCTTTTTCTCCTGTCTTCCATGAGCTCTCTTTCTCCTGTCTTCCATGAGCTCTCTTTCTCCTGTCTTCCATGAGCTCTCTTTCTCCTGTCTTCCATGAGCTCTCTTTCTCCTGTCTTCCATGATCTCTCTTTCTCCTGTCTTCCATGAGCTCTCTTTCTCCTGTCTTCCATGAGCTCTCTTTCTCCTGTCTTCCATGAGCTCTCTTTCTCCTGTCTTCCTATGAGCTCTCTTTCTCCTGTCTTCCATGAGCTCTCTTTCTCCTGTCTTCCATGAGCTCTCTTTCTCCTGTCTTCCATGAGCTCTTTTTCTCCTGTCTTCCATGAGCTCTCTTTCTCCTGTCTTCCTATGAGCTCTCTTTCTCCTGTCTTCCATGAGCTCTCTTTCTCCTGTCTTCCATGAGCTCTCTTTCTCCTGTCTTCCTATGAGCTCTCTTTCTCCTGTCTTCCATGAGCTCTCTTTCTCCTGTCTTCCCGTGAGCTCTCTTTCTCCTGTCTTCCATGAGCTCTCTTTCTCCTGTCTTCCCGTGAGCTCTCTTTCTCCTGTCTTCCTATGAGCTCTCTTTCTCCTGTCTTCCATGAGCTCTCTTTCTCCTGTCTTCCTATGAATCCTATTTCCATATGTTTGGACCGATCGCGATTGTCTTGGATAGTCCGCCATCCTTCAGATGAGGGGTGAGGATGGCATAGTTGGTAGTGCGCCAGGCTCGTAATCTGCAGTTCCCAGGTTCGAGTCCCACCTGGGCAAGCGTTGAAATTTACCTCCGCAAAATTCTCCCCCCCCCCTCCTGCCCTTGGTCAGTAGGAGACACCAACAGCCTAGGAAAGGCCGCTGTCCGTCGGATGAGACGTTACGCCATGGCCAAGTGTGCGGGAGAGCATACCCTGCGCACGTTAAAGAAGGCTACCGTCTGTCCTAACTACTGTCCATTTAGTCCGCCCCCCAACTTTCTCTGAGCCCTTGTGGCCTGATCATTTAGCCCATTTTATGCAAAAAAGCTCTGCTCAGAGGTAACGCCCTTCAGATGGGATATTAAACTGTGGTCATGTGTGCAGGAAAGTGAGAGCCATACCCTGTGCGCATTAAAGAGCACACTGGATGACCTTGATGGAAGACTTCCATCTTTCTCCTGTCCAGTGGGTTCTCTTCTCCCAGTCTTCTCAGAACCCTCAGGGTCTTTGTGTTGCAATGTTGTCTGAGAGGCACTTTTATCACACAATGGGCTAAATGGCCAGGTCACAAGGGCTCAGAGAAGGTTGAAGGAAGGGGACCCACTATACAACTGTGAGGAGTCATGGTCATCCTGCGTGTTTTAACGTGCACAGGATATGGCTCTCCTACACACGAACCTTGCCTTACCGTCCCATCCGATGGACGGCAGCCTTTCCAAGCACACAGGTGTTCCCTTTGTAATCGAGGGCAGGGGGAGGGTTTAGCTGAGATGACTCTTAATGCTGGCCCAGGTAGTACTTGAGCCTGGGAATTGGAAATTACGAGCCTGGAGCACCACCACCTTCTGGGTTCTTTTGACTTATGAGCCTGGAGCACCCCCCCCCCGGGTTCTTTTGACTTATGAGCCTGGAGCATCCCCCCCCCCCGGGTTCTTTTGACTTTATCCCATTGTCCATTGATCGGCGCAAAAGTTCGGCTTAGAGGTGAAACAATCCAACCCTTCTTCAGTGAGAAAGGAAACAACTATGGTCTTCAAAAGGTTTATCATCCTTAGCAGAGAGAATTAAGCCATCACCTAAAAAGCAATGCTATATTTTAGCACAGTTGTTACAATTATTAAATTGTACCAATGCCTGGCGTCAAAGGACCACGTTTCTCTCTTCCTGTTGTCTCCCTGGTATTTTTTCCTTACCAGAGAGAACTCAGAGAGACTTTAGTCTCCGATTTTTACCTCTGAGCGGTACTTTTTTGCACACCATGGGCTAAATAGCCAGGTCACAAGGACCCTGAGGGCTCAGAGAAGGTTGGAGGAGGGGACCCACTGGAACAGCTGTTGGGAGACAGATGGTAGCCTCCCGTCAAGGCCATCCAGCGTGTTCTTTAACGTGCGGGGCGGGGGTGGCTCAGTCGGTAGCGCGCCAGGCTCGTAATCTGTAGTTCCCAGGTTCGAGTCCCAGCTGGGTCAGCGTTGAGATTTATCTCCGCAAAAATTCCCCGCCCTGCCCACGGTCAGTAGGGGACACCGATGGGCTTGGAAAGGCCGCCGTCCGTCGGATGGGACGTTAAGCCGTGGCCCCGTGTGCGGGAGAGCCATACCCTGTGCACGTTAAAGAACACGCTGGATGGCCTTGACGGGAGGCTACCATCTGTCTCCCAACAGCTGTTCCAGTGGGTCCCCTCCCCCAACCTTCTCTGAGCCTTCGGGGTTCATGTGACCTGGCCATTTAGCCCATGGTGTGCAAAAAAGTGCCGCTCAGAGGTAAAACAACCCAACCCAACTTTAACGTGCACAGGGTATGGCTCTCCCGCACACTGGGCCACGGCTTAACGTCCCATCAGACGGACGGCGGCCTTTCTAAGCCCATCGGTGTCCCCTACTGACAGTAGGCAGGGCGGGGAGTAGTGCGGAGATAAATCTCAACGCTGACCCAGCTGGGACTCGAACCTGAGAACTGCAGATTACGAGCCTGGCGCCCTACCGACTGAGCCATCACCGCCCCTTGAGAGGGAAGGATGAGAGAGACGAAAGATAGTTCGCAGCTAGCTTTCGAGAGGCTTTTAGCAAAAGTTTTACTTGAGGACGTCCTCCCGTTATCTATATGATGGGCTTGAATAGAACACCAAATCAGAAGTTAAGCCTTAGTCTTTATGACAATTGTGACTATAAATCTTCCCAACCTTGTCGCTCGTGGCGCCATCTATGATCAGGGTGGGGTTTGCTGAGATGAAGCTAAATGCTGGCCCAGGTAGATCTTGAACTTGGGACTGGAGATGGTTATTCTACCACGCTACAAACTGATATTAATCTAGAATTCAAATCAAATCAATGAGAGCCATATTCTGCTCTGTTAAGAACATGCTGGATAATCTTTTCCAGAAGTTGCCATTTAACACTTAACAACTGCTCAGTAAATCCCCTTCTCCAACTTTCTCCGAGCCTCTGGTGTCCTTGTGACCTGACCATTTAACCCCTTGTGCGCAATAAAATGTCTCTCAGAGGTAAAACAACTGAACTTTCCTTGTGGCAAATACATTATAGAAAAAATGTCGTAAAATACAATATAAATATAGGTTGTATGGACCATGTGATTTGAAGTATATTTTGTTATCAGTTGCATATATAGTTGAATAATAAAACTTTATGACGTTTAGTGTCCTTAATTCTATCCAATTATTAAAATAATCTTTATGGACAAATTTTATTTTTTATTAGGAAAAAAATCATATTTTTATGATTTTGCACGAGCAAAATGCTGAGTTAGATATTCGAACCAGATGGTCAGCAGAACCTGAGATCTAGGAAGGAGCAGTCACAACCAAGATGGTCAGCAGAACCTGATATTTAGGAAGGAGGAGTCAGAACCAAGATGGTCAGCAGAACCTGAGATCTAGGAAGGAGTCAGAACCAAGATGGTCAGTAGAACCTGAGATCTAAGAAGAAGGAATCAGAACCAAGATGGTCAGCAGAACCTGAGATCTAAGAAGAAGGAATCAGAATCAAGATGGTCAGCAGAACCTGAGATCTAAGAAGAAGGAATCAGAACCAAGATGGTCAGCAGAACCTGAGATCTAAGAAGAAGGAATCAGAACCAAGATGGTCAGCAGAACCTGAGATCTAAGAAGAAGGAATCAGAACCAAGATGGTCAGCAGAACCTGAGATCTAAGAAGAAGGAATCAGAATCAAGATGGTCAGCAGAACCTGAGATCTAAGAAGAAGGAATCAGAACCAAGATGGTCAGCAGAACCTGAGATCTAAGAAGAAGGAATCAGAACCAAGATGGTCAGCAGAACCTGAGATCTAAGAAGAAGGAATCAGAACCAAGATGGTCAGCAGAACCTGAGATCTAAGAAGAAGGAATCAGAACCAAGATGGTCAGCAGAACCTGAGATCTAAGAAGAAGGAATCAGAACCAAGATGGTCAGCAGAACCTGAGATCTAAGAAGAAGGAATCAGAATCAAGATGGTCAGCAGAACCTGAGATCTAGGAGTCAGAACCATGATGGTCAGCAGAACCTGATCTAGGAAGGAATAGTCAGAACCAAGGTGGTCAGCAGAACCTGAGATTTAGGAAGGAGGAGTCAGAACCAAGATAGTCAGCAGAACCTGAGATCTGGGAGGAGTCAGAACCAAGATGGTCAACAGAACCTGAGATCTAGGAAGGAGGAGTCAGAACCATGATGGTCAGCAGAACCTGAGATCTAGGAAGAAGTCAGAACCAAGATGGTCAGCAGAACCTGAGATCTAAGAAGAAGGAATCAGAACCAAGATGGTCAGTAGAACCTGAGATCTAGGAAGGAGTCAGAACCATGATGGTCAGCAGAACCTGATCTAGGAAGGAGGAGTCAGAACCAAGATGGTCAGCAGAACCTGAGTTCTAGGAAGGAGGTGTCAGAACCAAGATGGTCAGCAGAACCTGAGATCTATGAAGGAGGAGTCAGAACCAAGATGGTCAGCAGAACCTGAGATCTAGGAAGAAGGAATTAGAACCAAGATGGGTCAGTAACCAAGCATGCTAACCACTTGGCTACCTGACATGCCTTAAATATTGATCTACTGTATAATTCAAATCAATTTTTTTCCATTATTTAATATTAATCACTGGTCGTAAATAATAAATATTACAAAGGGGAGTAATTTAAAAAAGGACGAATAAGAACAATATGTATTATAGGCATTTATGAAGCAGACAAATTCACCGAGTAATAAATGTCGATTCTCTGATTTTTCATCCCTAGGTACAACAGCACTGTACACGTTCCTCTCAATGCACCCGGCCATAGTGAGCAATTATCCAAGCCCAGAAACATTCGAGGAAGTTCAGTTCTTCAACGGACGGAATTATTATAAAGGATTAGACTGGTGAGTTAATTGTGTTAACAGTGATGTTAGTTTCAAAAATTAACGGCAGTTATTCAATAGTGAACACACAGATTACCTGTAGACGTAGATTACAAGAAATCATTTATTTCTTCAATTATTTCTTGAATTTTTATGTCTACCGGCGATCTATGTGTTTTCCACTGACTTCTTTTTTGCTTTAATAACGCTTTAGCGTGAGTGATTTCAATTTACAACTAATCTGAGCAATACTGAAACGTTGCCTTTACCGATCATAGATGGCGCCACGAACGATAAGGTCGGGAAGAGTTGGCTGACAAATGATCTGCCTGTTGAATATTTAGTGGTCATGCCGGGCATGTAACTTTAGTGGTCGGAATACCCGGTGTATAACTTTAGTGATCAGAGTGCCTGCCGTGTAACTTTAGCGGTCAGAATACCCGGCGTGTAACTTTAGTGGTCAGAACACCCAGCGTGTAACTTTAGTGGTCAGAATACCCGGCGTGTAACTTTAGTGGTCAGAACACCCGGCGTGTAACTTTAGTGGTCAGAACACCCGGCGCGTAACTTTAGTGGTCAGAACACCCGGCGCGTAACTTTAGTGGTCAGAACACCCGGCGTGTAACTTTAGTGGTCAGAACACCTGGCGCGTAACTTTAGTGGTCAGAACACCCGGCGCGTAACTTTAGTGGTCAGAACACCCGGCGCGTAACTTTAGTGGTCAGAACACCCGGCACGTAACTTTAGTGGTCAGAACACCCGGCGCGTAACTTTAGTTTTCAGAACACCCGGCGCGTAACTTTAGTGGTCAGAACACCCGGCGCGTAACTTTAGTGGTCAGAACACCCGGCGCGTAACTTTAGTGGTCAGAACACCCGGCACATAACTTTAGTGGTCAGAACACCCGGCGCGTAACTTTAGTGGTCAGAACACCCGGCGCGTAACTTTAGTGGTCAGAACACCCGGTGCGTAACTTTAGTGGTCAGAACACCCGGTGTGTAACTTTAGTGGTCAGAATACCCAGCAAGTAACGTGAGTTCGGTCCCACCTCATTTTGTTTTGCCAAATTATTTCGTGAACAATAGTTTTTCATTTTCCTAAAATATGTAACATTCTGGCGAAATTTTTATTTTTGAAAAAAAAAAAGATATATATATATTGTTCTTAGCGAAATATTTGCTGCCAATAACCTTTTTATGGTACATCTGTTATATTGCTGATTTAGTTAGATTTACTTAGTTCATTTATTTATTTATTTATTTATTTAATGTGCTCACAGTAGATCAATGATCCAATAACAGTGACACTTACAAAGAGAATAATTAAAAATTTGTACATATAAAGACACATAAACAAATTAGTGCAAAAAAGTAAAAAGACATGTATCACATTTTGAAACAACATGTATAACACACTTACACAAACGGGGTGGGGGTGGCTCAGTCGGTAGCGCGCCAGGCGCGTAATCTGCAGTTCCCAGTTTCGAATCCCAGCTGGGTCAGCATTGAGACTTATCTCCGCAAAACGCCCTGCCCACGGTCAGTAGGGGACACCGATGGGCTTGGAAAGGCCGCCGTCCGTCGGATGGGACGTTAAGCCGTGGCCCCGTATGCGGGAGAGAGCCATACTCTGTGCACGTTAATAGAACACGCTGGATGGCCTTGACGGGTGGCTACAATCTGTCTCCCAACAGTTTCGGGGTCCTTGTGACCTGGCCATTTAGCCCATAGTGTGCAAAAAAGTGCCGCTCAGAGATAAAACAATCCAATCACTTACACAAACGCACACACATTTACACACACACTCGCATAAGAGTGCATAATCTCTTACACTGATATGTTAGAGGTTAGAAGAATTGCCCGGGTTGCTCAAATCGGTATTGAGGTCAACGCACGCTCTCACAGCCTGTTACTCGTTTCAATACAAAATATCTTAGAGAATGGTTTCGATAAATTTTGGTCCCCTGTAACTCCCGAAACATTTGGCCAAATGGTCCGAAATTTCTTATGCGGGTTCCCTCTGTCTGAGGGGCGGGGGTGGCTCAGTCGGTAGCGCGCCAGGCTCGTAATCTGTAGTTCCCAGATTCGAGTCCCAGCTGGGTCAGCGTTGAGATTTATCTCCGCAAAATTCCCCACCCTGCCCACGGTCAGTAGGGGACACCTATGGGCTTGGAAAGGCCGCCGTCCGCCGAATGGGACGTTAAGCCGTTGCCCCGTGTGCGGGAGAGCCATACCCTGTGCACGTTAAAGAACACGCTGGATGGCCTTGACAGGAGACTACCATCTGTCTCCCAACAGCTGTTCCAGTGGGTCCCCTCTCCCAACCTCTGAGCCTTCGGGGTCCATGTGACCTGGCCATTTAGCCCATGGTGTGCAAAAAAGTGCCGCTCAGAGGTAAAACAACCCAACCCCGTATTAGGTAAAAACTTCAGGATCGTACCAGTAATGGAACACTTACTATAATAATGTTTTTGGGAATGTGAGGGATCTGGTAACGGTTGGCGAATTTCGCGATTCGAAATAGCGAATTCGATTCAATTTATTTTTTCAATTTCTTTGTGCAATATTTTAATAAATAGCTAATATATGTCAAGTTCCACAAGAGTTAGTATTTAACTCGCAAGTGGATATTTACAAAATATATATATATCCCTGCAATCCTGAGTATATCAATATATAAATATGTAAACATAGAAATAGCAATTTCATCCTCTATAATATATAAACTTTTCTCCTACTATTCATATCTCATTTTAATGTAATCAATTAATACAGTAAAAAAACATCAGTCACAATCTCCACCGTTCAACAATCATTATTTTTTTTAGTTCTTTAGAGAAATGTATTTTATTATTTATAATTTTCAAGTTATCTGGCAGTGAGTTGAATAATTTTAAGCCACTTTATCCATAAAATTTTTTAATAACTCTTTGTTTGGTTTTGGAATGCAAACATCGTGAGCCACTACCCTTTCTTGTAAAATATTTATTAACCACTACATCACATTTGTCTTTCCAACATGCAACATCTTTTCTAAAGCCATTTGGTGAATTTGTTTTAACTTAAGTATTTCAGTTTTTTGAAACTTTGTTCAGACGAGTCGTACTTTCTTTTAATTGTCATAATCTTTACTATTTACACTGCTCACAAAAATTAGGGGATATTTCAAAATGAATATGAAACGATAAAAAAAAAGAAGCATTTGATTTTTTTTATTAAACAAGAACATCAGACAAGTCAAAAAAAGTTCTTCGATTATGCAAATGAGATGCAAAACCAACTTTTATTTCATTGGTGAAAATGCACTATACAAAAGACTGAAAGTACTGGAGTATCTGCACGTTCCCTGATCTTGAAACTGAACATCCTGCAATTTCCCAGCCCTTGCAATGCCCCTGCAACACGATTTGCCCGAATGCGAATCCTGGAGAGCCAGAGGACGTCTTGAAGCTGGTCAAACACAGACGACAGTGGCAACAGCACTTGGAACATCCCAAAGCGTGATTAGCAGACTGTGGAATCGCTTTCAAGAGACTGACTCAGTACGAAGAAGACGAGGGCAGGGTCGCCCATCTGCCACAACAGCAAGAGATGACCGCTACTTGACCTTATTGGCAAGAAGGAACAGGCGCAGCAATGCAACAGAGCTGCGGGGACAGTTTCTTGCTGCCACTAGACGACGGATATGCACCCAGATCATACGAAATCGGCTCCATCGTGTTGGACTGCATGCCCGGCGACCACTGGTATGCATTCCGTTATCTGCTGAACACCGTAGAACCCGTAGAAGGTGGGCTGATGAGCATCGTCATTGGACTCGTGATGAGTGATCAACTGTCCTTTTCTCTGATGAGTCACGGTTCAGTCTGCATCCTGACAATCATCGTGTCCTGATCTGGCGTGAACGAGGAACACAGGAGAATCCACGTTTCATGCGAGAAAGGGACTCCTTCGGTGGTGGTGGAATCATGGTATGGGCTGGCATCAGCATTGGTGGTCGTACCGACCTCCACGTCACCAGAAACGGATCGCTGACTGCTGTCAGATATCGAGATGAGGTCCTGCACCCTATAGTGGTACCCTATGCTGGAGCAGTTGGAAACAACTTTCTTTTCATGGACGATAATGCAAGGCCCCACCGTGCGCATCTCGTCAACAACATGCTTCAGGAGGCAGGAATCGAACGCATGGACTGGCCTTCACGTTCTTCAGACCTGAATCCCATTGAACATGCTTGGGATTCACTGGGAAGACATCTGGCAAACGGTCCAATGCCTCCCACAACACTTCTTGAGCTGGACGTTGCCCTGAAGCAAGAGTGGCAGAGGATCCCACAAGCACTGCTGGACATTCTGATCCTGTCCATGCCCCATCGCTGTCAGTGTGTTTTGGCAGTCTTGGGTGACCACATACCCTACTGAACAGTCAATGTCTCTCGTCCAGTTTGACATGCTTCTGTTCACCCCCACCAATATGTCACTTGCTACTCAATCACGACAATTGAGTTTGCATCTCATTTACATAATCGAACAATTTTCTTTGACTTGTCGTTTGCTTTTCTGATGTCCTTGTTTAATAAAAAAGTTCAAATGCTTGTTTTTTTATCGCTTCATATTCATTTTGAAATATCCCCTAATTTTTGTGAGTAGTGTATATTAAAATTAGTTGGAAATTTTACATTGTAAGCTACCATCTATTTTTAAATAATCAAGTTCACAAATACTAAGCTTTAATGCTTTTTAAGTAACTAATGCTTTAATTCATTATAAGCATTAAGTTGATCTGCTTATAATGAATTCATAAACAGATCAACTTGAAATTTATTCGCAATCGACTGCTTGGCTATCCATGGTTTAGAGCAGGTCTCAGCAAATTTTCTGAGAAGAAAACACCAACGCTTTAAAAGATGAAGAGCACTAAAGGCAAAGGATCGAAAGAGAGACTTGGAAAGCATTAAAGAATTGAAGGAGAGACTTGACAAGTACCAAAGCATTAGGGGCGGGGGTGGCTCAGTCGGTAGCTCGCCAGGTTCGTAATATGTAGTTCCCAGGTTCGAGTCCCAGCTGGGTCAGCATTGAGACTTATCTCCGCAAAACGCTCTGCCCACGGTCAATTGGGGACACCGATGGGCTTGGAAAGACCGCCGTCCGTTGGATGTGACGTTAAGCCGTGGCCCCCGTATGTGGGAGAGCCAACCCTGTGCACGTTAAAGAACACGCTGGATGGCCTTGACGGGAGGCTACCATCTGTCTCCCAACAGCTGTTCCAGTGGGTCCCCTCCCCCAACCTTCTCTGAGCCTTCGGGGTCCATGTGACCTGGCCATTTAGCCCATGGTGTGCAAAAAAGTGCCGCTCAGAGGTAAAACAACCCAACCCAACTGCTTAGTTTCAAATTTCAGACACAGTTTACCATGTTCCAACGTGTGTTGCATTAAATATTCGAGTCTCTATTTCTGATGGAATTCAAGATCCAGTTTAAAATCACTTTTATTTACGAATTTTTTTTCAACGAATTTCATCGCGAAATTTGCTGCTACCCTATTTAATTATTAATTTGCTGCTACCCTATTAAACCGTTAGAAAATTACCACGTTTTGTTAATGAGAATGTAGCTTCGAAGCTCTATAACTTACAAAATATGCATTTAACGGAAAAAAGACAAGATATATTAAAAATCACAATCAAATATGTTTAAATTTCGATTTTTTTTTAAATATTCGTTTAGTATTTGAAGAGTTACGAAAGGTGGAATATTTCACAACAGTAATCGTCATAAGAATTAATTGAAACTTAAATAATAATCGTATCGCTTCGCACCATTGAATAAAACATACATTTAAGAAGTTTGCATAATGATTATTTCAATATTAGACAACTATGAATGATATTTTTAAAACAACATAATTTATCGTTAAATATTTCTGCTTCCATACCTCGTTAAAAACTGTAAGAATATTGTTGAAAATCGAGATTTAAACAGATTTGATTATTATCTTTATCTTCAGTCACATTTTTCATTAAATGCATATTTTAGAAGTTCAAAAGCTTCGAAGTTATATTCCCATTAACAGAACAGGGAAATTCTCTAATATTCTTGATAAGGAGGTGTATATTTACAGATTCTTGTCTTTACGAAACGAATATTAAAATAAAAACATATCCCGTTCAAAGCAAATGAAGTTATTTTCCGCCTTTAACATACTCTAACGAATAGAAATTCGAACTAATGGATGATTTGGAAAATGTAAAGAGTAATATATGATTGCTAATTATGAAACACAAACAACACCCCCGGGGGGGGGGGGTAAAACCCAATTTATTCATTGTGAGAGAGCCATACCACGTGCAGGTTAAAGAACACGGTGTATGGCCTTGACAGGAGACTGACATGGTCTGATAGAAACTCCATCTGTCTCCTAACGGCTGTCCACATCCCCACCCTTCTCTGAGCCCTCGGGCTCCTTGCGACCTGGCCATTTAGCCCATTGTGTACAAAACAGTGCCACTCAGAGGAAAAACAACCCGACAAATCGTTGTTGCCAGTGCAGATAGTTACAATCTAATGATGTTTATATGTAAACAGATTGTTGAAGTCAGAAGATTAGATTAGTGGTCCCTAACCTTTTCGGCGCTATGGACCCTTTAAGAATTGTCGTTCTTTATAAGAATCGCCTGCAAAGTTTAACTTTTTCTGCAAACCCTCTTACCATAATCGCCTGATACAGTTTAACTGAAATTTAAATGTTTGTAACGAGGGCTCTCTAAAAGTCCCAATAATGGGTGGGGTAGGGGTAGATCAGACGGTATTGCGGCAGGCTCATAATATGCAGTTTCCAGGTTCGAGCATTGTGATTTATCTATGCAAAATTCCTTATTCTTTCTACTGTCAGTAGAAGACACCGATGGGCTTGAACTTGGAAAGGCCGCCGTCCGTCATATGGGACGTTAAGCCGTGGCTCGTTTGTGGGAGCCATACCCTGTCCTCGTTAAAGAACACGCTGGATGGCCTAGACAGGAGGTTATCATCTGTCTCCCAATAGTTGTTCCAGTGGGTCCCCTCTTCCAACCTTCTCTGAGTCCTTCGGGGCCCTTATGACCTGGCCATTTAGCCCATTGTGTGAAAAACAATTGCCACTCAGTGTTAAACAACCTAACCCTCCAAATGTTATCTAATATGTGCGTGACCTTTTGGTCTGAAATTTCCCGTTTAAAGAGCGCTAAAAATAGAAAATTTCGAATGTTTAAATTGGTATTACCTTCCATTTATGATAGAAGTTTGCTGTTTCAGTGGTGGAGTGGGCCGTGACTTACTTCGCCACCAAAGGCAAGAGGAAAAATCAATGTTATGGCGAAAAATATTTAATTATACAGTTGAAACGTTGTGTGATTAATCAATTGATCAGTAGCAAAGCATGCTATCCACTCAGCCACTGGGACGAATAACTATGACACTGAAAAATTTAATTTTTGGAAATGAAAAGTTATCAACGCTTTCCTATCACTTAATTTTATTCGCATATTATACAAGAAATGAAACAATTTTATGAAAGTTCTTTATAATTGCGAGAAGGAGAGCTATGGACCTTTTTATGGGGGTCCATAGACAACTCCCCTTCTTGTGCGATTAAGAGGTAAATTTCTTTGTCCAATGTTTGGCAGGCGCAAATTTCTCTCCTGTAAATTTCTTTGTCCAATGTTTGGCAGGCGCAAATTTCTCTCCTGTAAATTTCTTTGTCCAACGTTTTGTTGGCGTTCTGCCATTGTAACATTGTCTGCTGGCCAACGAAACCTAATAAAATAAAAGGAGTAGATTGCAGTAAGTAAAACCATCAGAAACACCCATTGGAGGGTGATACAGACTCCCTCCTTAACTGAAATGTGTTTATCATTTTATTTTACAGTTTACAACCCCTTTCTCTTTTCAATCTTTTAGTCTATTTCAAAGAAAAATTTATGCTGATAAATATAGATTAAGATTGTAACTTTATCTTTTTAATTATTTTCGTATATATTCAATTACTGTTATTCAAAGGCTTTTACAACATGAGAGTTCCTTGGTTTCCTGATTACTTTTATAACTTTGATGCGTTTAAGTTGGGTTGATTGGCTTCTGAGCGGGAACCAATACTCTAGCCAAGGGTTTAGGTTGGGTTGTTTGACCTCTGAGCGGCACTTTTTTGCACACCATGGGCTAAATGGCCAGGTCACATGGACCCCGAAGGCTCAGAGAAGGTTGGGGGAGGGGACCCACTGAAACAGCTGTTGGGAGACAGATGGTAGCCTCCCGTCAAGGCCATCCAGCGTGTTCTTTAACGTGCACAGGGTATGGCTCTCCCGCACACGGGGCCACGGCTTAACGTCCCATCCGACGGACGGCGGCCTTTCCAAGCCCATCGGTGTCCCCTACTGACCGTGGGCAAGGCGGGGAATTTTGCGGAGATAAATCTCAACGCTGACCCAGCTGGGACTCGAACCTCGGAACTACAGATTACGAGCCTGGCGCTCTACCGACTGAGCCACCCCCGCCCCTACTTCAAAGTGAACAGGCTATGACTATCTATCCCACGCCACTACTGTTTTCATCACAGAGACATAATTTTGTTTAAGGCCGTGGATTTCTCCTTTCACAGGGGCGAGGTTGGCTCAGCAGGTGGCGAGCCTGGCTCGTTACCTGCAGTTCTCAAGTTCCAATTACAACCCTGGCAGCGTTATCTTTGTCAACCTCACCCTTCGCTCGGTGAGAAAGGGGGACACCGACGGGCTTGGAAAGGCAGCCCTCCGTCGGATGGGACATAAATCCGTGGTTCCGTGTGCAGAAAAATTCAACCCCTATGTACGTTAAAGAACACGCTGGATAACTTTGAAGTGATGCTTCTCTCTGTCTCTTAACAGCTGTCCAGTGGGTCTCATTCCGCAACTTTATCTGAGCCGTTGGGGTTCTTGTGACCTAGCAATTTAGCTCATTGTGGGCGAAAAAATATCACTCAGAGGTAAATCAACATAGTCACCTGCCTACGATTGTGATTATGTTTAGGTACATTAGTATCATTAGTGGTGAAATTCAATGGCGGAGCAAGGATTTTCTTAAGGATAATGTTGACCTATCTTAATCCTATCTTATCCATCTATTTAAACTTTCCAAACACAGAAATCTGGACATGTAGCTAAATATATATCTGTTTCGTATGTTTTAAAAATCTTTCTAATTGATTAAAGAATGCATTTTTTATTCGGATGCAATTTTTTTCGTCCCCAATGATTTACTGTAATCGTAAGAGGGTGTTAGGGGGAATGAGCATAAAAGTCACTATCTCTCCCTTGACATTCCCAATTCAAATATGCTCATTCACGTATCTGTGCTCCGCAAAATTCCCCGCCCTGCCCACGGTCAGTAGGGGACACCGATGGACTTGGAAAGGCCGCCGTCCGTCGGATGGGACGTTAAGCCGTGGCCCCGTGTGCGGGAGAGACATACACTGTGCACGTTAAAGAACACGCTGGATGGCCTTGACGGGAGACTACCATCTGTCTCCCAACAGCTGTTCCAGTGGGTCCCCTCCCCCAACCTTTTCTGAGCCTTAGGGGTCCATGTGACCTGGCCATTTAGCCCATGGTGTGCAAAAAAGTGCCGCTCAGAGGTAAAACAACCCAACCCACGTATTTGTGTCTCGCCTCGTAGAAATACACTGTATATTACCACAATCCATGGGGTGGAGGTGGTTGAGTCGGTAGGTTAGAGTCCCACATGGGCCAGCATTGAGCTTTATCTCCGAAAAGCTCCCAGCCCTGCCCTCGATCAGTAGGGAACACCAATAGGTCCGGAAAGGCGACCGTCCATAGGATGGAACGTTAAGTCATGGTCCCATGTGTGGGAGAGTCAACCCTTGTACACGTTAAAGAACACTCTGGATGGCCTTGATGGGAGACTACCATCTGTCCCCTAACAGATATCCAGTGGGCCCCATTCACCCAACCTTTTCTGATCCCTTGGTGTCCTTTTGGCCAATTAGCCCACTGTGTGCAAAAAAGTGCAGTTCATAGGTAAAACAACCCAAACAATCGCAATCAGTGATATATAACATTGGTGTTATATAACATTGGTAAGTGATATATAACATTGGTGAGTTGGGACCCGGGATAGTCACAAATGTGGGTCCCCTACTCCATCCAAAAGCCATATGATTATATTTAATTCTAAAACTTTATTAAAATCAATTTTAAATTATATAATAAAAACAATTTACAGAGTGTTTAAATTTACCCATTATTTGCATTTATTTGATGTATAATTTGACAGTGACGTGAATAGTTGGGTTCCCCTACACTTGGACCAAATGTCACCCCCCCCCCCCCCCCCCCCCGCTTTATCTCGACCTAGCAACTTAACTTATATGGATTATTTTTCTAACCTTTATTTTATAACTTTTCTTACGAATTAAAGTTGTTTTTAAAAGTAGCATGAAATTTCGTATGAGGCAACTACAATTTAAAGTTCTGTGGATAGGAAAGAGCGCTTACCTGTTGCTTTTATGGAATGTCATTATGGTGGCAATACATATGAGTATTGAAGCTGCTGTCAAATAATGTATTCCAGCCACCATAATACATAACAGGAGGAATCGTGGCCATATCACCTTGCAGAAAAACAGTGTTGTTATGACCTGTAAATTTAACAAGACATATATTTATATACATCATTCAAATGTTTTACTTCACAATATATGCATTACACTACTTTGCTTTGGTCGGAGATGGTTCAGTTGGACACGCGCCAGGCTCATAGTTTTTAGTTCCTAGGTTCGAGTCCCACTTGGGCCAGAGTTGAGATTTATCTTCGCTAAACCCACACCCTGCCTTCGGTCAGAAAGTTCACCGATGGGCTTGAAAAGACCGTCGCGCGTCTGTATAGGACTTATAGCTGTAGCCTACTTGCAAAAGAATCTACCCTGTGCACGTTAAAGAACACGCTGGATAACCTTGACGGGAGGCCACCATCCGTCTCCTAACAGTTGTACAATGGGTTCACTTCCCCAAACTACTTGGCCAGAGACGGATAACAGTACTACGGTCTCTGGGCCAAGCAATCGAGACAAAAAATAGAAGGGACAAGAGAGTAGATTTCTATTGCAGTATGACATGAGAAGCAGATGAAAATTAAGCTGCTGTACTACTTAAATACTTAAACTATCATCTGTACATCACATTACTTTACTTAACTATCATCTGCACATCACATAATGCACCAAAAATCTGTCAATTTTATAAAAATAAATGCCTGTTTTAAAAGAAAAGTTAGAAAATCGAACTTAAACATCATAAGAAATTATTGAAAACGAGGATAAATAAGATAACTTCATGAACAGAGCGTATATAGTTATACACAAGAGTAAAAATAACAAACATTACAAACCACAGTTCTTAAAGTCCTCACTATTTACAGGCTCCTGTCAGACCTCTGTGGCAAGCAGCTGCTTGAGGGGGTATTTATTTATTTATTTATTTATTTATGAGTAACTAACAAGTTTTCACAAATATCTACGCTTATGGTTTTTTCGCTTTCACACATTGTGCTTCACTTTCGCCATTCTCAGCACACATTCTAGATAAAGCAGTTTCGCACACCTGAATGCTGTTTTCCGTCGCTTTCGATACCGGATATTAAACAAGTTTTCTAACAACGAAGGACGAAATAAAGGTCAATACACCTCACAACTAAACCATAAGAAGTTATTGCACAGGGCGGGTTCAGATCTGCAAACATATTGCCAACATATTTGTTAAAAAAGTTTCTGAACGTCTGAGTAGCCGTTACTTCGGATTAAGGGCCAATTCTAAGGTGGGAACTCCAAAATGTTTTAGGTGCTCACAATTATCAAACTGTGTAAAAAACGAATCATGATGTTTAAAACTTGAGTTACACTTGACGGTTGTGTGTGTGTGTATAGACTTATGATTCTATTTTCTGTTTTTTTTTTTGGGGGGGAGGAGATCACCGTGTTAGCTTAATATTTATCTCAGCTAATCCCCCCCCCCCTATGTCCTAGGTCAGAAGGGGGATACATTGCTTAACATTGGATGGGGGTGGCTCAGTCGGTAGCACGCCAGGCTCGTAATCTGTAGTTCCCAGGTTCGAGTCCCAGCTGGGTCAGCGTTGAGATTTATCTCCGCAAAATTCCCCGCCCTGCCCACGGTCAGTAGGGGACACCGAAGGCTTGGAAAGGCCGCCGTCCGTCGGATGGGACGTTAAGCCGTGGCCCCGTGTGCGGGAGAGACATACCCTGTGCACGTTAAAGAACACGCTGGATGGCCTTGACGGGAGGCTACCATCTGTCTCCCAACAGCTGTTCCAGTGGGCCCCCTCCCCCAACCTTCTCTGAGCCTTCGGGGTCCATGTGACCTGGCCATTTAGCCCATGGTGTGCAAAAAAGTGCCGCTCAGAGGTAAAACAACCCAGTCCACTGCTTAACATTCCCTCGAACAGACGGCAATCTCTCTAAGCCCACCTGTGTCCCAATTGTGACCCACGACAAGGTGGGGGATCAGCAGAGATGAAGAGTAACGGTGGCAAGATTGCTGTCCATTCGATGGGACGCTAACAGGAGAATCATACCCTATACACAATCGATAGCACTCTGAATGGACTCTACTATCTGTCTCCCTTTACAGCTCTCTGATGGATTACCTTCTCTGGGTCCTTGTGACCTGTCCATTCACCATTCAGATCACTGTGTGTAAAAAAAGTGCTGCTCAGAGATAAGACAGCAAACTCTTTTGTTTGTTATTTTTTTTATTTAATCAATTAATTTTCGTAAATTTTCATTCATTAAATTAATTTTTACAAACACTAATAACTTCAAAGAAATTAAAAAATAAAACAAACTATCTGAACTAAGATAACTTTCGATTTTATTACATTGGTCTGCAACAAAAAAATAACTTTTTTTCCCTCCCTTCCAAACTTTTTTCTGATTTTTATGTTTTTGAGGGTGCTGAATCCGAATCTGACAGCCGATTTGTTCTCTAACCTACAGTTTTCTAGAGATGTGAGTTTAATTTAAAAAAACACTATTTTACTCAGAGAAGATAAGTAAATTTTGCCAAATATTTATTTGCATTATAAAAAGTTAAAGCTGACACTAATAAATCCTGATACGTGTAAATATTTACATAAAACATTATTTTGTTGTCTTCTATCGCTTATATTTTATCTCTGGAGCCTCTCGTTGTAGTTCGCCAACATACTCTCGTTCCATCTGCCGCTATATCGTTTTTCCATTTCGGATATGTCTTGATGGAACTTTTATGCTCATCCGAGACGCTCCCATCAATTGTGGGAAAAAAAATCAGGTATATCATATATATTCACAAAAAACATCATTTTCTCATAAAAAGCCCTCCCACGAAAATAGTCCATGATATAAATATTTGGATACCAGATTCGGATTCCGCACCCTCAAATCTGTAAAGTACACCCATTTTTTTTTTCCGAGGGAGGATTTTCATAGAATACTCACCTGTTGGATGTTAAGTTTTCTTGCATCAATCTCGTTGATTCGTTCACAACTCCACACTTTTTTACAAAGTGTAATGAAGAGGAGTTGTAGAATAATCAAAATTATTTTGGTGGTACCGGTACTGGTACTGATAAATGGTACTGGTACTGATAAATGGTACCGGTACAAAAAATTCCATCTTTAACTATAATTGATAAATCTTATTTTAAACATCTGGAGCGTCCTGAATGAGATTCAGCCTGACGTATTGCAACAATGTTTGATTTATGCAATGGATTTGTCATTGTTATGCACTTTTTGAATATAATTACGTATTTTTGTCTTTTATAATATTCATGAATCGCTAATGTTTCTACTTCCTTTTTCAGAGTTTAGGCCAGGCCTTTATTAGCTGAGAATTCACATTTCCTTTTAACCCACTTCAAAAATATTTTGACTCCACTTATTAGTCGTTTTTTTTGCTCAAAAATTTATGCTTCAATAAATAAACTTTCAAAGGGGAAGGTAAAAGTAAAGAAAAAATTTCATTTTGTAAAGCTGATATGCACTTCTCACAAAAGTTAGGGGATATTTCAAAATGAATATGAAGAGATAAAAAAGAAGCATTTGAATTTTTTTTATTAAACAAGTACATCAGAAAAGCAAACGACAAGTCAAAGAAAGTTGTTCGATTATGCAAATGAGATGCAAACTCAATTGTCGTGATTGAGTAGCAAGTGATATATTGGTGGGGGTGAACAGAAGCATGTCAAACTGGACGAGAGTGGCACACATTGACTGTTCAGTAGGGTGTATGGTCACCCAAGACTGCCAAAACACACTGACAGCGATGGGGCATGGACAGGATCAGAATGTCCAGCAATTCTTGTGGGATCCTCTGCCACTCTTGCTCCAGGGCAAATTCCAGCTCAAGAAGTGTTGTGGGAGGCATTGCCAATGAGATGAGCATTATGCAAATGAGATGCAAAACCAACTTTTATTTCATTGGTGAAAATGCACTATACAAAAGGCTGGAGTATCTGCACGTTCCCTGATCTTGAAAGTGCACATCCTGCAATTTCCCAGCCCTTGCAATGCCCCTGCAACACGATTTGCCCGAATGCGAAGCCTGGAGAGCCATAGGACGTCTTGAAGCTGGTCAAACACAGACGACAGTGGCAACAGCACTTGGAAATCGCAAAGCGTGATTAGCAGACTGTGGAATCGCTTTCAGGAGACTGGCACAGTGCGAAGAAGAAAAGGGCAGGGTCGCCCATCTGCCACAACAGCAAGAGATGACCGCTATTTGACCTTATTGGCAAAAAGGAACAGGCGCAGCAATGCAACAGAGCTGCGGGGACAGTTTCTTGCTGTCACTAGACGACGGATATGCACCCAGATCATACGAAATCGGCTCCATCGTGTTGGACTGCATGCGCGGCGACCACTGGTATGCATTCCGTTATCTTCTGAACACCGTAGAACCCGTAGAAGGTGGGCTGATGAGCATCGTCATTGGACCCGTGATGAGTGGTCAACTGTCCTCTTCTCTGATGAGTCACGGTTCAGTCTGCTTCCTGACAATCATCGTGTCCTGATCTGGCGTGAACGAGGAACACAGGAGAATCCACGTTTCATGCGAGAAAGTTTAGCGAGAATTCCCAGGTTCGAGCGCCAGGCTCGTAATCTGTAGTTCCCAGGTTCGAGTCCCAGCTGGGTCAGCGTTGAGATTTATCTCCGCAAAATTCCCCACCCTGCCCACGGTCAGTAGGGGACACCGATAAGCTTGGAAAGGCCGCCGTCCGTCGGATGGGACGTTAAGCCGTGGCCCCGTGTGCGGGAGAGCCATACCCTGTGCTCGTTAAAGAACACGCTGGATGGCCTTGACGGGAGGCTACCATCTGTCTCCCAACAGCTGTTCCAGTGGGTCCCCTCCCCCAACCTTCTCTCAGCCTTCGGGGTCCATGTGACCTGGCCATCCTTCGGCGGTGGTGGAATCATGGTGTGGGCTGGCATCAGCATTGGTGGTCGTACCGACCTCCACGTCATCAGGAACGGATCGCTGACTGCTGTCAGATATCGAGATGAGGTCCTGCACCCTATAGTGGTACCCTATGCTGGAGCAGTTGGAAACAACTTTCTTTTCATGGACGATAATGCAAGGCCCCACCGTGCGCATCTGGGGCGGGGGTGGCTCAGTCGGTAGCGCGCCAGGCTCGTAATCTGTAGTTCCCAGGTTCGAGTCCCAGCTGGGTCAGCGTTGAGATTTATTTCCGCAAAATTCCCCGCCCTGCCCACGGTCAGTAGGGGACACCGATGGGCTTGGAAAGGCCGCCGTCCGTCGGATGGGACGTTAAGCCGTGGCCCCGTGTGCGGGAGAGCCATACCCTGTGCACGTTAAAGAACACGCTGGATGGCCTTGACGGGAGGCTACCATCTGTCTCCCAACAGCTGTTCCAGTGGGTCCCCTCCCCCAACCTTCTCTGAGCCTTCGGGGTCCATGTGACCTGGCCATTTAGCCCTTGGTGTGCAAAAAAGTGCCGCTCAGAGGTAAAACAACCCAAACAACCCGTGCGCATCTCGTCAACAACATGCTTCAGGAGGCAGGACTCGAACGCATGGACTGTCCTTCACGTTCTCCAGACCTGAATCCCAATGAACATGCTTGGGATGCACTGGGAAGACGTCTGGCAAACCGTCCAATGCCTCCCACAACACTTCTTGAGCTGGAAGTTGCCCTGGAGCAAGAGTGGCAGAGGATCCCAAAAGAACTGCTGGACATGCCCCATCGCTGCCAGTGTGTTATGGCAGTCTTGTGTGACCACATACCCTACTGAACAGTCAATGTGTGGCACTCTCGTCCAGTTTGACATGCTTCTGTTCACCCCCACCAATATGTCACTTGCTACTCAATCACGACAATTGAGTTTGCATCTCATTTGCATAATCGAACAACTTTCTTTGACTTGTTTGCTTTTCTGATGTTCTTGTTTAATAAAAAAATTTCAAATGCTTCTTTTTTTTATCGCTTCATATTCACTTTGAAATGTCCCCTAATTTTTGTGAGCAGTGTATTTTTGCAATTGATTTAAACAACATGAAGATCCTCCTCCCCAAATTAGGATTGCATACTGTATTCTGGGACAGATTAATGCATAACATAAGTTCTTTTAAATTTTAATATTCATCATATCTCTTAAAAGATGCACCTTGGGAATTATTTGTTTGATTTTTAACACTACTTTATGAACATGGGTTGGGTTGTTTTACCTCTGAGCGGCACTTTTTTGCACACCATGGGCTAAATAGCCAGGTCACATGGACCCCGAAGGCTCAGAGAAGGTTGGGGGGAGGGGACCCACTGGAACAGCTGTTGGGAGACAGATGGTAGTCTCCCGTCAAGGCCATCCAGCGTGTTCTTTAACGTGCACAGGGTATGGCTCTCCCGCACACAGGGCCACGGCTTAACGTCCCATCCGTGTCCCCTACTGACCGTGGGCAGGGCGGGGAATTTTGCGGAGATAAATCTCAACGCTGACCCAGCTGGGACTCGAACCTTGGAACTACAGATTACGAGCCTGGCGCGCTACCGACTGAGCCACCCCCGCCCGACTTTTTGAACATGATCGTGCCAGATTACATAACAGTCGAAATTAACTCCTAAATATTTTACTGTTTTAGTACTTTTATTCTTGGGCAAGCACAGTTTAAAGACCAAATTTTACCTTGTTCGAAAAACTTACAATCACTCATACGATAGAATAAATCTCCAAGATCTCTATACTTTCCCCTAACAGTATTAAAATACATATATTTCGTTTTATTTACATTTATTAATAATTTATTTTTTGGAACCAAATTCGAGGTGTTCTTAAATCTGCAGCAATCTTGCTTAATAGTTCTTCATCAGTTTTATCACAGTAAATCAAGGAGGTGTCATCTGCAAATGAAGAAGCTACGAATGGGAAACGGGGGGAAAAATACGTTTTATCCAAAGTACCGTTTTTTTTTTGTTTTTCGTTATTGAACGTATGGAGTTAATATTTTTACTGCACAACCTCTTGGTACTCTTAATCGTCTGCCAAATTTCCAGGTTCCTAGCCCCTTTATGTGAAGCGTTATGGCGTCCACACACAGAGACAGTTGAGGATTGATACATTTTCAATCATCGCATCTTGCTTTTCATTGTTCCCAGGTTCGAGTCCCAGCTGGGTCAGCGTTGAGATTTATCTCCGCAAAAATTCCCCGCCCTGCCCACGGTCAGTAGGGGACACCGATGGGCTTGGAAAGACCGCCGTCCGTCGGATGGGACGTTAAGCCGTGGCTCCGTGTGCGGGAGAGCCATACCCTGTGCACGGTAAAGAACACGCTGGATGGCCTTAACGGGAGGCTTCCATCTGTCTCCCAACAGCTGTTCCAGTGGGTTCCCTCCCCCAACCTTCTCTGAGCCTTCGGGGTCCATGTGACCTGGCCATTTAGCCCATGGTGTGCAAAAAAGTGCCGCTCAGAGGTAAAACAACCCAACCTCTTGGTACTCTTAATCGTCTGCCAAATTTCTAGGTTCCTAGCCCCTTTATGTGAAGCGTCCACACACGGAGACAGTTGAGGATTGATACATTTACAAGCATCGCATCTTGCTTTTCATTGGCTTTCGTGGCTAAGTGTAATCAGCTACGATTGGTCAAGAAACTCTTTGAGGTAGACTTGCCCCTCCATTCTTTTATGTGAAGCAGAGTACAATTTAGTATTTACGAAAACGATATGGCCCAGAGCTAAAAATAGATTTAGGTGCACCAAGTAGCTGGATAGAGCTGGAACTGAAAAGAAAGGGTTGGGTTGTTTACCTCTGAGCGACAGTTTTTTGCACACCATGGGCTAAATGGCCACGTCACATGGACCCCGAAGGCTCAGAGAAGGTTGGGGGAGGGGACCCACTGGAGCAGCTGTTGGGAGACAGATGGTAGCCTCCCGTCAAGGCCATCCAGCGTGTTCTTTAACGTGCACAGGGTATGGCTCTCTCCCGCACACGGGGCCACGGCTTAACGTCCCATCCGACGGACGGCGGCCTTTCCAAGCCCATCGGTGTCCCCTACTGACCGTGGGCAGGGCGGGGAATTTTGCGGAGATAAATCTCAACGCTGACCCAGCTGGGACTCGAACCTGGGAACTACAGATTACGAGCCTGGCGCGCTACCGACTGAGCCACCTCCGCCCCCTGAAAAGAAAGCCTTTCCAGTGTTGCTTAAATAATAAGCAACACTGACCATATACCTACTGAATAATACAAAAATTAGGGGATATTTCAAAATGAATATGAAGCGATAAAAAAAGAAGCATTTGAATTTTTTTTTATTAAACAAGAACATCAGAAAAGCAAACGACAAATCAAAGAAAGTTGTTCGATTATGCAAATGAGATGCAAACTCAATTGTCGTGATTGAGTAGCAAGTGATATATTGATGGGGGTGAACAGAAGCATGTCAAACTGGACGAGAGTGCTACACATTGACTGTTCAGTAGGGTGTATGGTCAATAATAGGTCACAATAGGTGTTATTCAAAATTTGTGGGGACGGGGGTGGCTCAGTCGGTAGCGCGCCAGGCTCATAATCTGTAGTTCCCAGGTTCGAGTCCCAGCTGGGTCAGCGTTGAGATTTATCTCCGCAAAATTCCTCCGCCCTGCCCACGGTCAGTAGGGGACACCGATGGGTTTGGAAAGGCCGCCGTCCGTCGGATGGGACGTTAAGCCGTGGCCCCGTGTGCGGGAGAGAGCCATACCCTGTGCACGTTAAAGAACACGCTAGATGGCCTTGACGGGAGGCTACCATCTGTCTCCCAACAGCTGTTCCAGTGGGTCCCCTCCCCCAACCTTCTCTGAGCCTTCGGGGTCCTTGTGACCTGGCCGTTTAGCCCATGGTGTGCAAAAAAGTGCCGCTCAGAGGTAAAACAACCCAACCAAATATTTGTGCTTTTGCTCCTTTCTGTTATCTTTCTAAATATATATATAATGTGTTGATCTATCATTTATATTTTTCTAACACTAAATTGTCACAATTTCTACCTTTTACTGTACTGGAGTTAGCTCAGTCAGTAGCACGCCAAGCTCGAAAATCTGCATTTCCCAGGTTCAAGTCCCAATTGTGCCAGCGTTATCTGCGCTAATTCCCACCCTCCTCTCGATGAAAAAGGAGACACCAATGGGCTTAGAAAGAACGCTGCCTCGTCGGAATGAACGTTAAGCCGTGAACCCATATACAGAGAAGCATGTGCATTTTGAAATGAAACTGGATGGCCTTGACGTGAGGCTTTCATCTGTTTCCTAACAGCTGTCCAGTGGGTTCCCTTGCCCCAATCTTCTATGAGCCTTTGAAGTCATTGTGACCTTGACTTTTAGCTCACTCTGTGCAAAAAAAATGCCGTTCAGGGGTAAAAATAACTCATCTTTTATAATCATTGGTATATATTTGAAAGAGAAAAAACTTGGACCTGAGAATAAATCCAAATTAAATTGGATCAAATGATAGAGATCTCTGCTGTTACTAGTTTTTTTTTTGGCACATCATCTTTGTTACACCAGTAAATGAATATGCTGGATGGCCTTGACGGGAGGCTACCATCTGTCCCCTAACATCTCTCCAATGGGTCTACTCCACCCGCCCCTCCCAAAAAAAAAACTTATCTGAGCCCTCGGGGTCCTTGTGACCTGACCATTTAGCCCATTATGTGCAAAAAGTGCCGTTCGGAAGTAAAACAACCCAACACAACAACTTTAACGGTTTATATCCCATCAGTTTTTTGCTAATGGATTAGAATAATTATTAAAAACCATCTGCAAATAGATTCCTAGTGAAATACCATTTCTAAAGGGTAACCAAAAAAGAAATGGTTTCTTAGTGAAATACCATTTCCAAACGGAAAAAGAAACTTTAATTTTATCTCTCGAAATTACGATAAGGCGACATTTCATTGGCTTCAGCCGACAAATTGTGAGTAATGATCCTCCTGGGAAGAGTAAAAGATTTGTTTTCGAAAACAAATCTCTTCAATCAAAAGCGTGTGAAAGCTCTTCCATAAATCAAAGCAGATGAAAATAATTTGAAGGGGAAGTTCTAAGGAATTTAATTTTTACCCTAATTCAGCAATAACGGATCGTTTGCCATTGTACCGCCACCTCTTCAAAGTATGATAATTTGTTATCTTCACGTATATATTCCACAGGTCGTTTTTCCCTTTAACCTCACTGCATGGGGCGGGGGTGGCTCAGTCGGTAGCGCGCCAGGCTCGTAATCTGTAGTTCCCAGGTTCGAGTCCCAGCTGGGTCAGCGTTGAGATTTATCTCCGCAAAATTCCCCGCCCTGCACACGGTCAGTAGGGGACACCGATGGACTTGGAAAGGCCGCCGTCCGTCGGATGGGACGTTAAGCCGTGGCCCCGTGTGCGGGAGAGTCATACCCTGTGCACGTTAAAGAACACGCTGGATGGCCTTGACGGGAGGCTATCATTTGTCTCCCAACAGCTGTTCCAGTGGGTCCCCTCCCCCAACCTTCTCTGAGCCTTCTGGGTCCATGTGACCTGGCCATTTAGCCCATAGTGGGCAAAAAAAATGCCGCTCAGAGGTAAAACAACCCAACGCTAAAGAACACGCTGGATGGCCTTGACGGGAGGCTACCATCTGTCTCCCAACAGCTTTTCCAGTGGGTCCCCTCCCCCAACATTCTCTGAGCCTTCGGGGTCCATGTGACCTGGCCATTTAGCCCACGGTGTGCAAAAAAGTGCCGCTCAGAGGTAAAACAACCCAACCCCCACTGCATAATGCGAAACAGAGTTCACACTTTGAGCAGAATCCGTCATGCGATGAATGCCGCAGCTAAGAATTTCGACATACTGAGGAAATTCTTGTTTCTTAATTATTCACTGGTTGACCACTTCTATGAGAATTTTTGGATGCGTTTTCTTTAAAGAGCCTTATCACTAAGAAATTTTAAAGTCCACTGATCGATTTTAATTAAGGAGGATTTTTTTTTACATTACTATTTTTGTTCGGGCAATGATTAAATTATTTTAAATAATTGCTTATAAATTCATTAAACTAAAATGTTCGTAATATTCGTTAAATAAATAGCTAAAAAACTTGGTTGATGGGTTGGGTTGTTTTTCCTCTGAGCGGCACTTTTTTGCACGCCATGGGCTAAATGACCCCGAAGGCTCAGAGAAGGTTGGGGGAGGGGACCCACTGGAACAGCTGTTGGGAGACAAATGGTAGCCTCCCGTCAAGGCCATCCAGCGTGTTCTTTAACGTGCACAGGGTATGACTCTCCCGCACACGGGGCCACGGCTTAACGTCCCATCCGACGGACGCCGGTCTTTACAAGTCCATCGGTGTCCCCTACTGACCGTGGGCAGGGCGGGGAATTTTGCGGAGATAAATCTCAACGCTGACCCAGCTGGGACTCGAACGTGGGAACTACGGATTACGAGCCTGGCGCGCTACCGACTGAGCCACCCCCGCCCCTTGATAACACATGCTGCAGCTTCCAGTTACAATGTATACAATCTCACTTACTGAAATCATCAGAAAATTTTTACCGTTTTTCTCGGTAACTCTCATTATCTGCATTCATAGAGATCATCAATGAAGGTTAGGGGAGGGAATCTACTGGAACAGCTGTTGGGAGACAGATGGTAGCCTCCCGTCAAGGCCATCCAGCGTGTTCTTTAACGTGCACAGGGTATGGCTCTCCCGCAGACGGAGCCACGCTTAACGTCCCATCCGACGGACGGCGGCCTTTCCAAACCCATCTGTGTCCGCTACTGACCGTGGGCAAATTTCGTGGAGATAAATCTCAACGCTGACCCAGTTGGGAATCGAACCTGGGAACTGCAAATTACGAGCCTGGCGCGCTACCGACTGAGTCACCCCGGCCCCTGGTTGGTGGGAGTTTAATTATTAGACCTGTTGCTCGCAAATATGATTTCCCATTGCTTAAGTTAGACAGCTTATGATATCAACAGCACTTTAGATATAGATGATGGAAGAGACAGGGGGAAATTTATTATTGCTTTACCTCTAAGCAGCCTTTTTGTGCATAAAATGGCTAAATGGCCAGGTCACAAGGACTCCGAAGGATCAGAGAAGTTTGGGTTATTTTTATCTCTGAGCGACACTTTTTTTGCACACAATGTGTTAAATGGCCAGATCACAAGGACCCTGAAGGCTCAGAGAAGGTTGGGGGAAGGGACCCCACTGCTGTTAGGAAACAGAAAAAACCTTCCATCAAGGTCATCCAGCGTGTTCTTTAACGTGCACAGGGTATGAATCTCCCGCACACGTCGTGCGGAGATCCGATGGACAGTGGCCTTTGCAAGCCCATCTACGTCCCCTACTGACTGAGAACAGTGCGGGGAATTTGGGGAGATAAATCTCAAAGCTGGCCCAAGAGGGACTCGAAGTTTGGGGGAAGGGGAAACCTCTCGTCAAGGCCATCCAGTGTGTTCTTTAACGTTCACTCCTGCACAAGGGGGCATGTCTTAGCATCTCATCTGACAGCCAGCACCTTTCCAAGCTCATCTGTTCCCCTTTTCTCACCTGAAACAGAATTCTCCAAGATAAATCTCAACACAGACACAGTTGGGACTCGAACCTGGGAACACCAGATTACAAGCCTGGCGCGCTACCGAGTGAATCTCCCCCCCCCCCTCCCACCATTAATTTAATCCATTATAGATTTAAAAACTTTGCCACTTTATCAGTGTTTAATCATTGGCTGTAGCAAAATCTATTTGACCTTTTTCTTTCCAACTGTGTGTTTTGCTTTTTACTTACACTCTTAATATTTCAATCTTAACATCAAAATAACTGTGATTACGTTGTGTTAATAAGAGACGCAAAAACTGTTTTTGCTACTACATCAGGTACATGAACTTCTTTCCCGTGCCGAAGAACTCTACTGACAAGTACCTATTCGAGAAGAGCGCCACCTACTTTGATGGTGAACTGGTGCCCATGAGAGCTCATGCTCTTCTTCCTACTGCAAAACTTGTCACGATTTTAATCAGCCCAATCAAGAGAGCCTACTCTTGGTATCAGGTAAGAAACCACTTTCATCTTTTCCATTTCATTTCTTATTGGGATGTACAGTCGCTCAGAAAAGTATCCGAACACTATGGTTGACTACAGAATTTAGAAAAAATATCTGGCAACGATTTTTTTTAGAAATTAGTGATCTGGCAACCTTCGTGTCACGTGATTACAGATCAGGAAAAATATCTGGAGCGTGTACAGCAACTGTACACGCTCCAGTTACCGTTCACAGCAAACTGGAGTGTGTGCAGTTACTGCACACGCTCCAGTTTGCTGTGAACGGTAGCTGCACACGCTCAATATTTCCGTGAGTGAGCCCACACGATCTAGTATCAAAATAATATGACCACCTACAGTCGCTCAAAAAAGTATCCAAACACCATGGTTGATTACAGAATTTAGAAAAAATATCTGGCAACGATTTTTTTAGAAATTAGTGATCTGGCAACCTTCGTGTCACGTGATTACAGAATTCAGGAAAAATATCTGGAGCGTGTACAGCAACTGTACACGCTCCAGTTACCGTTCACAGCAAACTGGAGCGTGTGCAGTTACTGCACACGCTCCAGTTTGCTATGAACGGTAACTGCACACGCTCAATATTTCCGTGAGCCCACACGATCTAGTATCAAAATAATATGACCACCTACAATCGCTCAAAAAAGTATCCGAACACCATGGTTGATTACAGAATTTAGAAAAAATATCTGGCAACGATTATTTTTAGAATGTTAGTGATCTGGCAACCTTCGTGTCACATCACACGAAGGTTGCCAGATCACTAATTTCGTAAAACAATCGTTGCCAGATATTTTTTCTGAATTCTGTAATCAACCATAGTGTTCGGATTTTTTTTTTTGAGCGACTGTACGGAGACCTGTAGTTTATTATTGAAAGTCTAAATCAAACCTGTGTAAATCTCTATTTTTAACGATATTCGTTCACTTTAGCTGAAACTGAAACATTTAACAATAGCAATGCCACTCAAAACTTTACGTAGGGATCCAGCTTCTGTAACTCTACAAATATTGATTGAATAGCATTTAAAATCGTGATAGATAGATTTAATTTAGATCTTTCAATTTGTCATTGGTCAAATTCATTCATCTAAAGAGTAAATTTGGATGTTATAGTTCTTCGAAGTTAGTTCCCCATTGACATAACATGCAAATTAATAAGTTGTTAGGGGTCTGTATATGTATCTGCAGTTGCGTTCATATTTTCCTCTTTAACTTCCGCTTTGCCTTAGGCGGGAAAAAAGGACATTCATGGAAGCCATGTATCAGCTCCATATGCAATTCCATATGCAACTCCATATGAATTAGGGACGGGGGTGGCTCAGTCGGATGCGCGCCAGGCTCGTAATCTGTAGTTCCCAGGTTCGAGTCCCAGCTGGGTCAGCGTTGAGATTTATCTCCGCAAAATTCCCCGCCCTGCCCACGGTCAGTAGGGGACACCGATGGGCTTGGAAAGGCCGCCGTCCGTCGGATGGGACGTTAAGCCGTGGCCCCGTGTTCCGGAGAGCCATACCCTGTGCACGTTAAAGAACACGCTGGATGGCCTTGACGGGAGGCTACCATCTGTCTCCCAACAGCTGTTCCAGTGGGTCCCCTCCCCCAACCTTCTCTGAGCCTTCGGGGTCCATGTGACCTGGCCATTTAGCCCATGGTGTGCAAAAAAGTGCCGCTCAGATGTAAAACAACCCAACCATATGAATTAAGCCATGTACCAGCTCCATATGCAGGAGAGTAATACGCTCTGCATGTTAAAGAACATACTGGATAAACTTCATGGGAGTTTCATCTGTTTTTAACAACTAGTGTGGCCGAATGGTTAGCGCGCTTGGCTATTGATCCAAGGGACCTGGGTTCGAGCCCCGGGTAAGGCATGGATGTGTGTGTTGTTTTTCTGCTGAGGTCCTGCCCTCCTCACAGACCTTCTACTATGGCATGTAAACTGACAGGCTCCTGTCAGACCTCTGTGGCAAGCAGCTGCTTGAGGGGGTATAATAAAAAATAATGGTGGAACCTTTACCTAGCTGTGTTCTCTTGGTGTACCTGTGACATGATCATTTACCTCACTCTGTCCCTATGAACTGATCATTTACCTCACTCTGTCCTGTGAAATGATCATTTACCTCACTCTGCCCTATGAACTGATCATTTACCTCACTCTGTCCTTGTGATCTGATCATTTACCTCACTGTATCCTGTGAACTGATCATTTATCTCACTGTATCCTGTGAACTGATCATTTGCCTTACTCTGTCCCTGTGAACTGATCATTTACCTCGCTCTGTCCTTGTGATCTGATCATTTACCTCACTGTATCCTGTGAACTGATCATTTATCTCACTGTATCCTGTGAACTGATCATTTACCTCACTCTGTCCCTGTGAACTGATCATTTACCTCACTCTGTCCTTGTGACCTGATCATTTACCTCACTGTATCCTGTGAACTGATCATTTACCTCACGCTGTCCCTGTGACCCGATCATTTACCTCACTGTGTCCCTGTAAACTTATCATTACAGAGACCTCACTCTGTCCCTGTGGACTGATCATTTACCTTACTCTGTCCCTGTGAACTGATCATTTACTTCACTCTGTCCCTATGAACTGATCATTTACCTCACTCTGTCCCTGTGAACTAATCATTTACCTCACTGTATCCTGTGAACTGATCATTTACCTCACTGTATCCTGTGAACTGATCATTTACCTCACTGTATCCTGTGAACTGATCATTTACCTCACTGTATCCTGTGAACTGATCATTTACCTCACTGTATCCTGTGAACTGATCATTTACCTCACTCTGTCCCTGTGGCCCGATCATTTACCTCACTGTATCCTGTGAACTAATCATTTACCTCACACTGTTCCTGTGACCCGATCATTTACCTCACTGTATCCCTGTAAACTGATCATTTACCTCACTCTGTCCCTGTAAACTGATCATTTGCCTTACTCTGTCCCTGTGAACTGATCATTTACCTCACTCTGTCCTTGTGACCTGATCATTTACCTCACTGTATCCTGTGAACTGATCATTTACCTCACTGTATCCTGTGAACTGATCATTTACCTCACTCTGTCCTTGTGACCTGATCATTTACCTCACTGTGTCCTGTAAACTGATCATTTACTTCACTCTGTCCCTGTGAACTGATCATTTACCTCACTCTGTCCCTGTGAACTGATCATTTACCTCACTGCATCCTGTGAACTGATCATTTACCTCACTGTATCCTGTGAACTGATCATTTACCTCACTGTATTTTGTGAACTGATCATTTACCTCACTGTATCCTGTGAACTGATCATTTACCTCACTCTGTCCTTGTGACCTGATCATTTACCTCACTCTGTCCTTGTGACCTGATCATTTACCTCACTGTGTCCTGTAAACTGATCATTTACTTCACTCTGTCCCTGTGAACTGATCATTTACCTCACTCTGTCCTGTGAACTGATCATTTACCTCATTCTGTCCCTGTGAACTGATCATTTACCTCACTCTGTCCTTGTGACCTGATCATTTACCTCACTGTGTCCTGTGAACTGATCATTTACCTCACTCTGTCCCTGTGGCCCAATCATTTACCTCACTCTGTCCCTGTGACCCGATCATTTACCTCACTGTGTCTTTGTGACCTGATCATTTATCCCCATGTATTCATAAAAGTGTCGCCCAAAGTAAAAACAAACCATCCTTGCTAAGTTTCGTTTTACTCTCAACCATAATGAAAATTTTATTTATACAACTTATTTAATATAAACTGCTTGACAAAATTAAGGTGACACTAACGAAATGTGGCATAATTTTCTTATAGTTGCGATGTATTTAAACGAAAATTTGCCTAGAAATATATTTCAGCATAACGAATAAATGCATAAAAAAAATATTCAGACTAGAAATAAACGTATTGCAATGACATCATAAAACTAAAAAAAATTGTGCATTGCAGAAATTGATTTCTGATATTCCAAAATTGGCATACATGACGTCGTCAATATGAAGTGCGATGTCCTCTCACTCTAAACAGGCCAGAGCGTCGAACCATACTCAATTTAAGGTTGTTTAGAAAGGTCAGGACAATAAATTCCATTCTTCCACAAAAGTTAACTTTGTCTCGCATATTTTCCGAGGATGTGGCTGGCAGTTTCCCTTGGGTCTTCCTAAGGTATCCCATACATCTTCGATGGAATTGAGGGTTGGGTTGTTTTACCTCTGAGCGGCACTATTTTGCACACCATGGGCTAAATGGCATGGCACCATGGGCTAAATGGCATGGCACCATGGGCACCATGGTCACAAGGACCCCAAAGGCTCAGTGAAGGTTGGGGGAGGAGACCCACTGAAACAGCTGTTGGGAGACAGATGGTAGCCTCCCGTCAAGGCCATCCAGTGTGTTCTTTAAGGTGCACAGGGTATGGCTCTCCCGCACACGAGGCCACGGTTTAACGTCCACGGCCATCCGACGGACGGCGGCCTTTCTAAGCCCATTGGTGTTCCCTACTGACCGTGGGCAGGGCGGGGATTTTGCAGAGATAAATCTCAACGCTGACCCACCCTGGACTCGAACCTGGGAACTACAGATCACGAGCCTGGCGCGCTACCGACTGAGACACCCCTGCCCCGATGGAATTAAGGTCTGGTCTTTCTTGTAATAAGTAATATATCTATGCCCTCGCCAAAAATAGTGCAGCCAAAAACTGATCAAACTCGCCAAATTCTGATGACGTATTCTGATGAGTTCTAACTCATCAGAACACGCCATCAGAACTCATCAGAACACCACCGTTGGTGGACACGCAAGGTTATTAAGTCGTCGAAGCGTGCAAAGGGCCATGCAATGCGCACGCTAAAGAACACACAGAGTGGTCTGATCGTATTGAGCCCCTTCGATCTGTGTTCTGAAGCTGTGTAGTAGATTCCTTGCCCCCTCTTGGGTCCTTGAGACCTGGCCATTTAGTCCGTTGTGGGCAAGAGAAAAAAGGGCTTCTTAACGATGAAACAACTTCAAAAGGTAGAGATGGCGATATCTTCCAGGAATGTTGAAATTAAGTGAATTTTTGTTGCCGAAATGAGTTAAATATACTACATCTTTGGTGTTTCATGGGGCGGGGGTGGCTCAGTCGGTAGCGCGCAGGCTCGTAATCTGTATTTCCCAGGTTCGAGTCCCAGTTGGGTCAGCGTTGAGATTTATCTCCGCAAAATTCCCCGCCCTGCCCACGGTCAGTAGGGGACACCGATGGGCTTGGAAGTGTCAGCGTTCAGATTTATTTCCGCAAAATTCCTCGCCCTGCCCACGGTCAGTAGGGGACACCGATGGGCTTGGAAAGGCCGCCGTCCGTCGGATGGGAAGTTAAGCCGTGGCCCCGTGTGCGGGAGAGCCATACCTTGTGCACGTTAAAGAACACGCTGGATGGCCTTGACGGGAGGCTACCATCTGTCTCCCAACAGCTGTTCCAGTGGGTCCCCTCCCCCAACCTTCTCTGAGCCTTCGGGGTCCATGTGACCTGGCCATTTAGCCCATTATGCGCAAAAAGTGCCGTTCGGAAGTAAAACAACCCAACCCAACCTTGGTGTTTCAACTCTTCAAATGTGAAAAGACGTGTTTTTAATGCAACTGAAATCATCCAAAGGAATCATATCCCATGTCCATCCATTATCGAAAGAAATCATCTCTCTTGTAAGATACTCCGACCCGCCCAATAAAAATATTCTTTTTCCTTCGTCATTTATCTAATAGGAATTTCATGTAATGCGTGTTCTTGCAGTGTTGACATATGTGAGAGCTCAGAGCCGATGAGAAAGACTAACAGCAAATATACGAAGTGTTGGTGTTTCTTTTCTTTTCCCCTGCAGGTGCACTCCCAATATTTGTCCTCCCAATAACGGAGATTGCCGGTGGTGTTTGTGTTGCAACTCCGAATGTACTCGGTCGCTCTATTGATGATGCAGAAACGAAAGATACAATTATCTAACACGATGGTCAGTGAAATAAATTGCCGAATTGATAGAAATAAAAGATCGGCAATGCTGCGAAATTATTAAGGATATAATTCTGAGAAGCGCTTGTTGAGCAAATATATGAAGTGGATTCAAAGGAAATAAACTAAGGTGCATATTGACTGGGATTTCGACTTATACTAGATGATTACAAGTGCATAATATTGATTTAAGTTGTTTTTTTATACTTCAGAGCTGCATTTCACTTTTTTGCACTAATTGCCAGGTCTCGTTGGACTCCAACGGCTTAGTGACTCAGTCGGTAGCGCACCAGGTTCGTAATCTGTAATTCCCAGGTTCGAGTTCCAGCTGGGTCAACATTGAGAGTTATGTCCCCAAATTTCTCCGCCCTGCCCACAGTCAGTAGGGGGCACCGATGGGCTTGGAAATGCCGCCGTCTGTCGGATGGGACGTTATGCCGTGGTCCCGTGTGCGGGAGAGCCATACTCTGTGCACCTTAAAGAACACACTGGATGGCCTTGAAGGGAGGCTACCATCTGTCTCCAGTGGGTTCCCTCCACCAACCTTCCCTGAGCCTTCGGGGTCCATATGACCTGGTCATTTAGCCCATGGTGTGCAAAAAAATGCCCCTCAGAGGTAAAACAACCCAACGGCTTAGATTAGGTTGAGGAAAGGAGTTGACTGGAGAGGAGGCAATTGGAAGCGTGTTCTTTAATGTGTACAGTATTGGTTATGGCTCTACTATGTACGAACCAGGTCTAAATGCCCCATCAGATAGACGGTTGCCTTTGTATGCCAATCAGGGTGGTAGGGGTTGCTCAATCAGTAACGTGGCAGGCTCGTAATCTGCAGTTCCCAAAGTCTAGTTCGAACTGTGGTAGCATTTAGATTTATCAAAATCTGCTGAGGACCCGCCATCCTCACAGATCCCTCTACTATGGGGTATTAAACTGATAGGCTGTTGTCCGACCTCTGTGGCAACCAGCTGCTTGAGGAGGTATTTATTTATTTATTTGTTTATTTAATGTTCTGTAACATTATTCTGACTTCCAAATATAATTGTTTCTTTTCGTACTGTGATATTACACAGTTCTCTAAACTTTGACACTACAGCAAGTGTTAGATTATTGTAAACTAAATCAGTCTGAACAGGTTTTAGAATTTAATTACATCTGGTATTTAAAAATAAAGGCTAAAAATTCGGAAAAAGTTCAACATACCCAATTACAGTGATCCAAAAAGCAAAGATCTTGATTGGAAGAAAGTGGGCTTTACAGTATAAAAATTTCTTTTCACCTCGGGCGCAGATATAATTTAAGTAACAATGATCTTTAGAATTTCAGGGGGCCCTCGAAGCTGTGTCCCTGTGAAAAGCCCATTAGCTTTAAATCAATATCTTTTTTGGGGGGGGTCGGGATCAGTGTAATGGGGTAAGTTTAACTTTTTCTGAAATTTTTTTGCCTGCTTTTTTTTTACTTTAGTACTGAGCAAACAAATGTTTAACTCCGTTTATTACATTTTACTTCTCATATATATAAAATAAATAAATACCCCCTCAAGCAGCTGCTTGCCACAGAGGTCTGACAGGAGCCTGTCAGTTTATATGCCATAGCAGAAGGTCTGAGAGGATGGCAGGACCTCAGCAGAATAAACGATACATACATCCATGCCTTATCCGGGGCTCGAACCCAGGTCCTGTAGATCAGTAGCTAAGCGCGCTAACCACTCGGCCACGGGACAGGTATAAAATAATGAGAAAAAAAATAAATATTAATATAAGGTTCATTTTAATGTCAACACTGAAGTTGACTTATCGAAGTAGTATGCTCAACATTCGGCTTCAAAGACGTTGATTGATGTTTTCCAGATTTTCATATTTCGTCTTAAGTAGAGTTAAATTAAAAAAATATTTTACATTTTCCAGTTTTTCCGCTGACCGGATAAAATTGTTCCTAGTGCGCGGTATTTGTGCATTCCTGTAATAAAGAAACGCATTATAGACATTAAAAAAATAATAATTAATTCCTTCTCCCCCCCCCACTCAAGCTGCTGCTTGTCAGAGAGTCTTCATTCCGGAAGTAAAACTAGAAAAAGATTTTTTTCGTTCCCAACCATCAAGAGTCTAGGAACGTTCAATTTGAGGACCATACAAATCTTACGAATATCCATCCTTAAATCCAGTTCATCCCCAGCTGGGTCAGCGTTGAGATTTATCTCCGCAAAATCCCCTGCCCTGCCTGCCCACGGTCAGTAGGGAACACCAATGGGCTTAGAAAGGCCGCCGTCCGTCGGATGGGACGTTAAACCGTGGCCTCGTGTGCGGGAGAGCCATACCCTGTGCACGTTAAAGAACACACTGGATGGCCTTGACGGGAGGCTACCATCTGTCTCCTAACAGCTGTTCCAGTGGGTCCCCTCCCCCAACCTTCTCTGAGCCTTCGGGGTCCATGTGACCTGGCCATTTAGCCCATGGTGTGCAAAAAAGTGCCGCTCAGAGGTAAAACAACCCAACCCAGTTCATCCCAGATTCCTCCTGTTAAAGTTAACACGTGAATAGTCTTGATAGGAGGCTTCCATCTCTCCTAACAGTTATCCGTTTGGCCCCCTTCCCCCAACCTTGTCTGAGCTGTGGGGTCTTGTAACCTGACTATTTAGCCCATTGTATGCTCTAAAAGTGCCGCTCAGAGGTAAAACAGCCCAACTGTAAAAACTTTTTTTTTTTGGAAAGTTCGTTTCCAAAATAATTCTACCCATTTTTTTATTTGTGCGAAAAAATCATGCTCAACTCTCATTTCATTTTAAAAAAAAAAAAGATTTTTAATACCCACTTGGTAAGGTTAAATTCCCTTCACTTTGAGCATCTTCGTACTTTCCCTGGACATACAGGTTTTAAAGATAATGAAGAGGTGGACAAAATAGCTAAATCAGTCCATGGCCAAACCAACATTACACCTATACATAAATTTTTTTTTTTTTTTTTTTTGGGGGGGGGGGGCTGGGATGGCTCAGTCGGTAGCGCGCCAGACTCGTAATCTGTAGTTCCCAGGTTCGAGTCCCAGCTGGGTCAGCGTTGAGATTTATCTCCGCAAACTTCCCCCGCCCTGCCCACGATCAGTAGGGGACACCGATGGGCTTGGAAAGGCCGCCGTCCGTCGGATGGGACGTTAAGCCGTGCCCCCGTGTGCGGGAGAGCCATACCCTGTGCACGTTAAAGAACACGCTGGATGGCCTTGACGGGAGGCTACCATCTGTCTCCTAACAGCTGTTCCAGTGGGTCCCCTCCCCCAACCTTCTCTGAGCCTTCGGGGTCCATGTGACCTGGCCATTTAGCCCATGGTGTGCAAAAAAGTGCCGCTCAGAGGTAAAACAACCCAACCCATAATTTTTTTATTTTAATTAAAAAGGAAATTAAGAAACTTGAATTTCATATTTGTGAACAATATGTACAATTAAAATCTTTAATAAAACCAAATTATAGATCTAACTTGTCAAATAAAATTAACTATTTCCAAAATCTTCCTTTTACAAGACAAGAAGTTAAGGTTATTTTAAGATTAAAAAACGACAACATAATTCTAAATAAAACAAAATACTATTTAAAACTTAATTGATAATCCAAACTGTAGTAAATGTAAACTAACAGAAAATACTTCACATATATTATTAAATTGTAATAAATATAATGCTGAAAGAAAAGTATTCTTCAAAAATCTTGAAAGTATTGGAATCACAGACTTCAATACAGAAAACATTCTTGATTTTCCTGATTTTGTTACTAAGATAAAAATCTATCGTTTTATGCTTGAGTTTCTCCAGAAAACAGATCTTTGGAACAAACTATAAAAAAATAAAAAAAGATATATATCTATATAAAAGAAAAAAAAGTATTAAAAGAGAGAGAAAAACTCTCAAAAAAAATATTAAAAGAGAGAAAAAACTCTCAAAAAAAAAAAGATAAGTATTGTATACTAATTGCCACAAAATTAAAATGGGTAAGCCTGTGGAAGGACCACCCAATTCTAGTGAATCAATCAATCAATCTTCGTACTGATATAATTCGAGCTGCTGAGTAACCTTTAAATCTTATTGACCAATAGCAAAGAAAGCATCCTCTTATTGGTGGTCGAGTCTCATCAGTCATTAGATCTCACTGCTGGCAAATCTAAGAGAATTGGATTTCGATAAGTGGTCACCGGATGCTGGCTGATCCTGATTGGTGGAGATGAGATCAAAGCAGTGGGAGCATCGAGACTTCACGAGAAACTGATGAAAGAGTGAGAGATGATGCTCGATGATACTCGCTGCACCATCACTGCCTTATTGTTCGGCAACAATAGACGAAATTCTTCGCGATCTAGCATTAGTTTACGATATCTGTGATGCGCTGTAATTTATACCTTGTAAAAATGGCTGCTGGTAACAGAGATGTTACTTTGGGGTGTTTCGAGTAGATTTCTTGTGCTCTTCGATTGCCTAAATGGCCACATCATAGAAACGAAGAAAATAAGTAAAAGAATTCAATCGAGCAGCTGCTGGGAAGGAAATAAAAATAAAATAATAAAAATAGGTAAAACATTCCGTCAAGCATTTCTCAAACGCATAACTTTCGTAAGATATACACTGGTTTCCATAAATTAAGGAACATCCCTATATTAAGTCAATGGGAAGCTAAGGTCAAAGCTCTATAACTTCTAAAATAAGTTTTTTTGTTTTGAAAAATGTGATTGCAGATAAAGATCTTAATCAAATAAATCAATATCTCGATTTTCAACAATATTTGTTCAATATTTAATGAGTTATGGAAGTTTGAATATTTAGCGATCACAATGCCAGCCACAAAAATTGACTTCAGAAGTTAATTAAAACTTAGTAATAAATATTGTATGAAAGTGTTTAATAAAATAAGTTTGTATTTTAGAACTTTGTGTAAAGAATTCTTTCACTATTCTTCAGTTTTGTGTAATATTAAGACTGGATTGCTGTTGTTAAATATTCAAACTTCCATAAATCATTAAATACTGAGCAAATATTGTTAAAAATGGAGATATTGATTTATTTGATTAAGATCTTCATCTACAACCATATTTTTCAAAACAAAAGAACTTATTATAGAAGTTATAGAGCTTTGATGTTAGCCTCCCATTGACTTAACATAGGGATTTTCCTTAATTTATGGAAACCAGTGTATATGTCTCTGTTGAAAAGATACAGAAATCTGCATTTCTGTATCTTTTCAACTATGTTTTCATTCATGCTTTACAGAAATCTTCATAAAACCTCTGAGCGGGGGGGCGGGGGGGGGGGCTCAGTCGGTAGCGCGCCAGGCTCGTAATCTGTAGTTCCCAGGTTCGAGTCCCAGCTGGGTCAGCGTTGAGATTTTTCTCCGCAAAATTCCCCGCCCTGCCCACGGTCAGTAGGGGACACCGATGGGCTTGGAAAGGCCGCCGTCCGTCGGATGAGACGTTAAGCCGTGGCCACGTATGCGGGAGGGCCATATCTGTGCACGTTAAAGAACACGCTGGATGACCTTGACGGAAGGCTACCATCTGTCTCCCAACAGCTGTTCCAGTGGGTCCCCTCCCCCAACCTTCTCTGAGCCTTCGGGGCCATTGTGACCTGGCCATTTAGCCCATGGTGTGCAAAAAAAGTGCCGCTCAGAGGTAAAACAACCCAACCTACATATATACACCACTACCCTCCAGCATATATTGGAATTATTCAAATGCTATAGGAATGGAAAGCTCCTTTCAAAGTTCTCTCTCTTTGGAATGAAACTTTTTCTTTTACTGACAAAATATAATTGGAAACAAACTGAAGATTTCAGTGGGATTCATCCACATTTTTATTTTTAGAGGTATTCGTTTAATATTTAAAAATTTATCAAAGCTGACACATTTAATAACAACGTTAGCAAGCTAAGAATATCTATCAGAATTACATTCAGCAGTACAGTTACTACTCACAAGATCTTACGCCAAAAGGAAATTAAAACACAAATCGCAACTGCTATTGTGTTATGTATGAAGACGTGGTGCACAACTTTTGCCTGTCAACAAAAACGTGGTCACAACTCTTGCAAGCACAAGAGATATTTTCTGAGCCTGCTCATCGCAACAAGAAAGATTGTAATAAATATAATTGTACTTCTCGAATTATCCATTATAAAACCTTGTAGAACTTTCTTACGAACTGAAATTTCGCTAAAATTCGCTTTGATATAATATCGCCAAGTTTGGAGATATGACAACAATTGTATAAGATCCTAGTAATCCTTTTGTGCTAATTCTTTTGGAAAAGGAGAGATTTGCCTATTTTTGATATGTAGAAAACACTGAAGGTATATAAACACAAACTGAGTTGGAATTTCACTTTTTTGAGCACAATGGGCTAAATTGTCGGAAAAAATGTCTCAGAAAATGTTGGAGCAATGGACCCACTAGACAACTGTTAGGATATATCCCGTCAAGGCCATCCGTCGTGTTCTTTAACGTTCATAAAGTGTAGCTCTCCTGTCCATTCTCTGTCTAAGGCTATCGGTGTCCCGTTTCTGAGGGCGGGGGTGGCTCAGTCGGTAGCGCGTCAGGCTCGTAATCTGTAGTTCCCAGGTTCGAGTCCCAGCTAGGTCAGCGTTGAGTTTTATCTCCGCAAAATTCCCCTCCCTGCCCACGGTCAGTAGGGGACACCGATGGGCTTGGTAAAGGCCGCCGTCCGTCGGATGGGACGTTAAGCCGTGGCCCCGTGTGCGGGAGAGCCATACCCTGTGCACGTTAAAGAACACGCTGGATGGCCTTGACGGGAGGCTACCATCTGTCTCCCAACAGCTGTTCCAGTGGGTCCCTTCCCCCAACCTTCTCTGAGCCTTCGGGGTCCATGTGACATGGCCATTTAGCCCATGGTGTGCAAATAAGTGCCGCTCAGAGGTAAAACAACCCAACAACCCGTTTCTGATCGAGGAAAAGCTGGGTTTTTAACGGAGATAAATCTTGACACTAGCACAGGTGATACTTCACAGAGAAAATCACAAATATTAGTACATTAGTTATAAAATTGTAACAATAAACACAATAAAAATAACAATGTCAACTATCGTTTAAATTTTTGACATTAACATAATCGGTCGCGGGCCGCAAAAAAATATAGTGGCTGATTGATTATTTAAAGTCTTGGACTCATTTCGCAACTTATATTCTATGAGTATGATGAAAAATATCAGTTGTGTCAGCAACTGATATTTCAATGACGAATTCCTGACATGTAAGAAGGTCATGGAGTCGTATCCCAGAGACTTACTCTGAGGTCCCTGGGTCTGAATCCCCCCCCCCCCTCCCGAAAATCCTGTCGTTTTATACTAAATCTCAAACTTCTCTACCTGCTTCGAAGTCCAAAAAGGTTTGTCTTCGTCTAATTTTATTTTAGTCCCACATTTTATGTTAAACGCTGTAAATAGATTTTAAAAAAATGTAAAATTTCATTCCATATAAAATATCATTTTAACCTTCCCTGTTCTGTGGAATACACTGAAGTGCCATTGAATTAGGAAATAAGAGACTTTATCCAAATTTAGTACCGCAAGTCCCGCATTTTCGCGCATGCGTGGCTGAAACTCTGGTCATATATAGCTGTCAGCTTTGGCTTCCCCACGCATTCGTCATGAGAAACGTAATGGGGCGCGAGATTTAGATGCATTTTACAGAGGGCAGATCGTAGGTGCCCGATGGATGGGACCCTCGATCTCCGAAATTGTCAACGAACTTGAATTTTCTCGTACGACAGTTTCAAGAGTGTTCCGGGAATACGAAAACTCTGGCAAAAAAACAAGCACCCTGACAAACTGCAAAGGACAACCAGCCTTGAATGATCGTTGGCTTCGCCGTCTGACCCACGTTATATGGAGCGATTGGAGCCAGATATTATCCGAAATCACCTCCCATCTGAATGCGGATTCCAGTCGGGAAGTCAGTGCACAGACCGTGCAACGCTCACTTCATCGTCTCGGCGTCGAGAGCCACCGACCTACGAGAGTCCCACTTCTAACAGCACGACACCGGGCTCAATGCCTTGCCTGGGCTAAAGAACATCGGAACTGGATCATCAAAAATTGTCAATGGATAGTCTGGAGTGATGAATCCCGATTTAATCTTCATCACGCAAATGGGAGACTGAGGGTATGGCGCCAATTCATTAAGCCATGGATCCTGCATGTCAGGTCGGAACAGTACAAGCTGGTGGTGGCTCAGTGATGGCCTTGGTGTTTTCAGTTGGACGTCTGTGGGACCTTTGGTACGTGTGCCTACGACGCTCAATGCATCCTGGTACGTAGAACTCATGGCTGATCATTTACACTTATTTATGGCCATCATGGAGATGGAATCACCAGCAAGACAACTGTTCATCTCACAGGTCCAGGTTGGCTACTGCGTGGTTGCAGGAGCATTCTGCTGACTTTGAAATAATGAATTGGCCACCTAAAAGTCCAGATTTAAATCCCATCGAAAACCTTTGGGATACCGTCGAGCAGAGTGTTCGGGCCCGTGTCCCATCAGCGACGACCTTGAGAGAATTGTGGACAGCTCTGGAGGATGCACGAATCGCCATACCTGTGGAACATTTACGCAAGCTTGTCTCTTGCTTCGTCGTGTGGCGGACGTTATCAGGGCCAGAAGGGAACCAACACGTTACTTAGTTGCTATCCGTAATTCAATGGCACTTCAGTGTATTTTAGTAATTAGGAAACCCTTTTCAAGTTCCATCCGACGGACGGTGCCCTCTCCAAGCCCATCGGTGTCCCTTACTGCCCGAGGGCAGGGCGGTAAGTTCTGCAGAGATAAATCTCAAAGCTGACCCCAAGCGGGACTCGAACCTGCGAACTGCAGTTTACAAGCCTGTCACGTTACTGGCTGACCACCCATGTCCTCCTTTACGGAGACTTCAATCACTTTAGCAATTGTCTAATAGGGCCTGGACTTTGGGGGTAGGAGGGTTGCAATCTGTAACGTCCCCTGCTCGTAATCTGCAGTCCTCCGGTTTGTATCTCAGTTGTGCCAGCGTTGAGATTTATCTCCTCTAAACCCCCATTCCCAAAGGGTCCCTCAGGGATAGAGGGAACACTGATGGGTTAGGAGGTGTGTCTTCCTTACGATGGGATGTATAGCCATGGCCCCGTGTATGGGAGAGCCATGCACGTTAAAGAACTCCAGTGGGTCCCTTTCCCCAAATTTTCTCTGAGCCCTTGGGTTAGCCCATTTTGTGCAAAAAAGCGCCGCTCAAAGGTAAAACAACCGTCCTTTGGGGTCTTCGTGACCTGAGTATTTATCCAATTTACTCAGCAAGAATGCAAATTTCTGGAGTGAAAAATAACTCAGTTACAATTACCTCATCATAAATCACACAAGCGGTATTATTTCGATTTGAACTGAAATTAGATGATGGTTTAGAAAGAATAACAGCGATGAAAACAGAAACTGTTCCAATATGGACTGTGGTCAGTCAAGCGTTAATGTTTCCAAAACGATGTTCATTGACCAGAAATAAAGGAAAATATGTTTTTGATAAAGTAAGATTCACCAGGGGAAAATAAAAGATTCCATCCCGTCGTTTACACATCTATGGTGAAATCACTGTAGACGTTTCCAAATCCTTAGAAGAAAATAAAAAGCAGATGCGAAAAAGTTTGGAACGCATCCAAAGATTTTTTCTTCCAAATACAAACAGAACTGCTTCATTCATTTATAAAGAGAGAATGAGAAAAGTTTCCTTAACTTTATACATTCACATCGAAGCAGAAGACTAAAGACAAATCTTCAAGCTCTCTGTGGAGGAGGCGGGGTGGCTCAGTCGGTAGAGCGCCAGACTCGTAATCTGTAGTTCCCAGGTTCGAGTCCCAGCTGGGTCAGCACTGAGATTTATCTCCGCAAAATTCCGCGCCCTGCCCACGTAGGGGACAACGATGGGCTTGGAAAGGCCATCGTCCGTCGGATGGGACGTTAAGCCGTGGCCTCGTGTGCGGGAGAGCCATACCCTGTGCACGTTAAAGAACACGCTGGATGGCCTTGACGGGAGGCTACCGTCTGTCTCCCAACAGCTGTTCCAGTGGGTATCCTCCCCCAACCTTCTCTGACCCTTCGGGGTCCATGTGACCTGGCCATTTAGCCCATGGTGTGCCAAAAAGTGCCGCTAAGAGGTAAAACAACCCAACCCAAAATCTCTGTGGAGAGAGACATTAAGGTACAGGTTTGTTATTTTCACTTTAAACTCATTTGCTGTTTTCTCATCCAGAATGTAAATTCAATTATTTAAAAGATTCAAAAACAGACGCCGTGTGAGGAAATATGTTATATTTCTAACACTCTATGTTACACTCTATGTCAGGGTTTCTTTTTGGGTGGAGAAGGTGGAGTGTCTCGTAATCTGCAGTTCCCAGGTTCGATTCCCACTGGACGAGGGTGGAGATCTATCTCCATCAAACCTCCATCCTGTACTCGGTCAGAAAGGGAACACCGATTGGCTTGGAAAGGTTGCTGTCAGTCTGATGTCGCATAAGGCCATGGTTCTGTGTGCAGGAAAGCCATACCCTGGTCATGTTAAAGAATACACTAGATCATCATCATCCTCAAGCAGCTATGGGCTACGGAGGTCCAACCAGACCGTGCAATTTAGTTCTCCAAGCAAGTCTATCCTGAGCTACATCTACTGCATCTGGCCACTGCACACCAATTCTAACAAGGTCCTGTTTGACATTGTCTGCCCACCGCATCCTAGGTCTCCACTTCTTTCTGAGGACTTTAGGCACACTGTTCATAACCCTATTCGCCAATCTATAATTATTCATACGGGCAACATGGCCAAACCAACGGAGTCTCTCTCTGCACAATATGCTGCTTAAAGGAGGTTGCAAACTCCTTTGCCTAACCTCATCGTTAGTTACAAAGTTGTACCACCCAAGATACTGCGTAAGCATCTGGAATCAAAAGCATCTAGTTTCCTGTTATCTTGTTTACAAAGTGTCCAAGTTTCACTGCCATAACTAACCCTAGAAAGAACCAAACTATTATACAGTCTAATTTTAGTCTTTAGGTGTATACGCCTATTTCTCCACACTCTCCATAGATTCTTAAAAGTCCCGGCAGCAATCCCTATTCGTCTGTTAATTTCATGCCGCACATCACCAGTATCTGTTACGTAGCTCCCAAGATAATTAAACTGTGACACCTGCTCAAGGGTCCAACCATTCAGATTAACTGAATCACAGCCTACCTGACCAATTTTCATCACTTTAGTTTTCTCTCTGTTTATAACCAAACCTACTCTACTACCAGTTTCATCAACAGCTCGAATGAAAGAGTTATCTCATCAACATCATTTGCCAAAAGGGCTAAATCATCAGCATAATCTAAATCAGAAATTTTCGTATCTCCAGCCCATTTAAGGCCAAAATCTTTCCCTTGAAGTGAATTTCGCATAACATAATCAATAACCAAGCTAAAGAGAAAAGGAGACAAAATGCACCCTTGTCGAACACCAGAAGTAATGCTAAACCAATTGCTACAAGCCTTACCAACTCTCACACACGACTCAGTGTTATTATAGAGAGCTTTCATTATATTAACTAATTGCCAAGTATACCATATGATTTCACAATCAACCACAAATTATGACGATCAACAGAGTCGAAAGCCTTTTTGAAATCAACAAAGCTAGCAACCAAAGGTTTCTGAAACTCTAAACATTTCTCAAGAATCTGCCTAAGTGAAAATATCTGATCCAGTAACAAAATTACGGAAATAAGAGAACATTTTGTAGCTGGCATGCCAACGTTACAAAAATGCTTTAAAACGTTATTTATTCAATTTATTATTCAAGGTAAGATTACGTATCCATTTATCATAAAATACAAATTAAACGATAGAAAGTATCACAATTTAAATGTAAGGCGAAAATATATTAAATTTTAGATTCCACCATTAGACAATAGAAGAAAATAGAGCTTTTATTATAATTGAAATCATTCAATCAAACGTAAAAACTCGCGCGGAACTTTCCACTATATGTTCAGCGCATTATTAAGTCACGTGGCTGTGATTAGAACGAAATGAATTTTCGTTGGCTGAGATAGTACAAAAATAACTCAGTAATCAATTAAGATTGATAGATGATAGATTCAGAATGTATATTTTGCAATTTATCATCATCATATTAAATAATAGCCGTAATTCCGGGCGGGCGGACACGTGTAATATCATCGGCGGCAGAAATTGGCAGTTCCCCCGTGGTTCTGTGGCTACTTGAACGATCGATTCCGAATTTGGTGGGGTGGTCCCAATAGTTCTGACCCGCATCGTGTCACAGATGGAGTTCCTAACTGCCGTGGGTCGGGAATAACCCTCGAAAATCGTCCGAGAATTCTGAGGCGCTACCGTCGCCTGCCTTGTGAATGGGGGGCGGGGGTGGCTCAGTCGGTAGCGCGCCAGGCTCGTAATCTGTAGTTCCCAGGTTCGAGTCCCAGCTGGGTCAGCATTGAGATTTATCTCCGCAAAATTCCGCGCCCTGCCCACGTAGGGGACAACGATGGGCTTGGAAAGGCCATCGTCCGTCGGATGGGACGTTAAGCCGTGGCCTCGTGTGCGGGAGAGCCATACCCTGTGCACGTTAAAGAACACGCTGGATGGCCTTGACGGGAGGCTACCATCTGTCTCCCAACAGCTGTTCCAGTGGGTCCCCTCCCCCAACCTTCTCTGAGCCTTCGGGGTCCATGTGACCTGGCCATTTAGTCCATGGTGTGCAAAAAAGTGCCATTCAGAGGTAAAACAACAACAACAACAACAACAAAAGCCTTGTGAATGGAGTTTATCAATCGAAGTATGTTTGGTGTGAATGAACTTATCGAAGAGTTTCGCGCCAAACACTTGATGTGGGTTTACTAGTAATCAGATATTTGACAAGAGCACAAGTGTTCCGAATTCTTTACACTATCCCAAGACGTGTATTTTTTCTACCTCTCAGTGGCGTGACAACAAAAACGGCCAACAAAAATTCCCTAACAACTCCTTTCCCCCAACTTTCGCTCAGCCCTTGGGGTCTTTGCGACCTGGACATTCATCCTGAGATGAAAGGACGCCATTCCGTTTTTTTTTTTAAAGGAAATAAGAGTGGCTTCTTAGAATGTGTTTTATCATATTTAGTATTTTTATTCAAAGTACTTGTTACGGAGGGGCGGGGTGGCTCAGTCGGTAGCGCACCAGGCTCGTAATCTGTAGTTCCCTGGTTCGAGTCCCAGCTGGGTCAGTATTGAGATTTATCTCCGCAAAATTCCCCGCCCTACCCACGGTCAGTAGGGGACACCGATGGGCTTGGAAAAGGCCGCCATCCGTCGGATGGAACGTTAAGCCGTGGCCCCGTGTGCGGGAGAGCCATACCCTGTGCGCGTTAAAGAACACGCTGGATGGCCTTGACGGGAGGCTACCATCTGTCTCCCAACAGCTGTTCCAGTGGGTCCCCTCCCCCAACCTTCTCTGAGCCTTCCGGGTCCATGTGACCTGGCCATTTAGCCCATGGTGTGCAAAAAAGTGCCGCTCAGAGGTAAATCAACCCAACCCAACTTGTTACAGAAAAAAACAATTATACAACAAAACCAAGTATAACTTAAAATGATTACGTTTCCAGATTTCCAAGTGGGAAGGTGATGCAAGTGCTCCTTCTACCCCCCCCCCCCCCCCCTGCGGACACACACGGCCGTTTTATACAAATATTTTCAATTTTGCCAGTTGTATTTGGTCTGTTTTCTACGTAATACTTAAAGTTCATTTTATGCCTCAATGACCTGATCCCAATGAACTAATTTGATCTTTTTCTTTCTTCCCTCAGCACATGAGAGCGCATAAAGATCCCACTGCTCTCAACCACAGCTTCCATGAGATGGTTGCCACAGGAGACAGATCACCCCGTCTCCTCAGAGATCTAAAGAATCGATGTCTTGTGCCTGGAATGTATGCCCAGCATTTGGACAGATGGCTGACTTACTACTCACCTCAACAGGTAGGCCATTATTTGTTAGCAATAGACAATAGCAATCCACATTAACCAATGGTGTATCATCCCTTGTGACATCGGGAAATCTGATTTTCAGAATGAATCGAAACAATAAAATCGAATCAATAAAAGTGAATCGAAACGCCGTTCCCATCGCTATTAGTTGACAAAATACTTTGAATTTTATATCATTAGGGTGTATTTTACGTAGTTATGAATATTTTATGTCGAATTTTTGTTTAATTATCAGAATGACTAAGGGAGAATTGCTTCCATGGACTTTAAATGGCATGCGAAGTCCGCAAATCCATGGTGAGCAGAATGTATATAAAGCGTTATGACCGAGACGTCACAGTTTCCTCGTCATCCGCCTTGGGTTGGATAACATGATCAGGTCAGAAATCATTTTTCTGTTATAAAGGTATCATGGAGACGGATTACGCTTGACAACATAACAAAAACACTAAGGCTCTAAATTTGTTAACAGTTATTTTTTTTTTCCTCTATGAACAATATCATCTTTCTTTGTAAAAACTAACAGTGGTGGAATCTTTCACCTTGTTCATCGCTAACAGCAGCCAAGTTGTCTGCGAAGAAATCTAGAAGAGAATCTATAAAGTTTAGTTGAGTGACATCCGTCGTCCTAAAAGTTTATTCCTCTATTAATTGTTGGTTGTTTTCTTCTCTTTTTATTCGCAGGAAACCCTTGAACTATTGATTTAAGGAATTTCCACGCTGCTGATTCATTGGGATTTGGTTTGCTTTGAAAGTAGTATTGTGCAAATTGGGTTGGGTTGTTTTACCTCTGAGCGGCACTTTTTTGCACACCATGGGCTAAATGGCCAGGTCACATGGACCCCGAAGGCTCAGAGAAGGTTGGGGGAGGGGACCCACTGGAACAGCTGTTGGGAGACAGATGGTAGCCTCCCGTCAAGGCCATCCAGCGTGTTCTTTAACGTGCACAGGGTATGGCTCTCCCGCACACGAGGCCACGGCTTAACGTCCCATCCGACGGACGGCGGCCTTTCCAAGCCCATCGGTGTCCCCTACTGACCGTGGGCAGGGCGGGGAATTTTGCGGAGATAAATCTCAACGCTGACCCAGCTGGGACTCGAACCTGGGAACTACAGATTACGAGCCTGGCGCGCTACCGACTGAGCCACCCCCGCCCCATATTGTGCAAAGGTTTCCCCCCTGCGGGCCAACAAAGATACCTTCTTTAAGCTTTTCGGGACTCAGTTTTAGAAATTGTCCTTTTAAGCATGCAAAACCATTGCTAGTTTTGTACAAAGCTTTACAAAGTTCTTCATAAGGTCCAGCTTTATGTGTAGCAGAGTAAGAAGAACCGACTCAGGATTCACTAATGATGTGTATTCCAGAAACAAAGGGGGCGGGGATGGCTCAGTCGGTAGCGCGCCAGGCTCGTAATCTGTAGTTCCCAGGTTCGAGTCCCAGCTGAATCAGCGTTGAGATTTATCTCCGCAAAATTCCCCGCCCTGCCCACGGTCAGTAGAGGACACCGATGGGCTTGGAAAGGCCGCCGTCCTTCGGATGGGACTTTAAGCCGTGGTCCCGTGTGCGGGAGGGCCATACCCTGTGCACGTTAAAGAACACGCTGGATGGCCTTGACGGGAGGCTACCATCTGTCTCCCAACAGCTGTTCCAGTGGGTCCCCTTCCCCAACCTTCTCTGAGCCTTCGGGGTCTATGTGACCTGGCCATTTAGCCCATGGTGTGCAAAAAAGTGCCGCTCAGAGGTAAAAGAATCCAATCCGGAAACAAAGTTTTCTCTGCTGGCCAATCTTTTACAACGTAGTGTTGCTATGTGAATCCACCTTGCAATCCAGTAACAGTGCGATTACGGAAAATCACCACATAACTGCCAACAGTGTTCCTTGTAATTTATTTGCTTCAGTATGGCAGACATGTTGTAATAGGTTTCCTTCACAGCAACCGAATGAACCACAAGTATTGAGGTATTAAGTGTTTTTTGTTTTCATTGAGAAACAGAACATCCTTTAAGCTTACTTTAGAAGAATCTATAAATAACCCCCGTTCTTCAGGTTTGTGTGGTCCATTTATGTCGAGAGGACCATGCATGTCACAAAAATGGGAAATTTTCTCATTTCTCTTTCAAATTACACAAATCCTCGTACCTGTAGCCAGCAAATTCCATTATTGCAGCCTGGATCCTAAAGGTTCTACTTGTTTTGATAGGTTTAGGTCATGTACTAAATCATTAAGCTCATTTTGCTGAATCAGATGAGGTTCTTGACTATGCTGCGGAGTGTAATCGTGAATCAGAAGAAGTAGATGAACCTTCTAAGCAGTAGTCCTTTTCTATACTGCGAATAATGAAATCTCCCCAGTTGGGTGGTGGAATGGCATTTTACGCGTACCAGGTGCATATTCAGGAAATTTACGTATCATTTTTAAAGGAAAAGCTTTAAAATGGCGCGAAACGTAAAAAAGGAAAAGCTTTGTATGGCGTGACTGTAAAATCTTATTCCATGAATATTATTTTAACCTTTTGCTGTCCAGGAAATTTACGCATGCCAGATACATAACCAGGAAACTTACGCATACCAGGTACGTATCCAGGAAATTTACATATACCAAGTGCATATCCACGAAATTTTCTCATGCCAGGTACATATCCAGGAAATTTACGCGTACCGGTTACGTATCCAAGAAATTTAGTTACGGAGAATTTTTGACAATTTAGTTTCGGGGGGAGTCTGAGAATAAGACTTGAGTAGCATTTCCAAATGACTAAAGTATTCCACCGGACAGCAAAAGGTTAAAATAATATTCATGGAATAAGATTTTACCGTTTTTTTTTAAATCTATTTTAATGTCACACATATACTATGGGCCTCAAATAAAATTATTTAAAAAACTGCTTTGGATTTCAAAGCCAGTAGACAAGTTTGAGATATTGTACAAGACGACCTGATTTTCCCTGAGGGAGGGAGGGAGGGAGGGAGGGAGGGAGGGAGGGAGGGTAGGTATGTCTGCCCCCCACTACTATAAGTTGCGAAAGTTATGAATCAAGGAGAAATACGTTTCGCGCCATACTTTTGGCGGAATGTAACTAATATAGATATAATTTGATAAACACGTGTACAATTTCTCATTATCGGTGAATACAGCACCTTGCCAAATTATTAGAAAATTTCCATGTTACGCCAGTTAAAAGAAAATTCAATCCTTCTGGATTATTAAAATAATAATTTATCGGAAAACTGAGACTGAAGATAAAGATTTAAACCATATCTATCTAAATCACGACTCACCACAGTATTCATTCCACATTTAAAGAGTTTTGGAAGTTGAATTATTTAATAGGAACGTGGAAAGTGACAAAAGAATTATACGAAATTGACAAAAGTAGAAAGTCTAAACAAATATGTTTACTCTTTGATGTTTGATTTACTAACTTTTTATCAACATCTGAGGCAAAATCTTATGAATAAAACTGCTGTTTAATATTCCAGTTAGCGTTACTCTTTTAAATATTGTGCGATATTTGTTGGAAGTTAAAATTGAGGTAGATTGGGTTTAGATTCTGTCTCATTGTCTGAAAACAAAAGTCATTTTAAAAGTTACGGAGCTTCAGATTTCCCTGGAACTGGCTTGGATATTCTGTTATAGTTTGGTAGAATTTTATAATGGCATGTAGTTAAATGATGACCCCAGAAAGATTTTAACTTTCTACCATTAGTAAAGTGAATTTTTCTTGTGAGAAAGCAAATGTTATCAACGTTAAAAATATGTGTTTCGATTTTTCTCTTCTAGTTAATGATTATAGATGGCGAAGAACTGAAATCAGATCCAATCTCGATCATGAATAAACTTCAACAGTTTCTCAAAATCAAACCTTTCCTAAATTACAAAGACCACCTCAGGTAATCTTAAAACGTTAACATTCTTTTCGTTGTTAAACTTGCTGAAATAACAACATCATCAGCAGGAATAGCTTTTTCTAATATTATCTGTTGATTGCTAAAAAAATGTAAACTTACTAAATAATAGTTTGATAAAATGGATTCTTTATATTTGGTGAGATTTGTTTGCTTTTGTTTTACCTCTAAGTGACAGATTTTGTTTTTATACATAATGAGACTAATGGCCCCAAGTGCTCACAGCTACGTACGGTTCAGGTGTTTTACCTCTGAGCGGTGGGGATGGCTCAGTCGGTAGCGCGCCAGGCCCTCAATCTGCAGTTCCCAGGTTCGAGTCCAGCTGGGTCATCGTTGACATTTATCTCCGCATAACTTCCCGCCCTTCCCTCAGCCAATAAGGAACACCGATGGGCTTGGAAAGGCCACCATCCATCGGATGGGAATTTAAGCCTTGGTCCATGTACGCGAGAGATATACCTTGTGCACATTAAAGAACACACTGAATGGCGTTGACGGGAGGTTAACATCTGTCTCCCAACAGCTGTGCAGTGGGTCCACTTCTCCAACCTTCTCTGACCCCTCGGGATCCTTGTGACCTGGCCATTTAGCCCATGGTGTGCAAAAAAGTGCTGCTCAGAGGTAAAACAACCCAACCTATGAGCAGTACGCTTTTTCACATAATGTCTAAAAGTCCACGTCACAAGAGCTCAGAGAAGGTTGGGGGAAGGCATTCACTGAACAGCTATTAGGAGACAGGTGATGGGAGACGCCCATCAAGGCCATTCAGCGTGTTCTTCGTTGTGCAATAGGTATGGCTCTCCTGCACACGAGGTCACGGCTTTCTCATCGAGAGCAGAACGAGGCTCAATGGAGAAAATACTTAACGCAAGCCTAGTTGAGACTCGAAATTGGGAACATCATTTTACGAGCCTGGCGAACTACAGACTCTCGCCCCTGCTGTGAAGAGAATCCACTGAGCCGCTGATGGGAGACAAAAGGAAGCCTCTCATCAAAGCCACCCAATGTGTTTCTTAACATTCACAGGGTACTTTTAAATTGCACAGGGTATATCCCTCCTATAAATGGGGACCACGTCTTAACATACGATTAGATAGATGGGGTTGGGTTGTTTTACCTCTGAGCGGCACTTTTTTGCACACCATATGCTAAATGGCCAGGTGACATGGACCCCGAAGGCTCAGAGAAGGTTGGGAAAGGGGACCCACTGGAACAGCTGTTGGGAGACAGATGGTAGCCTCCCGTCAAGGCCATCCAGCGTGTTCTTTAACGTGCACAGAGTATGGCTCTCCCATACACAGGGCCATGGCTTAACGTCCCATCCGACGGACAGCGGCCTTTCCAAGCCCATCGGTGTCCCCTATTGACCGTGGGCAGGGCGGGGAATTTTGCGGAGATAAATCTCAACGCTGACCCAGCTGGGACTCGAACCTGGGAACTACAGATTACGAGCCTGGCGCGCTACCGACTGAGCCACCCCCGCCCCAGATAGATGGGGGATTTTCCTAGCCCATCAATGCCCCCTTTTCGATGACAGAATAGAGAAAATCTCAATGCAAACACTTGGGGACTCAAACTTAGAAACACCAACCTAGAAGCTTACTACGCTACCAACTGAACCATTTTTCAGCTTTTTATTGGATGTGAGGTGGGAAGTTAATATCCCCTGTACTCGAGACTCGAGTCAGTCGATACTATGCCAGATTCGATTCCCCACTGTGCCAGCATTTGCATTTTCTTCGTTAACCTCTACTCTGCGTCAGGTGAGTTGGGTTGTTTTACCTCTGAGTGGCATCTTTTTGCACACAATGGGGTAAATAGCCAGGTCACAAGGATCCCGAGGGCTCAGAGAAGGTTGGCGGAGGGGACTCAGTGGGCAGCTATTAGGAGACAGATGATAGCCTCCCGTCAAGGCCATCCAAGGTGTTCTTTAACTGGCACAAATCTGTGGAAATAGAATATCGAATATTTCATGGGTTGTTGGGTTGGGTTAACATCTATACGGCACTTTTTTGCACACAATAAGCTAAATGGCCAGGTCACGAGGATCCCGAAGGCACAGAGAAGGCTGGAGGGAGGGGAAACAACTGGACAGCTGTTAGGGGACAGGTGAGAGCCTCCTGCCAAGGCCATCCAAAAGTGCACAGGGTATGGCTTTACGTCCCATCCGAGCGATGGCGATCTTTCGAAGCCCATCGATGTCCCCCTACTGGCGAAGGCAGGGCGAGACATTTCGCGGAGAAAATTCTCAACACTGACCGAGATGGAACTGGAATCTGGGAACTGCAGATTACGAGCCTGGTTCCTCCCAATCGGAATGGCCACACCCTCCCTATCGGAATGGCCACACCCTCCCTATCGGAATGGCGTTCTGGTTCATTCGAACTAGATCTCGCCCCTCCTCCCTCTTTCTTTCACTCGGATCACTTGCCCCCTCCCCTCCCTTTAATTTTTTTCTAAATCCAGGCCTGGGTGGGATGTTAAACCATGGTTCCTTGTGCAGGAGAGCCAACCCTGGGCACGTTAAAGAACACTAGATTGCATTTGGAAATTTTATTTGTCTTCTAACAGCTGTCCAATAAATCTCTTCCTCACCTCTGAGTCCTTCGAATCAGCTATTAAAATATCATTCAAAGATAAAACAACCCACATGCAATAAATAAAAAATGATACGGTTGACATAAATCGACAATTAGGTTAAAAAACAAAACATTGAACAGACATTCATTCATTATACATTTACAAATTCAAAATGTTTCTTTTCCGGGACTGAACAAGTTATCATTTTTTTCCATTGGTTAATACAATGGCCAGTTGAACAGTCATTTAGCACGCTACATTTTAATAACTTCGCGAACAGCGACCTGATATGTATATATCAGGCTTGTACAGTCGCTCAAAAAAGTATCCGAACACTATGGTTGATTGCAAAATTCAGAAAAAATATCTGGCATTGATTTTTTTAGAAATTAGTCATCTGGCAACCTTCGTGTCACGTGACACGAAGGTTGCCAGATGACTAATTTCTAAAAAAATCACGTGACACGAAGGTTGCCAGATGACTAATTTCTAAAAAAATCAATGCAAATAAAAAAAAGTATCCGAACACTATGGTTGATTGCAAAATTCAGAAAAAATATCTGGCATTGATTTTTTTAGAAATTAGTCATCTGGCAACCTTCGTGTCACGTGACACGAAGGTTGCCAGATGACTAATTTCTAAAAAAATCACGTGACACGAAGGTTGCCAGATGACTAATTTCTAAAAAAATCAATGCCAGATATTTTTTCTGAATTTTGCAATCAACCATAGTGTTCGGATACTTTTTTGAGCTACTGTACAGATGGTGGATAGATGAATTTTTGAAGCGATCCATTTTTAGCCTTATCTCTCTCAAGAAAGTCACAGTAAATACCAGTATATATCTGTGTGTGGACCTCGTCATGAGCCAATTGTTATCATGCGACCCATTATGGAAAAACGATCGGACATCCTGGTTCGTTGTTTTACCTCTGAGCAGCACATTTTTACACACAGTGGATTAAGTGGCCAAGTCACAAGAATCCTAAGAGCTCAGAGAAGGGAAAAAGAGGACCACTGTAGAGAAGTTAGGATACAGATAATAGCCTCCCATGAAGGCCATCCGGAGAGTTTTTTCACGTGAACAGGGCATTATCTCTTGCATGCGGGGGGCCACAGCTTAATGTCCTATCGGACGGTGGTCTTTCCAAGCCCAATGATGTTGAGACCTTGATATATCATAAGAGAAATCGTCTTCCCTTCTAACGAGGTGCATTCTAGCCCATATCCATGTTTCACTTATGTATAGTCGCTCAAAAAAAGTATCCGAACACTATGGTTGACTACAGAATTCAGAAAAAATATCTGGCAACGATTTTTTTAGAAATTTGTGATCTGGCAACCTTCGTGTCACGTAACACGAAGGTTGCCAGATCATTATTTTGATACTAGATCGTGTGGGCTCACTCACGGAAATATTGAGCGTGTGCAGTTACCGTTCACAGCAAACTGGAGCGTGTGCAGTAACTGCACACGCTCCAGTTTGCTGTGAACGGTAACTGGAGCGTGTACAGTTGCTGTACACGCTCCAGATATTTTTCCTGAATTCTGTAATCACGTGACACGAAGGTTGCCAGATCACTAATTTCTAAAAAAAATCGTTGCCAGATATTTTTTCTGAATTCTGTAGTCAACCATAGTGTTCGGATACTTTTTTGAGCGACTGTACCTCTGCCTTAGATTCTAGTAATGCGATTCCATGTGAGTGACACTTCGTTATCACTAACTTGAAATACTGCATCCTAACATCATAAAGTCTTTCTTTTCATCAAACAAACATTAATGATATTATTCTTTATATTACAGGTATGACCCAAAGAAAGGTTTCTATTGTCAAGTGACCCAACAGAACAGTACCAAGTGCCTGGGACGCAGCAAAGGTCGACAGTACCCACCTATGGATCCCCATTCTGAGAAGTTCCTCAAGGCTTTCTACTTATCTCATAATGTGGCATTATCCAAACTTTTGAACAAACTCAGGCAGCCTATACCTGCATGGTTAGAGAAAGATTTATCCCACGGATAAATAAACAAGGGAACTTTATTTCCTGATCTAACTTCTCCTTGTGGTCCCACCATCCCGGCATTCTGGAGTGTGGGAGTTGACCAAGATATATTTGAGTCCTTCACTGAGGTGACAGTTTTGAATAATGTTCAAGCACGTGTTTTTGGCAACCATGAAGTTCTCGCGTGGTATACCAAAGGAGACAAATTCAGGAGGTCTGATAAGCCTGGTTGTCATGTGCACTTCTTGGGCACAGGCCCAAGTCTGTTGTTAAAAAAATCCGCAACAGAGTAAGCGAAAATATCCATAAAAAACCTTAGATCCAATGGATCGTTCACCAAAGTTGTTATAAACGGGTTTCTTTCCTGTTTTCTTCTCCATTGTACATAAAAGTCACTGAAATGACTGGAAGTCAGTTGGTTACTGAAAGTGCCATTTATTTAGATTACCTCTTCTGTGCAAGGTTTTTAATTGAAATATCAGCAGAGTACGTGAACAGAATATTTCTGTGAGTTTTATTGCTGTGAGATTTAGAGGGAAAAAAAAACACGCCTGTCGACATCAAAATATTGTGATGCAGAGAAATATCCGAATGATTTTCAATTCGCTTTTCTTAGCCACCAGAAAAAAAACATTCTAGTGTACATTGTTTTTGTACATATTGTTTTCCTCTGTGAAATCGATGCCAATTTGTTTGTTCATAATTAATGCAGTTGTAACATTGGCCCAGAACTCCCAACTACTACATTACTATCAGTCATTCTATACAGAAACAAATAGTTTGAATTTACAGACATGGTGACCTAATTCAGATGTATTTACAGACACAGTAACCCAATTCTGGTGTATTTACAGACACAGTAGCCCAATTCAGATGTATTTACAGACACAGTAACTCAGTTCTGGTATATTTACAGACAGTAACCCAATTCAGATGTATTTACAGACACAGTAACCCAATTCTGGTGTATTTACAGACACGGTAACCCAATTCAGATGTATTTACAGACACAGTAACCCAATTCTGGTGTATTTACAGACACAGTAACCCAATTCAGATGTATTTACAGACACAGTAACTCAGTTCTGATGTATTTACAGACACAGTAACCCAATTCAGATGTATTTACAGACACAGTAACTCTGTTCTGGTGTATTTACAGACACAGTAACCCAATTTAGATGTATTTACAGACACAGTAACTCAGTTCTGATGTATTTACAGACACCAGTAACCCAATTCAGATGTATTTACAGACACAGTAACTCAGTTCTGATGTATTTACAGACACAGTAACCCAATTCAAATGTATTTACAGACACAGTAACTCAGTTCTGATGTATTTGCAGACACAGTAACCCAATTCAGATGTATTTACAGACACGGTGACCCAATTCAGATGTATTTACAGACACAGTGACCCAGTTCTGATGTATAAACTTGTTCACACATGTTTTGCATCTGTTGCACTGATTTTAGAATGAACACGTCATATTTATGGATAGAAATGTCGAGCAGAAAATCATGCCAATTCTTTTAAGGCAATTATCGTATAATAACTAAAGTGATAAATAGAGCTTTGAGACCTAAGATTTTAAATGTTCAATAATTGAAGAAACATAAATGTGCAGACTTTCTGTTTTAAAGATAATTGATTTTTTGCATAGTTTTAAAACCATAATACTTAAAAATTTCCTTCATGAACACCGCAAGGTAAGAGAAATACGTAACACTTTTCCTCTTGAATTTTAGACAAAATTACCTTTCCCTTTCAATGGATAGCAACTGTAAATTTTTTGCACATAATATGTTCATAAATTTCAATTGCATCTTGAAATGACAAAATATACTGCCCTACCGAAATATTAGAGAATATCGATATTTGTCAGTGGGAATCGAACCTCGAAGACTCTATAACTTCTAAAATTGCCATTTAATGGAAAAATGTGACTGGGGATAAATTAATGATCTATTTAATTCCCGATTTTCAAAAAAATTCGCTCAGTATTTAAAGAGTTAGTTTATTTTTAAATATTTAAATTTCTATATCTTGTTTTATAAAAAATCATTCGTAATTGTCTAATATCAAAATAACTTCTAAAATGTATATTTATATTATTAAATGATTTGAAACAATACTTATTAAGCTTTAATCAATTTCTGAGGTAATTCTTATGATGCAGTGTTGAAAAATATTCTAGTGTTGTGAAATATTCTAACTTCCACACATCTTTATATATTGAACGACCATTGTTGAAAATCGAGATTTAAATATATTTGATTATAATTTATCATCAATCAAATTTCTCCATTAAATGTATATTTTAAAAGCTATAGAACTTCGAAGCTAGTTTCCCATTGACATAATATGGGAATTCTCTAATATTTGGTAGGACAGTGTATATCAAATTACGATCAATTTCCCAAGTAATTCTCGAAAATTGAAACACTAAAACCATTATGGTGCTATATAGTCTAGTACGTCGTGAAGCTCACTAAAACATATTTTGTTTTCGATATTAACTAAACAACTTCGATTCCCATATAGTGTAACTAAGGGCTTTTTATAAAAGAAATTTTAAAATATCCTCTCACGCCCCCCCCCCCCCCCGATACTTCCCCGCCCTGCCCACGGTCAGTAGGGGACACCGATGGGCTTGGAAAGGCCGCCGTCCATCGGATGGGACGTTAAGCCGTTGCCCCGTGTGTGGGAGAGCCATACCCTGTGCACGTTAAAGAACACGGTTGATGGCCTTGACGGGAGACTACCATCTGTCTCCCAACAGCTGTTCCAGTGGGTCCCCTCCCCCAACCTTCTCTGAGCCTTCGGGGTCCATGTGACCTGGCCATTTAGCCCATGGTGTGCAAAAAAGTGCCGCTCAGAGGTGAAACAACCCAACCCAAAGCCCCCGGTATACCTCGTTGTAGGAATTTTTACCCTCCCCTAGAGAATGTTATGGAAGTGTTAACGATTCTCTCTCGTTCAAATCAAACCATTTATTGTGCAGATCAACGCTTTGGTTCCTATCTCATACTTCATATTCCAGCACTGCAATCCAAAGGGTTTTGTTTTGCCACTGAAACCGTAAAACCAGTGGAGCATCAAGCTTCATTCCGCCTTTCATTCACTTACACTCAAATGATGACTGCAACTAAATTTTATCGCAATTTAAAACAGGGAACACTTCTTCCTCTTGTAACTGAGACACACAAAATTATCTTGTAAATATTAATTTTTTCAAAAATGGATGATGATTATAAGAGTAATTTGAAAACATGTTTTAGTTTAAATTCTTCATCGGCCCCTGATAAACAATAGTGTTATTTCACGAGGTTCTCACTAGAAACCGTTAAAAATATAATCCCAAACTGTTTAAAAAGTATTAATAAATTTATGGAATGTAGGGTTTAGGCGTCTGGTAGAAACATGGTTGGGTTGTTTTACCTCTGAGCGGCACTTTTTTGCACACCATGGGCTAAATGGCCAGGTCACATGGACCCCGAAGGCTCAGAGAAGGTTGGGGGAGGGGACCCACTGGAACAACTGTTGGGAGACAGATGGTAGCCTCCCGTCAAGGCCATCCAGTGTGTTCTTTAACGTTCACAGGGTATGGCTCTCTCGCACACGGGGCCACGGCTTAACGTCCCATCCGACGGACGGCGGCCTTTTCAAGCCCATCGGTGTCCCCTACTGACCGTGGGCAGGGCGGGGAATTTTGCGGAGATAAATCTCAACGCTGACCCAGCGGGGACTCGAACCTGGGAACTACAGATTACGAGCCTGGCGCGCTACCGACTGAGCCACCCCCGCCCCAGAAACATGGTGGTGATATATTTGTATAATAGAAGAACGTGATTATAATGAGAGCCAGAGTTGGGTTTAAAGGAAAGGTGGACAGCCAATGCCTCCTTCCCAACTACCACCCCCTTAGCGCTTCAACTGTGAGAATGTTAATTGCTGCCTCTGAGAAAGGAGTAAACACATGTATCGAACATTTGAACGAAAGTTTTTTTAAAAACCACTAAAACGGATCGAAAATTATATACCAGAAGAAGCTCTGGTTCGTTCTCTCTCGATCCCGTCATTTGCCATCTCCTCTCCCCATTTTTTTCTTTCGATCTGAATCTAGTGACAGCCCTTTGGTACATTTAGCATTTACTTTTCCCTCTCCAAGGTTTCGCAAAATGTTATTTTACTAAAGACCACAAATGACCTGAAAACATAGCTTTGAAGTTCTTATGCGTTCCATTGATCACATCTTGACATACTTCCGCCAGACGGAACAAATTGTCATGTTCTCTAAACACGCATTATCAGAAAACCTACGTATACTAAGTAACACAACAAGCATGCTCATAGAGATAAAAGCGTCCAGGTTCCCAGGTTCGAGTACCAGCTGGGTCAGCGTTGAGATTTATCTCCGCAAAATTCCCCGCCCTGCCCACGGTCAGTAGGGGACACCGATGGGCTTGGAAAGGACGCCGTCCGTTGGATGGGACGTTAAGCCGTGGCTCCGTGTGCGGGAGAGCCATACCCTGCGCACGTTAAAGAATACGCTGGTCTTGACGGGAGGCTACCATCTGTCTCCCAACAGCTGTTCCAGTGGGTCCCCTCCCACAACCTTCTCTAAGCCTTCGGGGTCCATGTGACCTGGCCATTTAGCCCATGGTGTGCAAAAAAGTGTCGCTCAGAGATAAAACAACCCAACAACCCAATCCTGGGTAATAAAAAGGAATGTCTACCCATAATCGCCAATAATTTATTTAAAAGAATCAAATTAATTCAGAAGAATTTGAAAAATTGGAATTAAGTAAATTTTGATTTAAATTTATTACAGCATATTTTTAGGAACAAAAGTCTTTTTATTTTTAACAGTATATTTTTTTCAGTTATTAATTAATCTGTTATTAAGTAAGCAATATATACGGATGCTGATAAAGTGCTGCTGATGAGGGTATTTACACGATACTCGATTTACAAGTTTTCGGTTTTGCAAGGTCCAAAAAATGTAAAAAATGTTTCGATTTACACGGTCCAAAAATGCAAAAAATGTTTCGATTTACACGGTCCAAAAAATATTTCGATTTGCACGGTGACAGACTCGGTTCTACACGGCCAAGAAAATGCAACCAATAACATTTTACACGATTATAGACTCGGTTTTACGCGGTACGTATTCAGTTTTTTTTTATATAGATATAATGCATATTATGAAGTAGCAGTGGTATAGCGTAAACGATTATTACATTGTCATCCCAAAGTAAAAATCAACTAAATGGTTATAATTGATATCATTTGTCGAGAATAAATAGATAAATAATAAATGCCCATATTAATGAAATCGTCATCTGTAACAAGTTATATATATATATCCTTTCATCAAAATTATTATTGCTGTTGTAATGCAATTTGTCTCGCTACGTCTTAATGAAATGAAGCCTATTTTGAATCTGCTGCGGGATACCGAATTTTTCAGACTAAAAACCGTATTTTATCTGATATTTAGCAATAAGTCTAACTGCGTAGACTATTATATAGGCTCCGAGTGGTTAGCGCGCTTGACTACTGATCAAAGGGACCTGGGTTCGAGCCCCGGGTAAGGCATGGCTGTTTGTGTCGTTTTTCTGCTGAGGGCCTGCCAACCTCTCGGACCTTCTACTCTGGCATATAAACTGACAGGCTGCTGTCAGACCTCTGTGGCAAGCAGCTGCTTGAGGGGGTATTTATTTTTTATTAAATACAGCTGATTCGTAAGTTCACCATTTCATAAAAAATCATATAAATACTAATTTTGCAAAATAAAGCACTAAGTGTTGGTACAAATGCTTAATTTGTAATTCATATTCAGTTCATACTTTCAAATTTCATCTTCAAATTCGAGATGTACGTATTAACGATAAGTAGTTTTAGTGACCAAAAAGAAATATATGAGAAATTATTCTAAGCTTATCTGAATTTGTGGAAATAAAATACAAAATAATGTTACGTTAATGCTTATTATTACTGCTAAACTGAAATTTGAGATAAATATGCATTAATAAAACTTTAAATGTACATTTTATTCATAAGGATTTTTCGGAGTCTATCTCCCTTTTTTGCCCATAAGTTGTTGGTTTCGAGTTACACGCGGTTTTTCCGAAACCAATCTACCGTGTAAATCGAGGGGTGGGTGTATTTCTATGTTGTATGAGAAATCAGGATAGAGATCCATTAGAGATAGAATCCATTAGAGCTTCTAGGTTATATCCGACTTTTTTGTAGGGGATCACCTTCTTCCCTTTTTAAAAAAAATACCATTGAGGTACCACAGAGTACATATTTGTTAAGTTTGAGAGTATCATGAAAACGGGGGCGGGGGTGGCTCAGTCGGTAGCTCGCCAGGCTCGTAATCTGTAGTTCCCAGGTTCGAGTCCCAGCTGGGTCAGCGTTGAGATTTATCTCCGCAAAACTCTCCACCCTGCCCACGGTCAGTAGGGGACACCGATAGGCTTGGAAAGGCGGCCATCCGTCTGATGGGACGTTAAGCCGTGGCCCTGTGTACGGGAGAGCCATACCCTGTGCACGTTAAAGAACACGCTGGATGGCCTTGACGGGAGGCTACCATCTGTCTCCCAACAGCTGTTCCAGTGGATCCCCTCCCCCAACCTTCTCTGAGCCTTCGGAGTCCTTGCGACCTGGCCATTTAGCCCATGGTGTGCAAAAAAGTGCCGCTCAGAGGTAAAACAACCCAACCCAATTCTTCCTAAATTGCAGTTGCCAGAGAGTTAAAGAATTAATAGGGATTAAAACTTACAGCAAATTACAAGCAAAAATTAAAGATTACGAATAGATTTCTTGCTATAAGTGATCACCGATTTTCAAGAACCCTTTAAAAAAACTTAGCCCTGTAAAATTGTCAACCTCTGTGTTAGATTTTCTTTAGTTGGTTACGTCAGTGATTATCAAACTATGTGTCGTACATAAGTCCTATGTTTCGGGGGAGGTCGCAAAATTTTATCAACGATTCTAGGGTCGCATAGATTTATTATAATTCTAGAGAGTTGCAATGTCAAAAAGTTTAAGAATTTCCGGGTTACTTTTCTGAATAGAATCATCAATCCCACTAAACAATGTGAGTAAAAAATTAAAAATGTTTATTGAATTAATTAATTCCAGACTTAGAATTTTAATCTTATAAAAAAATTTGATCCACTGGTTTCATAAGATTTAAGGGGGGGGGGGTCTCAAGATAATTTTTGGAACAGCTGTCCTAGACAGATTCTACTATGTACAGTTCGTGTCACGTGACACGAAGGTTGTCAGATCACTAATTTAAAAAAAAATCGTTCCCAGATATTTTTTTCTGAATTCTGTAATCAACCATAGTGTTCGGATACTTTTTTGAGCGACTGTAGGTGGTCGTATTATTTTGATGTTAGATCGTGTGGGCTCACTCACGGAAATATTGAGCGTGTGCAGTTACCGTTCACAACAAACTGGAGCGTGTGCAGCAACTGCACACGCTCCAGTTTGCTGTGAACGGTAACTGGAGCGTGTACAGTTGCTGTACACGCTCCAGATATTTTCCCTGAATTCTGTAATCACGTGACACGAAGGTTGCCAGATCGCTATTTTCTAAAAGAAATCGTTGCCAGATATGTTTTCTGAATTCTGTAATCAACCATAATGTTCGGATACTTTTTTGAGCGACTGTAGGTGGTCATATTATTTTGATACTGGATCGTGTGGGCTCACTCACGGAAATATTGAGCGTGTGCAGTTACCGTTCACAGCAAACTGGAGCGTGTGCAGCAACTGCACACGCTCCAGTTTGCTGTGAACGGTAACTGGAGCGTGTACAGTTGCTGTACACGCTCCAGATATTTTCCCTGAATTCTGTAATCACTTGACACGAAGGTTGCCAGATCACTTATTTCTAAAAGAAATCGTTGCCAGATATGTTTTCTGAATTCTGTAATCAACCATAATGTTCGGATACTTTTTTGAGCGACTGTAGGTGGTCATATTATTTTGATACTGGATCGTGTGGGCTCACTCACGGAAATATTGAGCGTGTGCAGTTACCGTTCACAGCAAACTGGAGCGTGTGCAGCAACTGCACACGCTCCAGTTTGCTGTGAACGGTAACTGGAGCGTGTACAGTTGCTGTACACGCTCCAGATATTTTCCCTGAATTCTGTAATCACTTGACACGAAGGTTGCCAGATCACTAATTTCTAAAAGAAATCGTTGCCAGATATGTTTTCTGAATTCTGTAATCAACCATAATGTTCGGATACTTTTTTGAGCGACTGTACTCATACAACAAAAGTGATTTCTTTCAAATTATTTTAAGAAGCAAAACTTTTTCTGAAAAAAGATTGTAATTATTTACCGTAAAAACATTATTATTAACTTCGAGAGAAAAATTCAAGTGGAAAAGCCATTTAATACACTCGTTACAAAAAAAACTTTTGTTGATTCTTTTATTAATGATATGTTTAGCGCCTTAATTGAATAGGGATTAATAGAATATTATTCTAATTGAATACAATTAAAGAAAAGCAGCCAGATTTCTCTAATAGTTTCAATTTGCTTAGATTATAAAAAAGACACATTCATACAATCCACATGCATTTAAATCTAAACAATTCCAAGTGAAAAGCTACCTCAAGATTATCGCATTTAAAAGAGCATTTTTTTAATTTAATAATCCCAAAACGTTTCCTAATGTTGGCATCGATTATTATCACCAAACGTTTTATAATCTCGAAAATGATTAAAATAACGACTTTTTCAAAAATCTTTAAATTTCCGTTTCCACAAATGCTGTATGAAATCTCGTTTTTCTTCTTGCTATGACCTATCTGGAAAGTACTTTATGATGACATAGGGGCAACTGTGTTGTCCTGAAAGTTTGTTTATAGATATATAAATTGTTTATGTACAAATTGTGTATAGTTCATACTTGCAGTTTCTTCACTGTTTACCAAATGTCGTTGAAATGTTTAAACTATCTTGATTCATTCCTTAAAAACGAATAAAATATATTCCTTATTTCTTTACCTCATGAATATTATTATTCATTACATTGATTACGAATGTTAAAAACATAATCAGTTTTTAAACACATTACGAAAAAAAAAGGGCTACGCAAAAGTCTGGAGATGGAGCAAATATCTGTAAAACAGAAAAGTTGGGTTGGGTTGTTTTACCTCTGAGCGGCACTTTTTTTGCACACCATGGGCTAAATGGCCAGGTCACATGGACCCCGAAGGCTCAGAGAAGGTTGGGGGAGGGGACCCACTGGAACAGCTGTTGGGAGACAGATGGTAGCCTCCCGTCAAAGCCATCCAGCATGTTCTTTAACGTGCACAGGGTATGGCTCTCACGGCGCCACGGCTTAACGTCTCATCGGACGGACGGCGGTCTTTCCAAGCCCATCGGTGTCCCCTACTTACTGTGGTCATGATGGGAAATGTTGCGGAGATAAATCTTAACGCTGACCCAGCTGGGACTCCAACCTGGGAACTACAGATTACGAGCCTGGCGCGCTGCCGACTGAGCCACCTCCCCCCCCCCCAAAAAAAAAAAAAAAAAAAAAAAACAGAAAAGAATATGGTAAATGAAAAGTAGAAAACAAGTTGATAATGATATGGTGGAATCCCAGGGCTGGATATAAAATTGGGAAATTGTCTTTGGTCCTTCCACCTCTTTGAGAATATTTGTAATATAAAATAAAAATATTCAAAACATATATATATACCATTTTTCAAGAAAACTTTTCAATAGTAATAACTTACGCAGATTTCTCAGGACATTTTACATTACAGGAATTTTTCAAGTTGGGTTAGTTTACCGCTGAGCGGCACTTTTTGGCACACAATGGGTTAAATGGCCAGGTCACAAGGACCCTGAAGGTTCAGAGAAGGTTGGGTGAGGGGACCCACTGGAATTGTTGTTGAGAGACAGATGGTAGCCTCCCCTCAAGGCCATGCAGTGTGTTCTTTAACATGCACAGGGCATGGGTCTTCCGCACACGGCGCCACGCATTAAAGTCCCATTCGACGGACGGCGGCCTATACATGACCTTCGGTGTCCCCTAAAGACCCAGTTATAGCCAAAGCTTACCATGATAGGTTATTTAGTCATTATGACAGTCATGGTATGCTTACTACTGAAGTTGAGGGGGAATGGGATCATTTTAAACAGGCTTTTTTGGACACTAACAGTACTCTTTTAGGGAAAAAGGAGCAGAAGAGACAGAATTATCTGAGTGATAAGGCACTTGAGCTTATTTCCGAAAGAAAGAACTTCAGGAATGTCCTTAATCAATACCCTACTAGTCCTAATAGAAAGCATTACAGAGAACTTAATAAACGTATAAAAGATCAGTTAGCTGCTGATAAGAATCTTTGGCTTGATGGTTTGGCTGACAAAGCCGAGGAAGCAGTTAGACAGCACAACAGCAGAGAGCTGTACCAGATAGTTAATGTTTTGTGTGGTAGAAAACGGACAGGTATACAGGGATTGAAGGATAAACAAGGTAAGGTTTTAGAAGGGGATTCTGTCATGGCTAGGTCGGCTGAGCATTTCAGTGATATTCTAAACAATGCGGTTAGTTCTATTCCCATTGTTTGCAATAATGATAGATGCATTGGTGGCTTTAATGTTGGCCCTATAACACAATCTGAAGTTATTTTGGCTGTTTCTAAACTTAAACTTCATAAATCCCCAGGGGTAGATGAAATTACTACGGAAATGCTTAGAGCTGGGAATGTTTCGGTTACCACTTGGATGACTGAAATTCTGAATATCTTTTATGATAAAGGCATGGTTCCTAAGGATTTTACCAGAGCTATTATTATCCCTATTTTCAAAAAAGGTGATCGCAGTTCTTGTGATAACTATAGGGGTATCAGCCTACTCTCTGTTCCAGGTAAAGTTCTTTCCATGATTGTGCTTAATAGAATTAAGAATCTGGTTGACAGTCAATTGCGTGATGAACAATGTGGATTCAGAAGTGGTAGGGGATGTGTGGATCAGATATTTTCACTTAGGCAGATCCTTGAGAAATGTTTAGAGTTTCAGAAACCTTTGGTTGCTAGCTTTGTTGATTTCAAAAAGGCTTTCGACTCTGTTAATCGTCATAATTTGTGGTTGATTATGAAATCATATGGTATACCAGACAAGTTAGTTAACATAATGAAAGCTATGTATAAAGTGATGAAAATTGGTCAGGCAGGCTGTGATTCAGTTAATCTGAATGGTTGCAGTCTTGAGCAGGTATCACAGTTTAATTATCTTGGGAGCTATGTAACCGATAATGGTGATGTGCGGCATGAGATTAATAGACGAATAGGGATTGCTGCCGGGATTTTAAGAATCTATGGAGAGTGTGGAGAAATAGGCGTATACACCTAAAGACTAAAATTAGGCTGTATAATAGTTTGGTTCTTTCTAGGGTTAGTTATGGTAGTGAAACTTGGACACTTTGTAAACAAGATAACAGGAAACTAGATGCTTTTGATTCCAGATGCTTACGCAGTATCTTGGGCATTAGGTGGTTCAACTTTGTAACTAACGATGGGGTTAGGCAAAGGAGTTTGCAACCTCCTTTAAGCAGCATATTGTGCAGAGAGAGACTCCGTTGGTTTGGCCATGTTGCCCGTATGAATAATTATAGATTGGCGAATAGGGTTATGAACAGTGTGCCTAAAGGCCTCAGAAAGAAGGGGAGACCTAGGATGCGGTGGGCAGACAATGTCAAACAGGACCTTGTTAGAATTGGTGTGCAGTGGCCAGATGCAGTAGATGTAGCTCAGGATAGACTTGCTTGGAGAACTAAATTGCACGGTCTGGTTGGACCTCCGTAGCCCATGGCTGCTTGAGGATGATGATGATGATGACAAGTGCAAAACTCCCCGCCCTGCCCACGGTCAGTAGGGGAAACCGATGGGCTTAGAAAGGATGCCGTCCGTCGGATGGGACGTTTAGCCGTGGTCCCGTGTGCGGGAGAGTCATACCCTGTGCACGTTAAAGAACACGCTGGATGGCCTTGACGGGAGGCTACCATCTGTCTCCCAATAGCTGTTCCAGTGGGTTCCCTCCCCCAACCTTCTCTGAGCCTTCGGGGTCCATGTGACCTGGCCATTTAGCCCATTGTGTGCAAAAAAAGTGTCGCTCAGAGTGTCGCCAGCCCTTAAATACATTTTTTTTTCTGAGACGACCAACAATAAGCGAATCAGCGCTCTACGGGACAGCTCTAAGCGAGATGTGCCTATATTCGGACACTTCATGTTCTGTGAATGACTATATAACTTTACAATCAGCTTTTTGTAGCAAACTGTCACAGGAAACAGAATTAAAATCATCTTAAAAAAACCTCAATTTCGTTTTCGAACAATATTAGTTTAATATACAGAGAATTCTAGAAACTGGAACATTTAACAGTAGTGTCGCTATTCGTAAGAATTTACCGCAAAAGTTAAAACAAACCCATTGTGTCCATTGTGTGCAAACAAATCCATTTAGCCCATTGTCCATTTAGCCCATTGTGCCCATTGCCCAAACAAATCCATTTAGCCCATTGTGTGCAAAAAAAAAGTATAACTCAGAATTAAAACAACCCAAACATACTCTTTAAAAATTCACGTACGATCGACAGGAAAAAAAAGCTCTTGAAAACATGGATTTTTGCAACTAATATTCCTTCTAGGAATTGGGAAAGATATAATTTGGTTGATACTTAAATAAACAAATTTAATATTTGAATGCTTGCGTCCTCGGCCGAGTGGTTAGCGCGCTTGGCTACTGATCAAAAGGGACCTGAGTTCGAGCCCCGGGTAAGGCATGGATGTGTGTATGTGTTGTTTTTCTGCTGGTCCTGCCATTCTCGCAGACCTATTATGGCTTGTAAACTGACAGCCTCCTGTCAGATCTCTGTGTCAAGCAGCTGCTTGAGGGGGTATTTATTTTATTTTTTTTATCTTTACGCTGGCGTCCCTAGGCAAGTGCCTTATGGGAAATCCAGCCCTGGATGATTTTATTTTTTTTAACTAGTGATTAATCAATGGTACATCCGTAAGTCATAGTTCGGTATCGTAGCGGCAACTGTTGGTTGTTGTTTTACCTCTGAGCGGCACTTTTTGAACACAATGCCCTAAATGGCCAGCTTACAAGGACTCGAGGGCGCAGAGAACGTTGGGAGAAATGAATCCAGTGGACAGCTGTTAGGAGACAGATAGTATCTCCCGTCAAGGCCATCAAGCGTGTTCTTTAACGTGAACAGGGTTGGGTTGTTTTACCTCTGAGCGGCACTTTTTTGCACACCATGGGCTAAATGGACAGGTCACAAGGACCCCGAAGGCTCAGAGAAGGTTGGGAGAGGGGACCCACTGGAACAGCTGTTGGGAGACAGATGGTAGCCTCCCGTCAAGGCCATCCAGCGTGTTCTTTAACGTGCACAGGGTATGGCTCTCCCACACAAGGGGCCACGGCTTAACGTCCCATCCGACGGACGGCGGCCTTTTCAAGCCCATCGGTGTCCCCTACTGACCGTGGGCAGGGCTGGGAACTTTGCGGAGATAAATCTCAACGCTGACCCAGCTGGGACTCGAACCTGGGAACTACAGATTACGAGCCTGGCGCGCTACCGACTGAGCCACCCCCGCCCCGTGAACAGGGTAATGCTCTCGCATACACTCCATTACGGCTTTATGTCCCATCCGATGGACTAGGGTCTTTCCAAGCCCTCGGTGTCTACTACTGACCAAGGGCAGGTTTAGCAGGGATATCGGAGATAATTTTGAAGCAGCAATTTTTATAAATAAAAAATAAATACCCCTCAAGCAGCTGCTTGTCACAGATGTCTGACAGGAGCCTGTTAATTCATATGCCATAGTAGAAGATCTGAGAGGATGGCAGGACCTCAGCAGAAAAACAATACGAACATCCATGCCTTGACCCGGAGCTCGAACCCAGGTCCCTTTGATCAGCAGCCAAGAGCGCTAACCACTCGGCCACGGGAATTATTAGACAAAGCAAAACTACAAAATTGCGTATATCACGTTTCTAAGGTTATTATTTCCCAGGACTGTTTTCTCATGGTCCACGGAAATTTAACATAAACGGTCCACATAACCCACAAGGAAAAATTATATATTAGAAACAAAATACCATTTCCTTTTGATCGATCGCAACTGTCCACTGATAAATTCCCGGCAGCCTTTATGGTCAGTCCGACTGTGGTGGTGGCCTAAGTTCTCATTGATCATAAGTCAAAGATATGTTAATATCATTCACTCAACCAATGGGGTGGCTCAGTCGGTAGCGCGCCAGGTTCGTAATCTGTAGTTCCCAAGTTCGAGTCCCAGCTGGGTCAGCGTTGAGATTTATCTCCGCAAAATTCCCCGCCTTGCCCACGGTCAGTAGGGGACACCGATGGGCTTGGAAAGGCCGCCGTCCGTTGGATGGGACGTTAAGCCGTGGTCCCGTGTGTGTGTGAGCCATACCCTGCGCACGTTAAAGAACACGCTGGATGGCCTTGACGGGAGGCTACCATCTGTCTCCCAATAGCTGTTCCAGTGGGTTCCCTCCTCCAACCCAACTCTGAGCCTTCGGGGTCCTTGTGACCTGGCCATTTAGCCCATGGTGTGCAAAAAAGTGCCGCTCAGAGGTAAAACAACCCAACCCAACCAATAAAAACGACAGAAGCATACTAATTATATATAGACCACAACTGTTGCAGCATCAAATGCGTAGTTTCAAAGTCTATGTAGCTGCCATTCACGCTACGCCATTGTTGTATTTTCATGGTAGATTTTCTACCCCTAAAAGGTGGCAATATAACGTTACTAAAAGCTCGACGGTAACCCTTTCAGGTTTTATATGATAAAATCCGAATTTTGTAAAAAAAAAATTACAGTATTAAAATTTTGAATAAGCAGAGTCCTAACAGAAATAGAGTGACTAAAATCTAAATTTCGGAATTTTTTTTACCGTTTTATTTTATGCTTTTCTAATGCAAAGTAATATCTGCCAAGAAAATTTGGCAGTTTCTTGCGAATAAATGTCAGGGCGCAACTTGAAAAATATTAAACAGAAGACCTGTGTTATTTCTGGATCAGATTGATGTTATTAACCACGGCAACCGGTGTGCGAAACTTTCTATCAGGATGCTACAGTATTTAAAGAGTAAGAGTCCCATGACAAAAAATTCGCCGGCTATGTAAATATGTTAAAAACCAATTTCTGTGTTTAATATTAAATGACAATATTACCGTATTTCTTCGATTCTAAGACGCCATCGATTGTAAGACGCACCTTAATTTCAGTGCCGCCGCCACCACCAGAGAAAAAAGCTTGAGTTCTAAGAAAAAAATATATCTAACAAATATTTTTTTTATAATATAATTCAATTTACTAACAACAATATTACCTATTTATCAGTAGGTATGTTATTCATCACTTCCTTCTGAATCCAATATCAGAGTCTGTTTCTTCTAAGCCATCTTTATCTTCATTATCCCATAACATATCGTCTTCTGAGCCATCGAGAGCGTTGGTAATGCAACATTTTTTAAATGAGTGCTGCACTATTCTTTCTGGGATATGCTTCCAAGCTGTTAATACCCATTCCGCCAGTTTTGATGCCGGCGCTTTCTTAATTTTTCCGCAAGGTATCAGAAGGTTGTCAGTTCCAAGCTCACTATAATTCATTCACAGAGCTCTAACTATAACGAAATAACGGTGGCTTCACATTTAGAAAGCGCGGGAAAATACCCAGATTTGGAGAATGCAATAACGGTCAAACTTGGAGACGGGGTTTCCGCGTAAAACTAAAACGTGTGGTGCTGTGTGCAAAGCGCGGGAAAATTTGAAAAAAAAATGCGATTCTAAGACGCACCCCGTTTTTAGAGACGTTTATATGGGAAAAAAAGTGCCTCTTAGAATCGAAGAAATATGGTAATTTATATATTAATATATTTACATCTGTCCTCGATTTACACGATTTCGGTTATACACGGTAAAGTAAATGCAACCTGTTGCATTGTTATAGACTGTTTTACACGGTACGGATTCAGATTTTTTTAATATAGAGATGATACAAGTTATGAAGTAGCAGTGGTATATACAGGGTGATTCAGTTAAGCGTGTACAAACTTCTGGGAGGGGTAGGTTGCACAAAGACGAATCGGAATCATATAGCAATGCAGGGTCAGTAACGGCATCAACATGTGCTAGTGTACAGAGAGGACGTGAATGAAAGAGCAGCACGTAAGTAAACAAAATGCATTTTATTAATCACAATAGGTACGTTTGCGAAATACAGAGAGGTCACGGAAGGTGTTCGAAGTTGCGACCACGAGGTGTAACACAGGCCCGACATCGTCGGCGCATGGAATCACGTACATTCTAGAAGATTCCTGGCATGTCTCGGACTTCTGAGGCAGCTACGGAGATGCGTGCGACAAGGTCCTCAGCACTTTCAACGGGGGTGTCGAACACCAGTCCTTTGATGTAACCCCAGAAGAAGTAATCAAATCGTGATAGGTCCGGCGATCTTGCAGGCCAATGAATGGGTACACCACGCCCGATACACTGTTGTCCAAATGTCACAAACACGCCCGATACACTGTTGTCCAAATGTTTAAGTGTTGACGAACTTCATCGCTGAAATGGGTGGGGCCCACATCGTGCTGGAACCACATTGCACGGCGCAGCGACTGAGGGAACTGTTGTTCATCCAAAAGTTCTGGCAAGACGTTTTCCAGAAATATCCGGTAACTCCTTCCGTCCAGACGAACAGGCATGAGGTATGGACCTATTAAGTGGTCACCGACAATGTCGGACCAAACATTTACTGCAAAACGGTTTTGTGCTGCACGTGTTCGTGTAGCATGGGGGTTCTCCGCTGCCCATGCATGCACGTTATGTGCACTGAAGCTACCTTCCCGTGTAAAGCATGCCTCGTCTGTGAACAGCACAGAAGCAGGAAATTGGGGTTCTGCCACACTCTTCTGCAGGTAACATTGCGCAAATGCAATGCGCTGTGGGTAATCCTCAGGCTTCAGTGTCTGGACGCGTTGCACATGATATGAATGCAACTGGCTATCGTGCATAATCCTCCACACAGTGGATTCGGAAAGATCGACCCGGTGGGTGACTGCTTGAGTACTGGCATTTGGAGTGTCTTCTGTGACGCTGTGACTTCTATGACGCAGCACATTCTCCTCCATGTCAGAGGTCCGTGCCCATCGTTTCCGACTTCTGGCAGGTATCTGGAAGTAACCAGTGTCAACCTCTGATGCAGCCGTGCAAACATCTGGTGGTTGGGAGTCCTGCTCATCGGTTACCATTCTGGTATAAGCATACAGCGGCTCACCCGTTTCAGTCCGCAGACCCGTATGCGAGATGCATATCGGCCATCCTACTACCTCTGTGAGCGGTTCGCGAATGACGGTTACCTGCGAGGACGTTGTGCAGTCCCACGGCCGTACAATGCCATCTACTACGTCAAACAACGCCATCTACCGTGTGAAGATGCCGTTACCGACCCTGCATTGCTATGTGATTTCGATTCGTCTTTGTGCATCCTATTCCTCCCACAAGTTTGTACACGCTTAACTGAATCACTCTCAATACAGGGTGTTTCAAAAATATAGGTACAAACTTTTAGGGGAGGTAGATAACATCTAAAGGAATGAGAATTTCATAGGAACCCATAACATGAAACGTCACCATAAGTCAATAGGCGGCGCTGTTCATCAGTGCGCTAGAGGGGAAATTTCGGATTTCCTCATTTGAGCGGTAGTCGGCTGATGAAGAACATGCAAAGTTATTCGAACAGGGAACTGGCAGACATGCACTTAGTGTATGGAATAGCTGAGGGCAACGGACGAGCCGCTCAACGAATGTATCAAGAATGCCTCCCACACAGACATGTACCGGGCCACCGTTTGTTTGCGCGTGCGCATCAAAATTTTTGCGATTATGTGTCGTTAAGAGGTAGCAGAAGTGACTGCAGGCCACGATCGACACGTACTCCCACCATGGAAGAAAGTGCGTTGGATGCCGTGGAGACTAATCCTAGTACCAGCACACGTACCGTTGCCTCTGCCTTAGGAGTGTCTCGTTGCAGTGTACAGCGTGTTTTGCACGTTGTACACTGCAACGACTGGTATATTACACCCCTTTCATCTCCAAAGGGTTCAGTTACTTCTCCCCGCAGATCATCCTGCACGTGTGCGTTTTGCGCAATGGTATCTCCAAGAAAGTGCCCAAGATGTGAATTTCCCAGCTTATGTTTTGTTTACTAAGGCCAGTTTCACTCAGGATGGGGTATTCAATCAGCACAATGCGCATTTGTGGGCTCACGAGAACCTCCACGGTGTGCGCACCCATGCGGCACAACATCGTTTCGCAGTAAATGTGTGGGCACGTTTGGTCGGCAACTGCTTAGTCGGGCCATACCTTTTACCATCCCGCATGACCTCCGCGAAGTATCTGATCTTTCTGGAACAGGTTCTACCAGGCTTACTTGCCCATGTTCCAGCAAATGTGAGACGCAACATGTGGTTTCAACATGATGGGGCGCCTCCCCATTACGGAAGGTGTGTTCGTGCGCATTTGAACGTCTTTTGGGCAACGATGGATTGGGCGTGCTGGACCAGTTGCCTGCCCCACGCTCACCTGATTTAACGAGCGTTGATTTCTTTCTGTGTGTGTGGGGGGGGAGGCTCAAAGCTACCGTATATGAATCGCCTGTGGAGTCTGATATGGATCTCATGGCAAGGTTCGTCTGCGCTGCTGCTACTATCAAAGAAACTCCAGGTGTGTTCGACCGTGTCCGGCAATCAATGTTCCGTCGGTGTCAGCATGCATCCGTCTCATGGTGGAAACTTCGAGCATCTGCTGTAACATTATAAAATGTATCATCTAGTACGCCATTTGTAATAATTATGTCCAATAAATGTTTTCCCATTAATCACTGTCTTGTTTCCTTTCAGATCTTGTAGCTCTGCTACCACTTTCCCCATGACGTTTCCCGTTATGGGTTCCTATGCAATTCTCATTCCTTTAGATGTTATCTACCTCCGCTAAAAGTATGCACCTATATTCTTGACACACCCTGTATATAGTCAAAGGAGATTATTACTGTCATCTCAAAGTAAAAATCAACTAAATGGTTTTAACTGCTATCATTTATTTTGAAGAATATGATTATGGTAATTTCCCATATTAATAAGATCGTCAAAAATCTTTCGCTAAATTGCCATTGTAGTGAGGGGCGGGAGTGGCTCAGTTATCGCGCCAGGTTCGCAATCTGCATTTCCCAGGTTCGAGTCTCAGCTGGGTCAGCATTGAGATTTATTTCCACAAAACTCCCTGCCCACGGTCAGTAAGGGACACCGATAGGCTTGGAAAGGCCGATGTCCGTCGGATGGGACGTTAAGCCGTGGCTCAGTGTGCGGGAGAATCATACCCTGTGCACGTTAAAGAACACACTGGATGGCCTTGAGGGGAGGCTACCATCTGTCTCCCAACAGCCGTTGCAGTGGGTTCCCAACCTTTTCTGAGCCTTCGGGGCCCATTGTGTGTAAAAAAGTCCGCTCGGAGGTAAAACCAACCAACCAAAGCCATTGTAATGTAATTTGTCTCGCGACATCTTAATGAAATGAAACATGTTTTCAATCTGAAGTGAGATCCGACTATTCTAAATTTTTCAGAGTAGTAAAAACGTTTTTATCTCATTTTTAGCAACAACTTTAATTTGTAAACTATTACATAGGCTAAATGCAGCTGATTCGTAAGTACAGTTATATCAAATACCATATAAATACTAATTTTATAAAATATAGTACTTAAGTTGGTACAAATGTTTAATTTCTATTCAGTACTTAAATAATTGTTTAAAATTTCGTCTTCAAATTCGATAGTGTATGTCTTCATTAACGATGAGTATTTTTTCTGGACCAAAAAGAAATGTATGAGAAAGTAATCTAAACTTATCTGAATGAGTGTATATAAAGTACCAAAAAAGTTACATTACTGCTTTTTATTGTATCTGGAATGAAATTTGAGATAAATATGTATAAATAAAGCTTTCAATGTTCGTTTCATTCATAACAAGTTTCTTTCAGAACTTCTCTCCCTTTTTCCCCATAAGTAAATACTAGAAATCAATCAGTGTCTTAGGCACCTTCTCATTTCTGGACAGTCACTTCGACCCCTATTTGACCTTGAATGCGACATTGGATCTGAAAATTCTTATTTTCGAGTTCTAACGCCTTACCAAATTTTTAGCCCTAGCACCGGTAGATATAAATTTGACCTTTGACCTCAAGAACCCTCCGAATCCGAAATTTCGTAATGTTTCCTACATCTACAATTCGAAACACCTCAAACACCAATTTTCACGTTTCTAGGGCTTTAGGTGACCTTAAAGGGCATGCCAGAGGACAAATTTCGGATTTGTCTCGAGATTACGACCTGGATTACCCCTAGGTGCAAATTTTCTGAGCTCTGCCATTTCTTCGTCATAGTTAAAATTAGTGTGATCCGCTGTCAACGATCAGTCAGCCATCAATTGCTCGCAATTGTCTACTTATAAATATTTAGTATTTTTTTTTATCTACCATCGATCATCCAGCGTGTTCTTTTGCACAGGTATGGCTCTCCTGCACACGGAACCACGGGTTAACTTCCCATCCAATGGACGACAGCTTCGTCAAGCCTTTTCTTTCCCAAGATAGAGAGTGCGCTAGCGGATTAAATGTCAATGCAAAAACAGTAGTGACTTGAACTAGGGAACATCAAGGTGTTCTATCTCCCATGGCGCCATATCCATTGTCTTTCTTTTTTATTCTTCTTCGTCCGAGAACATTTAGAAACGACGATATATAAAGAACAAATTTTGCAATGAAAATGCTAAAGACAGATTAAAAATATTTAAGAATAAACTCTAATTTTGGTCTAAATATTACATGCTTTACTATTAATATCATGAAAATGTCAAGATATTGAAATCTACATATTAGTAGTTTATGTCTTTTGTAAAAATAAATATTTTGCTTTTTTTTTAAGATATTGAAATCTACATATTAATAGTTGTTTGTATTGTTTTGTAAAAATAAATATTTTGCATTTTACATCCATAATGAAATTTCTCCGACTACAGAATACATAGATCCAGGCTCTAATATATTAAAAAAAAAAGTGGGAGGTTTGGGTTGTGGGTTGTTTTACCTCTGAGCGGCACTTTTTTGCACACCATGGGCTAAATGGCCAGGTCACATGGACCCCGAAGGCTCAGAGAAGGTTGGGGGAGGGGACTCACTGGAACAGCTGTTGGGAGACAGATGGTAGCCTCCCGTCAAAGCCATCCAGCGTGTTCTTTAAGGTGCACAGGGTATGGCTCTCCCGCACACGGGGCCACGGCTTAACGTCCCATCCGACGGACGGCGGCCTTTCCAAGCCCATCGGTGTCCCCTACTGACCGTGGGCAGGGCGGGGAATTTTGCGGAGATAAATCTCAACGCTGACCCAGCTGGGACTCGAACCTGGGAACTACAGATTACGAGCCTGGCGAGCTACCGACTGAGCCACCCCCGCCCCAGTGGGAGGAGAGCAAGTAATATCAGTGAAAGTGAGGAGGGAAAAGCATTCCCATATGAAGTTTTTCTCTACGGTTTAGTGGTCTTAAATTTCTTCAAAAATTCCTGTATACAAGGTGTTCCCAAAAGGTTTAGTCCAACTTTGACAACATGTTGTACTGCGCACAGTGATAGTTTCTTTGAACATTGAGCCACAAATGCTTCCTTTCCGAGTTACAGCACAATTTTAGAGTGCAAGAAAGCCTGTTAATTAGATTTCATTCCAGTTATTATAGCACATTGTAAGTGATCGATGAGAACAATTACATAAATCTACATTATAGCAAGTGTACGAAATGGCCTTCCTGAGCAGCAAACATGCGTCACACTGTCTTCTCATCGACTGTCGAACAAGTTCGAAAAGTTCCGAAGTATTCTGAATTCTTTTGACAACAATCCACGTTCCGTGTGTATTAGGAACCAGGGTAAGCATCGGCTTTAACGTATCCCGCATAAGAGGAAATACAGTGGATTCGAACTGAGAGAACTTGCAAGCTATGCAATTGGTCCACCTCAGCAATCCAACTGGTAGGATACGTACGATTGAGATCATCCAGGAGTGCGGAGATTTTGACCAACATTTGCATACACTTACTATGCCATCAGACATGCAAATTATGCAAATTTATCTAGCATCGCACCTTTTGACAGGCTTCCTTACTTGCACTCTCAAAATGTCCTTAAAAAATGTACTTAACTCAGAAGGGAAGCGTTTCTTCACTAATGCTCATAGGACCTTTTTTCATCACTATGCGCAGTAGAACCACGAGTGGAGATGGGTTTTCAGAAATACGTGATAGCTCCAGAATAGGTTGAAAAGAGATCTTGTATTTGATACAGCATTATTAAGCAAACATAAAAAAATTGTTTAAAAGCCCAGGAATTATGATCAAAAATATTATAAAGGAGTGGATATACATACACAGTGGATCTATTTCCTGTCGTTAAATATATAGGGCAAAAAAATATTTGGAACTAGGGGATGGCGTCCGCCAGCATTCCCCTACCCATTTCCAGGCCTGAGTAGAACACATTCCCAAGTGTTTTTTTGGAAACACTGTATATATATATTGTAAATGTTTGAATAGTAGGCTGGACTACAAGTTACGATTTCTTGCTTGTACACGTTAACCAATTTGAGCCATGTTACAAGTTAAAACCAGCTGAGAACTGCGCAATTATTGCGCGGATTTCTTTAATTAATTTATGAACATAACATTACATAAAAAACATATACAGAACTGTTCCAGCTTTTTTATCTAAAAATTTTAGGAACTTTTCCATGTCAAGTCAAACATATTACTAAAGTAACTACAATTCCATTTTCACGAAAAGGGAATCGGCACATTCAAACAAATGTCTGGTATCTCTGCCTGACCCCGGTTGGTTTACCTCTGAGCGACACTAAATGGCCAGGTCACAAGGATTCCGAAGGCTCAGAGAAGGTTGGGGGAGGGAACCCACTGGATCAGCTTTGGGAAACAGGTGGTAGCTTCCCATCAAGTCCAGCGTGTTCTTTAACGTGCACACGGAATGGCTCTCCCACACATGGGGCTACGGCTAACTGTCCCATCCGATGGACGATGGCTTTCTAAGTCCATCGGTGTCCTCTGCTGACCGAAGGCAGCGCTGTCCCAACTGGGTCTCGAACCTGGGAACTGCAGATTATGAGCCTGGCTTGCTACCGATCGACTCCCTTCCCCCAACACCATTTACAAATTCTGCGCTTCCCCGTCTACAATTAAAACAGTCTACTATTTAGGCCCCATCATTTAATATATCATATACGATGTGTTTAATCGTGTTTTGTCTCTGTTCCGGTTACTAGCATCCTCAAAGGGAGGGCCGTGAGGCCTTTCCCTCTCTATATCCGGCCCTAGTTGTATCAGTATTAACAATGAACACATTCAGTCGTATATCATTTCTGTGACAAAGGATAGTTTCAAAAACTAATGGTTCATTAATTTTTGCCACAGCTACTTATTTCGGCAACGCACCTTCAAGACAATTACGTGTGGAGATGACAGCAAAAATAATGACCAATAAAAACAAACTGAGGAAGACATGCATCAAAATAATATTGTGTCAATTAAACAAGAATTATCTTCTTGCACAATTCTTTCCCTCTATCTTGTTTCCACTTTCACCAAAGAGAAAGTAAGAAAAAACCCTAGTTTGCTTTACGTTACACTATTAAAAAATTGATATCTTTAAACTGATATTTTTAAATGCACTGCAGTGAGTTAGTTGCTCACTGCAGTGCATTTAAAGTTGCCCACTCAAAGATAAAACTTGCAGTGAGTTAGTTGCCCATTCAAAGGTAAAACTGCAATGAGTTTTACCTTTGAGTGGCACTTTCTTTGCACACAATGAGATAAATGGCCAGGTCACATGGACACCTAAGGCTCAGAGAAGGTTGAGGGAAGAGGACCCGCTGAAGCCGCCGTAGGTAGCCTCTATTAAGGCTATTTAGTGTGTTAAAGTGCACAGGATATGGCTCCCCCCGCACAAGGGGCCACGGCTTCACATCCCATCCAACAGCGAGCGGCCTTTTCCATCCGGCATTGGTGCCCCCTGCTGACCTTTTGTAGAGATAAAGCTCAACACTTGTACAGCCGGGACTTGAACCTGGGAACTGCAGATTATGAGCCTGATGCGCTAACGACTGAGTAAGGTGTTAACTGAATCACCCCCACCCTTCTCTTCTATGGCATTTTATATATATTATACTGTGACGTGATAAATTTATTATCTAAATTTGTCTAGTTATAAACCTACAATTTCAGATGTTAATAGGAAAAGTTTTAAATGAAGCAGTTATTTTTGTCTGAAAAAAAGGTTTCGTACTACTTTTCTCTGCAACAAAACGTGATTGCTCTTAGAAGAAATATATTTTTTGGAGACTGAACAAATATATTTAGGTTGCGCATTTGCTGTTTTATGCCTATTCAGAAAAGGATTTACTCTTTAAAAGATTCTGAAAAAAAATCATCGCTGACATGGCGGGAATCGAACCCGCATATCTCCAGATTCACGCCAGAGCGCGCTGACATGAATCTGGAGAGATCGGGTTCGATTCCCGCCGTGTCGGCGATGAATTTTTTTCAGAATCTTTTAACTGTTTGAAGTCTATCTCTACAAGTAATCTGTGTATTTACTATAGATCGGGGTTTACTCTTATTTCAGAGAATGATACACACGTTTTTTGAACCGGGAGGTGGTACACAATGCAATCATACGATCAGAAAATTCAGCAATACTGATTGCTCTGTCTATTAGTAATTTGGTTATCAAATACTGGCTGCAAAAATCAATTTGGCTGCAAATACTGAGAATTCAATTTGCTCTGTTTATTAGTAATTTGGTTAATTGAATTCTCAGTAACTGCAGTTAATAAGTAAAGAAAAATTAACACTGAAAAGACCATGTAGCAGACAAGCAAGTGGTGTAAGAATACCCGCCAAAATGTTTAAAACTCATTCAATTACTTGCTCACTTAGAATTTTCAATCATATTCTTTGATATGAACAAAATGCAGTGCATCACTACAAACGATAACAAAAAAATTCTTACACATTTCTGAAACCTTTATTATTTTACATTTGTTCGGTACATTTTTAATTCTATTCACTTCCCCTAGGTAAGTGAACAAGAATAAAAATGTGTATTTTTCAAGTACTGGTCACATAGATTACATAGAAAATTTTTGAACGACCAAGTACAGAATTTGCACAACTTAGGGAACAAAAATAACTTTACAGATATAACCAGCATCAAATTTATACATTTCTTTTTACACGTGCAGACATTTATATATTCACACTTTGATTTCGGTTTAATAATAAAGAAGACTAGAAGGAAAAGAGGAACTAAAATTTACAATTTTACGCTAATCTTTTTCTTAATAAAAAGGACATCTTATTTATATCTGACATTAAATTATTTCAGTCGTGTACAAAACAATAAGAGGAATTATTTTATGTAATAAATTATCTTTAAAATCACACATAAGATTAATGTAAAAAAAATATGGTAATAGTTATGAACTGTTTTTCGGTAGGTAAACACTTCAAATCGGTAACCGCACTATCTATAATTTGTGTGTGTGATGTTAACAATGCGAAACTTAATTATAACAATGCAAGTTATACTTATCGAGGGTGCTATTACATCTTAATCAAAATTTCTGGCTTAACTAGACTTGAAATTATGATTACAAAGAGCACCTAAATTGCTTTTTGCTGATTATGCAACTTTAAAATGATATTGAGTAAGAAAAATGGAAGCAGGTTGGTTGGTTGTGGTTTTGTGGCTTATCAGCAGCTCTAGCTATTATATATAATGTGCCAAATGGAGGTGGAGCATATTACTTGGAATTTCTAGTCTAAATCCAAGCCTAAAAATAATATAATTTTCCTCCTGTTTACAGACTTAAACATTACACTTATGAAATTTTACCAGAATTTGCATAAAATCGAAAATAGTTTCAACTTATTTTTACACCTCAAAAACAGATTATAAAATTCAATTAAAAGTTCAATTGTGGTTCAGATTATACTGAATCGGATTAATTTATAGAACTGAGCCAAGACATTCTGCAAAGGTGCATTTTTAACATTGTGTATTGAGAATATTTCTGATACCTTCTTCCTTTAAAGATATAATAGTCGTTCTTCCTGCTCTGAAAAATGTTACTAGTTATTTTAAAATCACCAGCTCTTAGGAAAGTAAAAATTATCTAACACATAGGGTATTGGGCCTTTGATTTTTAAGGTTAAGATTTTATGAGTAATTTTCAAAATCGCAAAAAATTACATCTAGTAATAGCTTATATAAAATTTACGAGTAGTTACTTTTGTTGCATTTGATAATCACAAAGAATTTTTCACCACAAAATAAAAGCAAATTGCATCACTAATAACAAATTTTCATTAAAATTCAATAGGTTCTTAAAGTGGAAGAATAAAAATTGTTTTAAACTCAAACTCGAGTTCTATCAGAGACAGGTTGGGATGTTTTACCTCTGAGCGGCACTATTTTGCACACCATGGGCTAAATGGCCAGGCCACATGGACCCCGAAGGCTCAGAGAAGGTTGGGGGAGGAGACCCACTGGAACAGCTGTTGGGAGACAGATGGTAACCTCCCGTCAAGGCCATCCAGCGTGTTCTTTAACGTGCACAGGGTATGGCTCTCCCGCACACGGAGCCACGGCTTAACGTCCCATCCGACGGACGGCGGTCTTTCCAAGCCCATCGGTGTCCCTTACTTACTGTGGTCATGGCGGGAAATTTTGCGGAGATAAATCTCAACGCTGACCCAGCTGGGACTCGAACCTGGGAACTACAGATTACGAGCCTGGCGCGCTACCGACTGAGCCACCCGCCCCTATCTATCAGAGACAGAGACTCAATTTTTTTTAATGCAACCCAAGGTGGAATGAGAAGAAAACTCCATATGTAAAACTAAGTCCAAACAAATAAGTATGGGAAATTATAAGGGTGTCTAAATAAGTTTTAAAAAAAGATAAAACTTTCCAACTCTTGGCTGTTGAAAAACTGCCAAGTCATATGCCCTCTCATGGAAAGCAGAATATGCACAGCAAAAACTAACATTAGGTACCAAGAACATCTTACAGTATTATTTATATATAATGTATTTCACTTAATTTTCATGAATGCTTTACCCAAATGATAGAGGACTTCAGTACTCTGAAAATTTTTATATTGCTCCGGATGAAGACAAGCTTGACAAAGGGGGGGGGGGGGGGGTCACAGTATCCGGGCCCACAATTCTTCAAGGGGCCCTGTATTCATTAAATTATCTTGGTTATTTAAGAACATCTTATTTTTTCAAGAAATATATATATTTTTTTTTGAGAAATGACTTGTTGCTTTTCAACACTCAAATCTACATGCGGATACACATATACAAACTCACACAATCATGTTAGCTCTCAGTGCCCTTGGATGAATGATTAAGATACTTGCACATAGGCTTAACCAAAATTATACTTCCTGTCATGAATATACATTTTTTGGTGTTCTTTCATTTGATAATTTAATTGATGTAAGAATGAACATATGATGATTTAAATTTTGAGCTTCTCATCTGTTTACTTATACAGTCAACACTTCAGTTTAGCCGCAGTCTTCCTAAATGTTATGTAGTTCATCTAATGATGCTTGCAAACAAAAAATATTTTTTGCATGTTTGGTATAAACTGAAATCTGACAATGCACCATCAATACAAGAATGCCTCCAGCCATGGAAGACATATCTCACGAGTTTCAAAAAACATCTGGGCAAAGTACTGTAAAGTGTTCAAAATACATAATATAAAACAACTTTTATTACTTGATATGTAGTTAAAGTTTCAATTTCTATCTGCAAACCTTTTACTTTTAGTACATTAGAGAATAACCATCCATCCATCCATCCACACATACACAAATACATAGATACAAAATCCTCATGCAACCATGGGCTACGAAGGTCCAACCAGACTGTGTATGAGAATGGCAATAGAGTAGGTTTAACAGTTTATGATACAATAGTACCATAAACTGTTAAACTAGAGGATTTTTTTAATAGGTGCCATCAGGAAAAATAAGAAATTAGTTATTAATTATGAAATCCAACTACAAAAAAACTCTTACAGCTAATGACAATTTTTTCCTCTATATTTATTATATAGAAGCCTTCTTCAACTCATATGATGTGTACATGACTGTGTATATACACAGCATATGATGTTAATATACACTCATATGTTGTGTATACTCATATGCTGCGTATATACTGCGTATATACGCAGCATATGATGTTAATATACATTCATATGTTGCGTGCAAAAGTGTATATCACCAACAGGTGCATACCTGGGCTGGGTTGGGTTGTTTTACCTCTAAGCAGCACTTCTTTGCACAGCATGGGCTAAATGGCCAGGTCACATGGACCCCGAAGGCTCAGAGAAGGTTGGGGGAAGGGAACCAACTAGAACAGCTGTTGGGAGACAGATGATACCCTCCCGTCAAGGCCATCCAGTGTGTTCTTTAACGTGCACAGGGTATGGCTCTCCCGCACACGAGGCCACGGCTTAACATCCCATCCGATGGACGGCAACCTTTCCAAGCCCATCGCTGTCCCCTACTGACTGTGGGCAGGGCGGAGAATTTTGCGGAGATAAATCTCAATGCTGACCCAGCTGGGACTCGAACCTGGGAACTACAAATTACGAGCCTGGCACGCTACCGACTGAGCTACCCCTGCCTCAGGTGCATACCTGTGATAGCGTATTATTTCAAAAGTAGGAAAAAAACTTGATTGAAAATTCAGTAATGGCATTCACTTTAAAAAGAAAACAATTCATTGTAATAAATCGACAAATTTAAAAATTGTATCTATCATATGTGATAAAAAGCGATCATTTTGCTAACAAAGAAGAATTTAAGTCAGAAATTTACCCAATGTTGTGCAGAAAACTGAGATTTAAATCTGCGACAATTTCAGTCACAGAGATAACAAAGTTTGCATAATGAAATGTAGAGGGAAGTTACTGGGTAATGAAATGGAACGTCTTCCCGTAATCATGGGTAACTGCATTTAAAAGAGCAGAATTAACTCGGAAGAATATACAAAATTTGATTTAGGTAATTCTTTACAATCTGCATAAATTCTTAAAAGTCATATTAGCAGTGTCTATTCTCCTGTAATTTAATGCAACATGTTATCAGTATTTGTCAAAGCAATTCATAATGGGGAGACAAAAATGGAACTTGATATTTGGGGGAAAATAACTTGATATCTGGGGGGGCTCAAAATTGAACTGATATTTGAAAGGCTCAAAAACAAAATCTGTATTTAGTAGAATTTAAAATATAACTTGATAATGGGTGGAGCTCAATAGAAACTTGATATTTGGAGGGGCTCAATAACGGAACTTGATCATTGATCATTAATTTACATGTTTTGTGTTTTAACATGTTCTTTAGAAGCAATTTCAGTAATTTAAAGCAATCTTAAACTACTACATGAAATGCTTCAAAATAAACATTAAAAAATCATAAAGAACATAAAACTTGAATCAAATAATCCAAGTATTTATTTGTGCTAATATTATCAATGCATAAAAATTATATTTTAAAAATTACACTATTATTGTTAATTACAAAATAAAATGATATTTATATATTAATAAAAAATTTATTTATATTTAAAACATACAAATTTTAATTTATTTTTAAATGGGATTATCGAAATGGTGAATCCCCTCCTCCCCACCATAGCCATTGCTTAAAACTGATGAAGGCTCACCAACCCATTCTTCCTATTACACTGCTGTCACACAGTAATTAAAACTCAGAAGCAAAAAAAAAACAATAATTGCTTTCAAATTTAATGTTACACAAAAAAGTTTTATAATCAATGTAATTTATATTTTGGGTGAAGATATTATTTCGCATTTTTTTCAGAAGATATGAAAACTAGAAATTTTCTTTTCCAGAACTATTCTAGGCTGCTTTAACAGAAGCTACTAAAATGTTAAAATTTCACGTGTAACATTTGCCTATACTGTATTTTTAGATCATACATTCAAACACTTAAGGCTGCACTTATCTATAAATATTTGTGGATTTATTGCCACTACACTATTGCCTTTATACAATTTATTAACATTTAACCATCAGTAAAAACATGCAACTAATTCTTTCCTGTACTTGGAAGGGCTGGGTTGTTTTACCTCAGAGCGTTTTTTTTTTTGCACACAATGGGCTAAATGACCAAGTCACAAGGACATCGAAGACTTAGAGAAGGTTGGAGAAGGGACCCGGTGGACAGCTGTTAGGAGACTGATGGTAGCTCCCATCAAGGCTATTCAGTGTGTTATTTAAAGTGCCTGGGATATGGCTCTCCCGCACACAGGGCCATGGCTTAATGTCTCATCCGATAGACAGCAGCTTTTCAAAGCCCATCGATGTCCCCTACTGACCTACTGACTGTGGCAGTAGGGATAAATCTTTGAGGAGATAAATCTTAACGTTGAGGGGAAACATGGGGGACTGAAACATGGGAACTGCAGATTACAAGCCTGGCACCTGTACTTGGAAAAATTGTTAAAAGATGGCACATATTAGGAACTGGAGATCACTATTATTGGATAATTTTAAACAGGGTTTTATCTGTTCATGCATTTTTTTAAAATGGATAATAATGATCCACAGTTTGCAAATGATATAAAGTCTAATTATATAAAGCATAATTAGTAGGTGCATTTTAATATCTCTTACTAGTTTTCAAATGCTAATTAATAAATAAATGGCACAGCATGACTAAGCAAAATTATTAAAATATTGCAAGTACTACTACAGAGAGAACATGACAAAATTCTGTAGAAAAAGAAAATGAAACAGCAAGATAATAATAAACCTTCTGACATCAAAGTTGATTGCAAGTTTGTAATATTTTTCACATCTATTCAAAATATTCATATTTGAATATATATATATAAAACTACTATACATTTTCTTTTGCTAAATAATATATTATTCTTCTGCTCCCATAAATTTGCTACTTGTTTCCCATGCCAAAAATAGTGCAATGGCTACTAAAGTTTGTTTCACTGCTCTAGGTATGATGATGGCCACTACACACATTCAAAAAGACTACATAAAAGATACTACAGCTGAAGCCTATTATGACAGAACAAGAATGACAATGATCTGTTTGAGAAAACTTTTTTAAACTCTCTTTAAAATATCTGAATATCAATTAGGCAAATTAATTATACAGAGAACCCTAGAGCATAAAAAAAACTCACTAATAATTCTTATAAATTCACTAATAATACATATAGAATATCATAGAATGTCATCTCAAAGGTTACAACATGTGGATAGCCAGCAAACATAGTACATCCAGGCAAAAGCACCATATTTATGGGAGATGAAAATGGGTCAGATTTACAGAAAGTTTCAAGGTAGTAAACATATATATATATTATACATATTTTGCAAGAATATTTTTTAAACCACCACAAGAACGGTGGGAAGAAAATATATATATATCAGAATGATATTTGGACTCAATACAGTCATTTGTCCCCTCCTACCATTTTTTTTTCCTTCTAGATTTTCCCTTGCAGGTATGAAAATTGTCACAGACAACTGCTTCAGCAAAGAAATTGTAGAATATTAACTAAGATACTATGTGAATACTAGTGGTCCAATGTACACGAATTACTACTTTAAATCACAGGAAGGATAAATCCCATTACCAGCTGTTTTAAACCTTGTTATGGTATTATCCCATACAAGTGCATATGAACTCTGAAACTCTGAACAACTCAGAACAACTCTGAAAAAGTAATGGATTCTGCTTGTATCATCACCTAAACAGTGGAAGCCTGTGACAATTATGTGAATATTGTTCATATAGCATGACTTGTGCCCACTGCTCATTTTGAATGGCAGAACAAGTGCCGAGAAAAAGTGGTTTCAAATCTTCAAAGTGTGTACTCACACAAAGTGTATAATCCAGACAGGTATAGACACTTTTGAGAATCACAATACAATTACCGTATATTTCCGCAGATAAGATGACCTTCAGATAAGACAAGATATAAATTTTCGTCAAAGTTTTATAGTTTTAGCATATATCTGTCCTATAAGACAACCCCAAACTATCAACGGCCTATGAATTTAGTTTAGATCGGCGATCATCATCTGGATAATAATACTGCATAGCATATATGGAATTATGTCCTATTCGCAAACATTCGCACTGATTTGGGCATTAGGGTAATGACCTTGCCTATTCACAAAAGCATCATATGTGCTATTCTATTTTGTGGACATACCCTACTCTGTACTAGGAAATAATTACGCTTTGTCCGTTTTTTCCTCAGTAGCTCAATAAACATAACTTTTAATATTTATTTTGTTTTAGTATTGTTTTACTATTACAATGTAATGAATTATTTACTATTACAATGTAATGTATTATCATATAGCGTATTTAAATAATATGATAGATTTTTCGATAAGTTGTAGTAATTTTCTAGAGCAGTCGGTGGTTGCACGCATAAAGGAAAAGCCTCCTTTAGCATTGTTACGTTTTTTTTTGTACTGTCCTGTAAGACGACCCGGATTTTGGGGGCCTTTTTTTATGATTCAACTATCGTCTTATCTGCGGAAATATATGGTATATATATATATGCAAATACAAATACCAACATTAAAAGTGCTATGCAGATAAAAATATGAATGTTAATGTGAACAGCAGAGAAAACCACAGATAAAAAGTTAATATTAGCATGGATAGCAGATATCTGCAGGTACATGGCAAACATTACTGCAATGTTGACGGCTGATATGAGTGAAAAAAAAACTACTTGAAATAGTGGGGAAAAGCTTGATTTGAAATTAAATAATGATATTCGCTTTACAAAGAAAAGATTCATTGGAAGAAAGTCACAAATTAAAAAAAAACTTATTTTATGTGAAAGATGCAATCTTTTTTGTTCACAAAGCAGAATGATGTTCAAAAAATTACTCAAATGCTGTGTAGAAAAATGGAATTAAATCTGTGATAATTTCAGTCATGAAGACCATGAAGTTTACATATTTAAATATACAAGGAAGGTACTGGGTAATAAAAAGAGAAGTCTTCCCATAATCACATTTAAAAGAGCAAAATTAACTCGAAAGAATTTTCAAAAATTACTTTCTAGTAGATTTTTATCTAATATTTAGTAAGGCATATTTTCCTGAAATATAATCCTATTTTTATCACAGTATTTTTATTCAGTTAATTATAGTCGTTAATAAATCATTGATTTGTGAATTATAGTCATTAATAAATCATTGAATTGACTGATTTTTTTTAATTCATAAACATACATCAGACTCAAGCATTTGCAAAACTTCAATGATTATTAAGTAGCCAATATACATGGATGCTGAAGAGATTTACAGAAGGCAGATAAGATGATGGGGATGCAAATAAACCTTGTGAATCCAGATAGAACTTTTGTCATCCATGCAAGGCTCTATCTATTGAGTTATAGGTTATCAAGGTGATGGCAAGAGGGTCAGTTGCCCTCTCCCCTCCTGAAAAAAAAGCTGATCACAAAATTAATTTATGTTGAATATCAGGGTGTACCAAACATTAATGTTTTTTCTTTAATGAAATGCAAAACTTGTTTTCCTTCTGTTTTCTATAGTTTTTGGAAGCATATAATTCATTTTTATTAATTACTACAAAAATAAGTTTATATTAGGTATTTTCAATAATAAGTTTTTTTTTCTTATTTCATTTTCTGACCTGCTTAAATTTTATTATGGATATGATGATGCATGACTGCTCTATTTGCAACTGCACTCATTAATGAAAGTATCAAACTAAATATTTCTTGAAACATTATTTTTTTTGCCCCTCCATAAAACAATTCCCCCTCCCTTTGGTAAAACACTGTCAATGCCTGTGATAGTAGCATCTGCCTTCATAGAGAGTCACTATTCAGTTGTGGATTTCAACCTGAACAGAATTTATGGGATGCTCTGAGAATGTGACAGGTGATCATGCAAGCCTTTACACCTTTAATTAATTGCAATAGGAATAGCATCTGTGACCTTGGCACCTTACACCTTCCAAAGAATGGTAGAAACAATGCTCCAACATGTGCAAACGGCCATTATGGCACATATAAACTCATTAGGCTCACTAAAGTAGGGTTTCCTTTTTTTGCCCAATATATGTATATTTCTTATGCATATGTTGTTTTCAAATTTCTAACAGTTGCTTTGAAATCAAGGACAGAAGATGTCTGATTGTTGGAAGTTTAATGACGCATCATAAAACAAAATCGCTATAAACTATTTATAATTTCCTATTTTAAAGGTCTGAGACAAAAATTTTGATGATAAATTTAATTTCAAAACAGAAATTAGCTCAACAGCTAATATTACAATAGCATTATTATGGCATGCTATCAAGAAATTACTATTGGCCTCATATATCATCCCTACCTGCTGTAACAAACTTGCAGAGACAGGAAGTACTCATATCATCTATTTCACCACTTTCCAATTTCTGCCCACTATCAATGATTACATTTCAAATGGTGTCAGACTAAAGCTGATTGGAGGAATAATTGGCATCATGTCATCTTCAGTAACAATTCCCATTTCTGCTTAGCTGCAGCAGATGATCATGTTTGAAGTTTAAGTGATCAACAAGCAGATCCCCCACACATTCAGGATTGACATAAGAATGAGAACTGAATGTAATAATATGATCATAAATTGCAATAGCCATTCACCTCATTTTTATCAACAGAACTTTTCCCATAGGTACACTGATGATTTCCTTACAAGCATTGCAATACCATTCGTAGAGACTAGTCCATGTGCCATGTGTCAGGAGAACATTGCCCAGTCACACACTGCTGTGATCTCACAATAGTGTCTATGCCAATGATGGCAAACCTTTTTGAGCTCACGTGCCAAAATTAGAGAAATATGAGAATATTTTCTACCTCCCATGCCAACATTACAAAATACTTTAAAATGCTATTTATTATTATTATTAACCACCTAAGGTTACATATCCATTAATCTTACAATATAAATTAAATGATACAAAAAACTAAAGATTTAAATATAAGGATACAGAACACTAAGTTTTAGACTCACCATTATACAAGGGAAAAAATAAACAAATGAAACTTTTATTTACCAAACCAAAAACTTTCAATCATATACACAAATCTGCATGCTACTTTCCACTACTGTGCTCAGTGCATCACTAATGCTATGCCACCATTATCAGAATGAAGTTGGGTTGATTTACCTCTGAGCAGCACTTTTTTGCACACCATGGGCTAAATGCCCAGGTCACATGGACCCCGAAGGCTCAGAGAAGGTTGGGGGAGGGGACCCACTGGAACAGCTGTTAGGAGACAAATGGTAGCCTCCCGTCAAGGCCATCCAGTGTGTTCTTTAACGTGCACAGGGTATGGCTCTCCCACACACGGGGCCATAGCTTAACGTCCCATCCGACGGATGGCGGCCTTTCCAAGCCCATCGGTGTCCCCTACTGACCGTGGCAAAGGCGGGGAATTTTGCGGAGATAAATCTCAACGCTGACCCAGCTGGGACTCGAACCTGGGAACTACAGATTATGAGCCTGGTGTGCTACCGACTGAACCACACCTGCCCCATCAAAATGAAGTGAATTTTCATTTGCTGAGAGAGTAAAATGGCACTCTCAAGCATAACAGTAACCAAAATGTAAACTAAATTTTAAGCTATAGAGAAGTGCTTTAAAGGAAATCAATGAATAGTCGATAGATGATAGATTTAGTATGTCTATTTTTGATGTAACTTTTTTGCAATTTGTAATCAGTTATTTGACGAGATCTTTTAAATGTATGGGTGCCTTACTGAAATTAATACTTAATAGTAACTAATTATATAGCAACATAGTCACCATCTTACTACCAATGATTCATCCATAAATATGTATTAAATTGCTAGAGTCATTGTTTTCAAGGCTCTATACTAGCCATAGACACATATTTCTTTTCACCTTCCAGTGTCATGTTAACAAAAATCATCTCAGATACACCTTTGGCACATGTGTCATAGATTCGCCCTCACTGGTCTATGTGATGTTAACATCTTGTCCTGGCCAACAATGTCCCTGGATTTGTTTTCAGTTAATAATGTTTGGAACTACCAGGACATATCCTAGTAGTTCCAAACATTATAGTTTTGAAGAGATTGCAAACAATATTGTTTTCAAAATGTTCATTCTTTGCTTGTCCATTGGTGCAGTTAAACAGCCCTTGGAAACGTCTCACATAGCATAATAAAGACCCATTGCAGAAAGTAGCAGTGCAGGTCTACACATTTCAAACCTTGAGTAGTATAGTAGAAGAATAATCCTATTTTAATGCTGCAAAAACAAAACTGGCCAGTTATTCTTGGTTTGTCTGCAATAAATTCAGTTTCAGAACTTTCTAGACATAGGCTGTATAAAACAGCTGCTGCTACTATGTAAGATATTGTTAGATGAAACATCTATCTCTCCTTAACCCTTACAAATATAAAGAGGATGACTTTTTTTTTTTAGTTATAATTAGCCAACAACTTTAACATTAAAGTTATGAAAGAAAGTTTTTACCAGTGGCAATCCATTCATTGCGATATAGTAACAGGTGGCTGACACACTCAATCTATCAACATGCATTTTCAAGTCCATATGTTGTAACTTGCTCCTGATGTTCACAAAATAGCAGTCACATTCCCTCTAGTTGACATTTTAGGAATGCATTGAAGATATCTTTGATAATTATGATGAGATGTCGGTCCGGTTGTTGATGCTAGTTCACACTTTACCACTGGAGTTGTCATTAAAAGAGTTATGGGATGATAATTTTATCCAAATCTCTCTTCTCATTACATTAGCCATTACAAACTTGTAGATGACTCATCACAGCCATTATATATTACTCAATACATCCAATTTAAATAAATACTAAAATCTTATACAGTGCTGCATTATCCCAGTGTGCTGGAGATGATACAAAGACAGTCAATATTCACAAACAGGATAGATACACTGCAATACATGTTTCATCTTTCTAACTTCTTCAGGCAGTGTAGTTACTTAATGGAGACATGATTATATACAATTGGCCCTTTAGTGTGGATTCAGCGACTCACAAGTCACCTGATCTGAGTAATTTCCATGCTGATGGTACTGGCTTAATGTCAGTATTACAAAATTTCCTGTACCTTGGCTTTACTGTAACCCCCTTGCATGGAATAAATTATTATTATTATTTCCATATAATTTAATTGTGCTTTTAGTCAGTAGTGCACCAGGCTCATAATCTGCAGTTCCCAGGTTCCAGTCCCAGCTGGGCCAGCATTGAGATTTATCTCTGCAAAACCCCCATCCTGCCCACAGTCAGTAGAGGACACAAATAGGCTTGGAAAGACTGACATTCATTGGATGGAACATTAAGCCATGGCCCAGTGTGCTGAAGAGTCATACCCTGTGCTCATTAAAGAACATGCTTTGATGGAAGGCTATCATCTGTCTCCCAACAACTGTTCCAGTGGGTCTCCTCCCCCCAATCTTCTCTGAGCCTTTGGGGGTCCTTGTAGCCTGGCCCTTTAGCCCAATGTGCGGGGGAAAAAAAAGTACCACTCAGAGGTAAAACCAATCAACCAACCAACATTAAAGGTAAAGTAATAATTCTAGATTGTATTGTATATGTAGTCAAGTTAGATTATATTATAATCTGTTGGGGCTGTTTTAGGATTGTAGAGGGCCAATCATTTAATCTCATCTCTTCATTAAGTTACTACATTACCTGAAGACGTCAGAGATGAAACATGCATTGCAGTGGGTCTATCCTGTTTGTGAATACTGATTATCTTTTATCACCTTATAAGATTTTAGCATTTATTTAAATTGGAAGTATTAAGTAATAGATAATGACCTTGATGAGCTGTCTACAAGTTTACAATGGCTAATGTAATGAGAAGAGTGATTTGGATAAAATTATCATCCCATAATCATCTTAATAAGATCCAGTGAAGTGTGAACTAGCATCAACAACTGGACTGATATCTCATCATAATTATCAAAAATATCTTCAATGCATTCTTAAAATATCAACTAGGGGGAATCTGACTGCTATTTTGTGAACATCAGGAGCAAGTTACAACATCTGGACTTGAAAATACATGTTGATAGATTGAGTGTGTCACCCACCTGTTATTATATCACAATGAATGGATTACCACTGGTAAAAACTTTCTCTTATTACTTTAAATGTGAAAGTTGTTGGCTAATTACAACTAAAAAAAGTCATCCTCTTTATATTTGTAAGGTTAAGGATAGTAGATAGTAGTAGTGTTCATCCATCTAGGTCATTACTTCGCAACAGTGATTATGTGATAATGAATTTTATGAATTTTTCACTGTGGTTATGTAATTTTAATTAGCAACCTTTCAGGCATCCATGATTTAAAAATTTAATACAAAAAAATTATTTAACCATAAAACATTCCAAACTCTAAAACTGATATAATGATCATATATATTTCTATCAGTAGCTTGAGACAGCAAGATTTCAGGTTTTCATTTCATTATGGCTTATTACTAATCACCTGTTCTGGGAGCAAAGAATTTGGGTTGGGTTGTTTTACCTCTGAGCAGCACTTTTTTGCACACCATGGGCTAAATGGCCAGGTCACATGGACCCCGAAGGCTCAGAGAAGGTTGGGGGAGGGGACCCACTGGAACAGCTGTTGGGAGACAGATGGTAGCCTCCCGTCAAGGCCATCCAGCATGTTCTTTAACGTGCACAGGGTATGGCTCTTCCGCAAACAGGGCCACGGCTTAATGTCCCATCCGATGGACAGCGGTCTTTCCAAGCCCAATGGTGTCCCCTACTGACCGTGGGGAATTTTGCGGAGATAAATCTCAATGCTGACCCAGCTGGTGCTCGAACCTGGGAACTACAGATTACGAGCCTGGCACGCTATCGATTGAGCCACCCTCACCCAGGGAGCAAAGAATAAAACCACCCCAGCACAAGTTGATGGCTGAAAGCATTCTTCTTAGCAGTGGCTGCTGCAAAAGCTGGTATGCAAGCTTGCTGATTTGCAGATGTAAATTTTTTATCACCAAATGAAATTACAAAAATTCCTCATGAAAGCCAATTTTTCATCAAAAACTTTACTTTTACATGGAATTTCTACAATTTTAACATATAAAAATTATTGTTTTTCATTCTTTAAATTGCTACCAAGCTATTATAGAATAATTTTTCTATTAATATGCTAATTAAAGTTATATGCATTCATTGTCCACTTTATGAACAGTCTCTATTAACTTTATATATTTTTGATACAATTGAGTCTTTAGCTTGGTAATATGTGGTTTGGCACTTGCAGAGAAATTTCAAAAAAATTAAATGCTGCTACTATATTAAAAAATGAATTTATATGCTTGGCAGAATTTTCCATATATTTAATTCTGTAGATTACATATTTATTTAAACTGCAATTATGTCATGTAAAAAAATTCAATATATTGAAAAGTAACACTGAAATACTGCAACACCAAAACATGCTTAAATGATAAGGTGAAATCTATACTAAAAGCTTTTTATTCGTATATAACTAGAAGAACAATATATCACATCTGGCAAATATGAACTCTCATTTTGAAAGAGAAAGTTCATCATTTTATGACTTTAGCAGCCTCAAAAAGTAGAAATTAAGATTAATGGATTCAGAAAATTTTAGTAATAGTATTTAATAGCTAATCAATTTAAAAATAACATTGCATTTATCTCTCTTATTATATCTATTTACCTACATCACAAGGCAGCAGAACTAAATGATACTGAAGTTCATTAGCTCATAGGGAGTCATATTCAGGCCTCAGTAAGTTCATTTTTTTATGGAAAATATGGCTGAAGATAAAAATCTGAATCAAATCCAAAAAATCTGAATTTTTAACAATATTTATCCAAATTTAGAGAGTTAGGGAAGTTAAAATACTTAGCAACTTAGTTCATTGGGCAAAAAAACATTCAAAATTGGCAAATATGGTATAATCATTATTCATATTTCTTAAAATATGCTTGTATATTTAATAAGTATAACATTTATTACTTTAGTTTTAAGTATTTAAATTAACGTCTCCTATCATTACTTCAGCTGGCAGTACTAATATTATTCCATCCTGCATTATCTTTTCAAATATCATAAAAATTGTGGAAAGTCAAGATGTAGATTTCATTGAGATCTTTATTTCATCCTGTCATATTTTTCCATAAAAAATGTTATTTAAAAAGTTACAGGGTTCTAAATCTTACACACTATTTACTTAACATGAAGCTGTTTGTGCTCAGATATAAAATGTTTAATAGAGGAGGGAGGGGGGATTAGCTAGTTCAGACTGGAACACCAGGTTCAGTACACAAATTTCCCTGTTTTGGGCAATTTTTAAGTAATCTTTTTATGAAACAATTAGTTTGTGTGGCTGAAAATAAAGATCTCATTCAGCATTTAAAGAGTTATTAAATTTTTAATACTTAACAACAGAATGTCAGCCATAAAAACTTACTTCAGAAGTTAATTAAAATTTAATTAGTAACATTTTGCACAATTTAACAAAATAATTATACTTTAGAAAATAGTAATAATAATTCTTTCACATCCATCAGTTTTGCAAAATTGCTTAAAATATAATTTTCAAGTAAACTCCATTCAATATCCATTATTCAATATTACAGCAATGTGTCATTAAGTTTATTCAAAAAAAAAAACAGTTTGGTTTAGATGCCATGAAAAAAAAAAAACAGTTTTGGTTAGATAGCCATTAACATTTGGTACTGATATCTGAATTCTATAATAATCAACCTAATTGATTTTCCATTGTTTAAGACTTATAAAGTGATTTGCCATCTTAATTATTATTCCCATTTTAGTACAGATGAAATATTTTTTTTCATGCTAATACTTCTGACACTAGTTTGATTCATATCTTCCCCAGTGGGATTGTTATTATATGAGATTAAAATAACATTTTCATAAAAGAAAACAGTCCATTTCAATAATCTTCTAATACTTTACAGACTAATAAAAAAAATTTCCACAATATCACTGTTATGCTTAAGACAATCAGTGTCTCCTGTATTGCAATTTTTAGATGTTAAAAAGATTCAGTAATATTAAACATTGCTGTTGGTGATGGAAATAGATTAATTTTCCAAATATCTTATAGTTATAAGCTTAGCTTTAAACAGCTTCAGGTTTTGTTAGCTGTTGTTATATTTACCACTTTTGAAAGACCTGTCCTTGTCTGGTACATTAGTTGCACACTACACACTTAGTTGCTGTGGTGCTCTAAATGTCAACATATCACCAGTCTAATAACCACAGATGGTGGTTACTACAGTCCACTGATTGTTGATCTGTTAACACATGGAGTTGTTATTTTTTTTTATTTCCGCATGTTGCACGATGTCTTATTATGGAGCTCTGCTATAGTGGTGGCTTTCTTAAAGCTTTAACTGGTTGATATTAGATGGTAAAAGAGTTTCTTTTGTCGATATGTACATTTGACATTTATGTGTGAACATTATGCTTTCACCAGTCTACTACACTGACATCTTCAGATGATGTCAACTCCTTGGCAGATGGGATTGATACAGTGTAATCCATCTAGCAGAGGGGGATTAGATCTGTTTTGAATGGTTTTTGTTTTTTATGGTTTATAAATTTTCCAGCTAGTTTATTTGAAATTCTGACTGGTATTACAGACTGGTTATGCTAGTGATTAATATTCATATAGTTCAACGTAACTAGATTTATTCTATTTTAATTATTTCTTTTAGAAATATATCCTTGAAATTTTCCCTTCAAATAACATTAGAGCTTGAATTTCATACAATAAGTATTTGGAGGGAAAAAATCAGTATAATCATACTATTTACAAGTACGTTACAGATTGATACACCACCAATTATTTCAAATTCCGTGATAATTGAATTTTTTCTCCTTCAGTTATTTAATTTAGTTTCTCTTTAAAATTTTTCCATTGACTGGAATTAGCACTCAAAGTTTATACAATAATTATTTGGCAAATATTCAGTTTATTCCCAACATTTCTCAATGTATTACAAACTTGCAAAACAGTAAATGGTGTTTCAAATTTCAGATTCGATTAATTTTATCAAAATTTCCGCATTTTCACAACACTGCCATAGAAACATTTGCTGGCAGTTATTCAATGCCTGCACAATCCATGGTGCAAACATGTGTAAATTCTTAAGTTGTTATGTGGGGTGGGGGTAAATATTCCTCTGCATACACTTGAAAATATCACAGGGCTGACTTGGCATGCCTAAAAGCATTGGGAAACAATAATTCCATCTAGTACTAAAACTCTGAACTATAAGATAATTAAAGTGTGATAAAAATAGATAATGCTGTTATGCTTATAATGCAAATAAATAATTTGGCATGTATATGCTGTACAGCATAATAGTTTTTTAAAATTAGAAATAGCACTGTGAACTGATATACAATATAAAGGTTGGTGCATTAAGTCCTTCTTCCAAGGCAATAACTCAGCACCAAATGATCCCACGTGAATAGAAGTTATGGATGAATATAGGAAAGTGGGGATGCTCTACAACTTCACTACTGGAATTTTAGCATTAGCTGCGATATTTTCAAAATTAATTTTTCTAAATTCTGTAATTTGCCATCAGGGGTAATGAGCCATACTCATTAGGAAGAGCATTGCTACTTTATTATATATACATATATCTGTCACTTCTACATACCTGGGATTCATTGGTTCTGAGTTATTGCCCTGAAAAAGGACTTTATGCACAACCCTGTACTATAATAGTATTTCTCTACAATGTTTAATCTCAAATTAAAGAAACTGCTTTCTTAACTAAATAAACTTGATTAAAATCCTTTACAATAATAAACTTATGCTTTATAAAAGTATGCTTTTTCTCCTTTGCAACCCACTTTAAAAAGTTCAGTTCTACTAAACATGTTGAAAGCACCATTTCATCAGTAGAAGTAACTGCAGAAACTCAACAGTAGATACATAAAGATTATTTTTTATAAACTAGTTTGCTGGCTGTACTTGTGCATTTGCAATAAATTAATAAACATATTATTGCTACTATGCATAATTTATAATTAATTAAATTTATTGTTAAAGGAAGTAAACTGCAATTTAATTATTACAATAATTTTTGGAAATATGAAAATACCTTTTCATATTAAAACTATTTGAGAGTAGTTAGAAAGCTACTCTTCACAATATGAATATTTCTTTTAGTTGTCACATTTTAGTGTTCGAAGGGAATGGTAAATTATTACTGAGAGAACAGACAGATAATCTTTCAACATGAGAAATAAATATATATATGCATTCAAGTTTCCTGCTACTGATCACATTACTAGTTTAACTGTACTATTAAACAAAAAATTGCATAGCATTTTAAACAAACCATATGTGGTTTGTTTTTGAAATCTGCAGCATACTACTGTTGTTCGATATGTTCTCAAGGCCACCAATCCTTTCAAACTAGTACGTATTATTTTCAATCTAAAAACAATTTATTCCTCAATCATTCTAGTTCATTCAAAACAAAAATGCAAGAACATTTCCAAGAAAAGTTATTCTTACAGTGTTCATAAACTCATCTCTTAAGCTCACATGAAGAATATGTCACAAGTAATTGTTTTCACTGTCATAAGAAAGGCCTCAAAGCAAATTAGTGTTATGCTAATCAATTTTGTCATCAAATTCTCCCAAATCAAGATCTTCATCATCATCTTCAACCTGAAAACATTATAAAATATTTAAAAAAGTAACTCACTAAAAAATCAAAATTCAAAATAAATATGACATTATAATATAAAAGTAGGTAAATCATAATTATATTACTTTACACTTTAATATTGTCTAATTTCAAAGCAAAAACAGTTAATTGGTGATTTTTACATATATCACTTGCATCAATCTTGATGATTAAAATAATTCATAATTCACATAAGGTCAAATTTATCACCTTTTAAGATTTGTAAAATTACCTCATATATACTAAATTTATATAAAACCTGCAGAAAATAAAAAGTTTTGAAACCATAGGAAAGTCAGAGTTTCAAAACTGCTACACCACAGTGGTTCACAAACTATGTTATGCATACCATTAGTGCAGCAGAATTTAATTATTTTCTAACTGGTGGAGATTTTTCAACAAGTGTCAATAAAATTCAACATTATGATAATTATATTAAAGGCAACATGCAGGTCAGATCTTTAATGCATAATCAATAACAGTCTACATTCTAGATTTTCCAGTTTCCTCAACATAAAATATTAGAAATGACACATTAAGCACATTGTTACTAATAAAAACAAATACTATTTTACTTATATAAATACATGCAAATTACTTAATCTCTCCTAAATTCCATACAGTAAAACAATATTGATATATTAACTCTGAACTTTTTAAAATGCATGGTTATTATTACTATAAGATTTAATCATCATTACAACTGGTGCATAAGTAGAGTCTTCTTAAAATACATAAACTTGTTTAAACTGAATGGCAGTTACTAATCACAATAATTAATACTTATCTACATTCATTAGGACAAACAAACCTGCTTTGTGAGCTCTACAGAGCCCATGGGAATGGTCTGCACATCTCTGCATTAGGTATATGAAAAACCTGACCAGCAGAAATAGCATATTTAATATTAACAAAATTTAATTAAACTGTTAAAAATATCATGAGTGCTATATACTTATCTTGATGTAGGATGTCATTGTTTTCCTTCTTCTTGCTCTATGCACTGTTACAGTCCCTCACCATCTGGTCCAATGATTATTGCACAAAGGCTTCTATAGTTAACATAAAAACCATAACAATTTTAAATTCCTTAGGTCCCACAGTAGATTCTGTACACACACACAATCTGACGGTTAAAACTTATAAAAAGATAAAATTTTTAAAAATCATGTGACATTTTGATGAGGCCTCCTTGTTCTCATCAGCTTCAGGCATAGATGCATTTTGTGACCATTAGTCATGATTAGTCATTTTATATCAGGCTCTTAGATGGTGCTGCTGTCAGGTGTTAAAATGTAGGATCTCAGGACTTCTAGTGTGTTAGAGAAAGACCTACAAAGGGCAGTTTTTGGGGGTAGATAGGAGTGGATGATGGGAGCAGGGGATGAGAAGATTCATGGGTAGGGCCCGGGGTGCACATCTTGGGGGAGGGAAGGATGGTTTGGAGAAGAGATATTAGTGAGTGAGGGGTTATAAAAAAATATTTAAAAAAAATAGTGTTTTAGTCTTTCAATATTATTTTCCAGGCAGATGAAATCAGAACTATGCCAGTGTTACAACACTGGTTTCTCTGCATATACATCATTAAGTTCTCCATTACCTATAGTTATTTAAAGATGAGTGGAGTAGAGATGATTTCAGCTTAGTTAAACTGAGGTTTAAAATTTTCTGCGATAACTTTCAAAGCTACTGCTGTGATATTCTGCTGACTTTCAATTATTCTCTCTTCTAGTTGTCTGAGTTTGGCCTATATATTCCCCTTCTTTTTGGTTGGAGGTAATTTCTCTTCTTTGAGATCATGGCAATAGGGGATAGAGTAGACCCTTTATAAGGGCATGATTTTATGACAATCATTTATGATGCTTTGCAGAACTGTGTTAGTTATTCTTTATGGGACTTTAAAGCCATAAGATTCGATTATACAATTTAATGATTATGAATAGGAAGTAGAAATGGGATAGAACATGAATATTTGGATATATATTTGTTTGTGGAGCTGGTGTTGTGAACTTTAATTTTATTTTTAATCATGTTATGGATTTTTCTTATATAAGATTGGGTGTATCCTGCTTAGTCAGCAATTTGGCAAATATATTCAATTTCCTATTATGAGAAATGTTCAGTGAAGGAGTAGTGATATGCTCTGTTAAAGTGTGTATATTAAAAAAATGCTTCCTTGGCTGATGTTAGATGATTAGATTCTGGTATTATTATTGCTAGTTGGTACATTGATTTCTAGTACACACTGGTTTCAAAGTATTTAGGGTATCTATGGATCAAAATGTTGAAAAAAGGAAATTGGTTGTTTTGCTCAAGTTCATAGGTGTATTTAATAGGACATTGTACTTGTTGGATCATTTCTTCTATTTGTTAATAGGGCATTGTACTTGTTGGATCATGTCTTCTATTTGTTAATCAGTAGCAGTAGTTAAGAGGACAGCAACATCAACAAGTATCATATATATATCATAATATAGTGGTGTCACAGATAATCTGTCCATGTTGTTTTTCTTGATGAATCTGAGAATAATGTCAGCTAGCAGTCCTCATAGTGAGTTTCCATAGATACTGTGTGTGTTGAAAAATTTGGCTGTTCACTTGTAAAAATTATTTTCTATAACAAGTTTGATAGCTTGCATTATTCCAGCAATTCAACACAGTGCTACTCACTGTTAAATACACCTATGAACTCATGCAAAACAACCAACTTCCTTTTCTCGACATTTTGATCCACATACAAAGTTTTTTGATCCAAGTATAAATGTTGTTTCCTTACTATGATTATGGGTAGCACTGATTTGATATGCTTATGTACTACAAAGACGACTTTTTGATATGCTTTTGTACTACAAAGAATCGAATACTTTCAAACCAGTGTATACCAGAAATCAACTTACCAACTAGCAATAATAATGCCAGAATCTAATAATCTAACATCACCCAAGAAAACATTTTTCAATATACACTTTAACAGAGCATATTGCTACTCCTCCCCTCAACATTTCTACAAGAAATTAAATATATTTGCCAAATTGCTCACAAAGCAGAACACACCCAAGTTTATGTATAAAAAAATCCATAATAGGATTAAAAAATAAAATAAATGAAAGTTCCCAACCACCAGCTCCACAAACAAATATACTCAAATATTCAAGTTCTATCCCATTTCTACTTCCTATTTAAAATCATTTAAATTGTAAAATGGAGCCTCATGGCTTTAAAGTCCATACAGAATAAATAACACAGTTCTGCAAAACATCAAAAACAACTAAGACAGAATCATGCCCCCAAGAGGAGTCTACCCTATACCCCTGTTGCTACCATCTCAAACAATAGCAAATACCTCTTACCAAAAAGAAGAGGAATATAAAGGCCAAACTTAGATGACTAGAAGAAAAAATAAAAGAACAAAAAATAAATATCGAAAAGCAGCAAAACATCACAGTAATAGCTTCAAAAGTATCACAGAAAATTTTAAATCTCAGTTTAACCAAGCTAAAATCATTTAATTCATCATTTAATTAATCATTTATTGTAAACACTGGTATGTTCTGATTTCATCTGCCTGGAAAATAATATTGAAAGAATACCAATGAAAACACTAATTTTTTTAATATTCCTATAACCCTCCCTCACTAATACCTCTTCTCCAAACCATCCTTCCCTCCCCCAAGATGTGCACCCTGGGTCCTGCCCATGAATCTCCTCACCCCCTGTTCCCATCATCCACCCCCACCCACCCCTAAAAACTGCCCTTTTAGATAGGTCTTTCTTAAACACACTGAAAATCCCACATTTTAACACCTGACAGCAGCACCATCTAAGACCCCAATATAAAATGACTAATCAAGACTAATGGTGCACAAAATGCATCTATGCCCAAAGCCAATGAGCACAAGGAGGTGTCATCAAAATGTCACGTTTTTTAATAATTTTATCTTTTTATAAGTTTTAACCATCAGATTGTATGTGTGTGTGTACAGAATCTACTGTGGGAGCTAAGGAATTTAAAATTGTTGTGGTATACATTTATGCTAACCATAGAAACCTTTATGCAATAATCACCAACTGGACAGCAAGGTATTCTAACAGTGCATAATACAGCAAGAAGAAGGAAAACAATGGCATCTTACATCAAGATTATATGGGCACTCACGATCTTTTTAAATCTTTGTATAAACATACCTAAACGAACTTAATTTAAACAAAAAATTAAATAAACAATATTTAAAAGCAGAACTACACTATAAAACTTAAATATTTTATGGTTTACTGGTTCTTCAATCAAATTGTTCAAGAATCAAGCAGCAGTAAATTGAGAGAGTGGATAATCCTACAAGGGCATATCAAAATGTAAGTTGCACTCCTGAATACATAACAAACAGCAAAGTATATGAGAAGGCAAATATATTAGGATGTTGATTGGTTGCTTGTTTGCTGTTTTATAGCACAAGAGCAATTAAGGCTATGTTGTGCCAAACATGGTGAAATAAAACGGTAAAAGTCATGGAACCAACAACTAAATTTAAAATCAGCACTCAAAGAACAGCAAATAAGCAAAACTGTAAAGGACACTACAAAAGGTAAAAGTGTATAACAATACACAAGGTGTATAAAACCAAGGTCAAAAAGAACCAACAAGGATAAAAGAGAAAAGAAATTATGGGTATATAGAGCTCATTAGAAATCAGATGCAATAAAACCTATAAAGCAAAGTATATGCATATTAGAAATGATTAAAAAATCCTGCAAAATGTAAAAATTCAAAAACAGAGTTTAAAAAAGTCATCCGATAAAAGATGTCAGAATATAAGGGGCTCAGATGTAAAATCATGGAATCTAATATATAAACGATGTTCGAGGTTAAAAGTAGTACACTCAAATAAAATATGTTTAGTGGTTAAAATAGTGTCACAAAACTCATACTTAGGTCAGAATCAGTATCCATCAGTAGAAGAATGTAGAAATGAATGACCTAAGCAGAGCAAGTGTAACTTCCACCTTGAGATTCCTGTGAAAACATGCCTGTCACGTTTTAATAACCACTTGATCTGAAAGAGTTTGTTACCAATATGTTTTAACCAAGACCGTTGCCACTATTTCTGGAGCTCAGTGGAAAAACACTGCTGAAAGTCCAAGTATGGAACTGGTAGTGGAGTCAGACAAGGGCATAGCAGACTTGGCAGCAACATCTGTCAAGTCATTGCCTCTGATCCCAACATTACCAGGCACCCAACAGAAGATGATGGTGGTATCAGCTGCCAGATAATGGAGCTTCTGGCATAATTTGGAAAGAATAGGGTGAGGCCAATGCCTCACCAAGATCAAAGCCTGTAGCAAGCTAAGTGAATTGGTGTAGAGGACACACCGATAATGATAGCTTAGCTGCTACATTGTCCAAGACCAGACTGATAGTGTGCAATTCTGCAGTGAATATGGAAAACTGCTGGGATCTGGACTGCCATGATAGTATCCCAGCAGGCCATGGCTTATCCCACAGACATTACACACATGCACCTGGACTGTAGATGATGAAGGTGTGATAAAAAGATCAATTTCCAGTCAAAGATGAGATCAGAAACTTGGTCTTTGCCACAACTGAAATGATGGTATCCCCAAGTCAAAGCTCAGGATTCAGATGAAGATTATACTTGTGGCAAAAGGGCACATAAGCAGTCTTCTGTGGGAAGAACCAAAACCCATTAGCTGTTTCCCAAACCAAGAGATTGTTCAGGGAAGTTTGCAGCTGTGGTTCAATGACCATCATGCTGAACGAAGAGAAAATATCCTAAAATCCCCAATATAAAGGGGGCGGGGGTGGCTCAGTTGGTAGCGTGCCAGGCTCGTAATCTGTAGTTCCCAGGTTCGAGTCCCAGCTGGGTCAGCGTTGAGATTTATCTCCGCAAAACTCCCCCCCCCCTCCCACGGTCAGTAAGGGACAACAATGGGCTCGGAAAGGCAGCCGTCCGTCGGATGGGACGTTAAGCCGTGGCCCCGTGTGCGGGAGAGAGCCATACCCTGTGCATGTTAAAGAACATGCTGGATGGCCTTGACGGGAGGCTACCATCTGTCTCCCAACAGCTGTTCCAGTGGGTCCCCTCCCCCAACCTTCTCTGAGCCTTCGGGGTCCATGTGACCTGGCCATTTAGCCCATTGTGTGCAAAAAAATGCAGCTCAGAGGTAAAACAACCCAACATAGAAAGCAATGCCTATAGTCGGAGGAAATTGCTGAGTAATGGAATTGATCTTCACAGTGAAAAGCATAACACTCAAGACACAACCTTGTGGCATCCCCTAGTCTTTAGGGAAAGGCAGTGATAGAGTGATGCTAACACAAACATGAAAGGAACGAGAAGATAAAAATTTGGAAATGAAGATTGGCATGTGAACGCTCAAGCTGAAGGCATGGAGGTCACGAAGAATGCCAAATCTCCATGCTGTACCATATGCATTTTCAATGTTGAAGAATACTGACACCAGTTGCTCTCTACATAAAAATGAATTCCTGATTGCTGATGCAAGGCAGATCAGGTGGTCTAAAGTAGACCGTGTTATGTTCAATGTTGCCTGTGAAAGCCACAATGGGTGTTAGAAAGAAGGTTGTGTGTTCCAAATACTAGATGAGTGTCGCATTTATCATTTTTTCCAACACCTTTACAAACAGCTCGTCAATGAGATGGGACAATAATTTAAAGGAATCTTGGGATCCTTTTCTGGCTTTGGGAAAGCCAAGATGATGGCCTCCCATCAGAAGTCTGGAAACTGCTCCTTGAAAAAATACAGTTGAAAAGTCAGAGCAGCCATTGAGCTTACTGAATGGTGGATTGTTGGGTTGTTTTACCTCTGAGCGGCACTTTTTTGCACACTATGGGCTAAATGGCCAGGTCACATGGACCCCGAAGGCTCAGAGAAGGTTGGGGGAGGGGACCCACTGGAACAGCTGTTGGGAGACAGATGGTAGCCTCCCGTCAAGGCCATCCAGCGTGTTCTTTAACGTGCACAGGGAATGGCTCTACCACACACGGGGCCACGGCTTAATGTCCCATCCGACGGACGGCGGCCTTTCCAAGCCCATCGGTGTCCCCTACTGACCGTGGGCAGGGCGGGGAATTTTTGCGGAGATAAATCTCAACGCTGACCCAGCTGGGACTCGAACCTGGGAACTACAGATTACGAGCCTGGTGCGCTACCGACTGAGCCACCCCTGCCCCACTGAATGGTGGAAGATATTGGAGTATGGCAAAATGGGCATTGTCTATCCTGACTGCAAATGCATGAGAAGTGTGCAGAGCAAGGTGAAGCTCCTCTGCTGTGAATCACCTATTGTAAGGCTCCATGCCATTCAAGTGAAAAGACAGTGGAGAGTGTTCAGCCTTGCTTTTCAGGGTCAGAAATTCTGGGCAGTATGAAGAATAAAAAAAAAGAGGAGGAAAATGATTCCCACAGAATATTGGCAGTTGTTTAGGGATTAGCAATTGGCTGTCCATTGTGCTCCAGGATCAATAATGAGTGGAATATGTAATTCTTACCCATCTTCTGGACTTTATCCCAAACAGTCTTAGAACTGGTCGTGTGGGTGATCAAAGACATATTTCATCTAAGATTCCTTCTGGCTCCAGCACTGTATGAAACAGGCTTTTGCCCTGTCATGCTTGAAAGCTTTGAGGTTGGAGGATGTTGAATATCTTCAAAACACCTCAAGCCTTGTTCTGAGCCTTACGAGCTGCAGTGCAGGTTGCATTCTGCCACAGTTTCGAAAAATTGTGAAAACCTGGTCAAGGTCTGAGGATGGTTGAGGTAGCTGCATTTATGATATAGTCCATAATCTCTGCCACTGCATTATTGATTGGCTCCTGGCTGAATGAGTGTTCATCAAACTCGCAAAGGAGTTCAAAGCCACTCTAGTCAGCCCAATCAAACCTCCATCAGGAGATGCATGAAGTGTTGCAAGTCCTCCCCCCCACTCCCAGGAGAGAGTACACACCACGGAAAGATGATCACTCCCATAAATATTGTCCTTAACCTCCCATGTAAGAGTGGAAGAGGAGGAGCAGATGGTGAGATCAATGGCAGTGAAAGTGGGGTGGGGGAGTGAAAGTATCTACTGACAAGTGTTTAATAGGGGGAGAGTGACAGATCCAGGAGCAATTGCTCAAGGACCCAATCCTCTTGTTGGTGTCAGTATTGCCCCACAGAGAACTGTATCCATTGAAGTCCCCCATGATGAGGAAGGGGGAAGGCAGCTGCATGATGAGATCATCAAGGTGTTCCCAGAAGATAATATTTCCAAGTTGTAAATAGAGCAGACAGTCAACAAAAATCCCACAAAGAGGTGGATGGCTATTGCCTTGAGAGCGATGGTGAGGGAAACAACTTGGAATGGAGAATGGACACTCACAAGGATAGCAACATCCCCATGAGCTGGTCCATCTCCATCTCAGTCTCGGCAAATGAGGGTAAGGTGCTGGATCATGGATCATTGGCTGTCTGCAGTGTCTCCTGTAAGCACACACAGACAGGTTTGTGTTCCCTCAGGAGGGCCTTGATGTTGTCAAGATTCCTCTGGAATCCACAACAATTTCATTATAGGAGTGAGGCCATCTCAGGTCTGAGAAGAATGGGCAGACGACAATTTTTGATTTATTTTAACTGTCGAGAACGACAATTTAGGAAAAGTGGGGTGGTCAGTACCCATGTCCTCAGAGTCATCTGAGGGACAGGGATCCAAAACCATTAATGAAGAGGGTAAAATTTTTTTTTGGCCCCAGAAGGGGCCCCTTCAGTTTAGATGGTCTAGTTCTCTGAGGACAAGGGGCCTTCCAGAGGTGGTAGTGGAAGGAAACCGGTGTTGATGGAAGTGAAACCGGTGTTGATGTTGAATTAAACATCAACACCAGTTTCAGTTCAAGGTGTGCCACACCAATCTCCAGCACTTTGAGAAATAGCTCCAAATGTTTGAAGCATGCAGTCTCAATTCAGAGGACTGTATTGGCAAATCATAGGCATTAAACAGATTTTGGAGGTCCCACAAGACCTTCCAAACCCTTTTGGCTGGAAAAAAAAGATGTTCCCAATCAACTGGTCACCTGTAGAGTGGATGACCAGGAACTGTGGAAAAGGAGTAGTAACAAACAAGGAAGATGACAACAATGGTGACAACAAAAAAGAAGAGTCTTCATGTCCTACTCATTTTGCTGATGTTGAAGAAGTAGAAGATTTACGGTGGTTGTAATAGGACCCAACATGGGAATGCCCAATAAGGCACCAGGGCTGCATGGGCATCATACCCACACAGCCAGTGAGCCAAGCCCTCGCAAATAAATAAAAGGAAAAGAGAACTGTAAAGAATTCATCTGAATCCTCACAAAAAAAGAGGAAAAATGAGAAGTGTAAGGAACTGAACTGTCCTCACAAAATAAAGATAACTATAAAAGGAAAATAATGTGTGGGGAAACCCCATGACAAATAGGCTTCCCAATTGCAAGACTGGTCAAAGGGGGCCCCACTAGTCACAAACTGAGAAGAGCAGATGAGGATCCCCAAGAAACTACCAAGACCCTCCTTTCCAGGAATAGGGGGCCACTGAGCATGGCAAACATGCAGATGAGCATTTAGGGTCATGTAAAGGTGCCCGAGCCAGCAGAACCTTCACAGGGTGGGCCCACCACTTGCAGGAGCTTATACAGGGGGATATATTAGGATGAAGATATAACCTGAATCCACTTCTCCACAAAGTCACTTATGTTGTGCAAACACTAATCCAACTGTGTGATTAATATGTCCATTGCCTGAGCACACAAATCTGCCCTAATGTCCACCAACCAGGTCAAAACTGCTCCTTTGACATCTTCATCTGACAAAACCTCTGTTCTCCCAGATACTCTTTCAATTTGCTGAACAAATGGTAGTCACCATTTACTTGATTTTAAATCTGGCAATTATCCCAAATCATCTCGTTATTGCACGAAATGTGATCTGGAATGACGCATGAAATGTGATCTGGAATGATGGACTGAAAAGCAATATTTGCATTTTTTTGTTTCATAAGTGACTTAAAATATCAAAGCTATTAGTTGCCCATAGATGACTGGTTCAATATCACTGAGAAGAGTAACTGAATCCCCTTTTCCTCCTATTCTGATTACACTTCATCAAAACCTGCATATCCAAATTTGTCAGTATGAAAAGAAATAAAATATCTCATTATTCCATTGAAAAAATATTGTTTAAATCAGCCATATTTTTTAACCACATAGCATACTGCTTTTTTGGCAGCTATTGCAGGCCTGAATTATGATTGAATTTACTTTACAGTAAAAATTCAAAACAATCAAACAAATAGTTTCCTAGTTTGGCTTTGGCACTACACTAAACAATTTGTTGTCACACATCATCACACTATTTCCATAATGTACACAAACCTACAGAAATAGTTAATGCTCAATGAACTGATTTAAATACAGATAACCTAATAAGCAAAATGATGAAATGAACAATTTGCAAATGCACCTCTCCTACCTAATGAACAAAACCATAATGCAGAGAAACTAAACTGAAAACCTAATCTAATCTCACCTAACCCCACCTACGTGGAATATAAAAATTCTAATCTATAAGGACAAAAACAAAGGAATGGATATTAAAATGAAAATCAAATTTTTATCGAGTAGTAAATCCTCCTTCCTATATGTTACTGAATGAATCCCAGTAATAAAAAGGATAGGGTGGAGTGCTTCTATGGGTAAAGACAGTTGGTGCAGTGAGGCAGTTAGCACACTTAAGACAGTGCTTCTCAAACTGTGGGATGTAGTCCCCTGGGAAGCCATGAAGTTTAAGTCAGAAAGTTGCATGATCACAGAATCAACAGAAATGTTACCAATATCAGTTTCAACTTCACCAGGGCTCAGTTGACATTATCAAATGGAAGTAAGAAAACAAAGCCATGCCAAAAGAAAATATATAACGTGGAAAAACTCGAAATATAATCCTGTTACTTGAAATGAAGGCTCTCAAAGTGTGGGAACTGTATTTAAAATAATTCAATATCGTCACATGAATGAAATAATCATTTATACGGTAGTTGGCCCTTGCCTGTCCTTGACTCCTAAGCTGTATGGACCATTCTGAGAGTATTCTACCACCATCAACAGCCTTCTCATCCTTTCCTTAGTTTACCACAACTTTCTGGTGTTGTACCATATACCACTTTCTGAGCATTCTATTGTGAGAATATTCTTTTCACAATTCAAGTAACTTTTGTCAATGGTAAAGAGAATGCATGAGACAAATTCTGTTAATGGTAAGGGGATGGGTGACAAATTCCTTCATTAGTAAAAGTAGCAATAAAAAATTCCATCAATGGTAAGGAGAACCATGAAATATTCCAATGAACAGTAAGGGGGGCTGTGATGTGTGGGAAAGTTTAAGAACCACTGCTCTGAGACTGATGGTTACTATGGTCTTCCAAAGCCATGACTGACATCAGCCAGAAGAGGCAACCACTTTTATTATATACACTGAAATGATGATTCTTTAAGCACTCATCCCTATGACCCAAAATTTATATTCTTTCAATAATTAGCCAATAAATAATTATTGATATACTGTATACACACTGAGACGTCCCGTGGCCGAGTGGTTAGCACGCTTGGCTACTGATCTTAGGGACCTTGGTTCAAGCCCCAGATTAGGCATGGATGTGTGTGTCGTTTTTCTGCTGAGGTCCTGCCATCCTCTCAGATCTCCTACTATGGCATATAAACTGACAGGCTCCTGTCAGACCTTTGTGGCAAAGCAGCTGGTTGAGGGGGTATTTATATATTTATTATATACACACTATGACATGGTAGAATCACTGCAGTGTCCATCAACCAGTGTGTCACAGACACCCAAGATGTCATTTCAGTTTGGTTTTAAATGCACTTCAACATTCCCAAAATATTTTTCATGCTTGACAATATCGAGAAGAATGACACATCTTGAAAACTGATTTCATTACCTTTACCTATATTATTCAGCTTCTAGTTTAATTATTAAAAATTTCCTATTCATAGAGTAAGATTTATATTAAAAATTTATCAGTTTTTACAGCAATTTCAGAATGAGTATTTTTGAATTAAATTTCAGAGTGCCATTATATGTAGAAGTTTGGGAAACATTAAATTACTGTATACTTTACTCTGTACTGCATTTTACTGCTTTAAATATAAAAAAATTATTCAACAATTTTAATAAATTATATATTACCTCTTCCCCTAATTCCTTTAATCTTTCTCTATAAAAAGTCAATTTTGAATCTTGATCACTGATCAGCATATGAAGATCTTCTTGTTCACTTTGCAATGATGCCCACTGTGCTTTGATAACCTCATTTTCTGCTTGTCTTTTCTGATTTTCTTCATTCAGTTTCTAATAAAAAACTTAAAATTAAAACTTAAATAATCAGTTTAAAATTGAATGCAATTTTATTAAAAGCATACCTGTCAAATAAAAACATGTTAAAATTAATCTCATAAATAAAATTGCTGAAGCATTTATTTTTGGAAACAGTGTTTATTTGGTTCGATAATTCACTTTGAATTTAAGTGACAGTTTTATATAAATGGTAATACAGGCTAATATTTAGGTATGTGCAATCCTGCATTGCCATGCATTACCAAAAAATTTTCATTGTGTATTATATATTTGTTGCAGTGATCTTTTAACTTTTCTTAAAAATTATGCTTTTATCACATAATTGTAATATTATACACATTGCAAATCATCACCCACCTACTTCATTGATAAGGTTATAAAATCAAAGGTTACAGGCCCACCAACTTCCTTGATATGGTTAGATCCCTGTTTACTGATTCCATAACAATGCATCAATAAGCAAAATATTATGCAAATTTAATTTTTCTATATGAATTAACTGAAACAAGTTTAATTCATTCAAAGATGCTGTATTAAATATATTTAATATAGCTGTTCATTACATTTAACACATTAAAATGCTAAAATAAACATGCATTATAATGCAGAAATGTCTAAGGCCATTATTCAATGCAATTTAAAAACTAAATGTACAGATACAAAACATAACATGAATTACACTCCAATGTGAATATTCTTCAAAGTCTTTTTCTGAAAATGATTCTGCAACATCAACAGGATTTGCATAGTTAGAAGTCCAAGGGGAGATTGAAGATTTAGTTTCTGAAGGAAAAGAAAAGGATTTGTTTAAAATCTGCTTTTATTTTTGTATAATAAAGCTTTCTTTAATACCAAATGCCATTTTCAACAATTCTGGAAACATGAGTTGTTCTCTTAACATCACTGTCCTTAAAATATGGTAGCCTTTTCAATCATCTGAAAAACCTCAGAGAAACCTTTCACAGTCAACTGCTCCATTTTCATCATTCTATCCTGAATTTCTTCTTCAGAAACACATCATTGTTACTCAGTAGAAAGTTCCATAAAATATTCATCACTAAAGCCATTTCTTTCATTTTAATCAATTTACCGTATTTTAACATGTATAAGGAACTGCCTGATTTTTCATTTGTTTCGAGGAATTGAGTAATTTGTTAATATCTATAATACTATCCATGATAAGAAACCCCCCTGTTTTTGGGACCCAATTTTTGGCAAAAAGGGGTTCCTTATACACGTTAAAATACAGTAACATTTTGTAACACTGTATATGTGTATCAAGCAAATTTTTTAAATATCAGCTAAACTAATATTTAATTGTTAAGGCCCATAGCACATATTGTATATATTACACATAAAGCTAAAGTGAGAGATAATGAATTGGAAGACACAGTACATTAATCAAAAATAACAGAAGACATAATTGGTTATGCAAAGTTCAATTTGTTACACAGTTGAAGATACAAATGAGGGTTTTCAACTGGAGAAGATTCAGCCCAGATAATGAAAGATAATAGTAAATCTGTCATTATGACAGTTCTCAGGGGTAAGTTTGTAATTATCTGTAATTGAAATAGAAGGCAGAAGTCAAGTAGGACTTTGAATTAAAGATGGTAGATAATGATATCTTACAAAAACATATAGAGAGTTAGCTCCTTAATGCTTTGCAGAAACAGTTTGCAAACTGTGGTGGTATCTTTCAAGATGGAACACAATTAAGATTTAACTGTACAAAACACTAGAAACCATTAATCAGAACTTTATATGATGTGTGAATACACCATTTTAAAAGCTAGTTACACAACATCAGCTTTTAACTGGTGTTGTACACCAACTACACACACCAACCACTGAATTAGAAACCTTATTCAATACCACATTGGACCTCCTTTAGCCCGAATTACAGCACGTATGCAGTTTGGCACAGATTCCACAAGGTGTTGGAATGCCTTTACATCTCCAGCATACCAGGCATTCACCAGACAGTCCTTTAACTGGCTCAAATTTGACAGAAGAGGACTTTGTCCCTGGATCTGTTTTTCTAACATTCTCAATGGGGTTCAGATCCAGGCTTTGTGGTGGCCAGGGAAGATGGTGGAAGTCACTGTCATACTCACTGAACCACTGCTGAACACATCTTGTGCGATGGACAGTAGCATTGTCATCCATGAAACAGCTGTCACCTGCTGGATAAAAAGTCAACATTGCAGGATGGACTTGATCAACAACAATGTTCAGATAATCCTTGGAGGACACTTGACCTTCCAGCAATATCAAGGGACCTGTTCTATACCAACAGAATGTGCCCCCACACTTTCACTGATTTCAGGACCTTGAGTTGTGTTTACAAGGTAAGCTGGGTCCATTGCTTCATGGTGCCTCCACCAAACTCTCTGTCTACTGTCGGTACAGAACAAGGTGTACCATGACTCATCAGACCACATGACTTTTTTCCAGTCTTCCCATGTCCAGTCACAGTAGACGAACTTTTCGGTTCTTCACAGAAATCAGTGGTTTTGTATAGGCATGCAACTGTTAATACCGATCCTCTTCAATTCCCTGCACATAGTTCGCTGAGATATGGGTTGGGAATAGCCTTCATCGAATGCTTTGATCAATTGCTGCACACATGAAGTCCTGTTTCTTCGTGCAAACCTTCTCAGATGACGGTGATCTCATTCCTGACAGATTGTCATTGCGCCCACACACTCTCTTAGGAAAGAAATGTGGGTTATTTTTCCACTGATTAAAAACCCAATTCGAGAAACCAGCAAGCTCTGCTGTTTTTAAAATTGTTATTCTAGCCAGACGGACACCCACAATAAGCCCTTTATCGAACTCTGAAAGCTCCTTTGTTTTTCCCATTGTGATCAACACTACTGTCAATTACTGATGAGCAGCAGTCTTAAATAGTTGCCTAGATCACATGGTAATGCACATGACCATGTATTTTGCATATATGCTGCACAAGTGATGTTTACATACATCTGCATAAAGGTTTCTTATTTAGTGGCCAGAGTGTGTAGTTTCATAGTGCACAGCTAGCCTTGTCAAGCGAAGAAGTGGAATGACAAGTGTGTATAAATAGGTGTGAAGTTCAGTTCTGAAAAGTCCTACTGACTCTTATCTTTTACTGCAACTACAGGGAACTGAAAACTTAACTCCAAGTATCGCAATAATAGCACTTTCCACCATCCAAGTAGAATCTTCTCCAGTTGAAAACTCCCACTGTATTCACACAATGGACAGTACATTTAACAAATAAACTGAATGTGCAATTAATGCACAAATGCTTCTGTTATTCTTCAAAATGCACAGTAGATCTTCTAATTCATCCTCTATACCTATAGTTTCACCTAAGTGATACAACTGTAAGCTATGTGACTTTAAAACTAAATATTGGCTTAGCTGATTTTAAAAGTTTTCAACTTGATGCTCATGGTTATATACAGGGTTACATATTATTAAAATTTTTATTTAAATTTACCAATTTTGTTGCCAGCCATCAAAGAGATTATAAACTCAGTTCTCAAGTAGTACGGAGGGTTTACACTTTCAACAGCTATAGGGAATCAAACACATTATCAGGATAAAAAACACAATATTTCGATTAGAAAATCGAAAAACATTTTAAAAAAAAACGTATGAATATGTATTGAATGAATGAATGTGTAAATATATGAATATGAAACATACAAAAGTATTAAGTGATATAAAATGCAGAAAAACATCCAGGGATTCAACACCTGGTTTCCTGTGGAAAATGGCTACATTTAAAAATCACAAGACTTTGCCAATCAAATTATACAGAAGCCTTAAAACCCACCACTGTGCCCAGCTATTGCCAATTTTTTCTTTCAAAATCCATAAGAAGTAATGTTAGCTTTGATGTCAAAGTGCAATAAGTCCAATTTCAGTACTTCAAGGCTTCACTTGATGAGGTCTGTTTGTTACCTAATACACCCAAGGGCAAAGTGCCAGAGCTTTTTGAAAAAGTATTAAACAAGTGTAATATATGAAGTTCCCTGGAAACATATGGAATTTTCAGTTCCTGATATTCATTACAGATAAATTGTTTCCAGATTATCCAAAGCATAATTTGCCAAACCTATGGAGTGCTTATGGGATTCCCTGCTCTTATGCCTGCTGGCCAATATTTCCTTGACACACATGGGAGAAACATTCCTCGGTCCATTTGCACTCACCAGTCTTCTGGGATAGGTACATATCAATGATTGGCTGATAATTTACTAGGGAGGCCTGATTATCCTGAAAAATATTTTTAAAGGAAGAACTGAATATGAGATTCCAACTATAGTTCAATTTAACTATAGTCAAAAGTAAACTAATTCCAACTATAGTTCAATTTAACTATAGTCAACTATAGTCAAAAGCTCATCATGATGATGGGGGGGGGGGGGGAATCATCACACACCATTCCTGGATAAACTCGTACAACAAATACCCAATTGCATTTGGATATCTATGCAAAACCAATGGTACCTCCTATACTTATACCCTACTACTCCAGGCATCTAATTATTTATAAGAAATTTGTCCTCAATGAAGTCTTTTAGCAGATCTACAAATATTGCTTTGCCTAAAAATTATTCAAAAATGGGACTGGATCTACAAATTAGCCAATGTCGCAAGATATCTGATCAGCTTCATTTGGGAAATTGAGAAGGCAGCAGCTTACAAATCACATAACCCCAGGATGCAGAATCAAAAGAAAATTCACTGTCCCACTACTATCATATCAGGTTGACACATTTGTTTGATGGTTGTTTTAATTCTGCAAATTTAGGTTTCATTTTGTGCAACTTCACTCCCCTGTTGTATTTTGTGTCCCTTCACTCCCCTGTTGTATTGATACATATTTTTCAGCCCCATGTTGAAGGATATGTATCAATACAACAGTCCATGTTGAACAAGTTCACAAGGATTAGCAAAAACCAACATACCTTGAATTTAGACATTCCTCTAGAGTGGAATAGACATGAATGTTGGTCATATGCCTTTATCCTCTAGATCAGTTAAGGTTGTTGTTGTTGTTTTATCTCTAAGCGGTACTTTTTTGCACACCATGGGCTAAATGGCCAGGTTGAATGCTCAGAGAAGGTTGGGGGAGAGGACCCACTGGAACAGCTGTTGGGAGACAGATGGTAGCCTCCTGTCAAGGGCATCCAGCATGTTCTTTAAAAAGCACACTATGGCTCTCCGCACAAGGGACCACGGCTTAACATCTCATCCGACAGACAGCGGCCTTTCCAAGCCCATTGTGTGGTCCTACTACTGACTCCTACTGACCGTGGGCAGGGCAAATCAGTTAAGGACTGTTAGTGCCAGAATTACTTAACTTTTCTTACAATACTTTTTTTGCACAACTCATCAACTTCATTGCTCCAGTAAAGCAATCATAACTGCTAAACATTTGGAATCTCGAATTATTTACAGATTTTATAGTACTTGCATTGCTATCTGTTAGTTAATTCAGGTTTGGTTTACTTGTTATTTCTTTCTCTTAAAAACTCTTCAAAGCAATTTTACCACCAAGCAAAATTCATTATTAGAAACTCAGCATATTAAGGGTTCTCTTTTACTATCATACCAGTCCAAAAGGTCAAGATTTTAAATGGACTCATCCTCATCCAATCAATGCTGTTCCTTCCTTTTCACTAATCCTACCTGCAGTTTGGGCCAGTATGGTAGTAAAAGAATTATCAAAAATTGAAAATCTGACTCTAAAGTCAATTAATATTCTCTAAATTAAATTTTTATTTTTCTAAATTTAAATTTAAATTTTTCTATTTTCTAATTTAAATATTTTAATTTTTAATTCTCTAAATTAAAGAACATGCTATATGGCCTTCACAGAAGGCTAACATCTGATATCTTAATGTCTGTTAAGATTATGTGCTACAGGAGAAAAAGATTATTAATCTTGATTAAATCTTGGTAACCTCTTGATTGTTGATGCTTTGGATAACAAACTGCTAAAGGTTTGAGCATTCTTATATCTACAACTTATCCATCTGTATGTTTACAAAACATTTAATGTAGAAGAATTAATATACTTGGTTAGAAACAAATTCCTCTTAAGAGTTAGCCTGAAAACAGAAAATAAGTTAATACTAATTTTCTGTCATCTAAATTTAAAATATTATCTAAGGCATTCATGCAATTATTGCAAGTATCAAAAACAATGATACTGATGACTTTACCTGATAGCAAATGTTTTGTTCTTGCAAAGTTTCAATTTGGCTTTCTAAATCTCTAATCGTTGCTTTAAGTTTTGATATTTCTTCCCTTTGTTCCTTTATTGTTCTCAAAAAGTCTGCTTCAGTGGGTTGCAGTTTTGTATCTACTTCTAATACTTCTTGCACTTCATGCTGTTCAAAAAATTTAATTACATCTCAGAAGTAAAAATATACAGCAATATAGAAAATTGTAATCATTTTTAACTAAATTAAATCATAAAAATAATCAAAACCATAATTATATACAATGTATTTCACCAAATGGTTAGCATGCTTGTCTGTAAAGGGACCTTTCTGCTGAGGTCTCGCCTTCCTCACAGATCTTTGATGTATTATACTAACGGGTTCTTATCAAATTTCTGTGGCAAGCAGTTGCTTGAGAGATATTTATTTTATATTTCACATGTGACTACTTCAGTGCTTTATCAGGATATCTTTATAACTGATGGCTACCAACTCTATCAGTTTGCAGTTTGGATAAATATTGAATTACCATCTTTTCTCATTTCTTCTCAGTCTCTCACAGAACCCCATCAAGTTTTCATGGAAGCCATGGGTTCCATGGAACAGTTTGAAAATTCTTGTTATATGTGATTCAAGCTGAAATTTTAAATTTTCCAAAATATTTATAATTAAAAAGCATTTTTGGTGAATACTATAAGTGGTACAAGTTTTATTTTTATTTCATTCCAATCAGCTTCCTCTGCAATTTCATCCTATAGGTGTGTTTTAGTGGTAATTTAAAACTAAAATCATTAATTTCTTATTGAAATTTATAACACTGACAACCAAATAATATTAACATTTAAAAATGTCTAAAACTAATTTTTATCATATAACATAGTTTATAAATCCAAACTCATGGCACAAGAACTTGCTTCTTTGTCAAACCACACTATCATTGTTGGTAATAGTTTTATTTCAAGAAACAAGAAAATCTGCAAATAATGCAAGTACCACACCTTTTAAACCTCATACATCCCTTGGTCGTAATTTTTGTAACACAAATATTGTTGCTATTCTCAGAGGTACTGTTTAAATTTCACATATATTCACTTAATGTTGTAGTAATACATTTATGCAAAGATAAAACTATCAGTAGTTGCTTTCATACTATTATTATGCCAGAATAGTTTGACATATTTTTAATTTTTCTTATTTTTTGAATAAAAATATAATTTGTTGTCACTTTTGTTTTTGTGACAACAGCTTCATGGTAGTGAAGTAACACAAAGAACAGACACTTAAGTTATGCATGACAAAAGTTTATAACACAAGTGATACACAAAGCCACTGCATATGTCAGCCATGGGTTACCATTGAGCTATGAATGAAATATATACTAAATTTAAAATATCATAGATGCTTAAATATAAGGCAAGGAATTTTGGATGTTTCCACAAATGAAAAATATGGGGTTACCTTATATATAATCAGTTACCACACACACAGCAAAATTTATGTTAGTAACTTAAAACAATTTTTAAAATAAATTTTTAATGTTAGTGGCCACAAAGTTGCTTAATCATCTAATATTAAGGAAAGTTAAAAGCAGTATATTTTATTTTATAAAGTACATTAATATAAATATTCTACTCATTTACTATACAAAAAGGTTTGGATCAGTTTTGTCCAGTTCACCCATTTCATTATACTAAAATATACAAAATTGGACCACATCAGCTATGCCCTCAAATTTTCCAATATTGACTTTCACATGGGTCAATACATTTCCTTACTTTTCGAGGCTCAAACTAGAAGTTGACTTATACCCAAGTATCTACTATAGCTGCAATAGCACAATGACAATAAATACAATCTACAGATTGGAGAAAATGTCATAAAATACAATCTACAGACTGAGAAAAATATCAAAAATATATAAAACAATATGAAATGAGGAAATATTTCTGAAATGCTTCTGCGAATGTACAACTGTAGATAAGGGTAAATGTAATATGGTTAACATAAACTATGGATAGTGTCGAGTGATCATATCAATGCACACTTGCCTTGAACTGAATGAACACTATATGTTCAAAACCAAACTTACAAGAATGCAATTATCTGATTAGTCTGACATATGTTTTGCTATTAACATGACTGCATCATGATTATTTATGCATTTATATGTGTCCAGAGTGAAAAATGAATGGCCCTATAATGAAAGTGATGTACAAGTTTACAAAATATTACAAGTGTTGCTGTATATTTATGTGTCATAAATTATAGTTCGTGGTCTTCTAAATTAATGAGATAATGAACATCAACAAAGGATTGACTATTAACCTACAATGATTTTTAACTAATTAAAAGGTTTTTTAATTAGTAGGAAAGTTTTCGTGAATTGGGTGCATACAAATCTCCCTAAATTAATTAGCAAAATAACTCATTGCTCTAGCAAATATGGAATGCTCATTTTCAAAAAGGATTAAATTTGTCATTTTCTGAAATTTACACCTTCTAATAGTGGAAATTAAATATAATAATACCCCCTCAAGCAGCTGCTTGCCACAGAGGTCTGACAGGAGCCTGTCAGTTTATATGCCATAGTAGTAGGTCTGAGAGGATGGCAGGACCTCAGCAGAAAAACGACACATACATCCATACCTTATCCAGGGCTCGAACCCAGGTCCCTTAAATCAGTAGCCAAGAGCACTAACCACTCGGTCACAGGAACTACTGGATTATTCAGAAAATGCAAATAGCAATATTTCATTAGTACCCAAGCAACCAAAAAAGAATTTTTTATTTATCCCATAAAAAAAGTTCATTTTCTCACCCTATCCCCAATGGAATAAGGGGCAAAATGATGATGTCAACATAAGCCCTTTGACCACCATATTCCACCATCCAATTTTCAAATTTCTAACTAGATCATTTATAATAGTTGTTTAAAGTTTGCCATTTTCCATATTTAGCACCCTTTAATAACTATTAACTGAGAATTAAAATTATTATGAGATGAAAAATATGAACCTAACATTTCATCAGTACCTATCCAACTCAAAAAGAATTTTTTTTATTAATCTCTAAAAAATGAAAAAATTGAGTATCTACAAACAGATGCAAGGACAGATGACAAGGTGAAAATAATAGCTTGCTTTTTGAAAATGAGCTAAAGTTTTTCAAACAACAAGTTTAAATGCTTTTACAGCTGTCACTATTAAAAAATGACATATATATATATATTTGACAAAGTTAAACATAAAGAAAAACAGTAAAGGATAAAAGTAATTTCATATTCACAACTGGCACAGTGGTTAGGAAGCTAGATACTGTTCCAGCAGGTAAACTTTGTGCATTGTGTTAACTCTGAGGCAATGGTCAGCAATGACTTTGGTCTTAATAGTGCATGTCCTGTATGAGAGGAACAGGGGTGGCTCAGCTGGTAGCGTGCCAGGTTTGTCATCTGCAGTTCCCAGGTTCGAGTCCCAGTTGGGTCAGCATTGAGATTTATCTCTGCAAAACTCTCATCTCTGTCCATGGTCAGTAGAGGACACTGATGGGCTTGGAAAGGCTGCCATCCATTGGATAGGATGTTAAGCCATGGCCCTGTGTGCAGGAGACATACCCTATGCACATTAAAGAACATGCTGTATGGCCTTGACAGAAGGCTAGCATCTGCCTCCCAACAGCTGTTCCAGTGAGTCTCCTCCCCCAACTTTCTCTGAGCCTTCGGGGTCCTTGTGACCCTTGGCTATTTAGCCCATGGTGCGCAAAAAAGTGCTGCTCAGAGGTAACCCAACCCAACCTGTATGAGAAGGCCTGCACAAACTAAGAGTAGTTTCTAAAACCTTTCTCTATCCTATATGTTGCAAATAAAAATACAACTACTAAAATGAGCATAATTTGTCCCACTTTGGATGACCAGACTGTGTTCAAAAATAAAATGCTTTAATATGACTAAAGCAAAATTAGGCTGTTTGAAGGACAACTAAAATATATTGCACTATGTTGAATATAAAAGGAAAAAATTGATATATACCTGGGTAATTATGTTTCAGAAGATATTACTGTAAAACCATCAACATGAAATACCAGACTGAAAACTATTGCACATGAAAGTACTAACTTTTTATTTATTTTTTATTTTTTTAAAAACTATATTTGGAAAAACACTTTTTTTTTCCTCAAACATCAAGAATATATTATATATACTTTGGTTTACAATCCTTTCTTCCCAAATGATTTATTAATTCTAAGTTTTGGCTTTATAGATAATCTAATTTTTGGTGATCCTACAATTTATTTACTGTTTAGCTTAGTAATAACTTTAAAAATAAAAAAAAATCAGTTAATGTAATACCAGTTTTTCTACAGCATCTGTTTTTCCTTTCAATTCTACTTGTATATTTTTATACATTTCTTTCAATTCTTTCAGTTCATGTTTCACTTGCACCATTTCTTCGTTTGACTTTGGACTATTTTCTCCACTGCTACTACTACTAGAAAATGCTGTAAAAAAAACTTTCAGTCACAATTTGATTGATATAAATTGAAACAATAAAAGTTACACTTCAAAAGCAAAATTAAAATAAAATATTCAAAAATGATCACAGAATGAATTTTGCTGTTAACAGTATATTATTAAGCAATTACACAAAATTAACTGATATATTAAATATATTCTTATGGGAATAAGACTGAGAAACAATAATCATAAACTAACAACTGTATAAACAAATAAGATTGACATGCTCTATGCAACATTAGACCACTTCTAAAGCAAATCAAATAAACAATCAGATATAATTGTGCTATTTATGATTCCCTTCTCTGAATTAAAACAGCAATTTCATACAAAAAAAAGTTAGAAACATCACAAACATAAATCAAGTTTTATATTAAACCATATTGACTAGGTTATAAGACAATATGTTTTCACTAATAATTAGGTTGTAAAATTCATAGTCACCTTATAATTACATTGATAATAGCCCCTTCCTACAAGTCTAGTGAGTCATATTCTTGAATGCTGAGATAGTATCAACTTATGCATGTGTTTTAGACATTCACTAAAGGTCTTCACTATTTATTACAACTAATCTACCTGTGTGCTGTTTAGTTATAAGTACTGACTTTCTGATGAAATACTGTTTCAATTGTAAACATTACAATTGTTGCTTAAGTCTCATTTTAGTGATACACTCTTATGTAAAAATGGCAGACCACATTCAAAAATACGGAACAAGTGTCAAATTAACAAAGAATTATAATAGTGTTAGGATTCAAACTTAAAATTGTGATAGTGTGCAAAACAGAAAAAAAAAATTATTGCTTTACTGATATGAAATTTTGTGTTATGAAAAATAATGTGAGGCATTGATGGAAACATAAAACTGTATTCTAATGCACTTTCTACGAGAAAGGCATTTTTCATACATAAAACACAAGTCACGAAGAACTTGAGAAATGTATTGTTCAGTATGTATGTGTAACAGGATTTTCAATAACAAGAAAAATTATACAGTATAAATACAAATTTCCAAAAATATAAATACACTAGAAAAGAATTTAAAGCAAATTTGGAATGGTGTAAAAGGACAATGAAATGAAATGGGCTAGCTCTGAGGTTGACATTGTTGTTGGTTTTACCTCTGAGCGGCACTTTTTTGCACACAATGGGCTAAATGGCCAGGTCACAAGGACCCCGAAGACTCAGAGAAGGTTGGGGGAGAGGACCCACTGGAACAGCTGTTGGGAGACAGATGGTAGCCTCCTGTCAAGGCCATCCAGCATGTTAACACGCACAGGGTATGGCTCTCCCATACACGGGGCCACTGCTTAATGTCCCATCCAATGGACAGCGATCTCTCCAAGTCCACGGTGTCCCCTACTGACTGTGGGCAGAGCAGGGAATTTTGTGGAGATAAATCTTGATGCCGACCCAGCTGGGACTTGAACCTGGGAACTGCAGATTACGAGCCTGGCGTGCTACCAATTGAGCCACCTCCACCCCTCTCTGAGGTTGATGTACAACTTTGGCATGAAAGGTATCAAGCCAAAATTTAAACAAAAATGTTTTTCTACAATATTTGGTTACTTTATTATAGCATGAAATTTTAATTGTCATATTTTTGTGTTATTCTTATATAATTTAATCAAATAATTATGAAAGCAGTTTTTTGTTTATGTTGATATTTTATTCCAACATTTTATTGTTTCAAGTAGGGCTAAAATAGTGCAAAATATATAATTTACTGCAAAATTAAAAAAAATTAAATTATTTCCAACTTTATGAGAAATACTGATTTTTATTATTTTTTTTAGAAGACTTGCATTTACACAATTAAAATCTATATATCTAGTTGGCCTTTGACTAAGCTAGAAGTTTCGGGGATGTATTATGAATTAAAATATGTTTACCATTGTCACTGTTTCAAATTGGCTCAAAGTCTAGCAAATTTAAAGGTAATTTATTTCAGCATTAGCCATCTATTACGAGAATTTTGGACCACCTGTTAAGAAAATTTTGCTACAAAACATTAATCTCAATGAGAAACAGTTTATGGTTCTAGTTTTTCATCAGAAATAATCAGTATATCCACATTTATTATTTCAATTTCTTGTTTTAAATACACTGGAATAACAAAAAAAAAAGCAGTCATCTTATTGAAATAAAGTAATAATTAAAAGACAATAACTTAAAATCACTTATTTTCATTGAAATCACTTATTGCTATTTAGTAACATCCATTGTTGTACACAACAAATTCACAAGGCATCATGGACATTTTTGCCTTCTTAACCCTTCCAGTGTCCACATCCTCTGTAAATGTTCGGAGAATCTGAATTGAGAGGCCAAGGACATATGTATCTATTTTTAGCACAACAAAAAAAAAAATCAATTGTTTAAAAATAAAAATTGCCATTGTAATTTTTTCATATATATATATCTTATAAAAATACATAATTCAGGCTTCAAAAATATTTTGTTTTCTAATTTGATGCATATTTTATTAAACTACAATATAAATAATTTTCTAAAGCCATCTGATTGCCATTTCTTAGAATTAAATGGTATTGCTGATTTGCTTGTTAATGTTCCTATTTGCTGAAGAAACCTTCTGATTTAAGCTCACAAGTTTGATTTGAACTATCATCAACAAAATTTTCCTTAAATTTTCGTAAATCTCCTAAAAATCAACAAAAAAAAACTGCTATTTTTAAAAACGATAGATTTTGGAAGTAATTACCTACACCCACAAAGCTGGTCTTTCACATGGAGAAACAGGAAAAAATCACAAGGTACTAAGTTGGGGGAGATGGGGAATATGGCAACACCATTGTGTTTTGTTGAGCTGTTTTGTCCCACTTTGGACAAGAACAGATTGATTTGCATTCTTACGGTTCTTGAGTGATCAGCATGTGCATCATCATCCAGATTATCCCTACCTTCCATGAAACATTTGTGTCACTTAAAACTGCACTACAACCCATGGCTTCTTCACCATACACTTGTTGGAGCATTTTCAGAGTTTTGGTTACAGTTTTGCCTAACTTTTGAAAAATTTTGCATTTGCACACTATTCAAATGCTAACATGATGGATGGACTTAGCCACTACCACTGTAACACACTTCATGTAAGCTAATGTAGTTCACACAACCATGTGCGTAGACTTATTATCAATGAACAGTATATGGGTGGCACTACTTGTATGTACAATGCATTCTGGAATACAGTGCACAGCAATGCCATTGGTCCATGATATTATTCACTTTACCACATGTATATATATTATTTAAATAATTTGAATAATCATTGAACCATTTCATATTTGAATATAAAATAAATAGGGGCAAAATTCTTATTAACATGTATCATGAAAAATTTATTGTTTCATCAATTACTTATCAATTAAATAATCACCTACAAGCCATTTTAAACGAAACTAAAAAGTGCATTTCACGGCATACAATGGTTTTTTTTTAACCCTAAAAGTACACTTGTGTTTTAGATAGTGTTTCATCGTGAATGTTCAAATAAATGATGGACCACAGAGGGTCAAATAATTACCTTCACCCTGTAAATTATTTTAACCTACAATCCATTTTTCTTCTCGGGGAAGTTTTTTTGTGGGTCCATATATAATGTGTCTTCATAATATCTATTTTAACAAATAAAACACTGATTTTTGTTATATTTATTAGATTAATATGCTTTGGAAAGAAAAAATAAACAGAAAGACAATTTTTATAAATTTTCTGCTGCTAATCAGAACTGATTATTTCCTTAAAAAGACCACTTGAGCAGAATGAAGACAACATATATTGCACTATTTTTCAAAAGGAATGTACTAAAATGGAATGAGGATTCATTCAGTTCCAATTCAGTCCTTTCCCTCCTCCTCTTAATTTTTTGCCAGTAATGCTTTATTGTAATATAACTGAATTGTGTTCACAGAAACCATACCCACTATTAGAGCATCGTATCATTTTATCTGCATTTGTCAAATATAACATTCATAAGCAAAAAAAATAAATATACAATTAAAAGGACCTTCTTGCTCAAAAAGTAATTAAAAATAACTTAAAATTCTCTGTCATTGAGCAATAAATTTTTAAAGTTTATCCTTCAAACTATTTGCAAGTCAAAAGTTTTTAGGAGAAAACTCTGAAGCTTTTCGGAGCAAGGACTGTGCTCTGAGTCACAAAGTGACACACTATGTGGCACACACACTGCTGTCACAAGTGACACACTATGTGGTGACGTTAGGGCTGTTTAGAGCTTCTTTCCACATGTCATGAAGGGCAATTCCAGTGTCTCGGTTGCAGGTGGAGATGGGCAACCTCGCAGCACAGGTTATCTCAGATACTTGACTTATGAAACAAGTTGCAGCTCACTGCATTATTAATATGGTACCTTTCGTATGTGTCACTGTTCACTTTGGTTATGACTTTATGAAGTCATGTTCCCCTGCTGTCATCAATGCTCCTCACTCATTGTAGTTATAATTACAATCAGAATTTCACTGAAATTGCTCTGTTGAAAATTAATAAATTATGAGTAGATATAGTCTTCACGTCTACCCTGATGTTTCACAGCTGGGGCTGTTCCCTTTCACAATGAAAGCAGGTTATGAGCATCCTTTTTGTGTTAATCTTTGTGTAGTCTCTGTGTACTATTACTTATATTTTGCTACATCCTCATACCAATTCATATAGATATCGTATAACTGCAGCCCTTCAGTAGTTTATAATCCCCTCCCCCCTTGGTTACACCACTGGTATACTGCATGTTTAATTTTTGCCCCATAATTTCAGAAACTAGTACAGATGAATAAAGTGAACTTTCATCATGTCTTAACAATCTCACACCTCACTTCCCCCTCCCTCTAATGACTAAGAATGAGGTGCTACTTTTACTTTATGCATGAAAGAAATGATTGGGGTGTTTCCTTCTCTTACCATTTAGGAGGTCTTGCCTTGTTTACATGTTGGGGACCTGTTTTTAGGGAGGAAAGATGGTTGAGGAGGTTACATTTCTTTAACTTAAGATGAGAGGGAGCTGTATACCAATTTTTAGTGATTGCAGCTCTCACCATTTAAGAGAAACATCCCTCCATTTTCTTTTGGAACAGTGGGGGGGCTTTCCCTTACATATTACATTAACTTATGATTAGTTGAGTTGTATACTAAATTTGCTGGTTCTAGCTCAATCTGTTTAGAAGTTCAGTAAATAGCCAATATTTACAATTACAGTCCTAGCTCTCACTGTTTAGAAGTTCTTGATCAAATAGACATATATATATAGACAAACTCTCTCTCTCTCAAATGTAAATAAATTTTTTTGCTATTTTTCATAAATTTACACCTTATCCCAAATATGCAGACACAAGTTTCATATTTATTCACATGTATATAGATACATGTGAATAAATATGAAACTAAAACTGTCATAACCTTGTGATCAATTTTTTGCAATTAAATTTGTCAATGGATATTATTCATCACAAATTTTGATGGAGAGTTAAATATTAAAGAAATTATAAAATGTTACAATAACATTTTTTACATTATTAATAATTATAAAATTGACAAATACATTTAATAACAAAAAAATTGCACAAAAAAAACTTACATTTGTGAACTTTCAGTAAAGCATTCTGGTCCTTCAACCTTTGAATGGTAGCAGTCATTTCCTGGATATTAGCATTAGCTTTGTCGTATTCTGCTTCAAGTACCTCTAGTTCTTTTTTCAAAGAACATATTTGTTGATCCTAAAACATAATAATAATTTACATTCTATTACTACCAAAGTCAATAATGATTCAAATGCATCCAAGTGCATATTTTGATACATCAAAATTGGCACTACATATTGAAATGTATACTTATAGATTATAAAAGCTGTTTTATTATACAAATAAAATACTAATATGCTTAAAATTCTTAAACTTGCTTGACTAGAACAAATTAGCTTTTAAAAATTTCAAAAATATTATTTACTATGGTATACTAAACTTGCTAAGATGAAATTAATATGATTAAAAATACCATTTTCATATTACTAAAAAAAAACATTCAATATCACAAATGGCATCATCTCCTATCATATATTTATAACACAGTTAACTATTCAATATAATTTTAAACAAACATGTCAAGTCTTATGAGAATAAAAAATCTTTCAATGACAAAAAAATTGGGTAAGAATAGGAAAGTGTTATAATATTGAGTATTTTAAAATGATTATTTTACAGGGTGTGTCAGAAGAATTAAAAGAAAACTACTTACTGCAAAAACATGTATGCTGCAATTAATAGTCCAACTTAAAAAGTGCAGAATGGTCTGGGCTTGACCCAGGCCAGTCTGCACTTCCTATCCTAAAGATGGGACAATTCAAAACAAGGCAATGTTGCATGCTTGGCAGAATTTTGGGGATGTAGCGCACTTCAAACTGGTCCCTGATGAACATGCCATCAATATCGACCTCTACTCAGCACAACTGGAATGCATGCTCACCAGGATTGGTAAGCATACATCAGGTACTCCTCAAACAAGAAAATGCAAAACCACACACCACACTTTGGATCAAAGAAAATATCTGAAAACTGGCATTTAAGTTTCTTACATGCTTAGCATATAGTCCAGGCCTAGCTCCTTCTGACTACCATCTCTTTTGCTCTATGATTCATTTTCTATGTGGTTTCAAACATTTGAGAAAGTTGAAAATAGAGTAAGGAGCTTTTCATCTCCAAGGATCAAACATGGTATTGAAGAGTAATCAAACAACTTACCGACAGATTGCTTCGAACTATTGAAAATGATGGTTTATCTTTCACTGAGTAAGATTCATTATTTATATTGCAATAAACATTTCTCAAGTGGGCAATAAAACACAGACATGAATCACCCTAGTATTTATGTAATCATATCTCCTGAAGATCTCTTAGCTTTGCTGGTCATGTACATGCATTATTCTGCATTTTGTATGATAAATGCACGAATACAAAAAAGAATTTAAAAACCTTCAATCGTCTCATTTGTCATAATATTGCATTCACTTGGGGGGGGGGGGGGATGTGCAATATTGTATTAGTTAATTTATATTATACAGATTTATTTGACTCAGAGTTAGGGCTACATTCAGACAATTTTTCCTTCCCTTTGAGTTTGATGTTGTTCAAAAGTGCTTTCATTGAATTTGAATTAAATTAACAAGGATTTGTTATTACTGGTACATACATAATATACTTTAACCATCTATCTCCCTGAGGCTGTTTGGAAGCAGAAGTCATGCCTTAATATGAAACGTGATTGTGCATTGTTGAAAAAAGGTTCAAATAATCAATAAAATATATCTTTATTGACAGTCAGTAGCTCAGTAGTCAGAGCATCTGACATGTTATCATGAAGTAGTGGATTCATATACCACCCAGATTAAGACAACCTTTTCCTACTTTGAGTTTGATGTTCAAGAGTGTTTTCAACAAATTTCAAGGTTATACATATTTAAACAACAAAAAATTAAACACTAACTTGGCTACGAATGACATCCTTGTACTGTTGGAGAAGATTATATTGCTCAGCTGTCATATTACATTCTGGGCCATTCAATAAGTCTATAGGCTTCGGTTGGACGGCTTTTATCACAGTTCCTGGAAAAATATTAAAAGAAAATTTAATTTCCCTTCCATTTTAAAGTAAACAACTTGTCTCTGAAACACAGGCTAAAATTCATTTAAATAAGTAGCTGTAAAAAAATGGTTGCTCTAAGGATTCGAACTGTCTCCCAGAAGCATGCCAGGCATCATTACAACTGGACCACCAGAGACTAATCATTTTCTTGAACAATGTGACATATAAGCATTCCCACATTTTGTTTGATTTGCCACTGGTGCCATCTACATCAGGAAATTTTTTTCAATTAATTATTTCAAGTATTTCTTATCTACAAGACATTTTTTTGTGACTTTATTCAAAATTCAGTTATATCCATGTTTTAGAGCAAATAACTAAGTTATGATAACACAAAATAGAACTAATGTAGAGGTGGTTTCAACTTACAAATACAGTCACAACTTTACAAATACAGTCTCAAATGTCTTCGAAAGTTGAATGTTCAAGTGCTGAACTTATTTTTTTCCCATACAAAATAATGTTACACTTGTGGATTTCTTCATCACTACCAAAGACTTTCCTCACATAAAGATAGTAAATAAATATATACTTAGAATAATTTTTAAAATGCAAAATAAATTTTTTGCAATGTATATACAACATCTTTTTGGAGCAATTTTGATGAAATTATATTATTTGGAAGAATTGGGGGAGGAACTTTTGTGTTTAGCAGGACCACTCATCAATTTTTTTTTAGTGACTCACTAAAGACTTTTAAAGTCAAAAACTTTGTGGCAGACCTCTATGAAACTATCTTAAAGCCTTGTGATAGAAAAAAGTAACACATTTTAAAAAATTCAGTTTTGTTTTCATTATGCTGACAAGTTTATAATCTATTTATATCTATAAAATTTAAACTTCTGAATTTTTAAACATTTTCTGTAGGTATGACATTTTTTTTTTTTCTTTTTCCTTAACTTGCTTGGCTACTGATCAAATGGGCCTGGGTTTGAGCCCTGGTTAAGGCATGAATGTTTGCGTTGTCTTTCTGCTGAGGTCTCACTTTCTTCATAAATCTCTACGTCATATTAAACTGACAGGCTCCTATCAGACCTCTGTAGCAAGCAGCTGCTTGAGGGATATTTATTTTATTCTTTTCTTTTAAGCAGAACTAAAAAGACCAACTCATCTCTGGCAAACATAGAATGCATGTTTTGAATGAAAATAAAATTTCACTTTCTAACTTCAATGCTTTCTAATGATAGAAATTGAAACTAATGCAAGATTCAGAAAGTATAAAAGTATTTTAATAGTAGCTATCCATTTTTTGGTTAGATAATTACTCAAAATATAGAATTTCTCACCCATCCCTTGTGAGAAGGAGGTAATCATGGCTATCAATGTAAACCTTTTGATTACTACACTCTAACACCAAAAATTTCAAATTTCTAGGATGATTAGACTTCTTACAAAATTAGTTTTCATTTTTGCCATTTATCAACTTTAGAACTTTCTAATGATGAAAGTTAGAACTATGGGAAAAATCTAAAACATGAATTATATTTTGTCAGTATCTATCCAACCCAAAAAGAATTTTTTATTTATTGCTAAAACAAAAAAAAATGTTGAACATTTGCTGATGACAACATGAAAACAATAGCTTCTTTTTGAAAATTAGCTACAAATTGGGTAAACTTACCTAAGATTTGTAACATTGGTCATAAGTCATGGGCAAAAGAGGAAAATAATAGAGTAAATATGATTTCACATTCAAACAGGTTCTGATGTTCATTGTGATAATTGAATAAGGAGTCAATCCTTTAGAATGTAGAATGTTCAGAAGTGTGAAATGTCTGCAACTTGAATGCTCATGTTGAGATTCACATGCACTGCCAAAACCTATTGTACATCTACAGATCATAGTTTCATAAAATTATTCATAATTGCCTTTTAAGTTTGCTACATAAAAGAAATTCAATACTTAATTATGCTATTCTTCCCAAAAAATAAAATATTGAAAAATTACCAAATTTGTGACTTGTGTTCAATGAAAACATAAAGAATATAAGTACTTAGCAGGTATTACAAGCACTTCTAACGATTCATGTAACAAAAGTACATATATGATTCAGTTTTATTACACAATATATGATTTTTTCTTACCTTCTAAGGATTTAAAAAGTTTGCAGAACTCAAAATCAAATATAACATCAGATGAATGATAATATTTTAACTGTGGTTTTTGAGCTGCTACACCATAACTTTCATGTTTGCTAATTAAATTCAATTTATCCAGGAACATCTCTAATTTGACCCTTTTTGTTATAAGTTGGCATAGATCATCCCTACAAAAAAATTATATATCAGTCAAATGCATCAATATTTCAGTTTCTACTTTAAAAAAATAAAGGAAGCTTACTGATATCTACAGCCTATGTCTGGAAAGTTCCAAGACTGAATTTATTACAGACAAACTAGGAATAACTGGCCAATTCTGTTTCTGCAGCAGTAAAGTGCCTACATTTTTTTTCCCTACTGCCATGTAAGTTTTGACATGTATAAACCTGCACCCCTATTCACTACAATGGCTCTCAATTATGCTATGTGAGATGTTTCCATGGGCAGTTTAGCCTACTACTGGTTCCTCCTACATGACAATACATGATAGCATATAGCATTATCTGTCAAAGAATGTTTGTCAAAACATCAAATCAGTGCATTGCCACATGCTCCATATTTTTCAGATTTGTCATGATTTTTGTTTATTCCAGCAACTAAAATGAGCATTGAAAGGCCATTGCTATGCTGACATTCAGGCCATTCAAACAGCCATGATAGAACAGCTCCAAAGCATTCCAGAACTGCTAGATTGGTGTACTGATGCAGGAGGAAACTGTTTTGAAGGAGATCCTTAGCACACTGTACTCATGTTTACACTATATGTAAGTACACTGTAATCATGTTTATACCATCAGTCTCAGAACTTTCTGGACATAGGTTGTATTTTAATATAAATAGTTCATCTTGATATACAGTCTAATATAAAAGCACAACATGCACAACCACTGCTATGGTGCTCTACTATATGGGCACCCTAGTACATAAGTACATACATACACTGCCTGGCCAAATTATTATGAATACCTACATAATACTTCATCAGGCCTCCACAGGCAGAGATGACAGCATGGACTCGACATGGCATGCTTTCCATATACTTTCAAAATACAGCAGAAGAGAATTTGATTCACTCTTCCTGAAAAATCATTTAAACATCTCAAAGTGAATAGGGCAGAGGTCTGTGCATTCAAATAGTGCATTCCAAACTGCCCCATATGTTTTTGACTAAATTTAGATCAGGCAATTGTGCAGGCTAAAAGTCTGTTTCATGTTACTCAAACCACTCTTGCATGATCTGAGAATAATGAATCTCTGCATCATCATCCTGGGATTTGCCATCTCCACTAGAGTAAAAATGATGCATCAGTAGCAGCACTTGGTCATTCAAGATTCTTTTATACATACAGGAAAATACTCCCCACACCATCCCACTGCCTCCAGCACCTTGAACAATAGGATCTACACATGATGGGTCCATTGCTTCATGGGGTCATCACCACATCCTATGTTGGCCATCTGTTGAAAACACGATTTACTTGGATCATATGTTTCAGTCCTCCACTGACTAGGTTTTCTGTTCCATACACCATTGGAGTCTTCAAATCATGTTGTTTTTAGAAATGAAAGGCTTTTGTATCAAATTATCCCACATTAAAAGTGGGATAATTTTTATCCCACATTAAAAGTGGGTTATTTAAATATTATCCCACATTTAAAAGTTCTCAATTATCTGCACATAGTTCTCAGTGAAATGCATTTTGAAGTACTGCTAGCAGTCATCTCTCTTAACTGATGAACTGTAGCAGCTCTGTTTCAACAAGTACAAAATGCAGTTTGTGCTAACACACAAACCCCCTTGTCCCTGTCTGTCAGAACCTTTTTCCCTCCACATTTGCAGAATTGGTCAACGTTTTTTGAGACCATTGCCATTCTCCATACATTTGAGATATTTGTGCCCCATGATTTTCCACTGAGTTCATCACCTATGTTATGTTCTTGCCCATTAGGCTCCTATGATGAGTGCCCTTTTAAAGTCAGTCAGATCAGCTTTTGTTACCCATGTTACAATTGACTTTGGTTTTCAACCATGCCTTTATGGCTTTTATAGGACTTCTTAGTGACATAGAATACTTGAGTAAGAAATTTTTCATACATTGTCATGTTTCATGGTACTTAGTGCACGATGCAGTGGTCAAAATAATTTTCCTAGGTGGTATATATATATATTTGGACCAGTTACTACAGACATTTCACTCAATCTACTTTCATAAAACTTTAATATCTCTCCTTGAATTCATCTTCAGAATTCAAGAGCTAAACAAAATGTGTTATGCATCAAGTGAAAGCTGGTGACAGAGAGAGTGTCATAGGCTACCTCAAGTTCTACCTTCTACCCTCAAACAAGAGAGGGGTGAATCACAATGAATATATCATATGAAAATTTGTAGCACAGGGGATGCACAGGCTTCTTAAAATTAGTCCCTTCTTTCTCCCCCATAAAAGAGGGAGGGGAATTTAACAGGGATTGATCAGTACAAGTCATAAGTCAAATGAAAGCTTAAAACATGCAGAGTAACAGTAGAAATATAACAATTTTCTGTTTTGAAGCAAGAGAAAGATGTTTCAGTAACAAATTCCCTATGGAAGTTGCCACTAAAAAGCAAAAAATGAAATACATAAATTAAAACTTTTATAAAATACCTGTCATTCTATATGTACTCAAAAAGTAAAAAAAAAATGCAAAGCATGCCAGTGATGATACCGTTTATTGAATTCATATTACAAAGGAAGGCAAGGTGTCAAAATTGGTTTCATTTGCCAACTGAAAAATATTGCCAGTGTCCTGTCTTTGTCTGAAGTAAATACGATTTCATGAAGTGATTTCATCATTGGCATATTTTACTTTATATTTTGCTTTTTAGGGCAGATATAGCAAGATAGATATCATTTTAATTACTTATTTTGCCCACAACATGCATTTTGATTTTAGCAATCTTCTGCAAAACATTCAAAAATCATTTATTACAGACTCAAAATCTTTCTAGGTAATGATTTTGAAAAAAAAAAACACTTGTATATGTCACTCTTATTATCAGAGTATTTTTTATCAGCCATTTGGTTTTGCATCACACAAACCAAATGACTGAGTGACTATTATATATACATCAAATGATTGATGTATATAAAGGTTATAATTTTGAATTCACTCTTTACTACGACTGAAGAAAGAGGGTGTTCCTTTCTTAGTTTTCAATTTGTTATGCACTAAAACTCATGAAATACATTACTGTTCATAATTTATGGAAGTACAAAATTGTAAATATCTCAAGAAATTCTTTTTGGAATTTAATGGAAGTTTCAAAGGATATTTAGCATGAAAAAACTCATATTTACCAACTATTAAATTTGCATTTTTCAATGCAAAAGACTCTGCAATATGCAAATTAAGCTGGAGATAAGAGCAGCTTCAGGAATGGGAATTTCTCATTTTGGATTAAGAATGGTTTCATTGAGCATTTTGGATTACAGCTTTGTTAAAATGCAAAGGTGGAACCATTTCGATGACAATCAGAGATGGAGAGTCACTGAATGGATGGAGGAAGGGGCAGTCACAAGAGAGGTAGCTAGATTCATGAATGTGTTGGAAAGTGTAATTTCCAGATTTTAGAGAGATGTTTGTAAGCCACTGGGACATCTCTAGAAGAACAAATCAGGGTAGGCCCAGAGCAACAATGGTTCAAGATGATCATTTCCTGTTCCTAAGCACAACAGAATAATGTTAGCACTCCAACTTTCATTGGAGCTGTCAGCTGCCACAGGAAGGACAGTATCCAGAGTAACTGTGTCCTGATAACTTTATGAAAAATGGTTATAGGCTAGAAAACCTGTAATGTGCATACCACTAACCTCAGCTCATTGGAGGGCACAACTGGAATGGAGCAGGCAGCATCACAATTGGACCAATGATTAATGTGAACAGGTTCTCTTTACTGATGAACTATAATATAGTTCAAGTAGTGATTCTTGGCACCAATGCATCTGGAGAGAAAGAGCGAGATGTTATCAGCCCCTGAATATTGTGGAAAAGGACAGCTTCGTTATGAGTGGTTTGTTGGCCTGGGGAGGTATCACTATTAATGGCTACACTGACCTGCATGTCTTCTCAGGAGGGACTCTAACTGCACTAAAATGCAGAGATGAGAGCCTAGAGCCTTGTGAGATTTTTTAGAGGTGCCATTGGGTCAAAATTCATTATTATGGGTGATAATGCTCATCCACATAGAGGTCAGATAGTGGTTGAATACCTAGAGAGTGAAGATATCCAGAGGATGGATTGGCCAGCAAGGTCCCCAGACCTAATACCACTGAACATGCATGAACATCAAGACCCTTTAAGTGTCGGAAGCTGATTAATCAATTTTCGAAAACCACTACAAAATGAACTTGCTACATTTTTTTTATGCTTACCTACCATTTTTTTATATATTTTTTGTTCAGAATTAAATGTTCTTTCTTTCAGTATGTAATGTAAACCATTTCATTCATTAGTTGTTTCATAATGAGGTTTAAAATTTGAGCTGCACTTTATGGGAAAAAAAGACTGACACTATAAGGGTTAATGAGCTGAAAAATAATCTTATAAGGAATAGGATTTGCTTCCCTATGCATTGTTAAATAACCTTATTAGAAGCACAAGAGCTCATTGTCAAGTTGTATTGTTGTTAGGGGGTAATTAAATAAAAAGGTCTGATCTGTGATGATCTAAAATTTTTCATAATTTGAAACATTTTTTCTATATTTTTTTATCTGAAATTTAATTTTATAACTGGACAGTATTCAAAATATTCATTAATTCAAATGCAAATATTAATATATGTGATTTTAAATATCCAATGAAATTTTCGTTCACTTCTAAAAAGGATTTCTAGAGATATTTGAATTTTGTTCAACTTCCTTAAAGTACAAACAGCAGTGTATAATATACAAATTAGTTACTTAAACTTATTAAATATAATAATACAACATTAATTACATACTTCAACTTATTATATATATAACACAAAAAAGTTTATAAACAGTACTTATACCAATTGTCAAACCTACAACTTAACCACTACTATTATCTTCTATCATTTTCTTGATTAGTACAAATGATTAGAACATTCACTTTTTTAAAACTATGATTTCTATTTTCAAAATATATCATCCCTAATACACTAAAAAGATAAACAATTCTCACACCTTGTAAAGCTAGGTACAGAATTATCGTTAAACTCTATGCAAATGCCCAAAAGAAAGGCACACAATCCTTGGACTATGTTTTCATGTTCATCCCCTTCAGTAAGGCCAACTTGAGAAGTGAGCTATATAATTATTAAGGATAAAATATACAAGTACACAGTAGGTTATATTATGGCCATTCCAAAAGTAATGTTCCAATTTTCTCTACATATCAGTATTTATTCGATATGACTTTTACTTGTACAGTGGCAGATACATTCTTCCACATTTCCCACTAATCTCCACTTCACTCTGTGTTATCAGCCCCTGAATATTGATTGCCAAGCCCAAAGGTGGGCTTGGAAAGGCTACCATCCATTAGATGGGATATTAAACCATGAGTCTGTGTACAGGAAGGCCATACCTCATGTGTACTAAAGCTACCATGCTAGATGGTCTTAATGAGAGGCTACCATCTGTCACCTAATAGTTGTCTAGTGCAGTGGTGATTTATATAAGTATATAGAATCTCCAGAGTAAATTACTTATTTATCTGGCTTTTATAATTCCAGCACTTAGATGAAATGATTTAATTTAAATTTCCATGATCCCCCCCCCTCGAGGGGCCAAAACCCACAGTTTGCACATCACTGCTCTTGTGCATTCCCCTATCCCAACTTTCTCTGACTCCTTGAAGTACTTGTGACCTGACTATTTAGCCCAATGTATGCAAAAAAGTGCCACACAGATAAAATAACCCAATCTTCCCCACCTCTTTTCATCATAGTTATATTGCCTTTTCACAGGTGGTGTTATTTTAGCATTAACGAAATATGATAGACTTCATGGACATCAAATCAAAGCAATGTGATGAAAATGAATTCTTGGTGTCTGAGAAGACTGTCAGGAACATCCACAAGGGACTGCAGAATGTGCATGGGATTGATGCTGTTGAATGCAGCACAATTGGTCATTGGGCCAAGCAGACATCTGCAGAAGATGGGCACACCAACCTTCACAACTACCTTCAAAACTTATATGTTCATTCACCTTTATTACCAGGGGCTGATAACACAGAGTGAAGTGGAGATTAGTGGGAAATGTGGAAGAATGTCCATAATAAAATAATTTCCTTTCTAAATTAATATGAGAAATATTGTGCAGCCTGCAAAAAACACATTAAACATAGATTTACATTAGCATAATGATCTTGATTAGATGGAATATGGTTCATAAATGTAGGCTTTCAATACTTAGTAGCATCAATGTGTGCATCAGTGGCTTCCAAAAATGGAATATTTCTGTTTAACTCCATCTCGTAAAAACAAGGATAAATTGTGTAAAAACAAGTGGTACGGTTCAAACAGTGGAAGAAAACATATTAGAGATGATTTGCATCAACAGATTTCGATTGGTATTCATTTGTGATGAGGACTGCAAGATAAGATGGCAGAAAAGATATGACATGAATAACAGCAGAAAAGAGGAAAATCAAGGTAAATAGCGATGAAATGAACAATACAAATAAAAGTGGTTTAGAGGAAAAGAAATGGAACTCTCTTATAACTTAGGGCAACATTAAATGAAAATACCTTAGAAAATTTACCATAAGTTGTGTATTTCTTAAAATACTGTAATCAGTCCAGAGTAGTGATGTCTGTGTCAATTTGTATTATGTAAACTATCTAAAACAGTTTGCATGTCACCTTGATAGCTAGAAAATTGTATGTCATTGAGATGCTTGTGTCACATGGTCACAAAAGGCATTTCAATGATTATGCTAGTGGTTCACTGCCAATTGTCCCACAACACTGGTTCTCAACATTACTCACCTCATGGTCTGACATATACGTTCTGCAGCTCTAAAAATTACACAAATATTTTCTTGACGCCTGGTAGTACTCTTTAAACCAGTGTTTCTTAATATTACTGACTTTACAACTTAGCAAACCCTCAGTACATAATTTTGTTGCCCAGTCTAACTATTTACAATAGTACAATATTTTTGCTATTAATATTTAATTTTTTTGGCACAATGCCTTATATTTAATAAATAGAAAACCATTTGACTTGCAAAACTTCTACATTTTGTATGTACTTTTATAACATGTTTTCACTTTTGAATAAATCTGTTTATTCCTGATATTTCATCATACTTATGAGTTTTAAAAATAAGTTTGTGGTCTGGTAGGAGGGACTTGTGGTCTAGAGTTTGATAAACACTACTTTAAACATTCCTCCTCAATATTTCTTGTGAATCAATGCATCATTTCATAATGCATTTAACACTTGAATAACAAAGCACGTACTTATACTTTTCAATCAAATATTATTATTTTTAAAATTTACGACAATATCCTGGAAATTTGAGCCCATTTTTCAAAGATTCTGACAGTGGTACTTCATGACCAGAAATTAGGTAACAGTACACGGTGAAAAGTATTGGTCTACAGTGATTGAGCATTTGGCTATTGGAAGTTGCAATGACAAAGAAAATTCTCATACTTGAATAAACCAAATAATTCAAGAACAATGCTTACTTCAAAAATGTATATTTCATCATCATCCTCAAGTATCTATGGGTTATGGAGGTCCAACCAGACCATGCAATTTAGTTCCCTAAGCATATCTGTCCTGAGCTACATCTGCCACTGCACACCAATTCTAACAAGGTCCTGTTTGACATTGTCAGCCCACTGCATCCTAGGTCTCCCCCTCTTTCTGAGGTCTTTAAGCACACTGTTCATAACCCTACTGGCTAATCTATAATTATCCATACAGGCACATGACCAAACAAACAGTCTCTCTCTGCACAATATACTGTTCACAGGAGGTTGATGACTCCTTTGCCTAACCTCCTCATTACTTACAAAATTGAACCATTTAATACCTAGGATACTGTATAAGCATCTAGAATCAAAAGCATCTAGTTTCTTGTTACCTTGTAAACGAAGTGTCCAGGTTTCACTACCATAGTAAACCCTAGAAAGAACCAAACTATTATACAGTCTGTAAAAATATTTGTGCAATTTTTAGAGCTGCAGAACGTATATGTCAGACCATGAGGTGAGTAATGTTGAGAACCAGTGTTGTGGGACAATTGGCAGTGAACCACTAGCATAATCATTGAAATGCCTTTTTTTAGTCTTTAGGTATATATGCCTATTTCTCACACTCTCCATAGATTCTTAAAAGTCCTGGCAGCAATCCCTATTTTTCTGTTAATCTTATGCCACACATCACCAATATCTGTTACATAGCTCCCAAGATAATTAAACTGTGACACCTGCTCAAGACTGCAATCATTCAGAGTACTGAATCACAGTCTACCTGATCAATTTTCATCACTTTAGTTTTCTCTCTGTTTATAGCCAAACCTACTCTACTACCAGTCTCATCAACAGATCGAATAAAAGAGTACATCTCATCAATATCACTTCCCAAAAGGGCTAAATCATCAGCATAATCTAAATCAGAAATTTTCAGATCTCCAGACCATTTAAGGCCAAAATCTTTCCCTTGCAGTGAATTTCACATAACATAATCAATAACCAAACTAAAAAGGAAAGGTGACAAAATGCACCCTTGTCGAATACTAGAAGCAATGCTAAATCAATTGCATCAAGTCTTATCAATTCTCACAAATGACTCAGTGTTATTATAGAGAGCTTTCATTATGTTAACTAACTTGTCTGGTATGCCATATAATCTCATAATCAACCACAAATTATGATGATCAACAGAGTCAAAAGCCTTTTTGAAATCAACAAATCTAATAACCAAAGGTTTCCAAAATGCTAAACATTTCTCAAGAATCTGCCTGAGTGAAAAAAAAACAAACCATGAGCCAGATTCAAAATTCTATTTGGAACAATCATGCAAAGAACTTTACCTGGAGCAGAAAGTAGGCTGATACTCCTATATTATCATAGAAACTGCGATCACCTTTTTTAAAAATAGAGATAATAAAGCTCTGGTAAAATTTCTACAAACCACGCCTTTATCACAAAAGATATTCTAAATTTCATTCATCCATGTGGTAACCGAAACATTCCCAGCTCTTCCATAGTAACTTTATCTACCCATGACGATTTATGTAGTTTAAGTTTAGAAATAGACAAAAAAACTTCAGGCTGTGTTATAGGGCTAATATTAAAACCAGTAATGCATCTATCATCATTACAAACAATGGGAGTAGAACTACATTGTTTAGAACATCACTGAAATGCTCAGCCCACCTAGCCATGACAGATTCCTCACCTTCTATAACTTTTCCTTGTTTATCCTCCAATCCCTGTATACCTGCCCATTTTCTACCACACAAAATATTAACTATCTGGTATAGCTCTCTGCTATTGTGCTGTCTAACTGTTTCCTCACCTCTGTCAGCCAAACCATCAAGCCAAAGATTCTTATCAGGTGCTAACTGATCCTTTACTCATTTATTAAGCTCTTTGTAATGATTTCTTTTAGGACTAGTAGGGTATTGATTAAGGAAATTCCTGCAGTTCTTTTTTTCCAAAATAAGCTCCAGTGCCTTATCCCTCAAATAATTTTGCCACTTCTGCTCCTTTTTACCCAAAAGAGTATTGTTAGTTTCAAGAAAAGCATGTTTAAAATTGTCCCATTCTTCCTCAACTTTAGTAGTAAGCAAACCATGACTGTCATAATGACTAAGTAACCTATTGTGGTAAGGTTTAGCTATAACTGGATCTTTCAGAGCTTCAGTGTTAAAGGTAAATTTTTCACCTTAGCACAACACTTCTTAAGTTTAAGTGGCAAAACACTTTTAACAAGGTAATGGTCAGATCCAATTTCAGCTCTCCTACATGATCTGGTATTTCAAACAGAACTAGCTCATTTGCTATTAATATATAATCCATCATAATAACTCATCTGGTGAAACCCACATGACTTATGTATGTAGTGGTATTAGTAATAAGTGTTAGTTATTCTTAAACCATTAAGTTTACTTACCTGTTGGAGACATTGCCCTTTGCCATTGCAGCTACCAATACTAAAAGGGCCTATCACCCCTCCCCAAAGGTCAGAGTCAGTATCAACTTTGGAATTGAAGTCACCTAGAACAAAGGTAATATCTCCTTTCTTGACAAAATTCAAAACATTCTGAAGTTGTCTATAAAACTTATCCTTCCCATCCTTATTGGCATCTTCAGTGGGGGCATAACAGCAGATAACATTCAAATATTTAATGCTTGTCTGAAATTTTGCATTAAGAAACCTTTCATTAATGCACTCATATCCTAGAAGAGCATCACTAGCATGTCTGCTGAGAAGCAGACCTATGCCTTAAAGATACTTTTTATCTTCCCTCCCTGAAAAGAGAAATTTAAGATTATTTTTAAGAATCTGACTTTTATTTGTCTGTCTGGTCTCTTGCAAACCAAGAATATCAAGGTCATAATTGTGGAATTCTTGCGTGAGAACATCAAGAGAATAAGATCTGTGCAGAGTCCTCATATTCCAACTACCTATGGAAAGAAAATGGTTAGTGGAATGTTTAAAGAAACTATGTTTATTGAGAGAGAGAATGTTGACAATATTAAACAGCCCCCTAATCACAGGCATGGGGCAAAGATCCATTCCCCCTGCTACTAAAGGCTGAAGCCACCTATACTGGAAAACTTCCTCCAATGTAGAATTTTATGATGCCCGTAGAAATAAGAGTTCAGGTGCCTGTGATGACCTCTGCTCAGAATTATCCACCGGCTGATAAAACGCATCCTGTGAATCTATTCACTTGGAGCTATCAACCCACAAACAAACAGAAAACACAGCAGAAGATTTTCCCTTCACAGAAGCCCACCAGTGCAGCACATTCAAGATCCATATAATCAAGCTCAGAGCCTTATTCCAGTCCAGTCCAGTAAGTGTATATGGTCAGCACCAGAAACCTGTGTGGTTGACCTTCCTCAGTAGGGTAGAAAAAAAAGTAGCCATAGTTGTCCAGATCAGTAGGCCACACTGATCTGGCAGCCCTTCCCTTCCATTTCCATCCACAAGAGAGTATCTCTTTTGAAAGGTACTAACAGCCTGAATCCCAAGAAAGCGGGGTCAGACATTAAGTGCTAGACCTGGTCAGTTTCTATGCATCATCACAGGGGATTGGTGCATAGCTCTATATTATGAATAATGAAATATAACTTTGCTTTAACTGATGCCACAATCAAGACATAGATGGTATTATATTAGTCTCATCCATAATTGAATTTAACAATTTGAAGTGAAAATATCAAACACATTTTATAACAATAATTTAATATGATGAACCACACCTTTGTACCATTAATTGAACATTCAACTCAGATATTAAAGTAGAACCCTTGAGTTAAAAAATAGCCCATGTTACTGGTCAAGAAATGGCATGGAAAAGGATAAAAAAAAGTTTCACTCTTACATCTAGTTTTATTTGTACTAAAGATACAATCAAAAGGATACAAAAGGAATATTTGTAGGAATAGAGACAAAATGGGAAACAGCAAGATTGCAATGAGCAAGCCAAGTTGACAGCAACATTAACAATCCTAGCCTTGTCTGTGCATTTCCTCCCTGCAATATTTTAAAAAAATTTTCTCTAAATATGTTATCAAAAACTTTAATATACAGATTAAATTTACAAATCTGAATAAAAATTAATTCACAAATTATAATGAATATAAAAAATAATTAATATTATTTATGTAACCTTAAAATTTTAATTTGCACATCACATATAATGTGACTTTTTACATAAATGATATAGCAAGGTAGACCAAGCATATAAACTCGTGCACTTGTAGATAATTTTATTGCATTGTTGTGAGTTGCTATGAAACAAACAAATACACACCAACACCAAAGATTGAATGAAATCAGAGATGTTGCTTACACTATGTCAATAATAGGAGGAAATCACATATAATACAGCACACTTTATAACCACCAATACATGTGGCAAACAACACATAACTACAATATATTTTCTTCTGAGGTATATTATAGTTGTGGCAAACAACATATACCTGTTATATATTTTATCCTGAGTGAGAAAAAAACATCTAACTCAAACTTAAGTATCTCAGACAAGGCTTGAACATTATGTGGATCATATATTTTGGTGCACAAAATATTCTCAAGTATTCTGATATTTTTTGTTTAAAATCAAAGCAATACCACCTATTGTAAATCTTTATCAAAACAAAAATCATACAAGATCAAAATCAGCATAAAAGTAAAAAATAAAATCACTCTTAATAATTACAAATAATTCAACAGCTGGCACTGAATAAAATCAGTTATTCAGCCCTTATTATAAGGGGGGGAGGGTATATTTAATGGAGTTCAGCTTTGCATTAAGAATATTAACATCCTTTTATTGTTAACCTACTTTCTAAATACTATCCACAAGTAAACTAACCTTTATATAAAAGTATAATAGTAAATGCTTACATGGTTGTTGGATAGAAACTAAAAGAATTCTTTTTTTTTACTTATATATGAAATATTATTGGCTAACTATTAATTATTGATGAGCAAAATCATAGGATAAAGAGCTGGCTATATGTTAAGTAATATATACATGTAAAATGTTTACCTTTAATACAATACAAAAGATACCCATATACTTAGTGAGTCACATGTCTTGTAGACTTGGTGTTAGGTAATTTTGATCAAAGCTGAAAAGTAAACTATAATTCAATGTAGATATTACAGTTCTTGTAGCACAGTTGTTTTACAGTTGCAGGATAATAAAGAATGTTTGTGTTGCTGGCTGTTGTAAAGCAATGGCTAGCATAGATGACAATGCCTTCTGTAGAGTACTAGATAGTGCATATGTATGCTGAGAGCGAATGGCAGGCTTTCACATTATGTGCTTAGCACATCTGCACACTGGATACACTTCAGACCAACTAATAATCATTGCTATTTGCCTAAGATGATATAGGCAATGTTAATTTTACTGCTGTAGAATAGCCTTTTTTATGCTATTAGATATCACTTATCCACAGCAAATAAATTGCTTATATGCTCAGTTGACTCAATCATTGACATGCCCAGATGTTAAAATTATGTCATAACTAACAATTATATACTAGCATTGAAAAAAACTTTAAATAAAAATTTAAAAGTCATGTTCAGCAATGGGTTTCAACAAACTCTTGTTGGCTTTATCAAGCACAAGCTTCACAAGAGTATGGTAAACTGTATCATGTAAACACGACTTTCAAACTTTTATTTAAAGTTTTTTAAATGTCAGTTATGATGTACTCTTAACATCTGGGTATGTAATATAATACATATACTATACAAAATGCCTTGAGTATTGAAACAAGGAGTCTTTAAACTTAAGTCAGAACATACTGTCTAGTACCTCTGTCTTCTTTTAAACAATCTTCCTTTTGTTTTTTAATGTTTTTCAGTCAGCATTGTTTTGTTAATACTATAAACATGCATAAGCATAATCTCAAATTTAAAAAATCATCAAACTAACCTCATTATTGATATCAACTGTTAAATGCAACTGTAATATGTGTAAATGTAAACTGTTAAATCCCTCAAAGCTTCTACTATTAGCAATTTGAACCAAGACAGTATTCAGATGTCTGTCCCTGTGCAGGTCTTAAATGCTGTCCAGAAAATGTGTCAATACTGAAGAATTAGCCTGAAGACCATTAATGATGAGGATATCACTGATAAATTTAAATTTCATAGTGGGCTAGAAAGCAACTGCTTGAGGGGGTATTTTTTTATAAAAATACCATCTTTCTAAGCAACACAAAATGTGTTTCCCAACCGATATTTATAAAGCTATGTAAAGCTTCTGTCAACTGGATTCTTTCATGATCTTTGCTAGCAGAAATCTTAACCAGCAGCTGATAACTCGGTGGTTAAAGCAAATAACATGTTGTAAAGAAGTTAAGGGTTCATATCCAACCTGATTCAAAACATTTTTTTTTTCTTTTGTTAATTTAAAATCTGTTCTTCCATCAAGTTTTATTTTCTATTACAACACATATATAAAATCCTAAGTAACAACAGTGGTGGTATTACTTGAAAACGTCTAAGCAGCATCCATAATGCACTGCTCAACACTGAATTGTCCTATCTGGAACAATGGTTGGATTTCCATCAAATCAGTCTATGTAAGACAATGATACATGCAGTGTAAGACAATGATATATGAAAATGATTACATTTCCATGACAAACACATGGTGTCTGTGGGAGATCCCAGGATGAATGCTGATCAGCTAGCCAAATTCTTCAGGTGCTAAAGTTATCTACAACAAGCTATGAAAGAGTGTTGATATTAAATATTGAGGGCAAAGTGCAAAAGATGCCACAATGGCCCTTTTGCACACTATATCAGAGCTGGATGCATTCAAGCCTGGTCATATTGTAGGGCTGTGTGAAGTTGGATGGTTTACCCACCATATTGCTACACATAGGGCCAGACCAGATCTAAGAGAGTAGCTCATCAAGCAAGTTTTGGACATAATTGGACATCACTTGCAAGCCCACTCTACACTGACCCAAAATACAACTGCTCTATTGGATGGACCATATGCACATGACAACATGGTGTGGCATCCCACTGGACACCATCAGAAATCTCTATGTCTCAACATGTTGCTGAATGCAAATGAAAACCAAAGTTTCACCACATACTAAAGAATGTACATTTTACTGCATGTTACTCAATTAATTCATTGTATTGAGCTGTAAATAAAATTATGTCCTAACCATCTGATCATCTGTGTCTGTCATGAGTTTCAAAAGACTCTTTCTGGGTGGGATGATTTCAAGTCAAGTAGTGTATGTGAAACTACACTATTCATCTAGTGTTTTAACACTTGAGGTTACAAATGAAACAAATATTAATTCTATTCAGAATAAAGCAGTAATTTTAAGTACACAATATATATTGTTGCAATAATAATTAACACAAAGAACACACGACCTTTTTAAGATATATAATTTATTAATTCAACAAAAATCACCTTAAATATCAAAATAAAGGCTTAAAAAGATACTGTATATTACAATTTTTTTAACTGTTTTATTTCAGCTATAGTTATAGTACAATAACAACATAATTTACAATAACACTGTGTGTATATATTTACTTACCTGCTGAAGAATTATGGAGCACTGTTTTAATAATGAAACAGGAGGATTTCCAACACTTGTGGCCAGTTGAACTCTTAAAAGCTGCTCCTTTTGAATTGTGTTATCTACCAGAGTATGTGAAAGAGCTATAGTTGCAAACCAATTAGATAATGAATCAGAACTGAAGAGTCCTCCACACAGTAGTTGGCCAGCAGTGACATTAGCAACTGAAAGAAAAATGGATATTTTTAAATTTATTTGCTTTTCTAACTCTTTCACTCCCAATATGGTGGTACATCATCTCTTAAAGTCAAAACATCACCATTTGGAAAGACATTTTACATTTGGGAAAGAAATTTGATATACACTGAAAAAAAGATACTGTATATTACAATTTTTTTAACTGTTTTATTTCAGCTATAGTTACTATATATAATATATATAGTAACTATAGCTGATAGTAGAAAAAAATATATATAGTTGAAAAAAATTAAAGCAAATTAACTTTTGGAAATTTTGATACTGTTAAAACAGTTATGTCACACTTTAAAACACTTGTTTAGAAAATGATATGAGTCCATCAGCAACTCTGTTGTTTGAAACTAGCCTATGTAATATTAGCCAACTGCTGAGATATATAACTATAAACACTTGCTATAAATAACTTTCTAAGTTTAGGTAAACAGAAATTGTACCCAAAAATAAATAGTCAATAATAACTTTCTATACTTTTACATAAATTACATTACAATTCATTCAATTATGGAACTAATTTCAATATTTCCTACGTAAGTTTACGGATTTTTTATTTATTTATTTTTTTTTTGGGGGGGGGGGGCTTTGCACTAGAAATGCTATTGGTCATTATACTTTATTTAATAATTAAGGCACTAAAATATGATCTTTCAGTTGTTTTTTTTAACAGCCAATAACTTTATACTCAGTAATAGATTGCAGAGTAATAAAGTTGTTTGTTTCCATTTAGAAAAAAATTTTCCCTCAAGCAGCTGCTTGCCCCAGAGGTCTAACAGGAGCTGTCAATTTAATACACCATATCAGAGATCTGTGAGGAAGGCAAAAACCTTTGAAAATATTTTTTAAAAAATCAATTATTTGCTTCCAATATAACACTTTGAACAATAAAAATCCACTAAATTACCTTTCTTCCATTAATAATGCAGTCATTGTGCACATGAAAAGGCAATGAATTTCACTCAACATAAACCACTCTTATATGCATGAAGTTGAAATATCATAATTGAACAGAGAATGGTACAGTGCTGCAAAACTATTGAGATCAAAAATATTATTACATTAAACTATCTGTCCTTGATTAGTAGGTTATAGTAATTCAGTCTCAATTTCAATTAAGTTTTATGTGGTGTAGAATATTTTTAATTTTCATAGTTCTTCAGCTTTTTTAGATATGCATTTTTCGGTTCTTTTAAAAAATTTTGTAGCAATACTTTACTAATCTTAAAGATTGCTGATTTCCAAAAATGCAAAACAATGTACATTTAAACAAAACAATGAAAATACAATGTCCAAAAGACTTTACACTGTCTGTAATTGCATCAATCAAGGAATGATATGCAATTAGAAGCAAATGATACTTACCATAATATAGTCAAATAAAATGTTTAAATGACAAGTTCACAGAAAGTAATTTAGTAAACTTTTACAAATGTCTTTCTTCCATAGAGCAAGTTTTTTCAAATACAAAATCAATTCACAATAGGATTAAAATATTATCTAATACATATCTTTGTGATCATTTTCTAAAATGAACCATACAAATCCAAACTACAATCCTACTTAACCACCCTTATGATAAAAACTATCCACAGTCAAAAATGGATAAAGTAGATAGCAGAAAGCAAGTTCAGATATCCCACTAATTGCTGCTTTATCATGCGACTAAGACAGTGAGTTCCGAACTTTACATAATGGTTCCACACCCTCAGCTTAGCAAAGATTTCCCTGTATCCCCCTCCTTAACTTGTATTAAAAGCTGTAAAAAGAACAGCTTTTAATTTTTTTCTGATCCTGATCCCCCCTAATCAACCAGTTCATAAAAGCTTTTGATTCTGCTGATCAACATTATTTGCAGTTGATTGTGAATTTTAATAGTACACCTAAAAAGTTAATTAAACATAATGATGAATTTTGATAATGAATTTTGATGATGAATTTTGATAACACTGAGTCTTGTGTGACAGTAAGTACAGTTGTAGCGATTGGTTAAGCATTAATACTGGATTTCAACAAGTATGCAAAAGTAGTTCAACAAGCATGCATTTTGTCACCTTTTCGGCTATCAATTATGGAGATTGGGGCCTTATATGCAAAAGGAATCGTTGCAAGAGAGTGAATGGAGCCTTAGATGGTCTAGATTTTTGAAAATACCACAGATTATGCCAGTGATTTGGGCATTTTGACAAACAACGTTGATCAAATTAACTCTTTCATAGAGTCATTGATGAAACTGGTAATAGAATAGGTATGGTGATAAATAGAGTACAAACTAAAGTGTTGAAAACTAGTCAGGTGAGTTGTGCTTTAGTTATTTTTAATAGCTATACTCTTGAGCAAGTTTCTCAGTTCATCTTGGAAAATGTGTGACAGATACTGACATGCAACATGAAATAAACAAGAGAATAACCACTGCTTCTGGAACTTTTAAGAATGTAGATATTGTAGAAAAATTGGAATATACATCCAAAGATAAAAAAATTAGGCTACATAATAGTTTGGTTCTTTCTAAAGTTTGATATGGTAGTGAAACTAGACCCTTTGTAAGCAAGGTAACAGAAAACATAAGACTTTTGATTCTCAAGATGCTTATTCATATTGCATGAGAGAGTTGTCAACTACCTTTACTGAGTATTTTACATAGAGAAAGGATGCATTTGTTTAGCCAAAATGATAAACTACAGATTAGTGAATCAAGTTAGGATTAATATGCTTTAAAGTTCAGGAAAAGGGGGAGACCTAGAATGCAGTTGGTGGATAATGTAAAACAGGATTTTGTTAGAATTGGTGTATAGTGGCCAAATCCAACAGATGTAAATCAAGATGGGCCTGCATATGGATATATACTATTAAATTATCAATTACAGTGACATGGCTTAAGTAGATATGATTTTAATATAGATGATTTTAAAACTTTCAAGTATTGTTCAATATACATTTCATACTATTCTGTGTTTAAACTGCTGTAGATATTATTTGTATTTGAATTAGAGAGCTACGAATATTTTTAAATGTAACCAACCTGGAAAACAATCCCAGAAGACTGATAGACCCCAACATCTCAAAAGTTATAAAGTGCTTTAAGAATAGAAAGGATAACATAATAATCACAAGGTTAAGAATGAGTCACACAAGACATCATGACAAAATGTATATAAAGAAACTAGCAGATACAAATAAATATCCAAACTGCAACCAAATAGAAACTGTAACCCGTGTTCTGCTAAATGGTGCAACTTACCAAACTCAAAAAGAACAGTTATTTAAAATTCTTAATGATAATGGCACTTAGGAATATACCCTGGGATCATTATTCCAACTAGAAAACTACAGAAAAAATCTATAAAGCCATTTTATCCTTTCTGAAAATCACAGGACTATGTAACCGAATATAAGAGCAGTAACCAATTCAAAGTATACAGATATACATCCTTAGAAAATCTTACTCTTATGCCAACAGAAACTACAGCAAAAGAGAAAAAAAAAACATAAAAAAAAGTTAAGAGAACTAAAAAGATGACTTTATATCCAGAAAAACATAAACACCAATTTGCTATCCAAAGAAATTAATATATACAACTAGACAAGTCCCACAGCACAGAAATGAAACATAAATAAAAAAAAAGATGTTAAACACATCAGCTCACAAAACAGAAATGTAATAAGGATTAAAACATAAAATGACCATTAAGCTTTCATATAAAGTATAATATATATATACTAACAATTAAAAAAATTACATAGACAAGACTGCCAACTCTTCACAGCTCCAAGAAAACGGGGTATAAAAATAAAACACACTAAACAGGCCATACAGCCTACCAGTATACTGCCATAAATGAAATCAACAAAAAGTGTCAAACCCTACTAGCAGAACTTTATAATGAATCTATAAAAATAATTGTATAACATGAAAACAGTTGGGTTGTTTTACCTCTGAGTGGCACTTTTTTGCACATTATGAATGAAAACAGTCTACTTATAAGTGTTACAAAAAGAAAAAGATGGATAATTGATATAATTTCACTTTAAACAGGCCACATAATCTACCAGAATGCTGCCCAAAGGTATAAACAAGTATAAAAATCTGAGGACAGGAAACTTCAATATATTGTATACTCCTCACTACCATAGCAAAATCAGCAAAGTTGTGATAAAAAAGCAGTAAATTATCACAGTTCACAAATTAAATATTCAAGGACATTGCAACAACAATTTCAGGACATTGCAACCTGAAATTGCAATTAATGGTAGTATTGCACTACAGCTGAGCAGAGTAATACAAAAGATATAAAAAATATTTTAAAATTCACTCCAGCCAAGCATTCCAGCAGTGTATGATTTTCAGAAAATCAAGAATTAAATGCTGATTAATTTGGCATATAACATGTCATAATCCCTTTCATTAGTTATTTGGCAAAAAAGTTCTAAAGTTCATTTTTTTTTTTTGGCTGAGCATTGGGAGAAAATAGCTTGGCCTCTGGATACAAATCAGTTTTTTCAGGCTGGACACTGGAAGGTTTAATAGAATTAAGAATCTGGTTGACAGACTACTTGATTAGTAGTGTGGATTCAGAAGTGGTAAAGGATGTGTATAATCAGATTTTTTTTTTATTTAGGTAGAATCTTGAGAAATTTTTAAGTTTCAGAAAACTATGGTTACTAGCTTTGTAGATTTCAAAAAGGCTTTTGACTCTGTTGACCATCATAATTTGTGGTTGATTGTGTTGTGAGATCTTATGGCATACCAAATGAGTTAGTTAACAAAATGAAAGCTCTTTATAGTAACATTAAGTCATGTGAAAGAGTTAGTAAATCTTGTAGCAATTGGTTTAGCATTGCTTCTGATGTTCGACAAGATGCACTTTGTCCCCTTTCCTCTTTGGTTATTTATTATGTTATGTGAAATTCTCTTCAAGGGAAAGATTTTGGACTTATCCAAAATGAGTTATGAATTATGGTCTAGATATCTAAAAATTTCTGATTTAGATTATGCTGCTGATTTGGCTTTTTTTGGCAAATGATGTTGATGAGATGAACTCTTTCATTAGAGCTGTTGATGAGACTGGTAGTAAAGTACATATGGTGATAAACAGAGAAAACTAGAGTGATGAAACTTGGTCAGGCAGGCTATGATTCAGTAAATCTGAAAGATTGTACTCTTGAGCAGGTGTCACAGTTTAATTACACTGGGCAACAAATTTTCATAAAAGTCATGCTTCTGAAATAAAAGTAGCCATTTCTTAAAGATTTCAAGGTGCTGAACATGAAGATGACAATGAAAATGCAAAATTGGCTATGATTTCAGAGAAATTCGTAATAGTTTCTTATATAATAGAGTAATACATATGACATGTATTGGTAAAACTCCGCTTCTACTTCCGATGTTGCTTTGCCCATCGCTTGTACAGCTGCTCAGGATCATCTCTGGCAAGTGTCCAACAGTAGTCTGCCAACATTGAAGTGGGCCAGTTTCCCTGGTATCATTTCTCCATCGTTGCAATGTCCTGGTGAAAACGTTCACCATGCTCATCACTAACCATGCCACAGTTGTTGGGGAAGAAATCTAATGTGTGAATGGAGAAAGTGGATTTTTAAGGACATATTGCAGCCAAGTTTGTGATACAGAGACAACATGTCCTTAACCAGTTTCTTGTAGTTGTTTGCCTGAGGAATTTAGTTGACGCCAGACAAAATGTGTCCCAAGTCAAATGTTTCTCATCACCCTGAAGCAGGTTGTCGAACATCTGGTCTCTGAACAGCTCACAGATCTGAGGATCCACAAAAATTCCCTCTTTAATTTTTGCTTCACTGAGTTAAGGGAATTTGTCAGTCAATACTTGAAAGCTGATGCAGTCTAGCCCATGGCTTTTACAAAGATTTTCATCACACCGAGTTTAATGTGCAGGGATGGTAGCAGGATTTTATGCATTTCTGCCAGTGCTGGGTGTTCCACATTCTTCTCTGCGATCTTCAGATATTTCTTCTGAGGCCAGTTTCTCTTCACATAGTGCAAAGTCTTTGCTCAGCTGTCCCATTCACATAAGAAACAACAGTACTTCGTACATCCCAGCTGCAGACCCATCAACAGAGCCACTACCTTCAAGTCATAATAGAGATGCCAGCCATACTTGCTATATAAAGACAGTTCAACAGCTATTTTAGGTTGTTGTAGGTTTCTTTCATGTGGACAAAAAAAAAGTAAAAAAAAAAGCTAAGAGAACTAAAAAGACTTTTCTTTACATCCAAAAAAACAAACACCAATTTGCTATCCAAAGAAATTAATATATACAACTAGACAAGTCACATAATCCACAGCACAGAAATGAAACATGAATAAAAAAAAATGTTAAACACATCAGCTCACAAAACAGAAATGTAATAAGGATTAAAACATAAAATGACCGTTAAGCTTTCATATAAAGTATAATATATACTAAAATCAACTGATAATAAGACAAGCTCAATAGAAAGAAGTGTGTCCGACCAGAATGGATGGAAGTCAATTTCCATTATGCAGCAACACTGCCTTGAGACTCAATTTCGAGGAGTCTATGAATAGTCGCCATTCTTGAGGGTCATGTTTGATTCCAAGGGCATTCATCAGGCCATCTACATCGGAGAAGAACACAAGGTTGTCTTCCTTTCTGAAGTAATTTGCAAACTGCTCATGACGAGTTTGAAATGAAGTCACTCAGACATTTTTCTTAAGAAGATTCCATTGCTTAACTCTTGATGCAAGTAATTCTGCTTTGGCCTTGGACAGCTCCAGATCACGAACAAAAACCTTCATTTCTTCTTCAGTGAGAATGTGTGATGCAGATGATGCACTGTGGCAGACATATGGATTATCATTAGACACCAAAGGCTGCAGAGAACTCAATATCAGTTCGCCTCCCTCCTCATTGTCTGAATCGATGAAAAATTCCTTTGGAGGTTCGGGAACGGGAAGGCCTTCGCCGTGCGGAACTGGTTGGAGATCAGATTGTATATTCGGGTATGCTAATGTCCACTTCTTTTTCCTTGTGATGCCTCCAGAAACAGGTGGAACCATGCAGAAGTAGCAGTCATTTGCGTGATTGTTTGGCTCTCTCCAAACCATAGGAACAGCAAACGGCATCGCCACTTTTTTGCCTTTCAGCCACTTTGGAAGATTTCTTGCATACATACAGCAGCATATATGTGGGGCTCAAGCCTTGTCCTGGTCCCCAATCTTGCATCCAAAATAAAACTCAAACACTGCTTTCACTATTGGAGTGATGGTCCTTTTCTGGCTTGCAAACATCCCTTCCCCGCAAATGTAACAATATCCACACTATTAACACAGTTACAAGGCATCACTACTGCTGGATTGAAACTGCAAGGATCACTTGTGTTGTACTTATGACTCAAGGGTAAATGGGAGTTGCTCAAAAGACTTGCTCACCCTATGAGAAGTTGCTTACAACTAATGATTGCATCATCTTTTGTCTGTGATCGTAAAACTGCGATGTCATCACTCAATTATATTGCATCAGACAATGATGAATACCTCCAGGGGTTGTGTGTATGGCAGGCTGATGCAATACAATGCAATACGTTGCAATCTGGAGTTTAAAATACAGCGTTGCAAAATGGTTACCTATGTACTCAATGTGGACTGAGTCATTTACACATGACCATCTCTGTCTCTCCTAAACAAGAGCTGATCAATAAATTTTATTGTCATTTTCATGTTGTTCAGCACCTCGAAATTATTAAAGATTTGCTATTTTCATTTCAAAGCCATTTTGTGTGTTCCACATTCTTTTATTTAGGGATTCAATGTTATTTTGGGAGCTATGTTACAGATACTGGTAATGTGTGGCATGAGATTAACAGATGAATAGAGATTGCTGCTGGGACTTTTAAGAACCTTTGGGACTATGAAGAAATAGGCATATACACCTAAAGACTAAAATTAGACTGTATAATAATTTGGTTCTCTCTAGAGTTAGTTATGGTAGTGAAACTTGGACACTTTGTAAGCAAGATAACAGGAAACTTGATGCTTTTGATTCTAGATGCTTACGCAGTATCTTGGGCATTAGGTGGTTCAATTTTGTAAGTAATAATGAGGTTAGGCAAAGGAGACATCAACCTCCAAGCCACATATTGTGCAGAAAGAGATTCAGTTGGTTTGGCCATGCTGCCCATATGCATAACTATAGATTAGTGAATAGGGTTATGAACAATGTGCCTAAAGGCCTTAGAAAGAGGGAGAGACCTAGGATGTGGTGGGCAGACAATGTCAAACAGAACCTTGTTAGAATTGGTGTATAGTGGCGAGATGCAGCTCAAGAAATATGTGTTTAGAGAACTAAATTGCATAATCTGGTTAAGCCTCCACAGCCCATGGCTGCTTGAGGATAATGATGAAAAACAAAAAAACTGAATGGCTATAGATGAACAGGCAGATGACAAAGTGAAAACATCAGTTAATTTTTTTTTGAATGGGCCAAAAATATTAAAAAGCCTTTTTTTTTTTAAATTCACCTTTATACTACAATATTATTAATGCTATTTGTCTTTCAAACAAAAATAACAAATGGTGAAAATATTTTTACAACATAAAAAGAGTTAAGTAGTACCAGTTGATATTCTAAAACTAATTGGTAGTTTAATTTTAATGCATACATTTATTTTGTTCTTGCAATAAGTTTACAAGTCTCAACTACTATTTTAGCAATATTACTCAAAAAATCGGTCATTTTTGTGAATCTTAATACCATTTCACTCAATAACAAACTATCTTTTTTTTTTACAATATAATGATTCAACAGCACTAACCAACTTACTGTCTGACGTTGAAGGAAGGAGAGTTTGAACAATCTGAGCTTGTCCCAGTTCATTTTTAAATGAAAAGCATTGAAAACAATACAGCACTGCACATCGGAGAATAAATGGCTGCCTCTCATTTACCATAGACATTAAAAGAACTACAATGGCTGATCTGAAAAATAAAGTATATGGTAAGTGGCAAAGCTAAAGTTTACACAGAAAATAAAGTATTAATAATCTTGACAAATTTAATACAAATAAAATCAAATTAGAACTAGATAGGAAACTGTTGCTACATTTCTAAGGAACTGTTTTCTAAAAAGAAGACAAGATGCAGACTTGTGAATTCCAACAGCATTGATAAACCAATCACAGCAATCTTTACCAACTCGCACATAATTCAGTCTTACTACAGAGAGGTATCATTATGCTAACTTTTCAAGTATCCCTTACAATCATTCGCAAATTATAAAGATTAACAGAATCAAGTCTTTTATAAATCTATATATCTAATAACCACATATTTTTGAAACTTTATACATTTGTTAAGAATCTCAAAAATCTGACTAATTGAAAAAAATTTGGTCTATGCAGCCTTTACTACTTCTGAACCCATGTTATTCATCTCAAAATAGTTCCTCAACCAAATATTTAATTCCATTAAGTAAAATAAGGCAATGTCCCTATAGCAATCACAAAAACTGTGATAACACCTATTCATGAATCCATAATTATGCAGCTGGGCAACATGGCCAAACCAATGCAGTCTCTCTCTGCACAATATGTTGTTTGAAGGCCACTGCTGACTCCTTAACCAAACCTTATCATTACTTACAAAGACAAACCATCTAATGCCAAAGATAATGTGCAAGCATATAGAATCAAAGCAATCAAGTTTCCTGTTATCCTGCTTAAAAAAGATCCAAGTTTCACCAACATAATTAACTTTAGAAAGGACCAAATTATTATATAGCCTAATTTTAGCCTTTAGATGTATATGCCTATTTTTCCACACTCTCCACAGATTCTTAAAAATCCCAGCAGCAATCCCTATTCTTTATGTTTATCTCATGCTGCACCACCAAGTATCTGTACAAAACTCCCAAGAAAATTAACCTGAGAGAAAATTAACTGAGAAGCCCAAGGATGAAATCATTCAAAACAACTGGAGCACAACCTGACCAATTTTCATCACATTAGTTTTTTCTCTGTTTATCAGTAAACCTACTTTGCTATCAATCACATCAACAGCTCTAACAAAATAGTTCTCTCCTTGAGAATCAAAATATTTACTGTAAGGAGATTCTGCCTTAAATTATCTTAGAAATTTTGAAATTTCTGATTTAAATTAGGCTGATAAATCGGCCTTTTGGCACATATGTTGATATGTGCCAAAAGAACCAAGTTATCAGCCTAATCTAAATCAGAAATTTCAAAGATCATTTAAGGAAAAATCTCCTTACAGTGAATTCCACATAACCAATAACCAAACTAAATAGAAAAGGAGACAAAATGCACCTTTGTCAAACTCCAGTAGCAATGTTAAACCAATTGCTAAACAGTCTTAAATTCATTATAATAGATCTATAACAACACTGAGTCACACATGACTCAGTGCTATTTTAGGGCCATTATAATGCTAACTAATTTGGGAATGCCATACAATCTCACTATCAACAGCAAATTAGGGTGATCAAGTTACCCAAAAAGAAGGTAATTTTTCCTCTTCTGGGAGGCAGGGGTGGCTCAGTCGGTAGTGCGTCAGGCTCATAATCTGTAGTTTCCAGGTTCAAGTCCCAGCAGGGTCAGTATTGAGATTTATCTCCACACTACTCCCTGCCCTGCCCACTGTCAGTAGGGGACACCAATGGGCTTGGAAAGGCCACCGTCCACCGGATAGGACATTAAGCCATGGCCCTGTGTATGTGAGAGCCATACCCTGTGCACATTAAAGAACACGCTGGGATGGCCTTGACAGGAGGCTACCATCTGTGTCCCAACAGCTGTTCCAGTGGGTCCCCTCCCCCAACCTTCTCTGAACCTTCGGGATCCATGTGACCTGGCCATTTAGTCCATGGTGTGTAAAAAGGTGCCATTCAGAGGTAAAACAACCCAACTCAAATCCTCTTCTGGAAGAATTCAACATATTTTCACTCACCATTTGTTAGTTTGTTGATTGTGTGTTGTCAACATAGTTGCTCCACCATATCTTTCAAACATGAGGGCTGAACATAATGTTTTATATGTCAAATGAAAGCTTGCAATGCAGGAAGTGTCATAGGCTACAAAAAAATTTACTCACTATGTATTCTTTCCCCCTAAACATGGGGAAATGAAAAAAAAACATTGTTCAGCTATATCTTCCAAACATGAGAGCTGAGTTATATTCAACTAAAAGCTTGTGACATGGAGATTGTCACTGATTATAAAACATTTATCCCCCATACTTTCTTTCCCCACAAAAAAGGGTGGGTAGGGGATAGGTTTAAATGATTGTTCTACCACATCTTCTGAATGCAAAGGCCAAGAGTAACAATATGGTGTCAAATGTAGCTTGTAATGTTGGGACTGTCATGGACTACCTTAGGTTTTGCTCCTCTCCCCCACCAATAAAGAGGAGGAAAATTTCACAGAAGTCAATCACAATCATTTATTCTCAAATGAAAATTGGTGATGTCAAAAATGTCATGAGCTAGCTCAAATTAGGCCTCCTCTTTCTCCTCCTTCAAAAAACAGGAGTAGAGAATTTTAATGAGGGTCAATCTTCATAAGCTATATGTCAAATGGAACCTTAAGACATGCAGAACAGCATTAGGAACGTAGTAATTTTCTCATCCAAAGCAGGAGAGAGATATTGTTTTTAGTGATAAAGTTCCGTGTAAAGTTACCATTAAACAACTAAAAATAAAATATATAAATTAAAAAATATTTCTTTTCTTATATGTACCCTAAAAAGTAAAAAAATTAAACATACATATGATGAAATCACTTACTGAATTCACATTAACTTCAAAGGAAGATAAGCCCAAAGTTTATTCTTTTTTCCAACTTAAATAAAAATTGCAGACACCATATCTTCTTCTGAAATTAATATGGATTCAGAAAGTTATTTCATCATTAGCATGTTTCACTTTTATTTTTTTACTTTTTAGGGCACATATAGAAAGATGGATATTTTCAAAAAACTTTCAATTTGTAATAAATTTTTCTTACTTTTATCAGTCTTTGAAAGGGGAATAGCAACAAATAACATTCACACTTTTAAACCCTGTTTCAAATTTAGCTGTAAGAAATTTTTCAATATAATCACATTCCAAAAGAGCATCACTGGCATTCCTACTAAGCAACAGACTTACACTTATCTGTGCCTCTCATCACTCAACAAAAAAGATAAGATTATTTTTATTGCCTAACCAGCACAAGTCCTTTTGGTTTCTTGCATAATCAGAATCTCAGAATCTCTAGGTTGTACTGCTGAATTTCTTTGGGAAGACATCAAGAGAATATCTCTATTCAGAATCCTTATGTTCCAGGTAGTTGTGGAAAGAAAATATTTGTTAGAACATAACAGTTTGCTAACAAGCACTTTTTTGAGCAGCATTTTTTGCACACAATGGGCTAAATGGCCATGTCACAAGGACCATGAGTTGGGAAGTGAACCCACTGGATGGCATTAGGGTACAGGTGGAAGCCTCCCATCAAGGACATCCAGAGTGTTCTTTAACATGCACAGGGTATGGTTCTCCTGCACATGCAGCATAACATCCTATCCAATGGACCGTGGCCTTTCCAAGCTGATCACTGTCCCCTTTCTGACCAAGGACAGGATGAGGGTTAGTGGAGATAAATCTCAACAGTGGCACAGATGGGACTTGAACCTGGGAACTACAGATTATAAGCCTGGCATGCTACTAAGTGACCAAACACCCATGCTTAGAATATAAGAAAAAGCTAGCATTAGTGTAAGAAATAGAGTCAAAACATATCAAACATCCTCCAAATCACAGGTCTGTGGCAGAGGCCTGCTCTTCCACTGCTAATGGCTTAATATTGCAGGTAGTACTTCAGACATAAACTTTACCTTACACGTTTTTGAGAAACAGAGTCAAAATACTAAATGGTCCTCAAGTAATCCAAAAGAGAAACTAACCTGCCTGAGATACATTACTCCAGTTTAGGATTGGCAGTGGTCTTAGAAGGTTAAAAAACCTGTGATCGCCCCTAAATCATAATCAGCCATAAGCTAATATAAGTATCCTATGCATCTGTTCACTTGAGGCTGGCAACTCACAAATAAATAGAAAAGACAGCAGTAGATTTTTCCTCACAGAGACCAACCTGTGCAACAAGTTCAGGATCCACAGTTGTGCCAAGGCCATTAGATAATTTAGTGGGAGTAAATGACCACCAAGACCATGTGAAAATACCTACATATCCAGATAAATAGGTCAAACTGATCTGGCAGTCCTCTCCTTCCATTCTCCCTTCAGAGGAGAGATTATCTACTTTCATCAGAAAATACATCTCCTTTTTATTTATATTTTACCACAGATTATTGACAATTACAAAAGTAGCTTCCAATAATATCCAATAAATTCAAAATAGAAAATTATATGAACAATTATATATATATATATATCTGATGTTGCTAGATGTGTATCTTATAGAAAAACAGCTGATAGATAATATAATAGAAAACTTTGTAGAGTAAAAACAAGAAGTAAATGAACTAAAAAATTTTTATGTTTCAAATTTCATTTTAAAAGAATTTTTCTGATTTAAATATTCTTCATGTAATCAGGATTGGGTTGGGTTACTTTACTTCTGAGTGGCACTTTTTTCCACACAATGGACTAAATGACAAGGTCACAAGGACACCGAAGGCTCAGAAAAGGTTGGGGAGGAGATCCACTGGCAGCTGTTGGGAGACAGATGCCAGCCTCCCATCAAGGCCATCCAGCATGTTCTTTAAGGTGCACAGGGTATGGTTCTCCCACACATGGGACAACAGCTTAACATCCCATCCAACAGACCTTTCCAAGTCGTCAGTGGTTCCTACTGACTGAGGGCAGGGAGTTTCGCAGAGATAAATCTTAAAACTGGTCCAGCTGGGAATCAAACCTGGGAACTAAAGATTACAAGCCTGGCCAGGATTACTTTCAAAATTTCCAAAATCATATTACAGCTATATATATATTTCTTTTTCTTAAATGAGAGATGCAACAATAATACAAAAACAGTTAAATAACATTTACCTTGGAGGAGAAGATGGAGCATTAAGAGATGCAAAATATTCTTGATTGCCATGGTGTCCACGAACTGCTTCTGCAACTGTGCTAATTGTCTAACAAAATTAAATCAGATAAAAAGCATTATTTTGATACATAACTCAAAACTAATATCAGCTTGCACTATTATAAAAATACCTGTAATGGAAAAATAAAAATAATAATGTTATTATTGCATCACAATAAAACTGTGCTTTTCTGACATCTATTTAATTGATCTGTTGAACTTCAAAGTGCCAATAGGCCTTCCAATTGGCCTTCAAGTAATTTTTTTTGTGTGTGAAACCTATATGATTGCTATTGTTTAAGTCTTTGTAGTTGCCATTGTTTAGGTGTTCCCCTTACCATCGTCACCAACAATATAACACTGAATTTTATATATATATGATATCAAATTTAATTACAACAGTACTATTCCATAAGAGTTGGATAAAATATTGTAAGATAAATGATTAAAATTATCTGTACATTTTTGGGATTCTTCTGCTGCTGTGAATACCATAATATACACACTCCTCACTTAACATGGGTACAGAGGTCCAAGCAGACCTTTCTGTAATTTAGTACTCCAAACATGTATACCCTGAACTGCAGCTGTGGCATTTAGCCACTGCAGATCAATTCTAAAAAGGTCCTGTTTGACATTATTTGTCTACACACCATTCTGTCTTCCCCTATTTCTGAAACCTTTAGGATTTTTTTAATTCTACACATCTCTCAAAAATCTGCTTTAGTGAAAAAATTTAGTCTACACAACTCCTATCACTTCTGAATCCACACTGTTCATTTTAAAATGTCCATCAGCCAAATGCACGATTTTGTTAGCACAAATAAAGAACATTACCTGGAACAGAAAGTACATTGATACATGTAAATTATCACAAGAACTGCTATTACCTTTTCCAAAAACAGCAAAGGAATAATACCTCTAGCAAAATCTTTACAAACAGCACCTTTATTATAGCAAGTATTCAATATTTCAGTCAGCCATGTGACAACAGACACTTACTACCGCTAAGCATTTCAATCGTAATTTCATCTACATCTAAAAATTTGTATACATAATTTTAATTTTGAGAGAGTGAAAGCAAGGGTAGTCCCAGGCAAAAATGGCTTTCTTTTCTTTTTGAGGGAGCAGCACTCACAAAAATGGAACTCGTTGAAATGGTGCAATGGTTCTCTCTGGCTACTTCTCTTAGACTTTAAGGGAGGAACCACTCTTACCACCCTTACCATCCACCCATCCTCTTTCCTTAGGGCTGCCACTGAATGAAAGTAACTTGAGATTGTAATATAGCCCAATATTAAATCCAGTAAGGCATCTTTCTTCATTACAAAAATGTGAGTACAACCAGTTACAGTACTGTGCAAATTAGTTGAGACAATAGGAAAATGCAGTAACAAAGACACAACTAAAATATTTATTTGTTTAATAGTGTACATAGTTAATAGTGAATATGACCCCCCTTAGCTTTAATTACTTCTTTCACCCTCTCAACCATTGATGCCACTAGCTTTCCACACATCTCCTTCACTTCAGGGTCGTGGTACCACACTTTCATGACACTTTCTATCATTTTGGTTTTCGTCGTGCAATCCATCTTAGATATGCACGCTTTAATAATGGCCCACAAATTTTCAATGGGGTTTAGATCAGGTGAATTTCCTGGACACTCCAATACCTTCAAATGTTGCTGGGTAAAGAAGCTCTTAGCAAGCTTAGAATTGTGACATGGAGCCAGATCCTGTTGAAATACCCTATAGCTGTTAGGAAACAGCTTCTGCAGTGTTGGGACCATTTTCGCCTCCAGAACGCCTATGTATTTTTTTCTGCCCATCATTCCTTCAATGGGATGAAGCATCTGTGGCCCAGAAGCTCTGAAACATCCCCAAAACATGACCTTGGGTGGGTGTTTGGGGGATTGCTGGATGTGGCCGGATCAAAGAGGCTATCCAGGCGAGCGGCAGATGAAATTTGACCTGTAGCCATGCACCTCAAAGTGGGTTTCGTCGGAAAATATCACTTTTTCCCAATTCACCACAGTCCAGTCTCAATGTTTCTTTGCCCAGGATAGCCTTTTTTGCTTCATAGCGGGTATCAAAAGCTGCTTTTTGGAGGGGCGTTGAGAGCCCAGCGGCCACATTCCAGAAGGCGACAACGTATGGTGGAAGCATCTATATTAACCCCATGAGATGCAATCTCCCTTTAGATGTCTCCACTGGTCTTCTTCGGGTCTATGATACTAATTCTTTGAATTAGACTATCATCTCTAGGGGTGTTTTTTTTTTTTTTCTTTCACAATGTCCTTTACGGGACGTGTCCAAAGACCCTGTCTCCATATGCAGTTCATGATCCATGAAACACTGGATTTCCCAACGCCAACTGCTTTTGCTATCTGCCTAGCAATAAGTGAAGTGTTTTCGCCTAAAGCAATTATTTTAGCTCATTTACGAGGTGTGATGTCCATGATGTATTTAATAAAAAAAATGTTTCCAATGAAAATTGTGAACTACTTACATAATAATCGTGTGGGGCGGGGGTGGCTCAGTCGGTAGCGCGCTAGGCTCGTAATCTGTAGTTCCCAGGTTCGGTCCCAGCTGGGTCAGCATTGAGATTTATCTCCGCAAAATTCCCCGCCCTGCCCACGGTCAGTAGGGGACACCGATGGGCTTGTAAAAGCCGCCGTCCGTCAGATGGGACGTTACGTCGTGGCCCCGTGTGTGGGAGAGCTATACCCTGTGCACGTTAAAGAACACGCTGGATGGCCTTGACGGGAGGCTACCATCTGTCTCCCAACAGCTGTTCCAGTGGGTCCCCTCCCCCAACCTTTTCTGAGCCTTCGGGGTCCATGTGATCTGGCCATTTAGCCCATGGTGTGCAAAAAAGTGCCGCTCAGAGGTAAAACAACCCAACCCAACATAATCATGTCCTCCAAATATCGCTCTGTTGCAAGTCTAAACTTGCGCGTGTCCATTGCAGGGACACACGCAAGTTTAGACTTTCAGCAGTAGGTTATGAACAAGTTTAGACTTTCAGCAGTAGGTTATGAACAAGTTTAGACTTACAGCAGTTTAGACTCTGCAGCGGAAGGGACTTAGTGTTCCTTCGCTTGTCCCAACTAATTCGCACAGTACTGTACATTGTTCAGAACATCTCTGAGTAATGAGTAAATTCTATAATCATGTCCAAATCATTTATGATCTCCGAAAAATTAGTTGGCAATCTACTAATTGCCAACCATGGAAGACAGATGCTCTGCTACTACAGGTAGTTCCTGAGAGCAATGACTGGTTAATGCATATGAATTAGCCCATTCAGAATATAAAACCATTAAAATATTAAGGTAGGTTATAACTTCATTCATATATATATTTTTGGCTCCCTGTAATTTGGCATATACTTGATTGATTGGTTCCAAATCTGTTGTGGTGGTCCCACTTGTGTCTTTCTGCACAGGGTTTATAGATCAGATTGCTAGCTGTGGTGGGTCAGGATTAAACCTGTCACAAGAATCCAAAATCTTATTGCCACCACCTACAATCATTACGACATAGTTCCATTAATCCTATAATCATTCTACCTTCATTTATCAATTTGTTTCACAGCAACCATTTTTCATTTAGGAGATATCATCTAGATCAATGTTTCCCAAAGTGGGCGATACCGCCCCCTGGGGGGCACAGGAATGATCCAGGGGGTCAGTAGTAGTCTCGGGTGCAATTGGGGGGGGGGGGGTGAAAGCATAAAGAAAGAAGGGAAGGTAAGAAAATTTTGAAAACCATTCGTACGTTTCATCTGTTGTTGTGTAACATAGTTAAAGTCGAATGTTACTATGGTTGATTTTAATAAATAATTTTATAATTTCAAGCTTCATGGTGTCATATTTATAACAACATCTTTCTTTACTATGTTGTAGGACATAGGTAGAAATATAGATATATAAAAGAATGCAAATTTGTCACTGCATCTTTCTGTTTGTTTGCTTAAAGAAGGTAGATTTCCAGGGGAGGCTCTGAGCAATTTTTTTTTTTTCTGAAAAGGGGGTGGTAGGACAAATAAGTTTGGGAACCTCTGATCTAGATAAAGACAGGGAATGAAAAACTGATCTCATTTCTAATTATTCATTCTATTAATTAATGAAGTAGTTCAAAAGAAATCCTACTTTCCCAAACATAGCTGCTGAACGAAATCCAGCTTAGGCAGCTCCATTCAGAAGAAAATGCCTTTTAACAAGATAAGGACTGCAGAAATTCTTGGAATGATACTTGAACTGATCATTCCAAGAAGTCAGCAAATACTGCTTGTGAATAGTGCCCTAACTAATCACACTAAAGAACTAGCCTAACAAAGCCTGTTTATGCTAGGAATACATCTGGTGCAAAGCAGTATTATTATCCTGCATAAATCTGAGCCTCAGGCCAACTATTCCTGCAAAAAAATCACCACATGAAGGGCAATTTGGTTGACCAAATTATCTTACCTGTGGAAAAATTACCTATTCAAATTGTCTTAAGCAGCACTGAAGTCCATTCAAGAGCCCTGCAAGCTCTGACAGGAACTTGTGAATAGTTAGTATTGATCAGTTGGTTGTTTCGGGTTTTATGATGCAGAGGCAACTAAGGCCGTTGGCACCAAATAAGGTATAAATACACAAGTCAAGGAAGTAATTAAACAAGCACGAAAAAAAAAACACCCATTCGTTTTGCAGACTTGAATTTAGGATCTCCTAGTTACATGCCAGTCGCTTTACCATTTGCGTTAAGGCAGGACAATTCACACTTGCTTAAGAAAGTTTATGATGGTTGTGCTGTGAAACTTTTTATCATGTGATTCTAAGTGTTGGGACATTCATGTACTATTTATACTGATTAGAATCAAGCTTTTATAACCATATTGCAAGTATTATATAGTATATATTTTATAACCAATATTGCAATGCACTTTCGGTTATTCAGATGCTCAGCATCAAAGCTCTGGATGGAAGTAATCTCTACTTCGTAGGCCAGCAACCAATTTAATAGCCTACAGGACTTTTCCTGTGATAATTTATTACTGAATAGTTTATATAATGTTGTGAGAATAAGCGACAAATATTACTACTATTAAAAATATATTGCTTGGCTGACCAACTCCTGATAATAAATGAGCCACTGGTGAATCATAAGGAAGGTTTATATGTCAGTTGAAGAAATGGTCAGTTCCTCGGTGGTCTAGCAGTAAGATACCCAACATGCTTCTGGGAAACCTGAGTTCGAATCCCAGTCAGGACAACCAATTTTTTTTCAATTCATTATTTCAAATATTAAAAAATATTATATAGCATTATTATTAGTTAGGAGTCGATTACACTGCACAACCCTGAAATTGCTGTGAATAGGGTGAAATGTAGCACATACATAGCAATACATATTGGCATATCATGATTTAATTTGAAGCCACTTACAGCAGTTAGAAGATGAGATAATGCATCACAATGTGACTGCCTCAGTAGGTGGTTGCATTGCCATGAATGGTAACACAGGCAGCAATACAGCGTGTCATGGAGTCATACAGTCGACAGATATGGTCCTGAGGAATTGCACACCAAGCAGTGTTGACTTGCTCCCATAATTCATTGAGATTCTTTGCTGGTCAGTGAGAGGATTGCACACATCATCCAATGCGGTCCCACAGATTTTCTATTGGGGATAAATCTGAAGATCATGCTGGCCATGGTAATACTTGAACATGTTACAAAAATGGTCTGGAGACCCTAGCAGTGTGTACACGGGAGTTGTCATACTGAAAAACGGGCTGCTGCATGCTTCACAGGAAAGGGAGCAAAACGGGCTGCAGAACCGCGCTAACATATCATGCAGCTGTCAGTGTTCCCGTGATGCGGACAAGAGGTGACCTGTTGTCATATTTAATAGCACCCCATACCATTATGCCTGGCTGACGAGCGGTGTGCAAGTTGCGAACAAAAGCTGGATCTATCCTCTTGCCAGGTTGTTGCCATACACAGACCCATCGTTCATTAGCACCCAGACAGAAATGGGATTCATCACTAAACACAACAGTGTTCCATTCATGACCCCAGTTTGAATGACTTTGGCACCAAGCCAGATGAGCGCTGCAATGGTTTGCAGCCAATGGCAGTTGACGTAACGGTTGCCTAGAGCGCAGGTGTGTCTCATGCAACCTTCGGTTTACCATTTGGGTCATTATGGAGACGTCTATGGCAGCTGACACAGCCCATCGACTATCGCCTGCAGAGATCTGTGGTGACAAATGACCATGTCGAACAATGCACCTATCAAGCCATGCTGACATCTGTTGGACAGCAACACTCCTGAAATGCACGCTGGAACCTTCATTTCACCACTGTTGCCAACAGCGTCCAACAGTTCGTACATCCCAATGAACATGGGTAGCAACACAATGTGTAGTCCATCCAGATTCACATAGGCCTATAATTGTTCCTCTCTCAAAAACATCCAAATGGTGATAAACCTGCTGATGGCATGTACCAAGCATTTTCGGCCTTCGCTGAACAATTTCCAAGTAGAATCAACTAATCTCAACCATTTGCACGACTTCCACCTGCATAAACGCAATACCATCCCTGTTCCTTCTTGCACCTTTTATCTCTTGAGCCACACGTCAATGGCTCCGGATTATCGTCATTTGCATATCTCAACTACGCACACCCACCCTTCTATTTGCATGTTTGTACGACATGTCCTTCTGGGTGGGGCACTTTCAATGTCGAGCAGTGTATATGCATGTGATTAGTTTTCTGCACTATTGATTTCAGAGACACAATTAGATTGAATTATTTCTCTCTCTAATACAAAGGCTGCTAATTCTGAGAATACAATTCTTGACATTGACATTGCACCACATTCAATAGGCCATATTTTTGCTAGAGTTCAATAATATTCTGTGTATCTAATATGGTTTTGATACAAAAAAAGGTGAAAAAGAAACATAATATTACTAATTATCCACTGCACATTAAATTTTTAACTAAAATCATAGAAATATTTTGCATTTTACAAAAGATTATGAGAGAAAAATAGCTGAAATTCTGAGTCCTACCTCTGTAAGAACATCAACAGGTACTCCACTTGCCATAAGAAGTAAACACAGTTTTTCTAATAACCCTTGAAAGAAATTCGCCATTTAAGAAGTCACTATTTACACAATAGCAAAAAATTATCGTAATAAATACAGTAAATGTTTTAATCTGGAATGCACAGACTTTATGAAATATTGGTCACTTAGCTATTCCAGATACTAAAGAGGGCAATCCGAAAGAAATCAGAAAAATCAAACTTAAACAGAATTAAATAAAATTTATTAGTACTAATATGTATAGTACAGTATGAGAAGAATTAAATGTTTTGAAAATAAAAACCTTCTATAACATATTTTTAAATAATTTTTATTTTCTGACACCAGTGTTACCAATTTCAAGGAAATTTTAGTAGATTTAGGGACTTTTGTGTACAGTTGGTGTTGGATTGTTTTACATCTGAGTGGCACTTTTTTGCAAAAAATGGGCTAAATGGCCATGTCACAAAGACCCTGAGGGCTCAAAGAAGGTTGGGGAAGGGAACCATTGGACAGCTGTTAAGAGCGAGATGGTATCCTCCTGTCAAGGCAATCAAGCATATTCTTTAACGTGCACAGGGCATGGCTCCTACATAAGAGGTATACAGTGAGTAAAAAAGGAAAAAGCCACGAGATAAAATCTACCAGAAAAAAATTATGAGATAAAATCTGAAGGATAAAATCTTGAATCTACTATTAAATCTACTAATAGATAAATATTACTAGATAAAATCTACTAAAACTTATGAGATAAAAAAAATTAAAAATTCATTTTTTAAGCTTTTAATTAAAATTTTTTTAAAGAAAATTTTACTTTTTTTTAATTTATCCATTACTTTTTTTGTGTGTATGTCAAGATGCTTCAGATTAGTGCCACAGAGAGACTACTTCAGTTTGCATACTACTCGATGTTCCAAGATTGTGCTCAAAATCTGCATATGTGCAAAACAAATTCCAGAACTGAAATATTTATGTACATAAAACAAAAGAAAGAAAATCTACAACAGGCAACATAATTCTCTTTATGAAGAATAATGGTTATTTCTCATAAAGCCACAAATGATATGGATAAGTTGGCACTGAATTAATAAAGTCATGACTTTGCTTGTAAAGAAATCAAAATATAAAAGAAATCTATGAAATAATCTACTAAAATAATTAGTGTTACTGTGAGTACCTTTATCACGATCTTATTCAACCTACTTTAAATCAGAATTAAAATATATGTCAGGCTGGAGCAGCATGCAGATGACTGTACCTTTTTCGAATGGATTATGAACTGATTAAGTTCAGTTAACATAAGAGGCCATCTGAAATAGCCATATTAATCAGTGGTGGGCATTTGCTAACCCTCGTGTAATTCATCAACAAGAAGCCACATCTGTTGGGAACACTGTGTAGGTCAGTATTGCAGGGAACAACCCAGTGGATTAGTATCTCCATCCAGGTTATCTCAACACTACAATGCATCAAGTGTTTCTAGGTAGTGTTCTGCACAAGCTTTTGAAAGATGTGCCATTAGTGATAGAGCAAAATCTCTTGTCCAACACACTGGTGCAGCCCCGTATTCTGGGAAGCATGACAACTAAATACCCAATTTCCTAGATGAAGGATTGCATGTGGAGCTCCTGCTGAATGGCCTGAAATATCACCAGACCTGAACTCTTTGGACTATTTCCTGTGGGAGCATCTTAAACGAAACATATCTATTGAAAACTCTCGAACAGTTTGGACAATCTGGTGACCACACTGTATACAGCCATCACCACTGTAAACATTTATGATTTGCAATATATAAAGGCATTTATTTCCCACCATACTGCTGCCTTTTGCATAATGCAAGATGCTCATTTCAAAAATTATTTGTAATCTGTTAATGCAGTGCAGCAAGCAGTCACAATAATGCTAGTTATGCAATGCTATGTTTGCAATACTCTGCCCAAGTGTGGGTTTGCATAACAGATAGTACAGCACTTTTGCAATTTCATTGACAATAGAGTACATAAAATCACAGAGTGGCACTTTTTTGCACACAATGGGCTAAATGGCCAGGTCAAAAGGATCCTGAAATTGACCAGAAAGTCAGCGCGCAGGGTGTGGCTCTCCCACACACAGGAAAATGGCTTAACGTCCCATCCGATGACAACGGCCTTTCCAAGCCCAGCGGTAAATCAAGAGTAATGCTTTCAGTTACACTTTTGTGTTTATTGTTCAATTAAATTACTTTTGTTTATTGCTGTGCCTATTAGTGGTGACCATTGTACTTTTCAGTACAAAATAACCTATTTACTTCTATAATCCTGCAGTATTAGTAATTATGGCCACACCAGTTACAGTTCTTTATCGTATGCATCTCCCATCACTTCACATATGACATCACGAAACCTAAAGCTCTTTTTTCTACTAAATGAAGTCTCTGATTGAAAAACTTGCATATACAACTGCGTTATTCTTATCCTCCAAGAATCACTTAGTGCAATCTGCATGCAGTATTTCTTGATTGCCATGCATAAATACAAAAAAAAATGCAAAATTAATATTAGGTAATTAACTCTATCTTCAAATTTGAGTTGTTTTACCTCTGAAGAGCACTTTTTTGCACACCATGGGCTAAATAGCGAGGTCACAAGGACCCCAAAGGCTTAGAGAAGGTTGGGGAAAGGACCCACTGGACAGCTGTTGGGGGACAAATGGTAGCCATCTGCCAAGGCTATCCACCATTTTCTTTAAGATGCACAGGGTATGGCTCTCCCTACATGGGACCACAGCTTAATGTCCCATCTGATGGACGACAGCCTTTCCAAGCCCATCAGTGTCCCCTACTGACTGTAGGCAGGGAGTTTTGTAGACCCTATTTTCAATACTATATATCACAGTTCTTTATATAGTTCAATACATTCAAAATATCATTGTTGAAACTCCAATTAACAAGCCCATTTTTATCACCCAAAGTTTAAAAAATCCATTAGCAAAACTATAATAGAAGTTTTTAAGTAAAAAAGCCTAAAAACATTCCTACACACAGATTACTTAGAGCAATGTTGCAGTGGAACAAGAAAACTGTTCTATCTGACAGCCCTCTATCCGCCTTTCTTCCATATCCATATGCAAAATACTGAGATAATTAGATTGGTATCTGCAAGTGAAGATCTTTTTCAGCCTTCTTAACTAAAGAGCTTTTCTATATATTCATTAAAGGATTTTAATTTACAAATATTTACAGTAACAATAGCGACATTTTTGAAAATATTTAAATCTAACCAATTTTTGAAGTATTGAAAACTTTTGTCAGCTCTTTTACTGGAACACTTTTGATGCAAAAGTGCAACTCAAATTAATTTGTGGTTTAATTAAAAGATTTTTAAACTGCAATATATATACATATCTAATGAATGATAAAAATAATTCGAAAAATAGAAAACTGTTTTACAAGCAAAGAGAAAATAAAACATAAAGCAAGAAATAATACATATTTCCTGGATGGTGAAACTCCCTCCAATTATGAACAGCCATTTTATCAGCTAAATTTTTTTGGAAACATTGCAAAAGTATTTGTGAAAATGGAATGACAATAATTCAGAAAACAATTCTTCCCGATAAAATCAATGAATAAGTAAATAAAGCAATGAGTAAGAAAACAACCAGATTCTGCTGCGCCAATCAAAACTATGGTGGTAACAAAATGTGTTCTACTGATATTAATTCAGATATTAGGCACCAATTCTAAAATAAATTAGAAAGGCACTCATTACTTTGAAATCTTAAAGTGCACTTTTAAAAAATTTTATTTTTTATTTTTTATTTAAACAATGAAGTTCTGTACTGTGAAATGATGCATTTATTGGTGGTTCATTATTATGGTCATTGTATTAGAATACATAAGTAGAAACCATGTTAATGGTTAAGGGCTCATAAAAGTTTAGATTTGTACTTTTTTAAAGTGAAACTTAGATTAATCATTAACAATCTGACATAAATTATCTTGGATATTTGTTAAAAATATTCATACACACAATTTTAAAACATAATGGATCAAAACAAAATATAATTCTTACCACATTGATTCATTATTTTTTGACTTGAAAATGTAACTTGAAGTGGGTTATTTGGTGAAATTAAGGTTCGAATCACCTACAAAATGAAAGTTAAAAAAATTAACCATATAGATACAATTTAAATAAATAAAACATCACAAACTATTTTATTGCATAATATCATTTATTTAGATATGTAATGAGAAAACTTTAACTGAAACATAAATTTAATAGGATAAGCAAACACCAAAGTTTTATATTTAAACTCAACTCAAACAGATGTAAAAAAATTTGAAATTTTTAAGTAATGATCTCTTTTTTTTTCATTAATTTTGCAATAAACTATATAATTTATAATTATTGGCTAAAAATTTTAAAAAAGATCATAGTGGTATATGTTTGCTATCAATATATATTTAAAATTGTTTGCAATGGGGAATAACTTTAGCTTTCTTTTTTTAAATAAGTGATGTGCAGATTGAATGAATATTTTCATTAAAAATATTCATATACACAATTTTAAAACAGAATGAATCAAAACAAAATATAATTCTCACCACATTGATACATAATTTTTTGACTTGAAAATGTAACTTGAAGTGGGTTGTTTGGTGAAATTAAGGTTCGAATCACCTTCAAAATGAAAGTTAATAAAATTGCGTTTTGTAAAAAAAAAATTGCCAATTATACTAATTTCTCTTTTTGCTCAATAATTTCAATCAATAACAAATTAAACAAAATAGATCGTGAAAAATGTTACCATGCCAGCCTAGTAAGCAAGAGGAAAACCAGATCATGGAGACACTCTGTCCAGACTGCAGGTGAAAACATCTGATCATTTCCCTACAAAATACACCTCTTTCAAGAAACAACAAAAGAGATGTGGGGTTAGTGCAGCCAAAGAAAAGAGAAGTAAAAGCATTTACCAATATAAAAAACGTAAAGATAGGATCCTCTTATCTTAATGCTTTGAATTATATCATATGAAAAAGTCTAAGACTAGCAGTTAATTTCACACAAGATAAACTATGTAATCAGAAGCTTATCTTGAAAAGAAATGATTTGAATGACAAAAGTTGGGTTGGGTTGTTTTACCTCTGAGTGACACTTTTTTGCACACCATGGGCTAAACGGCCAGGTCACAAGGACCCTGAAGGCTCAGAGAAGGTTGGGGGAGGGGACCCACTAGAACAGCTATTGGGAGACAGATCATCAAGGCCTCGCATCAAGGCCATCCAGTGTGTTCTTTAGCGTGCAGAAGGTATGGCTCTCCCGCACACAGGGCCATGGCTTAACGTCCCATCCAGTGGATAGTAGCCTTTCCAAGCCCATCAGTGTCTCCCCTACTGACCGTGAACAGGCGGAGAATTTTGCAGAGATAAATCTCGACGCTGATCCAGATGGGACTTGAACCTGGGAACTACAGATTATGAGTCTGGCGCACTACTGACTGAGCCACCCCCGTCCAAAAATGACAGAAGTATAGCATGTATCTTTCATTGCTGTACAATATATGATTGCAATTTATTGTAGAACAATAAAAATTATTTACTGCTGATTTACATTTTACTTACTGTCATAAACATAAGAAACAATTTAGATTATGTCCCATGCATATTTGTGACTATCTATCTACCATTTACAGAGTATAAACTGAAAAGGCCTGTAAATGGTAGCTAGGCATAAACTGGAAGGAGAGCTGTGTACCAATCCCTAGTGATCATGCACAGAACCAGCCAGGTCTAGCACCTAATGTCCAACCCCACCTTCTCGTGGTGCAGGCCGTTAGTACCTTTCAAAAGAGATATTCTCTTTTGCAAGGGAACGGAAGGGGAGGGCTGCCAGTTCAGTATGGCCTGCTGATCTGGTCATCTATGGCCACTTTTTTCTTTTTTTCAACCCTGCTGAGGAGTGGTCAACTTCAGAGGGTCCTGGTGCTGACCATTTATACCTACTAGACTGGACTTGTTCATGGATTTGAGCTTGATTATTGATCCTGGACTTGCTGCACTGGTGGGCCTCTGTTGAGGAAAGTCTGCCGCTGTGTTTTCTGTTTGCTTCTGGGTTGCCAGCTCTAAGTGAACAGAGGCATGGGATACCTTATATCAGCTGGTGGATAATCCTAATCAGAGGCCATCGCAGGTACCTGAACCTTACTTTGCTAGTTGGCATCGTCAAGCCTAAACTGGAGTAATGTGTCTCAGGCAGACCATGTGGCTCTTGAAAAAGTCCACTTGAAAAGGTGGTGCCTGAAGTTCCTACCAGCATCGGTGACTTCAGCCTTTAGTGGAGGAGGAACAGGTCTTTGCCCCATGCCTGCGATCAGGGGGCTGTTTGATATTGTTGGCCCTACCAATCTCAATAAACCTAATTTCTTTAAAAATCCTACTAATCATTTTCTCTCTGCAGGAACATGGAACGTGAGGACATTACATATAGATTATTCTCTTGATGTCCTCATGCAGGAATTCCAGCGCTATAACCTAGATATTCTAGGCTTGCAAGAGACCGGATGGACAGGTTAAGGCGAGATACTTAAAAATAACTTTAAATTTCTCTTTACAGGGAGGGAGGATGGAAAGCATCACCAAGGCGTGGGTCTGCTGCTCAGCAGACATGCTAGTGATGCTCTTCTAGGATATGAGTGCATTAATGAAAGGTTTCTTACAGCAAAATTTCACACAAGCATTAAAGACTTGAATGTTATCTGCTGTTATGCCCCCACTGAGGATGCTGATGAGGATAGGTTTTACGGACAACTTCAGGATATTTTGAATTCTGTCAAGAAAGGAGATATTACCCTTGTTCTTGGTGACTTCAATGCCAAAGTTGGTACTGACTCTGATTTTTGGGGAGGGGTGATAGGCCCTTTTGGTATTGGTAGCTGCAATGGCAATGGGCAACATCTCCTACAGGTAAGTAAACTCAATGGTTTCAGAATAACTAACACATATTACAAACACCACGACATACATAAATACACATGGGTTTCACCTGATGGGCTGCATAGGAATATGATTGATTATATATTAATTAACAGCAAATGGGCTAGTTCTGTTAGAAATACCAGGGCACATAGGGGAGCTGAAATTGGATCTGACCATTACCTTGTTAAAAGTGTCTTGCAACTTAAACTTAAAAAGTGTTGTGCTAGGGTTAAAAAATTTACCTTTAATACTGAAGCTCTGAAAGACCCAGTTATAGCTAAAGCTTACCATGATAGGTTACTTAGTCATTACGACAGTCATGGTTTGCTTAATACTGAAGTTGAGAAAGAATGGGGCCATTTTAAACAGGCTTTTTTGGAAACTAACAATACTCTTTTAGGAAAAAAGGAGCAGAGGAGGCAGAATTATTTAAGTGATAAGGCAATTGAGCTTATTTCGGAAAGAAGGAACTGCAGGAATGTCCTTAATCAGTACCCTACTAGTCCTAATAGAAAGCATTACAGAGAGCTTAATAAACGTGTAAAGGATCAGTTAGCTACTGATAAGAATCTTTGGCTTGATAGCTTGGCTGACAAAGCTGAGGAAGCAGATAGGCAGCACAACAGCAGAGAGCTGTACCAGATAGTTAATGCATTATGTGGTAGAAAACGGACAGGCATACAGGGATTGAAGGATAAACAAGGAAAGGTTATAGAAGGTGAGGATTCTGTCATGGCTAGGTGGGCTGAGCATTTCAGTGATGTTCTAAACAATGTGGTTAGTTCTACTCCCATTGTTTGTAATGATGATAGATGCATTGGCAGCTTTAATGCTGGCCCTATAACACAATCTGAAGTTAGTTTGGCTATCTCTAAACTTAAAACTTCATACATCCCCAGGGGTAGATGAAATTACTACAGAAATGCTCAGAGCTGGGAATGTTTCGGTTACCACTTGGATGACTGAAATTTTGAATAACTTTTATGATAAAGGCATGGTTCCTAAAGATTTTACCAGAGCTATTATTATCCCTATTTTCAAAAAAGGTGACCGCAGTTCTTGTGATAACTATAGGGGTATCAGCCTATTCTCTGTTCCAGGTAAAGTTCTTTCCACGATTGTGCTTAATAGAATTAAGAATCTGGTTGACAGGCAATTGCGTGATGAGCAATGTGGATTCAGAAGTGGTAGGGGATGTGTAGATCAGATATTTTCACTTAGGCAGATTCTTGAGAAATGTTTAGAGTTTCAGAAACCTTTGGTTGCTAGCTTTGTTGATTTCAAAAAGGCTTTTGACTCTGTTGATCATCATAATTTGTGGTTGATTGTGAGATCATATGGTATACCAGACAAGTTAGTTAACATAATGAAAGCTATCTATAATAACACTGAGTCATGTGTGAGAGTTGGTAAGTCTTGTAGCAACTGGTTTAGCATTACTTCTGGTGTTCAACAAGGGTGCATTTTGTCTCCTTTTCTCTTTAGTTTGGTTGTTGATTATGTTATGCGAAATTCACTTCAAGGGAAAGATTTTGGCCTTAAATGGGCTGGAGATACGAAAATTTCTGATTTAGATTATGCTGATGATTTAACCCTTTTGGCAAATGATGTTGATGAGATGAACTCTTTCATTCGAGCTGTTGATGAGACTGGTAGTAGAGTAGGTTTGGTTATAAACAAAGAGAAAACTAAAGTGATGAAAATTGGTCAGGCAGGTTGTGATTCAGTTAATCTGAATGGTTGCAGTCTTGAGCAGGTGTCACAGTTTAATTACCTTGGGAGCTATGTAACTGATACTGGTGATGTGTGGCATGAGATTAACAGACGAATAGGTATTGCTGCCGGGACTTTTAAGAATCTATGGAGATTGTGGAGAAATAGGCGTATACACCTAAAGACTAAAATTAGACTGTATAATAGTTTGGTTCTTTCTAGGGTTAGTTATGGTAGTGAAACTTGGATGTTGTGTAAACAAGATAACAGGAAACTTGATGCTTTTGATTCTAGATGCTTACGCAGTATCTTGGGTATTAGATGGTTTAACTTTGTAACTAATGATGAGGTTAGGCAAAGGAGTCTGCAACCTCCTTTAAGCAGCATATTGTGCAGAGAGAGACTCCGCTGGTTTGGTCATGTTGCCCGTATGGATAATTATAGATTGGCGAATAGGGTTATGAACAATGTGCCTAAAGGCCTCAGAAAGAAGGGGAGACCTAGGATGCGGTGGGCAGACAATGTAAAACAGGACCTTGTTAGAATTGGTGTGCAGTGGCCGGATGCAGCAGATGTAGCTCAGGACAGATATGCTTGGAGAATTAAACTGCGTGGTCTGGTTGGACCTCCATAGCCCGTGGCTGCTTGAGGATGATGATGATGATGATGATGATACTGGAAGGAGAGCTATGCACCAATCCCCTGTGATGATGCATAGAATCAGCCAGGCCTAGCACCTAATGTCTGACCCCACTTTCTCGTGGTGCAGACCGTTAGTAACATTCAAAAGAGATACTCTCTTGTGGAAGTGAACAGAAGGGGAGGGCTGCCAGATTAGTGTGGCCTACTGATCTGGACAACTATGGCTACTTTTATATTTTTCTACCCTGCTGAGGAGTGGTCAACCACACAGGGTCCTGGTGCTGACCATATAAACCTACAGGACTGCACTGATATAAGGCTCTGAGCTTGATTATGGATCCTGAATTTGCTGCACTGGTGGGCTTCAGTGGAGGGAAAATCTTCTGCTGTGTTTTCTGTTTGTTTGTGGGTTGACAGCCCCAAGTGAATAGATTCACAGGATATGTTTATCAGCTGGTGGATAATCTTGAGTAGAGGTCATCGCAGGCACCTGAACTCTTTGCTTCTATTGGCATCGTCAAATTCTACATTGGAGGAAGTCTTCCAGTGTAGATGGCTTCAGCCTCTAGTGGTGGGGAAAAGGGTCTTTGCCCCATGTCTGCAATTAGGGGGCTGTTTTATATTGTCGGCATTCCCTCTCTTAATAAACACAGTTTCTTTAAACATCCCACTAACCATTTTCTCCCCATAGGTAGTTGGAATGTGAGAACTCTGCACAGAGCTTATTCTCTTGATGTCCTCACACAGGAATTCCACTGTTATAATTTAGATTCTCGGCTTGCAAGAGACCAGATGGGCAGATAAAGGTCAGATTCTTAAAAATAACCTTAAATTTCTCTTTCCGGGGAGGGAAGACAATAAACAGCACCAAGGCGTGGGTCTGCTTCTCAGCAGACACACTAGTGATGCTCTTCTAGTATATGAGTGCATTAATGAAAGGTTTCTTACAGCAAAATTTCAGACAAGCGTTAAAGACTTGAATGTTATCTGCTGTTATGCCCCCACTGAGGATGCTGATGAGGATGAGAAGGATAAGTTTTACGGACAACTTCAGGATATTTTGAATTCTGTCAAGAAAGGAGATATTACCCTTGTTCTAGGTGACTTCAATGCCAAAGTTGGTACTGACTGTGACCTTTGGGGAGGGGGGATAGGCCCTTTTGGTATTGGTAGCTACATTGGCAATGGGCAACATCTCCTACAGGTAAGTAAACTCAATGGTTTCATAATAACTAACACTTATTACAAACACGGCGACATACACAAGTACACATGGGTTTCACCAGATGGGCTGCATAAGAATATGATTGATTATATATTAATTATTAGCAAATGGGCTAGTTCTGTTAGGAATACCAGGTCATATAGGGGAGCTGAAATTGGATCTGACCATTACCTTGTTAAAAGTATTTTGCAAATTAAACTTAAAATGTGTTGTGCTAGAGTTAAAAAAATTACCTTTAATACTGAAGCTCCGAAAGATCCAGTTATAGCTAAAGCTTACCATGATAGGGTACTTAGTCATCATGACAGTCATGGTTTGCTTACTACTGAAGTTGAGAAAGAATGGGACCATTTTAAACAGGCATTTTTGGAAACCAACAGTACTCTTTTAGGAAAAAAGAAGCAGAGGAGGCAGAATTATTTGAGCTTATTTCAGAAAGAAAGAACTGCAGAAATGTCCTTAATCAATACCCTACTAGTCCTAATAGAAAGCATTACAGAGAGCTTAATAAACATGTAAAGCAGGCGTGTCCAACCTGCAGCCCTGGACAGCTAGTAATGTGGCCCACAAAATCGTAAAGTTTACGTGTTTACGACATAAACTTTCAACATGATTATGTGATTTTCAGCAAGTTTTTGATATCCCACTAGTTTTATGTTGCCCTTTTTTTAATTTTATAATAAAAAACATAAGAAAATAAATGAAGCTTTATTATTCATATACATTAACTATATCATATATTTTATGTGCGGCCCAAAACAATTCATCTTCACTCAATGCGGCCCAGGGAAGTCAAATCTTCACTCAATGTGGCCCAGGGAAGTCAAAAGGTTGGACATGCCTGGTGTAAAGGATCAGTTAGCTGCTGATAAGAATCATTAGCTTGATGGCTTGGCTGACAAAGCCAAGGAAGCAATTAGACAGCACAACAGCAGAGAGCTGTACTAGATAGTTAATGTTTTGTGCAGTAGAAAACGGGCAGGTATACGGGGATGAAGGATAAACAAGGTAAGGTTATAGAAAGTGAGGATTCTGTCATGGCTAGGTGGGCTGAGCATGTCAGCGATGTTCTAAACAATGTGGTTAGTTCTACTCCCATTGTTTGCAATGATGATAGATGCATTTGTGGCTTTAATTTTGGCCCTATAACACTATCTGAAGTTATTTTGGCTATTCCTAAACTTAAACTTCATAAATCCCCAGGGGTAGATGAAATTACTACGGAAATGCTTAGAGCTGGGAATGTTTCAACCGAATGACTGAAATTTTGAATATCTTTTATGATAATGGTGTGGTTCCTAAGGATTTTACCAGAGCTATTATTATCCCTATTTTCAAAAAAGGTGATCGCAGTTCTTGTGATAACTATAGGGGTATCAGCCTACTCTCTGTTCCAGGTAAGGTTCTTTCCATGATTGTGCTTAATAGAATTAAGGATCTGGTTGACAGTCAATTGCGTGATGAGCAATGTGGATTTAGAAGTGGTAGGGGATGTGTAGATATTTTCACTTAGGCAGATTCTTGAGAAATGTTTTGAGTTTCAGAAACCTTTGGTTGCTAGCTTTGTTGATTTCAAAAAGGCCTTTGACTCTGTTGATCGACATAATTTGTGGTTGATTGTGAGATCATATGGTATACCAGACAAGTTGGTTAACATAATGAAAGCTCTCTATAATAACACTGAGTCATGTATGAGAGTTGGTATGTCTTGTAGCAATTGGTTTAGCATTACTTCTGGTGTTCGACAAGGATGCATTTTGTCTCCTTTTCTCTTTAGTTTGGTTATTGATTATGTTATGCGAAATTCACTTCAAGCGAAAGATTTTGGCCTTAAATGGGCTGGAGATAAGAAAATTTCTGATTTAGATTATGCAGATGATTTGAACTTGTTGCCTAATGATATTAATGAGATGAAGTCTTTCATTAGGGCTGTTGATGAGACTGGTAATAGAATTGGTTTGGTGATAAACAGAGCTAAAACTAAAGTGATGAAAATTGGTCAGGCAGTTGGTGCTTTAGTCACTCTGAATGTTTGCTCCTTTGAGCATATTGCTCAGTTTAATTATCTGGGAGTTATGTAACAGATACTGGTGATGTGTGGCATGAGATAAAAAAAAGAATAGGGATTGCCACTGGGACTTTTAAGAATCTATGGAGAGAGTGGAGAAATAGGCATATACACCTAACGACTAAAATTAGACTGTACAATAGTTTGGTACTTTCTAGGGTTAGTTATGATAGTGAAACTTGGATGCTTTGTAAACAAGATAGCAGGAAACTAGAATATTTCGATTCTATATGCTTATGTAGTATCTTGGGCATTAGGTGGTTCAACTTTATAATGAATATAAGTAATATAAGTAATGAAGAGGTTAAGCAAATGAGCAGTATATTGTGCAGAGAGAAACTCCATTGGTTTGGCCATGTTACCCGTATGGATATTTGTAGATTAGAAAATAGGGTTATGAACAGTGTGTCTAAAGACCTCAGAAAGGGGGGGAGACCTAGGATGCAGCGGGCAGACAATGTCAAACAGGACCTTGTTAGAATTGGTGTGCATTGGCCAGATTCAGCAGATGTAGCTCAGGACAGATATACTTGGAGAACTAAATTACACAGTCTGTTGGACTCCATAGCCCATGGCTGCTTGAGGATGATGACAATGATGCCAAACAAGAAAACAGAGGACGATTTTTTATTCTAGATTAAATTGAGATTTTTAACTGTAGTTTTAAATTCTAAATTTTAAAATAGAGTTTATATCATTTTTTAAGCTTTTGATTTTAAAGAATTATAAAATTATACCTACCTGAAGCATCATATGAATGTTTGTGCGTCTTTGGGGTAACCAACCTTTATCAGGGCCAGTCATGTCTAAATTAATGTCAAAAAAATTCGTAATTCTGTGAATATAGCTTCCTTCTTTGAAAAAAATCTGGTTTGAAGTGTTGTTCTTCAAAAGATTATGCAAAACAATAAGGCTATCTTCAATAACAATACCTAAAAAGCAAAAAGAACATTCATAATTAAGGGAAATTTTATATAGAAATAAATTATAATTAGTTTTTCTTAATATGTATGTAACAATTGAACACAATATTGTTCACAGTTTGACTTATTTTCTAAAAACAATTCATTTTAAGGAAATCCCCAAAATCCATACAACTATTGACCAAAGGTATCAAGATAAAGCCTTGAAATTAGAATTTACAAGCTAGTTTGTCTAATTTGCCTTAATATAGTAAATTTTAAAGAAATAGAATGTGGCATTCAGTGAATTGTTGGAAGTGGAAGATAAATTATGCCAGGTGCTTTAGCTAAAGAATCAAAAATTTCTCAAAGATAATTTAAGGAATCTCTATGAACATTTTGACAAGTCAGGGAATTATGTCCATATCATAGAGACAGTCCCTTGAGATGTTTCAATTAACAGCCTGGGTCACTAACTGTGTCCTTCCCACAGAATAATGCAAGACCACACAGTGTTTGCACAATTCAAGAAATCATTGCAGCCACAGGGTTGGAGATTTTTGCACATCCCCACTACAGTTCTGATTAGCCCCCTAGTAATTTCTAGTTGTTCAGCTCATTGGAACATCTTAGTGGCAGACATTTGCAAACAATGAAGAGGTGAATGTAACTGTACATCTTTCACTATAATGACAACCAAAGACTTATGCAGGATTCCAGGCCTTAGGAAAATAATGAGACAATGCCTAAATTACAGATTGATAATGCCAAAAATATAAACACTACAATTCATTCCACTGTCTCATTTGTATGTAACTTTGTAACCTACTAACTTACCCTTATATATGCAATGATGTTCCAGGGTAATAAAGAAAGAACATCTAACCATGATATTTTTGACTTATCTAATTAGCAATTTCATAATTTAACAATGAAAATCACAAAAGCAGCATAATGTATTTGTATTATGTGATGTGCTACTTGTATAATTTCCTTATTATTAAATTAGCTTTATTAAAACATGCTTGCAGATTTATATTTCTGGTTTGTAGTTTGGATGATATGTTTGTTTATCTTTAACCTTAAACACTACTCGAATGAAGTGATTCAAGTCAGTGTCCAAGTCAAAAACTGGGTTGCGACCTGTTATAAGGCTGTGAAGTGCCTGATTCTGCTGGACTTTGAGCCTACCTCACAAAATATACTCTAACTTCGAGAATATATAGTTTAAAATTTCCAGGATATTAAAGTCTCAAAATGCTATTTTATAACAATATCATCTAACTGCAAGAATATATATATATATACCCTTTATTTTATCTTATATAAGTGTTGAATGCTTAGAAAAATAATGCACTGATTAATAAATGTTCAGGGGGAAGAGAGCTTGAAAAATTACTAGTTATTACCAGACTATGAGTACATATTTGTAAAATTTGTCAGGCTGTGAGAAATATTAATGCAATTTGTTGGACAATAAGGTATGTTGAGAACCAATAATCTAAGCATTTTTTGTTGTCATTGCCTAATGAAGAAAATAACCAGAAATCCAACAAATCTCAGACAAAAGCACAGATTTCTAAATAACAATACAACTGGAAAGAAATGCCTTCAAACAATTAAAAATAAAACCTAAATACTTTCTACATAAAGATTGCTATTTCTACAAGTGAAATAGTTTACATATGAGTCAATAAGTTACAAATATACACAGCTGCCAAAATAAAGTATGTAGCACCTAGTGGTGGCAACTGTCATGCTTCACACAGTTATGCTGATAATCAAAGATCATTTGCAGGAATGATACATACACACAATGGATGTGTGCACTTCTGTTCATTTTCCATAAGTCAAACCAAACTTAATAGAAAAATTAAAAATATGTCAATTAGGTTAGAATTCTAGAAAGCATTTCCCCATATTTATATTAGTTTTTATGAGATATTCATTTTCAATTAACACAATTTCACCTTATATGAATTTTTTGAAGAATATATCTATCATATTAATCAGGAATTGTGTGCATAATTAAACCAGATTCTGCAAGTAATTATTTTTCTATTGCTCATTTCTTCACTAGAAATATTAATTCTATTGAGTCTCCTATTCCACATACTGTACATAAAAAATTCAGTCCATGTTTATACCTCCATCACAATAACCTTCTTCTTTGATGATTTCAAACAAAAGATCAAATGCATTTTCAAATGCCACAATTTTCTGGATATTTGCATTTCCTTTTGTTAAATGGGCCAAAAGGAGAAGAGTCTGAAAGAAATTAAAAATGTCCACATAAGTTACATTCAGAACATTCTGGAAAACAATAAAAAACTTACTTTTATTGCAAATCAGAAACCTGAAGTATTACTGTATTGCTATTCTTGTCAAAACCATTTCTCTGCACTTAATCTAAATCATTGCATTATTATGCAAGATAAGTCTCCTATTTATAATGAAACCACTGCCATGTTTTGCATTAAATTCTAGTACTCAATACTTCAATATCAAAATGAAATACTTAAGATTTTTAAATTGACTGTAAATGTTTTTATTCATATACCACACAATGCACATTAATGATAATAAGATTGCAAGAGCAATGTAGATTTTAAATATCATCACGTCTATATATTTCTAAAATTGCAGGGGGAGGGAATGCATATTCTGTATCTATGTGAAATATAAAACAATGGCTGGTTTTGGATAGCTCACCACAACCCCAAAGTCATGATATAGAAACAGTACCTGGTTAATAATATTTCACTTTAAAAAACAATAAATATCACCTCAAGTAGCTGCTTGCCACAGAGGTCTGACAGGAGCCTGTCAATTTATACGCCATAGTAGGTCTGTGAGGATGGCAGGACCTCAGCAGAAATTTACAAAATAAATAAAGATTTAAATAATAATTTTAATTCATAATTGCATTATGAAACATAATGCAAAAATAATATAATTTGAAAAAACTACAAAAATTTTTGCTAAAGTTAAAATTGAAAAAATATGGAAAATTTCTCCTTTGTTATAAAAAAAAATACAAAAAAATGTTCACTTATCCTTCTTTTTCCATCCCTTATCCCTCAGAATTATCTTTTCTATGTAATGTAACATATATTTGTTTGTTAGTTACTTCAGGAAAAAGTTTTTTTCTTTTGATGAAAAGCACTTCAAAGTTAACTTAGTGACTAGCAAGAGTTAATTATTAGAAACCCAGTGTTTTATAGGTTAAATATTTAACCAAGGAAGTTTAACTTGTTTTGAATTTTATAGTGCACCATAAACTCTGGTTATTGTGTCCTAAAAATAAAAAAAAAATTTAAGCATAAATAATAGAAATAATGAATAATAGAATAATGTGAGAAAAAAATTATTAAACAATATATAATTTATTAAAATTTTTTACTATGAAAACCAAAATATTAATACGCCTTATCTTTTACAGTATATGCTAGCAAATTTCTTTGCTTTGTCTAATTCTGTTGGTTTATCTTGTTAAGTTCTGTAATTAATGTTTTATTTATATTTCTTTGTACTACCTGTATTTAAGTATAGATAGGAAATGGTAAAATGATGCCCAATTTCACAGCAATCAATGTATATCAAAATATTAAGGAAAATGAAAAATGGAAAATAGTCCTGTAATGGAGTCTTTCCAACTGCAAGTGGCAAATATAATTCAATGTTGTTGTTTAACTGAATATCCAAGGAATATTGTGTCACTCTGCAGATAACTGCCATATGAGCCAAAAGTGCTCTGCTTATTCCATGTTCTACTAAACACATTTTAGTGTCTCAATTATTAATCATCTGTTGTTAATAATCCTAACTGGAAAAATAAAGTGTTTCCCTGATATATATTCCGGATATATTGTTGTCGATTATATAAATATATAAGTATTTGCTTTTAGCAGATTTAGCTACAAAAATAAAATATAACTACACACACAGGCCATTGAATTAGAAACCCTTATTCAATACAGAGTTGGACCTCCTTTAGCCCAAATTACAGCACATATGTGGTTTGGCATGGATTCTACAAGGTGTTGGAGTGCCTTTACATCTCCAACATACCAGGTGTTCACCAGACAGTCCTTTAACTGGCTCAGATTTGACAGAAGAGGACTTTGCTCCTGGATCTGTTTTACTAACATGTCCCATACATTCTCAATGCAGTTCAGATCTGGCCAAAGAAGCCAGTTAGTGGTGGCCAGGGAAGATGGTGGAAGTCGCTGTCATGCTTGTTGAACAACTGCTGAACACACCTAGTGCGATGGACAGTAGCATTGTCGTCCATGAAACAGCCATCATCTGCTGGATAAAAAGTCAACATTGCAGGATGGACTTGATTGGCAAAATAGTTCCGATAATCCTTGGAGGACACCCGACCTTCCAGTAATATCAGAGGACCCGTTCGGTACCAACAGAACGTGCCCCATACCATGACACTGCCTCCACAACCTAGAGTTGTGTTTACAAGGCAAGCTGGGTCCATTGCTTCATGGGGCTCCCCAAACTCTCTACCTACCATTGGTACAGAACAAGGTGTACTGTGACTCGTTGGACCACGACTTTTTTCCAGTCTTCCAGTGTCCAGTCAATGTGCTCCTGACACCATTGTAAACGAACTTTCCAGTTCTTCGCAGAAATCAGTGGTCTCCACATAGGCATGTGACTGCTAATATCGATCCTCTTCAATTTCCTGGGGGCGGGGGTAGCTCAGTCAGTAGCGCGCCAGGCTCGTAATCTGTAGTTCCCAGGTTCGAGTCCCAGCTGGGTCGGCGTTGAGATTTATCTCCGCAAAATTCCCCGCCCTGCCCATGGTCAGTAGGGGACACCGATGGGCTTGGAAAGGCCGCTGTCCATCGGATGGGACGTTAAGCCGTGACCCTGTGTGCGGGAGAGCCGTACCCTGTGCATGTTAAAGAACACGCTGGATAGCCTTGATGGGAGGCTACCATCTGTCTCCCAACAGCTGTTCCAGTGGGTCCCCTCCCCCAATCTTCTCTGGGCCTTCGGGGTCCATGTGACCTGGCCATTTAGCCCATGGTGTGCAAAAAAGTGCCGCTCAGAGGTAAAACAACCAACCAACCAAAATCTTCAATTTCCTGCACAGTTCGCTGAGATATGGGTCGGGAACAGCCTTCACTGAATGCTTTGGTCAATTGCTGCAAACAGGAAGTCCTGTTTCTTCACACAAGCCTTCTCATATGATGTTCTCATTCCTTACAGATTGTTGTCACACCACACATACACCTCTTAGACAAGAAATGTGGGTTATTTTTCCCTTAATTAAAAACCTGAGATATTTCACCTTTTGAGAAACCAGTCAACTCTGCTGTTTTTAAAATCATCACTCCAGCCAGATAGGCACCTACAATAAGCCCTTTATCTGAAAGATCCTTTGTTTTTTCCCATTGGGGTCAACACTACTGACAATTACTGAGGGGAAACAGTCTTCAATAGCTGCCTAGATCACATGGTGATGCATGTGACCACATATTTTGCATATATGCTGCACAAATGATGTTTACGTACATCTGCATAAAGGTTTCTAATTCAGTGGCCGGTGTGTGTAGAAGAATACATATCACCTCTGGCACATATGATAATCTCATTTTCAAAGAGAATGAAGTTTTTCTTTTACTCCTTAACAAAGAATGAAGTACTTCTCCCTTTTACTCCTTAACAGAGAATGAAGTACTTCCCTCTTTTACTCCTTAACAGTTTCAATTTGAGCCAGCAAATGATGAGAAAAATGTTAATTATTAATTACTTATTAGTAATTATACAATGTAAAAGTATTCATCTTTTAATTCTTAAATTTAAAAAATTGCATTTTTTTCACACCTCTCTTAGAAAAATTGGTAGATTATTGCTCTCAGTGATCTCTTGCAAAGCTACCACTAAAATTTCAAATTTGTATTATATACATGTTATGTGAATAACTTGATAACAATTTTACTGTTTCCATATTTAGTGATCTGTAAAGATATATGTACTAAAACTACCTAAGTATTTGAAAAATGTGAAATATAATATTTCATTAATACCAATCCAATTAAAATAAACAGGACAATTTTAAAATAACAGGAGGTTATCAACTCCTTTGCCTAAACTGATTAAAATAACAGGAGGTTATTAACTCCTTTGCCTAAACTCTTAATTACTTATAAAGTCAAACCACCTAATGCCCAAGATAATGTGAATAATGTATCTAGAATAAGAATTATTATAAGAATAATAATATCATAAGCATCTAGAATCAAAAGCATCAAGTTTCTTGTTATCCTGCTTACAAAGGGCCCACATTTCACTGCCATAACTAACGTTAGAATACATGGGTTTCACCATCAGGTGAAACCCATGTATATTTATAAATGTCTCAGTATTTGTAGTATGTGTTAGTTATTTGCAAACCATTAAGTTTACTTACCTGAAGAAGATGTTCCCCATTGCCATTGGAACTACCAATGCCAAAGAGACCTAAAACTCCTACCCAAAAGTTAGTCAATACCAACTTTAGCAATGAAGTCACTTATAGCACAAGAGAAATATCTCCTTTCTTCATAGAATTCAAAATATCTTAAAGCTGGCTGTAAAACGCATCCTTCTCATTCTCATCAGAGTCCTCTGTGGAGGCATAACAACAGATGACAGTTAAGTCTTTAATTTTTGTTCTGAATTTTGCTGTAAAAAACTTTCATTAATGCAGTCATATCCTAGAAGAGCATCACTGGTGAGCCTGCTAAGAAGCAAATCTATATTTTGGAAATGGTTTCCATCCTCCCTCCCTGAAAAGAGAAATTTAAAGTTAATTTTTAAGTATCTCACCTTTACCTGTCCATCTGGTCTCTTGTAAGCTTAGAATATCTAGGTTTTAATGCTGGAATTCCTGCATGAGGACATCAAGAGAATAATCTCTATGTAATGTCCTCATGTTCCACGTTCCTGCTGAGAGAAATTTATTAGTAAAATTTTAAAAGAATGTAGGTTTATTGAGAGAGGTAGGGCCAACAATATCAAACAGTCCCCTGATCACAGGCATGGGACAAAGACCTGTTCCTCCTCCGCTTCAGGCACACCCTTTTCGAATGGACCTTTTCAAGAGCCATATGACTTGCTTGAGACACATTACTCCAGTTTAGGATTGGTGATAACCAACTAGCTAAGTGAGGGTTCAGGTACCTGCGATGGCCTCTGATCAGGATTATCCATCAGCTGATATAAGGTATCCCGTGCCTCCGTTCACTAGAGCTGGTAATCCACAAGCAAATAGAAACACGGCGGCAGATTCTCCCTCAACAGAGGCCCACCAATACAGTAAGTCCAGGATCCATAATCAAGCTCAAATCCATAAGCCAGTCCAGTCTAGTGGGTATAAAAGATCAGCACCATGACCCTGCCAAATTGACCACTCCTCAGCAGGGTTGAAAAAAATAAAAAGTGTCCATAGATGACCAGATCAGTAGGCGACACTGAACTGGCAGCTCTCCCCTTCCATTCCCTTCCAAAAGAGAATATCACTTTTGAAAGGCACTAACAGCCTGTACCACGAGAAGGCAGGGTGGGACATTAGATACTAAATCTGGCCGGTTCTATGCATCATCACTGGGGATTGGTACACAGCTCTCCTTCCAGTTTATGCCTAGCTACCATTTACACCCTAACTAAATAGAGTTTTCTAATTATCATTTTTATTGTTTCCAATGGGAACTTCATGACATTCACATTCCACAACCAAAATTTCAAATTTTTATCATTAACATATCATTGCAATATTTTTCTTTAATTTTTGGAATTTTCAAATTTTTTCATCATTAGAGGGTGCAATTATGGTGTTTGAAGATACTGATAGTGTAAATCATAATATTTTATCAATTCCTATCTAATTCAACTCCAAAAGTGTGTCCAAAAAGGATTTTTTCATTTATCTCTAAATACAAACAATTATCTGCTAAACAAAAACAAAAAATCCACCCCCCCACCCCCCGTCTAAGGGCTCAACTCATTGTTGGCAATGAAAATTCTGGAGCTTTCACATTCCACCACCAAAATCTCAAATTTCTAGCATAAATACATCATTTTCAATATTCATTTGAAATTTTGGAATTTTCAAAGTTTTCTTCCGTTAGAGGGTGCAATTATAGCTTTCAGAAGATTCTGGAAGAGCGAACCATAATATTTCATCAATTCCTATCTAACCTGAAAAAGAATTTTTCATTTATCTCTAAAAATAAACAATTATCTGCTAAAACAAAGTTGTGTTTTCCCACCTCCTGGGTCTAAAGCTCCAACTCATTGTTGTCAGTGGAAATTCCATGACCTTTACATTCCACCACCAAAATTTAAAATTTCTAGTGTAAATACATCATTTGCAATAATTCATTTGAAATTTTTGAATTTTCAACTTTTTCCACTGCTAGAGGGTGTAATTATAGCTTTAGAGAGATTTGGAAAGTGCACATTGTAATATTTCATCCATACCTATTCAACACAAAAATAATTTCAACTTATCTCTGTAAATGAAAAAGTTCAATATCTAAAGATGGACAGACAGACTTGTTATGTATTCCCGTCCTTCTGGACAGATGACAAAGTGAAACTATTATCTTGTTTTTTTTAAACGAGATAAAAATTATAATTTACATACATTTTAGTTTTAATAATTGAAATGTAGAGATTTCTTACATCATTCCTAATTATCTCTCTGCTTTCTTTCAAATTATCCATAAGACGGGATACTCCCATGGGACTAGAAATTATGCATTCCTGTACTTCCTTAGGTTTGTTAATAAGCAGGCTGGTCAATAGTTTTACTGCGGCCCACCTCACTTGGAAATCAGATTCCTGCAGGAAAACAAAAAATTTTATTAAAATTTTCCATTAGGTAAAAGATCAGTAGATAAAAGAACAGATAGTAGATACATTTTGGCAATGACAAAGACACTCAAAATCAAATGTAAATAACCACTATTTCTGTGACTTGGTGGACCTACCCTGGAGTCAAGAACATTGCCAAGTCTAAATGTCACAGCTGAATAATCCTTATTGATGTGCTTCAACAGCAGAAAACCTTTGCTGAGTACATGTTCATGCAAGCTATCATCAAGTCAATCAGCCAACACAATCATAATGCAATAGTATAGTAGTACAGGTGATATCTGTAAACATGAGACTTCATTAGCTGTGATGTCTTTAGTCATATCATCAACTAGTCAAAAATTAATAATATAATGTACCAAGCACAACATATTGATCAAAGATGGAGAGAAAACCATTTTCATGATTTCACTAATTAAAAACAAGGATTTCAATCTTGGAAATAAGATCAGGTAAAAATGTTTCAGCAGGGACAGCTTAATATTTTTTTAAATGCATGTGCACAAAGTAATTTTTGGGGGCCTCCATTACTTTTTCCAGTTTAGTAATAATATTTTGCTTAATGTTTAAAAAAAATGTGGGCCTCTTAATGCACAGAAAGTCACTTTTCCTTCATATCAACATCAACACACTGGCCAGAAGGCAGAAATCCACTAAGTAATTTTTTTTCTTCTGATTGAAATTATTATTATTGACCTTTAAATACCCCCTCAGGCAGCTGCTTACCATAGAGGTCTGGCTGTAGCCTGTCAGTTTATACACCATAGAGAAGATCTGTGAGAAATGCTAGAACTCAGCATAAAGGCAACACAAACATCGATACCTTACCCGGGGATCAAACTCGGGTCCCTTTGATCAGTAGGCAATATATTTTTTTTTTCAAATGTTAGCTAAAATATAACAAATTGAATTTCAAAAGAAAATGTACCTGTTGATTATCTTGATTGATCTGTCGAAAAAGTGGACCAAACGAAATAATCTCATCAGAAAATCTAAGCTGCAGAAGGCCATTATTCTGATTTTACATGACACACTAGTAACAAACTGTTTACTTCTTTCTCATAAGTTTCAGAAGTACATTATGACCTAAAAGGTTCTTTGAACTATTGTCATCCCTTAATTTTTAATCATTTTGCAGGGTTTTAAAAGAAATAACTAAAACAAAAGTTATTTTGTAAGTAAATACAGTATGATGCACTAAAGATGTGATAAATGGCTGCCATTGCAAGGTCATTAAATAAGCAATTTTGTTTCAAAATATGGCACTCTTTTGAGCACTTAGGGAAGCTGTATGGAAGCACTATATGTCATATACACAGTTGCATCAGAATAATGTGCACCTACAATAGATAATACCTAGTAGGTGGTTATATTATTCTGATACGACTGTGTATACAGTATATGCATAATTGTCAAAGGAATGAAAAGCATTACAATCTGCACTTCAGTATCAGTCATTATGTGCATCACTTCAATTTTAAAAATTACCAAGAATTAATTAATTTTATAACTATAAACTAGAAAAAACATGCACAAGTAATATTTAAAAATTTTGGAAATAACTAACATGAACTATCAACTATATAATTATTTACCATTCATTTTTAGAGTTATCAATTTGAAACAAAAATGTAAAAAATTATAGCATAAAATGAATATTTTAAAAATTTTCTGCACTAAGCAAATCTGCTACAAATACCAAATGCGGTATAAATTATCAAAAATTTAGAACAATTTATAACAGAATGAAAAACTTATTTATATGCATTTGCTAACTGAATTTTTACAGTATATCATAACTGATGATCTAACAAAAATTTAAATAAACTAAAACAAGGTTTTTGTCAGGCAATAAGATATACACAAATATTAAGTGCATAGGATTGCCAAAAAGCTTTCAAAAATTAATTGCACATCATAATGATAAACAAGAAAAAAATAAATATAAAAAATAAATTAAGAATCAGAAAAATTACCTCAAGGATATCAACAAGCAGGGTTACATTTTCTGGCTTTTTGATATAAATTTCTGTGAACTGCACACCTATATTTTCCGCCTCTTGGTTTAACTCAGAATCACCTAAAATAAGACATTTAAAGCATTTTTTAACAAATTTGATATTAAATTTAAACAATAATGAACAATACATGCTGCAAGCTCTATATGTAAAATTAATAATTTTATATCCATATATACACTGCGATGCCAGTTTATTAGGCACACCTATCTAGTAATGTGATGCACCTCCTTTGGCCCTCAGAACAGCCTGAAATTCATCAGGGCAAAAATCAGGTAAATCAGGTGAAATTCATCAGCATTGCACAGGAATGTTTTTCCATGCAGAAATGAGTGTGCCATGCAGTTGCAAATTGAACATCGACACAGTCTCGCTGCAAACAGCCCTTATTACCACCTCATCACAAAAATGCTCGATAAGGTTTAGATTTAGGGACTGTGCAGGCCAATGAAGCAAAGAAAACTCATTGGCATGTTCCTTGAATCATTCGATGATGATATTTGCCTTATGAGTAGGTCCATCATCATGCTGAATATGTTCATCCAAGCGAGGATGAACCAAGTTCATCCCTTCATTTATTAAGTTTTCAAAACGAATATCAATTTTAGGTGATCCTGAGTTAAACCAAGAGCCTGAAAATATAACCCTGATTGTTTGATATCCTTGAGGTAATTTTTCTGATAACCTTTTTTTGAGGTAATATTTCTTCATGGCTTGGGAAAAGGCCTTCAAGCATCGAAGGACATCTGAATGCCCCAGCATATTTGAACATTGCTTACCCTCACTTGGATGGGCAGCAATATTCAAATATGATGGGGCATTCAGATGTCCTTCAATGGATATCAGAGGGCCTGTGTGCCAACAAAACATTCTCCATACCATCACACAGCCATCACCAGCCTGTACTGTTGACAACAAACAATACAGCTCTGTGGCTTCATGTTGCTTGCACCAAATTCTGATCCTTCCATTAGCATGATGCAAAAGGAACCTAGATTTGCCTGACCAGGCTACCTTTGTCCAATCCTCGACAGTCCAGTGTCGATACTCCTGCACCCATTAGAGAAGAGTTTTTGTGTTCTTTGCTGACAATATCAGCACTTAACATGGTTGGTGGCTGTTGCAGCCCATTCATGACAAGGTCTGACACATGGCACATTCAGGGATGACCTTCTGTACACCTGTAATTTATACAGGTAATTCTGCTGATTTGCCTGGTTGTGTTCCATCTGTTTGCTTGCACGATTCTCACCAGTCTCCTTTGACCCCTCTGATCCACAAGCTGTTTTTGTTCACAAGATCGCTGATCACTAGTAGCTTTTTGCTCTTTGCACCATTCGTGGTAAACTCTTGAAACAGTTGTGCACGAAAAGCTTCGGAGAATGGCTGTTTGGGAAGTGTCTAGAACTGATATGACTAGCACCAACTATCATGCCATGTTCAAAGTCACTCAGGTCACTCATTTTGCCCATTTTTATGCTCAATCCAACTCAGATACTCAAAGAGCTGGTCTGTCTGATTTATACTAGGTCATGTGACATAATATTTATTATAGTAGGTGTCAGAATGATCCATTTATGTGACAAGGGGTGGTTTACCTAATAAACTGGCATGTCAGTGTATATATGTAACTTAGGATTGACAATTTTCAATGTGGAATTTCTAAAGAAGCAACATAAATTCCTAGGCAATTTTTTAATGGAGAAATGAGCATGAGTCTTTAATATATCATAAAAAAAATATACAGGAGATTCTCATTATCCATGGTTAACTGGGACAAGAAAAATGCCACTTAAAGTGAATCCCCTTTAAGTAGGGAATTTCTGCAGTTAAAAATAATATAAATAGGGTTAATACAGACCAGATCATCTGATTAAATATATGATTATGCATTATTTTAAAAAATTATCTTGACCTATTACTAGCCTAAGTTATCAATCTATTTCTTAAAAATAAGAGGCACATTTTACATTCTGTGTTCATATGCACATGACTTTGTGTATGTGGGTCCATACAGTATTTTATTATAGAGAAACATTAATTAGATGTGAACAATTTCCTTTAATAATTTTTTTTAACAGCATTCTGTGATTTTTAATTGTCATACCTTAAAAAGTAGAGGTGTTGGGCTTGTTGGACAGATTGAGGTTGATGTTGGGAGAGAATTAGGTGGAGGAGGAGCTGGAGGGATAGGATCATGTGTGTGGGGGGATCAACTGCTGCCATTTACTCACCCCCTTCTTGGGATGTCAGATTAAAACTGTAAGAACCTGCCTTGAGGTACAGATTTCTCCACAACAGGTTTGTGTTTTGCAAAGAAAGAATCTAAAGTTCTTAGGTTTCCAGCTTGCCTTTTGTAAAAAAATTGCTTATGACAAACTATCTCATAGCTCATGTCCAACCTTGGCAGAATGATCATAAAGATCATGGTTTCTAAAATAATCCACAACATCAATTTTACTGAAGGTTTCTCTTAAATCTTTAATTGTTAAAGTCTTTCATTCTGCAATGGCACTCATCATCATTTGTGATCTATAGATGTGATTCTTGGAAGTACAAAAATTTGTTATGTAGAGTTCCTCAATAATTTGGTCCCATACATGCGGGGAAATGGATAACAGGGACTCAGATAACAAGGACCTCTTGTGTTTATTATTCTATTCACAAACTAGTGTGGATCACTGAAAATGTACTTCTATCAAAACAATTCATTCTGAAATATAATCCAAAAGTAATTAAAAGAAATAACACAAATTTCATTTCTCAAATAAGGTGACACATTATTCATACAAAAATTACTATTCCCTTAATTGTTTTGCTGAGACAGGAATCATTTCTATGTCATAAAGAGCAATCAGTCATAAACAGAATAAGAGCTCCAGATGTTTTCCCAAGCAATGTTCTCATTATTAATGTTCATGATTATAAATGTTCATTATTTATGTTTGTGACTGCAGCTATATATAAATAATAATTGCATATAATCATGTATGGCATTTTCCTCAATATAGCGCTAAAATGATTGGTAACTAGAATAAGGTTACATATAGGATTTCACTATATTTAAAAGTTAATATAAAATTTATATGCAATTTATAAAGTACTTTATTTGGAAAACTGAAGTATCCTACCTAAACAAAAAAAGACAGAATTTCAATGTTATGTCAGTGGAAAGTCAAATTCAAAACTCCATAATGTCTAAAATAAGATTTTGTAAAAAAAAAGTTACTGAAGATAAATTAAAGATTACAGTCTTTTTAAAACTTGAGTTCCAACAATATTCATTCAGCATTTAAGGATATGGAATCTTGAATATTTAATAGTTTCAAGTGACCCACTTGAGTTCTGCAAATAAAGTATAATTTATTTTTATATATTATACTTTATTTGCAGAACTCAAGTGGGTCACTTGAAATTATTAAATGGGTCACTTGGTGACCCGCAGGTCATAGGTTGCCAACGCCTGCTCTAGAATGATATCCAAGAGATGTTGAAAGCTACTAGTATTTACTGCATAATGGTATGATGTACAGAATTTACATGGGATATATTAAAAGTTTAGTGATGATTAGTTGCTGCTTGACCTTTACCTCGAAAGATTGACTGAAATTGTTGTTGCTAAATATTAGTTTCAATAACTCTATAAATGCAGAAAGAATACTGTTGAAAATCGAAATTTTGAGAGAACTAATTGAAACCTTATATCTTCAATAATATTTTATCATAAAAAAAGCTTATTTTAAAAGTTATGTAGTTTTGAATTTAGCTTTACACTGACATTACAAGAATATTCTCTAATTTTTATCTAAGCAGTACATGATAAACAAAGATGTGGCATTAACTGCCTAACAAAGAGGGAATTAGCAACTATCTAACTGTAGCAAAGGTCATGAACACATGGGACCCTATGAGGAGAATGACCTTGCCCTAGAGCTGATGACTACAAAAGAGATAAGAAAGCTGCAACTCCTCAAAGGAATTCAAAGTCAGAAAACAACAGGTGACATTATTGGAATGTAAATAACAATCTCAAACAATGAAGAACATATCTGGCTGCACCAAAAAAAAATGTAAAAATACAGAGACATTGGAACCTTAAAGAGTCATTTACCTTGAACCTTTTAGAGACATTGGTACTTAAAATTTGGTATACTACAAATGAAAGAAAAATTTTCAATTAGGAAAATAATAATCACACCTCTTAATCAACAAATCTCCCAAAGAGAAGAAAAATAACTAAAATTATAAAAGAAAATATGAAAAAGTAAACACAACAGAACCAATTGAAGGAAAGTAACACAACAACCCATCAAATTACAGTGAAGAGAATAAATGCATACAAATGGCAGCAAAATAAGAGAAGCCCCATAATATATAAATGCCTGCAAGGTAGAAAGATAAAAAGACAGCACAATAATAACAAAGTAGAAACCAGCTAATTATTAGAAAACCCCACTAAAACAAACCATTGTGGCAAGAGCCTGTAACAACAAGAATACATATCCCCCCCTCCAGCAATAAGAATCATAGTTCTCCCAAGAAAAAAAAGAAGAAATTGCAAGAATCTAAAGAAATCATTCAGCAACAAAAAAGAAACCTCCAAAAATAAATTATTCTCAGCCAGCACTTCACCTCCACCTCTGAACAATTTTCCTAAAAAATGGCTGAAAAAATATGAAGATCTCTTCCCACTTTCTCTAAATTTTCTCTTCCCTTAATATTTCCCCCTCTATTTTCATAAGGGAATAGAGGGCTTCACAAACCCCAATTTTCCTTTTGATATTGGGTGACAAGCATGACAGATAGATACTTAGGTTAATCACAAACAGTTGCAGCTTCATAAATGCAAAATGAAAGAATACTCTAATAAATTCACATCTAAATTATCACAAGATGTTCTAAATTAATTCAAACTACATTAACAGAATTCCCAATCTTTTATTCATTCGATGCAATGCTACAGTATCAAAATACTCCAGTATCATATGCATTCACACTGAAACAGTTAGAGGTTGCCAGGCACACATGGCTCAGCATACATGAGGCCCTAGACCTGGATACCTCTAATGACTGATTTCAATTGGATAGTCACTCTTGGGTGCATATAGAGGGTATTTCAATGGCCTCATAGCCAATGCCATCATTAGGCATATAAAAATTAAAGCTTTACAAAAATCTGTGTTAAAATCTTTGCCATACAGGGAGTTTTCAAAAGATCTAGTCAAACTTTGGGCCAGAAACACCTCCCTTCTAAGTTATAGCACATTTTGAGAGTGCAAGTAAGGAAACCTGCCAAATGATATGATGATAGGTAAATTTCCATCATTTGCCTGTCTGATACCATAGCTGATGCATGCATATTTTGAACAAAATCCCACCACTCCTGGATGAAGTAATGCTAAATAAAGTGTGTCAGCAGTTGGTCCAATAATCAGTTGTTCTGAAGTCATGTGTAAGTAAATCAATATTCTTGTTGTTATTGTCAATCCAAGTGTTATTTGTAACCTTGACCATGAATAATCAATTCTTCAATGGTGAAATGACAGACATCAATTTCATCTATGGGCAAATGAATAGAAACTGCATTGAAGCACAGCATCTCTACAGGATAGTTTTTCTGCACCGACAATATCCAGCCAGGGATATTTTTATAGCCATCCATAAAAAAACTTTTTATTAGATTGATAAAAATCTCCAAGATGCTTTTAACAGATGGCTGCAAATTATTTTTCTGCTTTCATTAAAAGCATCTTAGGGAGACAGGATCCTTTTTTGTCTGTTATTGCAGATTGGAGTGGGTCAGAAGTGTTTGAACTCCTGCTTTAGAGAAACAGATGCTGGACATGGTTGCAGAGGATCCCAGGAGTAGCGCAAGAAGAGCAGCAGCAGATGTAGCAGATTCAGATTCAATTGCATGGAGAATTTCTGACGAAATTCTCCAATTCTACCAATTTTTTGACCAAACATCCTTAGGTGCACAATAAATGGCTTGCTAATTCATAGTACTCACTAAAAATGCATTTTTGTTTTTTAATCAAGATATTTTCTCTATTTTTTAACCCTTCCAGTGTCCACATCATCTGTATATGTTCGAAGAATCTGAATTGAGAGTCCAAGGACATATGTATCCGTTTTTAGTACAACAAAAAAAAAATTAATATTTTTAAAAACAAAAATTGTTGTGGCAATTTATATATATATATCTTATAAAAATATATAATTCAGGCTTCATAAATAATATTTTGTTTTTTAATTTGATGCATATTTTATTAAACTACAACATAAATAATTTTATAAAGCAATCTGATTGGTCCATTGGGACACCCTCAGTCTGACTTTTTTTTACTTTTTTAACCCTTATTTTTCACCTACCCAATACACATTAACATCATGTCATGATGTTCTAAAATATATACAGCAAACACAAATTACCGATACAACAACCATCCACTCTCTTGACGTTGTATTGCTATATCCGAATATGGCGATTTTGGATGCCGCGATGCGACTGAAAGTGGAGTGGCTTAAGGCACCAGACCCACGGTTCAACAATACTTTAGCATACATGAGGCCCTGAATCTGGCTAACTCTTCTAATTTCTTTTTGTTTTTGTCAGCCCTGGGTTCAGACTGAGGACATCCCAATGGGATCCCCTCAGTCCTGTCTGGACTCATGGCTGACATTGTAATGCATTACGTCGAAGAAACTGCTCTGAAAAAAGCTAAATATAAACCTCTACTATACCTGCAGTATGCAGATGACACATTAATCTTTTGGAATCATTCTAAACACAAACTCGAAAAATTAATTGATATTTTCAATAGTATTATACCTACCATAACATTTGCACATGAATCTGAAGTGAATGGTGAACTACCATATCTTGATGTTTTAATAAACAAAATCAATTAAGTTGTAGCACAGCAGTATATTGAAAACCCATATTTACACCCAACTTAATCCCATATAATTCGGCACACCCAGTTAGTTATAAAAAGTCGGCAATTAATATATACTTTATACGCGCTTACAGATATTCATCTAATAAAATAATATTACGAAAAGAAATAAATATAATATATGACATAACAAGACTGGTTGGATATCCTGATAAATTTGTGGAAAAAAATCCAAAAAAAAAGGCTAAATTTAAAACACAACAGACATCCCAACTTAATCCTGAGCAAGTAAAAGACAAAGTTCAATATAAACATAGTTTCCCATTTATACCTGGAATATTGAAAACAATGAAAAATACCTTGGTGAAATATAATTTGAATATGCCATATACAGTTAATAATACAATAAAAAATTTGATAATTAATGATAGAGATAAATGTAATCTAACAGGTGAGGTGTATAAAGTTGAAATACCTGATGCAGATGAAAAATTGGGTGGGGGGGGGGACCACTACATAGGAAAAACCTACAGAACATATGAACAGCACATGGCAGAACATCAACAAGACAAATTTCAATTGCACTATGCCGAAAACATTTTGATTAACCTTCACAAAGATCACTTGTGTAACACAGACATTCCACCTCTACCAGTGGCATGAAACCTCCTGCTGCGCGAGTAGCATGTAAAACCTGTGATTCGCCAACAGAGGGACACTTATGTAAGCACTTATTGTGTTAACCATCATCAGATGAAGCCCTGCATGCACTAGGGAGGAACATGTTGCCCTGATTGCACCAAATGTAGGGCATTCTCCTTATTTTGACGTTTTTATATTCAGAATTTTAAAAGTTTTTAACTTGAAACTTATAATGAACAAGTTGCTCGAAAGGTGTTTTAAACATTTTAATATGTTGAAGGTGAAGTGCTTTAGAGTTCAACATTTGTGTTTGGGCATTAAACGGGGAGAAGCTTTATGAGTCTGCTATGTGTCACAAAATAAGGCTGCTAATATATACATGTGCAATTATTCTGTCAGTGCTGCAACATAGTAGAAATAATGTCTTCAACGAAAAGAACCTGGACTGGTATCCGGGTTGCATAGCAAGAACAACATTGCTATATATATTCTTCAACCATCTGTGAAATTCTGACAGCTCTTCAGACAACATCTTGAAGAATGACTACAGAAGAATATCACAAGAAAGCATAACTGGCTGAAGCCGGCAGGACTAACAAAAATACATTTATGCAATGGTAATATGTTCCATCCTTACTTGGGTACCTTTTAATGCTGAAAAGTCCCTTAAGTTAGAATTTAGCATGTTTAACAGCTTATACCTTGACTATATGTTATATTCTTAAGTGTAATGTGAGGTAGTAGCTCAGGAGCTCCTTACTTTTTAAACAGCATAATCGTGTATTAAATACTTTTTAAATCAAATTGCTGTGTAATTTAAATTTTAATATATTGAGTCTTTTAGCTTAATGTAACAGATGATGGGAACAAAAAAATTACAAAAGCAGTAGTGCTGTTACATATTTAACAATAATAACATATGAAGACTGTCACATAAATATAGTTAATTGTCATTAACTCGAAGCTCAAAAGAAAAAAACTTCCAAGTTATCGAATCTGTACTAAATATAAAAAATAAGTAGTTTAAAAATCAGTTACAGAACCTGCAACAGATTCCCACCTATAAGAATGTTTTTGTTCCTACATTGAGTAAACCATTTTAGCAACTTTTTTTGCTCAACATCAGGAAATTCCGCATGCCTCATTCCTTTCATTTTTCTTTTATTGCAATCTAGCTGTTTCAATATGTAATCTTTGTTCTTTAAAATGGCTGACAGAGTACTGCTAGGAATTCCAAATTCTTTTGCAATATTTTTTTTACTTCTTTCTGCTTCTTTCAACAGCTGTGATCAATTTTGCTTTATCACTTAATGACAATGCATTCAACTTATATTTTGCTGCCATTATGATACTCTGTACCAAGAGAAACTAACTCTAAAATTAAGCTAGCACTTTCTATGAGGAATGGGGGATAATGCTTTGCTATCTGTCAGCTGTACAGGGATGAGAGGAGCAGTGTATAGATCATAAGAAGCACTCTGTCCATCTGCAAGCAGTGGAGACATTGCATAGCCCATGAGAATTGCTTTGTCTAACTGGCAAGATTTCAGCAACTTACCATCACCAGTAACAAAACAAAATTTCATGAAAAAACTCATCAAAAAGGAATTTTCTTTCAAACAATATTCAGAAACTTTTGAGGTATCGAACTGATGACAAAAAAATAGTTCAAGTTAAAGAGAGAGAAAGTATAATGAATGTATAAGAATTAGGTTAGGAATTCAAGAAATTTGAGTTCAGAAATTCAAGATATAGAGATTCAAGTTAATAAGAGTTGATTGTAGTGGCTTTCACTTATTATTCTTAAATGCTTTATGTAAAATGTCTTAGAAAAATATTGAAAATAATTCATAATTATTAATTAAAATTAATAATTATTAATTAAAACTTTTCAATTAATAACTATTGCTATAAATAGGCAATCATATATATCATGGAACAATATCTAATTTAACAGAAAATGTTGTCCCAAATCAGGAGTTCATAAACTCATGATCTCTTGACATTTCAGTTGCTCCTATTACTGAGCTATCACTGTCAATCAACATCTCCACTAACAAGGGCAATAAAAGGATCTGATCAATAGAAGCATCACATGGCTTTAGTAGTATTGCCCCTAGCTTGGGAGAACTTCACATTTTAAATTAAACACATCCTATTTTAAATTTTTGAAGAACTTATTTAAATTTTATATTATGCTCATTATTGCTAACATCACCTGAGTTTTAATTTCTCACTACATTAAAAACACTACAGAAATATTAATATTAACTGGAAACCACTTACCATCTTCATCTACAGTTCCATATATGATATTTGACAAAGTATCCAAGGCATAACTAACAATTTCGCAATCATTTCTGTCTGTTTTTAAAATGGTTAACAAAGCATTCATACCTTGAGCTCCAACCTCAACTCTAAATTTCTAAAAGAAATTAAAAAACACTAGAAATTATTATGCATAAAAATATGGGGGGAAAAAGCTTTTACAGTGCTTCACCATAAACATATATGCATATTTTTATATACACTATTTTTTTTTTCAAATTTTTTTTGTTTCTTATAGTACATATAGTTTTTAGATATGTTTTTACTGCTGAAGGATCTATAGTTTCATATATAAAAACAAATTGTGGAGTGGGTGTATCTTTATTTTTTTCGTTGAAATGCTTTTTAACACTTTAGCCATCATAACATCTCTTAGAATTAATATAATTGCATGGACTTACATTTCACTTGTAAAATTAACTATTTTTCACTTGTTATTTTTAATACATTTAAATTCAAGAATATTCTAAACACTTTTAATTACTCAATCTCATTTATTCTGGTAGGAAACATTTCTCAGTCAGTATTTGGATGCTCTTAAAAACAATTACACATAATTACCTCAATTAAGCGAGTCATCAGAATGTTTCAAATAAAGTGATAGTTCTAAAGTAACTGCTATAAATAATTTAAGTTCTCAGTGCATATTCATAAGAAAATACTTTTATATTAATACAAAGTGCTTGAAAAAATCCATGAGAAAATTTTATAACATACATAAAAAAAATTACCTAAATCTTACATTTTTATCTTCATATATATTTATCTTGCTATGTCATATTTATAAGTATTGTTGTGTTTTGTGCTCATTTTTTTCCAAAATATTCCTCAAAATTTGTATTTAATATTAACAATGAAATAATAATGCAGAGCTATATATAAGAGTTCAAACTTGAATGCCTATAGGTAGTTGTGTCCCTATATTTAAATACCATTTGCTGAGTTCAACAACAGAATAAGGCATTACCAATAATTAAACTGAAGTTATGTTTGTCAAAAAAAGGCTAACCTATATTTTGCTAGGAAAAGAATTAACTGCTGCTATCTATTGATAAGACCTAAGCTGTGCACCTAAACATTCGCATCAACCATACAAATGCCAGTTTCATACGCCATGAAAAAATACTAGCAATTAGATTCACTTTGCACCAAAGTACAAGAATAGACAAACCTATAGATCCAACATTGCCAATTCTACTATTTCTAAGCTAAATCTGGCTTAAGCCTTCCAGTGTCCAGGGTGTACATATCTGTTTTTAGTACAACAAAATCGATTTTTAAAAAACAAAATTGCTGTTTTAAAATTTTTTTATAGATATCTTACAAATAAGATACAATTCAGACTTGATAAATAATATTTTCTTTTTTTCATTTTATGCATATTTTATTAAACTATGACATAAATAATTTGTTAAAGCCATCTGATTGCCATTTCTTAGAAGCAATATAAGGTATTGCCAATTTGTTTGTTAGCATTACTATATGCTGAAGCAACCCCCTAATATAAGCTCAGAAGATTGATTTGAACAATTATCAACAAATTTTTCCTTACAGTTCCTAAAATCTCCGAATAATTAACAAAAAACTGCTATTTTTAAAAATGTAAGATTTTGGAAGTAATTACGAAATATGTGCTTTATTTTTGGATATTGTTACTACAATGTTCAAATTTTTAACTTCAATAAAATTCAGAATTAAATTCACTTTAATTTGGTATATATAACATGCCTTATTTTGTTGATTAGTTATTTATTAAAAATATTCTAAAATTGATTTGTTTATTGGACTCTGCAACAAGACTGAACTTTTCTCAAAGTATGGTACAGAGAAAAAATTACAAAATGGAAGAAATGTTTACTTTAAACAGGAAAACTTTTGTTTTGTTATTCAGAAATAAATAGACTTTCTATTCATGTGCATTACAATCATTTCTGTCTATTAATGTTTTTTAAATAAATTTTTGCTTGTGTTGCCAGATGCATTTTTTTTTACCAAATGACTCTAAAAAAAAGTCCTATTGAAATAAAACTTATCTTTTTTGTTAAACATTTTATTTTCAGAAATTCCAGAATTAAATGTTGATTAATTTGGCATATAACATTCCAAAATTCCTTTCATTAATTATTTGGCATAAAAGTTCTAAAGTTAAATTTTTTCTCTGGATGTAAACCAGTTTTTCAGGCTGGACATTGGAAGGGTTAAGGGTCATACAGCTTATATTAAGGTCAAAACACTTATTTTATAGTCCTGCAAATCTATTTTCACACAAATCAATTTGGCAAAACAACATATTGCACTTCATTAAAGTTGATCGATTAAGTTTTTTGGTTTGTTAGTTTGGAAGTAAATGTTTTGAAATTTGTATCAGTAAATGAGGATATAATGCATCACACAATATAAAAAAGAAATAATTAAATAAACTGAACCCACAACTGAATTTAAAAGTTACATAAACTATGAAAAATTAAAATGAAGGAAAAACAATGAATGTAGAGGTTGTACAAATCAAATATCAAGGATAATAATATATAACACAGAGCAAAAAGCCTAGATATGATTGAAGTAACCAGTATATTGTAAAAATAAAAAAATACATACAATTACAATACAAATACAATACAATAATCATCATCTAAAAAATGTCTGCATGTGAAGGGTTTGAATAGTAAATGATAAAGCTAAAAAAAATACATTGCTCAGCATTAAAAGCAATACAATTTAGTAAAATGCATTTGATGGTTAAAATGTTGTTACAAAAATCACATAGGTTGGTCATATACCCAAAGAAGAAAATGCATTGAAAATTCATTACTTATGCAGAGTCAAACAAGTATAACTTCTTACTTGCGATTCGTGCAAAAAACAAAACTAACATGATTTGATTACAGACTAGATCTGAAATAATTTGTTATTAATCAGCCACTGTGCTCAAAGCTCAGTGGAAAAATTTTACCAGAAGGCTGTATGTGGAACTGGCAGTATAGAGCTGGACAATAGTGTGGCCAACTTTGCAGCAGTATCTGTCACATCACTGCCCCAATGCTCACATATCTGGGTACAACAGAACTTGATGGCATAAGTGATGGCCAGACAATGAAGCTGCTGGTGAATCTTGAAGACAACAGAGGACTCATCATGAATAAAAACAAAAGAGCTGTATGATAAACAGAATGATGATAAAGTGAAAACAATTTCATTTTTTAATCCAAAGTATTACACTGATTGCTAAGTTTTTAACCACTATTACACATTAGTATTAGAAAAAAATTGTCATGAGCTGGGTAGGATCCAAACTTATCACTGCTTGATGATGTCAGGGTTCAGAGATATCAGCTACTAAGCAAGATTTGTTCTAAAAAAATGCCAATCAGGTCATCCATGAAGTGTGGCTGGTCTTCTGTACATGCCTAGGGAGAGCTACAATAATAGAGCCTTCATATGCAATCAAAAAGACAGCTGCAACAGCTGATCCTAACATGATAGGTATTAGCATCAGTAATATAGATCTTGATCAGTGCGCAGAGCACTTGATTTATCATCAGGAGGTTGTGAGTTCAGATTTGCCCTGGTTTAACGTAATTTTTTCCTTCATACCCATGTCAACAATATATTTATACAGCATAAGTGGTTGAAAACTTAGTAATAAGTGAAAACAATAGCTCAATTTCAGAAATAAGCTAAATCTTAACCAAATGAAGAAAATTACCTTTGAAAGAGACTTTAAAGCACGGCAAGCATCTCGCCGATCTTCAAGAGGTGATGTTTGAACTCTTTCTACTAATTTTTCAACCTAAAAATATAATATCATTATATAAAAGATGCAAAAAAAGTTTTAAAAAGCCAAATTTTGGCAAAACATTTGCATTATTAACTAGTTCTACAATAATACTAATATAAATATAATCTAACGATACATATTTAAATTCATCATAATAAGTATACAAAAATAAGTCAACAAACATCAAAGTAAGCATTTTAACTTCTTGGAGCCCTGTATTCTTGGTCCGAGACAAGAACACAGGATGAAGATGAGAATAGAAGTTAAAAGAAATTCAATTCTGAAATTCATGTCAAAAATAAATTTATTGCTCAATGACAGAGATCTTTAAGTTATTTTAATAGAGAAAAAACCCCAACATTGGAATAATGAACTCCTGATATGTAAAATGGAGAACAAAGTGATTTCTTACTTCAGAAAACTGCTAAAAGGTAATCAAAAACAGTCGACTTTTGACAGTTTCTTTGCCAGTAGCAGCAAAAGACATCTGATACCTGATCCATCTACCTCACTACTACTACACCACCATCAATTTCATTTGCCCTACCCTTCAAATCTACTTCAATCTTTCCTGCACAAAAAATAATGTGAAAAATCATGTCAGCCTGAGTCTGCTAGTTTATTTATGTGTATGAATGAGGTTCAAAACCAAAGTGAGCCAGCTATTCTGGTATGCCCATCACACATTTTTATCACACTTTCAACCAAGTTTTAATTCTGCCAAAAATACACTTCAGTCTTTTTTACAGGCAACAAATGGTATCTTAATGACAACACTGCTCAGAGAATTAAACTTGAAATTAACAGTGTATGTTTAATTACAACAATAAAAAACAAATGTAGCAGATCTCAATCAAATATAGTGAGGTCCCAACATCTGATGGTAACTCATTCCCCAAAACTCATTGTATTATGAAAATATTGTAAGCTGAAAGCAATAATACATTGATTTCCTGCAATTTTCCAAGAACTTGACAGGCATCCCCAACAGCATATAAAATAGGTCTTTCTTACAATGTTACACTTAATTTTTACATTAAAAATGCTATAAAAAAAATAAATTATCATTTACGTGTCATTGAGCAATAAAATTATTAATTTTATCCTTTAAACTATTTGCATATTAAAAGTTTTGGGGAGCAGTGCATTGTCTTCAGTGAAGAGACTATGTGGTGACAATAGGGTTAAGAACTTCTTTGCACATGCTGTGATGGGCGATTCCAGTGTCTCAGTTGCAGGGAGGAATGGGTGAGGTCATTATTTCAATAGTCTCATGGATGATGTTTCCATAGTAAGTGATGCAGTGCTAGCAGTGTGGCATGCTCCCAGTCTATGATAGCAGTGTGTTGTATTGCCAGCTCAGCAGTGGCAGCCATTAGCTTGTTTTGGCTGATATCTATCTGATGCCCTGATATAGTAAACAACTCCAATGTTATATTATAGGTAATGTCCGACTTATATATACAACTTTATAACAATGATTGTTTACTACTTCGGAAAAACCATATGTTCTCTACAGGAGCGATTATTATACCTCTCTGTAGAGCAGTGGTGTCAAAGTCAAATGGGAATGCGGGACACTTAAGCTTGAACCCAAAGTAGTGCGGGCCACAAAGATGTCGCAAAGGGCTGCAAAGACATCACAAACATACTATAAAAAAGAGAAAGCAATTATTATTTTGCATCTTTTACCATACTAAAAGATGCTGACAAGCGAGATTTAATAAATGCAATAAATTACGTGTGTATGTAACCATAAAACTGTATTAACTGCTGGTTTTGGCAGGTCATAATAAAGATAAATAAATACATTACATCATGGTTGATTGTATGGACAGTAGGTATTATAAGATTTCTAATCTTAATTAAATAGTTAAAATTAAAAGAAAATTTATTAATTTTAATTTTAAAATAAAGTATTTTTATTTTATAATTTGATAAATATTTGCCAAATGTTGGTGCAGGTCACAGTCAAGAATGTGATGGGTCATGTGTTTGACACCACTGTTATAGAGAATACACTGGAGAGCATGTTGCTATACTATATCATATGGTTTTTCCGATACAATAAACTCCATCGTTATACTATATCATATGGTTTTTTCAATATAGTAAACATCGTTATACTATATTATGTGGTTTTTCCAATACAGTAAATAAATCCATCGTTATACTATATTGTATTGTTTTTCCTCTCAATTTTCTTAAGAAATGTTTTGCATTCCTGATGGCTGGCAATCAAGTTTATGTGCAACTATGTGATATAAACTGTGCAATACAAATATTAGTTTTTCTTATCAGTTAATACAAAATTAACAAGATCAGAATTTTTTATGGGAATGAAAAGTGTATGAACAGAACAGTCTTATGGATTAACATTTTTTGTACGCTGTGCAAAGTTCATGAACTACACCACAGCAAATCCATTCTGTTGCATCTCAGGCAAAAATTACACAAACTTATATACAGCTTTATTTGCTGGAATTAGCTAACTGATTCATTCAGGTCATAGTCATCTAGTATGGGGTCTCATTGGAAATGAGTGGTTCAAAACTGGAAAGGTGAAACCCTCTCAAAATCACTGTAATTGATTAAAATAAAAATGCATAACTTCATACTTCAATATTACTTCTTCCGAGAGGTCAATCACTGATCTTAAATATGTTTTTTATACTTTTACTACAGGTAAAATTATTTTTTATTGCTTGAATATATACTGTGATTAATGGCAACTGTTTTCAAACTACCAGAAATAAAATGATACCTTGTCTGAAATTCTTTGCTGTGATGTTCAAATATTGCAACTTTTCCAATGATAAATTATGCTGGTTGGTTACTACCATAACTTGTGTAAAAGGTGCAAAGTAAGAAATAGAATGATATATAACAATAACTCATTGCTATTATAATAACTTATGTCTTATCTACATATTATAATGCATAGTTTTTTGACCAATGGATTGTTATTAAAGTTATTACCAGTCCTCTTCACAAGAAGTTGAACTATTGATTAAACTGAATGTTTCAGCTTCCTCTACCATAGAATGGGAGAAAATGTGCTTCTTTTCACCATGTTAATTGGTACAGGGGTCTGTTAACAGCCTCCAACAGAATATTAACCCATTTTAAGATGTTTTGGGTTAGCGTAGTTTACTCGGACTCCAGCCAACAGATGGCATAGCTCAAGTGGCATATGACATCAAAGTGTAAAGTATGATGTAGAAACATAACTGTTGGTTGTTGCTGGTCTATGGCTCTTTGATTTGTTTCTTTTGGGTGGGTAATGTGGAGTCACATGTTACGTGTGTGATTTGTTGGGAGTGTGAAGTTACGCTTGATTTTTTTCCATTTTTGCTTTATAGTTCCTTTGGATAACATGCCTATACAGTTAGAGGTAAGTGCATAGTATTGTATATTTAATGACGGATTTTTAGTGATAACTAGAATACGAATAATTAATATGTTCTTTTTTGTTGTTGTTTTTTTAAAATTCGTTAAGATATGGTATATAGTAAGTTATTAAAGATATTTTGGGATTTAAATTATTTAATATTAGGAGGATTGTTGGTGAAAGTGTTAGTGAACTGTTTTTAATGTTATGAACAAGTTTTTGAAAGTGAGAGTTCGGTAGCTTTTTATGGCTGTGTGTAGGGGGGAATGTTTTTGTAAGTTATTTGGAGTGAGGGGCATTTGAAGGGGAAGGGAGGAGTGGTAACCACAGAATTATTTTAAATATTTTTTGTGTTTAGTATGGTGCAGTAGTATATGTTTTGTTATGAGTGGAAGAAAATGGCAAAAGTTAATAATGTGGGGTAATTAAGTTTTAAAAATGAGAGTTTTTATGGGATGTTAGGGTTTTAGGAGAAATGTATAAAGTGAGTTTCAGAGAATTCTAATGTAGTGTGGGAGGGTGGAGTATGCTTGGGGGAAAGAATGTTGCAAGTTTTTTCGTGTGGCATTGTAAATATGGTGCTAGTAACGAACACATGTATTTCGTTATAGTAGTTTGGGATGAATCGAGTGATTTTTAGTAGTTATGTGGTGTATGGTAATTATTAGTGTGTTATAATGATCTATTAATTTTGTTATATATTTAGGAGTTTTAAAGCTACTTATGTGATTTATTGTTAATATGTGGAAGCATTTGGCAGCTTTTTGATGTACAAATTATGAGTATTGTAGAATTGTCAGTGTGGAAAAAAATGGCAGTTTTTGATGGAGTCAGGAAAGTTAATGAATAATTTAGGGGAGGGTATTTTTGTTGTTGTTGTCTCTGATGAGATTATTTGGTTTTGGGGGCTTTTTTTATAATTCAGTCAGCGATACACTGTTTCCGATTTTCGTATTTTCCAGTTTGTGCTGTTTGTGAGAACATTTAGTTTCAGGGGCTTTTTTATAATGCCGGTTGGCGATGCATTGTCGATGATGTTTTTTGCTTTGAGATCGGTGTTCGATTTCATTAATTCTGGTGATTTATTTAGGTTAATTATTCTATGTGTGACAGGATTTATTAGTTTAGTTTGCGAAATATATTTGTGGAGTGTTTTAACTATTGAGAAAAGAGGGGGGGGGGGGGGGAACACAAATGTGTTATCCTAGATTGTTTGTTTATGGGTTTTTTGCTTTTTTGATAATTTTAATTTGTTTAGTAATTCATGGTTTTGAGGGATTTTCTTTTTTTGTTACATTGCGTTTGTTTATGACGGAAATTACCAAGGTAATGGTACTTTGCGTTTGACATAAACTCTAGTTATCATTACCATGGTAACGAAAAAAAACAATCTTTTTTTCTAGGAACCCCTGTTTGGGTTTGGGGGTTGTGGGAATCAACAAAGGGGCTGTTTTGTTACATTGTGTCAAAAAAAATGGCAGCTGAGGACCGTGATCCGTACTACTGCCAAGTTTTGCTCTAAACAATTTATTTTAAAAGCTGTATGTCTAACATATAAATGTCCATTTAAATGGACATAGAGCTAACAAATAAACATAACTTCTGAAACTGCATATACATATGTAAGATTAATAAGAAATTTAAAACTCGAATTAGTATCAGTAAGTCATGCACTTAGAATTTCTCTTTACAAAATCATCTCATCCGATGAATGGCGGCTTTCTCACGCCCATTAGTGTTCCCTACTGGCCATAGGTAGGTGGGGGGGAGTTTTGAGAAGATAAATCTTAACGCTGACCCATCTGGAGGTATCGGAATAAGATGTTATGCTTAGCAATATGCAATGTTGTGGGGTGAAACTATATGTTCAGTTAGATTTGGTGCTGAACAAGCTTTATATTTACTGTAGGATTTTATTTCATATACATGCAATTAGAACAGTACCCACAATGAAAAAAGACAAAACAGTGATGAAAGGCCAGATACTGAACTTCTGTCATACTTTCCATGTTCTTATCTGAGACTATGTTTTTTATTTTTATTATATCCTTTTATACTTTCAAAATTTCATACATGCTAACGTTAGTCTCATATTCATGTTTTTTTTTGCTTAGAATACAAAAACTAACGTATAAATCTCTCATGCAGCTACTTCCATAGAGATATGATAGCAGCCCTTCAGTGCAATAAAATACTAGATTTAAAATTATATAGTTAATAACAACAGATATGCAAAGGTAAGAACTGTCAACACTACTTACGATTTCAGCCTCAGATAACTGTGTATCCTGCTGGCCAACTAACACAGATTTTATACTTGTTTTAAAGTATTCCATTTGTCTATGCTTATATTAAAAATGGAAAAAATTTGATAAATAATTTACAGATTCATACACATGTATTTACAAAATATTTACTTAAACTTAATACACTGACTTAGCATCTTTAACTAATCTGCTGCCATAAACTAAGTTTTACCTACGAACCGTGCCCAATTTATTCACGTTTTAGTCAAAGGTGGCCTATGCCACAAAATCTCTGTTTTCAATTCGATTGGAGATTGTCAGAAAAATAGACTCATTGCTTTCAAAAATTCTGGAAAATATAAGCAATTTCCTACTTTGACTTTAAAGATATTTAAAGAGAGATTAAAATAAAAAACTGAATATTTTAAATTGAAGTACATTTTTTATTTTTTTTTTATGAATAACGTTTAACTTCAGTAAAATATATATTTCTGCTCCTTTTGAACATAATTTATTATAATTTTATTGACCATATTTTATTACAATTTTATTGACCATAATTTCTAAAAATAAGCATTATAACGGAATCTCTAGCAAGGTGTGATGAAAGGTACTGGTGGGAGGGCGACATTACTAGTGTACTCTGTTGGTGTATTGCAAGGAGTATAGAAGTACAGGAGGCGGCCCTTTGAACGAATTTGTGCCCGTCACCAGAACCTCGCTAACGAGTTTCTATAGAATTTGTGCAGTAAGGAAATTAGATTTTCTAAGAATAGTTAATCATATGTCTAACAAATCCACCTGCAGTTCGCCCAGAAAGATACAAGGAATGTCGTGTAATACATGAATAAATACATACTCTGTTTAATTTATTTAAAATAATCGATCATTTATGCACGTTAGCACATAATTGTGAAATCAGTTTCGGATATTTAAAGCAATTTTAGTGTTGCTAAGTTTAACTTTAACAATATGAAAAGTAAAGAATCATGTAGTCACATTTGTTCGCATTTCATTTAACATGATGTTTCAATAAACGAAGCTTAGACAATTCTAAGTATGAATTATCGATGTCCGTGTCGCCGTCAGAAATTTAACCCACCAAGCGGCAAAATATCTTATCTAAGCGGCACGGTAGGATCCGGTTTTGGACGGTCTTTGGTCATAGTCGTCTGTGCTTCGTGTATGGTACCGTGAAACAATGGGTACCGCAAGTGTACCTGTCGTCCGAACTCAAAGACTGCATCAAACAGTTAAATAGTACATATATATTTTTTTCAATAAAATAACTTCCCTTTTTTTTTGGAATTATGACGAAAATTTGTATGAGTAATATTAGAATTTAGATTCTGCTCAAATATAAGTAGCCTATTTTATTTTTACATTTAAAAGCATTCAAGTCTACAGGGTGATTCAAAACTTATCGTTCAAATTTCGTGGGGAGGTAGGGAATATGTCAGGAAACCGTTTCACATAGGAAAGTATGTCCGCAAATGTACGCATGCGTATGTAGAGGGCGCTGTGTGTACCCAACCAGTGTACAGCTCGCCCGACCACTCCCGCTGTCATCAGCGATCGCTTGGCCACCCAGGTCACCTGGTGGAAAAACAAAAGAAATCCATCGCCCATGGATTTCTTTTTGTGGGGGGGCCATGAAATACCATGTATACGAGACCCTGTCGACAGTGAAATGTTGCACGAATAGTGGCCGCCGCAGGCATTGTCCGTGATATGCCAGGCGTTTTTGAAAATGTTCGACGGTCAATGCAACGGCGCTGTGAATCCTGTGTGCGTGTAAATGGTCCCAATTTTGAGCACCTACTGTGAACCTGTACTTTACCTTGTTGGAATAAAAGTCACATTCGTTACCACTTAACTGTACTGTTTCCTTGTGTTCACTTTACTTGTCCATTTTTTTCATGTAGATGACGTTTGCGGACATACTTTCCTATGTGAAATCGGTTTCCTGACGTATTCCCTACCTCCCCACGAAATTTGAACGATAAGTTTTCAATCACCCTGTATATGCACTTTGGCATGGGCAGACCGATTTTGGCTCCTGTGAACTCTGTGATCGATACTCGCGTTCATTGGTAGTAGAAGCCAGCGGTATGCGGTACACGCAGCGAGAGTTGCAGCAGCATAACTAAAGGCTATGGGATATTTCATATCTGGCCAAGAAATAAGCATAGGATCATTCAAAAATAATATGAATTAAATAACTTTGTTAAATAAGTTCTTACCAATCTATTTATTCAACATTATATGCTGTAGAATATTTTTAAATCGTTTTTTGCTGCAGCTTTCAAAAGTCGTTCTTTCTCTGCAATGAAATATTTTATGCTTTCTAAGCGTATTTTATACAGGGTGAATCTGAAAAAGTGGGCAAAACTTTACGGGGTGGTAGAACGCAGCTATACGAGCAATATTCGTCATAGAATGTATGGTCGGAACGCAAGCGGTGAGAAGTTAAAAGGTAGTTTTCCACTGTCACATTTAAAGAATGAACACAAGAAGGAGAGGAAAACTTCAGAAAACATTTTATTAACAGGAATGTAATTGAGGTACATGCTCAAAGAAATTGCTCAAAAGAGCTGCCGCCAGCTGTAATGCAGGCTTCACACCTGCGGGATAGGGACCGACGCACATTTGCGAAGACGTTGGGTCAAAGATCATAATTGACGAAACGGAGTCCCAGTCAAAAGACTATACCTCCTTCATATGAGTTAGCAGTAGGCAAATGACAAGAATAAAAAAAATTAATTCAGCATAAGCTGCGGCAGAGACTGCCCATGAAAAATTAATTAAAAGAGAATCAGGAAAACTAGTAAAATTTTCTCAAAAAGGGGGAGAATTAAATGGGAAGTTGGGTTAATTGCAAAGAGCAAAAATCTAAAAATGAGAAGTGGGAATAGGGAGCGCACATTGAGACATCGGAACCCGCAGAAGGGACTGCAACATCCGATGCCCCGACGTGCGGTTGAAATGGGAAGAGGAAAGAAGGCTGATAGGTAGAAGAGAAGAAGAATAAAAGAAAGAGAAAAGAAAAAAGAAAGACAGGACACAAACGAAAGTTACCTATTGCTCACAAAGTTCAAATCTAAGACACTATCTAGCCTGGTCAGACCTCCAGTTTCAAAGTCCTCTAGAAAAAGTGCAAAAAGCTCAATAAAAATGTAGTTAAATGTCATCTTCGAAGCACGATTCTAAAGTGCATTTTAGTCTGTGTACACCTCCGACCTCAAAGGCAGGCAAAAAGAAAGCACCTTGTTCTAGCACGAAGTTTGGCTGATGAGATGGAAAGAAATTTACCAGAGTTGAGTAAAAGTTACGATATCTCGGTAAAATTTGGTTGTTGTTGTCTATTGTGCGTTTAAGACAATGGAGCGTCTTTGGAACACCTTCAAGTTCTTTAACATCATTTAGACCTAGGAACTTAACAAATTTTTCAATATCAGTCTTCAGTAGCGCAGGTGGTGTACTTTTTCGGTTTTGACTAAAATCAACTGGTGAAGTCGTTACCTTATTATCTTTCTGTTTTTTTGGTGGCGGTAAGACTGATGAGTCCATTTTGCAGTTTTCTTGATATGTTGGCTTCGGCACTGTATGGACATTGACAGGTGATACTTTTGCGTCTTCTAATACCATATTATTTGGAGTTTCATTTACAGGATCCAGTTTTTCTATTTGTTGGCTTTCAACATCATTAACACTTAAGATCGGAGTTAATGTAGATGGAACCAAAAGGTCCATTGATTGACTAGCAGCAATAGAAGTTTGATGGTTATCAACCACAGAGGTGAATGATTTTCTAAAGTTGAACGCAGAAGTGCAAGTATCCGCGAAGTGACCGGGCAATTTGCAACGTCTGCACAATTTCACAATACCTGGATAGTAAATTGTGGCATTAAAGCCAGCAATAGTAATGAAATTGGGGATGTTTTCATTTAGTTTAATCTTCAGAATTCTATTGCCCGTTTTTATTTTTTGAAAGCGTTCTTCAAAGTAGAATTCTTCATCAATATTGAGAATTTCTCCAAATATGGACAACTCGTTGGAAATTTCTTCATTCGACACGAAAAATGGCAGGTTGGAAACAATGGCCTTTTTTATTGAAGTGCCAAGAAAAGTGAAAGGAACCTCCATCTCATTAATTTTCAAAACATTTGTTTGATAAAGTCTTTCAGTGGCTTCATAAGATCCGATCGTGATAATTGCGACTCCACGATTAATAGATTGTGCAACCTCAATTAAATCAGGAAATTCAGAACTAAGAGTATCAAGGAGATAAGAAATTAAATCCTTAATATCAAGTCCTTTCAACAAAAAGCGAAAAGATCTGCTCAGTCTTAAATCGTTCAGAGAGAACATAGTGAAGTTTGAAAAAAGGAAAGCAAAATTCAGAACAAAGCAAAAAGCAAGTCTCAAAAAGATTGTGAGATTATCGAAAAAGTAGACTCAAAAAGACTGTAACAATAACAGAAAGAGTAGTCTCATAAAGACTGTTCAATAAAAATAAGAGAATATTCACAGAACACAACAAGAAAACAAAAGAAATTAGTCTCATAAAGACTGTTTCGATTGAAAGACAAAGGATGCGAGGACCAACCCTTTTATACCATTTCCAACGCCACCTAGCGGCTCGCCGTTTGCGTTCCGACCATACATTCTATGACGAATATTGCTCGTATAGCTGCGTTCTACCACCCCGTTAAGTTTAGCCCACTTTTTCAGATTCACCCTGTATATCTATATAATTTTTTACGTATTATTCAATTTGACCAAAATCATAATCAGTTAATAATATTTCAACTAGAGTATTATTTATCATATATAGTAAATAAATAAACAAACTTGGTATCTGACATATACTTGGCACAGTGCTTATGGGCACAAATATATGATCGTCCTATGCTTCACCTGTTGTTATGGCGAAACTCGTTTAGGATCTCTCCGCTCTTTTCCATACACCTTGGTGTATTTATGTGTTAAGCAGTGACGTAGCCGGATTCTAGTCACATATAAGTGTTTTCTAGCGTCAAGGGAAGCGAGCACATAAAAAAGGCTCCATGCCACTAGAAGTCTTCAGAGGATTGAGCTATCGTAATCTAGCAATATTAACAATAGACATATGAAAAATAATAAATATCCCCTAAAGCAGCTGCTGTCACTTGCCACAGAGTTTTGACAGGAGGTTGCTAGTTTAATATCCCGTAGTAGAAAGTCTATGAGGATGGCGAGACCTCAGTAGAAAGATAACATAAGCATGCACGCCTTACCAGGGGCTCGAAACCAGGTCCCTTTGATCAGTAGCCAAGCACGCTAACCGAAATGAAAAAGTAACGTAAACTCAGTAATAAATTATCACAAGAAAATGTCCTGTAGACAGAACCGTGTATTAAATTTAAAACCCCAAGTTCCAACTGAATTCTGAACTCATACCCCTGGTTAGGGGACTTAGTTTCATAATGCATTTTCTAATATCTTTTCCTCAGTCTTAACAGCTGTCAACATATTTCCTTTAAAAAATTATTGAGAAGGCGGCACTTCTGAAGAATGTGCTAAGGGGGAGCGACCGTTCCTCCTGCAACCACCCTAACTATGCCACTGGTGTGTCAATCACAAATGGGAAAATTATTTTGCACATGTGTGAATTCTCATTTTACAAGAGTACAAAAAGCAATCATTTGTTGCACCCTTGAGCGCCTCAGTAGCTAGGTAACAGCACAGAATAGAGAGTGTAACTGCAGGCACGTACCCATGTTTTAGTTTCGGGGTTAGGATGTGGGGAATCAGAGAATTTTGTTTTGAGGCGTTCTAGAATTCAGTTCTAGGGAGGCTCCAAGAATTAAGCTTCGTGTGGGTTGTGAATAGGGTTTCCCAATTACTAATATATTCCACCTAAATGGAAAGAATAATTATTAATTAATTATAGTTCTTGTTTTATTTTTTAATTAGTTTTAAATATCGGACATTAAAATATGGGGATAAAATAAAATTTTACGATAGGTGTAGTAAAGACTAGAGGTCCTGTATAGTTAGAAGCTGACCTTCTTCTTCTTCTTTCACATCCTTCAAGTTTCTGGACCTCTTTGTAAAGAGGGCCTTGGCCCTCTTATCATCAGGTCCACGGGCAAAGTGCGCCATCTCGCTGATTTATTGCCATTGGTTGATTGAGTCACGTGGTTTATGGACGCCATGTTTTGTCGGTGCCGTGAGACGAAAGCCTAAGAGTAAGTGCATGTATCAAATTAAAACTTCTCAGTTGTTACAGTTCTATATATTTCTACCACTTTTTATGTATATAAAAGCAGCCATATTTTATGACTGCCTCACTCTGCTGCATTTGGGTGTAAAAATTTCACTCAAAGAAATAAACAATGACTATTTTTTTTTCGAGAAACTCCATCAGAAGACGGCAATCGGCTGCCAAAGTGGAATGAGCCAACTGAAAACCAACAAACAATTTCTTTTAAGGTTCGTTTGAAAAACGAGCTAATGTTTTCACTTTGTCATCCGCCTATGTCAATATTTCTTCATTTGTCTGTCCATCTCTCTGTTGACTGTTGTCTGTGCATCTCTCTGTTAACTATTGTCTGTCCATCTGTCTTTCCACCTGTCTGTACGTCTATAGACAATCAATTTTTTTACTTTTAGAACAAAATGAAAAATTTCTTTTCCGTTGGATAGGTGTCGCGATTAGCAATTTTGAAAAGTTTCAATAACTTTAATAGCGCCCTCTAGCGATGCTAAAATTTCAAACGAATATTACAAGCAAACTATTTACACTGGAAATCTGAAATTTTGGTAGTAGAGTGTTATGGTCAAAAGGTTTACAATGGCAACAAGGCTTTGCCATCTTAGCCAAAAGGGGGTGCGAAAATGAAACTTTTTTAAAGAGATAAACAAAGCAATATATAATTTTTGTTTTACAGGCACTAACAACAGAGCAATTATTTAAACAATATTTGATAATCTCAGCGTTACCTGCAGATGTTTAAACGTCTATAAATTAATAAATGTCTTTTGTGAAAAAAGCTGGCATTAGTTTAACAGGTTAGAATACTGTGACGTGTCCCGTGGCCAAGTGGTTAGTGCGCTTGGCTACTGATCTAAGGGACCTGGGTTCGAACCCTGGGTAAGGCATGGGTTGCTTTTTTGCTGTGGCATGGTTGTTGCGGGGGCATGGTTGTTTTTCTGCTGTGGTCCTGCCATCCTCACAGACCTTCTACTATGGCATATAAACTGACAGGCTCCTGTCAGACCTCTGTGGCAAGCAGCTGCTTGAGGGGGGATTTATTTGTATTTATTTTTTTCTGGAGAGATGAGGGTTTGAATCCCGTATGTCGGCGAAATTTTTTTCCACAAAAATATTATTATTTACATTTTTCGAATCCTCATCAGTGGAATTTCCAGTGTTAGAGAGTACTAAAGGCGATATATTTAAACTCGAAAGGTGATCTCTAGTGGCGGAAAAAAGCTGGAAAATACCAAATTCTTAAATACATATTGCAAACGATCTACTTTTGCTTGAAACTTAATTTTTTGGTCATAGAGTGTAATGGACAAGTGGTTTACCCTAACAGTAATGATTTGTCCTGTTGGTAAACTGCAACTTTTCTGCTTTAAGAGATAAATGGAAAACTTTTTTTGCACGTTACAGGAACTAATAAAATATTAATAGTTTATTTTCTCAATTATACAGTAGTTCGAATTTTCACTGTCAGAGGGTACTAAGAGTGTAAAATAACTAGAAGAACGCATATCGCCTCTGGCACATATGGGAATCTCATTTTCAAAGACAATAAAGTTCTTGCTTTGCCTACTTTTTTATTCCTTAAAAGTTTTAATTATGGATACTCGTGTTGTTTTTCTGCTGATGTTCCGCCATCCTCCTGGACCTTCGACTATGGCGTCCAACCTCTGTACAAGTAGCTGCTTGAGGGGTTATTTTTTTACCTTTCAATGTATGATGGGGGAAATGCACATAGTAGTATTTTATTAGTAATTATAAAACATAAAAAGTATTTGCCTTTTAGTTCTTATGTTTAAAAAGTTGCTTTTCTCTCTCTCCTCTGAAAATGGTGGGCAGATAATTGTTGTCAGTGGAATTTCTATCATAACAGAACTCCTCACGCTGAAATTTCTACCATAAACATGATCTCTAATGATATAAATTAAAACTACTTTTGAAAATCCGAAATACATTTCATTAATAACCAACTAAAAGAGATTTCCAATTATATTTCAAAACAAAACCGTTCCGTTTCTTACCTACCCTGAGCTTAGGGTCAGATTATTGTTGTCAACAGAATTTTCAAGACTATCACATTCCACCACCAAAATTTCAAGTTTCTTGCATAACTACATCGTTTGCAATATTCATTTTAAATTTTTGAGATTTTTCGTTTTCCATTGTTAGAGGGCGCAGTTATAGCTTTGAGAAATTTGCAAAATGCAAAATGTAATATTTCATCAATACCTGTCCAACCCAAAAAGAATTTTTAATTTATCTCTAAAAACTTACACTTTTCTGTTTAAAGAAAAATAAGTTGCATTCACATCCCCCCTGGATTTAAAGGGTCAAGTGATTGTTGACAATGGTAATTTCGTAACCTTCCCATTTGAACTACCAAAATTTTAAACTTTTAACATAACTACATCATTTGGAAAATTCGTTTGATATTTCGGAATTTTCAAAATTTTCCACCGTTAGAGAGCGCAGTTATAACTTTTAGGAGATACGAAAAATGCATGGAGGTAGGAAGATAAGAGGAGGAACCCTAAGCACTTGAAAATGATGCTTCGGCGACTGCGCGGCAGCCATGTTGTTCTATTCAAAACATTGATCAGTAGTATAGGTGAGTAATGAAGTGTTGCGCTATAAAAAATAAATTTTTTTTCGACATTTGTATTATGGCAGCCTGTTCAGCTTACGGCTGCACGAATCGCCCTTCAAAAAAGATACCAGGAATTAATTTTCATCGGTAAGTTTGTCATTTTTATAAAAGTTTAATTATATAATGATACAAGCAATTTCGTGTTGAAATTACGCCGCTATGAAATCGGTTTTATTTCGAGTTACAAACCTTGATTCTTCACCAGATTTTTTTTTATTTTCTTCGGATTGTACTCTGTGATAAATGTGAAGATGTACTTCTTATATTGATTGATTGATTTTACGTTACACTTATTTAAGAATTGCTTCTGCAGGCTTTCTCGGTTAAAAAATTTTGTTGGCTGTAATTGAATATTATTGTGTATTCTATTTAATGGATGATGAATTTACATACTTTTAAATAGAGGTGATTAAAATATCAAGGAGTTTCTTTTTTGTTTTTTATTTTATTTTAGGTGGAAGTATTAGATATTATTTTGTTTAAATGTTTAAGTGTTTAAATTACTCTCTTTTCATGATTTAATAAGTTCAGTGTAAGAAGGGAAAAGTAAATTACAATAAAGTATTTTCATAAGGTGAGAAATATAATTTTTCTTTTTTTTTTTTAAAATTTGGATAGCATTTAAGAGTTTTGTTTAAATGCCCCCTTTTTTTCTTGGATTGGAGTCTTATATTTTTGAATTTCTTTTTAGATTAATTTAATGTATCTGGTGTAAATTGTCATAGGTGAGTGACAGCGATCACTAGTTAGGGTGAAAATTTTTCAAATTGTTTAAATAATTTTAGTTAAAAGAGGAGAGAAGAGTGTAATGCTTTTCTCCTTTTCGTTAATTCTTCTGATAGGGTTCTAATTGTCCCTTTTAAGGTGAATACTGAATTTATTTAATTCTGTATAGATTTCAAATAGAGCGAGTTTATTGCTTGTAGTTATTTTATTTTTACTTTGGTTGAGGGGTAGGTTAGGCATACTGAAGGGAGGTATTAGAGACTGAGGAGTCAGGCACTGAGATGTCAGGTACAAGCCACTCTCTGGAACGTTGCCTTTTTTTTTAAATGGATATTATATTCCTTTCATCCTGTGGATATATTTTTTTTCTTTTTTTTATATTTTTTAAATTTTTTATTATTTTTGCTTAGTATAATTTTTAGTTGCTTTTTTTTCATATAGTTTTTTCAGATATTATTTTGAAATTTTCCTTCGTGGCTGAGGAAGGATGTATTTCAATGCTTATGGGATTTTTGTTTTTGAGAGAGATTGTAATAATTGTGTATTTTGTATTGATTGTTAACTCTGGTTGAGGGAGGAGAATGAGCATGAGATGGGGGAGAGATGTGAAGCTGAGGGTACAAACATATAGCTGGTGGGTTCGAGCCACCATATAGGGCGTTTTTTTGTATAAATATATATATATATTTAGTTCTTTTTTTTACTTCTTATACTATTGGCTTTATTTAATTTTGTTAAGTAAATTTTTTTTATTTTTTTGGAATGAGAATTTTTTTAACATAAAACAGCTATTTTCTGAATCTTACAAATGTGATTTTTTTGCAGTTTAAATGCTGCTATTGCATATAATGTTTAGTGTTTTATCCATAAAATGTTTTCTGCTATTATCAGTGCAGTATAAATAAACTTTCAAAATCTGGTAATTGTTTGTTATTGTCGTATTCAACGAAATACATACATAGTTCTGCTATACAGTAATTCTGTATGGAAATATTCATTGCATTAAAAAAAGCAATATAAATTCCAAATAGCTTAAATGGGCTTTCTCTAAGTCGTAAAAAAAATCTTCCCGTATATAACGCACAGTAAAACTGAGTATAGCACGTAAAAAGTAGGTTTGATTGCAGCGGCAGACGGTTTGTTTTGAATGCAACAACATGGCTACCGCCCTGCTGCGTCAGCATCATTTTCCTTGAACAGGGAAAGCGCGTTAGGGCGTCTCCTCTCATTTATACCTCCGTGGAAAAATGCAATTAGTAATATATCATTATTTCCTATCTAAGACAAAAAGTTTTTTTAATTATCTGTATAAATAAAAAAGTTCAATGTCTACAGACAGACAGACAACAAAGCGAAATTACATCTTTTTTTAAAAAAAAAGAAAGTCTTACAATTCCCTTTTCCTTTTTCAGCCGTTTTTTAAAGTGCTTCCAATCATTAACACTGAAATCTATATCAAATATTACCCTACCCTTTTCCGGATTCCATAAGTACTGTGTAATACCATTCACCTTTCCACGCTAAACAATCCAAGAGACGACGAAACATGGCGTCCAATTTTGAGATGGCCAACCTCTTCCTATATACGGCCTCCAGTAAAGACCAACGCAAGCATGATGCAGTAATGAATATCGTCTTTTGACAGTAGGGAAGAAAACATATTTCCGAAGTGAATTTTGATGAGTTTGATAGATCAGAAGCATGTGACAATTTCACTTCATACGAGTTGTTTTGATTAAATAAGTGACAAAAATCTGAATTCTCTCTTCACGCTCTTATCAAAATGGCTCTAATTAAAAGTAATTATCTTATGTTATATGCGATCTGCTGCTTATTATACCAAGCTATTGCCAGTTCACATAGTAATGCAAATGGAACAATTAATGTCCCAGGTAAACCAGTTCCGATAGTAATTTGGCATGGTATGGGAGATAGCTGTTGTAATCCATTAAGTATGGGTGCTATTAAAAACTTTCTCGAAAAGAATATTCCTGGAGTATATGTGAAATCCTTAGAAATTGGTAAAAATATGATTGAAGATGTAGAGAATAGTTTTCTAATGAATGCAAATCAACAGATCAAAACAGTTTGTGAACAACTGTTGTCGGATGAAGTTTTACAGCAAGGATATAATTCTATAGGATTTTCTCAAGGAGGTCAGTTTCTTCGTGCTGTAATACAACGCTGCCCTAAACCATTGATGAAAAATCTAATTTCTGTAGGCGGTCAACACCAAGGAGTCTATGGTTTTCCTCGTTGCCCTGGTGATAATTCAACTTTATGTAATTATGTGCGGAAACTTTTAAACTATGGTGCATATGTTGAATGGATACAAGATCATCTTGTTCAAGCTGAGTACTGGCATGACCCTTTAAATGAGGAAGAATATATAGCTAAGAGTATATTTTTAGCAGATATAAATAATGAACGAGTGAAAAATGAAACATATAAACAAAACTTACAAAAGCTGCAAAATTTTGTAATGGTAAAATTCACTGAGGATACTATGGTAGATCCAAAGGATAGTGAATGGTTTGGATTTTATTCACCTGGTCAAGCAAAAGATACTTTTAAACTTCAGGACAGTCCATTGTACAAAGAAGATTGGCTAGGATTGCAGCAAATGGATCAAGAGGGGAAGCTGCACTTTTTAGAAGCTGTTGGTGATCATCTTCAAATTGATTTAACTTGGTTTCTAAAAAACATTATTCAGAAGTTTCTACAATAAAAGTAAAATGGTATCTTTCCGTAACAGAATATAAGTTTAATGTTAAGCAGAAAACCAATATATACATTTGAAACAAATTTTTATGATTCACAGCATTTTTCATAAAGTTTTACTGATTATTTAATTTTTTAGATTTGATTCCTTATATACTTCTAAAATAACTTTCAAATACCAAAAAATTCAAATGCAAATAATATTTATTTAATTTTTTGCATTTTTGATAAAAAAAAAAGGGGGAAAAACATGAAAAAGCTAAGCACTATTAATCACAGTTATAACAAATCTGCAGGAACAAGAAATCAAATCTAAATTCAGTTAAAATGGTAGAAAATTTTTCATTTTTTCACAATGTATGAAAATATTTAAAATCTTCATAATTGCCTAAACAGAAACTATCATTGTTTCCCAGAAATATTTCAGAATTTGGGGATAAACTATCATGAATATTGCATGGCAAATAATAAATCAAGAGAATCAGTAGAATGAATTAGCAGCTAACAGTAATATAATTGATTTCTTATATATAATTTGTGCCTTTTATTTATTATACATCCCAACCACACATGCTAAAAAATATAATCCAAGAAATTGATGTGTGTTTAGCATTTGAAAGTAATTAGGTAAATTAAATCAACATAGCAATCTATATTTCCTTGAAAAGTTTTGAGCTTCAGAAGTATTTAAAATTTATTCTACATCATATTTTGCATCCTAGTTCAATTGTTTTGAAAAGACTGCATACTCACTAGTTGAGTTAGTAAATGAATGATTAATGTGAAAAACATTAAATGTGATTTACTAATTTTAATAGACAACTATAACTATATAAAAGTAGTATATTGTGCATTCATTCCATTCATGGAGGATATGTCACTAATTACAAAAAATACTTTCCCTTGAGAAACAATGTAAAAATGTTTCATTGCACTTTTTGTTTGGTAACACTTGGGGCTGCTGCATGTATCATCTCTGGTTGAAATCCTAACTGTTCCATTGTTCAAACTTATCTCCACTTCTTCCCTGCCCTCAGTGAGAGAGGACACTGATGGGCTTGGAAAGGCCATCCTTCCAGTTGAGATGTTACAATATGGCCTCATATGCAGGAGAATTACACCTAACTAACTTGACTCCAGACCTTAGATTTATGTCTGACTTATTGCTAACAAACCCTTACACAGAGATGAGATATAGTTGAAGGTAGTTTTGAGGAAAATTGAAGTGCAAAACGAAATAAAAAGGACAACAAGCAACAAAAATGCATGGGATCAAGTCTAAAAAGTTTTGGATCTCGGAGAGCTTTATGATATTATTTGGACTCAAGACTGCAGCCTTAAAGGACAAACTTAGGAAAATTGCCTAAATCGTTATGAGCATTTTTTTTCTTCTCATATAAAGCAAATTCTTCAGTTATTTTTTGCAGCTACTATAAGTGGTACATATTTATAGTATTTTTCGGTTTGTTGGAGCTATAATTCTTGAAAAAATTTTCTTATTTCCCATTTTCTATTCACCTTTTATTGAGTCTTTCTATGGAGAAACTAAAATCAATTTTCTTTCTTAAGAACAAAGTAGATTATATATATATATTTTCTCCTGTCCTGTGAAGTAAATTTTTTAACCACCTTTTCATTGCTTAGGTTCTGTTCCTTTGAGGATTTGGTGATTATGTATAGATCACCTGTTTCTTGAGTTTCCATTTCAACTTTCATTTGTTGTTTTTTAATTTGATTGTTTCTCTTTTTTTCTGTTTTTCCTGTTTGGTATTTCATTCAGTTGTAATTGGAGTCCAGGTTTGTTTGGATTTTAACAACTTCTATCCATAAAGATTTCCCAGCTGGCAAATTTGTAGTGTACTGATTTTTTTTTTTTGTTTTTTTTTTTCAATTCATCTGTTATTTCTTGGAGTAAGTTTTCATTTTTTTCCATTAATGTTGGAAGGCATTTTTTGAGATTCTCCAGAAAGTGCTTTATCTATAACTTCATCAAATAGAGCAAATAAAGTAGTATCTTTAATATTCACGGGAAAACTCTCTGGAGGCTAATACCACAGCACTCTACTGTTAAACGAAGCATCAGATGATAATTTAGTTTCATGATGTGACTATAAATCTTCATTGAGTATCTTTAATGTTTATTCTCCTCACTTTTCATTTTGTTGAGTGCACATTTGGAGGTGAAATAGTAAGGTTTGCAATATCTTTGCATAGCCAAGTAACTCCTTGATATTCAATCGCTCTGTACGAGCAGAATTTTAAGAAGTTGGGAATTTCCTGTTTCATTTTTATTTTTACCAATTTTGGTGCCAGATTTCATTTCTTGCAACTCTTCAATTGAATGTAGCTCAACTTCAAAGAAGATAATTTCAATGAAATGTTTTAGTTTTTTGAATGTTCAGGTTACTGACAAAGAATAGAAGTTTGGAGATCGTAACAGTGCAAATAGGTTTGTGTGTGAAGAATTTCTACACCTTTTTTCAATTGAAGTGAAGAATTTCTACACTTTTTCAATTAATTGTGATGGAATTTTCTTTCCATTTAGAATTTGATTTTTAGCATCATCAGTTTTAATCCTATCAATGACTAGTGAACTAGCTGTTCATAGTTTAGTGATCAGAATACTGGCATGCATATGGGAGATGTGGGTTTGAATCCCACTCATGGTGAAATTAATTTTTTCACTGAAATTATTTCTTAAATTCTAAGTCAACAAGTAGTCTACTGGTAGTTTATTTATAAATCAGTGGAATTATGCAACAAATAAAAATAATGCTAAATGAATACTCATTATCTCACATACTGTTTATCTAATTATCTGCACAGAAGATAAAATTTCATCATAATGCTAAAGTTGTTCATAGACTGCATGCATTTTTGCTCTAGTAAGCCTCATTTTCAGTATATAATATTATGTTAATTGTTTGGTGTTAAAATCAACAGTAACATCAAAATAAAGGGAGAAAGGGTAATCATGAAAAACTTATAAAGTTGTTATAAAAGCCTTTGTTTGTAATTAAGCACCAGTCAGAAAACAAAATTTTTCTTAAAAAGCAAAGATCTATCTCAAATGTGAAGAAATTGCAACCCTTTATTGCATAGAAATAATAATTGATAACAAGAAACAATAAAAAAAATGCTTTCAATGTAGGAAAACAGATTTTTTAAATATTTATTACTTCCAAACAAAACCATGTATTTGATACTGCTTTCCACATAAGCAATACACATGTTTTGAATTATATAAATTAGAACCAAACATAATATGTAGAATCATTGCAGTGTTTAATGATTTTAACTTTTTATGCCATCATGTATAGTGGCAACTTATTGCCTTAACCCTTTGCCATCTAATTTTTCCTCCTTCCATCCTGGACTGGAACATGAAAATAGGAAAGTCAGGCTGAGCACAACACAGGATCCCAAAGGGTTAATTATATTTGGTTATTGTGCCAGTTTACTACTACCAAGCAAAGCCACCTGTGTGATACTGCTTCCCATATAAAACACCATTGTGTATCATAATATGCATGGCAATGTCCCTGTTGTCTTAATTATACAGTGGACCTTCGTTATAGCGCTGCTCGCTATACCGCACACTCGGTTATAGTGCGGGCGATGTTCGCGATAAGTTCAAACATGTTTATACAGGTCCGTGCGGCATTAGTGAGTATCACATTTTATTGTTACTGCGTATTGAGTAATTGTGTATGTATTGAGTTCCTACATGTATTTTGAATAGTGTTTAATTATTGTATGCCTGATGACTAAAAGAAAAGCTTACAGTGAGAAATTTATTGTGTCGCCACCGCGCCACTCGGTATAACGCGGTTCACCTTATAACGCGGGTGTTGTTTCCCGCCCGACAGGCGCATTATATCGGGGGTCCACTGTATTTGATTATTAAATCTATACCAATTGGATTATTAGTGATTCACAATTATTTTAATTCATGGGATATTTACATTGTTCATATTCCTGTATAGTTTTGAAGTTGATGTTTGAATTAAAACTGATATAGTGATATGCATTGTCAATATATTTTTCTGTAAAATTTCTTTGGCTTAAAGGTAGAAAATGGAAAAACCTTTAAGAACTGAATGAGTTGAGTCTTTTGGGTGTAGGATATCTTGCCACTGCACTTTCACCACAACTAAAGATTCATTGTTAACATCTTATCCTCGACTGCATTATATGGATGTGCTAATACATTTAGTTTAATAGCCAGTGGTGTACCCAGAAAATTCTAAATATTGGGGAGAGTGGTTACATGCTTGAGTCTAATGGGGGTGGTTTTGATATGTTTGAGTCTCAATTTTTGGTAACTCTTTACAAAATATTTGGTAATACCTTTGCTAGTCAGCAAATGGTAAATGTATGCAACTGGAATTGAAATGAATGGTGAAATTGGTCATTTACCATTGCTAGTCAGGTTGGCTTTCTAAGCTGGTGGTCACATGAGCAATTTCAAGCAGTGCCTGGAATAAATATTGAATCTCCAATTTCTTCTTGCATGAAAATGTTAGAAGAAACTTTGAAACCTACAAAACATTTTAATGTGTTAGAGTAATTTTTAGAAAGGAAAGTTTCAAAAAGGGGAATTTGTAGTTTCCATAACATCCCATACATCACAATACTTTCCAAAAGCATACATGAGAGCACATTTCATACACACATTCATAAATGACAGTACTTTTTCTTGATTCTGCTAAAGAAACAGGGGAAGTTAATTTGGATGGAGATTCCTCTGAATGAGCCCAATTTGAACTGAACTTTGTAGCGAGGTGAATTTGTCAGCAGGGATGGGGATTATCTCCCTGGCCTCAATTCGAAATTTGTGAGTTTATTTGGATTTTGGTAATTTCCGAGAACCTGAGAAAATAGCACCCAAATTTATATCTATGTGCATTATAATCCTTCAAATCTTATTTTCAATTTTATAGATAGAAAGCTGGATGATATTGTATAATTCAACTGGAATTAAAATGAATGGTGAAATTGGTAATGTGCATAGCACTTAAAAAAAAGGGAGTAGTGAATAATGTTAATAACAGAGGTTGAAAACTCGGAAATGTTCAGAGAAATAAGCCGCATAAAACTTGGGTGAGTTGACTCAGTAGTATGCCAAGCATGGCCAGGTTCAGCCCCAACTGTGCCTGCATTGATAATTTTTTCTGCCCTTGGTAAGGAAAGAGACATAGAGATATTGATGGGCTTGGAAAAGCCATCATCGTCTATCAATGGTATGCTAAGTTGTGGCCTCATGCAGGAGAGTCGCACCCTTGGCATGTTAAAGAACACACGGGATGGGAGGCTTCAATCTGTCATCTAACAGCTGGATGCATAATCCCTTCCTTGACTTTCTCCAAGCCCTGGTGTACAAAAAATGTCATAGATAAAATTACCCAGCTATTCTGTGTTATATACTTACTGTTGTCTAATCCATTACAAAGCTTCAATTCTGTCTCTTTTTACTTTTACGAATTTTAACTTTATCAGTTTAGCAGCAACTTACCATCTGCACCAGTGGCAATGAATGGTGAAAAATGCTCTACATTGAAAATGTTGACCATAGTTTCTATGAGTTGTCAACTTTGGCTATACCTCCAGCCATATAATAAGAATTGTATATCATTAGAAATAATTTTTGCGTATTCAATAAAGGCTTAGTACACCACACTAAATTTTTTTACACTAAAAAATGTGATCATATTTAGTAAAAAATTTTGAAAGTATATGATGATATTTGTGATGTTTTTCGGATAATCTTATCTTTATTATTATGAGGTGTATATTAGGCTTAGTGCATTTTGAGTATTATTAATATGAAATTATTTTTTATGACTATCATAGTGAATAAAGCTCAAAGTAAAATAAAAAAATGTATTTGTATTTATACAAATAAAAATATACAACATTCGAAAAGGGAACCTGCTCCAGTGGAATTCTAAATGAATTTTATATATTAATCAATTTGAAGCAATGCCTGGAATAAAATATTGAATCTCCATCTCCAATTTCTTCTTGCATGAAAATGCTAGAAGAAACTATAACATACAGGATTTATGAATGAGTAATATTTAACTGTTAAATATTAATTTTTATAATTAAATTAATAATTTTTTATATAAAAGGAAAAATAATCTTAAATTTTGGATTATTTTTCTAAATTTAAGACTACCTATCCCTATATTTTCAGTGCACAAGCTGTGCACTGAAAATAGTACTTTTGCCCACATCCTATATAAAATTATTTTGCACTTGCCACCCATCCTTTGAGCAAAATGCAAGAATAATGTTATCAAGAGAGCATTCTCAACACTCCCTTACAGTAGTCAGTGAAATCTATTACAAATGCACAATTCAGTGAGGGTTAACAGTAGAAAATTGAGGGCTCTGACATAAAGGGAATGAAAAGTTAATTTAAGAAGTACATATCTTCCTATATGGGCCTGAAAAGTAGAAAATAAAACCAAAGCATATCAATGGTGCAGTCAGTCATTAAATTCGGATTCACTTCAAAGGGAGACAGGGTGTTGGTAATCTTGTTAGTAGGTAAATTAACGTCCTATCTTTGATATGAATTCAGTGACTGCATCATCGATATACTTTAGTTTTATTTTCTACTTTTAAGGCACATATGAGAAGATAGGTTTTTGCTTTAATTTATATTTTTTTCTTTGTTACAAAACACCTACATTTAGAAACTCATTTGGTAATTGACTCGTAAACATTGACCACGTTTTCCCTCCCCTTGCTTTTGGAGTCTATCAAGAAAGGAGATATTACCGTTGTTCTTGGTGACTTCAATGCCAAAGTTGGTACTGACTCTGACCTTTGGGGAGGAGTAATAGGCCCTTTTCGTATTGGTAGCTGCAATGGCAATGGGCAACGTCTCCTACAGGTAAGTAAACTCAATGGATTCAGAATAACTAACACTTATTAGAAACACCGCGACATACATAAGTACACATGGGTTTCACCTGATGGGCTGCATAAGAATATGATTGATTACATTTTAATTAACAGCAAATGGGCTAGTTCTGTTAGGAATACCAGGGCATATAGGGGAGCTGAAATTGGATCTGACCATTACCTTGTTAAAAGTGTCTTGCAACTTAAACTTAAAAAGTGTTGTGCTAGGGTTAAAAAATTTACTTTTAATACTGAAGCTCTGAAAGATCCAGTTATAGCCAAAGCTTACCATGATAGGTTACTTAGTCATTATGACAGTCATGGTTTGCTTACTACTGAAGTTGAGGAAGAATGGGATCATTTTAAACAGGCTTTTTTGGACACTAAAGTACTCTTTTAGGAAAAAAGGAGCAGAAGAGGCAGAATTATCTGAGTGATAAGGCACTTGAGCTTATTTCGGAAAGAAAGAACTGCAGGAATGTCTTTAATCAATACCCTACTAGTCCTAATAGAAAGCATTACAGAGAACTTAATAAACGTGTAAAAGATCAGTTAGCTGCTGATAAGAATCTTTGGCTTGATGGTTTGGCTGACAAAGCCGAGGAAGCAGTTAGACAGCACAACAGCAGAGAGCTGTACCAGATAGTTAATGTTTTGTGTGGTAGAAAACGGACAGGCATACAAGGATTGAAGGAAAAACAAGGTGAGGTTATAGAAGGGGAGGATTCTGTCGTGGCTAGGTGGGCTGAGCATTTCAGCGATGTTCTAAACAATGTAGTTAGTTCTGCTCCCATTGTTTGCAGTGATGATGGATGCATTGGTGGCTTTAATGTTGGCCCTATAACACAATCTGAAATTATTTTGGCTGTTTCTAAACTTAAACTACATAAATCCCCAGGGGTAGATGAAATTACTACCGAAATGCTTAGAGCTGGGAATGTTTCGGTTACCACTTGGATGACTAAAATTCTGAATATCTTTTATGATAAAGGCATGGTTCCTAAGGATTTTACCAGAGCTATTGTTATCCCTATTTTAAAAAAAGGTGATCGCAGTTCTTGTGATAACTATAGGGGTATCAGCCTACTCTCTGTTCCAGGGAAAGTTCTTTGCATGATTGTGCTTAATAGAATTAAGATTCTGGTTGACAGGCAATTGCGTGATGAGCAATGTGCGTGATGAGCAATGCAACCTTTGGTTGCTACCTTTGTTGATTTCAAAAAGGCTTTCGACTCTGTTGATCGTCATAATTTGTGGTTGATTGTGAAATCATATGGTATACCTGACAAGTTAGTTAACATAATGAAAGCTCTCTATAATAACACTGAGTCGTGTGTGAGAGTTGGTAAGGCTTGTAGCAATTGGTTTAGCATTACTTCTGGTGTTCGACAAGGGTGCATTTTGTCTCCTTTTCTCTTTAGCTTGGTTATTGATTATGTTATGCGAAATTCACTTCAAGGGAAAGATTTTGGCCTTAAATGGGCTGGAGATACGAAAATTTCTGATTTAGATTATGCTGATGATTTAGCCCTTTTGGCAAATGATGTTGATGAGATGAACTCTTTCATTCGAGCCGTTGATGAGACTGATAGTAGAGTAGGTTTGGTTATAAACAGAGAGAAAACTAAAGTGATGAAAATTGGTCAGGCAGGCTGTGATTCAGTTAATCTGAGTGGTTGCAGTCTTGAGCAGGTGTCACAGTTTAATTATCTTGGGAGCTATGTAACAGATAATGGTGATGTGCGGCATGAGATTAACAGACGAATAGGGATTGCTGCCGGGACTTTTAAGAATCTATGGAGAGTGTGGAGAAATAGGCGTATACACCTAAAGACTAAAATTAGACTGTATAATAGTTTGGTTATTTCTAGGGTTAGTTATGGTAGTGAAACTTGGGTGCTGTGTAAACAAGATAACAGGAAACTTGATGCTTTTGATTCTAGATGCTTACGCAGTATCTTGGGCATTAGGTGGTTGAACTTTGTAACTAATGATGAGGTTAGGCAAAGGAGTTTGCAACCTCCTTTAAGCAGCATATTGTGCAGAGAGAGACTCCGTTGGTTTGGCCATGTTGCCCGTATGAATAATTATAGATTGGCGAATAGGGTTATGAACAGTGTGCCTAAAGGCCTCAGAAAGAAGGGGAGACCTAGGATGCGGTGGGCAGTCAATGTCAAACAGGACCTTGTTAGAATTGGTGTGCAGTGGCCAGATGCAGTAGATGTAGCTCAGGATAGACTAGCTTGGAGAACTAAATTGCACGGTCTGGTTGGACCTCCGTAGCCCATGGCTGCTTGATGATGACATTGGAGACATCAGAAGCTTTAACATACAACCCGCTAAAAATCGATACCAGCAATACAATCGCTTCTTTTTTCAGGAGTAGAATGGTGGGGGGGGAGCCTATGAGCGTCACTTTTTATTTGTGAACAATGGGTTAAGTGGCTAGATCACAAGGAACCCGAGGACTTGGGGAAGGTTGGGGGGAGGGGTCCTATACGACAGCTGTTGGAAGACATGGTAGCCTCCCATCAAGGGGGGTGGCTCAGTCGATTGCGTGCCAGACTCGTAATCTGCATTTACCAGGTTCGAGTCCCAGCTGGTCAGCGTTGAGATTTATCTCTGCAAAACTCCCCGCCCATGGTCAGTAGGTGACACTGATGGGCTTGGAAAAGCCGCCGTCCATCGTATGGGACGTTAAGCCATGGCCTCGTGTGCGGGAGAGCCATACCCTGTGCACGTTAAAGAAGCGTGTGCGGGAGAGCCATACCCTGTGCAAGTTACCCTGTGCTCGTGTGCGGGAGAGCCATACCCTGTGCACGCTGGATGGCCTTGACGGGAGGCTACCATCTGTCTCCCAACAGCTGTTCCAGTGGGTCCCCTCTCCCAACCTTCTCTGAGCCTTCGAGGTCCTTGTGGCCTGGCCATTTAGCCCAGGTGTGCAAAAAAGTGTCGATCAGAGGTAAAACAATCCAATCGAACCCATACCCTGTGCACGTTAAAGAACATGCTGAATGGCCTTGTGACCTGGCCATTTAGCCCATGGTGTGCAAAAAAGTGCCGCTCAGAGGTAAAACAACTCGACTCCCATCAAGACCATCTAGCAAGTTTTTTAACGAGCACATGGTACAACTCTTCCACATACTGGGCCATGGGTTAATTTCCCATCCAATGGACAGTTGTCCATCAGTGTCCACTACTGACCAAGGGCAGTACAAGAACTACGATCACCTTTTTTTTTGGGGGGGGGGCTAAGTTGGTAGCGCGCCAGGCTCGTAATCTGTAGTTCCCAGGTTCGAGTCCCAGCTGGGTCAGCGTTGAGATTTATCTCCGCAAAATTCCCCGCCCTGCCCACGGTCAGTAGGGGACACCGATGGGCTTGGAAAGTCCGTCGGATGGGACGTTAAGCCGTAGCCCGGTGTGCGGGAGAGCCATACCCTGTGCACGTTAAAGAGCACGCTGGATAGCCTTGACAGGAGGCTACCATCTGTCTCCCAACAGCTGTTCCAGTGGGTCCCCTCCCCCAACCTTCTCTGAGCCTTCGGGGTCCATGTGACCTGGCCATTTAGCCCATGGTGTGCAAAAAGAGTGCTGCTCAGAGGTAAAACAACCCAAATCCAAGCCCACTGGTGTCCCCTACTGATCGTAGGCAGGGAGTTTTGCGAATAATTCTCAATGCAAACGATCGAAGGAAATTTATTTTGCTGCATGTGATGCAGAGATGCTTTTATATACGATTGGTTGGTTTAGGGAGGATATTTCCTCAATATTCGTTTTATTCAATGTAGGATTACTGAAAATGCAGATTGCGTTCCTGTAGCTGCTTTCCATTGACTAGAGATTGTTCCATTTAGAAGAAACAGATACATGGAAATTCGCTCTCAGCAAAGCCCAATTAACGGGAATAAATATTGGTAGCTGATACCGTTCACGTGTACATGCTTTTCTATTTCAGACTGTGCCTGTCAGAAGAAAAGAACCTTCAAAATATACTTTTATTTAATCCTGGCTTAATGAGAATGGTAATAGTCTTTTATAGTTTTATTATGTAGTCCGTTATTTTTCTTCCGGATCATTTTGCAAGGAACGAACAGAAATGTAAAATCCGTTGCATCGAAAGTCAGATTAGCGAGAATAATTATCAATATCGTCTATTTTGATTTCCTGTAATACATTTGATTTATTTCCGATTGTTTGTTTTGGAAGTAAAGGATCTTTAAAATGTTCGTTTCATTGACTGACGGATTATTCAGAATACTAGTAGCCTTATGCATTTTCGTTCCCTGTAGTTGTTTTAAAGAAAGTCGGATTAGCGAGAAAAATGCCGATGTCGGTTGTTTTGACTTCTTCGGACAGATTCGATTGATTTCCAATTATTTCCTTTATCAAAAAGGATTGTTGAAAACTTGGTATTAATTGAAGGTCGCATTACTGGAAAAGCAGATTATAGTATGTAGCTTTATTTCCAGTTGTGCATTTCTTTAATTACGCTTACTACGCTTAGATTAATTACTACTATTTACTATTATTTTGCTATTTATTTACTATTTTAAATAACGCTTGCTATGCTTAGAAGCAACTGACTTCGTAAAAACACCGCCGTAGTGCAAAGACGGATTAAAAATTTATAAGCAAACTGTTTATTAAAAAACGCATTAAATAGAATACATACAAACACTAACGTGCGTTCGTGTAACATAGAACACGCGTATGTCTTCCCCCAAACTCCTCAGAGCCATTGGTGTCCTGGATATTTATCCCCTTGCATACGAAAAAGATTCTGTCGATATGGTGGACAGCAGACTTTTCAAGGCTATCAATGTCTGGGGCAGGGGTGGCTCAGTCGGTAGCGTGCCAGGCTCGTAATCTGCAGTTCTCAGGTTAGAGTCCCAGCTGGGTCAGCATTGAGACTTATCTCTGCAAAACTCCCCACCCTGCCCACGGTCAGTAGGGAACACCGATGGGCTTGGAAAAAGCGCCGCCCGTCCGAAGGGACGTTAAGCCGTGGCCCGTCTACGAGAGAGCCATACCCTGTGCACATTAAAGAACACATTGGATGGCCTTGATAGGAGGCCACCATCTGTCTCCCAACAGCTGTTCCAATGGGTCCCCTCCCCCAACCTTCTCTGAGCCTTCGGTCCTTGTGACCTGGCCATTTAGCCCAAGGTGTGCAAAAAAATGCCTCTCAGAGGTAAAACAACCCAACCCAATGTCCTCTTTCTCACTGAGACTGGCGAGGGTTGGGTTGTTTCACCTCTGAGCGGCACTTTTTTGCACACCATGGGCTAAATGGCCAGGTCACATGGACCCCGAAGGCTCAGAGAAGGTTGGGGGAGGGGACCCACTGGGACAGCTGTTGGGGGACAGATGGTAGCCCCCCGTCAAGGCCATCCAGCGTGTTCTTTAACGTGCACAGGGTATGTCTCTCCCGCACACGGACTTAACGTCCCATCCGACCGACGGCGGCCTTTCCAAGCCCATCGGTGTCCCCTACTGACCGTGGGCAGGGCGGGGAATTTTGCGGAGATAAATCTCAATGCTGACCCAGCTGGGACTCGAACCTGGGAACTACAGATTACGAGCCTGGCGCGTACCAACTGAGCCACCCCCGCCCCTACTGGCGAGTTTGGCACAGTTTGGACATGAAATTTCGGAAAGATCAAAACTGTTTTAAACAGCAACAGAGTGTCATAGTAGATTAACATGTTTTTTCAGTTTACCTTTTAACAGGAAAGATCAAGTTGGACTGTTTTACCTCTGAGCAGCACTTTTTTTGTACACAATGAGGTAAATGGCCAGGTCACACGGACCCAAAAGGCTCGGAGAACTTTGGGAGTGGGGACCACTAGACAGCTTTTGGGAAACAGATGGTAGTCTCCTGTAAAGGCCATCTAGTACGTTTTTAATGTACACAGGGTACGACTCTCCTGCACAGAGAGCCACAGTTTAACGTCCCATACGACAGATGCAGAGGCGTAGCTAGGCTTTTGGCGCCCTTGGCAAATTTGTAATTGTCCGCCCTTGTTCAGTTATTGATTAAAAAAATACACTTTATGTTATATTTATTTATTGTCATTATTTTAATATAGTTAAATGAATAAATATTAATTGCACATAAATAATTGCAAAAGAAATTGCAATTAATTATGCAAGTAATTATTTTTTTCATTGGCAAAATCGTTAATAATTTCATAAAAATTAATTTTTTGAGTCGGTTCTTGCTCGATTGATAGGAAACAAGGTGATGATATACGTTCCTTTCCTGATCTGAAATAATTTTTAACAAGTTTTAATTTGCAGGGGCGGGGGTGGCTCAGTCGGTAGCGCGCCAGGCTCGTAATCTGTAGTTCCCAGGTTCGAGTCCCAGCTGGGTCAGCATTGAGATTTATCTCCGCAAAATTCCCCACAGTCAGTAGGGGACACCGATGGGCTTGGAAAGGCCGCCGTCCGTCTGATGGGACGTTAAGCCGTGGCCCCGTGTACGGGAGAGCCATACCCTGTGCACGTTAAAGAACACGCTGGATGGCCTTGACGGGAGGCTACCATCTGTCTCCCAACAGCTGTTCCAGTGGATCCCCTCCCCCAACCTTCTCTGAGTGAACCATTCGGGGTCCATGTGACCTGGCCATTTAGCCCATGGTGTGCAAAAAAGTGCCGCTCAGAGGTAAAACAACCCAACCCATTTTAATTTGCTGAAACTTCTTTCGGCTGTAGCCACTGTTGTTGGCATGGTCAAGAATATTTTTAGAGCCATATTATATTTGGGGAACTTTCTTGTAATCCCCATCTGCCAAGTATATTTAATACATCCAAGTAATACAATTTAGATGGATTTTCCACTCTCAAAAGTTGATTTATTTGGTGTTTTAAGCATTTTTATTTCAACTCTCAATTGATTTCCATTTATTTCAGGATACTCTTTTGATAATGAAACACCCTCGGCTTCCAAATCTTCACTTGTTAATGAATTTAGCGCTTCTCCAGTCAGGAAAGCAATATATAAAAAAAATAAATCCCCCCTCAAGCAGCTGCTTGCCACAGAGGTCTGACAGGAGCCTGTCAGTTTATATGCCATAGTAGAAGGATCTGTGAGGATGACAATGTACAAATTATGAACTTCCGCTCAAAGAAAAAAAAATCATACCGCTACAAAATAAAAATTTTGTAGCTGATTTGTAAAATGCAATGATTTTAAAAGCAAGCTGAGCAGTTGGAAATTGCGCCCCAAAGCTGTTTTATGGAATGCGCGGTGCGGAGGGAAAGGGGGCGGCTAATTGCTGGTCGATGAAACGAAAAAAATATTTTTGTACGAAGTAACGAAAATTTATATGCTGTCTTGACGATACAATTGTATAAACAATACGTATTAAAATTCAACGAAGTACTGGCGGCTAATCACTCGATTTCATTTTGTACATAAACATCAGATGTGGAACGGCTCGTGCCGCCCCGCCGTGATTCCGGCGCCCTTGGTAACTGTCCCGATGCCAACACGTTCCTATGCCTCTGGACAGATGGCAGCCTTTCCAAGCCCACTAGGGCGGGGGTGGCTCAGTCGGTAGCGCGCCAGGCTCGTAATCTGTAGTTCCCAGGTTCGAGTCCCAGCTAGGTCAGCGTTGAGATTTATCTCCGCAAAAATTCCCCGCCCTGCCCACGGTCAGTAGGGGACACCGATGGGCTTGGAAAGGCCGCCGTCCGTCGGATGGGACGTTAAGCCATGGCCCCGTGTGTGGGTGAGCCATACCCTGTGCACGTTAAAGAACACGCTGGATGGCCTTGACGGGAGAATACCATCTGTCTCCCAACAGCTGTTCCAGTGGGTCCCCTCCCCCAACCTTCTCTGAGCCTTCGGGGTCCATGTGACCTGGCCATTTAGCCCATGGTGTGCAAAAAAGTGCCGCTCAGAGGTAAAACAACCCAACCCAAATCCAAGCCCACTGGTGTCCCCTACTGATCGAGGGCAGGGAGTTTTGCGAATAATTCTCAATGCAAACGATCGAAGGAAATTCATTTTGCTGCATGTGATGGCCGAGTGGTTAGCGCGCTTGGCTACTGACTTAAGCGACCTGGGTTCGAGCCCCGGGTAAGGCATGGATGTTTGTGCTGTTTTTCTGCTGAGGTCCTGCCATCCTCTCAGATCTTCTACTGTGGCATATAAACTGACAGGCTCCTGTCAGACCTCTGTGGCAAGCAGCTGCTTGAGGGGGTATTTATTTTATTTTTATAAATACAGATCAAGCTGATCCAATAACATTCTTGTTCAGAAATCCTATCAGCGTAGACTTTATAACCCAAAGTTTCACAATATCATTGGAAATTGTCTTATAATACGAACATACCACTAAATGTGTAATGAAAATATACCACGTTTAACTCTGAACACTTTAATGCGGAATATTTTGGAAATTCAGACATCTGCGATGTTCAAGCTGATACTTGCGACCAATTCTAGCGTCGAGTTCTATATTTATATTATACAGGGTGATTCAGTTAAGCGTGTACGAACTTCTGGGAGGGGTAGGTTGCACAAAGACGAATCGGAATCACATAGCAATGCAGGGTCGGTAACGGCATCTTCACGCGGTAGATGGCATTGTATTGGCACAATGTCCTCAGAAGTAACCGTCATTCGCGAACCGCCTGCAGAGGTAGTAGGATGGCCAATTACACAAACACGGAGTTGGCTTATATGCATCTCACATATGGGGATGCGGACTGCAACGGGCGAGCCGCTGTGTGTGTGTACCAGGAACGGTACCCAATGATGCGTACTCCCAACCACCAGATGTTTGCACGGCTGCATCAGAGGTTATGCGACACTGGTTCCTTCCAGAGACCTGCCAGGAGTCGAGAATGATAGGCACGGACCCCTGACATGGAGGAGAATGTGCTACGTCATACAGAAGACACTCCAAGTGCTAGTACTCTGAGCAATTGCCCACCAGGTCAATCTTTCCCAATTCAACGTATGGAGGATTGTGCACGATAACCAATTGCATCCAGACACTGAAGCCTGAGAATTACCCACAGCGCATTGCATTTGCGCAATGGTACCTGCAGAAGAGTGTGGCAGAACCCCAATTTTCTGCTTCTGTATTGTTCACAGACGAGGCATGTTTTACACGGGAAGGTAGCTTCAATACACATAACACGCATGCATGGGCGATAGAAAACCCCCATGCTACACGAACACGTGCAGCACAAAACCGTTTTGCTGTAAATGTTTGGTCCGGCATTGTCAGGGTCCACTTAATAGGCCCATACCTCATGCCTGTTCATCTGGATGGAAGGAGTTACCGGATATTTCTGGAGGACGTCTTGCCAGAACTTTTGGATGAACAACAGGTCCTTCAGTCGCTGCGCGTTGCAATGTGGTTCCAGCACAATCGGGCCGCCCGCCCATTTCAGCCATGAAGTTCGTCAACACTTAAACGTGACATTTGGACAACAGTGGATCGGGCGTGGTGGTCCCATTCATTGGCCTGAAAGATCGCCGGACCTGTCACGCCTTGATTACTTCTTCTGGGGTTACATCAAAGGACTGGTGTTCGACACCCCTGTTGAAAGTGCTGAGGACCTTGTCGCACGCATCTCCGTAGCTGCCTCAGAAGTCCGAGACACGCCAGGAATCTTCCAGAATGTACGCGATTCCATGCGCCAACGATGTCAGGCCTGTGTTACAGCTCGTGGTCGCAACTTCGAACACCTTCCGTGACCTCTGTGTATTTCGCAAATATACCTATTGTGATTAATAAAATGCATTTTGTTCACTTATGTGCTGCTCTTTCATTCACGTCCTCTCTGTACACTAACACATGTTGATGCCGTTACCGACCCTGCATTGCTATACGATTCCGATTAGTCTTTGTGCAACTTACCTCTCCCAGTCTTGTACACGCTTAACTGAATCACCCTGTATATGCACTGCCTGGCCAAATTATGAACACCTACTAATAGTCGTCTGCTTGGGAAGAAATATTTTTCAGTTTTATGCACATAATTCTCGTTGAAACGAGTTTTGAAGTATTGCTAGTGGTCATCTCTCTGAGCTGATGAACTCGAGTGGTTCTGTTCTGCTGTACAGTTCGTGCCAGCCTTTTTCCTCCTGCATTTGGGGCGGGGGTGGCTCAGTCGGTAGCGCGCCAGGCTCGTAATCTGTAGTTCCCAGGTTCGAGTCCCAGCTGGGTCAGAGTTGAGATTTATCTCTGCAAAATTCCCTGCCCTGCCCACAGTCAGTAGGGGACACCGATGGGCTTGGAAAGGCCGCCGTCTGTCGGATGGGACGTTAAGCCGTGGCTCCATGTGCGGGAGAGCCATAGCCTGTGCGCGTTAAAGAACACGCTGGATGGCCTTGACGGGAGGCTACCATCTGTCTCCCAACAGCTGTTCCAGTGGGTCCCCTCCCCCAACCTTCTCCAAGCCTTCGGGGTCCATGTGACCTGGCCATTTAGCCCATTGTGTGCAAAAAAAGTGCCGCTCAGAGGTAAAACAACCCAAATCCTCCTGCATTTTTCACAATTGGCAGATTTTAAGACCATTGCTATTCTCCATACACTTGAGATATTTTGCCCCACGATTTTCCGTAGAGTTGCACGACTTATGCATGCTCCTGCACATCAGCTCCTTTTCAACTCGGATCAGCGATTTCTTTTATCCATGTTGCACTTTGATTCCCACCATACCTTTACAGCTTTTATAGGACATAATAGTGATATAGAACACTTATGCTAGCATGAAATTTTTCTTACATTAGCATGTTTAATGCTATTTCGTGCCTAATGCAGTGTTCACAATAATTAGGCAATGTATAAAAATTTTCTTTATTTTCTTTACTTGCTCATTAGTCAAGTACATTGCAAAACTGAAGCGCAGAAACAGCCATTTTTATGATTACAAATATTATTACTGCAGATTCTGAACTTTTAATTTTAACTTCACCGACCATTTACGTTTAAGCTGTATTATTTTAGTCCATAGACCCTTATTTTAAGGGGCGGAGGTGGCTCAGTCGGTAGCGCACCAGGCTCGTAGTCTGTAGTTACCATGTTCGAGTCCCAGCTGGGTCAGCGTTGAGATTTATCTCTGCAAAATTCCCCGCCCTGCCCACGGTCAGTAGGGGACACCGATGGGCTTGGGAAAGGCCACCGTCCATTGGATGGGACGTTAAGCCGTGGCCCCGTGTGCGGGAGAGCCATACCATGTGCACGTTAAAGAACACGCTGGATGGCCTTGACGGGAGGCTACCATCTGTCTCCCAACAGCTTGTTCCAGTGGGTCCCCTCCCCCAACCTTCTCCGAGCCTTCGGGGTCCATGTGACCTGGCCATTTAGCCCATGGTGTGCAAAAAAATGCCGCTCAAAGGTAAAACAACCCAACCCTTATTTTAAATACGTGCTGTTCCGTTTTTCACTTCGCAGACCGAGTATGTAGGAACATATTAGAGGATACAAATGCATTATTCGACGTTATTTTTTGCTTCATATTTTTCAGAAAATAATTGACTTAAAAAGCTGTGTAATTGATAATTCCTAATCATAAGATAGCCTAGGCCCATCCAATCCAAATTAGTGAACAGCCACTAGACAATATTTTACTCTTAAAGAGCTGCAGAAAAATTCTTTACCTGAGAACATACATTTCTACTAAGCATTGAAAATTCAATACCAATGGATCCATACAGCCTCTAAGCAGACAAACTTCTTTATATGCAAGACACTACAAAAAACAATTACCTTTACTTAGGTACCAATATAAATGTTTAAATCCTCACATTAGAACTCTAACAGTCAAGGTTTCACCATCTATTATATTCAGGGGTGGAAATGGGTTTTCAGAACCAGGTACGTACACTCCAGAATCAGTCAAAGACTCCAGAGTAGACACTTACATTATGCAATACACAAAAGTTTCAGGCCAAATGCCCTAGCCCAGATTCCTATCAACAATACTCCATTCAACATTCAGGAATTTGTTTTTACATGAAATGTGTATTTCAGCATAATTTTACAAGATTAGCACCAAAAATGTCAGCGACAATTTTGAACCCCTTCACCATTAATTTTTTTTTACAACATATTTATGCTTCAGAACTATAAAAAAAATACCCCTCAAGCAGCTGCTTTCCACAGAGGTCTGACAAGAGCCTGTCAGTTTATATGCCATAGATCTGCGAGGATGGCAGAACCTCAGCAGAAAAACAACACACATCCATGCCTTACCCTCCAACCCAGGTTCCTTAGATCACTAGCCAAGCGCGCTATAAATGCAGTTAAATTTTTAGGGTCATCTTTACGCAAAACTGTTTCGCTTAAATTTCAACTCTTTTAGCTTACTTCATTATTGGTCAACACCCCCTCCATGGCACACTCGTATGCTACAACTTAAGACCTCATGACGTAAACCTTTTTAGGCCCCCCTCAAGTTTTACTGTGTAGAAACTGCAAATCTGCATTGGTAGTCATAACTTGTTTTCAATAGCATTTTAAATGTTCTCTTCAGTTAGAATATTTTAAAATGCTCCAAAAATTAGCCTAAACTTTGCTTGGGATCTCAGGTCAAAGTCTGGCTCTCCCTCCATGTTATGAAATACTTTTTTCAGTCAGCATAGAAGGTATATATAAAAATTACAGTAAATAAACCAATATTTGTCATCAGAAAAAGGGATAAAATTAAGTCTTTATAGTCAGGTAATTTATGGTCTCCTCAAGCAGCTCACTTGAAAAGTCATTCTATTTTACCCATTTTTTTACACCTACATTTACTTTTTTTGGCTCTATTGCATCGAGCAAACTGCAAAATCTCATAACATTATAATTCATTCGATTACAAAAAAATCTATTGTTACAATGAAAACTAATCTTCCAATGATCTAGTAAAATAAATTTTTTAATTACAAATTTTTGCTTATAGTCAATTCAATATATAATCATTTATATGTTGCAGGTATTCCAGAAAATATTTCACAACACACTTTCAAATATACAGTATATATAAGTCACTCTTTTATTCGTTCGATGCACAACTTCAAAAGTCATAACTACCACACTTTAAAATTTCGCATGTTGCACGAAACATTAAAATCGAATGATTAGAAGCTTACATATGAACTGCTTGCTATATAATGAAATAGCCATTCAATGAAAACTTATCCTTATTAATATTATCTTTTAAAATGCATTTCAAACTTATTTCTTTTAACAATCTAAGAACGGGGCTGCATTACAGAGTTAGCAGGTACAATTCAAAATAAATTAGCCAACTTCTTTTCAGTTTATTGCCACAATCAACAAATGGTCATTAAGGTTAGAAATTTCATAATTTATTAGTTTAACTTCAAATTAGTCTCAACCATTGAACACAATAAACATATGCCACTGAAACAATGTGCAATTTCTTGACAAAAAAAGCTTTAATTTACACACATGATTTACAACATGTACAAATGAAATTTAGATATTTTGCGAGAGATTCCAATTGATAGGCATTTAGAGAGCAATAAAACGTTTTCTAAAATATAATATGCAAATAGCTTTAATTGGTTAAACTTTCAAAACGATTAAAAACAAAAAAGTCATTAATATTCTCAAAAACTATAAAATTTGTTTAGTAATATCTAAAATATTTTCACTTGAAATAGGTCATGAGGTTCTTGTTACTTTTAATTTATACTTTAAATGAAAAAATCTAAGAAACCCTCACAACTACAATGGAAGAACTTCAAATGCTTTAATTTTTATATACATATATACAATTTATGGAGTTTTAGATGAAATAAGATTTACCCAATGAACTGTTCAGTTAAAAATTCGAAGCATATTAAAAAAAAACAAATCAGAAACCTAACCTGCACCTTTCATGACTAAAATGAACCTAATTGCTTTTGATAAATGTTATGGAATGTCATGTTAGGTGAACTAATATAAAATGTCCAATTCCTTTTATTGCATTAAAAAATGAGAAATAATAGTGCAAACATTAAAAGTGCAAGAATAAAACATTTTAGACAGGCAAAAATTCTATTTTCAATTCTTCACTCCACAGTCACCGATTTAGCAAGATTCCGGGGGCAATCAACCTAGAAATTGAAAAACCTTGAATTAAACTATACAAATTATGAATTCAATATTAGCTAAATTATTCTTACTACAAAATGCAAAACATTTCATTAGTTTTGATAATTGGGATGTATTTATTGGAAAAGGGAATAACACTCCTTATAATATTTAGAAACTAATTTAGAATTTTTATTGGAGCAGTTGGTAAGGCTTGCTGTGATCAGTTCAGCTTTAATAATAGAGTTAGACAAAGGTTAATTTTATCACCTTTTCTCTGCATTAATTATGCATAACATAATAAGCAGAGTAAATTGACATGTTAAATGGTCTCTAAATTTTCAATTTAGATTATGTTGATGATTGGCTCATTTGGTAAATTATATAGGAGAGAAACTGATTAGAGCTTTTTATGAGACTGGCGATAAACTAGATTTGGTGAGAATGAAAGTGATGAAAATTAGTCTGGCAAGCAAGCTTCAATTTTAAATAGTTGCACCCTTGAGCAACTGTCTTACCTTAATTATTTTGGGAACTGTAACAGATACTGGTAATGTGCAGCATAAACTTACCAGAAGAATAGCGATCACTGAAGTTTGTAGAAAAAAAGGCAATACACTTGAACTCCAAAATCAGGCTCTTCCAAAAAGTTAATGATAGTGAAACTGACTTAAAGCAATATAAAGGGAGATGGATTCAGCAACCATCTTTGAGTAGCATCTTGTGCACTGAGAGGGCACTAGTTCCCCACATTGAGAATGACAGATTACGAAATCAAGTCAATGTGCTTAAAGGCCTCAGAAAGAGGGCGAGACTTAGCTTTTTTGTAATATTTTGCTTCTAGTATGCAGTGGACAGAAATTTTCAAACAGGACCTGAAAACTGGCCTGCAGTGGCCAAACGTGTTTGAAGAACTATCATTATCACATCCATTCAGGACTAAATAGTTTGGCTGGATCTCCACAGCCTAGAGCTGCTTAATGATTATATCAGTTTTCTTATTAGCTTACATATGACAAGTTCATTGTATAGTAGCCAGGTCTGTTAACCATGACACCAGTATGGTTTAATGTGTTTAATTGCACTAACTTTCAGGTAAGGGACACTTGATAAACTGGCAGGATAATATTCAAAGCATTTTATGTACTAACATGTTCCTGAAAAGATTTTTCCATAAAGCAAATTATATCACTTACTGTTTTAAACTATTATCAAGAATAAAAGTTTAAATCGTTACACACTGAATTGTTCCAAATTAAGTTCAGTAAGAATTAACAACTCTCTACATCTTGCAATTAAACTTTGAGCATTTTGTGACAAAAATTAAATCAGCATTCTCATAAAGGGAAATACTATATAATTTTTTATACTATATAATTTCATGAATATAGTATAATACCAACCAATTAATTACTTTAACCACAAGAAAAACAATTAATGCAAATTATCATGTAATGGAGTCTGCTTTTTATAGCCAATTTTTTAAATAACTGTTCAAAAGAAAATTCGCTTATAGTGATCTGTCTGCAGTTTCTTGTTAAAATATCAAGTGTCATTGAATATTTTGCATCTGTTTAGTATTAACTACATTTTTTAAGTTAAAATGTCTCACAAGAAACACTATAAAAATTGTTGTAAGGTATAAACTTATCACATAGGGACAATTTTTAAATTCCTCCACTTGCAATTTATAAGCAAGATGCTTATAGTACTTGACCATCAGCACGCAGTTGCTGAAGTGGAATTAATCTTTATGAAGCTCAACAAAAAATTATATGCCTTCAAATTTTTGGAAAGTTTTTTTGGTTGTCAAATATTGCATGAGTGTGTTTATGGAATGAACCTGCAAGCTAAACTAATTAGGGAAAACTTTAAACAGTCAGAGTTTCAGGCCCTGCAGACTGAAAAGCAGTATCCTCTTTTCCTCCATACATTTTGCAGCAGCCTCATGTATACCCTTCAAATTATCCAAAATTGTTGCCATTGGTAGAAATATTAATTTTTAACAGTCCCACAAGAAGAAATAATGTAGATAGATCAGGAGACTGATCCTTTCATGGCCAATCCAATGATTAAGTAGCTGCTCACTCATGAATGTTGTAACATTGTGTCATCACAATGGGAAATTGCCTAATAGTTGGATCAGTTAAATAATACCTCATTCAATACTTTTCAACTTTTCCTCTGGAGCTACATCAAAATAAAAAAACTTTACTTCTAAACATGCTAACAATTTGATTACTTGAAGGGATACCGATGTTGTCAGAGCATTACAAATGGATCTATTACAAAATACACGAAAAAAAATACAGCTTAATATCCCACTTATGCAATGGAACAAAAGTAGCATATGTAATAAAAATTATCATCTTAAATTTTTTAAATTGTTTTTCAGTTGGGTTGTTTTACCTCTGAGCGGCACTTTTTTGCACACCATGGGCTAAATGGCCAGGTCACATGGACCCCGAAGGCTCAGAGAAGGTTGGGGGGAGGGGACCCACTAGAACAGCTGTTGGGAGACAGATGGTAACCTCCCGTCAAGGCCATCCAGCATGTTCTTTAACATGCACAGGGTATGGCTGTCCCGCACACGGGGCCACGGCTTAACGTCTCATCCGACGGGCGGCGACCTTTCCAAGCCCATCGGTGTCCCCTACTGACCGTGGGCAGGGCGGGGAATTTTGCGGAGATAAATCTGAACGCTGACCCAACTGGGACTCGAACCTGGGAACTACAGATTATGAGCCTGGCGCCCTACCGACTGAGCCACCCCCACCCCTAGTTTTTCAGTTTATCTGATTTTTGAAATGAAATCTTTTTGTAATGATGCATACATGTAGTAATATAGCATTTAAATTAATTTCAGCAGGTTTTGTTAGAGAAAATTTCAGCTCTTTTTGACAGCCCTCAAAAACTTAGTTTGGTGAATAAAATGGAAACCATATGAATTTAGATTTTTCTTGAGACAATATAAAATCTCAGCGTTTGTTCAATGTCTATAGTAACCAGATAATTTTTAAATTCTAAGTTTTTTTTGCATTCTAACAATGGCACAGTAAGCATTGAGCTATGGTATACAATTTACATAAAATTTCTGTACCAGATATATATTTTTTTATTTCTACAATTTCTATATTACTTTTTATTCAATCAACTATTACCTAAACCCTAATTCGAAAGCATTAGACTTTTTATTTTAAAGCAAGTTTCTTGCAAATGTAACGTACAAAATATTTTACTTAAAGTGATTAAAAAGTTACTTACATTGCAATCTCTTAGAACAGCAATGTGGTATGACAAAAGTTGAAGTGGGATAACAGTTAATATTCCTTGCAAACAATCTACTGTGTGTGGCACTTCCAAATATTTAAATGCAAGCTTCTGAGTTTCAACATCTCCTTTCTCACAAATAATAACAGGTCTACCATCTCTAGCTAGCACCTGTTCAATAAAAAAATACAATAAACAATTTTCATAAATAATCATATTTGAAACAAATTACTGTACTTAATAAACATGTCTAACAAAGAAACGAGACCGATTTTGTAAATGAAGATATCTTATTCAAAAGTTTTAATATATTTGATCATGTACAAAGTCCACTCCTTCCTTATAGTTATTTTAACTCTTCTAGGGTCCAGCCTGAAAAACTGGTTTACATTCAAAAGTCTGGATATTTTTTCACTGTGCTCAACCAAAACTTTAAACTTTTTTTTCCAAATAATTAATGAAAGAAATTATGGCATGTTCTATTCATAATCCATATTCAAATTAACTGGCATCTAATTCTGGATTTTATAAAATATAACATCTTTTCTATTAAAATAAAACCAAATTAAAAATGCATGTGAATGGGAAGGCTATTTCTGAATAATAAAAAAAATATATTTTACTTGAAATACGAAAATTACTATTTTTGTAATTTTTTTTCTTAGTACTATACTTTGAGAAAAGTCCAAAGTGTTGGTTTGGCATGGTAGTCAAATAAATAAGTCAAATTTAGAATTTCTTTTAACACATAACTAATCAACAGAAATAAGTCATGTATGACTAAATCAGAATATAATTCTGCTTGATGAAAATAAATTCAAATTTCCAAGCATATTAATAACACTGTTTTAGTGATATATTAAAAAAAAAGTAGATTTCACTTGACAATTTAGACTTAATTTTGAATTGGGTTGTTTTATTTCTGAGTGACACTTCTTTTATACATACAATAGGCCAAATGGCCAAGTTCTGAGGGCTCAGAAGGTTGGGGGAAGAGACCACTATACAGATAAATAGGAGACAGATGGCAGCCTTCTGTCAAGGCCATCCATTTCTTTAATATGCACAGGACGAAGACTCTCCCATGGCTTATGTCCCATCCGAAGTCCAGTGACCTTTCCAAGACCATCAGTGTCCCCTACTAATGAGGGCAGGATTGCGGAGTTTTGTGGAAATAAATCTCAATGCTGGCCAAGGTGGGAATCAAACCTGTGAACTGCAGATTACGAGTCAGGAGTGCTACCAAATGAGCCATTCCTGTGCCACTTAATTTTGTAAAACCTAATTAATAAAAATAGTTAAATTATATATCAATGGAAAGGAAATATCTTTACGAATAATATAATAAAAAAAAAATCTAAAACCAAACACGTTATTTGTTTCTACATATACATCTATCCCTGATTTACATGGTAAAAGAAATGCAACCAGTTTCTTTTTTTTATACTATTAGAGACTGGGTTTTACACCATATGGATCGAGTTTTTTTATGTATATGTGAATATAATACATATTATGAAGTAGCAGTGGTATAGAGCCAAGGGAGATTATTAGGCTGTCATCTCAAGTAAAAATCAACTAAATGGTTTTAACTGCTATTTATTTTTAAGAATAAATTGATATAATATTTATAAAAAGTTCTATTATTTTGATAAAATATATATTCTTGCCATTATAATGCAGTCTGTCTCATGACATCTTAATTCAAAGTCTGTTTTGAATCAGCAGCAATAGCCGATTTTTCTAGACAATTTCTCAGACTAGTAAAAGTGTAACTTGGTAGGCTAATATATAGGCAAAATGCAGCTGATTCGTAAGTACACTTTAAAAGAATATCATAAATACAAATTTTTCAAATGGTTTTCAAATTCGATAGTATATATGTCTACATTAACAATGAAATATATTTCGTGACCAAAAAGAAAGTCAGCATAGTGGCAGAGACGGGTGAAGTTATGCCTTTGAAGAAATTGCACTCTGGAAAAAAGAGAAAAATGGAAAACTGAGAAATTGCATGCCTGGTTTCCATGCCAAGGAAATTCTCTTCACTTTCACCATTCAAAACCTCATTCATTCTAATAAAACAAGATCAGTTTTCCAGAAAATTGAGGAAAAAAAGTTGATATGTAACCTAATGCACAGTTAAAAATTATCCACAGCAAGATGCAAGAGGTCTTCATAACTAGCAATTTGAAATGGAGTGATCTGGTGAAACCTGTTTTTATATTAGTGTGAGATCAAAGATCAATTTTGATAGAATATATGTATGTAATGTTGCCTATAAGAGTATATTTTTACTTTCAGGATGTTAAAATTCAAATACTGATGAGAAACATTGGTCAGAAAAATTAAACAAAAATGTACAATCATATATATTAACAAGTTACACATAAAATGAAATTTATTGCATATGGGTTGGGTTGTTTTACCTCTGAGTGGCACTTTTTTGCACACAATGGGCTAAAGGCCAGGTCACAAGGACCCCGAAGGATCAGAGAAAGTTGGGGAAGGGGACCCACTGGAAAAGCTGTTAGGAGACAGATTGTAGTCTCCAGTCAAGGCCATCCAGTGTGTTCTTTAATGTGCACAGGGGATGGCTCTCCCGCACACTAGGCCATGACTTAATCTCCCATCCCTCGGAGAGCAGATTTTCCAAGCCCATTGTTGTCCTCTACTGACCATGGGCAGGGCGGGGAGTTTTGTGGTTATTGCATATGGCACGAATGAGTAATCATAAAATTTTAAACCATGAATTTAGGTTTACAAATGGTCCTTCAGCCCAATTTGTGTTTTTCTACTAGTAATTCATTCAAAATTGTTTGACTTAGCAACACAAAAACAGGGCAAAGGAAATCTTCCCAAATATACTTCATATACACAAGAGCTGTGGTACAATTTGATACTTCTGTCAGTTTCTTCAGCTGAATTGAAATATTTAAATGTTCTACAGTTGAAATTCAAGGTTTTCTAAAATGATATGTATCTTTTGGGACATTGTGTTGTTAGAAAATGGTACAAACTCCAGTTTTTCATCACACATTAACTAATCAACAGTTACTGGAAGAATAAGACTTAATGATTACAAAAGCAAAAAGGGCATAGACAATGTGATATACTATAAAATATCACGACATACTTTTTCATTCGTTAGGTAGAGACAATTTTGCTTTTTCTCTTAAAAAAAAAAGTGGCTTATGCACAAAAACACAATACTCATTTTCTAGATGTGTCTAACTTATTAGGCTTCAGACATTCATCTGATAAAACTTTGAATTTTGGTCATCTCTAAGTGGCTTTTTTGCACACAATGAGCTAAATGGGAAGGCCACTATGACACCAAGGGATCAGAGGTTTCAGGAGATCCATTGTACAGTTGTTATGAGTTACAGCTTAAAAACTTTGGAGTAAATTGCACACTGAGAAAAATGAATTGAATCAGTGTCCTTGGTATAATTAATAAATCCATAGTTAAAAACATAATATCCTAGTGCAGGAAAAGCATTTAGCATTCTGAAAAAAAAAACTTCACTGTAATAAATATGACTACTGATGCTTTATTGAGAATTGCAAGTAATTTTTTTGTTTCATCCAGAACTAGCATTTCAAACCATCAGATTTTATTCTTTTAATTATAATACCAAAATTCAAAGTTGAAATTTAATGTGCTAAGGCTTTTTCAAAGGCTCTGCAACTTATGAATTTCTTAAATACCTACAAGTATATCATTTCTCTTGCAAATTGTAAAATGTTCTACAATGAGTAGTATAATAAGTTAATAGAAATCTATGTTAACAGAAAATATTAGATATTTTGAAGTTAGCAATTCTGAAAATATTTAGTTATATAATAAATATGAAGTTTATTTCCTGAATCAAATTAAAAAACCAAATAATTTTTAGATCTATAAAAATATTTCTGGACAACATACTACTTATTTAACTTAGCTGAACTGCTTTTAAACAAATTACAAATACAAAATATTTGTTTTAAATTAAGCTTACCTGTTGCAAAGCATTCATACATTTTGGATATACAGGATCTCTTGTTACTATCATTATGACAGGCATAGCTTTATCCACTAGAGCAAGGGGACCATGTTTTAATTCTCCAGCTAATATTCCTTCTGAGTGGAGGTATGTCAGTTCTTTTATTTTCTAAGGAATAATTACAATGTATTAATGGATTTTCCATATTAAAGAGACATTTAATATAAATAGTAAGAAAATAGTGCACTAAGAAATTCACTAATGACAGAAAATTTAACATGAAAGAAGCAACTGGTTTCCATTTAGAGAAAAATAATTTGCATTTAAATTATTGTATATTTCTACAACAAATTAATAAAGCAAATATGCTTCCTTATAAAGAAATTTTAATTAACAATTTTGAAAACTTGCTTTTAGCTGAGAACTATTACTTTAAATTGGATAACTTCATATTCAAATGCTTTTCATAGTGACTTCAAAATAAAGAATCCATTGAAAGTAGTGCTACAATTTCAAACCAAACATTATCACAAGCAGGGCATTACTCATTATAAGCTCATATTTAATACTACATTGATAATTCTTTCCTTGAAAAACCAATATTTGCATATATTGTCAAAAATGAACTCTTTCCCAGTGCTTAAAATATTATACTTACTAGAGCACCTTCAAGACATGTTGCATGGTTATAACCTCTTCCCATCACTAAAACAGATTTTTGATGGTATAGCTCGGCTGATAGTTTGTGAACTTCATCATCTAGTTTTAAAACCTCTTTAATTTGTTCTGTCAAGAAAATGTCACAATTTAGTAAAAATTAAAATATTTAAACACTTAAACACCAATAAAAATTGTAGTGAACATAAACTAAGTTGAGAATATGATGGTCACTTAAAACCAGTAATTATTTCATTAGCACATTGATATTATATACCAAATTGATGTCTTGTACCTTAAACATTGTCTTCAAAAAAAAATAAAGCTTCAAATGTGTTTATAAATTCAAAAAGTTAGATTGTCTTAATATCTTAAACCTGAAAATTATTATCTAGTTCAAGACGTTTTTGCACATAACAGAAAACACACTGGAAAGGAAACATTATATAAGCATAAAATTCACATACCAGGTAATTCTTTAAGTCCATTAATTATTTCACTACGTCGTGGCTGTACTGAAATTCGGTCTTCACACATTACCAGAGCAAACATTATAAGGGATATAAATTGACTAGTGTATGCCTGAAAGATAATTTTCTATTATCAGTTCTAGTCTATTATTCTTGTTAGATTTAAGTTCAAATTATGTATTTTTTTAGATAAGGAATAAAAAATAACTATTTAGCAGGTATTCCATATTAACACTATCAGTATCTGTATGTTTTTAGACAAGATTGAACAACCAATGATACTGCACTAAAATAGAGAATCAACTGCATACGATTTTGCTTGAAAGATAGTAGAGTTAGTAGGTAAATTTGCAAAGAGATAGTAAAAAAAAACAAATGCATCCTTTAGATAAGAGATGGGCAGTCTGGGACTTTTTTTTCTCTTCCAAATCTGATTTGGGCCTGAGTGACATGCAACATATTTCCAACATATGTAGCACATTGCAGAATAAGGTTGTGCAGCGCTGCTTTTATTTAAAGTATTACAGAATAACAGTTGAAAAATTATTCAAAAACTGGAAAATATCTAAAAAAATTAACGTTTTATATTGCCTTCATGCCACACTGAAAACATTGCTATACACTAAGTCTATAAATAAAATCAGCTTACTGAAAAACTTATTTTCTAATATTGTCAGCTTAAGCCTTTGCATAATGTTATGTTGCAAACTAATATTAATGACTCAAGATTCTCTTAATAGTGAATAAATTATGATTACATCATCAGTTGCATTATCTAATAACACATATCGTTATTATATAATTCTTCAATGATAATGGGAAACTTGCATGAAAATGTTAAGTGGTTAATTTTACATTTACATTTTGTGTACCAGTGACACTATCAAGTCATGAAATGTTATTACAGTGACAGTCACCATTTGGTGTTATTTACAGGTCTGGTATTACCAGAGTAAATGTGTTATGGTGAATCAGACATGTTACCAACAGCAGATGATCAAGCCCTTTCTACACAATTTGAAACTCATCTGCTGAGCAAGAAATTTGCCTTTTGGGAACTCGGTGGTTCCAACAAGAGAGCTACAGCACACATCAGGATCATATTAGGGAAAATTTTAACATCCAGACAAAAAGGCAGAATAGAGAGAAAGCGCATTTCAAGTCTGAGTGCCTTGTTCTCATGATTGACATATTTCTTTCATCCACACGTTTATATCAACTTTGGCCATCATTGGCGTAGAGTTGTTTCACATTCTACAATATGGCCCAGAATAAAGTATACCAAAAATTAAAAAGTTTGAGGATTGTACTTTAATACATCCTAGGTTAAACAGAACATGAAAACACACTGCAACAGTGGAAATTAAATGACACAGATCTCATTACATACAGACATGTTTGAAATGTGAACCAAGATGTTTTAAACAGGTTTTATATCTGAGATGGATATTGTCAAATATTGCTTGAATGCACTGAAGTGGTGTAGAGTAATATCAGATGTCTGTCTTCAGTTGATCAATGCCATAAAGCACTACAACATATTTTCTTTAATACTGCCTACAGACAAGTATTGGAGTGAGGTCTGGTGAATTCAAAGGAAATGGATAATCTGTCCCTCTGGAGGACTTGAAACATTCATAGCTCTTGTCTTGTTGGAACCAATGAGTACCCAAAGAAAAATTTCTTGCTCAGCAGATGAGTTTCAAATTGTGCAGAAAGGGTTGATAATCTGTTATCAATAACATGTCTGATTCAGCATAACACATTTATTCTGATAATACCATGCCTGTAAATGAACTAAATAGTGACTCATTGTAATGAAGACATTCCAGGACAAAACCAGACAATATGCAACATTCATCAGAAAATCAGACACTGCAGAAGAAACATTTGCAAATTTTCAAGCACAAAACCAATTTCTTTGTAACATATCTAGTTCTTGAAGCTTCTGCTTAACTTGAATATGGTTTGGAAAAAGTCCAGCTCAAGAACCATTCTTTGCAAAGATGTTTTCTACACAGCCAGTTTTTTTTTTGCATTCACCTTTACTTTTCCAGTTTTTTTTTTTTTGCATTCACCTTTACTTTTCCTTAGTGATCTGAAATTTTGTCAAGCAACATCCCCATATGCTCTTAGGCTGTGGCACATTTTCTTTCCAAAGGCTGCTTCAATGTCTTTGCCAGCAATAATACTGTTCACTGGGGGAATTGTTAAAAATTTCCTCAAACCACTCATGTGCCATTTTCACAATTTGCTTCCTTGCCCATAAGTATAAAAATAATGCTCCACATCAAAGGGTTATTTTTATCAAATACTAAGCACCACTGCAACACAGCTGCTCATACAACCTTATTTGGAGTCCAAGGTCACACTGTTATTGACAGAACATTTCTCTGACCACATGACACACAGTGTTGCCAAATTTTGGTATACTATATTCTGCACCATATTGTATTTACTTAAATATATTTCTGGAAATGTAACCCTCCTAGTCATTTGCTATGAAAAAAATAATTTGTTTTGTGTCATGTCATTAATACAGTTTCTAAGAACACAACTACAACGTTAATGAAGCCTTTTTGGACGTATTTAAATAATAATGCCAAACTAATTTTAAATATTAACATATATATATTAGGCAGTCAAAAAATTATGGCTGATCGTTAATTGTTTTTCTTGCAGTGGCTTTTCTGCAGACAATTGCCAGATAAGGACCTTAAGAGCTTGAAGCAAAGTAGAGAAAAGGTGATCATCCACTAGACAGCTATTAGAGAACAGATAGAAGCCTCCTGTCAAGGCCATTCAGAAAGTTATTTAAAATATACAGGCTATGGCTCTCCTGAATGTGGGGGCTATAGCTTAATTCCTATCTGATGGATGGTAGCCTTTAATCAGCCAACACTTGGCTTGGAAGAGTTACTTTAATCAGAATGTGCATAAACTTTAATACCATTTTTCCAGCTATTGATTTAACCAATGATTATTTTCCATACTATGTCCACCTTCTTGAGTATTACAAATTTATATTGACTTTCCAACATTTTATTTTTGCTAAAGGACAGCAATCAAAATGGTTTTACTTTGAACTATACATCTTGAAATTTTATTTATGATAATGTGCCTTGCCAAAATTGCATTCCCACAAGACTGAATTCCATGACAAGTCCTTCTTGCTTCTGTATCCAAAATGATACAAGATCAAAATTTTACTGGAAGAAAAATTAACATATAACCTAATATCCACAGTAACAAGTTATAAGCCAGCCATCCAATGTAGCGTAATGCAAGGAAGAAAAAATAAATACAAAAGATTGGTAATTTACAGAAATAAAAACGAAGGTTTAAATATAAAATCATAAATACTAACTGGATGCATGGTGAATTTATCCTAAGTGTGAGAACAATGCTCACTGTAAACAATCCACTTTGTAGCCACTTAACTGCCACATATGCCAGCAATTAAATAGATCAGGACACCTGCTCTCCCATCTCCAGTGATGCTGCAGGTAATTTCACAATAACAAGCTCTAGCCTTGCTCTGACTTATAGTTTTGATTTGAAGAATGGAAATCACACATAGAATGCTGGGATAAATGATAGAATTATTTTAATCCTATAATAAAATTGATTTAAGGCAGAAAAAGAGTAAAAGTGGGGGGAAAAACAGCGGTACATACTTCGTAATTACTTTCAAAACCTTTCGTTTTAAAAAACTGTTTTTCTGTTTTTTCAGGAGATTTCCAAAATTTTAAGGAAAAATTTGTTGATAACAGTTTAAATCAAACTTGTGAGCTTAAATCAGGGGGTTGCTTCAGCATACAGTAATGTTAAACAAATTGGTAATACTGCATAGCACTTTAAGAAATGGCAATCAGATGGCTTTAACAAATTATTTACATTTTAGTTTAATAAAATATGCATCAAATAAAAAAAGAAAATATTTTTCAAGCTTGAATTATGTATTTTTATAAGATATATGGAAGAAATCTTTGAACAGCAACTGAATTTTTTGTTGTACTAAAAATGAACATAGATGTCTTGGGCCTCTCGTTTCAGGATTCTGTCAAAGTATATGTTTGTCAAGGACCCTGGAAAAGTTAAAACATAATTTGTATTTTAAGCATTAAAAATATAAAGCATATTCATAAACATACGATTCTTACCTTTGTACTTGCTACTCCTATTTCTGGTCCAGCATTAATATGTACACCACAATGACTTTCCCTACAAATGCTGCTGCCAACAGTATTAGTAATACCAACAATTAATGCTCCTCTCTGCTTACAGTACCTTAATGCTAAGAGTGTATCAGCAGTTTCACCTGAAATTTTTAATGACAATTTTTGCAGTTATATACAAAATTTTCTGCATACATTGAAATAGCATAGTACAATGTAAAGAGAAAAGTAATTTTCAAACAATGCAATACTCCAGATAATTAATACAATAACAGCTGTATTATGCGAAATTATAAAATTGCATTGATGAATATGTCAATAAGTCTACAAGTTGTATAAGCAATGACTTACTATAATGAACATTAGTTTTATCCTCAATTACTTGGGATATTAACTTTAAAGGTATATATGCATAACAGGGGAATATATTAAATGCTATGTGATGGCATTAAAACTTTGTCAATCACTTACTGAATCCTAATTTTTATCAAGCATAAACAACCTATTCCAAAGTATTTTGGTATTATTGTTAATGTCCACATTTTATTCTACCCCTTAACAGTTTCCTAATATTGATATAAATTATATTACTTTAGAATAATTTTTTTAAAAAGATTTTGTAAGTATAAAACCCTTATAGCAATTTGTAAACTAGCTTTTAAACATGATTCTTATTAGAATCATGTTTAAGATACAGTCAAACTTAATACAGGTAAAATAGGCTACCCCCTCTAAAATCATCTGTTGCAATTAGAATACTAAATATTTCTTAAGTTCTATTGGTTATTTTTAGCATTTAAAATTTTCTGGAATTATCTAGTTTATATAGAGTATATCATATACTTAGTAGTATTTATTTCCTCAGAAAATACAGATCGAAATTTTTTTGTCATAATTCTGTAATCTCAAAAGAATAAGCAATAATCCTCTATGAGAGTAAGCATTTGCTTGTGGAAGTAGTAATAAAATATATATAATTACATATTCACAATAGAAACATTGATAATTCATCAAATATTAATGAAAATGAATACCAAACCATTTTCTGGATTTTAAAACAAACTTCCATTAATAAATTACCACTTTGAAGTCAATTCAAATTTTTAGAGGAAAAATTTCTTGAGTCAGGTGGGATACGAACTCACGACCTCCTGATAACATGTCAGGTGCTCTGGACCACTGAGCTACCGGCTGTCGATCAAGATCTCCTGTAATTGATGATATGACATGTTATCAGGAGTTCATGGATTCATCCCACCTGGCTCAAGACAATTTTTCCTCTAAAAATTTGAGACTCCAAAGTGGTAATTTATTAGTAGATACAAAATATGCGAGTTTATTTCATTATTTACTAAACTTCCATGTTACTGTGATTCAATAACCATAATTTAATATTTTTGAAATATAGAGTCAATTGAAAGTATAACATTGCATCTTCTGGCAGGGAATTATAAAAATTTCCAGCTAAAAAAAGTTTTTGAAATGTAACTTTTCCAATACAAAACTCTGCCATCTATGTGTCTAGAAGATAGAGTATCGCTCACAAACATCTAATAAACCTATATTCTCATATTCTTTTTCAAATATTTTAACACTTGCAGTACATAAAGTTTTTCAATTTGTAAGACATCTAAATTTTTAAAGTTTTTCATGTATGTATCTAATAATTTTTTACATATTGTAATGGTTTCAATGTAGATTAAAAAAACACATCATAATAAACAATACATCAAATAAGATATTGCCCAAGAGAAATAATATTTCCTTGCTAAGAATTATTTAACAAACTTTCTAATGCAATATAGCTTTGGGAAATATTTAAATTGTTAATTCTTCATTTACATGTATTCCCCCCCCCCCCCATGAGGTCTTCTAGATATAATTCTCTACTCCCATCAAAATTGCATGCGTAGTTATTAGTCAAACAGGTGTTAAAATAAAATATTTTGTAAATAAAAATGGTTTGGCTTTCCTTGATTCTGAAGTTTTTTTAGTAAAGATTTTTAGTATGAAAAGATCTAAACATTATTGAATTTCAGTTCAATCTGATTGCATATAATTTAGCATAAACATTTCATCACCTGATTAAATTAGAGCTATGTGATCAGCAAAGCAACGATTTTACCATACAATTTCAGTGAGCAGAAATCATTAAAATAAATTAGGAAGAGCAAATACCCCAAAACAGATCCTTGTGGAACACAGATATTTAGGAAACATTTTTTACTTATATATATTCACCAATCTTCTTTTTGTTTCCATCCTTTAGATAGATAAAAATCCAACTTAATATCTCTCATCTTATACTAAATTTTAGTATGTAGGTCATGAGGGACTGAATCAAATGCCTTCTTTAAAGCTTTGAAAATGTTACAAGTCATTTCTAAAACAGCACTATCAGTGTTTAACACCTTTCTAAAACTGTACTGATTTTCAGAGCAAAAAACTGGTTTTCTAAAAAGGAAACCAATTTATGTTCAGTACCACTTCAAATAATTTAGAAAAAAAATGACACTGACTAAATCTATGTAGTTTTCTATCTTTAGTGAATCACCACCTTTAAAAATTGGGAATAACAATTGCTACTTTTAACTTTTTAGGAAAAAATTCCTTTGCTGAATAACCTATTTAAACTCATATAGAACATCATGAATCTCATTCCTATATCCTTCATTATGAAAGCAGAAATACTGTCATCCCCTGGAGCAGTATGATAATTTAACTATAATCATTACAAATATTTCATATTTAGAAACATGAGAAAAGAGACTAAAATTCCTCTGTTTAATTCAAAATAGTATTGCTAGTTCATTTTTCTGTAACGCACTGTTGAAATTATAGTGGAAAAATATTCATTGAAGTTATCTGAAAAGTCATTGGATTAACTTTAATTGAACATTTATTACTGCTGTAACATGAGGAACATCAAGTCTTTAAAATTTCCTGCCACACATCATTAATCATGTTCCAATTTCATTTACTTTGGAGTTTTTTTTTGATGAATTCATTTGTATAATAATTATTCATAGCCTATCCAATTATATTAGTCAGAAATTTTTATACTTACAATACTTTAATTTGAATTTAGTATATCTAATTTATATTTCTTGTATTTTTTTTAACAATTAAACTGATTATTGTTCGAGTTATCCAAGGCTTGAGTTTCTTCTCTACGATGCACAGAGCTATGGATCTTTGATTTTTCAATGGCAGATGTCAGTTTTAACAAACTCATTAAAAGCCAGACTTAAATTGTCTGGCTTTTAATTGGTTGATATAAAATACTATTCCACAATGTTTGCAGTAAAATATTTAAGTGGGTGAAATCAATTTTTGACAGTTTATCTTTCAATTCATTAACCAGAGTTCTACCAAAACCAAATTTATAACAACCAAAAAAGAAATCGGTAATATCAATCTTAATATACATCAATATTTTATCAGGTTTGAAATTTCAAAAATAGAGATTATCTAGACATGTATTTAAGCTTTCCCCTGGAATACTCGTGTGCAGAATGAAATCCATTTGCATATGCTTTTTGTAAATGCATCAGAAGACAGTATATCCAGATTGATATCTACCGTAATTATAATAAAAATTCTCCTTACTTGACCATGTACTCAATTCTCAGAATTAAGATTTATTAAATTCGTATAACCTACAAACTATAAATAAACCTACGATATGAAATGAATTTCACTTATATTAAAAACGCACAATCTGCAATTGTAAAATTAATCGAAATTTGCTTAATTTCTCAATCATTCCTTATGTAAACTATAACCCTTTTTTTGTCCTTACATTAATAAAAGATTTATGCCCATCTATTGGTTTGATTAGATCTATATAGATGCCCATCTACATAGTTGAATCTCTGCATTCTTAATCCATAATCTCTGTCAAGACAATTATTTCTGATTTGAATTCAGCTAAGTTATAAAATACCATAAAATTATCAAAATTCTTTATAATACTAATATTTTCTTGAATAATGTTTAGACCCCTTCCCCAACTAAAGGTTTTTGTCAAACATTTTCAGGTATCAATTTTGAAAAATTTAAATGGCTGATTTGATACATCAGCCAAGAAATCGCTTTCACCATTCAATCCATCACAATTTACCAAGTTATAACAATTTGAATTCATATGTTAAAATTTTAAACTTCATGTAGAGCACAGATGACCCAGAGGTTTCACAATCAAGAACAAAAGTAACAACCTTAACTGAATAGATAGTAAGCTCTTAATTTGAATAGATTTAGATTAGCAGCTGACAGTTCATTGGGTTTTCATTTTTGAATCATTACTTTTTATTCTAAAAAACTCTACCACCATCAATTTGACTTTCAGATGTGTGCATTTAAGAATTACGTGAAATTTTTTTCCCAATATCTACAATTCATTTACAGAAAATGGTTTTATCAATATTTTTAATTTACTAATATATATGTAGAAACTAAATATGAAGACATGCTATTGGACAGACATTTTTATTTACAAAATAGTTCACTATCCATGTTGATGTTCTACAATAGAACTATAGGCAGTACCTAAAAAATTTCTGGAAACATTTTAAAAAATTTACTACATATTGGAAAGAAATGTATTGAAAGACCACTAATGACATATTTCAGATTATTTCCTTTGGCTTTTTGGAATTTTAAATGCAAGGAACAATAGTTTATTTAGGGTTGAGTGGGAGTATAAGTGCAATAGGACAAATTTACGATATTTTCTAAAAAAAGAATTTAGCTTTCTATTGGCTTACCATTTTTACTGCAGATCAAGTGTTTGCCATATGAAATATCATTTACAGAAGTCTAAAACAGGATATTAAAACCATTGCTTTCAAAACAATATCACTATTCAGATTACCATACTGAATTTTAGATCTACTTTTACCAAATTTAAACAATGAATGAGAAATCAACATGGGTAAGAAAATTTAACATTGTAAAGTTTTACATTTAAACAGCTATATAGATTTACTTATGCAGTGTTTCATACATTGTTAACATCTAATTTACAGAACTTTCATAGATTATAGAATTTTACAAACACCAATAAGTAACAAGCACTATTTTTGCAAAATTTCTTTATAAAGACTTAATTTACAATGTGATGAATAAAATTTAATGTTAGGAATTAAGTTTTTTCTCAACAAATGGTTTTATTCAAATACTCTCATGCTTAATAACAACATACCTACTAAAAAGATGGGGGAATTTAGACACGGGATAGAATATGTATAAATGTAGAAAAAGAAATTAACTTTGAATAACTGTGAATTTTAAATTTAGTACATTAATAGTAGGAATATTAATGGGATAGTAAAAATAGGAGTGCAATAGGACAAAATTTAAGATATTCATGAAAAAAATTATGTTCCATATTTATAAAGGAAAAATTTAGAATAAAAATGACAGTGGACAAAGATAGCCATTAATATGTATAAAAACTGCTTTGATTTATAACACTGAAATATTTAATTCTTATCTTCATTAAGCTTTAAAATATGGTAGCTTATATATTTATCTTTGAAAATCAATCATTCAATTTACCTGACTGGGATATAAAAAAGCATACATCATCTCTAAATACTGGAGTGTTGCGATCTAGAAAATCACTAGCCAGTTCCACCATCACTGGAAGCTCTGTTAACTCCTCCAGAATTTGTCTTGTCTAAACAAAACAATTCTCATGTATTTAAATACCACATATAAAACACATGTTGCTTGGCAAAGCATGTTATAAATACAATTCAAAAAAATGTTTTCTTTTTATATATATATTGTAGTATCGAATCATTTAAATTTAACTGTAAGGCTTACATTTTGTCAGGCTTTTTGGATTTATACTGTTTGGATTATTAACCCCAACAACGTATTTACAAAAGCATATATTAAAAAATATTGCTTACATAGGGGTTAATTTTAATGTTACTAAAAGCTCATTTTTACAACAGGACTTTTATAAGATGCACAGCCTTTTCAGACTAACCTTGTGCATCTATTGTAGCCTTCTGTATCAAAAAATGTATATAAAATCGTGCATTTAAAAGATGAGGTAAAAGTACAGCACCATATTACTGAATATTTCACAGTAACAAACAAATATTCACTTATGCAGTGTTTCAGACATTGTTAACACGAAATTAAGTATTCCAAATGGCACAATGTTAACTTAAAATGACATGATCAAAGGTACTTGTTATTAACTCATATGACACAGTGGCATGACTAAAAGCCATGAAAAACAAGCTTCAAATCGTAAATTTAATTCAGTATATTTAATCTGTATTAATTTTAGAAGTGAAAAAAACAGATCATCTGTCATGCTTTCTATGGTTCAGCTATTAAAACATATGACACAGTGGAAACGTATTATAGTGCAGAACTCCATTTAACAGACTTATTTCACTTCAAAATTTTCATTTAAATATATCCTTTTAGAACACAATTGGTATTAATGTGGACAGTTAAAACGTTAAGGTACTAAAATTCAATTGATTAAAATTGTCTTAATTTTGTTACTAGAACTTATCTAACATAAATTATATCTGTTTATGAGGCCGTTTTTCAGTTTATAATTCTAGCTTAATGGTTTTGAAAATACTGCATAATGAAGTGTTGCCAAAGGATCCTTATGACCATATTATAGTGTAATTATCTTACAAATAGCTTAATTCATATTTCTTTAGCACTGGTTATTACACATTTGTAAGAAAGACTACAAATAAATCGCATTTTAACAACTAACATTTTTCAATTGAATCCTGAATTATATCTTCAAAAATTTTACATATAATGTTAAATGATTCAAATGTCAGCCCACAGGTCATACATAATCCATATTGTGGGCTGGGAAGAAAGTGAGAAGTGTTTTCACAAAAGAAACATGAAAAGCGAATGAATGGGTGTAAAGCAAAATATAAAAAAACATTATGTTTATATAGCACATCCTCTAGCCTTTGATTTTGTCTTCAACTATACCTCACAAAGAAACAAAGTTCAGACCATAAAAAATTATCTGCTTTAACAAGCAATTGAGCAGCTATTTAACTTTGCCCCCCCCTTCTGTTAATGTCCCTTACTGAGTGAAAAATCATTCAAATTAATGTGTGATGGTAATGAAATAGTCTAATATGAACCAGGAGTTGCAGCCTCCTTGGTTCACAAAACTTGGAAACATCTTAGTTAAGGGTTATTCATCTTTTAAAGCCTGGCACTAATTGTGATAAGAAAAGAGTTATGAGATACTTTACTGAGCTATGGAAAATATTTTAAATTAACTCTTCCTGAGGAATATAATACATAGATCCTATAATATTATGCCCATAAATCACATCAACTCATTCCATCTCACTGCTGGCTGTGGATGTCAACACTTCGATGAATGTACTCGACAAAACTGTACTAGCTGAATTGTATGTGCGAGGCACGACATCAGAAAGCATAAGACTTCATCCATAGTAAATACAGATTACCTGTAGAAATAGACTACAATTATTAAAAACACATGAAAAAAAATATCACTGATGTGGCTGGAATCGAACCCGCAACTTTAGATACATATCAGAGCACTACCTGTTAAACCACACACCAGGCACTAAAATCTTCAAGAATAAGACCTATAAATCTTTCACTAAGATGCGACAGACATTGCCCCATCTATACTTCAGGAGAGGAAACTTTTCTAATTGTTGCTAATGATTTAGATGTTAATGAGGTCAATCATGCTTAATCATTTATTCTCAGTGAAAGATTTATAGGTCTTATTCTAGAAGATTTTAGTGTCTGATGCATGGTTTAACAGGTAGAGCACTTTGGCATGTATCTAGAGAGCAGCGTGTTCGATTCCCACTGAATCAGTGATAATTTTTTTCAGAGATTTTTCATAAGCATTAAACTTACTACAATCAATTCAGACCATATTTTGCAGATTCAACTTCAATTTTAATTCTCTTCAACTTGCATTTCTAAACTTGATTTCTCTTCATATTTTTTATATTTATCAAACCTTACATTTATCTTTAATATTTTCACTTCCTAATTTTGTCAACTCTCTCAATTTCAAAAACACTCTTGTCTCCGTTTTATTCAAACTAATGCTGCTAACTGCCATTTACTGGCCAAACTGCTATTTAGTCTCATTTTTTGATACTCTCTTGTTCACGCTGTCATCTAGACAGAACAGAGAAACATGAATTCAAAAGGTTAATTTTTTTATCAATTAACATTGACAATATGATAGAAATCCCTCTGAATCTCAAAACATCACTGTTTATCATCTATATCAGAGTTAGCAAGATACTTTCCCTTCAAGCAGAGTTGCCTAAGATAAGGCTTCCTTATCTATTATCAAACTCACGACCTAAGAAGTCTGGCTACTGATGAAAGAGCAATGTTGACACTACCTAAAAGGCTAGCCCATCAGGCAGTCTAAAGTAAGGTACATATTTATTTTTTATTGTAACAGTTACCTCTTATACTTGTTTGAAAGTAGTCATTTCTATGAGTAACTGTGGTTGGAACAACTTATCACTGCACAATATCCCAAACATTGTTCAATGGACATTTCAAAGTTTCTTCCCTCCCTTCTCACAGCCACTATTTATTGCTTAACAGTATACAGAATGTATTCCCAGAAGCCTTATGCAACTGATCCTGAAAAAACTTAGCGTTTGACAATTTTTATTCTGGAAATACTATTGTTATACTCGCAAAAAGTTACTTATCAGTACATTTCACTGATGAAAATTATACTAGTAAAAGCCATTCAGGATTTTTTTGCACATATGATTTGGACCTCCGTAGCCCATGGTTGCTTGAGGATGAGGATGATGATGCACAGATGATAGCCTCACCAAAATCCATCAGTATAGCATGATAGCAGGGAAATCTCAACTCTGATACAATTGAGACTTATACCAGGGACCATCAGAATGCAAAGCCTATCAACTACCAACTGATAAACACTATATGATGTTCTCACTTTTTTTTTAAATGACCTAAAATACAATATAGTAATGACTGCAATATAACATGATTAACCTAAACACAAGATGTGTAAAACATATGATTGGGTTGGGTTGTTTTACCTCTGAGTGGCACTTTTTTTGCACACAATGGACTAAATGGCCATGTCACAAGGACCCAGAGGGCTCAGAGAAAGTTAGGGGAGGGGATCCACTGGAACAACCATCTGACAGATTGTAGCCTCCAGTCTAGATGGGAGGCTGAATGGTTTAATGTGCACAAGGTATAGCTCTCCTGCATGTGGGGCAAAGCTTAACATCCCATCCAACGGATGGCAGCCTTTGTAAAACAGATGAAAAATAAAGTAAATTTCTGAAAAATTTTGTATTTATTAATAGCAAAATTTTAAAAACCTATATAATAAAAAAATTAATAAGTAACTTCAAATTAATAGTTATATGTGGAAAACTGGTACAAATACTATAGATCAATAAAAGTGATATCAATGAAGAAGCCAAGCTAGTTAGAAAAGACAAGATAAAAGTAGCAAGAGGTAACTAAGGAAACAAAGTGTGAAAGTAAAGTTTTCAAATCAAAATTATTCCTTAACCACTAAGCAGCAACAGCTCTAACAAATGTAATAACAGATTATGAAGTTTTAGCATATGGTGGGCTGCAAAGATGGCGTGAATATGTGTATGTGAGGGGAAGAGGATTTCAGGTGGAGATACACAGTACGTTAAGAGCATGACAACACAATGCAGATAAGTTTTTACTATTTGTTAAGAGTTTCACCCACAGGATGGGACAAGAAACATCTGAATCACAAACTTTTTCCGTTTTATTGCATGTTATCTTTCTTCTCTGATCTCTGTCATGTGGGTTGGGTTGTTTTACCTCTGAGCGGCACTTTTTTGCACACCATGGGCTAAATGGCCAGGTCACATGGACCCCGAAGGCTCAGAGAAGGTTGGGGGAGGGGACCCACTGGAACAGCTGTTGGGAGACAGATGGTAGCCTCCTGTCAAGGCCATCCAGCGTGTTCTTTAACGTGCACAGGGTATGGCTCTCCCGCACACGGGGCCACGGCTTAACGTCCCATCCGAAGGACGGCGGCCTTTCCAAGCCCATCGGTGTCCCCTACTGACCGTGGGCAGGGCGGGGAATTTTGCGGAGATAAATCTCAACTCTGACCCAGCTGGGACTCGAACCAGGGAAGTACAGATTACGAGCCTAGCGCACTACCAACTGAGCCACCCCCGCCCCATCTCTGTCATGTGAAACACTTATTTTTCATGCCTGTCACTTATTAATAAAAGGTATTTATACTTTTTTTGGTAAAAAGAGAAAAAGATTAGCTAATTATGATACTTTGACAACCTACATAAGAGAAATACGAAACAACTTACAGCAACAGCACTGTGATAACTTGTTCCACAGCCAATAAGAAGCAAGCGCCTACAACGTTTAATTTCAGGAATATAGTCTTTTATTCCACCAAGAATTACACTTTCAGATGTAAAGTTCACACGACCACGCATTGTATTGATTACAGACTCTGGCTGTTCAAATATTTCTTTCTGCATAAAAGAACTGTAGTTTCCTGAGGAGAAAAATCAAGCCACAATTCTTCACAAATAATTAACAGAGAAATTACTTATTTTAATTTTACACATTTTAATATTACTCAAATGGTTAATTGCATAGTTATGAATAAACTGATATAGTACTTTCTACACCAGAGAAAGGCAAAAAAAAAAAACATGCTATAAAGCTATTTGTTACTGTCCAGACATACCTGTCAGTAGTACATTAAAAAACTTTCATAACTATCTGAAACAGATATTTTCTCCTCTGAAGCAGAGGGTAACCAAACCAGTTTCATTATTGATCTGGACATCTATGGCCATTTCAATGCCACCACACTGAGGAGTGGTTAACTTTGAATGGACCCTATTCCAAACATTTAAATTGCCTGGACTGTCTTACTGACATTGTTTTAAACAGATCCCAGACTTTAACTGCTGCACTAATGGTCCACTATTGAGAATCTATCACTGAGTATTTCATATGTGAATTGCCCATTCTAACTGAATAGATAACACAGGAAAATGTGTATCATTTAGTGGCTGATCAGAGGTATAATTACTTGAAACTCCATAGGGGCAATGCAAACTCTAAACTGGAGTAATATGTCTGACAAGCCAGCTTTTGTTACTATACAAAAGGTTAGATATACAGTACTACTACTAAAGAGGAGTTTGGACTCAAATTTCCAAGCCTTAGACCATAAGACAAAGTATAATACGTATGAATAGTTTATTATTGCTATGCATGTCATTGTGTTATTGGATAGAATCAGGTCAGCAAGAAATAAATATTAATAGATCTTTAAGCTATCCTTATCTAAAATACCACTTTCTAACCACCTACTGAAATTAAAGAGTTAATATTTTGCATTGCTTAACCTCATGCTACTCTTAATGTCTGCCAAAATACCTGTTCCTAGCCCTTTCATATGAAGAGTTATTGCAATCACAGAAAGACGCATCTCGTTATTACAGATTTAATGCAACCACCGTTACATTTTCTTTAATTTGTAAAATAATATTCTCAGAAGGAAAAAAGTTGCACAGCCAATCAAAAACAAATTTTGATAATAAAATAAATTTTTGCATAAACAGACATGTGTCCAACAAACAGCAAGGAAGTAATATGACTATTAGACTGCTTATTGATGGTAAAGAGTTCAGTAGTAACTTCAGATAAAATGCCTCCGATGGGTTGTGTTGTTTTACCTCTGAGCGGCACTTTTTTTGCACACAATGGACTAAATGGCCAGGTCACAAGGACCCTGAAGACTCAGAGAAGGTTGTGGGAGGGGACCCACTGGAACAGCTGTTAGGAGACAGATAGTGGTTTCCAAGAGTACTCTCGACACAGGAACCAATTTTATAAAGGTTCATGGTTGATCTGATCACAAGCAAAATATGATCACAGGTTTTGAATACTGACAAGATAATCTACTATTTCCTGAAACAATGTGATGAAAGGTATTTTAATGATTTTAACTTCTTTTATGTTTCACATGAAATACTAAATTTTATGTTCAATAATTTGTTTAAATTTTATGTGCGATATGTCCATAAATGGATATTACCACCTGGTTAACACCTGAACATCCCAAATTCCTCATCACAAGTCCAATTATCAGATATCTTACATTCCTTACACTTGCTAATTACCATTCATTTAACTATATCACAAATCCTTGACACAAATTATACTCTCAGCTCACTTATTTTATATGAAAAATACTAATTTTTAATTTGTGTAAAATAATTCAGTCGAGAATTTAATTTTTGGTTGAACATTGATAAAGATTGATGGAATTTCAAATTGCTGAAGATTGTGTTGAGTACATTGAAAGATTGGAAAGTAATAAAAGAATTTCAGCTTAGTACAATTCCACATTTGAATCCTTGCAAAACTTTACACACACAGTAGTAATTTAAAACTTCATGCAGATGGCAATAATTTACTAAACTCAATTCCTTGAACACTACATTTCCTTCAACTAATTGTTTAATAAATGGGACAGTCAAATTTTTTCTGACATTTCCATTGAAATATAATTATAGACCATTCCCAAGTATGAATCAATAAAAGCAAACTTAACTTTGCAGAGATACTTTTAACAAATGTTAAATTACTGTTAAGTGTGCATTATACAAAAACTTTTAGAACTTAATGTTTTCTTAAGCTCATTAACATAGAAGAGGGAGTGACAAACTAACTCTAAAGCATCTAAACTAAAATGTGAATGAGCATTTCTATTTTATTAGAATTTTTTTATTGTTTGCAATTAGGAATAAAAAACATTTATTTTCCCTGACAGTGTTAACCATAAAGAAATATTTATAAATATTCTAATATGTCAAAAACTATAAGCTTTATACACAATGATGCACATAAAAATAAGTTAGTATTACCAGACTTCAGTACAAAAAAACTATTCTTTGATATACTCTGAATTCAAAACAGAAATCTGATTCGGTACAACATCCTGTGAAGTAGAACATTAACAAACTCAAGTTACTGATAATCTTTTCAAATTTAAAATTTCTTTTTAGCATTACATATAACTGAAGAAATTTAAATTACCTTTCATAATTTGCTGTATTTCCATCTTCAGTGTTATTATTTCTCTAGCTGTAGACTCATCCAAAGTCCTTTTCATGCGGTGAATTGTAAGATCTGAAGTTGAAATTGAACCTTTCAATAAGATTAGCAAAATAAAAATATCCAAGGAAAATAAAAAAAAAAAAACGTTATGTCCATTGAAATATGGGCCAAATGTAAAGATTCATTGCAATTGTTATGTATAGGATGCTCCTCTCTAGAATACCTAGAAAAATCTTGACACAAAAAGACAAATAATTTCTGACATTGCAAGGTATACATGAGCATACCAAAATATAAATTAAAAAAACACCTCTCTTAGGTGCAGCCAAAGCAGCTAAAAATAAAAGGAAAGCATATGGATGGTGAAATTACTTATGGTATTCATATTCACTTCAAATGAAGATAGAGCGTGCCCGATTTTCCTTCAAACTGAATATGTTGTTGGGTTGTTTTACCTCTGAGCGGCACTTTTTTTGCATACCATGGGTTAAATGGCCAGGTCACATGGACCCCGAAGGCTCAGAGAAGGTTGGGGGAGGGGACCCACTGGAACAGCTGTTGGGAGACAGATGGTAGTCTCCCGTCAAGGCCATCCAGCGTGTTCTTTAACGTGCACAGGGTATGGCTCTCCCATACACGGGGCCACCTTCAAACTGAATACAAATTCATGGCTGATTGCACCATTGATATGCTTAGTTTTATTTTTTACTTTGTAGGGTGCATATAAGATAGGTATTTTACTGACAAAGAAAAAAATGTAAATTAGAAAAACCCATCTTCATAAACTTTTATTTGACATGACTCGTAAATGTCAAAAGCATTTTCCTCTCCCCCTCCTTTTTATGGGGGGGGGGGGGGGGGGGGTTCACTTGATGCAGTCAGTTACTTTCAGCCTTTGCATTTGAAGATATAGCAGATCATTTTAACATTTCTTCTTTATGGGGGGGGGGGGAAGAAAGCAAAGAATAATTTTTTATAGCCAATGACACTCCCCACATCAGAAGCTTTCATTTGACACAAAATCATTAAAAGTTTGTTCCTTGTGTTTGAAATATTTGAAACAACTGTTTTAACAGACAAATAAGTAAATAAAAATAAGAAAACTGTTTTAAATGTTAAGAAAATAGAAAAAGTGTAATTCAAAATCCTATTTTTCAGACAACATGCACATTTAAGGATGGCAAATAGATTATCCATATGAAACACTAATGCATTTAATTCACATAAGTTGTGAAATTTCTGATAATCAATTTCATATGAATTTCAATTGTCCATTCATACTCATAAATTCATCATCATCCTCAAGCAGCCATGGGCTATGGAGGTCCAACCAGATTGTGCAATTTAGTCCTTTAAGCATATTTGTCCTGAGCTACATCTGCTGCATCCGGCCACTGCACACCAATTCTAACAAGGTCTTGTTTGACATTGTCTGCCCCCGCATTCTAGGTCTCCCCCTCTTTCTGAAGCTTATGGGCACACTGTTCATAACCTTATTCATTAAGCAATAATTATCCATATGGACAACATGGCCAAAACAACGGAGTCTCTATCTGCACAATATGTTGCTTAAAGGAGGTTGCCGACTCCTTTGCCTAATCTCATCATTAGTTACAAAGTTGAACCACCTAATGCCCAAGATACTTCTTAAGCATCTAGAATCAAAAGCATCTAGTTTCCTGTTATCTTGTTCACAAAGCATCCAAGTTTCACTACCATAACTAACCCTAGAAAGAACCAAACTATTATACAGTCTAATTTTAGTCTTTAGGTGTACACGCCTATTTCTCCACACTCTCCATAGATTCTTAAAAGTCCCAGCAGCAATCCCTATTCGTCTGTTAATCTCATGCCGCACATCACCAGTATCTGTTACATAGCTCCCAAGGTAATTAAACTGTGACACCTGCTCAAGACTGCAACCATTCAGATTAACTGAATCACAGCCTGCCTGACCAATTTTCATCACTTTAGTTTTCTCTCTGTTTATAACCAAACCTACTCTACTACCAGTTTCATCAACAGCTCGAATGAAAGAGTTCATCTCATCAACATCATTTGCCAAAAGGGTTAAATCATCAGCATAATCTAAATCAGAAATTTTCGTATCTCCAGTCCATTTAAGGCCAAAATCTTTCCCTTGAAGTGAATTTCGCATAACATAATCAATAACCAAGACTGATATATGAAAACCATAGCTATAAGCTTATGACACATACTTTTATAATCACAAAGTTACCCATCTCATCCAAACTATTTGCTGTGTTTTGGCCAGTTTAAGTGCCATAATTTGTCTATACACTGAACAAAAAGAATGTATAATCACTAATAAAATATTAGTGCAAAGCAGTGCAAGCAGCTGCTTGAGGGGGGAGGGGCAATTAACAATATTACAGTAAACAGAACTTTAATACAGGTATTACTGTTAAATACATTAATGATTTGATGTAAACAAGATATTATTTCAAGTTCCTGTACAGATCAGTCTTTCAATATTCTGTAAATGCTGATGCACTCAAGAGTCACTTGTTGATATGCAATATTCAACACATAAACAATGAAATAACAATTTCATCTAACAAAATCTTAAATGATTCCAGTTAAAATCTATACATATAAATCTAAACGGAAGAAATGTTGCTGCCTACTAGACACTTAAAGCTAAAAAAATTCCTTTTTCAGTTTTTGCTCAAGACTATGTAAAAATTATTTTTTATGCTGTAAAATGTTCAAACATGTCACATAATTAAAATAAAAAATTTCCCATGAAGTTCTAGTTAGAAAAATGATCACACTTAATCATGTAAAGTTGCAATTTAAAAACTAATTCCATTGCAAATTTACAGCAAAAGAGTAAAAAAAAACATGTAACATAAGTGAAAGATATTAAACGTTAAAATACTTCAAAAGATATATTTTTTCGTTGTTTAAAAACACATTACCTTTTAAAAATGACTTGCTGTGTGCTCATTCAATGATGGACTGAACTGCTAGAATAGACTGAACAGATTAATACTTCATAAACTTGTTTGTTAACTGGTCAGGGTAATACAAATGGTTAGAGCAGGAGATTTCAGTTTGTGTAGTTCACCTTGCTAAAAGTTGACTAGAATGATGTGAACTGTAGCCTTGAGTAACAGGTCATTTCCCTACAATGCTTTTTATGCTTGACTAAATGCTATGCCAGGGCCATAACAATTTTACTGCAGTTACTGGTTTAAAATATTTTTGATGTTGCAAAAAACTGAAGCTGGCATATATTAAAAGCTGAGTTTGCTCTGAACTAAACCAATATCAGCCATATTACAGGTCTAAAAAATAAATTTTTAAACTCAATTTTATAAAGATTAAAACTTTGCCACATATGTTGCATCTAGCATAAGAATGCAATGAAGAGTAGAATAAGTTATATGCTAGTTTTGTCAATGGAATCAAACTTCAAGGCCCTAATTTTTAAATAAGCATGTCAGAAGACAAATCTGATTAAGGTCCTTGCATTTTCCAGATGACTCCATACTTTTGAACTAGTCATTTTTAGTGGTGTTACAAGAGTCTGGAAGTTGGGAAGACTGAAAATGAGTCAAGTTTTGGCATCAATTAATACCGATAAGGAATAAAATAGCTGTCATATTAATCCAGGAGCAGTTGTGCCACTTTTGGAACACTATTAGTTGCAGTTTGTGTTTTGTCTGCTTCCTGACTTGCTATTACAGTAATATGTTCATCCTCTATTTGTTTTTCTTAATTAAAAATTAGTCACAGTGAGAATATTTACAAATTTAATTCACATAATCACTGTAAACACTAGAACAAGTATGTTCAGTAAGCTACATTTATTCAGATACTTAATTTTTAATCAATTACCTTAGAACATAAGGAAGTTTAAATACTGTTGTTCCAAGTTGCCTATCCAATGGCAGAGCGGATAGCATGCTTGGTTACTGATCCAAGGGACCTGGGGGGTGGTAGTCGAGCTGGTAAGGCATTGTGTCCTTTTAGATGGTCTCTTTCCTCAGACTATCTCTACGGGTTGTTTTATCTCTGAGAAGCACTTTTTTGCACACAATGGGCTAAGTGGCTTGATCACAAGGACTCCAAAGGCTCAGAGAAGTTTGGAGAGGGGATCAACAGGACAGCTATTAGGAGACAGATGGTAGCCTCCCGTCAAGGTCATCCAGTGTGTTCTTCAACATGCACAGGATATGGCTCTCCTGCACACAGGGCCATTGCTTAACATCCCATCCAATGGACAGTGGCCTTTCCAAGCCTATTGGTGTCCCCTACTGACCATGGGCAGGGAGTTTTGCAGAGATAAATTTCAATGCTGACCCAGCTGGAACTCAAACCTGGGAACTACAGATTATGAGCCTGGCATGCTACCGACTGAGCCACCCCGCCCTTATGGCATATTGAATACAGGCTCCGGTTGCACTTCTGGTGCAAGCAGCTGCTTGAGGGAGGAGGGGCAATTAACAATATTACAATAAATAATATTACAGAACTTTAATTACAATATTGTAAAGGACAAAATTATTTATCCAATAATATTACAGAGCTTTAATTACAATATTGCTTGAGGGAGGAGGGGCAATTAACAATATTACAATTAACAATATTACAGAACTTTAATACAGGTATTACTGTTAAATACATTAATGATTTGATGTAAACAAGATATTATTTCAAGTTCCTGTACAGATCAGTCTTTCAATATTCTGTAAATGCTGATGCATTCAAGAGTCACTATTTTATTGTAATATATTTATTAGTAAATAGTTAAATATAAAATATTATTGTAAATAATTAAATAGTAAATAGTTTAAATTTATTAGTTGTAATAGTTTATTAGTAAATATTCAACACTGATCACACATTGCTGATGTCTTTATGTTAACATCAAGGCAGCATAAAGTTCATGTTGAAGTTAAATACACAATCAAGAGAGTATTCACTCTTAGTCCAATGTCCTTATCACATTAGATGAAAAATGTTCGTTAACTGGGTGAGATATGAACCCATGACATGATAAATGTTAGGTGCTCTGACTGCTGAGCTACAGGCTGCTGATCAAGATCATCCCTAACTTATATTAAGAACTTTCCTACTCACTAATAAATAACTTAATATCAATTAGGGAGATCTTGATTGATGGCCAGTAACTCAGTGGTAAGAGTACCCACATTTATCATTTCATGGGTTCATACCTCACCCAGCTAAACATTTTTTCCTCTGTGATAAGGATATTGGACTAAGAGTGAATACTCCCTTGACTTTAACATGGACTATGTTAATCTCAAGGCTGCATAAAAAAATCTGACGATCAGTGTTGAATATTGCATAATCAACAAGTGACCATTGATTGAGTGCATAAGCATTTACAGAATATTTCAAGACTGACCTGAACAAGAACTGGTAATCTCAGCATATTGGCATTGGACTAAGAATGAATATTCCCTTGATAGTTCACAAAAATGTTGAAGGGATTTCTTTTATTTATTAAGTGATATTAACTGTATATTCACGACATACAATTTTCCATCTACTTTGCAAGACTGAAAAACAGCAAAGACACTGCCTTTGCAAAACGCAGAATTATGTACTGCAGGCAGGAAAGTTCTTGATCGACTGCCATTAGCTCAGTGGTCAGAGCACCTGACATGTTATCAGGAGGTCATGGGTTCATATCCCACACACCTAAAGACAGTTCAATGTTGATATCTCATTAGAGGAAAAACTAAGAGTGAATACTCCCTTGAGTTAATAAATGAAAGAAATGTCTTCATTTTTGTTAAGTGATAATTAGTGTCTTGATACGAGATCAGTCCAAATTTTAAGATTGATGTTTAAGTTGAGTTGGTTGGTAGATGGTCCATTTAATAACTCATCTTTTTAATGAATATATTAGCAATTATCAAAACAGATTTTCTCTTAGGATCTATGTTCATAAATTAATACATCCAAATGCTAAAATTCATAAGTTCTAACAAAAGACTAAGAAGACACTAATAAACTTAATACTCTAGACATATCTATTGCAATGCATTTTCAAACATGATTTCCTCAGGCATTGATATTTTGATAGTAAACTAAGTTTTTAAAGGTTTACACACACACACACACCTAAGGGGAAAGCCCAGCAACTCAATGGTAAGGCGACTTAAAAGTAATTCCATGATAACAGTACAGATTAATATCCGTATTAGATGAAATATTTAATTTGCTTAAATCAAAGTATTAAGCAATTTAATTGAAACCTTGTGGTAGGAGAAGGCAATTATTTTAGGTTGCAATAAGTCTTTAAGCTGTTTTAGTTTGAGTTAAATCAGTTATCCCTAAATCATCTTTGTGTTCCTTTAATCATGCTGCCATTTGTTGAAAAGAAATGTGGGGAAAACTTACCATTTCCAATTCATTATTGGGATGTTTAATTTCAATTATACTCCTCCTGTAGGAGAATTTTTATCTCTATCATTAAATATTAATGATATTACATTATGTTTACAAGTACTGTTATATTTAAGAATTTTTTCAATGCATTCGAAATTTCTGGAATATAAGGAAAAGTTTAGTTTTTTCCTTCAGAAATTTGTGCATGTGGTGGTTAAGTTAATCTAATTTTTGATTTTCTCCATATTTTTGATAAATACTCATTAGAGTAACCTGCTTGGTTTCCTATTGTGCATATGCAATTTAATTCTGAATTTAATGCTTTCTTAGTTGAAAGCATCTGTAAATTCTTAAAAACTTGAGTTGAAGTCAGATGTTTTATAACTTTTGGGATGTGCAGAGTTCTGCAGAATGATGTTTGGGGCATAAGTTAGTTTTCTGTGCAACATTTTATCACATTTATGTTCTTTCCTAGTTATCAGAATATCTAAAGCATGGTGGCATAAAAGAACATCAGACAGCATAAAAAGACATCAACATCTCATGATTAGTGTTGAATATTGCAAGACTGGCCTGTACTAGTAGGAACTTGTAATAATCTTATTTACATCAAATCATTAATTGAACTATTACTGTTCAATACATTAAAGTTCTATTCACTGCAGTATTGTTAATTGGCTAATTGCAAGAAAAGTATTTCAACTTCTTTATAATGCTGTAAGTGATTAAAAATTAAGTATATGAATGGTCAGAGGCTTGAACAACTTTGGTACCAACACCCCTTGAATTTACACCAACACCCATTGGAATGCCATAGTCTCTAGTAAGTACCAAAGTACTTTGTCACTAGTTCCAAATTTCTCCTATGGGGTTTCCCCATGCTAGCCTACCCTCCTCCCACTCCCTTATATCTTGAGTAGAAAATTTGAGTCTCTAGCTATAATGAAACCATTTTTGAGCTTAAGACTGCTGGAGGAGAAATTAGATTCTACTGCACACAAAGGTTTAGAAAGTGATGTTCTAGTACCATAAGAATTTCTAAACATCTGCAATCAGAACAGTAAATTTTTAACTTATGGTACATTAGATAAAACAGCTCAATACAGCAAGTGGATGGAATAATCAAATGAATGATACTGAAATCCATTTTCAAATGACTACTAGTTAATATATACTGAAACCTATTTTATTATGATTTTCATGTATTGCTTTGTTTGTCACCATACTCCTTCCCACCCACCCCCAAATCGAATTTTGAATAATAGTTTTATAAAAGAATCTATATGCCAAAAGACAGAATATTTAAGTCCATCATCTGAGAGATTTGTTTGTTCCACAGAGTTACTATGGGGAAAAAAATTCAAGACACCAAAAGCCAATTAAAATTAGAGACCTTGACATGCTTAGTTTTAAAATGAAAATGTGCTGTTACAAAGTGTAGTGTTACTAAACTTATAAAAAAAATGCTCAATATTTAGATACTGGCAAACTTAAATATACAACAGAATATGCTAAATAATCCACAGATTAAATTTTAAAACACTAAAAAATCCAACAATTAAATTTTAAAACACTAAAAATGTAAAGAATTGGTCTGTAAATGGTAGCTAGGTAGTCACTGGAAGGAGAGCTATGCACCAATCCCCTGTGATGATGCATAGAACCGGCCAGGCCTAGCACCTAATGTCCGACCCCGCCTTCTCGTGGTGCAGACCATTAGTACCTTTCAAAAGAGATACTCTCTTGTGGAAGTGAAGGGGAGGGGAGGGCTGCCAGATTAGTGTGGCCTACTGATCTGGACAACTATGGCTACTTTTTTTTTCTACCCTGCTGAGGAGTGGTCAACCACACAGGGTCCTGGTGCTGACCATATAAACCCACTGGACAGATATATGCTCTGAGCTGGATTATGGATCCTGATTTTGCTGCACTGGTGGGCTTCTGTGAAGGGAAAATCTCCTGCTGTGTTTTCTGTTTGTTTGTGGGTTGACAGCCCCAAGTGAATAGATTCACAGGATATGTTTATCAGCTGGTGGATATTCCTGAGCAGAGGTCACTGCAGGCACCTGAACTCTTTGCTTCTATTGGCATCGTCAAATTCTACTTTTTGGACCTCCGTAGCCCATGGCTGCTTGAGGATGATGATGTAAAGAATTAAAACCTTTTGGTTACACAAGTTTGAATAAGATGTTTATTTGATGTTATAGTTATTATATTTACAGAACTACAGATAAGTAATTGCACACAAGTCAATATTTAAAAATGCAGAGAGGAAAGCATATTCAATAAGATAAAAATGCAGCAAATTTACTTGGATTTTTAACTCAATTATGTTTTTAATTTTGAAATATATTGTGCTTATTCAAACAATTTATAATTAAAAACCAAAATATTTAGTAGATATTGAAAACCTCTGATAAAAAATTTAGTGTTTAAAAAAATGGGATTTCTATTGTTTCTTTTTAAATATTGCATTCACTACTTGCAGCTGATAAAGGACTTATGTATCAAAAGCTCATTAACGATTTTAAACATTTTTGTAACTGGAATAGTGGGAAAGCAAGTTTTGTAAGCATGAAAAGGGCTAATATATACTAGATAACTATTAATATAAGTCTGTTTTTAATGAAGTGGTCACTGAGCATACGTTTTAATGGTGGTGAAACATCACACCTTTTCATTATTATGTTTCCTGATGTAGAACCACAGCAGTTCCAGATGATTCCCAGGGTAGATAAAATGCAATAAATCTTTAAATCTCTTGTTTAAGACAGTTAAGAATGCTCATCATTCTATTATATCAAGAACTATTACGTAAGGTTTTTACAGCTGGTGTTTTAATATATCTTTGAGCTACATTTGTGAATTTTAGCAGCTACCAATATACAAACAATATTGATATTTTCCCCCATAGCAGTTATACTCTACACTACTTATAAGACCATAATAATGTTAAAGCATTTCTGGAGATAAGAAAGTCAACTTATTAGAACTGTATGCCAGTAGACAAAATTTAGTAAGCAATTCAGTGTTTCTTAGATGGTTAGAGAGTTAATACTGTACTTACTTCCTTCTTTAACAGCTGCCACATCATCATCTTCTAAGAAGATTACCCTGTTAGTATGCTCAATAACAGCACTAAGAAAAAAAATTACCTTACATTAATATCACAAACAAATTTAGTTTTAAATATAATAGAGCCAGTTATGCTTCAAATGAAATATTCCAAATATAAAAATTATTCAATGTAAACAGTGAAACTTAGTGTGTGATAATTTTTCCAACTATAAATCTATTTGAATCTGTTATTTATATGCTAGTGGAAATTGAAAAATAAAATCCAGAAGGAATTCCTTCAGGAATGTCATATGTTAATAGTTAAGGGCAGCAGAAACCGTGATCTAAGATTGACAGTCATTGGATGAAATAATGACGTCACTGAAGACAACATGCAAACATATGCAGTGCATATTTAAGGACTAGGGCATGAAGAAAGTGCTCTTTGAAGAAGCTACCATGCCTGGATGATGCAAATGCACAACATTTGTTCAGTTAGTGGAGTTTCAGCGAGGTTGTATAGTGTGTCTTCTAGAAGAAGGTTGGTCTTTTCATCAAATTGCACACCATGTTGGACAAGAGGTATCAGCAGTGATACAATGGTGGTGTCGATGGTCAGAAACGCATTTGCATACTCACAGACATGGTTCCAGGCAAAAGAGTTACAGATGTGAGAGGATCAGCATATCAGGAGGGCGGCGGTGGCAGAGCAGATGGCTACAGCGTCAAATTTGATCCTCTGTTGTACCAAGGGTGTCTACAAGAACAATACACAACAGTCTTTTGGGAGCAGGACAATGGGCACATGTGCCACTGGCATGGTTACCACTGTCACCTCGTCACTATCGAGCACATTTGCAGTGGTGTCAAGAACGAATTCATTGGAGGAAAGAATGGCAGTTTGCGTTCTTCAGTGATGAAAGCAGATTCTGTTTAAGAGCATCTGATGGTCATTTGTGTATCCAAAAGTGACAAGGTCAGTGGCTTCTTCCATCGTGCATCCACCAGCAACACAGGGCCCATGCTGGGCATCATGGTGTGGGAAGCGATTAGCTATCACTCTTGTACATGCCTGGTGTTTGTACAGGGTACACTGAATAGCAATACATATGTCAGCGACATCACACAATCAGTCGTCCTGCCATATTTGAGTGTAATCCCAAAGGAGATATTCCAGCAGGATAATGGCAACCCACACTCTGTCCGGGCAACTCAACATGCTCTTCAGGCAGTGTACCAACTCCCTTGGCCAACACACACTCCGGACTTGTCTCCAATTGAGCATGTCTGGGACTGGATCTGACACTCTTCTGCAGACCACAGCAGGCAACGACTATCGCTGAATTATGTGTCTAAGTTGAAAGCGCATGAAATGGTATTCCCCAGCATGATATCCAACCTTTGTACAACCAATGCATGCCAGAGTGGAAGCTTGCATTTTTGCTTGAGGAGGTTCAACACCTTATTAAAATGTGCCTTCTATAAAATGTAATACTCATTAAGAGGTAAAATAAACATTCAATCACTGTCCTTTATCAACAAGTTGTTTCTGCTTAATAAATCTCATAGATTACACTTCAATTGTTAATGGTGTTCTTTTTTTCAATTTCTGCCAGTAAAATTAAATTTCGCAATTTATTACTTGTTTTGACTTTCCTGGCAATTTGCATTTTTAAGTAAAAAAACTTAATACTATGGAATCAATGTTATGTATGCAAACTTATGTGTATCTAACACAATAGTTTGTAGTTTGCTGGTGCATGCTGCAAAAAGTGGCAAAACTTCAGATTTCAGACTGATGTTTTTACTGTAATAATGTGTTTATAGTAAGAAATGTTTTCAGTTGTTTTTAAGTCATTGTGACCAACAAATTTTTGTTAGTACATATGTGCAGTTAAGTTATTCATACTTCTAATTAGTGAATACTGCCTACACATTGAAAAACCACAGTACACAAAGTTTGCCTTGCTGGAACAGTCACTAGCTCCTTAACCAATGTGCTGGTCAAGGCTTATTTCTTAAAATAATTTATAATGGCCACATTAATATATCAAATACCTTTTGACAGTTGCAATACAAAATTAGTAATGAAATTAAATCTATTTCAACAATACATTTTGGATATTGTTTTTAGGTTTATTATTTTGCAGTACTAATTTTATGGACATGTGGAGCCTGGAATGTTGAAGGTTTGAGGTTCTTTACAACCTTCAATAAAATATATACATTTGTTTGGTCCATACTATAACTCAGTTTTTGACTTAGCCCACATCAACTGCCATATTAAATCATCCAGCACAGTGTAAAGTTTGGTCATTTTTTTTACACTGTGTGCTATTTGGAGCATATTTCTTTTCACTGCATTCTTGGTTCTGTGCTAAACCTGTGTGCATTCTCAACACTTGACTCATATCTACGGGGCAGGGGTGGCTCAGTCGGTAGCGCGCCAGGCTCGTAATCTGTAGTTCCCAGGTTTGAGTCCCAGCTGGGTCAGCGTTGAGATTTATCTCCGCAAAATTCCCCGCCTTGCCCACGGTCAGTAGGGGACACCGATGGGCTTGGAAAGGCCGCCGTCCGTCGGATGGGACGTTAAGCCGTGGCCCCGTGTGTGGGAGAGCCATACCCTGTGCACATTAAAGAACACGCTGGATGGCCTTGACGGGAGGCTACCATCTGTCTCCCAACAGCTGTTCCAGTGGGTCCCCTCCCCCAACCTTCTCTGAGCCTCCGAGGTCCTTGTGACCTGGCCATTTAGCCCACGGTGTGCAAAAAAGTGCTGCTCAGAGGTAAAACAACCCAACCCAACTCATATCTACTTCCCCCCAACTCAACACACGACATTGTAACTATGCATTACTTATTATAATGAGTACACACTGGAAAATAGCAGAATGCTTTTTTATGAGACCAATTTTTTTTATTGAGTGACTGATTGTAATAGCTTTACTATTTGGTATATTGGGTGTAGTAAAGGAAAAATAAATTTTGAGCACAGTTTAATTTCAATAATACACAGATTATCTGTTGACATCAAGAAATCATCTGTTTGACTCAAGAAACACTTTTGTGAAAAATATTAATTTTGCCGATGAGTGGAAAACCCATACCTCCCAAACATACCACCAACTCAGTCATTTATCCACAAATTAATTTAAATCTTCTTGATCTTTTCACTCTTGGTGCCATCTATGGTCAGGAAAGGCAATTTATCCAATATTGTTCAATAAATAGATATTAAATAAGGAAGACACTCATGCTAAAGCATTACTAACGAATCACTCAATAACAAATTAGTGGATAAATGATGGCACTAGCAATACTTAGTGATTAGAACACTTGACACGTAACTGGGAGGCACGGGTTTGAATCTGACTCAATGAAACTCATCTTTTCCACAAAAGTATTTCTTGAATAGTATAATTTTAGTGTTCAAAGTGTGAGAACACTAGTTACAATGCTTTCGAAATGGCTGTTCTGAACCAATTTCCTTTGAATTTTGCTACTAATTGAAATTTGAGATTTACCTTGCATCAGAAGCAAAGAAATATTCAACTTCTTTATCTTCACCCACAGGGTGAAATTCTGTTGTTGAATCAGACCTATGAATTCCTTGTCCATTAACTGACGCTGAAGGGATAGTTGTTGTTTGCCGTGGTCGAAAGTCTAAAAGAAATTTAGCAAAAAAAAAAATGCAATATGTAATATTTTTATTTTTGCTACTTTGACAAATTTCATTTTCTGCATGTAACTAAAACTTAAAAAAACGACAGTAGCAACTGGAAAAACAATTTAAAATTTCTGCCTATAAATTGAAAACATTCAAACATTTTTAGAATAATTGGCAAATGACACAAATATTGTATAACAAAAAGTTAACCAATGACTATCTAATATCTTTGAAATAGTAACATTGAAAACCAGAAATCAAATGCTTAATCAGTAAAAACTCTGAATAAATGCATCAATAAGTTTAAATTTCAGAACACATTAATTTAATGTTAGCAGCAATCAAAATTAGACCTTTTTAATTCAAAGGTTAAAACCATAATTGCAAAAATTCTAGTCCTATTATTTCAGTTTGAAAGAGAATATGATGCTCATAAAATTACCTAATCATAACTTGTATGCAATATAAATTTTTCTATTAAAATGCAAATCTGATAAAACTTATGCACAAATATTTAAACTGCTCATGCATAACTTTGCACACTTTTTCTCCTCAATGTGCTTAAATTTTATTTGTTACATTTAATATAGATGCAGAAAAATATTAATAAAATATCTGTTACTAATAATGTTTATGACATATAAATTTAAAATATAAAAAAAGGGTAAAATAAAATTCCATTCTAACATATTAAATAAGCTACATTGTTGTAATGCAAATGCTTCATTAAACTAGAAATATTAGAAAAATAAGAATAAATATTGAAAACTTAATGTAACAAAATTTAAATTTTCAGGTCAATCTTGGTGGTTTTTATTGTTAATCAAGATTTTACAACTTAATAAAGGCCTAGTAATTCAATGAAAACAACTCTTAAGTCAAAGGAGTAGGAATGTTTTTCCTCTGAATAATGCTTCAGTGCTCACAGGCCCAAATCTAGAGAGAAAAAAAAAAAAAAATGGGAGCCAAAAGATTATTTCCATTGCAGTATAACATTTTTTTTCCTTACAAAAGAAACCCCCTCAATAAGTTGTTTATCATTGAGCTGTGACAGAAGTCAGTCAGTTTATATGCCATAAACCTGTAAGGAGAGATCTTAGCAGAAGACAGCATCCATATGCCCTACAGGTGTTTTTTTTTATCAGTAGCAAAACATGCTAACCACTCTGAAGATGTCTTTAGAAAAATTTCTTTAAAAATACATGAAATATAAACAAGTTTAATAAATCTCTTCCTCCATTACCCTTATTAGCATTCTCAAATTCCATTAGGAGGTGGGAGTACACAGTAGAGTACATGGCCTGGTCAAAAGGAACACAAGGCTCATAGAAAGTTTGGGAAGGGGACTCAATGGACAGCTGTTAAGAGACAGAAGTCTTCCATCAAGGCCATCCACAGCATATTCTTTAACATCAGAATATGGCTCCTACACATGAAACCATGGCTCAATGTACCATCTGATGAATGAGACTAAGCTTTTTGGAATGGGAGTGGCTCAGTCAGTAGCGTGCCAGACTTGTAATCTATAGTTCCCATGTTTGAGTCCCAGTTCAGCCAGCATTGAGATTTATCTCTACAAAACTCCCCACTTTTTGTCATTAGAGGACACCAGTGGACTTGGAAAGGCCCCATCTGTTGGATAGGACAGTCATACTCCATGCACATTAAAAAAAAACATGCTGGAGGCCTTGATGGGAGACTACCATCTATCTCCTAACAGCTGTCCAGAAGGCTCCCCTCCCCACAAACTTCTGAGCCAACAATTTAACCCATTATGTGGGGGAAAAAAGTGCCACTGAGAGGTAAAACAACCCAACTCTAAGCTCTTTGGCATCTTTCTCACCTAGGGCAAAATACAGTGGAGGTATAGTTGGGACTCTAATCTGGAAACTGCATATTATGAGCCTGGATTGCTACTGATTCAGCCACCTCTATACCAAGAGCCGGGTTCAAACCTCAGATAAGGTATGGATGTTTCCTACACATGAAACTATGGTGTTTATGGTGACTAAGACATTTGTGTCTTATATGAATGTATAAGTGTCATTAAATTTAAATGTTTAGTTAATAGAACGAAACTATGGATGTTTCGTTCCATAGTTTCCATACATTTGTGTCTTATATGAATGTATAAGTGTTATTAAATTTAAACGTTTAGTTAATAGAACGAAACTATGGATGTTTCGTTCCATGATCTCTTTTCGATGTCTTTCCTTCCTCACAGGTCTCCATAGCATATTAAACTGATATGCTCTTATCAGACCTCCTGGATGTTGAGCTTGATGAGAAATTTTTTCAATTAAACATGTAGGTATTAAACTTATCATTGCATTTCAATTTTACTGAACAGTATCTGTGCAACTATTAATATTGCACAAATGCTACTTGAACCTCCAGGAATTCTTTAGACTTCCTATCTCATTGCAATTTCGACTTGCCTGTAAAGTTTTTCTTTTAGTCTCCAATTATACATTTAGAACTTTCAATACATTCAAGAAGTGGGCTGTTGGCAAGATAAGAGCAATTAAAAAATATATTTCAGATATTAAAGGCTTCCCGGATAAGTACAATATGCAGAAAGATATTACATTTATTGATTTTATAATTTGGCTTACAATAAAAATTGAAATAAGTGTTTAAAAATATTTGTATTAAAGATTCAATATTAAACTTCATGATCAAGCAGGAGCCAAAATAATGCATCTGTAAAAACAGTTAAAGTCAAAGCTTTAATGTATGTTAGATTTAAATCCCTTACATAATGCAATATAATATTGCTAGTCTTTGAATTAATTTTTAGTTATTAATATATATATAAGAGAATAAACTTATCAATACCCATTTATTTACTGCTTACCTGCCAACAAACCCTTCAGTAGCACTACCAGATTTTGCATATGTTCATTTTACAATTGACAATGCAAAGCCAACATTCAACTGAGTTTTTTTTTTATACTGAACAAAATGCACAAGGATTATTTGCAAAATTCTGATTTGCTGACATTTTTAATTCTTATTAAAACAGAAATTACAATGTAAGGCATTTTCTATGACTCAGTCCTATGTGGATTAAATCATGAAAAAGTTAACTACATGAATAATAAATATTACCTTTACTTTTTAAAAGAAAACAAATTTCCTAATATATATATATAGTTCCATATTTTTCCATTTTTGCATAATTAAAATAATGAAATTTTATTTAACAATTAAATAAACAAAGCATTTAAAAAAAATTTTATATTTGACAAAAGCTATCTTTCTATATGCACCCTAAAAAGTAAAATCAAAAACATATTGATGGTGTAATCAGTCACTGAAATCATATTCACTCCAAAGATAGGACATAGGCAATCTAGTATTGGCACCCTAGCTTGCTTTGAAGTGAATAAGAATTCAATGCCTGATTGCACCATTGATATGGTTTTTAAGTTAATTTTCCACTTTTTAGGGTGCATATAGGAAGAACTTTTCAATTTATATATTTTTTCTTTGTCATTAAATTCACCTACCTTCAGAAACTCATTTTATATACGATTCAAACATAGATCACATTTTTTCCTCCACAATTTATTTTTTGGAGTCGTGTTTGAGGTAGCTCACGACATGGGAGACATTACAAGATTTAATATTATTGTATCACTTAAGGTTGACCCCTCAAAATTTGCGTCTCTTTCAGGGGATGGGTGGGGAGAATAGTAGGAGACATAATTTGTAGTCTATGACAGTCCTCATATAAGCTTTCATTTGACACTTTTGTAACTGTAGACCTATGTATTCAAAAGATATAGAAGAAAATCTTTGATATTTCCTTCTGTAGGGAGGGGAAAAAATCAAGCAGGGAGGGGAAGAGTATTTTTATTGCCCACAATGTTCCCTACGTCACAAGCTTTCATTTAGCATACAACTTGTTACATTCAGCCATTTTAATATTTACTTTTTTAAGGGGGAAGAAAGCATGATGGGGCAAATTTTTATATCCTATGACACTCCATGTCACAAGCTTTCATTTGATGCACAAATCATTAAGTTTGTCAATTGTGTTTGAAAGATATGGTGGAACAACTGTTTTGACATATCCACAAACTGACAAAAGATAAGCAAAAAACAATAGGAAGATAGGTAAAAAGAAAGGTATTAATCCAGACATGGATTAATACCCAAACATATAACATTGAGAAGTGAAAAGGTGTACCATGAATAAAATGAGAGTAACTGATAAAAATTTTGTAAGCTTCAACATTTAAGTGATTCTCCTAAGAAAAAATAATCCTCAGGCTGAAAACATAAGCCTAGGATTATGCACAAATACTTATTATATACACAAACTGATTCAACTAAATGGAAAATTAAGTTAACATTCTTGTTGTTTCTTAAGAATTAAAATTCTGCTCTTAATATTAATGCTGATAAGTGCTACAATTTTAAAGTACTTTATAAATTCTAATATCTTAAGTTTTCACTTAAAAGAATTTAAGCACTAAACTTTAACATAACATTTTAAATTTAATATGTTAGAAATGATTTTGGAAACTTTCAAAGTTCATGTGATATCCATTTAGTATCACTAAAACCCAAAGAATCCCCACGGTAAAAATTTGTTAGTACTGTCATATCCTTCTGGAAACAGTTCAAATCATGCATGTTATGCATGAATTACCATGCATTTCATAGTTTAGTAATAAATACTACATTAAGACATGTGATTAAAGAGTAATGTAAAAAGATTGAGTACCTGCTTCATCGTTGGTCTCTTATAAGCAGGAAAAGTGTGCAACAGAAGATATGTCAAGTCAGCATGCAGGGATACAGTGCAGGGGAAAGAAGCAAGGAAATTTCACATAAGAAACTTATGCATTGGTATATACATTCAGTTACTGAGGATTAAGGAAGACAATAAGTGAACAAAAATTTAATGTAAGTAAATAATCTTTGGTTTAAGATAATTTGCAAGATACAAATGTCTTAGTCACCAATAATTTATCTGAAAAACATAAAATTAAACTATGTCTAAAAGAAATTTAATGTGTTATATTATCTGTTCTAATGATAAGTAACATTTGCTACCAAAACATTTATAAAAATTAGTAAGCTGTTTTAAGGCTGAGTATTAAAAATTTATATAATTCAAAAACTAGATGAGAAAGCTTTCATTTGGGGCATTATTAAACCAGCACAATAACACTTAGAATTTGTATTCTTCCATAAGTCAAAGAGTTTCCATTATGTCATAAATGTCAGAACTGTAATACCTGAATAATTCTTCAATGGAGCCTTTGTTAGTACTGAACACTTTATGCTATTTCTTTGCAAATAAAGTTTTCATAAACACCTCTGTGCATATACATTTTGCTCATATCTCAATTTAGGTTCATGTTAGAATGGAGAACTTAGCCACAATTAAAAATTTAATCTCAATCTAATATTTCTAACTAATTCCATAAAGATTTCAGATAAATTATTGCTTCCAAATAACAAGGGTAATCAAATTATTTAATATAAGGAAAAGGGTCAATTTACTGATTGCTGTTCAGTGGGTGAAATCAGCATTTCTCAAATTTTTTTAGCTCATGGCTCCCTTCTAAGCTTCATTTTCCTCTGTGTCCCCTCCCATAACCACTGTTAGTTGAGAAAAATGTTCCATGTGGCTCCCTAGAAGGATGGCAGGGCCCCCATTGAGAACCACTAGGTTAAATGATCAATCCACATATTCTGACCAATATGGAGACAGAACAAGTGTACAGCAGTTGGACAAAGACTGCCCTCTAGGTGATCCAATATTTACTTTTAAAGTAAATTATGGCTCCTAAATGTAACAATGTCTTGCCTGACACATGGTAACTTCTAGAAGCTTACTGTATTTAATATAGGTGTGATAAAAATAAGCAATGATACTCAACACTTGCAAAATCTGTTTTGTGAATCTAACTTGGTACTTTAAATTGGAATCAAGTAACAAAATATACTGCTCATGGAAATTAAGTTCCACAATTGTAAATTAAGCAAATGGCATTTAAAAGTCCTAAAATCACAGTAAAGATGGCTTCAGAAATACTTCAAAAGCAACATTAAAAAAAAAAAACACTGTCTAACAATGCTCCATTTGAATTGCTTTTAAGCATATTAAGTATAAATGATTTGTTTATCAAGTCATAACTAAGTTTTGCTTAATACAGAACATAAATTAATGTATAGGAGATATATAAACATGTATCACTATTACACTGTAAAGTCCTTTTGCAATTGTTGCTATCCATGCACGAACAGCAACAATTGCAAAAAGGACTTTACAGTGTAATAGTGACACATGCTTATATATTTCCTAATTGTGTAGCACTGTTATATATATAGGTATCTAATGTAATGTATAGATTTGCATTTGCTCAATTCTTTATTATTCCAAGAAAATTACTTTTAAAACTGAAAAGTCAAGCTAACAATTTTCAAAAATACTATGTTTTCTAATATTATAATAAAAACAGAAATGCTACTTTAAACCAAAATATTTGCTAACTGCTAAAGTTAGTAATTTATTATATGAATTATAATACTGTTAATGTAATTAACTACAACAAAGATGTACATCAACATACTTTTTTTCTACATAAAAGATTTTAGCTAAGATTATCTCAGGTTCATATAACAAATATTTTTATACCAATACTTATATTGTAAAGACAAAATTATGCTGCACTAAAGTTTTCCATTTGAATGTACACTAATATAAGGCAAGATTCCTGGAAAATAACTTTTGGGTGGCAATAAAAAACAAATATACACTGAAGTCTCTAGCATTAATTCTCTACAATAAGCATTATTAAATAAGTTATTTACCTATATAAATGTATATTTAATTTTAGACATTGAAACAGTTATTTAAAGTAAATTTTATATGCTATCAGAGTTTATTCAAATGAAAAGGACATATCAAATACAGAGTTAATTGTTTTACAAACATTTCTAACACTAACTTGAATAAGGTATACAGGTTGAAGAACAGTTTCACACAGGTACACTACAACATAATATTATGTTGAAGTGATTAAGGGAAAAAGAATACCTTGTATCTGCTTGTTCTCCATATCTGAAGAAGTATGCATAGATGAGGTTGGTAAAATGAAAAGACATGCATGAAAATAAAGGATTAGAGTCAGAGTTAGAAATAACAAGACAGATAAACTACATATGTGATAGGATATACCAATTCAAGGATTGTGTGTGTATTTATACAGTAGCTATTTTTTTCACTTGCAGGAAAACATCTGAGAATATCCCAGGAGATAATCTACGATTTGTCATTTTGAATTGGCATATTCTGCTACTTTCTTACACACTTAAAAACTAAATTTAAAGGTTAATAAGCATGTGACACTGGTGGGTTTTTTCTCAAAGCTTCAGACATTTAACAGTAAGCATAGCAAGCAAGGAAAAGGCAAGCATTGCATATAAGCAACAAGTATTAGTCCACATACATATTTACTTATAATTTTATTCTGAAAAGCATACTTTTAGAAATTTCTTAAAATGTAAACTATTTAAAAAACAAAATACATGTATAGTTTAAAAAAATTCATATTGCACTAAATTTATTCATTTACATCACAAAAATCATAGAAACTGAAAGAATAGTCAAACACCTAGAAAACATTTCGTCAATATCATTTGTATGGTATATGGTGACACAAAAATTAAATTTTGAATTTATGCATTTTCAAATATCTAATGATGAGGCCACCACAATCTGATGAAAAATGCTTACAAGATCAGCAATTTCTTCTAGGTATTTCAGTTTTGAAATAATTATAAAAATAACATTCCACAAATAAAATGTTTTCCTGTATCTGGTATGAAACTAAATGTAAACATCTAATTTTTGAAGAGCTGATTTCAAAAAACTTGTGGTTCAATTATTAGTTGCTACACTTGCAAGACATTAACAGTTTTAATTGCCACAAAATAAATCATATTTATATCATTTTCTGCTTTCAATGTATAAAACTATTGCTTGCAGATTACTTGCAGGAAAACATCCAAGATAAAAACTCAATATGGTGAACTTAATATACACATTGTAAGGTAATCTCTTTTTAAATTTTGCTTCTCTTTTTACATGCCACAGAATTTTCTGCAACTAGCAGCAGTCTTCCATAATTACATATTCACAACTTCTCTGAAAATGCTTTCATACTGTTGAAGTTGAACTGTTTTAAAAAGTTTAAGACAATATTTCCAATTCACTAATTTATAAAATTTGTGCAAACCTCCCTAATTTGCAGACCAATAAATTACTTTTTCATCACATTTTTACTTGAGGAATTTTTTTTAAACAGCACTTTTTACATAATGCCTTTGTGAAATTCTTCATTAGGCCAAATTTTATGTGAAATGGTAGTAAGAAACTTTACATCACACTCTTTGCCCACATTCTCTATACAAAGGCAGTATCAAATTCCTGGGCTAAGTAAGCTGCAGCCTACAGAGTCAAAATTTACTGTTTTCAGAATACAGATTATAAGTGGACTCAAATTTTAATCCCCTACAGTGGCAGGAATCTTTAACACAACATTGTGTAAAGACCATTTTTTCACTGAATGTTTCTCAATTGCAAAGCTATCCCAGAGACAGCAACATTCAGTAAAACTTCTGCATAAGAAGAGTAATCCAATAAATTTTAAATTGCCATCCACAATTTTTATATTTAGTTGTATTAAGAGTTATTCATGTTTTTATATGCTTCTGTTGTTGAACAAAAGTAAAACAAGCATTACTCTTCTGGTTGGAAGGTTAAAGGAAATGTTTTCATAAGCAAACAAATTAAAGTATGCAATTAAACATTTTGGCTACTATACCATATTCTGATGAAGAAAATCCCAAGCTCATATAAGAGCATTATGGCTATATGTTAATTTTTTCCATTTCATATCAAAATTTACATTTTTGAAATCGGGTCAAAATTAGCTAAGGGTTGGGTTGTTTTTACCTCTGAGCGGCACTTTTTTTGCACACAATGGGCTAAATGGCCAGGTCACATGGACCCCGAAGGCTCAGAGAAGGTTGGGGAAGGGGACCCACTGGAACAACTGTTTGGGAGACAGATGGTAGCCTCCCGTCAAGGCCATACAGTGTGTTCTTTAACGTGGCAGGGTATGGCTCTCTCCCACACACGGGGCCACAGCTTAACATCCCATCCGGTGGACGGCGGTCTTTTCAAGCCCATCGGTGTCCCCTACTGACCGTGGGCAGGGCGGGGAATTTTGTGGAGATAAATCTCAACGCTGACCCAGCTGGGACTCTAACCTGGGAACTGCAGATTATGAGCTTGGCGCACTACCAACTGAGCCCCCAAAATCAGCTAAGAAAACCCACGTCTGTTTCAGATACAAAATTGCTGTTGACTAGTGTAACAAAGAAAATATTAAAGATCAAAATTATTTAAAAACTGATAATGCATTTCAAGCTTAGAGAAAATGCTAAAATTCAATTTAACTAGAAAAGCCATGCTGCTGTTTTATAAATCCGTATTCATTAGCTGCTGCTTCATTAGTGCACCCTTCACCTGAGCAACAAAATATCACTTTAAAGCACTAAGCTAGCAACAAATCAAAATGCTACAGAATACATATATGCATAAATATTACTATCAATCTCAACCTTCAGTGTTTTTCTTCAAGCTTTTGAAATCAATCATTAAATTTTGGAAGCATTCACTTGAAATTTGCTTACATACCAAGTTTATTCATTGATTGAGATGTTAATTATAATGTCACTCATTTGGTCATGTTTTTACAGTACCTTGCATGCAGTTCAAGAAGAAAATGCCAATGCAGGAACCTTTTTGCTGATGGAATACCAATAGTACCTGCCATATGAAACCTTTTAGCAGAGTACAAACTGAAAGCCTATGCATTGTGTAATACAAGAAACAGAACTTGTGGAACAATGACTAAAAAAAAATCATGGAATGGTGACTGAGCTTGGTTTAAAGCACTTCAACCTATAATTTTTGATACAAAATTTAAAACTTTTACAATTAAACAATGGTCAGGCATTTTCAGAACATACCTTAAGGCTAAATGCTGAAAGAGGGAATCTGCTCCAAAGATGTTGGTGTAACAATAGCAATGCTTTAATGTGAGCATTAAATTTTTGTAATTGTGAAAGGAGATTCGTTGCCTATAGTATTTTAGGCCAAACCTAGTTCTGTAATCAATACTCTTTATTACAATTTTCCAAGCACTATCTTATTGTATTATTTAAACATGCAACTTTACTGAGTGTTCTGAATGAAATCAAAACCTCATCTGGCAGCAACTGCTAGATCACAAGGTATTGTAAAACATTGACAACATCACTGACAGTGATTTGAAACCATTTCAATAAACTATAATCAGCAAATAATGTTCATGGTAGCTTTGCTCCTATGTAATTAAACAATTCATATTAAACAGATGAATATATCTCATTATATAGCAATGTTAAACCTGTTGCTAATCAGCAGCAGTTAAGATATTTTAACAAAAACACTTTAATAGCTAAATGACAACTTAAATTCAGACTAAAATTATAATTCAGGTTTAATAAGCATCAAATGTTTGCATGAAAAATTAAAAGTTCTTTATCAATGTTAAAATATTAGTTCTTGATTTAAAAAGAATCTACAAAAATGATTTGTTTAGTACCTAAGCTTATTTCTATAGAACTGGTTTAACAGTCTTAACTGGCATAGTGCTTAGGGAGCTAGCTATGGTTCCAGCAGGGCAAACTGTGTTGTGTTAGCTCTATCTGAAGCAGTGGTCAGAAGTAACTCTGATCTTAGTAAGGCATGTCCTTGTAGGAGGCCAGTAAAAGCTAGAAATAACTTCTAAGATTCTTCTTTGTATTTCAAAAACAAAAAAGCTAAATTTACCACATCTGTGATGAACAATTACATAATGAAAATACCTAACACTTGAAATTTCTCATAATGAAGAATATGAGTGATTAATGAGAATAATTAATAGTTTTTAGTGAAAATTCTTCTCACTAAAGAGTAACTGCCCTAAAATATGTTTCAAGTTAAACTTGAAGTCTTAAGTTTTCTTTACGTAATTTTCAAGGCAGCTGAAACTATTCTAACACAAAATTCTGTTTCAATGAAATCACTGATGAGACAGCACTACTAAGAAACCATTCTTTATACATCCCTGGGGATAAAAGTGAAATGCCTACAGAGTTAAGGTCAAATTGCTCTGTAATGGCAATGCTAATTATGAAAAAAAAAAAAAAAAACTACCTATGTATTGCTACTTAGTTAAGTAAACGTTAATTTCTAAAAGCTCTCCATGTTTCAGGTTCATGGGTTGCTTTATCTTTGAATGGCTTTTTTGCATGTAATGGACACAATTGTGAGATCAGAACACCAAGGACTCTGAGACAGTTGGTGGAAGGAGTACCCAATGGACAGCTGTTAGGAGACAGGTGGTGAGCTCCTATCAAGGCCATTCAACAGGTTCTTTAATGTACTTAGGGTATGGCTCTGATGCTCATGGAGCCACAAGCTCAATGTCCCACCCACCTGTGTCTCTTCTCACCAAATGGCAGAGTGAGAGTTGGCAAAGACAAATCTTAATACTGGCACAATTGGAACTTGAACCTGAGAACTGTTACAAGCCTGGCACATTACCACACCCTTCTCCCAGGTTCACAGGAATCTCACTGGAGTGAGATTAGCTTAAGATCAGCATCTCAATCTTGAAAATGCCTAAAATACTGTGTTCACTTGAAGCAACTCTAATGGGTGGTATCAGAAGTTTTTATATTCAATCATAAAGTAAAGAGTAATGTTGAAAACTACAAAGCAATTTCTATCACCCTAAAAATGTGGGCTTGGTCACCTTGTTAATAATTACAAAAAATTTGATTTAAAAATTATAAAATTTAAAACTTTAAATTATTCAGTACATTAAATACCTTAAATGCTACTTTTAATAAAAAGAATTCTATATACTTGCAATATCTTCACACTAGCTTTCATTTAAGTTGCATATTAAAATTAAAAAAAGTTTGAAACAATTTTTAAGTTGTTATAATATTGAGAAGACAACTAATCTAAATTTGAAAAGGTTTAATTTATATTAGAAAACTAGCACTTGTTAACAAAGTTACAAGTACACCAAACACTGATCCAGATGAATGCTAAAACTGGTGCAGATGGAAAAGAAAATGAGATTTACTCTTTTTACTAAAATTTGCCATTTTATTATGTTGAAGTTGCCATGGTTGGCAAAAATTTCTGCTTAGGAGACATTTAATTAACTGATGACATTTAAGATAATCTTCCAAGCAGGTTTATTGGAAATTGCCATCTTATTAAAAGCACTGAGAAATATATTTCCATTATTTTTTTAAATGGAATTGTATATCATTGATTAACATGGCTTCAAATTCTATACTCTTATTTCCTTAAATATATTAGTAGTATGTGGAATACTGGAAAAAGAATAAATATAATTTTTCATATCAACTTAAATTTTGTCATAATTAAACTATAGGGAAGCATAAATTATGTATAAACTTTCCAAGTAGTTCTGCATCTCTGGAATAGTGAATAACTTTGAATTTAAATTAAATACAGTTAATAAAATTGATGCAAATATTTATGCATTCATAAAATTTCTAAAACCAAATGTTTAAATCTCACCCTTGCTGTACAAAACGGGAATGTAGTCTGTAGCTAGATGTGTTTTGCTTTTGATTCCCACCAATAGAGGACTTCCACGTCTGAAAATTTAGTATTTAAAGCTTATTCATTTCAGAATCTTAGACATCCTTAAAATAACAATATTTAAAACAAAACTCCCAAGTTAAATTTTTACAATTTAAAAGCACAAACATTTTGTAGCTAATAGTATCTAGTAAGAGCTAAATTTTCGGTTGAGCAATAAATGTAGTTTAGAATTTAATGCATTCCATTACTAAAAGTGGGTTTGTTACCTTACCAGGATGAAAAATGCATTTCTCTCTGCACTTAAAAATTTAGATTCAAGATTCAGAAATCATGATGCTATCTTATTCAGTACTTGAATTTGTCAAAATATGAAACTACAAGGGTGGATCATTTAATTCATGGACTGTCTGTCGTTGCCAACAATTAGCACCTTTTCATATGAGTTAATACTTGATATGTGGCAACACAGCAACTTTTCAAGGGCATAGAGCAGTCAGCGTGCTAAGTTGAAACATGATACAATTCCAATAACAACAGAACAATAAGCAGTAAGTCTTATTTTCTTGTTTTAGAAAGGTTCATTTTGTGTCTTTTATAGACTAATTGATCTACGAAACTAAGTAGCAGTATGTTATTGTGCTCAGCAAGTGATACACATAGTTGTAGCAATGATTAAGTGTATGGAGAACAGTGCTTGACAGTGATTTTAAAATAGCATAAACACTTCAAAGCTATGTGCAATCCAAGATCTGGACAACCAATCACTGTTCTCATACACTTGAATAATTTCTGAGAATGTCTGTGCACCATTTAAGCTGCTGCTCTGAGGTGAAATAACCCAATCCAAGTCAAACATAGTTAATATCACATATTGCTGCCATTTTCAGATCAGCTGTAGCCTGAAAAAGCAAAATCAAACACCTTTCCAAAGCGAAAAAATGACAGACCACATACTGTTCAGCAATGAATTTCAACTTGCACCCATTGCTCTGTGCTTTTGAAGAGTTGGTATGGTGCCACATATCATTTATTAATACATACAAAAAGATATTAATTGTTGGTGACAGCAGTCTATGAATTGAATAATCCAAAGTTTATTGGAAATCTAAAAAGACAATGATGTTTTTGAAGATTTAATGTCTAATGAAGTTTCTTTGCATAACTTAAAAAGTAAATGGGTATGTTGCCAAGTCGTTTTTGCCTCTGAGTAAAACTATTTTGCCCACAATTGGCTAAATGGTCAGGTCACAAGGGCTCAGAGAAAACTGAGGAAGGAGATATACTAGAGAGGGGATTGAAGTATCAGTCATTCATTTCTTCTTTAACATGCACAAGCTTTCCTGCACACAGTGCTATCCACGGCTTAATGTCCCATTCAACAGATGGCAGAATTTCAAAGTCCATCAGTGTATCCTTTCTCACTGAGGGCAGGGTGTGCCAGCAGTGATAAATCTTCTCTGACCACTACAAGGTAAAGCTGGGACAAATCTGGGAACTAGATTATGAGCCTGGGGTGCTACTCACTGAACCAACCCCTACACGAGGAATACAAGGTTTTCGAATTTAAACAAGAGCACTCATATAAAATAAATAATATATTGAAACATTAAAAGTATTCAAAGATAAAAGATGTTTTTTTTCAGCAAAAATTTCATATGAAACAGTAAATTATAATATTTAAATATAAGTATTTTTCTGAAGTTGTTAATGGATGAAAAATGTATAAGACTTGAATAGGTTGGGTCTGTAGGAACAGTGAAATAAATTTAATGAAAGAAATTTAATTTTATCTTTATTATTTATGAAGTTTAATTTCAAAGAGAAAAATGAAAATTTTCCATATATGTTTATGATTCAAGTTAAGTCTACTTATAAGAGAAGCTTGATAAAATTATACATACACTCAGAGGCAACTCTGAAAAGCCCATGGACCATGTTCTACAACATTCTATTGCCATGTGGAAGTTGTGATACAAGGTTGTAACAGACCCATTTATAGTTTTCAAGACATTAGTAAAAAAAAAGTTAGAAACAATATTAAATAGATTCTGAATATGACATAATAGGAAAGGTGAGAAGAGCTAGTGTAAGAATTAATAAAACAGCAGTTCTGGAAGTGGTGAGCAATTGTCAAAGATGCACAAGAATGTTTCAATCAACATCTCATGATAATTACTTCCAGTAGGATAATGTGACAATAAGTTGCAAAGCTCCCCATTATGCAGCTCCATAAATATTATTTTTGCCCGAATATTTTTGTGGGAAAAAGTTTTGCTGATGTGCAGGATTCGAACCCATGACTCTCCAGATACATGCCAGTGTTCTTAGACCACTAATGTCGGCTTAGTCTTTTTCCATTAATATGACAATCTTCTCATTTCTGCACCCGGACTTTGGCTTTCTTGATCATAGTTTCTTGACCATAGTTTCTTTTAATGTTCCCTGAGTAAGATGCAAATAAATAATTCACTTCACACTATTCGAGTTATTAATGATTTAATTAATTAATAATATCCACAGTGTTACCTATACTGACTTTAATGTCAATAAATTGATTTTGTGAAAAAAAACTGCTGCCACTCCCAATCATAGATGACACCAAGCCCAAGTGCAGAAATTATGGGAAGATTGATAAGTCATTAGCAGAACAAAGACTAAGCTGACATTAGTTTAGTGGTCACTCTGGCACCCACACATCAGCGAAACTTTTTACTGAAGTCTTTATAATGCTATAAAATAGAATAATTTGATATTACTTAAAAAGCACTCATACCTTGTAGCAACACACTGTCCTGGATATTTTCGACTTTTAAAGACTAAAGCAAAGGCACCTTCCTGCAAAAAAAAAAATCATTCTTAAAAATAATCTGAAAACTAGACAACAAAAAAATACTATACCTGCTAAAGCAACTAATATTTAGACCTCCATCATGTGATAGAATACTGGAAGTGTATATCATTCCAGTTTTGCTACTATGAAGACAAAAAAATCATACAGTTGTATTGAATTCATCTAGATAATCCATATTACTATAATAGATAATCTTATGGTAAATCTATTGAAGGTGACTTTCAGATCTAACATGTTAAAAATAGGCAAAAATCAGAAATGAGCCCACAAAAATATTTAGTTTTTTTATTGTTTCAGTAACTTAACAACATAATCAAATACATATCCCAATACTTACAAGCTGCTGAATTACTTGTTCCACAAGTTCTCTGAATGATAAATCAGAGTTGTTATCATGAATATGCTTGATAAGCTTCGAAATCACTTCTGTATCTGTCTCTGATTCAAACTCGTGGCCTTTGTTAAGCTGCAAATAAAGTAAAATGAAACACGTCTCGAAAAAAACATTTCATCAATAAAAAGTTTCTCATCTGATTCTAATTCCAAATGATCCTTGAAGAGAAAGTAATAATAGCAATGTCCATATTACTAATTAATGACAGTGGCAACCCATGTTCAAATATAAAAACCCTTTACAGTTTTCTCCAGGAAAAACATATTTTGGATAGGCACATTGTATTTTCTGAGGCTTACATTTAAAGAAGTTATTTATTTGACAAAAGACTAGTTTCACTACATATTAATTGTAAATTCTGTATGAAAAATGATCAACTAATTTACAAAAAAGTGAATTGCTTCACTGTTCTAGATAATAAGCTTAAATCATATTTATTAAATTGCCACGCTGAAGCAAACATAATGCTAAGTATTTAGGCTCTCCAAAAGACATTTGTGTTTGAGCCATTGTCAGATGTATGTACTTAACTGTTCCAGTGTCCAGCTGAAAAGCTGGTTTACATCCAGAAGCCAAGCTCTTTTCACCCTAAGATCAGCCAAAAAAAAACTAACTTTTTTGCCAAATAACTAATAAGAATTATGTATATATGCCAAAAGCCGTCCCGTGGCCGAGTGGTTAGCACGCTTGGTTACTAATCTAAGGGACCTGGGTTTGAGCCCCGGGTAAGGCATGGATGTGTGTCATTTTTCTGCTGAGGTCCTGCCATCCTCTCAGATCTCCTACTGTGGCATATAAACTGACAGGCTCCTGTCAGACCTCAGTGGCAAGCAGCTGCTTGAGGGGGTATTTATTTTTATTTATATATGCCAAATTGGCATTAAATTCTGAAAGTAAAATATTTAACAAAAAAAGATTACTTTTTTAATAGAAATTGTTTTGGTCATGTTGTAAAAATACATCTGGTAAAGCAAATAAAAAAATTATAATGCACATGAATAGAAAGGCCATTTCTGAATAACATTTTTCACTTCAAACAAGAAAATTCTCTTTAGTTTTTTTTCTCTGTAGCATACTCTGAGAAAAGTCCAGGGTTTTTACCAATTGTGCTCAATCAGATAAACAAGTCAGCTTTAGAAGTAAAAAAAAAAAACAAACCAATAAGCAGAAATAGCTCATATTTTATAACAAATTAAGCAGAATTTAACTCTAAATTTTATAAAAACAAAAACAAATTTACCAACATATTGATTTTATTAAGACTTTTCTACTGTAATATACTGAAAAAATAGATCAGGCTATGCAATTAGGGCTTAATGTTGGAAAACGTGATGAAAATATTTATTTATATAATTTAACTGGTTTTATCGAAAAAAGTTTTGCCAATGTGCAGGATTTGAACCTATGTCTCTTGAGATACATACATGCCAGAGTATTCCAAGACCACTAAACTAATGCTAACTCAATCTCTTTTTTTCCACTAATATGATGGTTTTTCCACCAAGTCTGCATTAATTTAGTGGTCTTAGAACACTCTGGCATGTATCTGGAGAGACATAGGTTCAAATCTCACATGTCAGCAAAACCTTTTTCCACATAACTATTTATTGATTTACTTCAGAATCAACATTATCCAACAACTCTTTGGATATTATTTATTGGTTAATTATATATCAATCAAAAAAACAAATTTCTTCCCAAATAATATAGGTTTTAGGTAAATATTATATATTTCAATATTTCTTTTCAATGTGGTATATTTTAAAACATGGGTCAGTGTTATACAAGGTGATTTGTTGTATTGCTCACATAAAAAGATTTTGGATTCTATCAACATATATAAATGATTTGGACACAGAAAAGGTTAAAAGGTTAAGCAGATCATTTAAGGGTGCTCTGCTGTAACAAGAAAATATCATATGACTAAACTGTAAAACACTGGACATTGAGATCTTGAATATTTACATATTACAATGAAAAAATATGCTAAAGTTAAAGCAAAATATTTTTAAAAATGCTCATATGGGGTATCTAATGAGGAAAAATGAGTTATGAAATATCCTATGAGAGTTTATATTGATAGTCCAATTTTAATGCAAACAGTCGCAACCAATTTCCATCATGCTGTCAATGATAAATTAAAATTTTGTGCTGCGTGTATTCTGAATCGCTCATGCTTAGTTTCATTATTAATAATATTCAACAAATTTAAGCAGCATGTTATGTGATATTGTGTAACTGAAAATCTGGTATGTGCCAAATGTGGAAATTTTACCAACCATCTTACATCTTAGCATTTATGTTTACAGTGGTCTGAAGATATCTATCCTGCTATTGTCACATATGTATACAGTGCTAACTTATTCCTGCATCAGATTTTCTCCTACCAAAAACGTTTTCTGTATAGTGAACAGATAAGAAAACATTTATGCATGTGCACTATCACATAAAAAAAAAATCTTTGCTATAATGGTGCATCATTTTAGGTGTAAAATCCACTTTTACATTCATTTTTTAATAGTTTGCTTAGCTTCATTTAGATGTTACAATGATCAGTAAAATAATTATTTCTTAACCACAAAAGTAACCAAAGAACATTACGTTTTTAAACCATGCTTAAGTAACCTTCATTTTAATTTTAATTTCTATATTAATGATTTTATATATATAGGTCATGTCAAATCTGTTGTTCACAGCAGGATAAAGTTCTATGGTTTAGTTATTCATCGATGAAAAAATAAAAAAAAAATATAGGACACATTGCAAGCATTTTGAGAAACTGGATACTTTTTGGGTTAACAGCTATTTAATTTCAGTAAAATCCAATAAGTTTTGGCTTCTTACCTTACTATGAAAGGTTTATTATATTTCAGCTTAACAGAAGCATGGCCATAATCATAACAATTACACACTAAGAGATAAATGGCAATTGGATGGAAGAAAAATTATGTACAAATTTAAATATAAAATTTTTTACCAAATTAAAAAAACTTTGCATATTTTATTTCAGTGATATAAGAGACATACTGCATTGTTTAAAATGGAACTGTTCAGTTTTACCCCTGAGCAGCCCTTTCTGCAAACAATGGGTTTGGTCACAAGGATACCAAGGTTTCAGAGAAAAAGTTGGGAAGGGAATCCACGGGACAGCTGTTAGGTGACAGATAGAAGCCTCCTGTCAAGTTAAAAAAAAAATGGAACAGTAATTATGATGAAATCTTGTATTAGGGCAATACATTGCCAACTGTTATTTCCTTTAATTTTCGGTTCAGTATTTTCTCAAGCTTTAATCTGAATTAAATTACTAAACAGTCTTATTGCAGTAATTTAATAAAATCTTGTAGGTTACTAGATTTAGTTTTGAATAATCAAGGTTAATGTATTCATCTAGAGTAAAACTGCTAAATTTTATTAAAAAGTTTGCAATTTCCAAGGTAGTCAAACATCAACACAAGTTTCTAAATTTATGCTTTCACTTTTTTCTGTCATATTTTAATGAAGGCAATTTTACATTGTGTTCTACATGTACAACAATTCTTTTACTTTCCTTTAGATAGTCACAGTGTATAACAATTAGCTTTTTCAATTAAACTGATAATCAATTGCTAATCTAATTCCAGATCATACCATTTAGCAGAAAATTTGAGGGTAGCTTTTTTTTCATTTATGCATTCAAATTAATAATATGAAGATTTATATTTATAAGCATAATGAATGGTTAAATTAAAAATTTTTTTTGCATTTTCCAACTACATTCTGATTTGTGTTAATGCATTAAAGATATCAGTACTTGAATAATCAAAGGTAAAAACAGTACTTTATAAAATCAACTTTAAGAGTTTAAGAATTTATATAGTCCATTGATAAAAGAATACTTACTAAGAACTTCTTCACATCTTTGTAATTTGTTATTATACCATTATGTACTACGACAAATTCTGAAATAAAAAATTTATATAAAAAACACTGCATTTTTACTTAAGTTCTAAAAATGAAATGTTTTAGGTGAATTAAAAATTAATTTTACAGGTAAAAAAAAGCAAACTGATAGGATCACATTTACTCAAACCTAAGGCACCATGTCAGAGATGTTATCCCTATTTACTTCAGAAATAATAGATCAAAATATTTTTCAGTAACAATTTGCACTATATTAAAATAAAAGTACTGTGGCCAAGTGGTTAGCATGCTTGGCTACTAATCTAAGGAACCTGAGTTCGAGCCCTAGGTAAGACATAGGTGTAAGTCCTTTTTGCTGAGGTCCCGCCATCCTCACAAACCTACTATGGTGTATAAACTGACTGGCTCCGTCAGACCTGTGGCAAGCAGCTGCTTGAGGGGGTAATTTTTTTTAATATTAGAAGAAATTCTTTTATTTACAGATTTAAAAACTTGTGGAAGGCTATTTTGAAAACTGCAAATTCAGAAGGGCAAACTAAGAGAATAGGAGGGGAAAAGTGCTTCAGGTTTTTGAAATCTAGTTCCATTATAAGTACTTTGTTTTCTGTTAAAAATTCAAACCTCTTGACCTCCTCCCTCTTCCAAGGAAGTAGAAAAATTAAATGTTTTAAACTTGATCTCTTGTTCTATGACAGGGAGAGTAATTTTTAATGTTTTTTTGTGCAAGGGGACACAAAGAAATTTGGAATGGTAGAATACATTGTTACAGGGAGAAGGGTGTACAAGTTGAAAAGTGTTAAATGGAAAATTTCAAATCAGTCAACTTATATAAAAGGGATACTTATATAATAGGAAGAGGTTCTTAATCCCATTTTATTATAGGTAGGGAACTTGCAGTTTTAATGCAGCACAGAGCAGCAGATGGGAAACTGTAGCATTAATATTAGAGCCAAATAATAAAGTATTTGGTGGCCAAATTGTTAAAAAAAGTTAAATCTGTTTCAATAAGTTTGTGTGATAATTAAGCTCTTGCCACTGGTGGCATTTGGAAAGCTCCAAAAGTTATATTAACCATTTAGGTTATATAACACAAGGATTGGTTAACACAATAAATATATAATCTTTCACATCCATATAATTTTAAAGCAGGAATGTAGCTCATTTAAAGTTGAACTTAAAAGCTTTTAAAGCTGAAGTGTTCACAAAAGAGAAATTCTGCATAGTTTAGAAGCTTGTATTACTGAATTCCAAAATAACAGATGTTACATTTTAATTTAGTACAAAATTGTATGCTGAATTATAGTTTATCATTATTCTAAAGTTTCATAAGATTAAAAAGATAAAGAGGCTGAACCAAATGAAAGTTTACAAAATATCAAGACCACATAAATCTAATAAACTATATTAAACTATTTTACATTTAAAATTTAAAAACAATTTTTAAGCTTTGTATAAAACAGTTAGTATATTTTTCATAATTTTGCTATTTACAAATTTGCTAAATGAAACCAACAGCTTAGATTTTAAAAACATGAAGGACCGAAGATAATGTGTAAGCTTTCAGCTTGTGTTCATTTCTCATACACACAAGGACATGACCGTTGGTTTAGTAGTCAGGTTCTCTAACCACTACACCAGTTAGGGCTAAAATTGACAAATGTAACACTTAATGATGATATACACCACGTGTACTATAAAATTCACATCAATCTTTAAAAGTTAGTGAGAATTAGCTATTTTTGCTTTAAAATTACTACAATAGTTATCTTGTATGAAAAAAATTAAGTGTTCATCACTTTCATAATTATTCAATATTTCACCTTTCGAAACTTAATTTCCACTATAAAGAATTTTGTATGAGTGTTAGTAGTAGCTTTGTTTAGTATCCTTAAACTCATTCAGTATAATTACTTCTAGTATTTACTCTATGAACTCAATTTGAAATTTTAAAATATACTCTTCAAAAATTCAGCTATCAAAAAAATTTACTTAGAGTACATTTCATATTTTGTTACACAAAATGAATGAAAAAAGGTTAAAATTAAGATATTCCATGGTCATTGCAAATAGTCCTAAAAAAGCATGAGTTTTAACAAATGTAATAGATGAATTTTAAATAAATTAAAAAAATAATTTTACAATTACACAAATGCTGAAACTTTTGCACACTAGAGAAATTGCCATGGTTTAGAAAAGGCAAAAACTGCATTTTGAACTTCAGTTGAAAAAATAGCAATGAATAGTTTCATAGCTAGACTCACCATTGGTAGAATCTGATCTTTGTGGATGGCTGTTATTTGCACTTGGAGCACCATGAGTGGCCCATCGGGTATGGGCTATCCCAACATGTACATAATATTCTTGATCAAAATCTATATTATCTCTACCTGTAGTATGAAAATATTCCAAGAAACATTAATTAGGTTAAAATAAAGAATACTTTGCAATTATTATACATATATTAATGTAATTGGAAGGTAGGTTAGGTTGATTTGCCTTTGAATGACACTTGTGCACACAATGAGCTAAATAGCTAGGTCAAGGACTCTGAGCTCAGGGAAGCTATTGGACAGGAAGCCCAATGGACAGCTATTACAGATTGAAACCTCCCATTAAGGCCATCCAGCATGTTCTTTAACACACACAGGGTATGGTTCTCCTGTACACAGGCCAAAGATTTACATACAATTCAATGGATGGCAACCTCTCTAAGCCCATCAGTATCCCCTTTCTGACAGGGAAGTGTGGAAGTTTAACAGTGATGCTATTCCAGATGAAAGAAAAATATTTGGGTTCAGTCTAATATTGTTGGAATCTGAATAACCGACAAATGTTCACATACAGCACTTTATCATTTACTTTATTCTCTATATTACCATTTATTTATTTTTGAAAAGGCAGCTGGTTGCCATTTGCATACTCATTCACACAAGTAAAGAAACTCACTAATCAATTTTAGTTTATTGTGTATTTATTTTCTTTAAATATTGCCAAAATCATTAATTTTTAGATAAAATTAGATTCAGGTTGGAGCTGAACCCATGTGAAATCACATGGGTCATTTGAGCTTTCAGGTGTAATCAATTTTCTTACTTAATTTCAGAGTTTTGAGGTATTTCTATAGTGAACAGAGATCACTTCATCCAGTCAATGCACATCTGTTTTGAAAGGCATTACTTTTATCTATAGTTTGACATTAATTGGAAGATGTAAAATTAGAGGGAATATTTATATTTACTAGTAATCTGTACTGGAAACTTATTTGTAATAACTAGAGATGAATTTGGGCTCAAATTTTGTTGGTCTCGTACAAACAGATGTCTTTAGTAAACTTATTTTTGTTACAATCATGAAAAAATGAGTTAAAAGGAAAATTTCTTTTGGTTATAATTTTAATCTTTAATGTCTCTAGTAATTTATATATATATGTGTGTGTGTGTAGGATACAATATTTTTCTATAACCAGGCTCAGTAATTATTGAAATGGTTTGGGCCCAGACTCAACAATTTCAGAATCAAGCTTGAACTCCCAATTTTTTGAGTTTATTAAATAACACTGTTCATTCTACTAGGGAAGACATTTTCTGTTATGGACAATTATTAGTGACTGACAGCTGACTGGCTCACAGGAGATCACACTAATTCTAACTATGATGCAGAAATGGTACAGTTCTGCAAATTTGCACCTAGGGGTAATATGGATCGTAGATCTCTGGGAAAATTTTCAAAATTTGACCTCAGATGTATTCTACAAAGCCAAACCATTATTAAGTGCTAGAAATGAAAATTAGGGTCGATCATGTTTTAGGGTTGCAGATGTCAGATATGTTATGAAAATTTCTATCTGAAAGGTCCTTCAAGGTCAAATTTAGATCTACCAGTGCTAGAGAGCTAAAAATTAGTTCTTGGTATTTTGAGTCAGATCTTGCAAATGTTGAATTTTGGTTGCAATGTGTCTTTTGAGGTCAAGTAGAGATCTACTGGTGTTAGAGGGCTAAAAATTGATGCTTGAGGGTATTTTGAGTTTTAGATCTCAAAAAGTTATGTCAAATTTTGGATGTGAATGGTCCTTTGAGATCAAAAGGTCAAATTTTGATGAACCTGTGCTGGAAAGATAAAAATTGGTGAATAGAGCTATCAGGCAGAACTCTGAAATACAAGGAATTTTCAGATCTGGTGTGGCATTCAAGGTCAAATAGGGGATCTGAGTAATGGGCAAGAAATCATGAGGTGCAGATTCCAGTATTTCCTAATCCCCTTAAAAATTTCTACTCCCTAGTTAGCAGGCATAAAAATTTATACTCTGTCATTGTAGAGCTATTCAATACTTAAAAGCATGCAGGAAAAATGCATTTCAAATAATTTAAATACATATTTATCTGAGATTACAAAGCTATGATATTCACTAGCAGATATATAAAGCAAATATAGACTTTAAAGTTAAATCTCAGCCATATTTAGCTTAGGAAGAGTAAAAATATAGAAACTATAAGGATACAAAACACTTTGAACTATCTGGCTCTAGAAAAATAAATTGATAAAAGACTTAATTTATCTCTTCTGTGTTTATTTTTTACAAGGATGTTTATATCTATTACTATTTAATGTCAATAGTTTATTGTTGTACTGAAGTTTTAATACAAGAAATGTTAAATAATCTCTCAGTATTCTATTTTAAAGCAACCATAAGCTTCAGGTTAAAAAAAAATACTTACTCCAAATTTCATCTTCCAGCATTTTTACCTTTCCACTTCTCCGAATAATTTCTGTTACAGTACCTTTAGGGTCTACGTCAATTGCAACACCTAGACAATAGAAATTTAATTTTTAAGTTTTAAAATTTATATTGTACTATATACTTTTACCAATTTTGAACCATTTAAAAAAACACTTTATATTGACATATCATGTATGAACCACTTTGCAACTATCCCAGAAGCTGAGTGGCTAGGGCACTTAGCTGCAGATCACAAGGACTTTGGTTCAAGCCCTGTATAAGGCATAAATGATTCTTATGTTATCTCCCTGAGGTTTTTCCTTTACAGACCTCTGTGGGATATTATAACAGGCTCCTGGTTAGATCTCTGTTGCAAGCAGCTGATAGTAGAATATTTCATAGAGATAATTTTTTAGAAAGTAAAACTGGAAAAACTTGTGATGCAGAAGCCAAATTATAAAAATAAAACAATTCACTTCAGATAGAAGCAGTGTCTTAACAATGCATTACACATTTTACAATTACAAAATGGATACTTATTCATTATACTTAGAAGTTGCATACATTAATGCCAAAAAATTATAAATCATGATTTGGTTCTTTTGCCAAAAGTGCCATACATATCATTCTTGCAGTACTGAAAACAATCTTAAACAGGTTAGCACAATTATATCAGAACAAAAGCATACCTTCATGCATAACTGCATTGCAATCATTTTTACAGTTTATAGTAGTGCATTTTGGACTTCATGTGAGCAGGCAACACCAACATCAAACTGTAGAGCCACATCCTCATGTTCTCACTATTTTCAATCTTAGAGCTACACTTTGAACATATGTGGGAAAGGAAAAAATATGCCATTCATGGACAAATTTATATACTCTAAAACTTGCTTTAAATATTGTCAAATGAATTGTTGTTGCTGGGTTGTTTTACCTCTGAGCGTCACTTTTTTGCACACCATGGGCTAAATGGACAGGTCACATGGACCCTGAAGTCTCAGAGAAGGTTGGGGGAGGGGACCCACTGGAACAGCTGTTGGGAGACAGATGGTAGCCTCCCTTCAAGGTCATCCAGCGTGTTCTTTAAAATGCACAGGGTATGGCTCTCCCGCACACGGGGCCACGGCTTAACGTCCCATCCGACGGATGACGGCCTTTCCAAGTCCATCGGTGTCCCCTATTGACCGTGGGCAGGGCGGGAAATTTTGCGGAGATAAATCTCAACGCTGACCCAGCTGGGACTCGAACCTGGGAACTACAGATTACGAGCCTGGCGCGCTACCGACTGAGCCACCCCTGCCCCCAAATGAAGTGTAATAACATTACAAGACATCCATGATTTAAGAAGCTAACTTTTCAGTAATTTACTTTGTTAGTGGACCTAAAATAGAAGAACCACTAAGCTCTGAAAATTATGGCATCTTCCTTTATTATGTTTAAGATTGCCGATTTTAATTAGTTGCATCTAAAAATTTTTGAATAGATATACTATATTTTCTGCAATGTTGAAAAATGGTCATAAAAGCGAATTCCTTCAAGTGCACTTCCTGCTGGTGATTAGGATGAGGCTGGATGTTGCAGTAGACTGGCATCCTGAACTCCCAAACTAGGTTGGGTTGTTTTACCTCTGAGCGGCACTTTTTTGCACACCATGGGCTAAATGGCCAGGTCACATGGACCCCGAAGGCTCAGAGAAGGTTGGGGGAGGGGACCCACTGGAAAAGCTGTTGGGAGACAGATGGTAGCCTCCCGTCAAGGCCATCCAGCGTGTTCTTTAACGTGCACAGGGTATGTCTCTCCCGCACACGGGACCACTGCTTAACGTCCCATCCGACGGACGGCGGCCTTTCCAAGCCCATCGGTGTCCCCTACTGACCGTGGGCAGGGCGGGGAATTTTGCGGAGATAAATCTCAACGCTGACCCAGCTGGGACTCGAACCTGGGAACTACAGATTACGAGCCTGGCGCGCTACCGACTGAGCCACCCCCGCCCCACTCCCAAACTAATCACTGCTTAAACAGTAAGACTTAGTTCCTTTGAGGATGTATGGATGCATGTGCAAAAGGTCTCCTACCATGAGGGATACCTGGCAATGAGCTTGCAGAACTGACTGCGAAAGAAGTGTTTGAGAGTCAGAGGTACATTACTAATTTCTCTCTCTCAGCGACTGCAAGATTTTTATTTCACAGCTGATGAGCCAGTATCATCTTTCCTAGTGGCAGAGGGACTCCAGTTCCTCATTTAGGTACCTGATAGACCCTTCACTCATTGCAACTAACCTCAGAAACCACAACAGATCTGACGAGACCCTCCTCCATCACCTCAGAGTTGGAGCCATCTACAACAACTATACTTAACACTCTTGGTAGTCTACTGTCCTAACTGTGCCACATGCAGCACACCCAAGACTATCTCACATACTGCTTAACTGCTTCCCTACAATGCTGAAAGAGAAGTTTTTTTTCAGAAGCTTCATGCTATTGGAATCACTGATTACTGTATTACCACCCTTCTTGGTATCCACCAGAACAAGAAGCTGCAGCGAAAGCACATGCAACTACTAACTGATTTCTTTCAGAACATCAGCCTCTTCTGTAAAGTGTCTTATTTTATCTCTACTAGGTTAGCTTTTATTTTTTTTTTATTTACAGACCTTTGTGAAATAGCAGAGATGTTATTTTCTGCCTCTGCTATCTCATCCTCCTGTTGTGACTGGTGTAGGGAGCCCCTCATTGGAGGTTAATTTCACCATGATCTGAACATCTGAGTGATCACTTTTCCCCATAAGATTTTTGAATATGAAGATTCTATTACTTATATCTCCCAATCTCTGTATGCCAGTCTCTCTCCCCCCCTCTTCCCACCCCTGTATAAACAAAGCTTTGTTATGCTGTCTAACTGCTAATCTCTTTGTCAGCTAGCTATCAAACCATTCCTATCAGCTTCTAACTGATCCCTTATCCATTTATTAAGGTCTCTAATTCTATCTGATAATACTAAAAGGGTATTAAGTTTATTCCATCACTTTTTTTAAAATAATCTCCATTGCCTCATTACTCAAATCCTGTTCACTCCTAGGCACTTTTTACTCAAAAGAGTGCTGATGGTTTCAAGAACAAAATGTTTAATTTGGTCTGGATTTTCCTCAATAGCAAGAATTAAAACAATGCCTAGCAGATACCATTTCATCAATTCAAAATTATTCAATGGACTCTACTGATGCATACCACACTAGCACTTTCTCCACCATATGCATTTTTTTTTCTAATGCTGGATGGCAGTTACCAAGTCTACATTTCTTTATATCAAGTCACATATCTAATCAATCTGTAAGCAGGATCCAGACTATTCTACAAAAACAATATGAACTGACATGCAATTGATAATTTTACATTTTTGGAAAAACTGACATGCTGTCAATAACCATGTTTCTTACACAGGAAATTCTCAAAGCTTTTTTTTTTATAGAGAAAACAAAATCCTTACCAATGCTGCTAGGAATTCATTTGATATGTCCGCCATTAAAATGACCTGCTTTTACAAATACTCATAAATTTCAGGTTTTAACATCTCCAACAACTTTGCCAGATCTGCAAGCAATTACGCTTGGAATTTATTCCATTCATTGAAAATTACGTTGTACAGCAGGAAAAATTTTGCTCTCACCATTACATTATTCTGTAATGGAGGTGGCAAGAGAATTTTTTTAAATTAAAAAAAAAAATTATGACATATTTACAGTTTGTGACCACTCAATCTTACCCTGAATTTAGTATTTAAACATAGAATACTTTACTATAATTCTACTTAAAGCACTAAAACATTTCTGAAGTTATTGTTACCTCATTCCTGAGAAGCATTTTAACATTAACTTATATCTGGTTGGTTGTTTTACCTCTGAGTGGCCTTTTTTGCACACAATGGGCTAAATGGCCAGGTCACAAGGACTCCGAAGGCTCAGAAAAGGTTGGGGGAGGGGACCCACTGGAACGGCTGTTGGGAGACAGATGGTAGCCTCCCGTCAAGACCATCCAGCATGTTCTTTAACGTGGACAGGGTATGGCTCTCCCGCACACAGGGCCACAACTTGTGTCCCATCAAAAGGACAGCGACCTTTCTAAGCCCATCAGTGTCCCCTTCTGAAGGTGGGTAGGGCGGGGTGTTTTGTGGAGATAAATCTCAATGCTGACCCAACTGGGACTCGAACCTGGGACCTGCAGATTACGAGCCTGGTGTGCTACCGACCGAGACCCCTGCCCCAACTTATCTGTTAATTCAGGACCAAATTCAGGGCACCAGCTTGCCATGAAGCTCAAAAATGAAATCATTGCTTTAAGTTCTTTGACAGCATTGAACTCAAATATTTAAATAATTCTGCATAATTTCTACTTTTCTGCTAAATAAAACATGCTCAGTTTAACATTATATGGTTTAGGTTCAATTGTGCAACAGCAATTAAGGCTATGGTGTACACATTATTTAGTGTGTCACACTGCTTTGCAACTCAAGTTAGTGGATCCACAAAAAGTACTTTATTAGAGGCAATAGTTTAAATTAGGCAAACTTAATTTCATAATTTTACATGAAGTCATGAATATTAGCAAACATATTTTTCAATAAGATTCTCATAGTTAAATATTTCTTTAACTGGAGCTATTTTCCAACAAACTGACTTACCAGCAGAATCATAACCACGGTATTCTAGACGTTGTAATCCTTTGATTAAAAATTCCAAGATCTCCTTCCTGGTGCGTGGTTCCAGGTAGTTCAAATAAGCAAAAATACCTGTTTTAAACAAGAAATTCTTCACATCAGTCACATCAATAATATTGTAATTTAAAAAACTTCATACAGCATTTTAAGGAATTTCTATTTTAATACACATATTTCATATACAATACATACAACTTTTTAAAAGATCATATCCATAAAATTGTTTTATGCTTGCCAACCTTAAAAGCTTCTTTCCTATTGGTTGAATGATTTTAATTCTTTTTAAATTAACCCATGCTATTGTTAATTTCTGCATTACATATGATTTTCACATCCACAAACAAGTTTTATTATATGGATTTGTATATTAGTAAAGATTACTATTTCACAAATCCTTTAAACAAAGCATCTACTAACATATAAGCTTTAAACATTTAGCTAAAAATGCAAAAACCAAATCAAAAAAGTTTGCTAATTTACTAAAAAAATACGTTCCATGGTTGAAAAGCTTGCAAGATAACACACTAATCCAAAAAATACATATTACGATACAAAAAATTCCAAATCAGTAATAATCCGCTCTTATATTCTTAGTTATTTATCATAAATTTAATAAAACTTTAACACTGTATAAAGTATATAAATAGATCATAGAAGTACAGCAGAATAATCTAACAGTAATGACAGTGGCATATCAAGATATATGGTAACAAGAATTTACAAGATGGATGACAAAATGGCATATAAGACACCTGTTTTATTTCAGGTACGATATAGAATAACAATTTTTGTTATCTCTTTGGAATGAAATTCTTTAAGCAGGGTGATAACAAAATTTGGGATTTGTAGGTCAAGGCAAACACCATGCAAGGAGAGTTGTTACTTTCGTTTTTTTTTTACAGTTCAGTGATTAATTTCAGGTACACAAGTAGTACCACTAACCAAAAATGACTAGTAGCATAGATGTTATGAAGTCTGAGTGGACAGAACTGTTCTAGGCTGGTTGTCTACATTACCTGACCAAATTACCTTCAGAGATCTGCTTACCCAATCCAACACCTTATCTAATTCCTGACTTGTGTTACCAAGTGTACAGGGCTAGATTGGTGATAGTCATTGGAGCTTATGCAGACACCAGGTAATGAAATATTTTATACTAGCTGAATGGTACCCAGCACTGCCTGGGTGTCATTCATCTTATTTCAGCATTATTATTATCATTATTATGCCATTCTATATCAAGTGGATACCTATGTACCTGAAATATAGATAAATATTTCTTGCATGCCATTTTGACATCCATCTTTTAAATTCTTGTTATCATGTATCCTGATATGCCACTGTTGCCATTACTATTATACTGCTATATTTATTTATATAGTGTTTGTAAATAATATATAAATTTTATTTTATTTATATATTATATACAGTGTTATTCAGTTTTATTAAATTTATGATACATGCACTGATTATCACTTTGTTCCTTATTTATGCTCTGTCACAGAAATTAACTATATTTCTTTTAAAAAAATCCCTAAAAACAATGAATATACTATTAAACTGTGGCAATTATTATAAAGTGTAGTAATAAATGCTCCAAGATTAAAGATTTTGGAACATGGAAGATAATATTCACTACTAGCAAGTGAAAACAATATGTACATGCTGACAAACTATGCCCACCATATTTTATCTGTTACTAATAATCAACACTAATTCAAGTAGTCCTGCTAGTGTGACACCTCAAATGAATTACTTTAAGTGCCTCTCAAAGAATATTGTACTTCATCTGTCATTCTAATAGTTTTTATCACTATTCTTTTGGTTGCCTACTACTGTTTAATAGTCGTAGTTTTATTGTAAATTACTTATTAATTACTTAATTAGTGCAATGACCATAAGGTATTGTGCCTCAATTTCAATACTTTATGGCATATAAACTGAGACCTCTGTGGCACATAGCTGATTGTGGAAACATTGATTTTTTATTTAACAGTGCACTATTATCTAATATTTCAAATCAATTATCTAGGTAAGAAATGGCAGGTGTTCTTAGTTGTGAGAACACCTAACCTGTAACTGGGAAAGGTGGGTTTGAGTCCCATTCACAGTAAAACTCATATTTTCAGCTACCTATTCATGAGTCCAACATTTACAGGATCTCCAGTGATACTCTATTGAGTTTATAAATATTTTTAAAAATTCCAAAATAAAGCCCAGCTTTATAATAAATCCAGTCATTAACAATTGGAAAATTAAAGAGATGAAAAAAAAATAGGCTTTTTCACAGCCAATTCTATTTTAGACCATATTTTACCAATTTCATACAGATTCCTTCTAATGATTTCATCATTAACATCGAACATCAATGCAAGCTTTTGGCATGTTCAATTGCTATCTTTTCCAATGGCTGCTTTCAAAGCTTCATTATCGATGGCCACAGGAAGGCTGCCCACATGGTGCATCTTCAACTGACTCATCCTGGTTCGAAATTTTGGAACCAATTTCTGGCTGTGCATTCCTTTACAGAATCCTGTTCAAATGAGATCTAGTGGCTTCTGCAGCAGTGTTACCAAGTTTAAACTCAAAGTAAACAACATCTGATCAGCTTTGACGACACTTCGATTTCAATATTTTATCGGGTTTACTACTTGAATTATATTATGTAAATAAGATACAACACAATTTTAAGAGCATGGGACATCAAGCCACTTTAACATTATATATCCAAAATTACCTGTACCTTGGCTTTACTGTAACCCCCTACACGAAATAAATTATTAAGATGTAGGTAGTTGTTCTGACGTGGCATTAACATTATCTATCAACTATTTCTTTAAATGATTATTTAATACAATACATAAATGGTAAGAACTTTTGCAGTTACTTGATATTTCTGAGTATTTCTGACTTCCCCCAGAAGAGGGGAATAAAATTTTTACCATGTGTGTGTGTGGGGGGGGGGGGGAAATCAAATAATGTAATAAGTTACACGAAATGAAACTGCAATGGGGGTAATGCATTCCACTATACATTTGAGTTTCAGACCCAAGCAAAGCTGGGTAAATCTACTAGTATTTAATATAAAAAAATACACCCCTCCCCTCAAACAATTACTTGGCACAGAGGTCAAGCTACTAAATTTCACGATTGATAACTTTAGTATTAAACATTAAGAGTATGTATTGGATCATGGGAGCACAACTTGGAAGTTTCATCACTTCTGAAGTAGAAAAAAAAATTTGGTTGGATGGATGCAAAACCCAGGATTTTAAAAACATGTCAGGTACTAAGGCCACTTATCAAGATCTCCACTACATGCATCACATGGCTTTACACATTGATCATAATTACACTGACAGTGTTTCAGAAAGATATTATAGTATCTCTATAACTTCCATCATTCATCCACTAATGTGACTGTCAGCTTCAACTGGAATATGATCAACATTCAACCCCCCTCCCCTGCCCATCTCATTTGGCAGATCACCAATGTTATCTGCCAAACATTGGTTGACAGAGCATGTAAGAGCCTGAGTTGCTAATACACCATAATACCTACCCCCAAATAAAAACCCTGACCAATAAGAAAACTACTTCATGGGAAATGTCAAGAATACTTCTGTCATTCTCCCTCCTCATTTACAATCTGCAGTTACTTTCCTCTAGCACCATATATCATATCAGCCAGTTAAAGGAGTATAGGTACTAACTCATTAAATGCAGAGTTGGTGCCTAAGAGTTATGGAGCTGATGAAAAGTCACTAAATAAAGCTCTTGAAGGGCAAAGGAATTTCTTGACTACAAAAAGTGTCAGAGGATCACTAACTTTACTGAAGGTCACTCCATCTTAATAATTAAGAGGAGAGGCAGTTTCCAGTGTCATAATTAATGATTCTAATCTATTTGAAATCTAATAGGCATCTCCTGATATTATGCTGATAAAACAGAAGCAATTATTCAGAGGAAAGTACTGAAAAGAATCCATAATGGAAATATTATTGGAAAATTATATATAAAAACATTTTTTTTGTACATTATAAAGACAAGATAATTAATGTTATCAAGCAGGGCTTTCAGGGAATGAGGTGGGGGACTATTCAGCCTGGGCCTCAAATTTAGATTTTATATTAAAACAGAAAACATGAGATTTAGTAAATGATAATTTTTTGACTGATGAGCTTTGGATATGGCACAAGTTTTTGTTGGACCTCCACAGCAAGCAGCTGCTTGAGGCTTTTTTTTTTTTACAGATTTTGCCAGAGTTAAAAAAGCTCATAAATGTTGCCAATTTTGGCCAGTAGCCTCAATAGTTCAAAGTGGGCTGGGTTTCTCTGGATCTGTTAGAGTGTCTTATCTCTAAATATAAAATAATCTAATAAAGCAACAAGCTAGAAGTGCTTTCTCTTAAGCAATATCATTGATAAATAAAAAAACAAATGGTTTTTAAACTTTACTTTTATATAAAATAACAATTTCATTAAACTGAATAATGTCAGTTTTCAAATTTCTAATAACAAATTTGTTTTAGGAGATTAGTCATTTTGACTTACGAGTAGCTCATTCTCTAAGAGGTTTCCCCAGTGGCAGAGGACTTCACAGGCACACGAGGTAGTCACTTGCAGCCTTGACATTCATGGCAACCAAAACTCGTTTCTTTCGACAATTTATTTAGTAAAGTATCACATAATCGATATAATCTATTTACATACACATCATGTTTTTAATGGGAGTATCTGATTTTACTTAGGTTAATGTCACCTATAATGTGATATGTCAAAATGTTCTAGTTTTTTAAGAGGAATGTGCAGGATCAAACAGGTTGGAAACATGTAAAAACCAGGCATGGCAGAAGCGATTCTTATGAAGTCAGTAATTAACTATTCACACCATGTAGAAGAGATGCTTTAACCCTTCCAGTGTCCAGCCTGAAAAACTGGTTTCCATACAGAGGCCAAGCTATTTTCTCCTTAGTCTCAGCCAAAAAAAAAAATAAAAATCAATTTAGAACTTTTTTGCCAAATAACTAATAAAAGGAATTATGGCATGTTATATGCCAAATTAATCAGAATTTAATTCTTGATTTTCTGAAAATAAAATATTTGACAAAAAAGCAAGTTTTATTTTAATAGGACTTTTATAGAGTCATATAGTAAAAAAAATGTATGAAAAATGAAGTAAAAAAATGTCATGTAGTAAAAAAATGCAAATTTATTTAAAAAATACCAACAGATAGAAGTGATTATAATGCACCTGTATAGAAGGGCTATTTATTTCTGAATAACAAAAAAAATTTCTTATTTAAAGTAAACATTTCTTGCATTTTGTAATTTTTTTTCTCCATTTGAGAAAAGTCCAGGCTTGTTGCAGAGTCCAATAAAAGTTCAACAGAAATAGGCCATGTTATATACCAAATTAAAGAGAATTTAAGAATTTTATTAAAGTAAAAATTCTGAACATCATAGAAACAGATTAATTTTAAATAGACTTTTTATAGTGGTATACAAAAAAAGAGTACATATTTAATTATTTCCAAATCCTTCCATTTTTAAAAAGTATTTTGTTAATTATCAGGAGATTTTTGCAACTTTAAGGAAAAATTTGTTGATAATATTTCAAATCAAACTTCTGAGGTTCAATTAGGAGATTGTTAACATTATGCTGAAGCAAACAAATTGGCAATATCTTATATCGCTTCTAAGAAATGGCAATCAGATGGCTTTAACAAATTATTTATGTCATAGTTTAATAAAATATGCATCAAATGAAAAAAAGAAATTATTTATCAAGCCTGAATTATATATTTTTAAAAGATACGTATAAAAATTTTTTAAAAACGGTAATAAAGAAATTTTTTTTGTTGTACTAAAAATGGATATATACATCCTAGGCCTCTCATTTCAAATTCCGTGAGTGTATAAAGACATCCTGTACACTGAAAGGGTTAATAATAACGTGGCAGCTTGCACTGGAGTATAAGCTTTTTAATAATTTTCATTGCAGGTGATGAAATTTTGAGATGAACAAAGAATGTAGGATTGTAAACATTTTTTCTGGAGTACCCTTCCCCCAAACCTTTTGCACTGGGCATTCATATATTTTACTCTGCCACTGTGTCTTGAATAACTGTTTTTAGCTATTTCTTGTATTACTAGATTTTTTATCTCAGTTACTAAAATCAAAATGGTTAGTTTTGGAATGAGATGCTTATCCTTGATCACACTGCAATTGTGCCACATTATGGGAGTATGCATTCTTCTGACGCAAAAAACAAACAAATTATCCTCCCAGTTAGCATATATATAGTTAAGCTCATAATTTCACCTTTCTTAAATTGGAGTTCTAGGATTGCTAGTTACCAACTCATCTTTTGACAGTTTTGCACAATTTTCTAAGGTATATGAAGCTTTGATCTCACTTCTGTCATGGGATCAAGGCTTACATCCTTTAGAAAACTGTGCAAAAAGTGTCAAAAGATGTATTGGTAACTACATCTTTATGATCTTATATCTAAATATATTGCAATAGTGATAATATACTATTTTTTTTCATGCATTTTCTGCAGGACACATTTTCTTTCTTGGGTTGGATGTGGTCCACAAACTATCATTTAAGAGGTATAAAGGAGCATACAAGTAGCAATGTTATAAGGCTTGCTATAACTTCTAAGGCACATTATGAAATAATTAAAATATCCACATTTTAGAAAGCCATGCAATATTAATTTTAACCCTTAATTTAAGTGGTAATTACTATGGTAGAAAACACTGGGAGTTATAAAGAATCAAAGCTGATGCATATTGAAAATAAAAAAAAATAAGATCCATTTGTATTTTTCTAAATTTTGGGCAGACAGAAAATCTGAAGCTCTACTATCAGGTAAAAATTAACTCTGTTAGGGAAAAGAATATATTGTTTAACATTTGAAATACACTAGAAATTAAAAAAGGTAGACAAATGTACAGCATATTATCTTGTTCAATATAAACCATTGGTTACTGGTGAAATAATGTTACGATGCATACAAATGTGATTAATAGCTAACGCTATTAATCATATTTGAATCATAAAAATTTTAGAGAATTAAACGAAATGGTACGTATATTTCGAAAATATATTCTTATTATACATTATATAATGGCGTACCCAAAAATTGCCAATGGAGAAGATTTGACATATTTGAGGAGGCGGGGAAGGGTTTGACATCTTGAGTCTCCGAATTTTGGGTACGTCACTGTTTACATGAACGAAAAACACGTTTTGGTCCATTATATGGCAGCAACGCTCGTTTTTGATAGGCGCTTATATAAATACAGGAGAGAAATGCAAATCTAAAATTATAGGATCAACCTAGAAAATAATCATATTTATATAATTCTTAGAACTCGGAAGTAGAAATATATCAATCATTTGATTTAGCTCACATATCGATTCTTAAAATTTCAAGTAACCTATGACAAATGCACAACTACGTCATCTAGGTAGATGGGGAAACAACCGGCTTCCTTGAAATTTAGTCAACTCTAAGCTTTTGTAAACACCACCTCTATTTTAAAATTTTTTAAATATTTTATGTAGAAAATGTTGCATTCTGAATTAAAAGTATTCGTTTATTTAAGAACAATTCGCTCTACTGTTTTTCTTTAGTATTGCCTTGCCCACACCGACTGCAGCTGTCAAAGCACTGCACATGAACTCAACTTACCGCACATTGCTGTCCTGACAAGGTAAACCTCAGAAACTCGTTGCCTTTGCCGCTACGAAAGAGAAATGACCGGTTTACCAGAGGAGTGTTAAATACCTTTCATAAATAAAAACAGTTTGGTTATTCAAGAAACGCCAAGAACCGGTGATGAGATTCAGGTGGCGCCACCGTTCACACCTCTATATCCTTGCCTCCTCTAGACTTTCTCTTACTGGTTACCTTCTGGGGGATGTGGCTCCACGTGTCTATGACGTCAGGGAAAGCAGCTTCCAGATTGCTGCCAGATCATTCTGGCTTCTCAAGATCCTGACTAGTTAGCCTCTGGCAGGGACGCGAAGTACAGGTTTTAATGTGGGATATGAGGCCGAGGCCATTTCCTGTCAAGGAACTAAACAACTTGAATATTTCTTTTCCATTTTAATTATGTATACGAAAGTATTTCTCTGAAAATGTTTGTTCCATTCAATATGTAGGAAGGTAAAAATTTTCGGGACAGAGATGTGTTGGGCTGGGATGTGTTGTTGCCTCTGAGTGGCATAGAATCGGCTTCAATTCAATTCACAAGTGCCCAGAGAAATTTGGTGAAAGGGATTTACTGAACAGCTGTTTGGAGAGATATGGAGAGCTCCTATCAAGGCCATTCAGTGTGTTCTTTAACGTGCATACGGTACCACGACTTAATGTCCTATCTGACTGAGGGCGACTTTTCAAGTCCATCAGTGGCGGTCTTAAGGAGGGAGCCATGGCCCCTATAAGAGACTTGCAAATGTTTTTCTTTAATTTAACAAACAGCCATTTTCACATTCTTAAAAGAATTAGTGGCGCAGGGTTTGATCACCATTTCTTTACCAGGAAGGAAAACCCTGATGCCTTTAGTACACCAGAAGCAAACGAAGAGATGCTAAAGAGAAACTCGATTAGTGAACAATTCATTAGTAAATGTAAGAGTGCAATTTCTGGACAACAAAGTCCTTCATACATTCCAAAATTGCTCTCAATGGACTTGAGACTTATGACTATCTCTGTCTCCTGCCTCATGGAGGACACAACAAAAAATAAAATTCTCAATGAGGAGTAATTGGAATTACCTGGGAACTAGAGATTATAACCTGGTGACCAACTGACGACTGGGCCAACCCACGCCCCAGGAAGAGTTGTAATATGTATTACGTCTCGGCTTTTGAGAAGGTGAAGGTAGGGTTATAGCAACTCTCCCTCCATCTATTCCCTCAGCTAGGCACATAGCAGAAAATGTCTTTTTTTTTTCATTGGGGAAGACGCACCAGATCCCCCTCCCGTCGAAAATCCGGTAAACGAAATACCAAACTAGTCTACCTGCTTTGAAATCTAAAACAGATGTCTTTGTTAAATTTTATTTTAATCCCATAGTATATGTCAGACACTAAAAATAGATTTTTAAAACAACTATAATTTTATTCCATATAGAATTCCGGATATCCTTGTCTCCTCTTACTGGTTACTTTCTGGAGGATGTGGCTCCACATATCTCTGATGTCAGGGAAAGCCGCTGCCAGATTTTAGTAATTGGAAAACCCTATTGAAATCTTATTCTCATACCCCCATTCCCCCACCCCCGAAACTAAATTTAATTGCCGAAACCTTCCTGAAATATTTACTCGGCAAAATGAAGAAAAATGTTGTATAAGGAAAATACTCGATAGATGTATTATTACATGTAATACAATAATACACCCTGGCTGCTCCTAGGTCGCTGGCTGAGGTTGCCTTGATTCTTTTTAAATAACGATTTAACAATATAGTTCATCAAGTTCGTCTCTAGGCTATGGCTTCATTAGTCTATAAATAAATCCATCATCATTATCATCATCCTCAAGCAGCCATGGACTACGGAGGTCCAACCAGACTGTGCAATTTAGTCCTCTAACCATATTTGTCCTGAGCTACATCTGCTGCATCCGGCCACTGCACATCAATTCTAATAAGGTCTTGTTTAACATTGTCTGCCCCCCCACCCCGCATCCTAGGTCTCCCCCTCTTTCTGAAGCCTTTGGACACACTGTTCATAACCTTATTCGTTAAGCTATAATTATCCATACGGGGAACATAGCCAAACCAACGGAGTCTCTCCCTGCACAATATGCTGCTTAAAGGAGGTTGCCGACTCCTTTGCCTAACCTCTTCTTTACTACCAAAATTGAACCACCTAATGCCCAAGATACTTCGTAAGCATCTAGTTTCTTGTTATCTTGTTTACAAAACGTCCAAGTTTCATTACCATTACTAACCCTAGAAAGAACCAAACTATTATAGTCTAATTTTAGTCTTTAGATGTATACTCCTATTTCTCCACACTCTCCATAGATTCCTAAAAGTCCCAGCACCAATTCCTATTCTTCTGTTAATCTCATGTCACACATCACTAATATCTGTTATATAGCTCCGGGCTACCGAGAGCGGGCCGGGGCCCCGAAAAACAATAATTCTGGGCCCAATGACAGAAAAAAATAACTGCATGTAGACAGAAATTGTTTTTTATTTTTTCTGTAATATACTAATACAAAAATTTAATAATAGTGATGCAATATTTGGTAAATACAAAATAATAGGTGTTTAACAAAAAAATTTCACTCGTATAATACGGTTAATCTCGATAAACTATCATATCAGATCACAAAGTCAAAAAATCACAGCTTGAGTCTCGGATTTAGACTAAATCACAAAGGTGATTTACGAACCTTTTACGACTTGCAAATAAATCTATTACTTTTGAAAAATCACAATGTTTGGCTAGCTCTGCCTCGACTGATAATAAGCCCAAAGACGAAAGTCGGTTTTGACACATAGTTGACCGTAACACATTTTTAATCCTTGATAGGCAACTAAAAGATCATTCTGCTTGAGCCACAGTCACTAGTATTGTACAAAACAATCTTAAAGCAATAACAATATTTGGAAATAGTGGTTCAAGATTCAGATGTTTTATTCTATTGAGTAACTGTATAGGAGAAAGATTTTTTTCCTTTATGTTTGCATCATATATTGATTTCAGATGTATTAGTTCTTCAGAAAACTCTCGCTAGTATCATTTTCATATTTGTTTTGTAGTTTTCTTGCATTTTTTCGAATTTCTACCTCATTTAAGTCGTGAAATAACCAGAACACACTGAATACAATGTTTAGTTCTTTCACTGCATAAAATCGAGTTGTCATGTTACCAAAAACACTGCCTAAAAGAACATTAAACACATTAAATTTGAATACTTCAGTTGGTGTTATTGTCGATTCTTCAGTATTTCTTTTCCTCTTCCTTTGTCGTCCATCTGAAAACTCAGCCTGCATACTGAAATTTACAGCTGCGAGTTGCATTCGTTTAGGATTGCCTCTCAACTATTCCTAATCTTTTTCAAATCTATCAGAACACTAGAAAGATTTCTTACTTCGATGTCGATGGTGGTATTTCAGCTTATAGGACCGTGCTTAGGTAATTTGTGGCGGATAGAATTTCGAACCAAACTGTTGCCATCACGAGGCATTCAAACGACTCCATGTATGTCTTTATACCATTCGAATCTGTTCGAGTGTCTGCATTTAGATTTAATTCTAGCACCATGTCGATTGACTTCTTTATTGATGGAAGCTTTTGTGCAAATGGTTTCACACTCTCAATTCGAGCAGACCAACGCGTGTTGCACGTGGAATGAAGCAAACAGTCGGTGTTTTTTTTTTCAAAACTTCGCACCTCAGAGGACTACCACTAAATATATTATACAGCTTCTGTACAACATCGAAAAATGTTATTACCTTAGGACAACATTCTGTCACATGAACACCACAGAGATTCAAACTGTGACAAGCACAAGGAGAAAAAATGGCCAGGGGATTAATTTCCAAAATTCGAGCTTGAAGGCCCTTGTATGCTCCATTCATATTAGAGCCATTATCGTATTCTAGCGCGCGGCACTCACTTATTGGGATATTACGTTTTTCAAGTGTTTCAAGAATTAAATTTGAAATGCGTCTCCCGTTTTCTTATTGCAATCTACAAATTCCATGAATCTTTCAAACATTTCATATTCATTTGTTTCTTTGTTTGTAAGAACATAACGCAAAATGAATGTCATTTGCTCCATATGGGCGGAATCTGACGTTGCATCTTCAATTGTAGAAAAAGTATTTTGCAACTTCTCTTTCCTTTAAAATGCAGCTGAGAACATTTTCAGCACAGAACGAAATAAATTCATTTTGAATTTCGGCTGACAAACAATAACCTGCAATTTTTCCTTTTCAATTTGTGATTCTTTCATTTTTTTCAAATGCTCGTCAAGGAGAGGATCATAATGACTTATGATCTCTAGCATTCCTAAAATATTTCCATTTCTTGAATCACCAATCAAGTTGCTGCTTCCCCTAAAAGCTAATCCACGTTCGGAAAGAAACAAAACTACATCCAGATATCACCGTAGTAAGTCTTTCCATACTTGCGTTTCACTTTTTATTTTGTGCAATAACAAACAATTCACTGTCGTGTTTTTATTCAGAATGTTTTGTAAATTTCGCCACTCTACATTACACGCTCTGTGATTGTTACTGTTTCCATGATCAGGTATTCTGTCATAGAGCTTTTAATAGCTTTTGGAAGGTCCCCAGCCAATTTCTGTTGTAAAAATAGATCGCTGTGTTCAGATAATTTCCAAAATAGACGACACGGAAAGCAGAATAAAGCTTGTTTGGTTTTACTCCAATCTAGCCAGTCTCGAGGAGCTAGAGCTACTTCATTATTCCTTAAACGACAATTCAGCACGTACACGGGAAATTTATTTCTGTCATGGTTGGAAGGAAAAATTGTTGAGTATGATTCTGGTCCTTGTCGAACAGCGTCTTCTATTTCTTGGTTGTTGTTGTTGTTTTACCTCTGAGCGGCACTTTTTTGAAAACGACAATTCAGCACGTACACGGGAAATTTATTTCTGTCATGGTTGGAAGGAAAAATTGTTGAGTATGATTCTGGTCCTTGTCGAACAGCGTCTTCTATTTCTTGGTTGTTGCTGTTGTTGTTTTACCTCTGAGCGGCACTTTTTTGAACACCATGAGCTAAATGGCCAGGTCACAAGGACCCCGAAGGCTCAGAGAAGGTTGGAGGAGGGGACCCACTGGAACAGCTGTTGGGAGACTGATGGTAGCCTCCGTCAAGGCCATCCAGCGTGTTCTTTAACGTGCACAGGGTATGGCTCTCCCGCACACGGGGCCAAGGCTTTAACGTCCCATCCGACGGACGGCGGCCTTTCCAAGCCCATCGGTGTCCCCTACTGACCGTGGGCAGGGCGGGGAATTTTGCGGAGATAAATCTCAACGCTGACCCAGCTGGGACTCGAACCTTGGAACTACAGATTACGAGCCTGGCGCGCCACCGACTGAGCCACCCCCGCCCCCTATTTCTTGGTGGTGAAGTATGATTTTAGAAGGTCAATATCAAAATTTAATAACTTCTCGTTATTTTGTTCATTTTCGGACGTCAGCGATGTTATTTCTTTTAAGCAAGAAGTAGAACACAGTTTAGTTGCATCAGATTTACTTCCTCCTGCAGCTGCAGATGAGCTTGCTGTTGATGATTCAGATTCAGCATATTGTTCAATTTCACACTCAAATTTACTTGATGCACAAGAACCACTTTCATCATTATCGTTGTTTCTTCTTTAATTGAGATATTTCCAGCTTGATTTTCAGGCAAACGAGGAGAAATGGTAACCTCAAGGCTTTGAAGAGACTTCTTCGACCTTTAACAGCTTCTTTCGCTTTTCATCTCGTTCTCTTCTTTTTTGTGCTCCGGCTTTATATGGTAATCCATAATGAAGGGTTGAACAAGAACAAACACAACCTAAGGTTTAAAATACATTACGAAAATTATTTTAATGATAATTATAAATGCATATTTATAAGTTTACCTTTGAGAAAAATATGAAAATCAGATAGAAAAAGAAAATATATTTTTAAAACTTCATTCACGACATGAGTGACGAGGGCATGTGTTCATCGACATAAAATAAAATAAAACTGCACTGCCTTAGTTGAGTGACTGACTCAACTAACACGCACGACTTCAACGTAACGGGTGGCTTGTGCAATATGTGCATGCAGCGCGCAGCATGATATGTCCACGTGACGTGCCCACTGTTCGCGAGCAAGCTACCAACAGAAACGCCACAAAGGGGCTGAAAATACTGATAACAGCTAAAATACATAAACATAAACAAAGTGTGCAATCAAATCGGGTGTGGGACCCGACTTATAAACACTGCTATTACAAGTATTACTATGTATTACGTTTACTGATAAAAAAATATTAAAGAAATTACGCAATAAAATCACATATAATAAAATTGGATATTAATTTTAAAAAAAAAAAAGATTCCAGACCCGGGCCCTGCAGGCTATACGGGCCCCGTGAATTTGTCCCGGCTCCCCCCCCAACTTTCCCTCTCGTCGGACCTGCTCCCAAGATAATAAACTGTGACACCTGCTCAAAACTGCAACCATTCAGAATAACTGAATCACAGCCTGCCTGACCAATTTTCATCACTTTAGTTTTCTCTCTGTTTATAACCAAACCTACCAGTCTCATCAACATCTCGAATGGAAAAGTTCATCTCATGAACATCATTTGACAAAATGGCTAAATCATCAGCATAATCTAAATCAGAAATTTTCGCATCTCCAGACCATTTGAGGCCAAAATCTTTCCCTTGCAGTGAATTTCGCATAACATAATCAATAACCAACTAAAGAGAAAAGGAGACAAAATATACCCTTGTTGAACAGAAGCAATGCTAAACCAATTGCTACAAGCCTTAGCAACTCTCCCACAGATTCAGTGTTAAAATAAATCCATCGGCCTATAAATAAAACTAGCCCTATTAATGGTGTAGGTTTTACGTCATTTAAGGTAGGCGAACCCGGATGTATGACTTGTCACAGCTACTTGATCATTTTCTGATTTATTTGATGCAGGTGTTCACTGACATGACAGATTTCGCACGTTTCTACTCTATCGTAAAAAAAAAGGTAGTCAGTCAGGATTTTTCAGTTTTAAAAAAAAAAATCGGACTTTAGAGCATTAAACAGATTCAAGAGAGAGAAAGATTCTTTCTGTACTTACTCCTGTTTGGGAGCTGACTCATTGGTACGACATGCTGCTTTGGTGCACGTTGTCCCTGATGTTGTGCATTACAAGAATCAGTTGACCATGGTAATCATTCGTCTAGAGATGTAACTGAAGTTTTGTGGTCTCCAGCAAAATACTAAGAAAGCCCTTAATATCATTGCCGTTCTATATCCTTAATTTCAGAGACTAAGGATTATATTTTTTAGCAACTTAAGAAGCTTGAAGAGGGGTCGAGCAATTTAGGTTTATAAATAAATAAATAAATAAATAAATACCCCCTCAAATAGCTGCTTGCCACAGAGGTCTGACAGGAGCCTGTCAGTTTATATGCCAAAGTAAAAGATCTGAGAGGATGGCAGGACCTCAGCAGAAAAACAACACATACATCCATGCCTTACCCGGGGCTCGAACCCAGGTCCCGTAGATCAGTAGCCAAGCGTGCTAACCACTCGGCCACGGGACGGCTAAAATACCCCCTCAAGCAGCTGCTTGCCACAGAGGTCTGACAGGAGCCTGTCAGTTTATATGCCAGAGTAGAAGGTCTGAGAGGATGGCAGGACCTCAGCAGAAAAACGACACAAACAGCCATGCCTTAATCCGGGGCTCGAACCCAGGTCCCTTGGATCAGGAGCCAAGCGTGCTAACCACTCGGCCACGGGACGGCTAACTGGAAAACAAACCTGAATTTAAATTTTTCTAAAACATGTAAGTGAGATATGGTTCTGTTTAATCTTTCTACAGAGACCTGATTAGCGTTCTCCAAAACATCTCTTTGACATTCGTTGATGGTTGAGAAGATATTGTTGTTGAAGATAGTACCTGATTAAAGCACATGCAACCTAGGCAGCACAAATCAGAGTTCAGCGACAGAATATTGGTACGATATCGATATACCAACTATCATGGTAAACAAGAATATAAATGTAAAAAATAGTGAATGAATTTCATGGATTTGCAGAATAGGAGGAGGGGGGATTGTATTCAGGACTAGGGCCTACTGCACTTTTATCAAGTGCTGTTTTAAGGAGATACGTATTCCTTTTTAATCTCAATATTCTGCCCATTTCGTATTGTGGTTTCTTCAGCTTATTTTTTTTTATTAATTTCTCTTCTTAATCAGTGGCGCTATCACTTGCTTAGAGTTAACCAAGAAAAATAAATAGCACTAAGTTAAATTTTACTGAAAGCCAAAAAAGAAATTTTTTTAAAACACTTGTGAAGAAAAAAAAAATGATAAAAAAAATCAATTGTATTATTTGACGTTTGCAGTCAAGGATTGATGATGATGCAGCAGGTGCGACTCCCCCCTCCTCCCGGTTACGTAGACCCCGCGTTCTCTAAGCAAAATTTGCTGCACTTGTGAAAAAAAGCTCGTTTGCTAAAAACAGTTTCGAAAAGTATTGAATACTGTCGTAGTCATATAAAAAGTTACTTAATTTTTTCATCAGTCGAAGATTTTCGATTTCTACTAACCAGTATAGCCAATGGTATGATAATTATCGCATTTACGTCATATTTTGGTCTGCTACGATACTCAAGACCACAAATTTTTGCCTATTGTATTGGGAAATTAAAAATCATCAAGTTTTGGAATGAACAAGTTTCGGATGAAAAGGTACATGAAACGAATGCTGTAAATTTGCATTTTTATGATTCTGATAAAAGTGAAATTAAAATTTTTGAATCGTAAGAGTGCTCTGTGAACACACTTTGCACCAGATCCTGCTATTTTCTAAGGAGGTTCTGTTTGTAGCAGTTTTCCCACAAGATATGCAAACAAGAGAGATATTAAAAAAAGAAACCATCTCCATCACAGACGAATAACTGATGTCATTAATTTAAGTACGATATTAACGTGCCAACTACCATGGTGAAATGAAAATATAAACATTGCTTTCCATAATTTTGGGTTAGGTTAAGGTTATTTTATCTCTGAGCGGCACTTTTTTGCACACCATGGGCTAAAATGGCCAGGTCACATGGACCCCGAAGGCTCAGAGAAGGTTGGGGGAGGGGACCCACTGGAACAGCTGTTGGGAGACAGATGGTAGCCTCCCGTCAAGGCCATCCAGCGTGTTCTTTAAGGTGCACAGGGTATGGCTCTCCCGCACACGGGGCCAAGGCTTAACGTCCCATCCGACGGACGGCGGTCTTTCCAAGCCCATCGGTGTCCCCTACTGACCGTGGGCAGGGCGGGGAATTTTGCGGAGATAAATCTCAACGCTGACCCAGCTGGTACTCGAACCTGGGAAGTACAGATTACGAGCCTGGCGCGCTACCGACTGAGCCACCCCCGCCCCATAATTTTGGGTAAATTTGGATGTATTGAATATACAATATACACATTGGGGGGTAAATCCTATTCCTAATAATGTAAACTTGTGTGTTGAATTGTTTTACCTCTGAGCTGCCGTTACTTTCCTTTTTTTTTGTATACATGGGCTAAGTGGATAAATAACAAGTATCCCGAAGGCTCAGAGCTAAGTAAAAGAAGGGAATTCGTTATATAGATATTAAGAGACAGTGGGAAGCATTCTTCAAGAGCATGCAATGCATTTTTATTAGTTCCTTAGATGCAGTTCTGCTGCATACGGCTATGGCTTAATACGGCATCTGAAGGACGGAGGTTTTTCCAAACTTCGCCGTGCTCCTCTTCTTACCGAGGACAAAGCGGGGGTTAGTGGAGAAAACCTTAACCTAGACAGAGATGGAACTCGAACCTGGGAATATCAAGTTACGAGCTTGGAGTGCAAACTGCTGAGCTCCTCAAACTGAAACGAAAAAAGAAAGAATTTCTGTAAAAAAAGTTTTTTTTATTCTGCTTGAAATTAAAGCAGATCACAATCGTTCAATAAAAGATTACAAAGAGTCAAAATCAAACTTTCTTCATCTCTAGAACAAAAGCGATATCTGAAGACTGCTAGGGATCAATAAGATCTAACACAGTGTTTCCCAACCTTTTTTGTGCCATGCCCCACTTAAGCCTTTCTAAAATTCTTATAAAATGAAAATAACTTTCCTTAAGTTGCTGCTAATATCTCCTAATGGCTTCTGAAAAGCCATTAGGAGAGGTTTGCCATGTCCCACTTAAGCCTTTCTAAAATTCTTATAATATATTCTTCCCCCCCTACGTAAAAATTTAACCACCATACGGTTAAACTCTGAACGAGTCCATTTTCGAATTGCCCCCCTTGACAATCAAATTGCCCCCCTGTGGGGCGTGGGCCCCACGTTGGGAAACACGGATCTAGCATATACCTTACGGCAGGTTTTTTCAAAGTATGGGCTACGGCCCACCAATTGGTCGCGAAGTCTTTGGAAAGGGCCGCAACACATTAAATTTCAATTCTGGAACTGTAAAGCAAAAGAATAGAAATTTATGCTCTTAAACGTATTCATATTACAAATGAATTATAATAAATGAATAATAAAATAACTCGATCCAATGAAAGTTGAAAGGAATCAAATTTTGTTCACGAACGTTAAGTCCATGTTATTATATATCACCTGCCTATTTATTCATCATTTTATCTACCTCATTGAAATGAAATCTAATTTTATTAAGTAATAAAAAACTAAATGAAATAATATATATGAATAATAAAATTGGCTACATATTTAATGTATCTGCATTGCCATTTTGGATTTTTAAGGGTCTAGGCCTCGGAAAATGCTAATCTTTTTTTTCGCAGAAAGAATAAAGTTAAAAAACCTGCCTTAGAGCAAAAAATTATAATATTTCCACAGTCATGAATCAATTGCAGACCAACTATAATTTCATATGGAAATTGAGAGATTAATAATGTAAATATGAAATTCTACAATTAAAATTTGAGTTGTCTACAAATAACATTTAATGTTAACTATTCACTACAATTCTGTGAACACAGATTCACAAACACATCATTAGAAGGTTCACTTGGTTGGTTAGTAGAATACTTCTGAAAAGCTATTAGGAGAGGTTTGCTAGCTCAGATGTTCCTGAAATCCGTGATCCGTATTTCAGAGGTCAGATCCTTGGACTTGTAAGCAGTTCAGTGAGGTTTCTTTTACTTCAAATGCAAATCAGAGGGTGTGATCACATTTTCTCTTTCCTTAAGTTGTTGCTAATAATCTTGGCCTACTGAACTGCTTCAAGGTTCTTTCCTGCCATTATGCTAAATGAGGTTCTTGATTACTACATTTTGGGATACTTGACACTTCTCTGGTGCATTTCTCTTTTTGGCACTTTTTTTCGCATGATTTCGCCGGAAAACGTACATTTCCGTTCATCGACCTTAAAACAAGTTCTCTGAACTTCGACCTGAATAGCTAGGTATCAATCAGAGCAAAGTAACCAACTATATAGTATAGGGTCTTTAATATGATTTTTTTCACTTTTGAATGAATATAGAACATTAAAGTTGAAAATATAAATTGGTTTCACAATGAGACATTAAAAATGCAACTAATATTTTCATACGCATCCCGAAACCCGATACCATTGAGAAAGACAAAGTGGAATCTAAGCTGAAAAAGTTATCTAACAAAGAAAAATCCTTTATGGTTTGCGACTTAATTTTGAGACGAAAACACCAATGGCAAGTGCTAATGAAAATATTTTTATGGTATGCATGAAGTGTCGAAAATATGGCAGGGTCTGGGTGGGGGTCAGTTAAACTAATCATTCGTATTTCTCCCCATTCCCCTATTCTTTATTTCTTTCTAGGTTGGGTTGTTTTACCTCTGAGCCCCCCTAGGGGGAATTGGTTTTGATTTAGTTTTGTGAGCTTACTGCGTTTACAAGTGTTATATATTAAGTGCAAGGCTATAGGCCATATTTTAGTCGTTAGGAAAATATCAGAACCAATTCTAAGGAGAGAGGACGTTGACGTCGTCTAAGGGCTCCCTCCTTGGAGGAGGGTCTAACACTCTCTCCGACTTGCAAGATATAACTGCCTGGTGTGAACCCCAGGGTACCAGGCAGCGATGACTGATGAAGTAAGCGATGTAAGTGCAATGGCCTCTCAAGAGAAGAGTGCCAGCATGAAGACAAGTGAACTGTTCAATGAACTGGACTCTATCTTGAACAGTAGTGCAAGCAAAATAACTAAGCAGCAAGGAGCTGAACTTAGAAATTTGTTCACGAGACTACAAGATGTAGTACATGAACAGGAACTTAAAATCAGTAACCTCGAGGGTTGGGTTGGGTTGTTTTACCTCTGAGCGTTGGAGAAGGGGACCCACTGGAACAGCTTTTGGGAGACAGATGGTAGCCTCCCGTCAAGGCCATCCAGCGTGTTCTTTAACGTGCACAGGGTATGGCTCTCCCACACACGGGGCCACGGCTTAACGTCCCATCCGACGGACGGCGGCCTTTCCAAGCCCATCGGTGTCCCCTACTGACCGTGGGCAGGGCGAGGAATTTTGCGGAGATAAATCTCAACACTGACCCAGCTGGGACTCGAACCTGGGAACTACAGATTACGAGCCTGGCGCGCTACCGACTGAGCCACCCCCGCCCCAACCTCGAGGGAAGGTTAACTGAAAAAGAAGGTGTCAAAAGTAAGGCGCCAGGTACAAGGAGCTATGCAGAAGCAGCAAAAAGGTCTGTAACGCCAAGACCTAAGAAAAGAGCCAACAGCATATAATGCTGATATATCCTCAAGACGAGGAACAGAGTTCAGATGAACTCAAAAAGGATCTATTGAAAAATTTAGATCCGACGAAGTTAAAGATAGGTATCAAAAATGTGAAAAAGATTGGTAAAGGAGGTGTGTTAATAGAGTGCACAGATGAATTTGATAAGAAAATACTGAAAAACGAAATACAAATAAATACAGCATTAAAAGACAAATGCTCCGCAAGGGAGCCTAAGATGAAATTGCCACAAATTATAATATACGACGTGGATGGTGACATAGAGAAAGATGCTCTAGTAGACAGAATAAAAGCACAAAATGTTGCTTTCAATGATGCCTCAATGGAGGCAAAATTTTCAATAAAAGGCAAGAATAACGAAAAGCACTGGATAGTGCAAGTGGACTCAGAAAGTTTCAAGGTGTTTACGAAAGAGAAAAAAGTCAATGTAGGCTGGTCTCGACTAAACGTGAAAGAATATTTAAAAGTAGTAAGATGTTTTAAGTGCAATAAATTTGGTCATTTTCAGACCAGGTGCACGGAAGAGCAGAATTGTGGAAAATGTGGTCAAAAGGACCACAAACACTGGGAGTGTAAAGAAACAGTGTTAAAATGTGTTAACTGTAAAGCAGCTAATGATAAGTACAGACTGAAGTTAAATGTCCAGCACTCAAGCCTGGACATGGACTGTTCTTGTTACAGAAGAGAGCTCGAGTTGTTGGTCAAGCGAATTCGATACTGAAGCGAGCTTGTCTAAAACAGTTCAAATAAACTTACATCATGCTAAAGCTGCTACAAATAGTCTAGTATTGTATATTGAAGAAAAAAAAATTCAGAAATTGAAATCTCCAGACAATACTATAAAGGTTGTCCACAAGGGTCTAACTCAGGACCCCTGTTGTGGAACATAGTTGCAGACTCTGCGCTAAATATAATAACAAAAGAAGATACACAAATTCAAGCCTACGCAGATGATATAATAGTTATTGTCTCTGCTTCAGGGAGACACATTTTGGAACAAGACTGTCAAAAAGTCTTAACAGACTTAGAGAAATGGGCAGAAAGTACAAGGTTGGAATTCAGCCCTGAAAAGACAAATATCATAGTATTTCCTAAAGAAGGAAATATGAAGAGGCTCCCAAGCCTAAGGTTTAAAGATAGACCAGTAAAAGCAGTTAAAGTTTTAAAATACCTGAGAGTATGGCTGGATGATAAGAGAAACTGGCTATGTCATCTGAACAAAGTTAAAGATAGATGTGCAAGGATCTTAAACGCCCTGCATAGAATGTCAACTAGGACATGGGGGCTGAAAGGTGCAGTTAAAAAAGAACTATATAAAAGGGGAATAGAAAGGATAATAACTTACGCCTGCGGGGCCTGGTGGCCCCAAGGAGGGACAGTGAAAATGATACACAAACTACAGCAGATTCAAAGACTAGCCCTTTTGGGCATCACAAGATGTTTTAAGATGACATCAACATCTGCACTTGAGGTTCTGGCTGGTACATTACCAATAGAACTAATAATCGAACAAGAAGCTGCGATATATCGGAGTTTTACTTTAAAACAAAATGTAGAACTCTGGGAAGAGTCTATAGAAGGTAATAACATAGAAAATCAAATTGTTAAATGGGCAAGACACCCAGCGAGGCAAATTCAAACAAGGTGGGATAAGATCCCGCCAGAAGACTCGAACCATGATATAAAAGTATACACAGACGGTTCTAGAATGGAAGAGCACACAGGTGCGTCCATGTGCATTTACAAAGGTACAAGTCCAATAAAGCAAAACGAATACAGACTTTCAAACACAGCTACTGTGTTTCAAGCTGAAGTCTACGCAATCCTGAAGGGAGTTGAATGGTTTGCTACTGAAAGTACAGATCAAGAAGCGGACTTGTATTCGGACAGTCAATCTGCATTATATGCGTTGCAAAAGATACAACACAAAAACCCAACAGTAGATAAGATTAAGAATATAATAGCAGAGCTTGAAGATGATAGAAAGATAAATTTCCATTGGGTTAAAAGCCATCAAGGCTGCCCAGGAAATGAATTGGCGGATAACCATGCAAAGAATGCATGTAAGAAACCACAAGTGGATATTGAAATACAAATTTCAAAAGACAGTATAAAGACGAAATTAAGACAAAGAAGTATGGAGATTTGGCAAACAAGATGGGACCAAGAAGACACAACTGGAAGGCATACTTATAAATTTCTCAAGAAAGTTTCTATCAAGAGGGTCTCAACAGATTTTTATACGAACCAAATCCTGACAGATCAGGGGGCGGGGGTGACTCAGTCGGTAGCGCGCCAGGCTCGTAATCTGTAGTTCCCAGGTTCGAGTCCCAGCTGGGTCAGCGTTGAGATTTATCTCCGCAAAATTCCCCGCCTTGCCCACGGTCAGTAGGGGACACCGATGGGCTTGGAAAGGCCGCCGTCCGTCGAATGGGACGTTAAGCCGTGGCCCCGTGTGCGGGAGAGCCATACCCTGTGCACGTTAAAGAACACGCTGGATGGCCTTGACGGGAGGCTACCATCTGTCTCCCAACAGCTGTTCCAGTGGGTCCCCTCCCCCAACCTTCCCTGAGCCTTCGGGGTCCATGTGACCTGGCCATTTAGCCCATGGTGTGCAAAAAAGTGCCGCTCAGAGGTAAAACAACCCAACCCAACCCTGACAGATCATGGTAACTTTCCAAAATACCTCAGCAGATTTAACATTAAAAGATGTTCCTGTATCTGCGTCTTCCGAGAGGCGGGAGCGCTTCATTACATATATGACTGTACCCATTTACGAAACATTAGAGGAAACAATCTAATGAGATTTGATCGTAATAGATTAAATCTGCTCTGGGAATGTACAGAGTTGCGTTCTCAAATTAGAGATATAATGAAACCTGTCTACGAAAATTTTCAGGAAATGATAATATTAGATTAGGAGGGGGACTGGTTCCCCTCCCTCCGTGGGAGGAGAGAGTCTTCTCCTACTGTTCTGGAAAAGGTCCTGAGAAGTAGGTTTATTAAAGGAGAAATGAAGAAGAAGAAGATGGAACGGGAGGAGATAAGTCTCCCCTCCTGTGGGATTAACAAGAAGATAATATATAAAGTTAAATTTCAAGAGCAAGAAGAACAATAGAAGACTGAAAACTTCATCAGTCTTATGTTACTGTATTTATTTGAAAATGTAATATAATGTTTATAACTATGTAAAGGGTGCTAAGTTGCGCCCTATGTATATATTTCTGTAAATACGTTTTAGTTTTAATAAAGAAAGATGTAAAAGAAAAGTGATGGTGTCCTTCCAGCGGACGGGGGTTCGCGGGGGGGAACAAAATTATAGAGTAGCTCTGTTTAGCCTGTAGTGCCGTTTTTGGCGGGGCAGGCACCTTTAAGTTTAGAGAGTCTTACCTCTGAGCGGCACTTTTTTGCACACAATGGGCTAAATGGCCAGGTCACATGGACCCCGGAGGCTCAGAGAAGGTTGGAGAGGGGACCCACTGGAAAAGCTGTTGGGAGACAGATGGTAGCCTCCCGTCAAGGCCATCCAGCGTGTTCTTTAACGTGCACAGGGTATGGCTCTCCCGCACACGGGGCCACGGCTTAACGTCCCATCCGACGGGCGGCGGCCTTTCCAAGGCCATCGGTGTCCCCTACTGACCGTGGGCAGGGCGGGGAATTTTGCGGAGATAAATCTCAACGCTGACCCAGCTGGGACTCGAACCTGGGAAGTACAGATTACGAGCCTGGCGCACTACCGACTGAGCCACCCCCGCCCCTATTTCTTTCTAGATCCAGGGCCTAGACGAAAGTGTGAACACAAGTTTAACAAATTTAACAATTAGCTAAATTGTTTAATATACGAACACTGATTATTCTCCACGTCCATTAAATAGAGTGGTAAGATTCATATGAAACTTGTGTTATTACTATGGGCATATTTGTGAAACAAATACTGTATCTTACTGTTACTATATTGCTTTATATATTTAAGTTTATAACAAAATGATTCTTCATTTATCATACTAGGTACCAATACAATAAAAAAACACTCAAGCAGCTGCTTGCCACAGTAGTCTGACAAAAGCTTGTCATTTTGATACGCCATAGAGAAGACCTACGATGAAGGCGAGACCAAGCAGAAAGACAACACAGAAAAGAAAGCCATCCCTTAATCGACGCTCGAACCGGTTGTTTTTGATCAGAAGTCGTGCACTAACTACTTTAAAACAATTATGTTCACGTCGGAATGGGAAGAGAAAGCAATTCAATGTGATCCGGTTAGACGTCAGTCTTAAATTGAAAATATAAATAAATATCCCCCTCAATACTTAAATGTTTCACTATAAATCAAATTTAAATTTGTCTTTGAAATTTGCGTTTAAGGCTGAACGTCATGCCCTCAATAAGAATAAACCCCGTGTTGGGTGAAAAGATTGGGTCCCTATCTGCCATGGGAGGGAATTAATTTCTTTGCGAATATGGGGATTTGGGTTGGGTTGTTTTACCTCTGAGCGGCACATTTTTGCACACCATGGGCTAAATGGCCAGGTCACATGGACCCCGAAGGCTCAGAGAAGGTTGGGGGAGGGGACACACTGGAACAGCTGTTGGGAGACAGATGGTAGCCTCCCGTCAAGGCCATCCAGCGTGTTCTTTAACGTGCACAGGGTATGTCTCTCCCGCACACGGGGCAACGACTTAACGTCCCATCCGACGGACGGAGGCCTTTCCAAGCCCATCGGTATCCCCTACTGACCGTGGGCAGAGCGGGGAATTTTGCGGAGATAAATCTCAACGCTGACCCAGCTGGGACTCGAACCTGGGAACTACAGATTGATACGAGCCTGGCGCACTACCGACTGAGCCACCCCCGCCCCCGAATATGGGGATTTGAGGACGCTACCGTCGCCTGAGATACTTGTGAAAGTTATCAATAATGGAGATAGGCGCCGATAGTTTTGGCGGGAAATATAAGAGTTATGAATGGAACGTTTCATGCCAAACTTCTGCCGGCAATTGTGTAAGTTGCCAATGCAGAAGAAAAATATGTTAACCCCCCAAACTTTTTGCGTCTGTAGTTAGTAGTAATATAAAAATAATGATTGAGGAGAACTGATTATTAATAAATTGGAATGACACCCATTGTCGCTAATCCACTTTCTCCATAGACCTTTGGGCGGGGGTGGCTCAGTCGGTAGCGCGCCAGGCTCGTAATCTGTAGTTCCCAGGTTCGAGTCCCAGCTGGGTCAGCGTTGAGATTTATCTCTGCAAAAAACTCCCACGGTCAGTAGGGGACACCGATGGGCTTGGAAAGGCCGCCGTCCGTCGGATGGATGGGACGTTAAGCCGTGGCTCCGTGTGCGGGAGAGCCATACCATGTGCACGTTAAAGAACACTCTGGATGGCCTTGACGGGAGGCTACCATCTGTCTCCCAACAGCTGTTCCAGTGGGTCCCCTCCCCCAACCTTCTCTGAGCCTTCGGGGTCCATGTGACCTGGCCATTTAGCCCATGGTGTGCAAAAAAGTGCCGCTCAGAGGTAAAACAACCCAACCCAACAACCCATAGACCTTTAGTTTTGCTGATCGTGGATCGGCAAACTGCGACTGGTGAGAGCCTACTGAATATGCATTTTTTGTATCCTAAGGTAGAAAACTGCAAATCAGGGTCAGAACAAAAACTAGGCGGGTGCTGCTGGCTGCACGTTCGTCACCTGGCCTATAGTAAAAAAACTTGTGATTTTGGAAAATAGTTCTAAAGATTTCTCCGTTTCCGACAATTATCGTAATATGTTGCTGGGTGGGTTGTTGACAGGGGCGTAGCGAAGGACTATGGTTGGGGGGGGGGGAGAAGTCAAAAATTTTTATACTCGTAAATCAAATTTTGTCAACTGAGCAAATAATGTCTAGATTTTCGCTCCGTGGTGGTGGTGGTGGTGGTGGTGGGGGGGGGTTGTGGCATTTTTTTCACAACTCTCTTGCATTTTGCCATAATTTCACACAGATATTATCCCAATATTTACATCTCGTCTGAATTGTAGCAGATCAGTGTGAATTTTCCCTTGATTTGACCAACTCTCCTTAATATCACAATACTAATCCAATCTTTACATCTCTCCTTATTTGTCAATTCACTTCAAAATTTTCAAACTCCCCAATATTTTGCTAAGTTTTCTAGATTTTGTCAACTCTACCTAATTTTACAAATCCAATCCCAATTATCACACCTCGCCTACATTTCACCAAGTGGATTCGAATTTTGCCAACTACCCTACATTTTGCCAACTCGCCTATATTTTATCCAGTGGATTCGAATTTTGCCAACTCGCCATAATTTTACAAAAAAGTTTTTTACATATTCCCTGAATTTGCCAAGTCACTTTGAATTTTATCAACTCTCCTTAATTGCACAAGAAAGGCACAATTTTCATAACTCCCCTGTATTTTACCAAGTGGCTTCGAATTTTGCCAACTGCCCTACATTTTGTTAAGTTTCCTAGATTTCTCCAACACTCCTTAATTTCACAAAATAAATCCCAATTTTCACAAATCGCATATATTTTACCAAGTGGCTTCGAATTTTGCCAAGAGTTCTCGGTTTTTCCAACTCTCCTTAATTTCACGAAAACAATCCCAATTTTTTCAACTCACCTGTACTTTACCAAGTGGTTTCCAGTTTTGCCAACTTCCTTAGATTTTGCCAACTTGCCTCGATTTTACCTCCTCTCCTTAATTTCGCAAAACAATCCCATTTTTTACATCTCTCCTGAATGATACCAAGTCACTTCACATTTTTCAAACTCCCCAAAATTTTGCCAAGTTTTCTCGATTTTGTCAACTCTCCTTAATTTCACGAAAACAATCCCAATTTTAACAAATCGCCCGTATTTTACCAAGTGGATTCGAATTTTGCCAACTGCCCTAGATTTTGCCAAGTTTCCTCGATCTCGCCACAATTTTACAGAAAAAAAAATCCCAATTTTTACATCTCACCTGATTTTTCCAAAGTCACTCTGAATTTTGCCACCTCCCCCAAGATTTGCCAACTCTCCTAGATATTGCGAAGCTGCCTCGATTTTGCCAACACGCCATAATTTTACAGAAAAAAGATTGCAATTTTTACATCTTACCTGAATTTTGTCAACTCTCCACGATTTTGCCAAGTCATTCTGAATTTTGTCAACTCTCCACGATTTTGCCAAGTCATTCTGAATTTTGCCACCTCCCCCAAGATTTCCCAACTCTCCTAGATATTGCGAAGCTGCCTCGATTTTGCCAACACGCCGTAATTTTACAGAAAAAAGATTGCAATTTTTACATCTTACCTGAATTTTGTCAACTCTCCACGATTTTGCCAAGTCATTCTGAATTTTGCCACCTCCCCCAAGATTTCCCAACTCTCCTAGATATTGCGAAGCTGCCTCGATTTTGCCAACACGCCATAATTTTACAGAAAAAAGATTGCAATTTTTACATCTTACCTGAATTTTGTCAACTCTCCACGATTTTGCCAAGTCATTCTGAATTTTGCCACCTCCCCCAAGATTTCCCAACTCTCCTAGATATTGCGAAGCTGCCTCGATTTTGCCAACACGCCGTAATTTTACAGAAAAAAGATTGCAATTTTTACATCTTACCTGAATTTTGTCAACTCTCCACGATTTTGCCAAGTCATTCTGAATTTTGCCACCTCCCCCAAGATTTCCCAACTCTCCTAGATATTGCGAAGCTGCCTCGATTTTGCCAACACGCCGTAATTTTACAGAAAAAAGATTGCAATTTTTACATCTTACCTGAATTTTGTCAATTCTCCACGATTTTGCCAAGTCATTCTGAATTTTGCCACCTCCCCCAAGATTTCCCAACTCTCCTAGGTATTGCGAAGCTGCCTCGATTTTGCCAACACGCCGTAATTTTACAGAAAAAAGATTGCAATTTTTACATCTTACCTGAATTTTGTCAACTCTCCACGATTTTGCCAAGTCATTCTGAATTTTGCCACCTCCCCCAAGATTTCCCAACTCTCCTAGATATTGCGAAGCTGCCTCGATTTTGCCAACACGCCATAATTTTACAGAAAAAAGATTGCAATTTTTACATCTTACCTGAATTTTGTCAACTCTCCACGATTTTGCCAAGTCATTCTGAATTTTGCCACTTCCCCCAAGATTTCCCAACTCTCCTAGATATTGCGAAGCTGCCTCGATTTTGCCAACACGCCGTAATTTTACAGAAAAAAGATTGCAATTTTTACATCTTACCTGAATTTTGTCAACTCTCCACGATTTTGCCAAGTCATTCTGAATTTTGCCACCTCCCCCAAGATTTCCCAACTCTCCTAGATATTGCGAAGCTGCCTCGATTTTGCCAACACGCCGTAATTTTACAGAAAAAAGATTGCAATTTTTACATCTTACCTGAATTTTGTCAACTCTCCACGATTTTGCCAAGTCATTCTGAATTTTGCCACGTCCCCCAAGATTTCCCAACTCTCCTAGATATTGCGAAGCTGCCTCGATTTTGCCAACACGCCGTAATTTTACAGAAAAAAGATTGCAATTTTTACATCTTACCTGAATTTTGTCAACTCTCCACGATTTTGCCAAGTCATTCTGAATTTTGCCACCTACCCCAAGATTTCCCAACTCTCCTAGATATTGCGAAGCTGCCTCGATTTTGCCAACACGCCATAATTTTACAGAAAAAAGATTGCAATTTTTACATCTTACCTGAATTTTGTCAACTCTCCACGATTTTGCCAAGTCATTCTGAATTTTGCCACCTCCCCCAAGATTTCCCAACTCTCCTAGATATTGCGAAGCTGCCTCGATTTTGCCAACACGCCGTAATTTTACAGAAAAAAGATTGCAATTTTTACATCTTACCTGAATTTTGTCAACTCTCCACGATTTTGCCAAGTCATTTTGAATTTTGCCACCTCCCCCAAGATTTCCCAACTCTCCTAGATATTGCGAAGCTGCCTCGATTTTGCCAACACGCCATAATTTTACAGAAAAAGATTGCAATTTTTACATCTTACCTGAATTTTGTCAACTCTCCACGATTTTGCCAAGTCATTCTGAATTTTGCCACTTCCCCCAAGATTTCCCAACTCTCCTAGATATTGCGAAGCTGCCTCGATTTTGCCAACATGCCGTAATTTTACAGAAAAAAGATTGCAATTTTTACATCTTACCTGAATTTTGTCAACTCTCCACGATTTTGCCAAGTCATTCTGAATTTTGCCACCTCCCCCAAGATTTCCCAACTCTCCTAGATATTGCGAAGCTGCCTCGATTTTGCCAACACGCCGTAATTTTACAGAAAAAAGATTGCAATTTTTACATCTTACCTGAATTTTGTCAACTCTCCACGATTTTGCCAACTCCCTACGATTTTGCCAAGTCACTCCGAATTTTGCCAACTTGCCATAATTTTACAGAAAAAACCAAATTTTTACATCTTACCTGAATTTTGCCAACTTCCGACGATTTTGCCAACTCCTCAAGATTTTGCCAAGTTGTCCCAATTTTGCCAACTCACTTGCATTTTACTAATTGGCTTCGAATTTTGCCAACTCCCCAAGATTTTGCCAAGTTGTTCCAATTTTGCCAACTCACTTGCATTTTACTAATTGGCTTCGAATTTTGCCAACTCACTTGCATTTTACTAATTAGCTTCGAAAAATGCCAACTTCCCAAGATTTTACCAAGTCTCTCCGAATTTTGCCAACTCCCCAAGATTTTGCCAACTCACCTGTATTTTACTTAAGTGGCTTCGAATTTTGCCAACTGCTCTAAATTTTTCCGTCTCTCCATTTTCCAAACTGCCCTAGATTTTTCCAAGTTGCCTCGATTTTGACAACTCCCGTTAATTTTGCAAAAAAAAAAATGCAAATTTTCACAACTCATCTAGATTTTACGAAGTCGCTTCGAATTTTGCCAACTCTGAGTTACTTTGGGGGGGGGGGGGGAACCTCCCCATCCCCCCATGGCTACGCCTCTGGTTGTTGGGTTGTTTTACCTCTGAGCGACACCTTTTTGCGGACCATGGGCTAAATGGCCAGGTCACCAGGACTCCGAAGGCTCAGAGAAGGTTGGAGGAGGGGACCTACTGGAACAGCTGTTTGGAGGCAGCTCCCGTCAAGGCCATCCAGTGTGTTCTTTAACGTGCACAGGGTATGGCTATCCCACACACGGGGCCACGGGTCAACGTTCCATCCGACGGACGGCGGCCTTTCCAAGCCCATCGGTGTCCCCTACTGACCGTGGGCAGGGTGAGGAATTTTGCAGAGATAAATCTCAATGCTGACCCAGCTGGGACTCGAACCTGGGAACTACAGATTACGAGCCTGGCGCGCTACCAACTGAGCACCCCCACCACGAAATATGTTGCACGTGATGCACTACATAATCTGAAAGTGTTCAAGGAGCATCTTTAAAGTATTAAATGTTTCAATTATGTTAGAACACGTATTTTCATGCGAGAGAATTAGCATTCATACGCGTCCTTTGCTACCCGTACATCAAATGACCTTCAGTTCCAGACCTTGCATTCCACGTGGCATTGTGCACGGGCTGATAGTTGCCTGCAGGGGCCCTGGGTGAAAAAACTGGTGCATTGAATATGTAATAATGAATAAGTTAAAGGTGCAATTAGTTGAGTGTTCACGGGAGTTTGAATTTGTATACCTTTGAATAGTATTAAAATGTCAAATGAAGCGATTCGAGTGAAAGATGTAGGGCACTTTTTATGAGAAAAGAATGGGCAGGATACCTGATCAAGTTCCCTAGATTTTATTTTGCTGTTCTTTGATTTCTAAACTCCGTTTACCGGCCGTCACTGTTGCCAGAGATAAGCGTAACTGCACGTAAACTACTGTTTGATTATAACCCGAAGGGGATATATAATTATTCATAAATTAATATTCCATGTTGAATGCGTTCCACTTAACTTTTCTAATGTGGCGAATTACCGCACAGAACCACGAGGCCCTCGCCTGGGGCGTCAACCGTCAAAACTCGATTTTCCCCCCAACACTTTATTTCATAAAATATTGCAATCAGTATTAATCTACTATTTAAGTGCAGATCTCATATTTTTACTTAAATTAATACCAAATGTAATGTGATTTTTGTTAAAATTAAATTTTTGTTCAGTGGCCGAATGATTAGCACCCTTGGCTGCTGATCAAAGGGACCTGGGTTCGAGACCCAGATAAGGCATGGATGTTTGTGTCGTTTTTCTGCTGAGGTTCCGCCAACTTCATAGACCTTCTACTATGGCTTATAAATTGACAGACTCCTGTCAGACCTCTGTGGCAAGCAGCTGCTTGAGGTGGTATTTATTTTATTTTTAAATTTATTTGTTATATACAGAATAAAGACGTATCGTCTCACACCCAAGAGAAAGTGGAATTACTATTTATTCGTATTGCTGGAAATAGTCAACGAGAAGAATGCGAGGAAATTCAGAGTCTACATCCAGTAATATTCTGAAGAGACTGAAGGAGACTGGTTTGGTGATAGATAAACCTAGACCGCAGACTGTGATTCAGTTCATCTGAATGGTTGCAGTCTTGAGCAGGTGTCACAGTTTAATTATCTTGGGAGCTATGTAACTGATAATGGTGATATGCGGCATGAGATTAACAGACGAATAGGGGTTGCTGCCGGGACTTTTAAGAATCTATGGAGAGTCTGGAGAAATAGGCGTATACACCTAAAGACTAAAATTAGACTTTTTAATAGTTTGGTTCTTTCTAGTGTTAGTTATGGTAGTGAAACTTGGACATTTTGTAAACAAGATAACAGGAAACTAGATGCTTTTGATACCAGATGCTTACGCAGTATCTTGGGTATTAGGTGGTTCAACTTTGTAACTAATGATGAGATTAGGCAAAGGAGTCGGCAACCTCCTTTAAGCAACATAATGTGCAGAGAGAGACTCCGTTGGTTTGGCCATGTTGCCCATATGGATAATTATAGCTTAATGAATAAGGTTATGAACAGTGTGCCCATAGGCTTTAGAAAGAGGGGGAGACCTAGGATGCGGGGGCAGACAATGTCAAACAAGACCTTGTTAGATTTGGTGTGCAATGGCCGGATGCAGCAGATGTAGCTCAGGACCAATATGATTAGAGGACTAAATTGCACAGTCTGGTTGGACCTCCGTAGACCATGGCTGCTTGAGGATAATGATGATGATGATGAAACCAAGACCAGATCGTCCGAGTAATACCACAGATGAAAACCACACTCTCGATGTTCTGGCTAAAGTCGAAGTTAACCCTCGCAGGTCTGCAAGAAAAATTGCACAGGAGGCGGAAGTTGAAAATCATTTGTATCCATAATCCTGAGAAGAAACAGGTTCCACTCATACGCACATACTTGTGCAAATGTCACAAGATTCTCATTGGAACGACATGTACCGCATGAGCAATTCTGTGATTGGGTACTGGAAAACTTCAGGAACAACCGTCTCTCTTAGCTGACATAATCTTCAGCGATTGAAGTGAAGTGAACTCTCACTTAATGAACAGTCAACCGTCATTATTGTTGCTGGGCTGCATCTTCAACCACATAGGTTGAAGATGCACACTTACAGAACAATCCCAGGGTATCTGTATGGTATGCAATTCATGGTGACAACATCATAGGGCCTTGCTTTTATATTGACACAAGTCATTGGTGACTCTTATTATCATTTTGGTACCCTATTTAGAGGACATACCCTTAACACATTACCGCAGTGTTTGCTTTCAGCAGGATGGGGCACGTCCCACTATGCCATAACGGTTGGATGTGACACTACCCCACAAATGGATAGGCCGACGTGCTGTAGTAGAATGTCCATTGCGGAGTCCATATTTGAGTCCTTTTGATTCTTTCTCTTTCAGACACCTAAAATCTCGTGTACCAAAATCTCCCTCGAACACCGGATGTGATCTAGATCATATCTGTTAAAACCATATGCATTCCCGCTGATAAACTTCCGCTTAGTGGGATTTTTTATGTAAAATAATTGTATAGATTAGGGGTTCTCAATGTGGGGTACGCGGTAAAATTTTTAGGGGTACGCCGTGAGAGCTCAAAAGTCGCTAGATCTAATAACAAGGTAAAAACAACCATTATTATACTGTAACTATAGTTTTATCTATCTATACAAGGGGTACGCCAGTTACATACACATTTCCAAGGGGTACGTGAAGCATAAAAGGTTTAGAACCACTGGTATAGATGATACTTTTGGAAAATGAATCTGAATTTGAAGTACAAAAAATTAAAGGTGACATTCCGTAGTGAATGTCGCAATATAAAGCTGTACGTTCTCCGTTGGGTTGTTGTTGGGTTGTTTTACCTCTGAGCGGCACTTTTTTGCACACCATGGGCTAAATGGCCAGGTCACATGGACCCCGAAAGCTCAGAGAAGGTTGGGGGAGGGGACCCACTGGAACAGCTGTTGGGAGACAGATGGTAGCCTCCCGTCAAGGCCATCCAGCGTGTTCTTTAAGGTGCACAGGGTATGGCTCTCCCGCACACGGGGCCACGGCTTAACGTCCCATCCGACGGACGGCGGCATTTCCAAGTCCATCAGTGTCCCCTATTGACCGTGGGCAGGGCGGGGAGTTTTGCGGAGATAAATCTCAACGCTGACCCAGCTGGGACTCGAACCTGGGAACTACAGATTATGAGCCTGGCGCGCTACCGACTGAGCCACCCCCACCCCATACGTTCTCCGTAAAGTGCGTCGGTCACTCAGAGACAAGATTACCATGTGCAAGCAACACAGGGGTGCTCAGTTTGAGCATTTGATGTCTTTTAGTATGGATTCAATACAGTTGAATAAAGGGAATATAAAGGTAGATTATTTGTATAGTTTTTATTACTTTGCTATAAATAAGGTTTACCAAAAGGTACCACTAAAAGGAACGGAAAGATTTTATGCTGGAACACTGTTCCGGCTCTATTTGCACCCCCCCTCCCCTATCCTTTTAACCCCTATTACTTTTCAACTCCTCACTAAATTTTTTTCTAGATAGAGGCCTGATCCTGACCTTTATCACGTTTCTAAGTGCCTAGTTCAACGATTTTATATACGGTTTAAAAATTAAAGCTTCCTTATCAAATTATTATTATGAAAATTTATTTTTAATCATAGAGAGATCATATCATTAATATATATGTTACCGCTAAAGCTCGAAAGCCGTTAATGTGCACATTACCTAGCTAATCTGCAGATTAACTGATTTACTCCGTTAAACGTGCGGAATCAAGAGTTTTCCGCATTTTACCTAGGTAATGTGCACATTAACGGCTTCCGTATCGTTAAAGTTCAAAAGTTTGTTTCTCTCATAGTGGTGAATCTCTTGAATATGAATCTTCGTGCCACGTGATTCACTCGTCCGCATTATAAAAAACGCTCCGGATGAGCGGAGGCCAAGTGAGAACGAATCGGTAAAGTGATTCATTCTTGATAACGAATCACTAAAATGATTCGTTCTCACTTGGCCTGCTCATTTTGGGGGCGTTTTTTATAATTCGGACGACTGATTCATGTTGACAGAGGGATGACCCTGGTTTCAACTCTACTCTCGGACACTAGATAAATAACATTATGTTAATTTAAGCGTACAGAAACGTTCCTGTTGTTCCAGCAAAGATCTTATTTTCACTTTAACGAGTGCCTAGTAGGTAATGTGCAGATTATCCAGGTAATTTGGGAAATGAAACAATTTTCCGCACGTTAACGGATCACCCTAGTTAATCTGCACAATACCTAGATAATCTGTAGAATAACTGATTTCTGCACTTTAGCGGTAACATATATGTATATCATCATATCATTAAATCATAGGAGAGTGGTGCATGGCAGAGAATCTCCAGAAGCCCAGAAAATTGTAATATGTCAGTGATCACAGTAATATCTAGTATTAATAAATGTACAGCATTTCCCAAATGCTTTAGAGTTACGTTAAGTTGTTTTACCTCTGAGCGGCACTTTTTTGCACACCATGGGCTAAATGGCCAGGTCACATGGATCCCGAAGGCTCAGAGAAGGTTGGGGGTGGGGGACCACTTCTTTCTTTTATTGATAACTTTCTTAAATCTTTTTTTAATATTTCACTCTTTAACAGGAAGGCACTGCTTGAGGGTATCCCCCCCCCGCCATGACCGGGTTGCTTTTACTTTTCGTGGGGCGGGGGTGGGTCAGTCGGTAGCGCGCCAGGCTCGTAATCTGTAGTTCCCAGGTTCGAGTCCCAGCTGGGTCAGCGTTGAGATTTATCTCCGCAAAATTCCCCGCCCTGCCCACGGTCAGTAGGGGACACCGATGGGCTTGGAAAGGCCGCCGTCCGTCGGATGGGACGTTAAGCCGTGGCCCCGTGTGCGGGAGAGCCATACCCTGTGCACGTTAAAGAACACGCTGGATGGCCTTGACGGGAGGCTATCATCTGTCTCCCAACAGCTGTTCCAGTGGGTCCCCTCCCCCAACCTTCTCTGAGCCTTCGGGGTCCATGTGACCTGGCCATTTAGCCCATGGTGTGCAAGAAAGTGCCGCTCAGAGGTAAAACAACCCAACAACCCAACTTTTACTTTTCGCGATTTTGCTTTCATCTCTAAGCTAATTTTTACTATTATTGACAAATTTTGCTTCTGTCTTCAAGTAAGCGAACACATTTTTGCAGCCCTCAAAGAGTTGGGATCATAGTTCATGGAAATTTCGATTTGAATTTATAATGGCACAAATCTAGTCAGCCGCTCATGATGCAAAAATGCTTTAAAACAGTTTTTTTTTAATTTGAGAAATTCTGGTTAAAATGTTTCTTAACACTCAAAATGTGTTTACCCATTGTAATGGCCCTCCCTTTGTTAAAGTAAACTTTTTTTTTAGATGCGAATGAAATTTGACTAGAAAATTGGAAGTATAATAATTTTATTTTGTGTTAAAAAAGGGAAAACATTATATCACGTTTGTTAGCGATGAGAATGTCAGAATATGTACAATTTATTAGGATAAGGGATTTATTCAGTGGCAAAAATTTGTGTTTCATTCCTTAGATTCGAAATTCATATTTAGATTAGTGTTGCTAGTTAAGAGGGGGGGGGGGGGGGTGGCTCAGTCGGTAGCGCGCCAGGCTCGTAATCTGTAGTTCCAAGGTTCGAGTCCCAGCTGGGTCAGCGTTGAGATTTATCTCCGCAAAACTCTCCGCCCTGCCCACGGTCAGCAGGGGACACCGATGGGCTTGGAAAGGCCGCCGTCCGTCGGATGGGACGTTAAGCCGTGGCCCCGTGTGCGGGAGAGCCATACCCTATGCACGTTAAAGAACACGCTGGATGGCCTTGACGGGAGACTACCATCTGTCTCCCAACAGCTGTTCCAGTGGGTCCCCTTCCCCAACCATCTCTGAGCCTTCGGGGTCCTTGTGACCTGGCCATTTAGCCCATGGTGTGCAAAAAAGTGCCGCTCAGAGGTAAAACAACCCAACCTAGTTAAGAGAAATAAATGCCCTAAGGTACGCAAGCTTCCAGTAACGAGGTGAACGCCGGATGTTCTCAGAAGGCCATAGAAAAGAAATTGCATCCTAAATTAAATCTAATCAAATTTAGAATGCAAATTATTAGATTGTCAGTGCAAAACTACTAACTCACTAACTGCAAAAACTTATTTATTCAATAGGGCTGGGTTGGGTTGTTTTACCTCTGAGCGGCACTTTTTTGCACACCATGGGCTAAATGGCCAGGTCACATGGACCCCGAAGGCTCAGAGAAGGTTGGAGGAGGGGACCCACTGGAACAGCTGTTGGGAGAAAGATGGTAGCCTCCCATCAAGGCCATCCAGCGTGTTCTTTAACGTGCACAGGGTATGTCTCTCCCGCACACGGAGCCACGGCTTAACGTCCCACCCGACGGACGGCGGCCTTTTAAAGCCCATCGGTGTCCCCTACTGACCGTGAGCAGGGCGGGGAATTTTGCGGAGATAAATCTCAATGCTGACACCAGCTGGGACTCGAACCCGGGAACTACAGATTACGAGCCTGGCGCGCTACCGACTGAGCGACTCCCGCCCCAGTTGGGGATAGGAATTCATCAAGAGTTGTCATTGAACCCTCTGGCTGATGCCTTGACTTCAACGAGCCCAAATTGCGTAGTATGTAAAAAAAAGAACTCCGAAATTTGAAAAGCTATGCAGCAAAATAGTATGTTGAAAAAACTTTTTTTTAGTGTTTTATAGAATCATAACATTTCAGTTACAGGATTCCAGTAAATGAGCAAAATGTGTTCGTGTATAAAAAGTAAATCTTGTTTACAAACACAGGTACTGAAAGTGGCGATTTGAAAATTCAATGTAGTGGTAAGCTCGAGGCAGAATAAACCTGAATTATACCTACCGAGAAAACTCTGTAAAGCAGCTTTCGAAAAGCATCCTCAAGGCATAGAATATATCAATAACAACGACCTCAATCAATAAATAAGGAAGTGAAGGTATTAACGATGTCAGGAATAATAGAAAAAGCAAAGTCGTTCATGAAATAAATGGTTCCGAGTAGCTGGAAAAGTGTATTGTTGTCTATGCTTTTAGGAGGTGTTTCCTATCACATGATTAGTTTTTCCTTACGTTGCCACAAATAAAATATAAATATATGAACTGAAAAATAAATTTTGCTTAAAAGAAAAGAATTCTGTACTAATATCCTATCTATAATAGATATAATGCAGCAGTATTTTAAATAAACTACAGGCATCCCTCGATTTACGAGCGAAATTCGTTCCTCTAAAACTGTTAGCTATGCGAAAATTCGTTAGTCGAACAACTATTTCCCATTAATTTCAATGTAAAATAAACTTGGTTCTTGAGCTCCAGAAATTCAATAATTTATTTCCTATATGCACTAAAATATTGCCGTCCCGTGGCCGAGTGGTTAGCGCGCTTGGCTACTGATCTACGGGACCTGGGTTCGAGCTCCGGGTAAGGCATGGATGTTCGTGTTGTTTTCTGCTGAGACCCTGCCATCCTCTCAGATCTTTTACTGTGGCATATAAACTGACAGGCTCCTGTCAGACCTCTGTGGCAAGCAGCTGCTTGAGGAGGTATTTATTATATTTATTATTACTAAAATATTGAAGAATCATTCAAATATAAACAATAATACAATAGCTTATGCTAGTTGTTATACATTACAGTAGTATCTAGTAAGAATTTTCCTATCTGTCTCCACAAAACTCCTCGCCCTGCCCTCATGTCAGTAGGGGACGCCGATGGACTTGGGTGGCTCAGTCGGTAGCGCGCCAGGCTCGTAATCTGGAGTTCCCAGGTTCGAGTTCCAGCTGGGTCAGCGTTGAGATTTATCTCCGCAAAATTCCCCGCCCTGCCCACGGTCAGTAGGGGACACCGATGGGCTTGGAAAGGTCTCCGTCCGTCGGATGGGACGTTAAGCCGTGGCCCCGTGTGTGGGAGAGCCATACCCTGTGCACGTTAAAGAACACGCTGGATGGCCTTGACGGAAGGCCTCCATCTGTCTCCCAACAGTTGTTCCAGTGGGTCCCCTTCCCCAACCTTCAACCTTCTCCTTCGAGCCTTCGGAGTCCTTGTGACCTGGCCATTTAGCCCATGGTGTGCTAAAAAGTGCCGCTCAGAGGTAAAGGAACCCAACCTCCAGGGATTTTTTGGGTTGGGTTGTTTTACCTCTGAGCGGCACTTTTTGCACACCATGGGCTAAATGGCCAGGTCACAAGGACCCCGAAGGCTCAGAGAAGGTTGGGGGAGGAGACCCACTGGAACAGCTGTTGGGAGACAGATGGTAGCCTCCCGTCAAGGCCATCCAGCGTGTTCTTTAACGTGCACAGGGTATGGCTCTCCCGCACACGGGGCCACGGCTTAACGTCCCATCCGACGGACGACGGCCTTTTCAAGCCCATTGGTGTCCCCTACTGACAGTGGACAGGGCGGGGAATTTTGCGGAGATAAATCTCAACGCTGACCCAGCTGGGACTCGAACCTGGGAACTACAGATAACTAGCCTGGCGCGCTACCGACTGAGCCACCCCCGCCCCACCTAAAGGGAAGTACCGGGGAGGGGGGCAATGGGTCCGGATCTCCACTCCGAAAATCCGGTCGTCTTATAAGAAATCTCAAACTTGTCTACATGCTTTGAAATGCAAAACAGGTGGAACCCTAACGGCTTGCGCCAAAAAACCCCAAACAAGCAACCAACTAACCAACAACCTTAAGGGGCTAAAACAAACTTTTGTTTTCGTCCCTTACTGTATGTCCGACACTAAAAGTAGATATAAAAAACAACTGTAGAACTTTATTCCATATAGAATATCATTTTAACCTTTCCAGTCCGGAGGAATATTTTAGTAAATGGGAAACCCTATTCAAGTCTTATTCTCAGATCTCCCCACCCCAGAAGCTGAATTGTCGAATCCTCCCAGAATTGATTTAACCCCCCCTCCCCGAAACTAAATCTTGGTTGGTATGTGCCTGCCTTTCTCTATCCAGCTATTAGCTGTTGGGTGGTCTTTGTGACTTTGTAATCTGGCCATTTAATCCATTCTGTGCAACAGACAAAAAATTAATGCCATTCAGGGTTGGGTTGTTTTACCTCTGAGCGGCACTTTTTTGCACACCATGGGCTAAATGGCCAGGCCACATGGACCCCGAAGGCTCAGAGAAGGTTGGGGGAGGGGACCTACTGGAACAGCTGTTCGGAGGCAGATGGTAGCCTCCCGTCAAGGCCATCCAGCGTGTTCTTTAACGTGCACAGGGTATGGCTCTCCCGCACACGGGGCCACGGCTTAACGTCCCATACGACGGACGGCGGTCTTTCCAAGCCCATCGGTGTCCCCTACTGACCGTGGGCAGGGCGGGGAATTTTGCGGAGATGAATCTCAACGCTGACCCAGCTGGGACTCGAACCTGGGAACTACAGATTACGAGCCTGGCGCGCTACCGACTGAGCCACCCCCGCCCCAATGCCATTCAGCGGTAATACAACCCATACTATCCTACCACTTCAATTTCAATAATCAACATGAATAGTAGAATGTTTACTTAGTTTAATATTTTGCAATTTCCCAACTTTATCTCCTTCTACGGTGGGAATTGTGCCGTCCCGTGACCGAGTGGTTAGCGCGCTTGGCTAGTAAGCTAAGGGACCCGGGTAAGGCATGGATGTTCGTGTTGTTTTTCTGCTGAGGTCCTGCCATCCTCACAGATCTACTGTGGCATATAAACTGACAGGCTCCTGTCAGACCTCTGTGACAAGCAGCTGCTTGAGGGGGTATTTATTTATTTACGGTGGGAATTAAAACTATTGGATGATTCGGAAAATGTGAACAATAATATTGTATTAATGTCTAATCAATGCTATTCAAAAAAGCATTTTGATACAGATTTTGAAACATTAAAGTTGAATGTTTACAGTTGGATATACAGATGATAAATTGAAAACAACAGCAGTTTTTTTTTTTGAAGACGAGTTTAAGAAAGAAAAATTAATGTCAAATTGTCTCTAGCGAATATGGAAAGCTCCTTTTGAGAGAGAGAATGAAGTTCACCATTTTACGACTTAAGTTGTTGTTGGGTTGTTTTACCTCTGAGCGGCACTTTTTTGCACACCATGGGCTAAATGGCCAGGTCACATGGACCCCGAAGGCTCAGAGAAGGTTGGGGGAGGGGACCCACTGGAACAGCTGTTGGGAGACAGATGGTAGCCTCCCGTCAAGGCCATCCAGCGTGTTCTTTAACGTGGACAGGGTATGGCTCTCCTGCACACAGGGCCACAACTTACGTCCCCATCAAAAGGACAGCGACCTTTCTAAGCCCATCAGTGTACCCTTCTGAAGGTGGGTAGGGTGGGGTGTTTTGTGGAGATAAATCTCAATGCTGACCCAGCTGGGACTCGAACCTGGGAACTACAGATTACGAGCCTGGCGCGCTACCGCCTGAGCCACCCCCGCCCCTACGGCTTAAGTCTAAAGGTGGAAATTAGAACTAATGGATGATTCAGAACAATAGTAATTCATTAGTACTTCTAACTCGAAATGAACCTTTCATTTCTTGACCAACAACATTGTGTCTTCCCACACATCCTCAGAATAAAGAGGAAAAAGCTGCTGTCAACTTAACCGTCGGCAATCTACCGCGAAATTTCAAACATCTTGCACGAACGAAGAACAAGCTGACTCAGTGGTAGCGCGCTAGGCTCGTAATCTGCAGTTTTCAGGTTCGAATCCCATCTATGCCAATGTTAAGATTTATCTCCGATAAATCCCTGCCCTCAGTGAGAAAAGGAACCGGTGGGTTTGGAAATTGCGCCGCCCGTCGGATGGGACATAAAGCCTTGGTCCCTTGTGCAGGATAGCCATTAACCTGTGCATGTTAAAGAACACGCTGGATGGCCTTGACGGGGGCGTACATCTGTTTTGTAAAAGCTGTCCACAGGGTTGCCTCCCAACTTTCCCTGAATCTTTGTTGCCCTCTAGACCTCGCCATTTAGCCCATTGTGCAAAAAAAAGCCCCCCCCCCCTCGGAGTAAAACAACCCATAAACCTCTTGCCCGAATAAAGACTGCACCTATCCCTCAATTTACACGGTACTCAGTTTACGCGGTTTCGGTTTTACACTGCCAAGAATATGCAACCAGTTTCGTTTTACGCTCTTTATTCAGATATTTTTTTTATTATGTATATCAAATTATTTTTTTTCACTCAGTTTTTAGCTGTACGGATTAAAATTTTTTATGTACAGTCGCTCAAAAAGATATCCGAACACTGTGGTTGATTATAGAATTCAGAAAAAATATCTGGCAACGATTTGTTTAGAAATTAGTGATCTGGCAACCTTCGTGTCTGACACGTTGGTTGCCAGATCACTAATTTCTAAAAAAATCGCTGCCAGATATTTTTCCTGAATTCTATAACCTGTTATGAAGTAGCAGAAGCCATCCAAAAGCAAAAATCAATTAAATGGTTTTAATTGATGTCATTTATTTTCAACAATAAATAGACGATAGCAAATTGCTATATTAATAAAATCGCCATCTGTAACAAGTTATATTTATATTCTTTCGCTAAAATTATATTCTTGCTATTGTGATGCAGTCTGTCTCGCGACATTTTAAGAAATCTGTTTTGAATCGGCAGCGACATCTGACTTTTCTAGACCAAAATTTATCTGATATTTAGCAACAAGTTTAACTTCGTAGACTAAATATAATAAATATAGGCTAAATACTAACTGATTCATACGTTCGCTATTTCATAAAATATCATATAATTACTAATTCAACAAAATAAAGCACTAGGTACAAATGCTTAATTTTTATTTACATTCAGTTCATAAATATATTTCTTTCAAATTTCGTCTTCAAATTCGATAGTGTAAGCTTACATTAACAACGAGTATTTTTTGTGACCATAAGAAATGTATGGGAAATAAATCTTAGCCTACTCTGAATTAATGCAATTAAAAAAAATGTTACATTAATACTTATTTATTACTGCAGAAGTGAAACTGGGATAAAATATGTATAAACTTTTAATGTAAGTTCTATTAATAATAAAGATTCTTTCGATTTCCCTTTTTTCTCATAAAATATTGGTTTCGATTTACACGGTAATTTCCTGAACCTATCTACCATGTAAATCTAGGGATGCGTATAGTTACAATATTCATTCGAAGTTTTGCATTTTTCAACCCTAGAGCCCTTTAAAAGGGGGAACTTAAAAACGCTCGAATATTTTCAATAAAATGGTGATTTTAAAACTTATTAATATCTATTCAAATCAAAAATAAAAAAAAAGAAAAACGGCAAAAAATGTTTTTTTTGCAGAGGGACAGACGACAAAGTGGAAATATTTTCTCGTTTTTTGGAAAACGAGGTAAAAAGCTTTGGCTGCTTCTCAAAAATTGGGTTGGTAAATAGTGCAATTAAATATTTATTCTGTTATTAGAATTTTATTATTAGCATTGTGGAATACTGGTGTTTAAAACGTTAATTTCTGTTAACCCGATATAAAAGTGCATATTAAAAACTGAGACATAAAACACTCAGTACAGCTAACTTATTTTCTATCGAATGAAAAAAAGTGATCCAATTTGCATTGTATTTTCAAATACATGGAAAATTAAAACTTTAAGAATAGTGCAGAAATAAAGTCTAAAGCTGACTGAGCATGAATGAAATGATCCAAAAATTATTCAAAATCAGGAGGTCATGAATATTGCACATAACAACTGCATATAACCTCGTTTCGGAAATAATGCTGGTCTAGTTGGTAACCTTGGCTTTATTCAGGGTCACGATATTACGATATTTGAATAATTAATAAGTTCTGCTGTACTTTTTGTTGCTTTCTTGACTTTAGTGGCATTTTCATGCTACGGAGAAGGTTATTAGTTGGTTGATTCTGAATGGTAATTTTTTTGCTATACTAAGGCTGACTGACCAGGTCAAGGATTCAGAGCCGGTTTAAGGGGGGTGCACCAGTCCTGCGATCAGAGAGAGACCCTCCCCCCCCGCGCACTTGGCGCGTCAACTTGGATTCTCAATATCCTTGTTTGTGGCGACCCAGGACGAAGATTATAGTTAGCTTTTAGCGAGTGCTGTACTTTACTTCTATAGTACTGTTCAGCCCCGACGGTAAATAGTGGTAAACGTGGCATCTACCGATAGATGTAGTGCAGTCTCCGAATTGCGAAGCATCTGGGTTTTATCACAAATTATATTACCCATGCACTGCTTTAGAGAAAGAACCCAAAATGCTGAAGGTTTTTTCATGGGAATGACCATAACTGCTTTGAACATTTCTGTAGCTACAACGTTGATAATAACATTAGAAACTTTGTCTCAAGATATTAAGAAGGTTTTTGAAGTGCGAGTTTTTACGTGAGATAGCCTTTATATCGTTATTGATTCATCTTTCGCCATTTTCAAAAATCATTTTATTTTTAAGTAAAAGGATTTTTATAAGTTTATGGAGGATTCAATTTGTAACCTTTCAAGTTTTGTCACTTGATAAGGGTTGGGTTGTTTTACCTCTGAGCGGGACTTTTTATGCACACCATGGGTTAAATGTCCAGGTCACAAGGACCCCGAAGGCTCAGAGAAGGTTGGGGGAGGGGACCCACTGGAACGGCTGTTGGGAGACAGATGGTAGCCTCCCGTCAAGGCCATCCAGCGTGTTCTTTAACGTGCACAGGGTATAGCTCTCCCGCACACGGAGCCACGGCTTAACGTCTCATCCGACTGACGGCGGCCTTTCCAAGCACATCAGTGTCCCCTACTGACCGTGGGCAGGGCGGGGAATTTTTCGGAGATAAATCTCAACGCTGACCCAGCTGGGACTCGAACCTGGGAACTACAGATTACGAGCCTGGCGCGCTACCTACTGTGCCACCCCCTCCCCCACTTGATAAGGAGTCCCCCCCCCCCCCCGCGATAACAAACTGCACTTTGCTCCGCAACGATAAATTGCCCCACGTCCAGCAAAAATACGCTCCGGCTCTGCAAGGACTCAAAAGTCCTGGCGTTTGGTTCTTAATTTTCAGTGTGAACTGAATCAGTCGGTAGAGCGCTAGGGTCGTAAATATGTAGTTCCAGGTTCCAGTTCCATTTGAGCCAGGGTTGGGTTGGGTTGTTTTACCTCCGAGCGGCACTTTTTTGCACACCATGGGCTAAATGGCCAGGTCACATGGACCCCGGAGGCTCAGAGAAGGTTGGGGGAGGGGACCCACTGGAACAGCTGTTGGGAGACAGATGGTAGCCTCCCGTCAAGGCCATCCAGCGTGTTCTTTAACGTGCACAGCGTATGGCTCTCCCGCACACAGGGCCACGACTTAACGTCCCATCCGACGGACGGCGGCCTTTCCAAGCCCATCGGTGTCCCCTACTGACCGTGGGCAGGGCGGGGAATTTTGCGGAGATAAATCTGAACGCTGACCCAGCTGGGACTCGAACTTGGGAACTACAGATTACGAGCCTGGCGCGCTACCGACTGAGCCACCTCCGCCCCAGCATTTGAGCCAGTGTTGAGATTTATTTCCGCTAAACGTTCACCCTGCCTTCAGTCGGAAAAAGGACCCAATGGGCTTAAAAAGACGCCGGCCTTTTTAAGCCCATCGGCTTTAAAAAAAAATTTTTTTTAATAATTAAAAAACAAAACGTGGTCTCTTTCGAAGGAGAGCCATACTTTGCGCACTTTAAAGAACACGTTTGATGGCCATAAGTGGAGGTTTCCATCTGTCTCGTAACAGCTGTACACTGGGTTCCCTTATCCAACCTTTTCTTAGCCTTTGGAGTCCTTGCCATTTACCGCATTTTGTGCAAAAAAAGTGTCACACAGAAGTAAAAACAACCCAACCCACATGACAAATATATTGGAATGTAATGATATTAAATTCATCGTATTTTAATTCACTTTATTTCATTCATTTTTAGTTTTTAATTTACATTAAAGGTTGCATCGATCTATGTTTCACAGTAATATAATAATTCTTTACTTTTGCGAAGTAATCTTCACAGCTACTTCTGCGCAGACAATGAATAATTTGTCTGTCAAAACACTATTCCGTGAAAGAATTGCAAGAACACAATCTTTACTATTCGGGGAAGAACTGCACTATCAGAGGAGTGTAAAGGTGATGCTTCGACGATGTGAAATAGACCAACAATGTTATCTCTATTTTTTTCATGTCATTTCAAAAGCTTTGATACAAATGTCAAAGCTGCTGTATCGCTAGGAAAAGCGATTCCTTCATCTCTACGAAGTAGGTAGGATTTATCAAGACATTTGTAAAATGCACTTCAGTAGCATTCCTTTATCCATGTGACAATCTGCAACATCTAAATTTACTTATAGTCGTGTTGTCTTTTGAATATGAAAGAGCATTATATTATCTCCATGGGAGCGTAGACAAGATAAAGTGGGATGAAGTTGGTTTTCTTTTGAACTACACTTGTGCATACAATGGACTGAATGGCAAGGTCACAGGCATCACAAAGCTTTATCTCTGAGTGGCACTTTTTTGCACACAATGGACTAAATGGCCAGGTCACATGGCTCCCGAAGCTTAGAGAAGGTTGGGGGAGGGGACCCGTTGGAACAGCTGTTGGGAGACAGATATTATTGATGAATATTATTGATGGTAGCCTCCCGTCAAGGTAATCCAGTGTATTCTTTAACGTGCACAGGATATGGCTCTCTCGCACACGGAGCCAGGCTTAACGTCCCATCCGACGGACGGCGGCCTTTCCAAGCCCATCGGCTGTGTCCTACTAACCCTGGGCAGGGCGGGGAGTTTTGCGGAGATAAAATCTCAACACGGGACTACAGATTACGAACTGGGAACTACAGATTACTAGCGCTACTGACTGAGCCCCCCCCCCCCCCACCGCAAATGGGAAACTATTATATATCCAATGGGAAACTATTAGGAGATAGATGGAAGCCTTTCGTCTAAACTATCCATCGTGTTCTTCAATGTGCACAGGGTGTAGCTTTCTTGAACACGGAATCACGGCTTTAGGTTTCATTCGAGGGACGGCGGCCTTTTCTTGCTCCCTGGTGTTCCTTTCTCATCGAGGGCAAGGTAAGGGTTAGAAGAGATAAATCTCAGCAGTGGCGTAGTTGAAACTCAAACCTGGGAACTGCAAATTCTGAACCTGATGTGTTACCGACTACCTCCCACTTCCGCCACCTCTAAGGAAGGCGAATTACATAAAGGGGACTGAACTGTCAAGGTTTGTTACTCCAGATGCTAAGGATCATATGCCTGAGAATTTTATTTTTTTCCACAAACATTTGCTTTTAATTAATTCATAACTGAAAATTTAAAATTTCACGAAATTGGCAATGTGAATTTTCGTAGTTATTAGTTCATTTACGCTTCTTATATTTCTGGGCCTGGTGGGTTCTATCTAGACCGCAGACTCCTAGGTTCGAGTCCTCCCTGTGCCAACGTTGAAATTTACTTCCGTTAAACCTTCACCTTGCCGTCGGACAGAAAGAGGACACCGATGTGCTTGGAAAGGCAGCCTTAGTCGGTAGCTCGCCAGGCTCGTAATCTGTAGTTCCCAGGTTCGAGTCCCAGCTGGGTCAGCGTTGAGATTTATCTCCGCAAAATTCCCCGCCCTGCCCACGGTCAGTAGGGGACACCGATGGGCTTGGAAAGGCCGCCGTCCGTCGGATGGGACGTTAAGCCGTGGCCCCGTGTGCGGGAGAACCATACCCTGTGCACGTTAAAGAACACGCTGGATGGCCTTGACGGGAGGCTACCATCTGTCTCCCAACAGCTGTTCCAGTAGGTCCCCTCCCCCCACCTTCTCTGAACCTACGGGGTCCATGTGACCTGGCCATTTAGCCCATGATGTGCAAAAAAGTGCCGCTCAGAGGTAAAACAACCCAACCCAACTCTGGCTCAGATCCGGTAACAAAATATAAAAACTAGTCACTTTGAAAATGTAATCAAGTAATCGTGGGTTAAGGAAACAATTTCTTTTGGGGGCAACAGATTACACAAAGCACACATTCAGCAGGATGGACAGAGAGCCAACGGGACTGGTAAGGGGCGCTGAGCGTTGTAGTGTCCCGGGTGGTTCAGTCGGCAGCACGCCAGGAGCGTGATCTGAAGTTCCCAGGTTCGAGTCCCAGCTGGGTCAGCGTTGAGACTATCTCCGTAATATTCCCCGCCCTGCCCACGGTCAGTAGGGGACGCCGATGGACTTAGAAAGGCCACCGTCCACCGAGCTGGCCCTTATGCGGGAGAGCCATAAGCTTGTGCATGTTAAAGAACACACTGGACGGCCTTGACGGGTTGTTTGGGTTGGGTTGTTTTACCTCTGAGCGGCACTTTTTTGCACACCATGGGCTACATGGCCAGGTCACATGGACCCCGAAGGCTCAGAGAAGGTTGGGGGAGGGACCCACTGGAACAGCTGTTGGGAGACAGATGGTAGCCTCCCGTCAAGGCCATCCAGCGTGTTTTTTAACGTGCACAGGGTATGGCTCTCCCGCACACGGGGCCACGGCTTAACGTCCCATCCGACGGACGGCGGCCTTTCCAAGCCCATCGGCGTCCCCTGCTGACCGTGGGCAGGGCGGGGAATTTTGCGGAGATAAATCTCAACGCTGACCCAGCTGGGACTCGAACCTGGGAACTACAGATTACGAGCCTGGCGCGCTACCGACTGAGCCACCCCCGCCCCCAGGTTCGAGTCCCAGCTGGGTCAGCGTTGAGACTATCTCCGTAAAATTCCCCGCTCTCCCACGGTCAGTAGGGGACGCCGATGGACTTGGAAAGGCCACCGTCCATCGAGCTGGCCCTTATGTGGGAGAGCCATAAGCTTGTGCATGTTAAAGAACACACTGGACGGCCTTGACGGGATGTTACCATCTGTCTCCCAACAGCTGTTCCAGTGGATCCTTGTCTGAGCCTTCGAGGTCCTTGTGACCTGGCCATTTAGCCCATTGTGTGCAAAAAAGAGCAGCTCGGAAGTAAAACAACTCAACCCATCCCGGACCCTTAGTGTCGCGGGCCCCTGGAACCTCAGAGGAGCAGGACTTTTTAATAATAATAATAATTTTTTTGCAGAAAATCCACAGATTTGGGGAAAGATATTTTACAGCTTAACGTAGGAACTCTCGAAAGAATAAGCATTGAAATCTTGAAAAAGAAATCGAAATTTGATTGCAGCTGAAGCATTCTCAAACCATAGAGTAGATCTTTTTTATTGTTATTAGAATTATGGTGCCAAAATCCTTATAACTCTATCCCAAGATCAAAATCAGCCCTAATTTTGACACTACATAAATACGGCACAGGACTAATATCTCCTTCTAAAATATAGTTCAATATATCTCATTTTTTTAAACCTATGTTTTTTTTCCCCTTATGAGTTCTCATTCTTGGCGTTTTAAAGCAACTTTTAAATCAGGCACTTAGGCAAAAATATTTTCAGGAGCAGGAATCATTTTTAAAAAAGGAAAATATTCAACGTAGGTGCAATATTCTTTATTTACTACAAACACTTTTCGTACTTTTGCAAAAAATTCTTACACTACTTATTTGGTCTAAAATAAAAAAGAACCCTCAAGCAGCTGCTTGCTACAGAAGTCTGACAGGAGCCTGTCAGTTTGTACGCCATGGTAGAAGGTAAGTGAGGATGGCGGGCTCTCAGCAGAAAAACAACACAAACATCCATGTCTTACCCGGGGCTCGAACCAAGATCCCTTGTATCTTTAGATTAGATAGCAAAGTGCCAACCAGTTGGCTTAAATTAAAAAAAATAAGGTCTTATATTCTTTTATTTACTGGAGATTTGGGATGGGGCAGGACCAAACGTTTAACTTGCCAGAATCGTCATAAGCAATATTTCTCCCCAAGTCTCAGTAGGCAGGATGATAAAACAATATGCTGATAGGCTCCCACTCAGTTTATGAATTGGACTCTTAACTACGATAGCAATGAGTTTTTTTCATATTCTGATAATATTTTGTCTTCGGTAGAAAAACCAAAAAAAAAAAATCGTTTTGAAAGGATACCATCCACCATTCGATGCATTAAGATATGATCCTGTGTATAAGGAGAGAGAGATTTGGAATTGCACATTATTTACTGTGAAAACCAGGCAGGGTCTGGGGATTTGCCTTGCTCCCCGGAGAATTTTAATTATCCTAATGATCATAGGGAGCTGGGTTCGAGCTTCGAGTCAGGAATGGATGTTTGTGTTGTCTTTCTGCTGAGGGCTCGCCTTCCTCACAGATCTTTTACTATGGTGTATAAACTGACAGTGTTTCGTCTGACCTCTGTGACAAGCAGCTGCTTGAGGGAATATTTATTTATTTTTTTAACGGAGGCGCAAAAATCAGTCAATCAATATATATTAATTATAATTTGAACTTTTTTAAAAATCGAAGGAAAAAAAAATCCCTTACATTTTACTATTTGACAAGAGGGGTGGGGGTGGCTCAGTCGGTAGCGCGCCAAGCTCCTAATATACAGTTCCCAGTTTCTAGTCCCACCTGGGCCAGTGTTGAGATTCATGTCTCCAAAAATCCCGCCCTGACGTCTGCACGGGGGGGGGGGGGGGGGCTCGGTCGGTAGCGCGCCAGGCTCGTAATCTGTAGTTCCCAAGTTCGAGTCCCAGCTGGGTCAGCTTTGCGATTTATCTCCGCAAAATTCCCCGCCTTGCCCACGGTCAGTAGGGGACACCGATGGGCTTGGAAAGGCCGCCGTCCGTCGGATGGGACGTTAAGCCGTGGCCCGTGTACAGGAGAGTCATACCCTGTGCACGTTAAAGAACACGCTGGATGGCCTTGACGGGAGGCTACCATCTGTCTCCCAACAGCTGTTCCAGTGGGTCCCCTCCCCCAACCTTCTCTGAGCCTTCGGGGTCTATGTGACCTGGCCATTTAGCCCATGGTGTGCAAAAAAGTGCCGCTCAGAGGTAAAACAACCCAACCCAACGTCTGCACGGTCAGTAGCCAAAATACCTGCCAAAAATCTCCGCCTGCATGGCCAGTAGGGGATACCGATGGACTCGGAAAGGCCGCCGTCCGTAGGATGGGACGTTAACCGTGGTCCCCTGGGTAGGAGAGAGCCATACTCTGTGCACGTTAAAGAACACGCTGGATGACCTTGATGGGAGGCTACCATTGGTCTTCCAACAGCTGTTCTAGTGGATCCCTCTCTGATCATTCGGGGTCTTTGTGTCCTGGCCATTTAGCCCACTGTATGCAAAAAAAAGTGCCGTTCAGAGATAAAACAACCCAACTATTTGACAAGAACAATTTGTTAGAAAAAAACCATTCCTGTCATGGCGACCATCAGTTTTGTTTGCTATGCCAGTATATGGTGGTAACTATTATCATTCTCAGCATTTCAAAATAGATGAGTATATACAGAAAAAATTAATGTTTCTCAAGCATACTATGTGAGGTCTCACAGTTTAATACTGCACAGAGATTTATTAGGACGACTCTAATTCAGCAGAAACACAATTACACTCTTATACACAGATGCAGATCTATGTGTAATAAATAAATGCTTCGACAAAACAGGAAGGAATAGATTCATGGCTCTAACCCATGATTACAAATATTAAATACTGGATATCATAACATTTGTTGTTAGAATGGGAGGCAACATTGAACGACTTAAAAGAGCAGTGGACTTTGGAAGTCTCGATACACGAAACTCGTATACACGGTTCAGATGAACATAATGTTTGAGTTGTTACCATAATCAGCGGAAGTCGTGATTGCATTTATTGTGGTTGCCTGTTTCAGAAACTCTTCTCAATGCATACTGAATTGTGCGATGAGCTGTTGGATATTTATCACAGAATTCTCAATGCATACTGAATTGTGCGATGAGCTGTTGGACATTTATCACATAATTCTCAATGCATACTGAATTGTGCGATGAGCTGTTGGACATTTATCACATAATTCTCAATGCATACTGAATTGTGCGATGAGCTGTTGGACATTTATCACATAATTCTCAATGCATACTGAATTGTGCGATGAGCTGTTGGACATTTATCACATAATTCTCAATGCATACTGAATTGTGCGATGAGCTGTTGGACATTTATCTCATAATTCTCAATGCATACTGAATTGTGCGATGAGCTGTTGGACACTTATCACAGAATTCTCAATGTATAGTGAATTGTGCGATGGGCTGTTGGATATTTATCACATAATTCTCAATGCATACTGAATTGTGCGATGAGCTGTTGGATATTTATCACAGAATTCTCAATGTATAGTGAATTGTGCGATGAGCTGTTTGACATTTATCACAGAATTCTCAATGCATACTGAATTGTGCGATGAGCTGTTGGACACTTATCACAGAATTCTCAATGTATAGTGAATTGTGCGATGGGCTGTTGGATATTTATCACATAATTCTCAATGCATACTGAATTGTGCGATGAGCTGTTGGATATTTATCACAGAATTCTCAATGTATAGTGAATTGTGCGATGAGCTGTTGGATATTTATCACAGAATTCTCAATGTATAGTGAATTGTGCGATGGGCTGTTGGATATTTATCAGAGAATTCTCAATGCGTACTGAATTGTGCGATGAGCTGTTGGACATTTATCACATAATTCTCAATGCATACTGAATTGTGCGATGAGCTGTTGGACATTTATCACATAATTCTCAATGCATACTGAATTGTGCGATGAGCTGTTGGACATTTATCACATAATTCTCAATGCATACTGAATTGTGCGATGAGCTGTTGGACACTTATCACAGAATTCTCAATGTATAGGGGCGGGGGTGGCTCAGTCGGTAGCGCGCCAGGCTCGTAATCTGTAGTTCCCAGGTTCGAGTCCCAGCTGGGTCAGCGTTGAGATTTATCTCCGCAAATTTCCCCGCCCTGCCCACGGTCAGTAGGGGACACCGATGGGCTTGGAAAGGCCGCCGTCCGTCGGATGGGACGTTAAGCCGTGGTCTCGTGTGCGGGAGAGTCATACCCTGTGCACGTTAAAGAACACGCTGGATGGCCTTGACGGGAGGCTACCATCTGTCTCCCAACAGCTGTTCCAGTGGGTCCCCTCCCCCAACCTTCTCTGAGCCTTCGGGGTCCATGTGACCTGGCCATTTAGCCCATGGTGTGCAAAAAAGTGCCGCTCAGAGGTAAAACAACCCAACCCAACTCAATGTATAGTGAATTGTGCGATGGGCTGTTGGATATTTATCACATAATTCTCAATGCATACTGAATTGTGCGATGAGCTGTTGGATATTTATCACAGAATTCTCAATGTATAGTGAATTGTGCGATGAGCTGTTGGACATTTATCACAGAATTCTCAATGCATACTGAATTGTGCGATGAGCTGTTGGACATTTATCACATAATTCTCAATGCATACTGAATTGTGCGATGAGCTGTTGAACATTTATCACATAATTCTCAATGCATACTGAATTGTGCGATGAGCTGTTGGACATTTATCACAGAATTCTCAATGCATACTGAATTGTGCGATGAGCTGTTGGACATTTATCACATAATTCTCAATGCATACTGAATTGTGCGATGAGCTGTTGGACATTTATCACATAATTCTCAATGTATAGTGAATTGTGCGATGGGCTGTTGGATATTTATCACATAATTCTCAATGCATACTGAAGTGTGCGATGAGCTGTTGGACATTTATCACAGAATTCTCAATGCATACTGAATTGTGCGATGAGCTGTTGGACATTTATCACATAATTCTCAATGCATACTGAATTGTGCGATGAGCTGTTGGACATTTATCACATAATTCTCAATGTATAGTGAATTGTGCGATGGGCTGTTGGATATTTATCACATAATTCTCAATGCATATTGAATTGTGCGATGAGCTGTTGGACATTTATCACAGAATTCTCAATGTATAGTGAATTGTGCGATGGGCTGTTGGATATTTATCACATAATTCTCAATGCATACTGAATTGTGCGATGAGCTGTTGGATATTTATCATACATTCCCAACGCCTAGTGAGTTGTGCGACAGGTTTTTTGGATATACACTCGAGTTTCTTTTTATGCGGTTCGCATATTTCATGCATGTGTTTTTTCCACCCAATACAACAAGCATTATTCAGCCATTAGATCAAGGCATAATTGCTACTTTTAAAAAATATTACGTTAAGCGCACTTATTAATTGATATTGGAAAAACTAGAAAATGAGTCATTAACAGTAACTGACGTTTGGAAAAAATTTTCTATTTTGGACTGTTCAAATCATGTTGCATCTGCTATCGCTGAAATAAGACCACAAACTTTAAATGCCTGCTGGAAAGCAGCTTGGCCTGGATGTGTTGCAAACAATGAAACCAATCAAACATCGACATTATCAACTGAAATCATTACTTTGGCACACGAACTTTGTGGCGAAGGTTTTGATACCTTTAGCAAGAATGATATCGACGAATTGCTTGTGGATAATGCCTTAAGTGACGATGATATTATTAATAGGACTTTAGATATTGGCGAAGAACCAGAAAACGATAGTGAAGTGGAAGAAGAACCTGTCCCCCTCACTGCAAATATAATTCGAGAAGGTCTTCAACTTTGTAATAAATTGGAAAATCATTTTCTTGTTAATGACACAAATTCTGAACGAGCCTTCAAATTCCAATGTGAGCTGAAGAATTGTATGTCTGAATAACGCGAACTGCATAAGAAATTAGTACAATCATCAACGCAAAGTTTAATCACTGATTACATTGTCAGAGGACAAAAATCAACACAGAACGAGCGTGAAGTTGACGTTAATTCTATTCGTAAAGAACCATTGTCTTTACCATGCAGATCTGATACGTTATCTCTTCTAGCGATGAAAGTGATTTCGCACCAGTTCAAAAATGCTGCCGAGTAATTGTCAGATAGCGATGATAATTCTGATGCAAAAATGTAAAAGTAATTATTACTCTGCTATAAAATGAAATGGATACAATTTTAAAACAAACCTATTTTAAGTTTTATATCAATTTCTTTCAGATTTTCGAACCAATTTTCCTCACTTTTTTTAGTCATTCTTACTTTCCTGAATTTTCATAAACGTTTTATATGCGAATTTCGGTTTATTGTAACTCATTGCCTTGGTTTTATGCGGTTTTAGAAAATTATGGAACGTATCCCTAATTTTGCAACGTAAGCTATGTCTTTTTTGTGCGATTGTTTTATATGCGGTTTTCTGTGGAATGTATCTACCGCATAAAAAGAGACTCGAGTGTATATCATGAAATTTTTAGTGCGTAGTGAATTTGCCACAGACTTACGAAATTTGAATTTGGATTTTTTCACACAATTTCCAAAGCATAATAAATTGTGTGATGGGTTGTTGCATATTTATCACACAATTCTTAATTATATTTTACCGTCTCTATTAGGTTTTTTTGCATCCCCCCCGCCTTCGATATTTTTTTCTACATCTGTATCTGATGTCTAATATTTTCCTTGAACAAAAATGATCATCGTAATTGCAGTGTAAGCATTGTTTTCGTGGTTGTCCATCCTTGTAAATGATGATTATGTATCTAATTTACATTTGAAAACCTACGAGATCTTTATTTAAAATGGCCAACAGTTTTAAAGTAAAGTAAATGTACTGTATATCAGAGAAACAATTCAAGCTAAATCTGTGACTCGATCTCTTAACCGAAAGGAAATTATTTAAATCAACTAAAATCGGTTTTTGAATTTCTGTTTAATAAATCTTGTCTCATACAGATATTTGTCCTCTTCCTCTCTCGGCCAACACTTCCAAAATCACTCTTGAATCGAGGATGGCTTTAGTTCAAACTTTAATGTCATTTTTCAATTTTTAAAGTTTTTGTAACGCAATTAGACGAATTGTTAAAAGGTCTGTGTGCAATTGACTTTCACTATATTGCAATAGAATTCTGACTTGATTTAAATATTTTAAAATATTATATTTTAAGCTCGTTTTCAAAGAAATAGAGGCTATTGTTTGCACTTTGTAATCCGTCCATATACATTAATTTTTTTTGTTTTGTTTTCAGAGATAAAAAAAGTCAATTTTGGTTGGACAAACACTGATGAAACATTAGGATTCGCATTTTTCGAACCTTTCAGCATCTTTCATTTTTATCGTTAAATGCCGCAAAAGGGGAAAAAAAATCACAAAACCTTTAGCGAACATTGTAAATGGTCTAATAATTTGAAAATTAGGTAGCAGAGTGTGGTTGTCTGGATGGTTTATATTATCATATAACCGATACAAGTGAACAGCAGTGATTTGCTCCCTTACATGCAAACGGTGGGTGAGAAACGGCAATTTTTTGCTCAAAGAAACAAATTTAAAATTACTTTCGGTTTTGATGGGTACTATTCAGATAATTATTTAACTTAAATGGCATTTGAAATCCGCTGTCTTATTTTAATCTAGTCTCATATTGTGCTTCTCTGTAACTGCATTTCTGAATTTGTTTGGCACGAAATCTCTTAATAAAAAATGCGCATTTTTTCTCGAAAAAATTTAAACGAATGATTATAATTCTCCAATCTCTGTGTCAATGTTGTTCACCAGCAATCGTTTCACTTTACTTGGGAGGAATAACCTAACACATTCTCGACAAGTGAGCAACCTCAAAAGGTTAACAAAACTGGTTAGGAGGGTTGAAAGAAAACATGACCCATTATTCATGTTCCGAAAACAGCGCCAAAGCCAACAATAGAATGACCAGATCCAAATGCTCGTAAATAAAGACTGATATAGGGGTCAATTTGTATGGCAAAGGGCCCCCACCTCTTATATCCTTCGTAGCTGAAAGAGATGACTACTGAAAGCTGGTCCTTGCTTATGAAGGTCTGATATAATTATATAGAACAAAACAGAGGGGGGGGGGGGGGGCTCAGTCTGTAGCGCGCCAGACTCGTAATCTGCATTTCCCAGGTTCGAGTCCTAGTTGGGTCAGCGTTGAGATTTATCTCCGCAAAACTCCCCGCCCTGCCCACGGTCAGTAGGGGACACCGATGGGCTTGGAAAGGCCGCCGTCCGTCGGATGGGACGTTAAGCCATGGCGCCGTATACGAGAGAGCCATACCTTGTGCGCTTTAAAGAACACACTGGATGGCCTTGACGGGAGGCTACCATCTGTCTCCCAACAACTGTTCCAGTGGGTCCCCTTCCCCAACCTTCTCTGAGTCTCCGGGGTCCTTGTCACCTGGCCATTTAGCCCATGGTGTGCAAAAAAGTGCCGATCAGAGGTAAAACAACCCAACCGACAAAACAGAGGACAAGTATTCTGACCATTGCAATCAGTTAGAGCTAACACAATGATATGATTGCTGGAACAGCAGCTAGCTCCATAATCAGTACCACAGTTACATACTCCATAGTCAGTATCACAGCAGCTAGCTCCATAGTCAGTATCACACACCAGGTAAAAAAATTTGCAATATATTTTTTTGGCAATTTACTCCATTAATTCAGCTATAGATGTTAAATCATATACTCTAATGTTCGAAATATGCAGCGGAGGAGGTTGGGCTCACAGCGCAGCAAGCCAGGCTCATAACTGATGTTCCAAGCTTCGAGTTCTAACTGGTCAACGTTCAGATTTATCACTAATAAACCACACCCTGCCCTCGATGAGAAAGGGGGACACTGAATGGCTTGGAAATAATCACCGTCCTTCGTATGGGACGTTAAGCCATTGCACCGTAGGCAGTAGGTACAATATTCGGCGTACGTTGAAGTACCACTGGATGGGCTTGACGAGAGGAGTTGGTCTCCTAATAGCTGTTCAATGGATCTCCTACCCAGCTTCAAGCCCTTGGGGTCCTTGTGACCTGATCATTTTGTGTTCACAGAAGTGCCTCTGATAGGTAAAACAACTCAACCTGAAAAACACTGAAAAATATCTTATCTTATGAACTTTTAAATTCCAGTTATGAACTGGGCCAGGGGTGGCTCAGTCGGTAGCGCGTCAGGCTCATAATATACAGTTCCCAGGTTCGAGTCCATGCTTTAATCTGCGCACAACTCCCTGCTCTGACCACGGTAAGTATGGAACACCGATGGGCTTGGAAAGACCACCGTCCGTCATATGGAATGTTAAGCCGTGGCCCCATGTACGGAGAGCCACACCCTGTGTACCTTAAAGAACACACTGAATGGCCTTGATGGGAGGTTACCATCTGTCTCCCCAGCTGTTCAAGTGGGTCCCCCCCCCCCCGAGAGGGATCCTCCTTGTTGTTGTTGTGGTGGTGGTGGTGGTGGGGAGCTAGAGGGCCTTTGTGAAGTTGAGGGCTCCGCTGACTGGTATTGGAGGATACCTTGGTCGGACGGGGCCCCCGATGGAAAGGCCCGGGAAGGCCAGACTAAGAGTTCCCACCACGGGAGCCGATGCAACTTGGATCTATATATCCTTGTTTGTGGCTAACCGGGGCATAGATTAAATTTAGGTTTTGACCGATGGATGAACTTTCCTTCTATAGTACTGTTCGCCATAGGTAGTCGTGGGGTGAGCTGCATCTATATGGTGTTGTCTTGCCCTCGACGTAGATAGTGGAGATTATGGCATTATCTCTATAGACGTAGTGCAGTCCATGTATTGCGGAGCATCTGGGTTTTGTCATTCATTTTAAATTTCCTGTTCAAGTGAGTCTCCACCTCAAGCCTTCGGGGCCCTTGTGATCTGACTATTTAGCCTATTGTGTGCAAAAAAAAAGTGTCGCTCAGAGGTAAAACAACAGAACTCAGTTATAAACTTTCTCTCTTTATATGCAATGAGAGTACCTAAGATTCTGGTTTGTTTTCGATCTTCGAACGTGGAAATCAAGTCATTAGCATAAAAATAGCAGGGGTGCGAGTGGTGGTATCTTCCACTCTCCGAAACTGACAAAAACATTGCAAATGCATCCATAAACCCTCTAGCGTACTCAGAATTTCAACGTGACAACAGCAAAACCGAAAAATCATTTTATAATCCCATATTTGATTTTCCAATCGTGATCAATACCAGAGGAACCATGTTTATTGAGAACGAATCATTCGCCACAAGTGAATAAGAAAAGCTCCAAAATAAACTGTCTTACCGTTTACGAATGATTAAATCATGGGGCAATATAAAGGAAAAACATGGAATTTACATCCTCTTTCTTTTCCTCCTTATGTTGTATAAAGGACATAAATTATAGAAATGGCTTTCAAAGTTCTAAAGATAAAGAGAGATACTTGGTGCTTTTTTGATCTTTGAGTGGACTTTTATGCATCCAATGGGATAAATGGCTAGGTTACAAGAACCCCAAAGACTTAGAGTTTGATGGGGGAAGAGAACTCATTGGGCAGCTGTTAGGAGACAGGTGGGAATCATTTTGTTGATGCAAGAACAATAGAAGCTGCATTTGAGTCGTGTTTACCATTACATTGGAGTACCGGTGTATGCCACGCGACAACTGGAGGGTCCATATGAGGTCTTCTCTTGGGAATATTATTAAACGCTCCTCTTACCGTTCTTTCTCTGTTCTTAAACTTTGATGGGGCGGGGGTGGCTCAGTCGGTAGCGCGGCAGGCTCGTAATCTGTAGTTCCCAGGTTCGAGTTCCAGCTGGGTCAGCGTTGAGATTTATCTCCGCAAAACTCCCCGCCCTTCCCACGGTCAATAGAGGACACTGATGGGCTTGGAAAGGCCGCCGTCCGTCGGATGGGACGTTAAGCCGTGGCCCCGTGTGCGGGAGAGCCATACCCTGTGCACGTTAAAGAACACGCTGGATGGCCTTGACGGGAGGCTACCATCTGTCTCCCAACAGCTGTTCCAGTGGGTCCCCTCCCCCAACCTTCTCTGAGCCTTCGGGGTCCATGTGACCTGGCCATTTAGCCTACGGTGTGCAAAAAAGTGCCGCTCAGACGTAAAACAACCCAACCCAATTTACAAGGAAGCGTTTCCCTGAAGTTATGCAATGAAACAACTTTGTCTTTTTTTTTCTCTTTTTCACTTGAATCCCGGTTACTCTGGTGTATAAAATTATATCTATAGAAATTTCATTGGTTTTTGTTTGATCTTAATCTTGCTTGCAAATTAGAAACTTTCCCCGCCGCTTTACTTGGTTTTTCATCTCGTCAAAAACCTCATTGAGAGAAGATTGGGGGAGAGGACCCACTGGAACAGCTGTTGGGAGACAGATGGTAACCTCCCGTCAAGGCCGTTCAGTGTGTACTTTAACGTGCACAGGGTATGTCTCTCCCGCACACGGGGTATGTCTCTCCCGCACACGGAACCACGGCTTAACGTCTCATCCAACGGACAGAGACCTTTCCAAGCCCATCAGTGTTCCATACTGACCATGGGCAAGGCGGGGAGTTTTGCGGAGATAAATCTCAACGCTGACCCAGCTGGGACTCGAGCCTGGCGCGCTACCGACTGAGCCACCCCGGCCCTTCTTTTTCTTTGAAAACGAGATAATAGTTTCGCTTTGTCGTTTGTCTATCTCTGTCTGTAGATATCGAATTTTTTTATTTACAGAGATAAATTAAAATTTATTTTTGTGTTGGATAGGCATTGATGAAATATTAAGATATGCACCTTCTGAATATCTCTAAAGCTATAATTACCCCCCTCTAGCGGTGGAAAAAGTTGAAAATTCCAAAATTTCAAATGAATATTGCAAACGACGTATTTAAGCTAGAAATTTTAAATTTTGGTATTGGAATGTGAACGCCATGATGTTTCCACCGGCAACAATAAATTGACGTCTTAAACCAGGGTGGGTGAGAAAACACGTTTTCTTGTTTTAACAGATAATTGTTTGTATTTAGAGACAAATGAAAAATCTTTTTAGGGTTAGATAGAAATTTATAAAATATTATGATTCGCACTTTCGAACACTATAACTAAGCCCTCTAGCGGTGGAAAAAAATAGAAAATTCCAAAATTTCAAATTAATATTACTAAAATGTATTAAATGATAGAAATATGAAATTTTGGTGGTGGAATGTGAACATCATGAAGTTTCGATTGGAAACAATAAAAATGATAATTATAAAACTCTTTTTTAGTTTCAATGATACTAATGAAATATTATAATTCGCATTATATATATATCTTTACAGAGCATTAAACACGAAACAGCAACGTTGTTAACATGTTTTACAAATATTATGTATAGAATGAGAAATTGAAATATTACTGCCATCCCATGGCCGAGTGGTTAGCACGCTTGGCTACTGATCTAAGGGGACCGGGTTCGAGCCCCCATCCCATGGCCGAGTGGTTAGCACGCTTGGCTACTGATCTAAGGGGACCGGGTTCGAGCCCCCATCCCATGGCCGAGTGGTTAGCACGCTTGGCTACTGATCTAAGGGACCTGGGTTCGAGCCCCAGGTAAGGCATGGTTGTGTGCATTGTTTTTCTGCTGAGGTCCTGCCATCCTCACAGACCTTCTACTATGGCATATAAACTAACAGGCTCCTGTCAGACCTCTGTGGCAAGCAGCTGCTTGAAGGGGTATTTATTATTTTTGCCGTCCCATGGCCGAGTAGCGCCCTTGGCTACTGATCTAAGGGACCTGGGTTCGAGCCCCGGGTAAGGCATGGCTATTTGTGTCGTTTTTCTGCTGAGGTCCTGCCATCCTCTCAGACCTTCTACTATGGCATATAAACTGACAGGCTCCTGTGAGACCTCTGTGGCAAGCAGCTGCTTGAGGGGTATTTTTTTTAAGAGATATTCCACTGACAGTAATAATCTACCTACTTTTCCGGGAGAAGTGTGGGAAATGCAACTTTTTAGATTTTAAGAATTAAAAGACGAATACTGTTATATTGTATAATTATTAATAAAATACTGTTTACATTTCCCCCATCATCCGCTAGCTCAAATTAAATCTTTTAAGAAATGAAACAATAGGTAAAGGAAAAACTTCATTCTCTTTGAAAACGAGATTCTCATATGCGCCAGAGGCGATATGCGTCCTTCTAGTTTAATAACAATTTGCAACTGTTGCTCAAATTTTTTAATGCGTCATATACTTTGACTTTGATGCACTGACAATAAATTTTAATTCTCTTGATCAGTGCACTCACTATAAACTAAAATATTTAAATTATGAATTGCCAGTGACAGTGCTACTATTTAATGGGAACATTGTTGTAGTTTTCAGGTTCATCGATTTTGTTTCCAATACTCTTTTTCTTCCCCCCCCCCTCCCGAGACGACAATTGTTTGGTCAGAGTACAATAGGTCGCCGTAAGCAAGACCGAATTTTCGTGTGGCAGTTTTATGTCTGGAATAGATTAATCTTTTAAGTTTCGTTTAAAAGGTATTCCTAAGAGTTCGCTTCATATCTCAACAAGGGTTGGGTTGTTTTACCTCTGAGCGGCACTTTTTTGCACACCATGGGCTAAATGGCCAGGTCACCTGGACCCCGAAGACTCAGAGAAGGTTGGAGGAGGGGACCCACTGGAACAGCTGTTGGGAGACAGATGGTAGCCTCCCGTCAAGGCCATCCAGCGTGTTCTTTAACGTGCACAGGGTATGGCTCTCCCACACACGGCGCCACGGCTTAACGTCCCATCCGACGGACGGCGGTCTTTCCAAGCCCATCGGTGTCCTCTACTGACCGTGGGCAGGGCGAGGAATTTTGCGGAGATAAATCTCAACGCTGACCCAGCTGGGACTCGAACCTGGGAACTACAGATTACGAGCCTGGCGCGCTACCGACTGAGCCACCCCCTCGCAACAAGCATCTCGAAAATGCTTACTACATATAACGTGGCCCCGATTAACATGCTGTACGTCAAGTTTGTGTTGACGCCGACATTATCATACATTTCTTAACAATTTTTCTTCTGATGGGAAGCAAAATATTTGCCACAATGTTTACTAGAAAAAGGCCTATGGGTTTTTTGAAACAACCAAAATTTTATAATAATTATGGACAAAATTCCAAAGAATATCAGATTCCCTACCTATTTAACTTGCTTCCTAGAGAAATAGTTAACTTAAAAAAAATTGTGATGTTAAAGAAAAATTATTTTAGCCAGTTGATGAAAAAGTGATGTTTTTATTTAGAATCTTTCATCATTTTGTCGGTTTACTTTTTCATTTATTCTTTTTTTTTCTCCTTCATTTTATGCAATACTGATGTAATCTAGATCATATCTGTAAAACCATATATGTATATTCAAGCTGATAAGCTTCGACTTAGTGGGATTTTTTATGTAAAATAATTATAGATAATACTTATTGAAAATAAATTTGAATTTGAAACATTGGCTTTCTCTGTTCTTCGAAATATAATTCATGGGCTTTGCTACTGCACAGTTGGGCATGATCTGAACACTAAAATTACCTGAAAGACTTCTCAAAGAGTTGGGTTGTTTTACCTCTGAGCGGCACTTTTTTGCACACCATGGGCTAAATGGCCAGGTCACATGGACCCCGAAGGCTCAGAGAAGGTTGGGGGAGGGGACCCACTGGAACAGCTGTTGGGAGACAGATGGTAGCCTCCCGTCAAGGCCATCCAGCGTGTTCTTTAACGTGCACAGGGTATGGCTCTCCCGCACACGGGGCCACGGCTTAACGTCCCATCCGACGGACGGCGGCCTTTCCAAGCCCATCGGTGTCCCCTACTAACCGTGGGCAGGGCGGGGAATTTTTCGGAGATAAATCTCAACGCTGACCCAGCTGGGACTCGAACCTGGGAACTACAGATTACGAGCCTGGTGCACTACCGACTGAGCCACCCCCCGCCTTACTTCACAAAGAGAAATACCCACCAAGCCAAGAACAAAGATCCAAAGAACGGACTATTATGTAAATCCTTTTACTCAGTTATCTCTGTTGTGACGTAACGGAGAGCACCCTCTAAGGAGATTGACCTTGGTGAAACAGAGCCTTTAGGCGCTACCTCTGCTCGCACGAGCTGGATCGTGCTGGCTTCAGCTAATTTACAAGCTAAAAAAGATGAGTGAGGTGTTTCACCTAGCTGAACGCACTTTTTTGCTTAAACGGTCAAGTCATAAGGATTCCGAAGGCTCAGAGTAGGTTGGGAACCCACGAACAGCTTTTGGGAAACAGATGGTAGTTTCCCGTCAAGGTCATTCAGCATGTTCTTTAACGTACACAGGGTATAGCCAAGGCCACCTAGAAGACAAGGCCATGACAGCGATACTGTTACGTCACGGACGGAGGGGGAACAAACGAATGAGGTGTCTCCGTTAAAGCCAACGCAGCAAACAAGCTTTTATACAATGCAGTTCATTCGCCTATTGCTGTCATGGCGTTGTCTTCTAGGTGACCTTGGTATAGCTCTCCGGTACACGGAGCCACGGCTTAACAGATGGCGACCTTTCAAAGCCCATCTGTGTCGCTTACTGACCGAGGGCAGACGGGGAGTTTTGCATAGAAAAATATCAACGGCGGTGGGACTCGAACTTGGAAATTGTAGATTACAAGCCTGGCGCTCTACCGACTGAGTCACTCCCGCCCTTGAACTAAAAGATGATCGTTGATTAATGTTAACGTCCCATCAGACGCCGACCTTCCAAGTGACAGTCGGAACTTGAAACTGGGAAGATTAAGAATTAAGAACTCATCGGTGTCTTCTTTCTCACCGTAGGGTGGGGGTAAGATTAAAAATTCTCAGCCCAGGCATAGTGGGGTCAAGAGTTGGGTTGTTTGGGTTGTTTTACCTCTGAGCGGCACTTTTTTGCACACCATGGGCTAAATGGCCAGGTCACATGGACCCCGAAGGTTCAGAGAAGGTTGGGGGAGGAGACCCACTGGAACAGCTGTTGGGAGACAGATGGTAGCCTCCCGTCAAGGCCATCCAGCGTGTTCTTTAACGAGCACAGGGTATGGCTCTCCCGCACACGGGGCCACGGCTTAACGTCCCATCCGACGGACGGCGACCTTTCCAAGCCCATCGGTGTCCCCTACTGACCGTGGGCAAGGCGGGGGAATTTTGCGGAGATAAATCTCAACACTGACCCAGCTGGGACTCGAACCTGGGAACTACAGATTACGAGCCTGGCGCGCTACCGACTGAGCCCCCCCCCCCGTGGGGTCAAGAACCTGGGCTATATTAAAGAATAACAACCTGCTGCTTCTGGAAACTTAATACATTCTTCCCATAGCTTTAACAAAAAACGACCCGCTTAAATTAAAAAGAACAAATAAGACGTAACCTTACAGTAAGAACTCAGTTTTTGGTGTTATTCCAGATGATAATGAGCGTCTCTCAAATCAGATTGTGGTATTCGATTCAGAACTGTAAAGCGTATGTGCAATGGTTAATAAAGGCATGAAATTTAATCTGAACAAAGCTTGCTGGAAAAAAAAAACTGCATTGTTCCACGGGTCGCTGAGAATAAGCTTCCTTCTTGCTGGATGTAGAGCACGGAAAGATTAAGAAGGGCAGACTGGTAACACAGGAAGTGTAAAGTGGCAAAATGTTCTGATACAGCTGGAATGCCGCTAGAGAAAGGGAACATTCTGGGAGTGAACGTTCATATGATAGTCAATCTCAGAGTGTCACAGCGTTAAACTTCACGGACACTTAAACAGCATGATTCATTGCCACGAAACTGTTTATTATTTTCTCTTACTCTTTGTGTGCTAAATGTGTAAACGTTGTTATTTAATCAGCAATTCAGATGCAACAGAGAATTCCTCTGTTTTTATGTTATCATTCGAGGTTTGCGTTCATGCAAATAATATAAAGAAACTTCGTAATGTGCTATGTTATAGTATAAATAAATAAATACTCCCTCAAACAGCTGCTTGCCACATAGGTCTGATGCTAAGTTATAAAATAAAACGACAGAGTTCAGTGTACAGTCGTTCAAAAACGTATCCAAACACTATGGTTGATTACAGACCATAGTGTTCGGATACTTTTTTGAGCGACTGTACTGTCCTCAGATGGCACTCCATTTTTTTCTCACATCGTTGTTGTGTTACTTATAAGCGATACTTTTTTGCAGACAAATGGTCAAGTCACAAGGATCCCTAAGTCTCAGAGTAGGTTGGGTGGAGGCGACCCACTGGACAGCTGTTGGGAGACAGATGATAGTCTCTCGTCAAGGCCATCAAGTATGTTCTTTAATGTGCACATGCTATGGCTCTCCCTCACACGGGGCACGGCTTTTCATCCCATCCTAAAAGAGGAGGCCTTTCTAAGCTTATCGGTGTCTCGTACTGACCGACGGGGGGGGGGGGGGGTGGCTCAGTCGGTAGCGCGCCAGGCTCGTAATCTGTAGTTCACAGGTTCGAGTCCCAGCTGGGTCAGCATTGAGATTTATCTCCACAAAATTCCCCGCCCTGCCCACGGTCAGTAGGGGACACCGATGGGCTTGGAAAGGCCGTCGTCCGTCGGATGGGACGTTAAGCCGTGGCCCCGTGTGCGGGAGAGCCATACCCTGTGCACGTTAAAGAACACGCTGGATGGTCTTGACGGGAGGCTACCATCTGTCTCCCAACAGCTGTTCCAGTGGGTCCCCTCCCCAACCTTCTCTGAGCCTTCGGGGTCCATGTGCCCATTAGCCCATGGCCATTAGCACCATGGCCATTTAGCCCATGGTGTGCAAAAAAGTGCCGCTCAGAGGTAAAACAACCCTATCCAACTGACCGACGGTAGAGTGGGGAGTTTTGCGGAGATAAATCTCAACATTAGTCCACATGGGATTTGAACCTGGGAACTGCAGATTATGAGCCTCGAGAACTACCGACTGAACCACTCCCGCCACTGTGTAAATGTGGCGGGAGTGAGAAAAACGGCACTTCGTACAGTGACGTTTTATCCATTAGGCACAATAAGCACACTGCCCAGGGCCTACGAGCTTTTAAAGGCCAACAAAAATATTTCACACGAAAAAAAAAATCTAAATCACAAAAATAAAAATAAAGCTACGAAATTGAAATTAATAAATTTTTAATTTCATATCTGATGTGTACAATTATGCCAACTACTGAAAAGTGAGAAAACAATAACAAGTCAAACAATTTATTTTAAGGAAATAAAAAAACATAGTAGAAAACTTAAAAAATGTCGCAAAGTGAACATTATTTATGTGGAAATTCCCAAATAATATTTTCGAATGCAATTTTATAAATAATAATGTGATGAAATATAAATATTAACAGCAAATTAAAATAATACAAATTATTTTACATATTTTAAAAAAATAAAACGCATTTTTAAAAATTGAAAATAATTACAGACAATTGTTTCCTTAACATTTCAATGATTTTAATTTTTTGGGGTTGTTTTACCTGTGAGCGGCACTTTTTTGCACACCATGGGCTAAATGTCCAAGTCAATGTCCAATGTCCTGAAGGCTAAGAGAAGGTTGGGGGAGGAGACCCACTGGAACAGCTGTTGGGAGACAGATGGTAGCCTCCCGTCAAGGCCATCCAGCATGTGTTCTTCAACGTGCACAGGGTATGGCTCTCCCGCACACGGGGGCCACGTCTTAACGTCCTATCCAACGGACGCCAGCCTTTATAAGCCCATTGGTGTATTTTACTGACCGTGGGCAGGGCGGGAATTTTGCGGAGATAAATCTCAACGCTGATCCAGCTGAGACTCGAACCTGGGAACTACAGATTATGAGCCTGGCGCGCTACCGACCCCTCAATGGAATTAAAATAAAAAAAATAACTAAAATATAATGGCCTATAAAAGTTAAAGTGCCTAGGGCCACCGAAGCTATGTTGCAGTGTGTTAAGCTATACAAAAATAACGCCAAAGTGCAATAGACGGTCCTCAGATACCATTACTTTTTATTCATGCCGGATTCAGTTGTTGGGCTGTTTCACCTCTGAGCGGCACTTTTTTCGACACAATTGACTAAACGGCCAGGTCACAAGGACCACAAAGGCTCAGAGAAGATTGGGGAAGAACAGCTGTTAGGAAGCACATGGAAACCTCCCTTCATCCACCGTGTTCTTTAACGTGCACTGGTATGGACTCTCCTGCACACGGACCACGGCTTTAAGCAACACTTCCTGTAGCAGAAGGCCAGTGGATCAAGCTATGACTTAAGCACAAGTAGTCCTAACATCTAGACTATTTTTATATTTTAATTTCTGTTATTATTACTAATGGACTCTTGTGTTAATCTCATCACTAATGTTTATCTATAAAAAAAAATTTATTTAGAACAAAAATTATTCGTATTTATTATCAAATATCATAATACTAATTAATACAATTATTTTTCTAATAAATAAAATATATTTATAGATAGGCATTAATATAAATATTAGCACAAGGTTCCACCAGTTATAATATTAGAATTAGTTGGGTTGTTGGGTTGTTTTACCTCTGAGCGGCACTTTTTTGCACACCATGGGCTAAATGGCCAGGTCACATGGACCCCAAAGGCTCAGAGAAGGTTGGGGGAGGGGACCCACTGGAACAGCTGTTGGGAGACAGCTGTTCCAGTGGGTCCAGGGAGACAGATTGTAGCCTCCTGTCAAGGCCATCCAGCGTGTTCTTTAACGTGCACAGTGTATGGCTCTCTCCCGCACACGGGGCACGGCTTAACGTCCCATCCGACGGACGGCGGCCTTTCCAAGCCCATCGGTGTCCCCTACTGACCGTGGGCAGGGCGGGGAATTTTGCGGAGATAAATCTCAACGCTGACCCAGCTGGGACTCGAACCTGGGAACTACAGATTACGAGCCTGACGCGCTACCTACTGAGCTACCTACTGAGCCACCCCCATGTTAGAATTAGAAATATAAGAATTGTCTATGTGGTAGGACTACTTCTGCTGACGTCATAAACTTGGTCCACTGGCCTTATGTTATAGGAGGTGTTGCTGTAAGTCCCAACTTAAAAAAGGAGTCCTTTTTAAGCCCATCGGTGTTTCCTACTGACCGAAGACAGGGCTAGGAGTTTTGCGGAAATAAAGCTCAACGCTGGCCCAGGTGAGGTTCGAAACTGGGAATTGCAGATTAAAGCTAGCCGCAGTTTTGCGCTATCGACTGACCCCTCCCCCCGCTCCCTATAGGACAGGAAGTTCCGAAACATTTCCTGATGTGTTTTATGTAAACATTAATAAAAGGAATTTCAGACTTGTTAAATCATCACTTGCATACGTGTACTTGGAAGAAAAACTTGCCTTTAATGATTTAGTAATAGATAGATGATATTAAACAAATTAACTGAATGAAATGGATCCTACTGATAATGAATTAATAAGGTTTGGAGCATTATGTAAAAAAAAGGTTACTAAATGAACTCTCAGTTAATGAAGTGAAAACTTATGTATATAATTACTACCGATATCCACACCGATAGGTTTGGAAAGGCCGCCGTCCGTCAGATGGGACGTTAAGCTCTGGCCACGTGCGGGAGAGCATATCTTGTAGACGTTGAAGAACACACTGGATGGCCTTGAGGGGAGGCAATCCTGTTTCCTAACAGCTGTCCTATGGGTCTCCTCTCCCAACCTTCTCTGAGTCCTTGTGACCTGGCTATTTAGCCCATTGTGGACGAAAAAAGTGTCGCTCAGAGGTAAAACAACTCAACACACTTTAAGCAGCACCTGAGGTATGGAGAGACGCGTTGGTTTGGGTATGTTACCTTATACAGAACTGCAGATTAAGGAATAGAATTATGCACATGCCTAAAGGTTTCAGGAAAAGAGTGAGATTTAGCAGTGGGTAAAGCAGCCCCTCTTTGTTAGCGCGCTTGGCTACTGACCTAAGGGACCTGGGTTCGAGCCCCGGGTAAGGGATGGATGTATGTGTCGTTTTTCTGCTGAGGTCCTGCCACCCTCTCAGATCTTCTACTGTGGCATATAAACTGACAGGCTCCTGTCAGACCTCTGTGGCAAGCAGCTGCTTGAGGGGGTATTTATTTTTTATTTAAACATTGTCAAACAGGACATTGTACTGCAGCAGGCATAAAAAAAAACTGCCTCTTGCAATATAAAAGGCAGAACATCCCTGATTTCGTCTCTTTTTCTGTTGAAAAAGTTTTCTTGTCTTCGTGATAAATATTTGTCGAGAATGAAGGCATTTCAAGGCGAAATACACATAATCGAGAGCTAATTTTACGTGTTTTGCCTATCTTTCGGAAAATTTCGATAATCTCATTATTTTGTGCTTATAGTGAGTGTTTGTTAAATCTCTTTAGTCAGTTGAAGGTCATGCCAGGAGCAAAAACTTGTTTTCTACGCATATAACGTTGTGATAAACCTAATCACTTTCTTGTACAGAACATTCACATGTTATTGCTCTTAGACACTTGCTGTCTTCTAAGTTAAAGGAAGCTTAAAGCTTATTGTTTGAAAGAAAAACAAGCTGTTAATCGGAATATCTCTTTAAGAAGACGATCCGTTGCTAAATTCAAGGCTGGATTTAAACATGTTGTGCTATCAAACTAGGTAGGAATTAGAAAGAAAATTGTTTAAAATTTTTTTTTATTAAATATTTTTGAAAAATGGTGTAAAATGGTCAGTAGTATTTTTATCATGCAGTCTAAAAAATTGTAGTATTTTTATGCTGTGGCAAAAAAAAGCATAAATTCGATGCTCTTAGCTCCGAAAATAAACTTTTTTTGTGAAAAAATGTGATTTATGATAAATTTAAAATTTATATCACGTCTGCCAAAATATTGAAATTTTGAAGAAAAAAAATATTTAAAGAGTTTTGGAAGCTGGAATAATTTGCAGCAGCAAATGCCAGTCCTGAGAAGTAAAATAAATAAATACCCCCTCAAGCAGCTGCTTGCCACAGAGGTCTGACAGGAGCCTGTCAGTTTATATGCCACAGTAGAAGATCTGAGAGAATGACAGGACCTCAGCAGAAAACAAAACGAACATCCATGCCTTACCCGGGGCTCGAACCCAGGTCCCGTAGATCAGTAGCCAAGCGCGCTAACCACTCGGCCATTTACAGTATACAAAATTCGAAATTTTGAAAGTTTTTCGCACAGGCTTCGGAAATAGGCATTTATTTTATTAAATGGTTTTAAAAAATAATGCATATTAAGGTTTGATTAATTTCTTAGTTGAATGCTTATCAACAATTGCTGTTAAACTTTCGTTATCCTTTAAACGCTGAACGATGATTGTTGAAAATCGAAATTTAACTAGATTTCACTGAGATCTTTTCAATCATATTTTTTCACAAAAAATCTTGTTCAAAAATATACACAGAATTGAATTTCATTTTCCACTGGAATAATATAAACACCCACTAATTTTTTTGTGGGCGAGGTCAGCTCATTTGTTAGGGCCCGGGCTAATAATATGCAGTTTTTGGGTTCGAGTCTCAACTGAGACTACGCTGAGAATTTCTCTGTTAATCCCCCACATTGTCCTTGATGAGAAAACCGACATCATTGGGCTTGGAAAGGCTGTCGTCCGTTGAATGGGACTTTAAGACGTGGTCTGATTGCGGGATGGAACATACACTTTCACGCTAACGAACGCATTGGATGTCCTTAGAGGATTGGATTATTTTACCTCTGAGCGGCCTCTGTTTTAGCGGAACTCTGGCTAGTTCACAAGGACCCCGAGGGTTCAGAGAAAGTTGGGGGGAAGGAGACCCACTGGACAGCTGTTAGGGGACAGATGTAGCCTTTCGTTAAGTACATCCAGCGTATTCTTTAACGTGAACAGGGTATGGCTCTCTTGTATGAGACCATGGCTTAACATCCCTTCTGATGGGAAGGGGCGGGGGGGGGCTCAGTCGGTAGCGCGTCAGGCTCGTAATCTGTAGTTCCCAGGTTCGAGTCCCAGCTGGGTCAGCGTTGAGATTTATCTCCGCAAAATTCCCCGCCCTACCCACGGTTATTAGGGGACACCGATGGGCTTGGAAAGGCCGCCGTCCGTCGGATGGGACGTTTAGTTTGGGTTGTTTTACCTCTGAGCGGCACTTCTTTGCACACCATGGGCTAAATGGCCAGGTCACATGGACCCCGAAGGCTCAGAGAAGGTTGGGGGAGGGGACCCACTGGAACAGCTGTTGGGAGATAGATGGTAGCCTCCCATCAAGGCCATCCAGCGTGTTCTTTAACGTGCACAGGGTATGGCTCTCCCGCACACGGGGCCACGGCTTAACGTCCCATCCGACGGACGGCGGCATTTCCAAGCCCATCGGTGTCCCCTACTGACCGTGGGCAGGGCGGGGAATTTTGCGGAGATAAATCTCAACGCTGACCCAGCTGGGACTCGAACCTGGGAACTACAGATTACGAGCCTGGCGCGCAACCGACTGAGCCACCCTGCCCCAGGGACGTTAAGCCCTGGCCCCGTGTGCGGGAGAGCCATACCCTGTGCACATTAAAGAACACGCTGAATGGCCTTGACGGGAGGCTACCATCTGTCTCCCAACAGCTATTCCAGTGGGTCTCCTCCCCCAACCTTCTCTGAGCCTTCGGGGTCCATGTGACCTGGCCATTTAGACCATGGTGTGCACGAAAGGTGCCGCTCAGAGGTAAAACAACCCAACCTTCTGATGGGCGGCTGCCTTTCCTAGCCCATCGTGTCTCCCTACTGACCGTGGACAGTTTTGTGGAGATAAATCTCAACACTGGCCCAGCTGAGACTCGAATCCGGGAACTGCAGATCACGAATTTGGCTACTTGAAGGGTGGTTTCCATTTGTTCCCTAATATTTGTCCAGTGGATCTTCTTCCCCTACCTTCCCCGAACTCTTGTGGGCTTTGCGACCTAGACATTTCGCCCGTTGAGTGAAAAAAAACCTGCCGCTGAGAGGCAAAAACAACCTACTGAAAAAATCCACCGAGGGCAATAGATGATGAAGAAAACAAACTCAAATCCATCCAAGCAAATACGCCGAGGTATAGAACTGTAGATATAGAATTCAATAAATACTCATGTGAAAACAATTATTGCCGACGGGGGCGGGAATCGAACCCGCAACTCTCCAGATACATGCCAGAGCGCTCTACCGTTAAACCACCATCAAACGATAATTTGCTTCTACGATGTGACCTATAAATCTTTCACTGAATGTGAAGGATATTGCGCCATCTATGATCAGGAGGCACAAAGTTCGCCTTATTCAGGGAAAGATTGATAGATCACATCGTGGAAGCAAATTATTGTCTGATGGATGGTTTAATGGTAGAGCACTCTGACATGTATCTGGAGAGTTACGGGTTCGATTCCCGTCGGCAATAATTTTTTTTCCACATGAGTATTTATTAAAACAAAAGGAAATTCACTTCATTAATGAAAAGCGTTATCTCTTCCCAGATTTCTCGATTTCAGACAGGAGGGAATATACTTTATTCAACTAGCATTAGGACCGTTCAGAGGACTCCCTGCTCTCAATGATAAAGGGGGATACCGATAGGCTTGGAGAGGGACATTAAGCCGTAGTCCCGTGAACAAGAAAGCCACACTCTGTGCGCCTTAAAGAACATTCTGGAAGGCCTTGACGAGATGCTTCCATCTGTCTCCTAACAACTTCCAGCAATTCGCCTTCCCTAGCCTTCTCTGAGTCTGGGTGTTCCTTGTAAACGGGGGGCGGGGGTGGCTCAGTCGGTAGCGCGCCAGGCTCGTAATCTGTAGTTCCCAGGTTCGAGTCCCTGCTCGGTCAGCGTTGAGATTTATCTCCGCAAAATTCCCCACCCTGCCCACGGTCAGTAGGGGACACCGATGGGCTTGGAAAGACCGCCGTCCGTCTGATGGGACTTTAAGCCGTGGCCCCCGTGTGCGGGAGAGCCATACCCTGTGCACTTTAAAGAACACGCTGGATGGCCTTGAAGGGAGGCTACCATCTGTCTCCCAACAGCTGTTCCAGTGGGTCCCCTCCCCCAATCTTCTCTGAGCCTTCGGGGTCCATGTGACCTGGCCATTTAGCCCATGGTGTGCAAAAAAGTGCCGCTCAGAGGTAAAACAACCCAACCCAACCCTTGTAAACGGTATCACCTGAGCCAGCGTTGAGATTTTTCTTCACTAAACTACCACCCTGCTCTTGGTCAAAAGACGAAAACGATGGGCTTGGAAATGTCGCCGTCCATCGGATAGGAAGTTAAGCCGTGGTTCCGCGTGTCGAAGAGCTGTGTTTTGTGCAGTTACAGAGCATGATGGATTGCCTTGATAGGAGACTACTATCTCCCTCCTAACAGCTGTCCAGCGGTCCCCTTTATCCAATCTTCTCTGAGACCTTGGAGTCCTTGTGAGTTAGCCACTTAGGCCGTTATAGGAAACGAAGTGTTGCTCAGAGGTAAAACAACCAAACAATCTTCCCGATGTGCAAATGAACCGCGTGCCTGCTTGGCATGGATCAAGGGACATGAGTTCGAATCTCCGAGAAACGATTTTTTTCCTTGTATTGTGTTTCTGTTGAAGTCTCTCCTTCCAGATCTTCTTAATGGCGTAATGCACCGACAAGTCCTGTCAAACCTCTGTGGCAAGCACCTGCAGGAGAAAAAATGTTTTTCTATTAATTAACTTAAAACATTTATTTTGCTAGCATTTTATTTATATTTTCGTTATTTCAATTTTCGTAACTTTCTAATTGCAAAAATAAGTAATATAAATATTGAAATGGCTTTATTAACAGATTTCTGAAGGAAGGACGAAACTGTTTTGTCTGATTTTCAGAAGCACCAAAATACCATACCTGTCTAATCCTGACTAGTTTGGATGTGTACAGTCGCTCAAAAAAGTATCCGAACCCTATGGTTGATTACAGAATTCAGAAAAAATATATCGTAACGATTTTTTTGTTTAGAAATTAGTGATCTGCCAACCTTCGTGTCACGTGAACACGAAGGTTGCCAGATCACTAATTTCTAAAAAAATCGTTGCCAGATATTTTTTCTGAATTCTGTAATCAACCATAGTGTTCGGATACTTTTTTGAGCGACTGTAGGTGGTCATATTATTTTGATACTAGATCGGGCTCACTCACGGAAATATTGAGCGTGTGCAGTTACCGTTCACAGCAAACTGGAGCGCTCCAGTTTGCTGTGAACGGTAACTGGAGCGTGTACAGTTGCTGTACACGCTCCAGATATTTTTCCTGAATTCTGTAATCACGTGAACACGAAGGTTGCCAGATCACTAATTTGTAAAAAAAAAATCGTTGCCAGATATTTTTTTCTGAATTCTGTAATCAACCATAGTGTTCAAATACTTTTTGAGCGACTGTAGGTGGTCATATTATTTTGATACTATATCGTGTGGGCTCACTCACGGAAATATTGAGCGTGTGCAGTTACCGTTCACAGCAAACTGCAGCGTGTGCAGTAACTGCACATGCTCCAGTTTTCTGTGAACGGTAACTGGAGCGTGTACAGTTGCTGTACACGCTCCAGATATTTTTCCTGAATTCTGTAATCACGTGAACACGAAGGTTGCCAGATCACTAATTTGTAAAAAATACCGTTGCCAGATATTTTTTTCTGAATTCTGTAATCAACCATAGTGTTCGGATACTTTTTTGAGCGACTGTACAATGTCATCAAACGTCCAGATGTTCTGGATCTCCAGCCTGATTATTGAATTCCTTTCTCCAAACATGTCTGCTCTGAGTAATCACTGCAGCATTCAGTTTTTAAGAACCACGTGTTTCCGCTGCGAATCTATAGCTTGGCAGAAAATGAACATTTTTTGTCCAGCATTTCCGAGTTGGAACTGCATTACAGAAACAATTTCATATATGAGGAAGTGCGGAAAAAAAAAATAAAAACAAACACAACATTAGTAAATTCACTGTTATTGTTACCTATACAGGTTTTGTGATTCAGAACCAGTTTGTGATTACACTAAATAAAGACTAAACTAGAGAGGAAAATGGAAGGGAAAAAAAGCGAGAGGAGGGGGGGATAACACTCAATTTCCGGAATGGCTGTTCCACACTTTTCTATCCAACAGGTTTACCGAGAATGAGAGAAAGAATCAGTCTTCAAGTCGTCTGACCTGCGCCACCTGGGTGTTAAATCTGTGTCTGTGGCAAACTGAGAATTCTGCGTTTTTTCCTTCAGCCTAAAGACAGTGCTTTGATGTACTTCCTACCACGTCTCGAATCTGGGGCAAAGCAGCTTGTTTAGTATCCTAAACACGTTACCCGATGCCCAAGGGGATGTTGAGTTAGTTGGAGATTCGTTTCTGAACATTGAGCCTGTCGCGTGACCTGCTTTCACTCCAAGAACTGTTCGAGCGTAAGGTATTGGAAAGAGATGAAATTTTGCTCTGCAGGGTGGGGGAGATCTTGTACTTGGTCGCAAAGAATTTGTTTACATGATTAAGCCGATTATGTTAAGCGATTTCTTCTATTGGTGTTGCTTCGCTGAGAAAACTGATCGGAATGGATATAATGAAATGCTAAATCGTCGATACGCGGCCAATCGATGAAATCATCAATTTTTTCGATTTGTTTTCTCCACATTTTTCGGTCCTCCAGAGCAGCACACCAAAGCTTTAAAATAACTGACGTAACCTGAGTATCATCAAAATGTTGTAACCCTTTCAGGACCATAAGGTTTCTAAGAGTAAATATTAGTATGTAACTGTTTATTTTAGTTTGTTTAGACGTAAAATAAATAAAAATCATAAGAAAAATACATAACAATGTGTAGTTTTTTTGGAATTTTATGGGAAATATTTTCCCCAATGGACTATAAAGGTAACACAAATTATAGTTAGGCTTATTATGCAATGTCTTTTATTTATTGGTTTATTAGAACAAAATGTTAACTAAAATAATACAAAATTATGAAATAAAATTACTATACAAAATGATGTGCTAATTATGATATTCTGCGAAGCAATTTCTTTTGGTAGTGAGGCAAAGATGGACATTGCACATAGTACATATATTATGCGTCCTGACAGTTCTGTTTTTTTTTCTAAACGTTCCCGTTTACGTAATTGCGTTCGGCATACGTTCTATTTTGACATTCTGTATAAAAAATGCAGATAAGGTTATAATTAAATACGACAATCACCAATTTTAAAATGGGAAAAATGTTTCCCTTAGTCGTGAAAGGGTTAAGAGTTTGATGGTCACGATATAAAATTCTGAAAGAATTTAGATGTGGGGTGGGTTGTTTTACCTCTGAACGGCACTTTTTTTGCACACAATGGACTAAAACATGAGTTTGGGTTGTTGTTTTATCTCTGAGCGGCACTTTTTTGCACACCATGGGCTAAATGGCCAGGTCACATGGACCCCGATGGCTCAGAGAAGGTTGGGGGAGGGGACCCACTGTAACAGCTGTTGGGAGACAGATGGTAGCCTCCCGTCAAGGCCATCCAACATGTTCTTTAACGTGCACAGGGTATGGCTCTCCCGCACACGGAGCCACGGCTTAACATCCCATCCGACGGACGGTGGCCTTTCCAAGCCCATCGGTGTCTCCTACTGACCGTGGGCAGGGCGGGGAATTTTGCGGAGATAAATCTCAACGCTGACTCAGCTGGGACTCGAACTTGGGAACTACAGATTACGAGCCTGGCACGCTACCGTCTGAGCCATCCCCGCCCCAACTAAAACATGGTGACAATGATTCAGACCATTGCGTCAATGACTCAGAACGCTCAGAGAAGTCTGTGGGAGGGACCCACTGGACAGCTGTTGGGAGTCAGATGGTAACCTCCAGTCAAGGCCATCTCGCGTGTTCTTTAACGTGCATAAGTAGTGCTCTCATACACACGGAGCCACGGCTTAACGCCTCAGCCGAAGGACGGCGGCCTTTCCAAACCTATCGATGTTCCCTACTGACAGTGGGCAGGGAGACTTGCGGAGATAAATCTCAACGCTGGCCCAGCTGAGACTCGCATCTGGAAACTGCAGATTACGAGCCTGGCGCGCTACCGATTGAGTCATCCCCACCCCTATTTAGATATGAATTAAGGTTGCTTTACCTCTACGTAGCACTTTTGTGCACGCCACTGGGCTAACTGACCAAGTCACAAGGACCCAAGGACAGGGATCTGGGTAGAGGAAAGGGATCCTTTGCATGCACATTATTAGGAGACAGATGGAAACCTTCCAAGAAAGTCATTTCGTTTTCTTTTAGCATGCACAACAATCACATAGCTGAAGGGTGCTGATGTTTTCCCACCAAACTTTAATATTAGTAAAATCCGTAGTTTAGAAGATTAATATTTAAGAAACGAAACTTTTTTTGTGTGTATTAATGTGTATTCAGTCTATTACAGATAACTACGTATTTTGTAACCAAAAATGAAGAAAATACCACATACAGTCTAAATTACATAACATGAAAACGCCGTTCATCGGATTGGACTTTAAGCCGTTCCTCGGTGTGCTGGTTGGTTGACTGTTTTACCTCTGAACGGCACTTTTTTTTGCATACAAGGGGTTAAATGGCCTGGTCACAAGGACCCCGAAGGCTCAGAGAAGATTGGGGGAGACAGATGGTAGCATCCCGTCAAGGTCATCCAGTGTGCTCTTAAACGTGCACAGAGTATGGCTCTCCCGCACACGTGGCCACGGCTTAACGTCCCATCCGACGGAGGCCATCGGATGGGACGTGTAAGCCGTTGCCACGTGTGCATTTCCAAGCCCATCGGTGTTTCCTACTGATCGTGGATAGGGCGGATAGTTTTGCGGAGATAAATCTCAATGCTGACCCAAATGGGGCTCGAACCTGGAAACTGAAGATTACGAGCCTGGTGCTCTACCGACTGAACGCTACCGACCCCCTCCCCCCCCCCCCCCCGACTAACAGGAAAGGTTATTGTTTACAAAAAAAGATTTGGGAGCTGTTCTTTTTAATCGATTTTTAGCGCAGGGAATAACATATGGAGTTATATTAAAATTAAACCACCTGTTTAAGACACTTGTTTTGGAAGTTTTCAAAGCAGGAATCCCGAAAAAGCCATGAATGTTTATGTTGTCTTTCTGATGAGGTCCCGCCATCCTCACAGATCTTCTACTATGGCATATAAATTGACAGGCTCCTGTCAGACCTCTGTAGCAAATTGTTGCTTGAGGGCTATTTATTATTTTTTTATTAGACAAGTTTGAGATTTCATATGAGACAACAGGATTTTTTTTCCGGGGGCACTGGACTCCCTGGGTCTCCTCCCCACCTCCGGGTACATCCCTGAATCTGAATACATTGGCTTCAGAATGGTCCCTTACATATCAGGCCGACCTATCCGCCATATTAGTTCCTACTGGACACGTGACTTTGTGTTATAGTAAATGCAGCCGCCGTGTTGCCCCAGTTTTTCGAATCATTGGTATATAAAAAACAATTATTCTCGGAAGATATTCAACTGCGAATTGTCTCAACAACTATAGAAACAATTGCACAGTGTTTAAATTCCAGGCTAATCCAATTAAATTGGGAAAAAGTGGGTTGAAAAAAATTCGATCGAAAACGTGCAAAACGTGCATTTATCCAGCGTTCTGTAATAGCTTCTGATTACTGCTTCGGTATTTTAATGTTAATTTATGTGATATATCGATTACGAATAGATGAATGATGGCTATATTTAAGTTAGTAGTCATTCATCATTTACGATTAAGTTTAGTTTTGTTAATATCATAATGTATCCATGCGGCAAGGGGCGGGGGTGGCTCAGTCGGTAGCGCGCCAGGCTCGTAATCCGTAGTTCCCAGGTTCGAGTCCCAGCTGGGTCAGCGTTGAGATTTATCTCCGCAAAATTCCCCGCCCTGCCCACGGTCAGCACCGATGGGCTTGGAAAGGCCGCCGTCCGTCGGATGGAACGTTAAGCCGTGGCCCCGTGTGTGGGAGAGCCATACCCTGTGCACGTTAAAGAACACTGGATGACCTTGACGGGAGGCTACCATCTGTCTCCCAACAGCTGTTCCAGTGGGTCCCCTCCCCCAACCTTCTCTGAGCCTTCAGGGTCCATGTGACCTGGCCATTTAGCCCATGGTGTGCAAAAAAGTGCCGCTCAGAGGTAAAACAACCCAACACAAATCTACGCGGCAAACTTCGATCGTGACGGCCGTAACCCTCCGCTTCCTTGCGGGCATACGGAGATCGGCGACTACCCGGTAGTCGGTAAACGTTGATCGTTTGCTGGAGACAGCGAGGCCAATTTTTGATTCGCCCGCAAAGTGACAAGTGGTCGTTGTAGTGTGACCCACACTACAACGATAACTATACCACACTCCCACGAAAGCCTATGAGTGTTTTAAAATATTATCAAGATCTAGCATAATCGTTAATAAGTAATAACTATTCACCGCAGAATTCCTTAAGACAATAAAGTGACGTAATGTGCATTTTATTAAATAATATGGTTTCAAAAACATATCAAACTTATTTTGCCTCGCCTGAAAATTATAAAAAGAGGCACTTTGTATAGAAGTCAGCAATTTTTGAACAGTGGCCTTTAATAATCAATGAATTACAGATTTCTGAAATCATATATTGTTTGTGAAATGTTTTCCATCTCTGTGAAAGATTTTTCTTATCGCCACATTCTGTTACGAATGTCGTTAACTGTATAATAAAAAATAAAAATAAATACCCCCTCAAGCAGCTGCTTGCCACAGAGGTCTGACAGGAGCCTGTCAGTTTAAATGCCATAGTAGTAGGCCTGTGAGGATGGCAGGACCTCAGCAGAAAAACGACACATACATCCATGCCTTACGCGGGGCTAGAACCCAGGTCCCTTAGAATCAGTAGCCAAACCAACACCACCTAGAGGAGAAGGCCCTACCAGTCGGTGAAGCGATTCTGATGACGTCAATTTTAGTCGACCCGTAGCTAGTAGCGTCGCCTCCATCTTGCCTTTTTAGTGTTTAGCTAGTTCGGCAAAACGTATGATTTAGTGTGGTTTATTATTACGTTCATTGATTTTTTTTTTAGCGAAATGCCATCGCGCTGCTGCGTTCCTCAGTGCAGGAGCAATTACGATGGGGAACAAATATTCTCAGTTTTTAAATTTCCATAAGATATCGATTTGCGACAGAAATGGCAAGTTCAGAAAGTTCAATACCAAGGCAAAACTTCTGTCCAATGAAAGCATCCAAGGTAAGAAAAACTTTATTCTGTATTAATATCTGTTGTCATACTTATGAACTTCTAAAGTAAAAATTATCGTTTTAACTATTGTATGTTACGTTTATATAATATACATATATAATATCATTGATCTGTTATGGATTAATTTGACGTTATTTTTATTAAGTAAGAAACCTAATATGCTGGAATAAAAAATGTCGAATGTACATATGCTAAAATGCTTAAATAGAAAAGAATATTTCACAGTGACCAGACTTTTTATTTAATAGATTACAGTAGTAAGTTAAGAAATTGGTACTTTTGTTGGGATAGTTTCAGGGTCTAATGTTATATCACTATATTTATATATCCATAAATAATAAATAAATAAATACCCCCTCAAGCAGCTGCTTGCCACAGAGGTCTGACAGGAGCCTGTCAGTTTATATGCCACAGTAGGAGATCTGAGAGGATGGCAGGACCTCAGCAGAAAACAACACGAACATCCATGCCTTACCCGGGGCTCGAACCCAGGTCCCTTACATCAGTAGCCAAGCGTAGAGTTCAAATATATCTCGTATAAGTTAATACGATAATACTGTTAAACTTGAAATACATATATAAGCCAAAGGCAAGATCATGGGAAAACCTACTTTTAAATATAAAATCTCTGCATAAGTATTAGAAATTATTTTGGTGCTATTACTAGTATACTTGGATACAAATTGGACCCATGTTCAAAGCCTAGAGATGGCTTTGTGAATACGTATTATTTTCCTGCTGAAGTTTTGCCTACCTCACACATCAGCTATTTTTTTTAATAAAAGCAGGACAGGTAATGGTAAAAGTTCATTGTAGAAACTGTCGACAACAGTAAACTTCCTGACCAATCAATTCCTAATAACTTTCAGCATTAAATTATTCTGCATAATTATATCTCTGAAATCAGGTCAAGTTTAGGGATATTAAAGAATGGGTGGGCTACATCTAGCGTACATATGGATTAATAAATGAAAGGATATTTTGAAAAAGGATTTAATAGTAAAGTTAAAGAATTTTTTACTTTCAAAGGAGTAATTAAAAGTGCATAATATTTCCAATCACTCTCATTGTAAAATGAGATAAGTCAGGTATATTATAATAAAGGTATAACAGTCTACTGTCATATCTTTATTGCATGTGACTGCAGATTTTGTTTTAATTTTGTTACAAATGTATTCTATAATCATATTAGAGAATATTTGAGGGGATATCTGTCATTTCATCTATTATGTGAATATAAATATGTTAAACACCACAAATGCATACAATATTGTTTTCTAGTTAACTTCAAAGTTTATCCTCTGTACTGACCACTGGTTTGGATTTTACAACTGAAGAAATCCAAAAATTATCACAAAAATTTGAGGTTTTTTGATTTTACTGATATGTAATGGTAAAAGTTTATTGTAGAAACTGTCGACAACAGTAAACTTCCTGACCAATCAATTCCTAATACCTTTCAGCATTAGTATAATACCAGGTGCTGTCTATATAAACAAATTTATGCCTAATAAACTGAAAATTACAGTAAGAGGAAATTGTCTGAAACAATAAACTTATTACTGGAGTTGTTTTCAGGGGTGGGCTACATCTAGCGTACATATGGATTAATAAATGAAAGGATATTTTGAAAAAGGATTTAATAGTAAAGTTAAAGAATTCCTGGACTGGAATATTTCAAACCTTTAAACTTTCATTCATAAGAGTGTTGTTTTAAATGATTTTCAGCTCAGTATGATTTTTCGCATTTTATTTTACGTTATCACCTTATAGTGGCATTACCAAAAGCACTTTATGGTTAGTACTAGCAGTGGAATGCTATTAGATGGTTAGCATTAGCTTTCAAGGTGAACTATATATGATAAAAGAAGTGCTAGAAATATTGAGAAAAACCAGCTTACTGGTAGAATAGGTGCATTCCTTGGGAGAATTCATTCTTTTAACCATGGATTTTTATTGAAATCTTAGAAAATACACTGATTATAGAATTGTTTTGAATACAATTATAGCTTTTACTTTCGAAGTTAAAAAGTCTTCAGTTTTGAATAAAATTTTTTAGTGTATGGTGAACAGTATTCCTGGTGTTTGGATTTTTGTTTTAATGTTTATCATTCATCAGAGGTTTTTTTGTACATATTCTCAATATTTCTTTTGCATACATAGGTGTGTGAACTCCACTTTGCACCATCTGATGTTGAAAGAGAAACCAGCATGTTTGACATGAAAACTGGGCGAAAGTTTTCTGACCTCTAAAGTATCCATATACTGATGGAGAGGTACTGTTCAACTACTTTTAAAGCATCCACAAATACACTTTAAAAAAATATTACGCCCAAAACTGAAATCATTGCTGACCACTACCTCAGTCAGAGTTTGAAGTAACAGAAAGTTTACCTTTTATGACAGACCACTTTTTTTTTAAAGACCACTTTAGGAGAAATAACCTTTGATTGTTTATGAAATAGGAATAAAAATCATTGCACCATATATTTTATAGTATATTTAATGAGTATTGTTTTTTTTGACTCAACTGTTAGTACTTGGCAAAAAACTTATTTTATTTCACAAAGAAAGCATATCCTCCTTTTATAACACTGGCATCGAGTAACCCTATGTCTGGTGGTTATGTGTTTGGATCTCACCTGGCTCAAGGTAATTTTTCCACTATACTCATTATCATCATAATACTTAAGGAGTTTGATAGTGATTAAATGTTAGTAAATCAATGAGGTACTGTGGATTAATTTGTGTATGTTACTTTCACTTTGAGAAAATTATATTAAGATTTTTATACAATTTGATATTGTGTTAAAGTCAAAATGCTGATTGTCTAATTTCACACCTTAAAAATTACTCTTATGAGATTTAATATAATTCAAAAATATCTGTTTGGTAATCTCAATTATGTTACAAATTTGATATCAGTGGTTGATATTTTTAAGTAAATATTTTATTGAGTCCAGAATCCAATGTCTTAATTTCACCCAATGCAAATAATTTATTTTAAACTGTTAAATAAAGATAATTAAATAAAGAAATTATTAATCTTCATTCATCTTTAATATCTGGAAAACAATTTCCACAGGCTTTGAGCCAGTAATTGAACATGGATCTTCTATAAAGCATGCTGTTTGATTTTTCTTATTACACGAGTCTTTGGATTGTCCATCTGCTCGTGTACTTGGTTAGTCTGCAAGTACCTGAAAGTACCTAATGTTAAAAAGTAGGTTAAGAAATATCAAATTTGGAGGGAGGTAAAAATAGCTGGTTGTCATTTTCATCAGTTAGCATGAAGCTTTTTGGAAAGTAATGATACACTGTGATGGAAAAGTCTCCACAACATCATAGACCCACCTTCAAATAATTATAGCCCAATAAATACAATGGTGGAAAACCCTTTGGAATGGTGTGCTATTGTTTCAACCATTGTTTTTTAGACACAAAAACTGGTTAACTTTATTGTCAAATGTTTTGCAATATTTTAGTGGAAATTTTATTGCATGCAAGCTGCAATAGCTATTTTCAGTTCCTTTAACTATATTTTGCTACTGTACAGGGTCTACTAGATTTATTTCATTTTTATTTTACTGATTTCATGTCTTTTGTGGCTAAATCTATGATCAAAGGGAATCTCTACCTGCACTTGTCAGTAGGTTTTTTCTTAATATTGTGTTTAGTGTTACTTTTGAGTGATCTTTTGCCAATTCCACAACATTTTCACTTCCCACTATACTCTTATGGCTGGACCCCTGAAGAAAAATTATATTTTTGGTTGTCTTTAAATTTTTTTATCAATGTATCAAATACTTGGGGTGGATGCTTTCGTTTGGACAGCTATTCAGTATGGATGCAGTATGTGACAGTATATGGTTTTCTTTCCAATCCATTTCATTGCTTCTGTTATACATGCATTTAGTGGGGTATGAAATTTATAATTTTCTGTTGGAACATATACCACCAGTTTCTGGATGAAATGATCAACTGAAACTCATTAAACTGCAAATAGAATTTTCTGAATATTATTTTTCCTTCATTACTTTAAATTGAGAACATTATAAGCAGAAAACTTAAGTGTAAATCTTTGGTTTTTGTAAAAGCCATGGGAGATTTAGGAAGTTAATTTATTCCTTGATTTTCTTTAATATATATGCATATCTTGTGGCTTCTTCTGCCTTGCAAATGTAGGATTTTTTAAATTTCTAATAGTGATTGCCAATGGGTGTTTGATATGCCTATGAACTAGCCTGGTCAACAGATCAATAAGGTTTTCTGTATCATTGGGGGATGTCAGTTTCTGCTTGGAGGGAGATGATTGACTATGTTATTAGAAACCTTGTACTGGTTCTGATACATATTTTCTTCTTCCAAGTTCTTTGTTAATAATTGGTTTCACACTGATAGTGAGTTCAAGTAATATTAAAATTTTAGTGTAAGGATATCTGTTTATAAAGGAAATATACCCTGTTGCTCTTAGCATTTGAAAGCATCTTCACCAGATATGGCAGTTAAGATATGCATAATAGTTAATGACTTAAATTTAAAAAACTCTGCAGAAGGTCAAGATTAGAATAATGTTTTTATTTAATATGTTTCCAGGCATGTTAAGTATATGCTCTTTACAAAATACCAAAACATTTTTTTCTGTTCTGTATATTTTTGACCCCATACAAATTTAAAGTTATTTTGTCGACTTGCCTTTCGGAAGGAAGCCTATTAAGAACCTACTGGTGTGGTTTATTTTTGCCACTTCATCAACCTTTATGTAAATGACATCTAGATATTTTTTTAATTCTTCAATTTGATTTGCACATTTGGAGTATACTGAATCATTTGAAACAGCTTGACCTCTATAAAAATATAAGAAAATTTTAGATGCTAACTCTATCTATTCAATGTTAGTAAAATGTTCAATAGTTGATATATATTGCTTGTAGTACTTTATTTTTACTTAATTCAAGTTTTGCAATGTCATTAAATCTGAGTTGCTGATGATGCTACAATTCTACTAATTATATATATAGCTGCAAATTTTACAAGTTAAATCTTTTCTTATTACATGTATGTACAAATATATTATCATAAATATTTTCAATTCTGTGTTATAAAAGTCTGTGTTTGCTGCCATGAAACTACCCCATATACACTCTGTTAATTATGACCAACCAATCCCATGTTATGTCAATGGAAAGATAATTTCAAAGCTCTGTAATTTCTAAAATAAACATTTCATGGGAAAATATGACTGAATATATATAAGTTAAAAATCTATCTTAATTTTCTATATTCCAATAATATTTATTTAGTATTCAAAGAGGCTTCGCTTGGTTACTAACCTGGGTTCGAGCCCTAGGTAAGGCATGGTTGTTCGTGTTGTTTCTCTGCCGGGTTTCCGCCATCCTCACAGACCTACTATGGCATATAAACTTACAGGCTCATGTCAGACCTCTGTTGTAAGCAGCTGTTTGTAGGGGTATTTTATTATATATCAACATCTTAAACAGTAATGCGCATTCTGCAGAGTTGGTGAAAATTTAAATAATTGTTACATTTTCTGCTAAAACTATGCTAATAAAATTTAATATGGGATACTCTTTTGAGATTAACTTATTTCAACTACTTCCCAGATCAATATTTTAAAACAGCCATTGTTCATATTAAATATCCCAGTTTTCTTCTTTGATTTTTAATGAACATAGATTTAGATAAATTTGATTGAGATCTTTAATTGATCTTCATTTCATTTTTTTTCATAAAAGCTCATTTTAAATGTTACAAAGGTTTGAAATTAGCTTTCCATTGACATAACATGGAATTAGGTTTCATAATTACTGAGTGTATATGGATATTTCAATGTGACCTTTACATTGTATAATACTCATTGTGTTTTATATTTCTGTTGTATTTTGAATCTGTTCAAACCTTTTGACCACATGTATTTAGATGTTGCTTTCATGTTTCTTCAGAATTTTTTTTCCTATTATTAAAGTTTATTATGATAGCAAAAAGGATAAAAATTTCTATGTTATGTGAAGAAATTAGTTTTAAAATGCATTAGGGTGAAAAAGTTTGGGAAAGCAATTTTTCTTTTCTTTTTATTTAAAAGTCATAGTTGTCCTAGAAACAGTTTTTATTAATGTATTGCATTTTAAAAACAGCTTTCATTATTAAACTATTTTAAAAAAAAGAGTTCAACTGGGATGAATGGAATATCATAAAATTTTCCTTTTCCATTTAAATAGTATTGCACAATATTAAGTTCCTTCATATTGCTTAAAAATTCTCCCATATGATTGGTGAATTTTCCTGTTTTAATTGCTCAGTTTTCTTAAAAATAAAGTAAACAATGAAATATTTGTTTCATTGTAAGGTGTATCCTATATATATATTTGTTTTCTCATATTGTAAATAAAAGTTTTTTAATGTGGAATTTGTTGGTTGTTTTTCTTAAAATATGCAATATTGAAACATACTGTTTTCATTAAATAATGTTTTAGACCTCATATATATATAGATACATATTTGTGAAAAAAAATAGATATCTGTGGTATTTTGAAACAAGTAGTTTTTTTCTAAATATATTTCGCTCTTCTAGAATCCTTTAAGAGTGAAAATTTAGTACTTGTTCAATACATTAATCGATCGTTTGCAAAATTCGTTAAAAGTTTTGAAATTTCCGAACATTTAAAGAATGTTATTATCTAAATAATAATTTAAAGTTATCTGTATAATCGGAAACGGTAATTAATGGTTTACAATACTAGTCAAAGCAAAAAAAAAAAATTAGAAAAATGTGGGATTTTTTTTTTAATTATATGAAAACAAATTATTTTAATGCTTTATTAGTGAATATTTAAAATCTAAATGGGAAGTTCTATTAACAAGGATAAGCTATCTCTCAATCTATTCTGCCGGCAGTCCGGTCTAGTAATGCTGACGTCACAAATCAGTGGTACGGCCTTCTCCTCTAGGTGGTGTTGGCCAAGCGCACTGATCACTCAGCTATACAGTTAAGAAGAATTCCCATGGCCGAGTCTAAATGAATTCAAAATTGGCCTCCCCGTCCCCAGAACTCGAACCCAGGTCCCTTAGATCAGTAGCCAAGCGCGCTAACCACTTGGCCATGGGACAGCTTCATAACTGTATAGCTAAGTATAAATGAATCCAAAATTGGCCTCCCCGTCCCCAGCAAACGATCGGCGTTTAGCGACTAGCGGTAGTCGCCGATCTCGGTATGCCCGTACGGGAAGCGAAGGGTTCCGACCGTCACGATCGAAGTTTGCCGCGTGCATATTTTATAATATTAACAAAACTAAACTTAATCTCACACGATGAATGACTACTAACTTAAATGTAACCATCATTCATCTATAAGTAATCGATATATCACATAAATTAACATTAAAATACCGAAGCAATAGTCAGAAGTATATATCATAGAACGCTGGAAGCCTAATGCACGTTTTCAGTCGAATTTTTTTCAACCCACTTTTTCCCAATTTAATTGGATCAGCCTGGAATTTAAACACCGTGAAATTGTTTCTATAGTTGTTGAGACAATTCGCAGCTTAATATCTTCCGAGAACAATTGTTTCTTTTTTATATACTAAAAGCCGTCCCATGGCCGAGTGGTTAGCGCGCTTGGCTACTGATCTAAGGGACCTGGGTTCGAGCCCCGGGTAAGGCATGGATGTGCGAGTCGTTTTTCTGCTGAGGTCCTGCCATCCTCTCAGACCTTCTACTATGGCATATAAGCTGACAGGCTCCTGTCAGACCTGTGTGGCAAGCAGCTGCTTGAGGGGGTATTTATTTTTATATACTAATGATTCGAAAAGCTGTGGCACACACGGCGGCTGCATTGACAACACTAACTCACGTGGCCAGTGGAAACTAATATGGCGGAGTAGTAGTATACATTCTATTCTTCAAAATAACTGGACCACTTTGTAAAAGTGACCTTGGCCCCTTTATCATCTGGTCCACGGGCAAGATGGGCCGAGGTTGCTCTAGTAATCAGTAAAATGGAACCGGCACTGTGAAGTGCCAGCAACCATAGAGTTTGGCGAATGGGCCCAGTGGGTGAATAGGAAGTTGTAAGATGAAACAATATCCAGTGCAAGTCATGTTAGGGGGGGGGGAGGGTGGTGTGGAGAGTAGCTATGTTATAAAAAAGTTCTTCTGGGCAAAGGATGTAAAATTATATGATGTGTGGAGCCATAATTAGCTGTCAGGAGGTGAATTTTGCTGGTTTAAGTGAAGGTGAGTTTGCTAAAAACTGAAAATGGCCCCATCTCAAGATGGGGGGCGGGGAAGGATCAGGGTGTGCGGTAATATGGCGGAGGAACGGAACTTACCGAGAGGAAGCGATTCTTGACCGTCATTGGCTAGACTTTTTGACGTCAGAGTGGGGAGACGACAATAAGAAAATCTTAAAAGAAGCGTACAATAAAAAGATTTCTGTTGGCAGAAAAAGTGTAAAATCGCATTTTCAGGTTTATTTTAACTGTTTGAGGTCTGTTTAGCTATCAGGGAAATATTTATTGTTAAGGAGAGCGCACAACGCCGCATTTTGCAACAGCAATGCGACGACGACTGTGAAAGGAAGCGGTCATGTGTCATCCTCCTATTTGGTTTTGCTCTTGGAGTATTCTGAAAGTTTTATTTCATCGTTTAGTATCCCATTACTCATCGTTAACCAGATAATTGTGTGAATCTTCTGGGATTTATTTTCTAGGAATATATATATATTTCTTATTTGAAACCATCGAATCTTGACTTGGAGAGGGGCGGGGGTAGCTCAGTCGGTAGCGCGCCAGACTCGTAATCTGTAGTTCCCAGGTTCGAGTCCCAGCTGGGTCAGCGTTGAGATTTATCTCCGCAAAATTCCCCGCCCTGCCCACGGTCAGCAGGGGACACCGATGGGCTTGGAAAGGCCGCCGTCCGTCGGATGAGACGTTAAGCCGTGGCCCCATGTGCGGGAGAGCCATACCCTGTGCAGGTTAAAGAACACGCTGGATGGCCTTGACGGGAGGCTACCATCTGTCTCCCAACAGCTGTTCCAGTGGGTCCCCTCCCCCAACCTTCTCTGAGCCTACGGGGTCCATGTGACCTGGCCATTTAGCCCATGGTGTGCAAAAAAGTGCCGCTCAGAGGTAAAACAACCCAACCCAACTTTGACTTGGAGAATGTCCAATATGGATTTCATTTGTATTAAAACTGTGGAGTCTGGTAAGTAATTATTTATTATGCAATAATTAATATATGACAGAATTACATTAGAATACTAACGGATAATATACTATGGCATATACTTCTGCTCAGTTTATATAAGCTATTACTACTATGCAGTTAAATAATTTAAAATTTGCAATAATGGCAAGCCATAGGCGTAGGCGTTTAGCAATGCTAATATGGTTAGTACACAATTGTGCTAGCAATTGTCTTAGATCGTAGATCGTGTATGGATATGCGATGTTCCAGGTAAAACTTTACCCATTATCATCTCCATCTGAGAATATGCCCAGTTGGCATAAGTAAAAATGTAATAAGGAAATCACCCGTGGGTGGGCCCCTAGAGGCTAACATAAAACACAAGCTGAAAATAGCATTTATCACGTACAAGAGACCAAAAACGAGTAGCTTTCCTCAGAGAAAGCCATCATTTTATGCTTCTTGTACTCATTAAGAATATTATGATCATAATTAAGCAAAGAAGTAATAATCTCATTAGGATTATTTTAACAACCTCAAAAAACCTTTTCGAGATGCATTTAATATGAGTATACAGATGGGGCGGGGGTGGCTCAGTCGGTAGGGCGCCAGGCTCGTAATCTGTAGTTCCCAGGTTCGAGTCCCAGCTGAGTCAGCGTTGAGATTTACCTCCGCAAAATTCCCCGCCCTGCCCACGGTCAGTAGGGGACACCGATGGGCTTGGAAAGGCAGCCGTCCGTCGGATGGGACGTTCAGCCGTGGCCTCGTGTGCGGGAGAGCCATACCCTGTGCACGTTAAAGAACACGCTGGATGACTTTGACGGGAGGCTACCATCTGTCTTCCAACAGCTGTTCCAGTGGGTCCCCTCCCCCAACCTTCTCTGAGCCTTCGGGGTCCTTGTGGCCTGGCCATTTAGCCCATGGTGTGCAAAAAAGTGCCGCTCAGAGGTAAAACAATCCAAGAATATAGACAATCGTATCAGAATAATATGACCACCTACCTAATAATAGGAATAACCACTCTTGGCTTAGATGACAGAGGCGAGATGGCGTGGCATGGAGACAATGAGGCTCTGGAATGTTGTCAGAGGCACAAGTGACCATTCGGACTTCAGCACAACACGGAGGTTCTGGAGATGGCGTGGTTATGGATCTGCACGCTGAACCTGTTGATCCAAATGGTCCCACAAGTGCTCTATGGGATTGAGGTTGGGTGATTTCGCCGGCCAAGGGAGAATGGAGACATCGCTGTCGTGTTCCTGGAACCAGTCACGCACCACCTTAGCGACATGGTAGGGCGGCATTGTCCTGTTGGTAAACACCATCACCTCCAGGGTAAACATACAAATGAAGGGATGTATGCGTAAGCAGGGATGGACAGGTAGCCATTGGCGTTCAAGGACCTATCCAGTGGTACCAGGTCATACCAGGAAAACATCCCCCAGACATGCACACTGCCACCGCCAGCCTGTACTTAACTGACAAGCGTGTCCGGGTGTTGGTTCTCGTGTGTCTGACACTGTATCTGCCACTGCCCGTCAATTCTGTGGAGAAACTGCGATTCGTCGGAGAAGTCAACTTTTTTCCACTCTTCCACTGTCCAATTACCAAAACCATTACCTTCCACTGTCCAATTACCAAAACGTCCCGTGCGAGCTGCAGGCGTTGTTGCTGATGTACCTTGGTTAAAATGGGAGCCTTTACACAGCTTCGACTGCAGAAACCCATGCATAACAGGGTTCACTCTACTGTTATCGGGGACACGTACATGGGTGCCCCAGCGTTCATTTGAGTGGTCAATTACTGCACTATTGAGTATTGATTGCCCTTTACCAGTCAACGGAGGCGACGTTCTCCTCTGGGGTCGATAGCCTTTGGGGCTCCACAGTTATGATGTCTGGAGATACTCCGTGTGCCAGCGGTCCATTCTTGGTACACCCTTACTACAGCACCTCGCGAACAGCCCACGAAGTCTGCTGTTTCCGAGATGCTTCCACCCTTGGCGAGTAGCTGATGATCATTCCTTTCTAAACGTCTGTCAAATCAATACCTCTGCCCATTGTGCTCACGTTACGCACTATGGTTCATCTGTCCTGGTCGGCCGCTTATATCTCCGTGTGGTCCACCTTGTCATGTGCACTCTGTGACGCCCCTGGGCGGGTACACTGTGATTCCATGGGTGGTGATATTATTCTGATAGGACTGTGATGTGGTCGATGCCCAAATCTTTATGAAGTTGTCTGAAGTTGTCTGTTGTCATCGACCGCAGATCTCAATATTTTGTTTTGCAAGACCTGAATCTTGCATATATTGTATCGCCCATATAGAGGAAGCATCAGTTATTATCAGACGAATGACCAAGTTGTACAATAATAGTTTATGGTCAATCATCAAGATAGCATTTCTCCAAAGGAGAGGTTCTAGACATCTCACTGCATTGACCTTAGTGATAATATCATAAACATGAGTGTCCCATTTGAGCTATTGATGTAGGGTTATACCCAAGTATTTGATGGTATTTTGCCATTCAATTGGTTAATTTAAAAAATTTAAACATTTTGTGTTTTTAATAAGACTCGAAGGTACACCGATTTTAACTTGTAAATTAAACCATCCGTCGAGACATGGTCAAAAGCTTTTGCCACGTCTAGAAAGAAGCAGCAACTGTTTATTTCTTATTCAAAGATTCGGCGATTTTCTCCACCACTCTGAGAATTTGATGCTCGGTTGATCTGTTTCGCCTGAAACGAAACTGGGTTTCAGGCAAGACAGGGTGCAAGGAGAGAAAATCATCCAACGTGCTCAGAATGATTCGTTCAAACAGCTTGCCCAAGCAAGAGAGCAAGCTGATTGGGCGATAACTCAGGGGTAATGTTGGGTTCTTTCCCGGCTTGTGGATAAACTGAACAAAGGCATTTTTCGAAATATCAGGAAAAGTATGATTTCTAAAAATAATAATAAATACCCCCTCAAGAAGCTGTTTGCCACAGAGGTCTGAGAGGAGCCTGTCAGTTTATATGCCATAGTAGAAGGTCTGTGAGGATGGCAGGACCTCAGCAGAAAAACAACACAAACATTCATGCCTTACCTGCAGTCCTTAGATCAATAGCAAAGGGCGTTAACCACTCGGCCATGGGACGGCATTGTTTCTAGGAAGTATGTTAAAAATAGAACAAAGATGTGTTATGGCTTTCTTGGGAAGATGCCTCAACATCCTGTTCGATATCTTGTCAACACCAGTAGCTTTATTTAATTTAAGCTTCTTGATAGCCTGAATCAATTCCTGAGGAGAGGTAAATAAAATTTTTGATCTTTGTGTCTGATCAAAACATATAAGTTCATCCTGTACCTCCTCGCAGGTTTCATGGTCGGAAAGGTCAAAATTCTCTTGAAATTGTAGCTCAAGACATCTGCAAATGCCTCAGATTTATCTTCTTCACAATAACGCATTCCTGATTCCCCATGAATGGGAAGGTAATTCAAGTGAGGTTTTTTCAATGCCCTCACCATCTTCCAAATGGAGTCCTTCCATCTCCTTTCCAGAGGTTGTCTATAGATCAGCCGAGGAATGTCTACCAAAAAAATAATAAAAACACAGGGGTAATGAAGTGATGTGACTTTCGCGGCACTGCGCATCTTCACCTCTTTGCAGATGCCTGAACCGGTTCCCTAAGGAATTTCATCCTCAGATGAAAAAAAAATCCGACTGGATTCCTGAGTGAAGGCTAGTAGGATTTAGTGTCTCCGCCCTGTTCGTGGCTATGCGTATAAACAAAGCAATTAAGTTACACCTAGGAATGGATTCCCTTGCCCAACTTTCTGGTCTTTTATGGCAGACAATTTATTCGTGAAAATCGATTTGAGTTCGGCTCATTTTATGTCCAAGTACAAGTCAATCATTTATGAACGTTGAACTATTTCAATTAAGGGAGAGTTTACCAAAAAAACTCGGGGCGGGGGTGACTCAGTTGGTAGCACGCCAGGCTCCTAATCTGTAGTTCCCAGGTTCGAGTCCCAACTGGGTCAGCGTTGAGATTTATCTCCGCAAAATTCCTTGCCCTGCCCACGGTCAGTAGGGGACACCGATGGGCTTGGAAAGGCCGCCGTCCGTCTGGATGGGACGTTAAGCCTTGGCCCCGTGTGCGGGGGGGGAGGTTCCAGTGGGTCCCCTCCCCCAACCTTCTCTGAGCCTTCGGGGTCCTTGTGACCTGGCCATTTAGCCCATGGTGTGCAAAAAAAGTGCCGCTCAGAGGTAAAACAACCCAACCAAAAAACTGAAAATGTAGATTTTTCGTTTATCTAGAGCAGTTGGTTCGCATATTTTCTCGTGGCCGGTATTGTGGCCACGAGAAATTTACTGCGACTCCATTAAAAAAACTAAATAAAATGTAATATGTGTATGTACAGATTTGTAAATTTATAACAGAAAAACAGTTTTTTTTTGAAAACATGCAGGGGCGTAGCGAAATTCTCTAAGGAATTTCATTCTCAGATGAAACTATGGTTGAGGGGGGAAGAAATCGTAAATTTTCCAACTCGAAAATCAAATTTTGCTAACTGAGAAAACAATGTCGGTCAGGTTCGCATCTAGATTTTCGCTCCGTAGGGGGTGGGTTGAGGCAGATTTCAGAACCATCCTGCATTTTGCTGCCATGTAACTTCCAATTTTGACAACTATCAATAATTTCACAGAAATAATCTCAATATTTACATTTCGCCTAAATTGTAGCTAAAGTCAGTGTGAATTTTCCCAACTCACACTCATTTGGCCTACTCTCCTTAATTTCACAAAACCAATCCAATAATTCTTTACATCTCTCCTGATTTTGCTAAGTTACTTCAATTTTTCAAACTCTCCAAGATTTTGCCAAGTTATCTCGATTTGGCCAACTCTCTTTAATTTCACAAAACTAATCCCAATTTTCCCAACTTCCCTGTATTTTACCAAGTGGCTTCGAATTTTGCCAACGCCCCTAGATTTTGCCAAGAGTTTTCGATTTTGACAAATCTTCTTAATTTCCCAAAACCAATCCCAATTTTCACAACTCAACTGTACCAAGTGGTTTCCAATTTTGCCAAGTCCCCTAGATTTTACCAAGGTGCCTCGATTTTACCACCTCTCCTTAATTTCACAAAAACAATCCCAATTTTCACAACTCGCCCGTATTTTACCAAGTGGATTCGAATTTTGCCCAACTGCCCTAGATTTTGCCAAGTTTTCTTGATTTTTCCAACTCGCCACAATATTACAGATAAAAATCCCAATTTTTATATCTCACCTGATTTTTGCAAACTCCCCACGATTTTCCGGACATTTCGAATTTTGCCAACTCCCAACGATTTTGTCAAGTTACTCGGAATTTTGCCAACTGCCCCTAGAATTTGCTAACTTTCCTCAATTTTGCCAACTGCCATAATTTTACGGAACCCCCCCCCCCCCCCTCAATTTTTACATCTCATCTGATTTTTGCAAAGGAACTCAGAATTTTGGCAAATCCCCAAGATTTGCCAACTGTCCTAGATTTTGCCCACTCGCATAATTTTACAGAGCAAAAATCCCATTTTTTTACATTTCACCTGAATTCCTCACGATTGCCAACTCCCCAAGATTTTGCAAAGTCACTCCCAATTTTGCCAACTCCCCAAGATTTTGCCAAGTTATCCCAATTTTGCCAACTCCCCAAGATTTTGCCAAGTTGTCCCAATTTTGCCAACTCCCCAAGATTTTGCCAAGTTGTCCCGATTTTGCCAACTCACCTGTATTTTATTAACTGACTTCGAATTTTGCCAACTGCTCCAGATTTTACCGTCTCCATTTTCCCAACTGCCCTAGATTTGCCAAGTTGCCTCGATTTTGACAACTATCCTAGATTTTACTAACTCCCCTTAACTTTACAAAAAAAAAAAATTACAAATTTTCGCAACCTACCTAGATTTTACGAAGTCGCTTCGAATTTTTCAAACTCCGAATTACTTTTGGGGGGGAGCCTCCCCCATAGCTACGACCCTAAGAACATGAAAACTCTTATATTCAGTCACTATCTTCTGTTAATACTGGGTATATGGGGGGGGGGGAGGAGAATCGTCGTGAGACAGGTCCGAACTCAGACCTGCTAATGACATGTTAGATGCTCTGACCAGTTAACTACCAGCCTCTGATCAACACTTCCCGTGTTGTGAAGTCTCATAACTTAGTCTCAAGAAGATGTCATAATTGCAGATATAATCTCCTTCCATCTCCGCCGTTCAAACCACATCCACAACACCAGCAGTAAACCAAGGGATGGATATGTTATTTTATTTAGAAGGGGAATCCGAACCCATGAACTGGGTTGTTTTACCTCTGAGCTGCACTATTTTTGCATACAATGGGCTAAATGGCCAAGTCACAAGAGCCCAGAAGATTCAGAGAAGAGGACCTTCTGGACAGCTGTTAAGTGACTGATGGTAACATCCTGTCAAGACCATCTAGCGTGTTCTTTAACGTGCACAGAGTATGCTCTCCCGCACACGGTATCACGGCTTAATGTCATATCCGACGGACGGCGGCCTTTCCAAGCCCATCGGTGACCCCCTACTGACCGAGGGCAGGGCGAGGAGTTGTGCGCAGATAAATCTCAAAACTGGCCCAGCTGGAACTCGAACCTGTGAACTGTAGATTACAAGTCTGGCGCGCTACCGATTCAGCAATCCTCACCCCCCACGAACCCATGACTTCCTGATAGCATGGGGCGGAGGTGGCTCAGTCGGTAGCGCGCCAGGCTCGTAATCTGTAGTTCCTAGGTTCGAGTCCCAGCTGGGTCAGTGTTGAGATTTATTTCCGGAAAATTTCCCGCCCTGCCCACGTCAGTAGGGGGCACCGATGGGTTTAGAAAGGCCGCCATCCGTCGGATGGGACGTTAAGCCGTGGTGCCGTGTGTGGGAGAGCCATACCTTGTGCACGATAAAGAACACGCTGGATGGCCTTGACGGGAAGCTACCATCTGTCTCCCAACAGCTGTTCCAGTGGGTCCCCTCCCCCAACTTTCGCTAAGCCTTCGGGGTCCTTGAGACCTGGCCATTTAGCCCATGGTGTGCAAAAAAGTGCCGCTCAGAGGTAAAACAATCCAACCCAAAACCCTGATATCATGCCAAGTGCTCTGAGCTACAGGCTCGTGGGTTCGTATCCCACCCGATTCAAGACAATTTTTCCCCTCTATTAGCAGGAGTCGGGGTGGCTCAGTCGGTAGCGCGCCAGGCTCGTAATCTGTAGTTCACAGGTTCGAGTCCCAGCTGGGTCAGCGTTGAGATTTATCTCCACAAAATTCCCCGCCCTGCCCACGGTCAGTAGGGGACACCGATGGGCTTGGAAAGGCCGCCGTCTGTCGGATGGGACGTTAAACCGTGGCCCCGTGTGTGGGAGAGCCATACCCTGTGCACGTTAAAGAACACGCTGGATGGCCTTGACGACAGGCTACCATCTGTCTCCCAACAGCTGTTCCAGTGGGTCCCCTCCCCCAACCTTCTCTGAGCCTTCGGGGTCAATGTGACCTGGCCATTTAGCCCATGGTGTGCAAAAAAGTGCCGCTCAGAGGTAAAACAACCCAAATCACTGGTCGGATGGAGGGAATTCTTCATCGTGGATGTTTAGTATTTTTTTGTAACTTTCTTCATCCTTTGGTAAATATCTGTATTCAGTATCCTGGTTAGGTTAATAGAAGGGCCAGATCTAAGAGGGGGGGGGGATGCTCCCTTTTGAGAATGCTAGTAAGGGTAGTGGAGGACAAGAACTCTTACCCCCATTTATTTTTTCTGGATTCGGGCCTGGTGTCTAGCAAAAGATATGGATAGATAGAGTAATAGATAAGATAATGAAGAATGGTCATTATATGGTAAAAAATATAGGAAATAGAACAAGAAAATCGCTTCAAAAATCTACAGTCGCTCAAAAAAGTATCCGAACGCTATGGTTGATTACAGAATTCAGAAAAAAAAATGAGCGACTGTACTTTAAAATCACTTTTCAATAAACCGATATTTATTTATTAATTGCTCTCTAACAAAATGATCGCGGCAGCCATAGCTGTAGTAAAGCTCGTTAACAACCAAGGATAAAAATGGGTTGGGTTTGGGTTGTTTTACCTCTGAGCGGCACTTTTTTGCACACCATGGGCTAAATGGCCAGGTCACATGGACCCCGAAGGCTCAGAGAAGGTTGGGGGAGGGGACCCACTGGAACAGCTGTTGGGAGACAGATGGTAGCCTCCCGTCAAGGCCATCCAGCGTGTTCCTTAACGTGCACAGGGTATGGCTCTCCCGCACACGGGGCCACGGCTTAACGTCCCATCAGACGGACGGCGGCCTTTCCAAGCCCATCGGTGTCCCCTACTGACCGTGGGCAGGGAATTTTGCGGAGATAAATCTCAACGCTGACCCAGCTGGGAACTACAGATTACGAGCCTGGCGCGCTACCGACTGAGCTACCCCCGCCCCAATAAAAATGGGTTAATGGAATTTAATCTCATAGGTGGGACTCGAATCTAGGAACTGCAGATTATGAACTTGGTGCGCTATCGGCTGAGTCAACCTCCTCCCCGATTGCACCAAGGCAGGAATGAGGCTCAAGGCAATGGGAGCAGGTGCAATCTCATAGATCAGAAAACAGCTGAAACAAGACGTAAAATCTGTTTATATATTTGACAAATGCCTCTAGCTAAAGCAATAACATTGATACAGGGAGTAGATGTAATAGACTTTTGAAACTGTGAATGCTCCTGGAAAAATCGAGTTCTAAACATAATCAGAAACTTTTTATTGAAATAAAGTGACTGGTAGGAAATGCAAACGAACATATGAAGAAGAAATAAATGTATTGTAATATTTATAATTATATACAGTCCTAATAAATAAAGTTTTACGTTGTGGCCGTTGAAAGTAAAATTTCAAGTTCCCTTGCTTCTAAAATGAGGATTTTATTGAAAATGATATTATTTAAAGCAGAGGCTCTCAAAGTTTTTGGGCCAAATGCCCCAATTTTTAAGCCAAAGTCCTATTTTGTACCAAGTGTTATTTCCTAAATACCCCTTTATGGAAGTCAAATGATTTTATTCTGTATAAAACTAGTTGCAAAAATGTTTACCACGAATTTCAAAGGTTTTACTGCGAAAAAAAAAAGTTTCAAAAATTCATAACTATGCTAATTTAAGAACCATTGGATATTCAATTTAATCCGTTTTCACTGAAAGACAATAGAAAATAGCCCTACAAATTTCTAAAACGCCCTATCGTCGGCGCCTTCGTTGAGAACCAGCGTTCTGGAACCAGTTCTGTGTGAGATAAATACTGCTGGGGAGGGGCTCTCAGTGGTAGCGCGCCAGGTTCGTAATCTGCAATTCTTAGGTTCGAGTCCCCTTGTGCCAGTATTGAGATTTATCTCCTCAAAACTTCCCGCTCTGCCCTCAGTCAGTAGGCGACACCGATGGGCTTGGAAAGGTCGCTGTCTATTGGATCTAGACATTAAGAAATAGCCCAGTGTGCGGGATAGAGTCATATACTGTGCACATTAAAGAACACCCTGGGTGGCCTTGACGAGAGGCTACCATCTGGCTCCCAACAGCTGTCCAGTGGGTCCCCTCCTCCAACTTTCTTTGAGCTCTCTGGGTCGTTGTGACCAGGTCATTTAGCCTATTGTGTGCAAAACATGCCTCTCAGAGGTAAAACGATCCAAAATAGATATTGGTGTCTCTAAATTTATAAATAATAGCTATATGCAGGTTTAACAATTAGAGTCGTAAAAGCAGCACAGGTGCTGCTTTTACGACTCTAAGTGTATGTGTAATATGACTCCTAGCAATACCTGATCAAAAGTATCTGGACACCCCTTCTGAGTAGTGGTTTCGCCCGTATACAATACAACCATGGCCCAAACCGATATAAAAGGATGAACGTGGCTTGGCAATCCTCATAGATACGCATGAACAGGAGACTGGGTTGTACCTCAGAGTTCAGTGACTTTCAACGTGGCAGGGTCCCATCTTAGCAACAAGTCATTTCAGGACCTTTCGGCACTGCTGCAGTTGCCCCGATCAACTGAAAGTGATGTTATTGTGAAGTGGAAACGCATAGGAACAACAACAGCGCAATCGCAACCGGGTAGGCCACGTAAAATGTCAGAGCGAGACCGCCAAGTGCTGAATCGGGTGGTGCGATAAAATCGCCTTCCTTTGGTTGCAACACTCACCACCGAGTTCTAAAATGCCTCTTGAAGTAACTCTAGCACCATAACAGTTCGTCGCGAGTTGCAAGGAATGGGTTTCTATGGCCGAGCAGCTGCACACAAGCACAACATCAACAAGATTAATGTCAAGCGTAGGTTGGAGTGGTGTAAAGCACGACGCCAGTGGATTCTTGAGCAGTGGAACCACGTTCTCTGGAGTGATGGATCACGATTCACCATTTGGCAGTCCAACGGACGAGTCTGGGTGTGGAGGATGCCAGATGAACGCTAACTGCCTGACTGTGTTGTGCCAACTGTGAAGTTTGATGGAGGAGGCACCATGCTCTTGGACTGTCTTACACGATTAGGACTGGACCCCCGAGTTCCACTGAACGGAACTTTGAACGCCGCGGCCTATAATGGAATTTCCACAATTCTGTGCTTCCAACTTTATGCCAACAGTTCGATGAAGACTCTTTCTTGTACCAACATGACAATGTCTCTGTCTACAAAGTGAGGACCGTGCAGGAATAGTTTGATGGCATGATTGTGGAAGAATTTGACTGGCCTGCACAGAGCCCTGATCTGAATCTCACAGAACACCTTTGGGATGAATTGAAACGCTGACTGCATGCCAAGCCGAACTGGCAGACGTCAATGACCGGCCTCACTAATGCTCTTGTGGCAGAATGGCAGGCAATTCTCGCAGCAACTACCAAAATCTAGAGGAAAGCTTTCTGCGCAGAATGGAGCTGTGATAGCAGCAAAAGGGTGAACCACACCGATATTAATTCCTTTCCTATTAGCGGGAGATTGTGAATGAGCGAGTGTCCGAATACTTTTGATCGTATAGTGTAGGAGTTCTCAACGTGTGGTACGCGGTAAAATTTTTTGGGGTACGCCGTGAGAGCTCAAAAGTCGTTAGATCTAGTAACAAAGTAAAAATAACCATTGTTATACTATAACTATAGTTTTATCGATCTATACAAGGGGTACGCCAGTTAAATACACATTTCCAGGGGGTACGTGAAGCATAAAAGGTTGAGAATCACTGGTATAGTGTACATGACATTACCCTCCCATTTGAAAATTCCATGTGTATGTGAAAGATAGCATTCTATTCGCCACCCTTATCCACCGAAATTCCGTCTTCTTATAGGGACTCTTGAACTTGTCTACCAGCTCTTTGAAATCCAAAACAGGTGGCTTTGTATATTTTTGGTCCAATGTTTTATGCCCGACAGTCTCCTCCCCCCCTCCGCCCCCGAAACTAAATCCCGGGTACGTGCCTGGTGGTAGGTGGTCGGTTACTATCTTCGGCGAGTGTCTGGAGAACAGTATGCTTGGTTCCTCCCCCCCCCCTCTACTTTCAGAATGCTAATAAGGGTAAAAGAGGCAAAAATATTAAACTTGTTTATATTTCATGCATTTTTGAAGAAATCTTTCAAAGACCCGTAAAACAGAGGGGAAATGTACTGCATTGGAAATCCAGTCTCTCACCCCCACTTTTAAAGGTTACATTTTGTATCTTGGGTTCCCTCCCCCCCCACCTTTTTTTTGCGCCTCAGTTTTGTTTTAGATCCAGGCCTGTTAACGACCGTTATCATTCGTTCAAAGATACAGAAATAGATACAATAATACACCCCCCTCCACAAGGATGGGGGATGGTAATCTCTAGGTTGGTAATCTGCAGTTCCTAGGTTCGAATCCCAGCTGGGCCAGCTTTGAGATTTATCTCTGCAATACACCCCGCCTTGCCCACGGTTAGTAGGGGACACAGATGGACTTGAAAGGGCCGCCGTCCGTTGGATGGGACTTTAAGCCGTGGTCGCATGTGCGGGACAGCCATACTCTGTGCATGCTAAAGAGCACACTGGATGGCCTTAACGGAAGGCTACCATCAGTCTCCCAGTAGCTGTCCCAGTAGGTTCCCTTCCCCAATCTTCTCTGAGCCTTTGGGGTCATTATGACCTGGCCGTTTAGCCCATTGTGTGCAGAAAAGTGCCGCTCAAAGGTAAAACAACGTAACCCACACCACCAACCTTGCTCAAATTTTTAATATCTTGTTGCTGACCTACCCACCTTTGACCTACTCCCTGGTTAACCTCTGAACCTTCAGAATAGTTGAATTTAGTAGGTAGATTTAGGTAACGAAAAGGTGACCTTCAAATTCTGTAATAACACACTTAAACAAAATGACAGAAACGCAACAGAAGTATTCAAACAATTCGCCAATTCAACACTAAGAGACTTTTGCTAATAATCACAAGATAATTTCTTTTAAATAATAAAGGGATTGTTAAAAATTCGTAACTTTTGTCGCAAATTGTCGGTTGAAATAGACAGCATCCTTTATCGTAGAGGGAGGGTAGAATTTTTTAGCTCTGAGAAGAGCTTTTTCTGCGGTGAAAAATAATGAATCAAAATGATCAAAATATTTAGGTCGCGAAGACCCTTAGAATTAGGGAAGGAAGCCTTGTTGGTAGTTTTTAGGGGGAAAGTGCAAGCCACCCATTATGACCATCCAGAAAGATTATTTCTTGTCCCTGTGTGCAGAAAGGGTCATTCCGTGGAGTGAAGCTTTCTCTCACACAGGACCACAATTTAAAGTCAGATCAATGGTCAGTGGCATATCTAATGAAAAAGTCTTTTTTTTTAATCATCGGCAGTTGGGTGTGGCAAGTAGCTAGACTGGAGACTCATCATTTAGGTAAGGAGTTTTTCTTTTGTTTTGCTTTCAATTTTATTTTCCATTTTCACCATCCCATGAAAATAAAAATTCCAAGGTGCTGCCCACTTTGGGACCATTCATCCCGGTAAATGAACAGCGGCGTTCCCTGGTTGCTCGCCACTAGTGTCTGAAGCAATACATAAGTGTGTTGGGTCACACCTTTGCCAAAAAGCGAAGGTGCATCAAGGGGGCCCGCTGTCACTGGGAGCGGATGGGAACAAGATCTAAATCTTTTTGTTGTTTTCTAATCTTTTATTGTTTCTTTTCAATTAGATCTTGTACAAGATGCTACAAATATTTCCATTAAAATCTCTCAATCGATACTGATTGACTATTTAATGGAACTTTGTGGTGTCTTGATCCCTCTTTTTCCTTCCACACTAACTGCCTATGTGTGGAGGGGTTTTCTCAAGGTTAGAGCAAAACACTCTGACATGGATGGTGCCTTGACGTGGCGTCAGAGCTTTTCACTAAACCATCTGGCAGACTTCTTCATGTCACACCATTACCTATCTATCGTAATGAACAATAAGCTAACTGTGTAACGCAGCCCGGTTGCCAGATCGTCAAAGGAAACTCTAAGTCGACATGCATTTTATCAGATTTGGAGAAAATTATTTTTCGTTAATGGCAACTTCACTGTCACCATAACGGTTCGTACGTTACCTTCTAATCATTCAATCTTGGTAATGTTTTCTGAAAAAAAGAAATTCGAAACTTTAAAGTTTGGTAATGATGACTTTTGAACTTAAGTGCATCGAACGATCGAAAGAATGAATTATAATTATATATACAAAATCTGTTGTGAAATATTTGCTGAAATTGTAGTACCAATTGACCATAACTCGAAATTTGAAATTAAAAAATATATTTACTAAATTAGCGGTTCTCAACGTGGGGTACGCGGTAAAAAATTTTGGGTACACCGTGAGAGCTCAATAGTCGCTAGATTTAGAACAAAGTAAAAATAACTATTGTTATACTGTAATTACAGTTTTATATATCTATGCAAGGGGTATGCCAGTTACATGCATATTTCCAGGGGGTACATGAAGCATAAAAGGTTGAGAACCACTGTACTAGATTATGAGACAGTGGCATTTAAGGGGGGTATTAAAATGTGTATGATTCAAAAATTATTTTGCATTTTTATGCTTTCGAAACATTTGGCAACTATTAAGCATTGATGCAAAACAAACCTCTTGCTTTCATTTACTTATTTGTTGGCTTTTTTTTTTTAAAAATATTTACGTATTGATTACGTCAGTGGTTCTCAACCTTTTATGCTTCACGTAGCCCCTGGAAATGTTCATGTAACTGACGTACCCTTTATATAGATAGCTAAAACTATAGTTTTCATCAATTGACTTTTTTTACCTTTTAAAAGAGGTAATTCAATAATGCCAACCTAGCTACTTTGTTACTAGATCTAGCGACCTTTGAGCTCTCACGACGCACCCCAAAAAAATTTTACCGCGTACCCCACGTTGAGAACCCCTGGATTACGTATATTTCAATCTTTTGGGGAAAAAAATCAACCTCCCCGCCCAAACATATTTTCACAATACGCTACTGTTATCAGAAGATTAGTTTTTATTGAATGGCAACATGGCCACATCGTCACAGTAAACTGCTAAGAGTAAACTCTAAGAGTTCTAATCGAGTGAATTACAATAGTCTGCTGTGAAATGTTTTCCGGGGAAAGCTACATTTTTAAATGAATTGGCTTTTGTTGTTAAATTCCAAACTCTGTTTCCTGTGACGGACAAAGGATAATATTTTGTTCAACATTTAAAATTTTAAAGCATTGCTTTGAAAGCTTTGCTCCTGTGGTCGAATGGATAGTGGGTTCGGTTGTTTTACCTCTCAGCGGCACTTTTTGCACACCATGGACTAAATGGCCAGGTCACAAGGACCCCGAAGGCTCAGAGAAGGTTGGGGGAGGGGACCCACTGGAAGAGCTGTTGGGAGACAGATGGTAGCCTCCCGTCAAGGCCATCCAGCGTGTTCTTTAACGTGCACAGGGTATGGTTCTCCCGCACACGGTGCCACGGCTTAACGTCCCATCCGACGGACGGCGGCCTTTCCAAGCCCATCGGTGTCCACTACTGACCGTGGGTGGGCGGGGAGTTTTGCGGAGATAAACTCAACGCTGACCCAGCTGGGACTCGAACCTGGGAACTGCAAAATTACGAGCCTGGCGCGCTACCGACTGAGCCACCCCCGCCCCAATTGGATAGTGTGTTTGAATACTGATCAAAGAAGGGACCCGTATTCGAGCCCCGGTTGAAAACATGGATGTTTGTGTTGTCTTTCTGATAAGGTCCTACTTTCCTCATAGACCTTCCATTATGGCGTATAAACTGACAGCCTCCGGTCAGACCTCTGTGGCAAGCAGCTGCTTGAGGGGATATTATTCATTTATTGTTATTACCCACTCCGCAGGTAAGGGGCCTGATGAGTCCCTTCTCTGGAAGAAGAAGAGTACCTAGTTAATTTATATTATTAGGGAAAAGGGGAGGGGCACCTAGTTAATTTTATAAACTTTAAATTTACTACTGTGATAGCTGAACAAGGATATATTTCTGTAACTAAGGATATAACATTTTCTTCATAGCAGTGGTAATTCGAACTTAATGGTGATTGAAGAAAATGCAAATAGCAATGTTTACCTTTAACTAAGAGAAAACAACGCCTCTGGCGAATATGGGAGGCTCATTTTCAAAGGCAATGCAATGAAGGTTTTCATCAATTGACTTTTTTACCTTTTAAAAGAGGTAATTCAAACTATTGGTCGATTGGTTGGGTTGTTTTACCTCTGAGCGGCACTTTTTTGCACACCATGGGCTAAATGGCCAGGTCACAAGGACCCCGAAGGCTCAGAGAAGGTTGGGAGAGGGGACCCACTGGAACAGCTGTTGTGAGACAGATGGTAGCCTCCCGTCAAGGCCATCCAGCGTGTTCTTTAACGTGCGCAGGGTATGGCTCTCCCGCACACGGTGCCACGGCTTAACGTCCCATCCGAAGGACGGCGGCATTTCCAAGCCCATCGGTGTCCCCTACTGACTGTGGGCAGGGAATTTTGCGGAGATAAATCTCAAAGCTGACCCACCTGGGACTCGAACCTGGGAACTACAGATTACGAGCCTGGCGCGCTACCGACTGAGCCACCCCCGCCCCATTGGTCGATTGGATAAATGCAAATAGTGACATTTCATTCTTATTTATACCATGTAAAAAGGTTTTTTCTTTCATTCCTTGAAACAAAAAAAGTTACCTCCAAGATCAAATCGTTGCTGTCAGTGTATAAATGCCTGACATTCTACCAGGGAAATTTTTAATTTCTACCGTAAACAATCGGATGCAATATTCCTTATAAACTTTCGCATTATCCATAACGTCCATGAGCTTCAATAGCGCACTCTAACGATGGCAGTTAAAGCTGCCTGAGGATTTGAAAAAAAAATGCAAATCATAATACTTCATTAGTACATATCTAACAAAACATAATATATCTTAACACAAAAAAAAATCTAATTATATCTTAATTTCTAATTATATCTTAACACAAAAAAAGTTCTGTTTCCGAATCCCATATAAGGTAGCAAATCATTGTTATCAATGAAAATCTAAACCGCACCAGTAGTCTCCATCGAAAAAATTTCGAATGCAGTCATTGCATTTCAATTTTACCCGTCGTTAGAGGGCGCAATTTAAACCTTTGGGAGATTCAGAAAGTGTGAATTGTAATATTTCGTTAATATCTATCTAATCCAAAAAGAAGTTTTAGTTTATCTCTTAAAACGAAAGCGTTGAATAAATGTGCAAAACGATACACCATTTTTTTTTAAATTAGCAAAAAAATAAGGGAATGGTTGAAGGGCTCAGAAGTGAAAAACACAAGTACACCATCCACTCGGCCACAGGGAACTAAGCATATGTTAATTATCGGTAAATAATACATTTCTGATTAATTTTTTCGAAACGAAGAAGCACTTCGAAATCAATTACAAAAGCAAACGAAAAACGTTTCAAATATCATCCTATTAAAAACTATAACGGAACACTTCATGGGAAAATGGGAGTTCTAGACACCCTATTATTAACCCTCCCTGCTCCTTGAGAGCTTAAATAACGTAAATTTCTAAGGAAGTTTCTTAAAATTAGAAATGCATTACGTCAAACTTCCCCTACTTTAATTTAAATTCCCCTCTTTCAAATTCCACTCCCCCTTCAGATTCAATTCCTTCCTTCAGATTCAATTCCCCTCCATCATATTCAGCCGGCCTCCTTCCAATTCAAACACTCCCTCCTTTGTATTTAAAACCCTCCTGTGGATTCAAATAATCCCTCCTTCAGTTCAACCCCTCGTTCGAATCCAAACACTCCCTCCTTTAGATTAAAACCCCTCCTGTGGATTCAAATTCTTTCTCCTTTAGATTCAACCCCTCGTTCGGAGCCAAACACTCCCTCATTTAGATTCAAACCCCTCCTGTGGATTCAATCCTCTACTTCAGATTCAACCCCTACCTTTGGATTCAAACACTCCCTCCTTTAGATTCGAAACCCTCCTGTGGATTCAAATAATTCCTCCTTTAGTTCAACCCCTCATTCGGATCCAAACACTCCCTCCTTTAGATTCAAACCCCTCCTGTGGATTCAAATTCTCCCTCCTTTAGATTCAACCCCTCGTTCGGATCCAAACACTCCCTCCTTTAGACTCAAACCCCTCCTGTGGATTCAATCCTCTACTTCAGATTCAACCCTTACCTTTGGATTCAAACACTCTTCCTTTAGATTCAAATCCTTCCTGTGGATTCAATACTCTACTTTAGATTCAACCCCTACCTTTGGATTCAAACACTCCCTCCTTTAGATTCAAAACAATCCTGTGGATTCAAATTCTCCCTCCTTTAGATTCAACCCCTCGTTCGGATCCAAACACTCCCACCTTTAGATTCAAACCCGTCCTGTGGATTCAAATACTCCCTCCTTTAGATTCAACCCCTCGTTCGAATCGAAATACTCCCTCCTTTAGATTCAAACCTCACCTTCGGATTTAAACACTCCCTCCTTTAGATCAACCCCCTGCTTTGGATGGCTACTGGATATACCACTGGTACCATATTCCCCATAGATGACTGAACTTTTTAGTTTGTTGTTTTTTCTGGAGTCACAGATTTAAATTCATATCAATATCTTTGGAATTTAAGTCTTGTCTGAAAACCAGAAATAATATGTCGTATGTTTTCAAGAAATTCATTAGTCTCATAACAGTTGTTTTAAAGAAGTTGTCTCGATTCGAAGCAATATGCATCAGTGGTGAGGAAATTTTTACTAGTGAGGGCTATTTAGGGTTAACTGATGCTCTGCAGGACAGAAGAAACATTACGATATAATCTTATTTAGTTACTTTTTTTGGTGGGTTAATGTTATCAAAAGATTATTGTGTAAGTAATAAGTAACAAATGATTTATTATGAATATCCAAAGTACATACACAAATCATAGAAATGAAATATTCACTAAGTATGCAATATTTTCCTTAAATACCTAGAAAACAAAAAAAACAGAAAAAAAACTATTAGTTTTACACGTTTAACACCAAGGGACAATTTAATTGCGCGACCAGGTATTAAAAAAAAATGACTATTGTAGTTTTGACTTCATGAAAAAAAATATATAGTATATATATTATGAAAATAATTAGCGAAAAAATGAAAATTAATATGAAAGCAACACCAGAACTGGGAGAGGTAAAAAGTGACACAAAAATATAAAATTACGATTTCAAGAGTTATTCTATATTGAGAAAACACACAAAAAAAACAACAACATATTTTTAAACCTTTTTGTTTTAAGCTATTAGGAATTCTTTTCATTCTTAATCTAACTCTAACCTATTAAAAGATATTTAGGTGTCAAATAAATAAAATGTCGTTTCGTAATATTTTTGTGAGGAAGTGGAACAGAAATAAAAGGCCAGATTTTCTAGAATTATATGGTAAATGCAAATGAACCATTCAGTGCTGATTTAAACATAAAAATAACATATAAATCTGCTTAATAAAACAAAAATGATCAGTATTTATCAAATTTACAGTAGAAAACGTGTTTATGTTAACTAAAAACAAGTTTTTAGTCTTTTTTTATGAATATGAAACAAGTTACTTGAATTACCCTCCTAGTCACCACCCCAATTACAGATTCTATGGGGTGGCTCAGTCGGTAGCGCGCCAGGCTCGTAATCTGTAGTTCCCAGGTTCGCGTCCCAGCTGGGTCAGCGTTGAGATTTATCTCCGCAAAATTCCCCGCCCTGCCCACGGTCAGTAGGGGACACCGATGGACTTGGAAAGGCCGCCGTCCGTCGGATGGGACGTTAAGCCGTGTGCGGGAGAGACATACCCTGTGCACGTTAAAGAACACGCTGGATGGCCTTGACGGGAGGCTACCATCTGTCTCCCAACAGCTGTTCCAGTGGGTCCCCTCCCCCAACCTTCTCTGAGCGTTCGGGGTCCATGTGACCTGGCCATTTAGCCCATGGTGTGCAAAAAAGTGCCGCTCAGAGGTAAAACAACCCAACAGATTCTATATTATACATAAAACAGAGAAGACCCCTGCATAATAAAGTGTGATCAGTATTTTTTAGGAATAATTTTCTTTAAAAAACAAAATCTGTACAACACAAATCTAAGTTTCCAAGTAAAGATATTTGAATGAGTTTTCCATTTCAAAATCTGATCTATACTTACCCCCAGGTATTTGGATTTACTCACTCTTTCTATAGATGGACAATCACAATGAAATGAATTATTGCAATTAATATTATGATATTTTAGGGTGATGTCTGTATCACTTTTTATCACATTAAATAAGATTTACTTTGTTTTATGGACATTTAATTGGATTTTATTTGAAGAAAACCAATAATATATTTATTGTAGATCTTGTTCAACTTTAAATTGAAGTCCATTTATATCTCTAGCAGAGTATACAATGTCTGCATCGTCTGTATAACTTGTGAACCATTCAACTTTAAATTGCAAAAAACCAAGAATAGGACAGGAGCTAAAATAGAGCCCTGCGGAACCCCCTTACTAACAAGCATGTAATCACTTGGTTTAGAGTAGGGGAGGGGGTGGCTCAGTCGGTAGCGCGCCAGGCTCGTAATCTCCAGGTTCGAGTCCCAGCTGGGTCAGTGTTGAGATTTATCTCCGCAAAACTCCCTTCCCATGGTCAGTAGAGGACACCGATGGGCCTTGGAAAGGCCGCCGTCCGTCGGATGGGAGGTTAAGCCGTGGCCCCATGTGCGGGAGAGCCATACCCTGTGCACGTTAAAGAACACGCTGGATGGCCTTGACGGGAGGCTACCATCTGTCTCCCAACAGCTATTTCAGTGGGTCCCCTCCCCCAACTTTCTCTGAGCCTTCGGGGTCCATGTGACCTGGCCATTTAGCCCATGGTGTGCAATAAAGTGCCGCTCAGAGATAAAACAACCCAAAACAACAACACTTGTTTTAGATTCTATACAAACAGCCTGTTTTCTATTTTTCAAGTAAGACTTAAAACATATCAAAACAAATACCTTTTATACCACTTTATAAAGTTTATCTTTTTAGTTTAAGTATGATCAAAGTTTTCGTTGTTTCATTTATATTATTAATTATCTTTCAATTAAAATCTAATATGACCTGTGTTTTTACTTTCCCTAAATCCGAACTGTGAGTGATGAGAAAAAAATTCTGTTTCTCATAAAAAATGATAATTCTAGATTTCACAACCTAAAATTTTAATACATTGCACTTATAAAATTTTATAAAAATCAATTAAATTACGATTTTAAAATTATTTAAAATTTTATTTGTATAGTCAATGTGGGTGGAGGTTAAAAATGGAACTGAGCATTCTCTTTCATGAATTCTTCGTAATCAAGTTCTATTGGAGAAGAACTGTCTCAAAATTGATGAAAGATGTCATCAGTGATTTTTTTTCTTGAAGAGTTTTTACGAAGATTCATAGTAGGAAAAAAAAAACTTATTCGCACACATAGGACGAACGAAATATTGCCATGATCTCCATTTCACAATCAACTAAATTCAGAAATGCCATCTTGTTCAGACTTGTATAGAATTCCGCTATTGGAGTAATCATGAAAGTTTGTTTCAATTGAGGATTACATTGAAATTCAATGACTTTAAGTTGAAATTTATGGCTTTTTCTCAATTCACTTGAAACGATGTTTGCAAGTTGTGAAAGTCGAGTTTAATTTACATTTAAAAAATTCTCAAAAATAAAGCAGAACTTCAGTTTAGAAGCTATTCCTATGGAAATCTTAGAGGGGCAGGAAAAATGTCTCCGCCTGCCATAGTTTCCCCATCACTGATATACATTATAAAATATAAAAAAAATAAATACCCCCTCAAGCAGCTGCTTGCCACAGAGGTCTGACAGGAGCCTGTCAGTTTATATGCCACAGTAGGAGATCTGAGAGGATGGCAGGACCTCAGCACGTGCATTATAGAGGAGGTTTCATTAAATGTCACTAGATGGAAGCACCAGTCGCGTATAAGAATTTGTCAGGCATAAAGTTTTTCTTGTGAATGTTAGGCCAGGGCGGGATCTGGGGGTAATAAATATAATATAAATACCCCCTCATATAATATAAATACCTACTTTCCACAGAGATCTGACAGGAGACTGTCAGTTTATATGCCACAGTAGAAGGTCTTAGAGGATGGCAGGACCTCAGCAGAAAAACGACACAAACAGCCATGCCTTACCCGGGGCTCAAAACCCAGGTCCCTTAGATCAGTAGCCAAGCACGCTAACCACTCGGCCACGGGACGGCTCTGGGAGTAATAGATGCAAAATATTACTAAGCTTATATGTATTTCTTGCATTTTTCAAGAATTTTTTTAAAGAACTCTAAAAACGGAAAGTGTAAGGTTACACTGCATTGGAAATCCATTCTCTTGACCCCTCGCTCTATTATTCTAGGGATTCGCAACGTATTTTGTTTTGGTTGAAAGGGGTTCGTGGCCCAAAAAAGTTGGGAACCACTGCTATGGAGCATACTAAAGACGGGAAAGATTTTACTTTCACAAGGATGCAGTTTGGGGACGACGCGGAAAAAATATCATGCCTATTTCTCCCAAGTAATATGGAGATCATGCCTGTTCATACGGCACTGTTATGGGATGGATGCGCATATTCAAAGAAGGACGGCAGAACTTCGAAGACCTCCCTAGTGCAGGAAGACGGAAGGTTGCCGTTAACGAGAGAACCATTGCTGCCAGGGGTGTAGCCATGGGGAGGGAGGCTTCCCCCAAAGTAACTCGGAGTTGGCAAAATTCGAAGCGACTTCGTAAAATCTAGGAGAGTTGTGAAAATTTGTAATTTTGTTTTTTGGAAATTAAGGAGAGTTGTCAAAATCGGGGCAACTTGGCAAATTTAAGGCAGTTTGGAAAATGGAGAAACGGCAAAATTTAGAGCAGTTGGCAATATTCGAAGTCACTTAATAAAATACAGGTGAGTTGGCAATATCGGGACAACTTGGCAGAATCTTGGGGAGTTGGCAAAATTCGTAGTGACTTGACAAAATTCGTAGTGACTTGACAAAATCTTGGGGAGTTGGCAAAATTCGGAGTGACTTGACAAAATCTTGGAGAGTTGGCAAAATTCGGAGTGACTTGGCAAAATCGTGGGGAGTTGGTAAAATTCAGGTGAGATGTAAAAATTAGGATTTTTTTTCTGCAAAATTATGGCGAGTTGGCAAAATCTAGGGACATTTGGCAAAATTCGGAGTGACTTAGCAAAATCATGGGGAGTTGGCAAAATTCGGGTGAGATGTGAAAATTTGGATTTTTTTTCTGTAAAATTATGGCGAGTTGGCAAAATCTAGGGGTAGTTGGAAAGACTAGGGGCAGTTGGCAAAATCGTGGAGAGATGACAAATTTCTGGTGAGATGTAAAAATTGCAATCTTTTTTCGGTAAAATAATGGCGTGTTGGCAAATCTTGAGGCAGTTGGCAAAATTCAGAGTGACTTTGCAAAAATCAGGTGTGATACAAAATTGGAATTTTTTTCTGTACGATTATGGCGAGAAATGCAAAATCGAGGAAATTTGGGAAAATCTAGGACAGTTGGCAAATTTCGAAGCCACTTGGTAAAATACAGGGGAGTTATGAAAATTGTGCCTTTGTTATGCAATATTAAGGAGAGTTTATAAAATTCGAAGTGACGTGGCAAATTCAGGGAAGATGTAAAAATTGCGTTTTTTTCTGTAAACTTACGGCGAGTTGGCAAAATCTAAAGTAGTTGGCAAAATTCGAATCTACTTGATAAAATATAGGCGAGTTTTGAAAATTGAGATTTGTTTTGTGAAGTTAAGGAGTGTTGGACAAATTGAGGAAACAACAAAATGTAGGGCAGTTGGCAAAATTCGAATCCACTTGGAAAATACGGGCGAGTTGTGATAATTGGGACTGGGTTTGTGAAATTCAGGATAGGTGACTGAAATGGAGAAAATTTAGCAAAATCTTGGGGAGTTTGAAGTGATTTGGCAAATTTAGGAGGGATATAAAGATTGGGATTAGTTTCGTGAAATTAAGGAGAGTTGGCCAAATGAAGCGAAAATTCACACTGACTTGCTACAATTCAGACGAAATGTAAATATTGGAATTATTGCTGTGAAATTAAGGCCAGTTGGCAAAATTGGAAGTTAAATGGCAAATTACAGTTAGTTGGCAAAATTGGAAGTTAAATGGCAAATTACAGTTAGTTGGCAAAATTGGAAGTTAAATGGCAAATTACAGTTAGTTGGCAAAATTGGAAGTTAAATGGCAAATTACAGTTAGTTGGCAAAATTGGAAGCAAAATGCAGGAGAGTTGTGAGAATTGCCTCAAATCATCACCCCCCCACCACCATCACGGAGCTAAGTAAGTTTGCTCAGTTGGCAAAATTCGAATTTCGAGTCGGAAAATGTTTGATTTCTCTCCCCCCCCCCCCAACCATATTTCTTCGCTACGCCCCTGCTTGCTGTTGTTCGTGAACTCATTAAGGAAAACTCGCACATCACCGTTAAGGTAATAAGTTTCGATATAAATATATCGATCGGCAGTGTGGATACAATTATTCATCAAAATTTAAAGTTCCGAAATAGTAAAATGACAGAATAGCCCCTACAAACTGACAGAACAGCAAAACAGAGCTAGAGTCGAATCGTGCAAGGAGATGCTGCCAATGGTTGAATCTAATGGTCCCAAACTGTTAACAGACATTGTCACAGATGATGAGATTGATTTTATTACTATAGAACTCCCAGAAAGATCGATAATTATGGTTGGGTTGCAGAAGATGAACCACGTCCCCAAATTTGAGTTGCAGATGAACCACGTCCCCAAACCAGAATTGGGTTGGGTTGTTTTACCTCTGAGCCGCACTTTTTTGCACACCACGGGCTAAATGACCAGGTCACATGGACCCCGAAGGCTCAGAGAAGGTTGGGGGAGGGGACCCACTGGAACAGCTGTTGGGAGACAGATGGTAGCCTCCCGTCAAGGCCATCCAGCGTGTTCTTTAACGTGCACAGGGTATGGTTCTCCCGCACACGGGACCACGGCTTAACGTCCCATCCGACGGACGGCGGGCTTTCCAAGCCCATCGGTGTCCCCTACTGACCATGGGCAGGGCGGGGAATATTTGCGGAGATAAATCTCAACGCTGACCCAGCTGGGACTCGAACCTGGGAACTACAGATTACGAGCCTGACACGCTACCGACTGAGCCACCCCCGCCCCCCATCTTACTAGAAAAAATGACTATAAATGTAACATTACACCAACATTGTTCTGCCCAAAATGCTTAAGGAGAGGAAGGAGCTCGTCCGCCAATAAGACGTGCCAAGGGCTCACCTTTGGTGCCATGAAAAAGGACCAACCCTTGGCAACAGACGTGCCAAGGGTTCTCCTTTTTCATGACAATGCCAGTGCTCACAAAACCCAACAAGTTACGGTCTATCTGGAGCAGAAAAAAAAATCAAACATCTATTCCAACCTGCATATTCACTCGATTTTGCACCATGCGATTTTGGTTGTTTTCAAAAATTAAAAAGAAACTTGATAGAAGCCTTTTTCAAGGGTGCAAGACCTTGCGAAACGCGTTCGTTCGGAGTTACGGAGTATTCCCCAACGGCAGGACCACCAAGTGTCCCAAAATTAGCGTAAACATCTGCAACTTTGTATAGATGCTGGAGGGAGTTCTTTGAAGGAAGGACAGTAAAAGTTTTGTTGAGATAAGTGCAATGTTTTTTTTTCTGCCGATGCATGTCAAGAACTTTTTGAACCCACCTCGTAAATAGAAATTATTTCACTTCAACTTTTAATCTCATAAGAATTATATTCTTCGAAATGTTGAGTTTCTAATTTGACTATTCATTCGCTTAACCCTTTCACGACTAAGGGAAACATTTTTCCCATTTTGAAATTGGTGATTGTCGTATTTAATTATAACCTTATCTGCATTTTTTATACAGAATGTCAAAATAGAACGTATGCCGAACGCAATTACGTAAACGGGAACGTTTAGAAAACAAAAACTGAACTGTCAGTACGCATAATATATGTACTATGTGCAATGTCCATCTTTGCCTCACTACCAAAAGAAATTGCTTCGCAGAATATCATAATTAGCACATCATTTTGTATAGTAATTTTATTTCATAATTTTGTATTATTTTAGTTAACATTTTGTTCTAATAAACCAATAAATAAAAGACATTGCATAATAAGCCTAACTATAATTTGTGTTACCTTTATAGTCCATTGGTAAAAATATTTCCCATAAAATTCCAAAAAAACTACACTTTGTTATGTATTTTTCTTATGATTTTTATTTATTTTACGTCTACACAAACTAAAATAAACAGTTACCTACTAATATTTACTCTTAGAAACCTTATGGTCCTGAAAGGGTTAACATGAGAATTTTCTGTTTCTTTTTGTGCTGTTTTTTGCTGTTGTACAAGATATTGTTGGTTAAGAAAATGTCTGTTGTTGCCTGCTGCTGTTTATTTCATACATATATTTTGCAGTTGTAATGATAAAATATTTTAGCTATTAGAGATTGTACTTTCATTTTTTCACCATATTTTTTAAACTTATAATAAAGTTTCATAATTTCAGCTTGAGCCTCGTATTGATTTATACTTAAGTGGTCATTATTACTCTTCCTCTATGACTTGTCAGTGGAAACGAATTCCGAAGCTTCATAATTCCCAAATAAGCGTGAAATGTCACTGAAGATAAATACCAATGAATATCTAAATCATCTCTTTTCAGCAACATTTGTTTGATATTTAAAGAGATATGGAAGTTTGATTATTTAACAACAGTAATGTCAAATATTAGAATTTAGCTCAGAAGTTAATTATAATTTGAATGAGAAGCATTTTATAAAATCATTTAACACACGTAAATTTAAAACCATTGTGTAAACATTTCGATATTTTTAGAAAAGACGCATTGTTTGCTATAAAATATGCAAACTTCCATAATTGTTGAAACACTAAGCGAATATTATTGCAAATCGAGATTCAGATAGATTTGATTAAGATTTTTAATTTATCGTCAGTCACATTTTCTCGTAAAAAGCTTATTTTAGAAGTTATAGAGCTTGGAAGTTAGCTTCCACTGACGTAGCATTGAGGGAGAGGGGGGGAAATTCAATGACCACTGAATGTACACAGTCGTATCCGAATAATATGACCACCTACCATGCATATACTATGGTAGGAGGTCATATTATTCTGATACGACTGTGTATATCGCATGAAGATCGGGTTTCGCGATAGGAACAATATTTAAGTTCATTGACCTAATTAAATGTAATTTAATGCATTCTTTGCATGTGAACCAGAGTTGGAAGGTCAAACGAAGAAGGAATGGGAAAGTTAGCAGCTGGAATCTTTCTGATATACATGTGAGAAATGGGGAAAAGAAAATAACACCAGTTATGATAAGGAAGATATTTAGTAGAAATTAGATAAAATGTCTTTTGAAAAAATAGGGTATATCTATTGCTAAACCGAAAAAAATGGAATTATAACTCTTAAATGTGATTTCGATTGTTTTCTGAAATTGTTGAAATGATTTTGAAGCAAAAAAGATTTTAAAAACACAAGAACTAATTTCCTCTTAACGAAAAGTCAAATTTTTAATTATCTTATTTTCATTTATTTAATTGCATATCTGTATCAGAAAGTAGCGACTGCACTATCAAAAGTTTGCGTCTTAACATGCTCTAATGCACAGGGAGCAATACATATTTCTCACAGAACGAATTGTAGTTTGGGGGATTAATGGCGAGGAGTCCTTAATAACTATGTACGAGTGTGTGAATCAGTGTCGACTATTTTGTACCGTAATGTTGTCCCATGGCCTTCTACTATGGCATATAAATTGACAGGTTCCTGTCAGACCTCTGTGGCAAGCAGCTGCTTGAGGGGGTGTTTATTATTTTTATTATTTAATGATGTGTTAAATTCAATGAATACTTGTTCACAAATATTAAACCATTTAATCCGTCTAACATTTAGTACACGTACGGATTGTTCTATGCATTACGGGGGCGGGGTGGCTCAGTCGGTAGCGCGCCAGGCTCGTAACCTGTAGTTCCCAGGTTCGAGTCCCAGCTGGATCAGCGTTGAGATTTATCTCCGCAAAATTCCCTGCCCTGTCCATGGTCAGTAGGGAACACCGATGGGTTTGGAAAGGCCGCTGTCCGCCGGATCGGACGTTAAACCGTGGCCCCATGTGCGGGAGAGCCATACCCTGTGCACGTTAAAGAACACGCTGGATGGCCTTGACGGGAGGCTACCATCTGTCTCCCAACAGCTGTTCCAGTGGGTCCCCTCCCCCAACCTTCTCTGAGCCTTCAGGGTCCACGTGACCTGGCCATTTAGCCCATGGTGTGCAAAAAAGTGCCGCTCAGAGGTAAAACAACCCAACTTCTATGCATTACGTAAATATTTCTTTGGCAATTTTTTTTTCTTATTTTATGAGTTATACGTTTTATGATTGAACAAAGATCAATAAGTAATCCTGCATTATTATAGAGTTATGAAGAATGTACCTAAATACCTCAGTAAAAGAAAGAGACAAAAGCGTGTGTGTTCAACTGCCAAACAGAATCTTTTTAGAAAATGTAGTAGACAAGCCAATGTTTGTAGCTCATAAATTAATCATTCTGTTTGGGCCTGCGTAGCACATGACAGCTTGAGGATTATGCATGTATATGATCACCATTGCAATATCTATTTCGAGGAAAGTATAGATACTTAGCCGTCCCGTGGCCGAGTGGTTAACAAGCTGGGCTACTGATCTAAGGGACCTGGGTTCGAGCCCCAGTATTAGGCATGGGATGTGTGTGTGTCGTTTTTCTGCTGAGGTCCTGCCATCCTCTCAGATCTCCTACTGTGGCATATAAACTGACAGGCTCCTGTCAGACCTCTGTGGCAAACAGTTGCTTGAGGGGGTATTTTTATTTATTTTATAGACATTTGCTGAAAAGCATATTGCTTAGCATTACGCCTATAGCTAATTCTTAGTATTATGCCTAAGCCAATTTTAGTCATTAATGCTATTTATTCGTTAGTTTTTGCCAAGATGCTACTAATATTATACTATTCCTAGCAAAGTTATCCTCGAAAAGTGGTGGTAAATATCCTGAAAGCTCCAAAACGAAACAAATGACATGCACCTATTAATTTTATTTAAAAATCAAAAGATTATTCAAAAACTTAAAAAATTTTAATTTGTCAGTGGTTCACACAAGAATTATTCAATAATCAATATAATTAAAAATATTCTGAATTATAAATATCATATTTATGTGTTATTAATTCCTCAGCCATATCAAAAATAATATGAAAAATTTATCAAAATTAGTGATAAGAGAGAGCAATTTTTATTTGGTATCAAAATTATAGGATTTTTTTTAAAGGACAAAGCAAAAATTATAGAATAAAAACTTGTTTCTACTTTTTTATAAATATATAGGACAGTATCCTAAAATATGGGATTGTCCTTTAAAATATAGTGATTAGCATCTTTCTACTGATATAAGGGACCTGGGTTCGAGCCCTGGGTAAAGCATGAATGTTTGTGTAGTCTATTTGCTGTGGGCCCACCTACCTCACAGACTTTCTACTACGACGTATAAACTGACAGTCTCTTGTCAGACCTCTGGTGGCAAGCAGCTGCTTGAGGGGATATTTATTTATTACTTTTTTATGGTCACCGTATGTATGTATGCATGCAAGTCCCAATCAACAAAAACAAAAAACAAAAAAAAAGGGCGGGGGGGGGGGTGATACAATCGAGCCGGAAAAAAGTAGGGGGGGGGGAAGAGATTGGATTTTCATTGGGATATAACATTTTCTCCTTGAGATCTTTAGAAACTTCTTGAAAAATGCGTGAAATATTTCCCATTTATGACGTCATCGAAATCTCTAATGGCATTAACTATCGAAGTAGTCTTGTCCAGGTCCTGTAGTATTTATGTGACTCTGGCCAAAATCTCGTTTTATCGACTATTTCTAATAGATTGGTCAGCAATTCAATACAAAGGTCTTGAGGTGCTATAAGGGTCCCAAAGATTTGGCTGTTTACATAAATGAATGGCACGAACTCCTTCCATTCCAGAACCACAGATTTTCTATAGCTGAAGAATAAACTTAGATCTCCACATATTTCAAAAATCAGATTCACATGTTGTTATCGCGGAAGCGAGGGCCCTACCATATCCTGCATTGCAGCTGGCTGATTTCTTACAAACTCCGATAGCCATGAGATCAGAAGCAGCTGTCAAGTTTCTTCTGCACTTAAATCTCTGCTGTTTGCTTTACTGGCACACGTTCTGCTAAACCCAGAAGGTGATCGGTCGATATTTCAATAGCAGAAATGGAGAAGTTTTTGATTGTAGTCATCCTTGCTTGGCTTAGTCCAAGTAATGTCAAAGCAAGTAAGTGGAAAAACCCTTTTACTATTTAATCAGTAATTACTAATGCTGAAAGATGTTGATTCGTTTTACCTCTGAGTGGCAATTTTGTCCCCACAATGGGCTAAATGACCAGGTCACAAGGATCCCAAAGCTCTGGGAAGGTTGTGGAAGGAAGGAACCCGTTTATTGTAACAAGGACTGATACGTAATCCTACATCACAATAGAGTTATAAAACAATGTACCTAAAGGAGGCCTCAAAAACAGAGAGAGACTTAGAATGCGATGGGAGAACAGTATCAAACCGGGACTTGTTAGAATTAGCTTGAAGTAGCCAATTACAACAGCTGTAGCTCAGGACAAAACACATAACACTGGACAATTATTAGGATGCAGATGGAGGTCTCCCGTCAAACTATCCAACGTGTTCTTTAACCTGCACATGGTCCTGAACACGACAACAAAGCTTATTAACACCCCTTTCGATGGCCTTTCCAATCCCAGGATTGGAAAGGAGATCCAGTGGATTTTAGTGGAGATAGCACTCAATGCTGACCGAGGTGGGACTTGAACCTTGGAACTGCAGATTACGAGCCTGGCATGCTACGACTGACCAACCCTCGTTCCTTAAAGTGGTTGATATTATTCTGATTCTTCCTTTGCAGAATAAGCATTTCCTATTTAGTTAGCTTATAAGAAGCGTGAGATGGATCAATATGTTGAGTATTGAGTGAGTTGATCCCTAACTGAGTCTACGTTGAGATTTTTTACGCTAACCACTGTTGCATCCTCAGTGAAGAAAATGGCCCTAGTGGACTTAGAAATGCGGCTATCCTTCGGGTGAATCGTTAAGACGTGTTCCGTGAAAAGAAAGCCTTAACGTTTGCATGCTAAACGAACCTTGTTTGGCTTTGACGAAAGATTTCCACCTGTCTCTTAACAGCTGTCTAGTGAATTTCCTTGCTCTTTCCAGTTCTTAGCCATCGGGGTCCTTGTGACGTGGCTATTTAGTGCATAATCGTGCAGCTCAGGGGTAAAACAACGGAACCAAAATCATCTCTGTTTTTAAAGGTGAACTTAATTCATCTGAGAAATGGGGGCGGGGGTGGCTCAGTCGGTAGTGCGCCAGGCTCGTAATCTGTAGTTCCCAGGTTCGAGTCCCAGCTGGGTCAGCGTTGAGATTTATCTCTGCAAAAAACTCCCACGGTCAGTAGGGGACACCGATGGGCTTGGAAAGGCCGCCGTCCGTCGGATGGGACGTTAAGCCGTGGTCCCGTGTGCGGGAGAGCCATACCCTGTGCACGTTAAAGAACACGCTGGATGGCCTTGACGGGAGGCTACCATCTGTCTCCCAGCAGCTGTTCCAGTGGGTCCCCTCCCCCAACCTTCTCTGAGCGTTCGGGGTCCATGTGACCTGGCCATTTAGCCCATGGTGTGCAAAAAAGTACCTCTCAGAGGTAAAACAACCCAACCATCTGAGAAATTGAGACGAATGATAAAGAATGTTTTCAAAATGAGAAAGATTCACGATACCATTCGAAACATTGCTAAAGAAAGCGATCAACAAAATTCAAAATCTCATCAAAAGCTAACTTTTGACGAATTATCCTCAGGGGCAAATGTTAAGTAATAATGCGACATTAATTTCATTTGAAAGCTAACCGCGAAGTCCTTTAATTTCTAAAATAACCTTTAATAGGGTAAAATGTGACTGAAGATAAATTAAGGATCTCTATTAAATCTATCTATCGTAAATCTGGATTTTCAAAAAATATTCGTTGGACGTTTAATAAGTTATGGACGTCTGGATGTTTAACAACAGCAATGGCGGTCATAAGACTTTACCTCATAATTATGTAAAACGTAACAAGTATTAATTCGAGCCGTTTAATGAACTAAGTTTATATTTTTGAAGTTTGTGAAGTAATTATTTCAGCATTCATCAATTTTGTATAAGTTTATTAGTGGCAATGTTGCTGTTGACTATTCGAGCTTTCGTAACTCTTTGAATTACCTGGGAATTATTGCTCAAAATCGACTTTAAGGTAGATTTAATTGAGGTCTTTAATATAGAGTTGCTGGTTGTTTGTTTGGGGTTTTATGCACAAAAGCAACTAAGACAGGGGCGTCGGCAGAAAGTTTTCCAAGGGGGTAGGAGGGACAAATTCGTTTCAGGGAGAGAAAAAATATTTTCAGCGGGGGGGGGGGGGGAGACAGAAAACCAAAATCAATGTTTTAAGATAGAAATATTTTTTTCGAGCCATTCATATTAAGAAGCAGTTTGAAGCAAGTAATCATGCATATATCATACCATAACACAACTAAGGATACTCTCGAACAAAATAAAGAAAATAATTTTTATTATTTAATAATTATTTTTATATAATTTTTATTATTTGATAACAATTTTTATATAATTTTTATTATTGAAAAAAAAGTAAAAAATTTGCAATAATAAATTTTTCATTTCATAATAACAAGTAAGTAAAAAAATAAATAAAATACGTCCGCCAAAAATAAAAAACAAAAACAAGAAAGAAAAAAATACAACAGAGATTTGCATTTCTTCGAAGAGAAAGGAGTATTTTTGGTATAATGAAATAAATAATAAATACCTCCTCAAGCAGCTGCTTGCCACAGAGGTCTGACAGGAACTTCTCAGTTTATTCGCCATAGTAGAAGGTCTGAGAAGTTGGCGGAACCTCAGCCTTATCCGGAGCTCGAACCCAGGTCCTTTAGATCAGTAGCCAAGCACGCTAACCACTAGGCCACAGCTAATATTAAAAAAAAAAAATCCCTCAAGCAGCTGCTTGCCACAGAAGTCTGACAGGAGCCAGTCAATTTTTTTAGGGGCGAAGGAGAGGTCAATTGTCCTTCTTGCCCCCTCCTACCGGAAGCACATCGACATGGGGTTGTAATGTTTGTATCTAGTGCATTTCTTTTGGCATAATGTCATTGAATGTAGACAACTGATGTAACGTTTTGTTGTCTTTTTCTAATGGGTCTTTATTGTTTATTAACTATCGCTTCTGCTGAGACGATCGATGATTTGCAACATCTACGCTTAGCGGTTTGTTTAAAATAACTTTGAGAGTCAGATTATTGTCCGTTTGAGCACTAACGCAGTCAAGTTGAAGCCTAACTTTAATCGTTGCTTTTAATCTGCAGGTAGCGTTATTGGTCAGTAAGTGACTTAAAAAAAGAGAAAAAGAGTTGGATTGGGTTGTTTTACTTCTGAGCGGCACTTTTTTGCACACCATGGGCTAAATGGCCAGGTCACATGGACCCCGAAGGCTCAGAGAAGGTTGGGGGAAGGGACACACTGGAACAGCTGTTGGGAGACAGATGGTAGCCTCCCGTCAAAGTCATCCAGCGTGTTCTTTAACGTGCACAGGGTATGGCTCTCCCGCAGACGGAGCCACGGCTTAACGTCCCATCCGACGGACGGCAGCCTTTCCAAGCCCATCGGTGTCCTCTACTGACCGTGGGCAGGGCGGGGAATAAGAGAAAAAGAACTTTACATTTATTTTAGAGACTAACTGCTCTTTAATTTATACCAAAAGACAAAAAAATTTGCATTTAATTTTGAAAATGAATTCTATGATCACATTTGATATATTTCATACAACTTTTTCTATCATCGTGAATTCATTTTTTTAATTAAAAATCATGAATGATAATTGATTTTTTTTTATTTTTAAACTAAAAATATTCATTAGATTTTTTTCTAAATTTTTAATAGGATTTATTTTTTGCCTTTTAGTACGGGTTGTGAAAAGTGTTCTTTTTTCAAAATGAGGAAATTGAGTTATTCTATTTTTTTCAGAATATGATTTTATTTAGAAAGAATCCTTAATTAAATTGAGAATTCCATTTCGTTCAACGCAGAATATCAGAAATATTTTCATGCTAACTAATTTTTCTCTCTTCGTTTGAAAATCAGATGACTTGCAAGGATGCTATCCTGCTCCCCCGAAAATAATCGACGCATCAGTGCAGTTGAAAGGTGACATCTTCAGTCCTGGGTATCCTCATACTCCGTATCCTAGCAACATGAACTGTGACTACACGATCATGGCACCACCAGGTTTTGTGAGTACCTTTTAAAATGTCATTTAAAACAGATAATTAGCGCATTTTCTCTGAATTGGCTTCTTTACAACCTCTTCATAAAGGTTTGGGTTGTTTTACCTCTGAGCGGCCCTTTTTTGCACACCATGGGCTAAATGGCCAGGTCACATGGACCCCGAAGGCTCAGAGAAGGTTGGGGGAGGGGAGACCCCACTGGAACAGCTGTTGGGAGACAGATGGTAGCCTCCCGTCAAGGCCATCCAGCGTGTTGGTTAACGTGCACAGGGTATGGCTCTCCCCGCACACGGGGCCACGGCTCTCCCGCACACGGGGCCACGGCTCTCCCGCACACGGGGGCCATGGTCCTATCCGACGGACGGCGGCCTATACAAAACCTTCGGTGTTCCCTACTGACCGTGAGCATGGAGGGGAGTTTTGCGGAGATCTTCATAAAGTCACCTTTTCAAGAAATTTGAGCCTTCACCATGCATATGTTTTAACAGATAAATAATAACAATTTTCAATAAACAGAATTTGAAACCAATATCCTCTGTAAGTCATATTTATAACTCTTTTGTAAAAATGCTCTCTCTCCTAAGAGTTTGTCGAATCTGTTTATTAGTAGCTTTTATTTTGAGAAATATACCGGGCTTTACCATTAAGACGGGATTGTTATGCAAAGTTTTACCAGGAAGCATTTTTTTCTGGCTCAGTCGGTAGCGCGCCAGACTCGTAATCTGCAGTTCCCAGGTTCGAGTCCCAGCTGAGTCAGCGATGACACCGATGGCTTTGTAAGAGGCCACCGTCCTTCGGATGGGACGTTAAGCCGTGGTCCATTGTGCCTGAGAGTCATACCCTGCGCACATTAAAGAATACACTGAATGGCCTTGACGGGAAGCCAACAGCTATTCCAGTGGGTTCCCACCCCCAATTTTCTCTGAGCCTTCGGGATCCCCGTGACCTGGCCATTTAGCCCATTGTGTGCAAAAAAGAGGTTTGCACACAATGGGCTAAATGGTTCGCTCAGAGGTAAAACAACACAAAGCATTGTTTCTGCTCATTCCCTTACTATTATTATATTGTTATGAATTTTTAATTGGAAATCTTGAACGTGAGTTGAAAAGAATGCTTAGCAACAAAAATTATAAATGAATTAAATTTATTACATAGGTTGTTGGGTTGGGTTGTTTTACCTCTGAGCGGCACTTTTTTGCACACCATGGGCTAAATGGCCAGGTCACATGGACCCCGAAGGCTCAGAGAAGGTTGGGAGAGGGGACCCACTGGAACAGCTGTTGGGAGACAGATGGTAGCCTCCCGTCAAGGCCATCCAGCGTGTTCTTTAACGTGCACAGTGTATGGCTCTCCCGCACACGGGGCCACGGCTTAACGTCCCATCCGACGGACGGCGGCCTTTCCAAGCCCATCGGTGTCCCCTACTGACCGTGGGCAGGGCGGGGAATATTACATAGGCAACCAGATCACAAACGAAGATCAACATAATCTAAACACAAATTTGTCTATTATCAGCACGTAGTCAAACCATCATGAGAAAGTTTCACAATACTTGACTACATTGAAAATAGTCTTATTACAATTCTTACAAACTCTATTCAAAGCATAAAGAAAATCTTTATACAACATTCATCAAGCGACACAATTATCTTTGTGAATGAACTTACAAGTTATGAAGTTTCATCTTACCAAATCTTTTTACTCATTAAGATCACCACACATTAGACGATGAACTACTCTTATAAAGAAATTAAAGCCAACCAGTCACTTACTCGACTAGGGGCGGAGGTGACTCAGTCGGTAGCGCGCCAGGCTCGTAATCTGTAGTTCCCAGGTTCGAGTCCCAGTTGGGTCAGCGTTGAGATTTATCTCGAAATATTTCCCCGCCCTGCCAACAGTCAGTAGGGGACACCGATGGGCTTGGATAAGGCCGCCGTCCGTCGGATGGGACGTTAAGCCGTGGCCCATGTGCGGGAGAGCCATACCCTGTGCACGTTAAAGAACACGCTGGATGGCCTTGACGGGAGGCTACCATCTGTCTCCAAACAGCTGTTCCAGTGGGTCCCCTCCCCCAACCTTCTCTGAGCATTCGGGTTCCTTGTGGCCTGGCCATTTAGCCCCATGGTGTGCAAAAAAGTGTCGCTCAGAGGTAAAACAATCCAATCCACTTACTCGGTTTGATCACGAAGTTTTTTGAGCAACCATCACTACGAGTAACACAAAATATGCATTTTTAGCTACAACCGAAAACTTTTCAATTCTCTCTTTTTTTTAACTCCGCTAAATATTCCAGTTTTGTCTGTTTCAATCAGCTAGTGACGTCATTCTCACTCTGAAGCACAAGACGAGCATCAAAATGATCCGTCGCATCATGGTTTTATTGTTGCTCGTTCATCTGTTGGCTTGAATATCATGATTTCAAGAATATATTTTATTAGAAGTTTTTTGAATTTGTCCATGTTAAAAAATAATTTAAAATTCGTGGATAAAATCTTATTTGGAATGTGGTATTATTTCATGGGGTGGCCTTTATGAATCAAATTTGAGACCTATTCAGAATCTTCAAAATTATGAATTGAGGTTCCTGCTCAAGAAACGAAAGTTTGATAGCATCCAAAATTATTATACTTCTTTACAAATTTTACAAGTCCGAAAATTATATATTTACCATTTGTTAACATATATTGTCAAAAATTGAGATGATTCAAATGTAAAAGTTTTCAATAAAAATACCAGACTTTCAACAGTTGTACATTTAAATGTGATTAATCCCAGAAGAACAGCTTTTTGCAAACATTATGTATACCTGGCTCCTAAAATATTCAATAGTTTACCTAACAACATAAAGAATGAAGGAAATCATTATCTTTTTAAAAAATTAATTATGAAATGGATACTCGAGCAAAAGGTAGAAACTTTGTTATAGTAATTCATGC